>OY723402.1:7802242-10288554 GCA_963210345.1 Inga oerstediana
ATTCCTTTTCTTTTGTAATTATTATAAAAAAAATATATTTAAAAATTCAAAAATAAATAAATATAAAAATCAATATATCAATAGAAATATTAAATATCAAAATATAAATAAAAAATAGAATAATTCAAATATATTATAAAAATAATAATAATGAATTTTAATAATTAATAAAAGAGCATGTTGATTATATCAAAAGTCAAGGGCAACAATCATTTTAGTTTATCATGGGTAAGGACACCATTACTGACATAATAACCTCTATATTATCCTTGTCTTTGTTTATGTCTTGGATTGGAACAAATTACTATAATTCGTCCAGTCTACGAATCAGTCGACATTTTTCACAAATTTTACGAACGGAGGCCCTTATTTTCATATTTGTTATTCCTTAACTCTTAAATGAATTCCGAATTTTTTTATTGGAAGAGAATAGGGTTTTCTGAAATTTTTAACTTCTAATTGTATCCCCATAAAAAAAGATGTTGAAATTGAAAAACAGTATAATCATTCGAATTTTTGTTCCGGAGTCTATAACCCTCTGCTTGTTACTTTATCTCCCGGTAGTATACGTATAAAACTATGTCGAATCTTTCCGGAAACATGACCACCTAGAATCTATATTTTCATTATCTAGAATCTTATTTTCATTATAGGAATGAACCCGGAACATACCGTTGGCAAGTGATTCAGTAATTAAACACTCATGATTTTATTTCTATTGCTGTTAAAAAAAAACCTTTCCCGTATTAACTAATGTATGTGGAGTGAGATTAGAAACCCGCTTTTTCTCTCTCTTTTTTCTTTTTCACAAAAATGTATGTAAGTTTCTCATATAATTCTTATATCAGAAGGATTACCATATATAACATAAAATTTCTCCGCTAATTCTTTCTAATCAAGCCTCTCGATCTGTTAATTTTTATTGGGTGTTGTTTGATTGAACCATATTTTTTATATGAATTTCCATGATTTATTTGGGATTTTAATGGATTTTATGGGATAATATTACATGATTAAGCATTAATTTTAGTTAGGAACATTTGTATTAAATTAATTTTAATTAAGGGCAAAATGGTCATAAATCTATTGATTATTTATACAAATGTTTTCCTTGAACTTTTGATGCTACATGATGTTTAATATTGTATTGTAGGTGGTTTGAAAGAAAATTGGAGATTTTGAGGTCAAATTAATATTTTGAAGATGGGAGAAAATCACAGAAAGGGGCCATAGATTTTGGGAAAATTACAAATAATGAATAAAAAGGACATTGAGAATTACAGATCAGTACCCAAAAGTTCAGAAATTTTGCTTCTGCCCACCAAAGTTTCAAAAATGGTCCCTCAAGAAAAGGTTTTACAGTTTTCATTTTGGTCCCTGGGTCAAAACACGTCGTTTTGACCAAGGGATCCGATTCCCATGGACCAACCCGGTGGACATGGGAAATGGACATGGGAGGACCCGATACGGAGATGAGCTGAGAGTGATATAGAGTGGTGAGGCGCCGCATTGGAGAGCATCGAGAATCACCTGGCATCACCATCATCGTCGCTGGCGGCGTTTACCTCCACCACCAACGTCGCTAGCGACGTTACCAACGTGTACCGTGATCGGAGCTCAGAACAGGAAACGCAGATCCGGAAACAGAGGACTGTGAGGTTGTGCCGCGGGTAGCTTGACAGGAGGAGCTGAGCGGCAACACATTGAACCAGAGGCGACCCTCCTCTGTTTTCCATCCGTGCCCACTGTCCACCACCACAAGACCACACCGTGAGAGAGAGAGCTTGGATACCGGATGAAAGTTGGAACCAGCTGGAACCTTGGGGGCGATTCTGAACAGTGAAAGGGAAGAGGAAGAAGACAACCAAACACCACTGTCACCGTTTCTTCACCACCATCGACCCTCTCTCGGACCACCGTCATCCACCATCATTCACCACCATCGTTGCTCCTCCAATCCTTACTGTTTCTGTTCTGCTTCTGAATTCAAAATCCAGCCCTAAATCCTTCATTGATTTAGTGCTAATTGATTATTTTAATCTATGATTTTATGGCTTGGTGTTTGAATCAGAGCTTGAGTATGTTTCTTGAAGTGATTCTCATGATTGGCTAGGTAATTTTGTGCTCTTGGGGATGAATTGGAGATGGCTTGAACTCATATGTGCTTTAAAGGGGAGTTTATTTTATCTATAGCTCATTGTACTTTTGATTTCTTAGGTTTAAGAATTCATTTATATATTGAGACTATGATTTGAGTTACAATTGCTATGGATTGAGTTGTTGTGATTTGGAATTTGTAATGAGGATTTGTGCTCATCAATATATATGGTTATATATATGTTTATCTATGATTCTATTGCTTCTCTCTATTTAACATGGTATTGTTGGATAGTTTGATTGAATTGGAATTGTAGTTGAACCTAAATGCATTGCTTATTCCATAATCACTCTCTAAGAGGTTTTAATAATGCTTAAATAAATGGGTTCATGAGTTTAAGCATTAGACTCAATGGTAATTGGGGTTTGATATATTAGAAAACTTAGAGAAACTCATTACACTAAGAGGGCTTAATAGCATTTCAAGGGTAGGGGTTCCTCTCTTGTGATGCTAGACTCAATGGTAATTGAGGTTTGGTATATTAGAAACTTAGTGTATTAATTTCCCAAATATTTTAATTGAGCAAGGATAGCCATTGAAAATCATTTCCAAGAGCATCTTCATCATTTACATTTCTAACCAATTTTCATTCCTTCTTCAATTTTATTCCAAAAATCCAAAAATATTAGTTTTAAAAGCATTTTAGTTTAATTGCAATTTAGTTGTTAGATAAAAAGCTCAAAGATCATTTTTAACTCATTTCATGTCAATCATTGCACTTAGTTTCTAGGTAATTAATAAAAGGCTCTTCGAGAGACGATCCGGGATTGTACCATATATTGCAATCCTTGGTTTAAATTTTGAAGAGGTTATCAAGGCATAAAAGCCGACAAAGCCTTAATTCTTCATTGTTTTTAGTTAGAGCTAGAGTAAATTAAATGTTATGCTAAATTTGGTGATAAAAAAGGGATACTGCTTTCGATCCTAAATATAGAACCTATTTTATAGTGCAATTATAAAAAGAGTACTAGTTTTGATTTGAAGGGTGTGATTTAGGCTTATATGTGTGTGTGTGTGTGTGTGTGTGTCATAGCCCAATTCCATGCTGCCAAATGGCCCATAACAAATTCTGTCATGAAAAAAATGTAAAAGAAAAAAGATCTCAATAGTAAAACAACATGACTAGGCATGTGTTTAGGATAACAATGAAAAAAATGATTTTTTTTTTTGCAATCTGACTTATGCAATTTAAGATTGTGTTATGTGATTTATATTTAGATTAACGGTAGCATAAATGGATTTTTTGAAACTAAACTTGTTTGGATGATTATTTTGAGAAGTAAATTTAGATGAAAAATGAATGAAAAGGAAGTGAACTTTATTAAATTAAATAATACACACACACACACATTGTGATAATCATAAGAGAAAAATCAAAAATAAAATTATAAAAAAAATACAATACAAAAGTAATATTAAATATTTTGATTCTTCACGACATTTATATATTCAAACTCATTTGTGCATCGTTCTTATTTTCAAGCTTCATACATATAGAGGAGAATAATATTCAAGTTTATTTTTTTCCTTCTATTTTTTTAAAAAACAGCAGAGTCTTTTACAATGATGTATGGCATATAAAATCAGATTTTGTTAGATTATATAATAAATATATTATACTCATACAAAGTCACTCTGTATCCCCTAAGAAATTATTTAATATACTAGAATAATTTTGGTAAAACACATGAGTTGAGAATAAACTGAAATAATTATTTAAGAGGAAGAAGAGAGAGAGGATATGGTTGGTGCTTTTCTTCCCATAAGCTGCAAATTATAGATTATCAAAGTAAATTGCTTTTATCTCATAAGCCTAATGGACCAGAAACTACGTCAAATATAGTCAAAAACCTTAAAAGCTCTCACTCTTACTTTTACCCCCAAAATCTTACTTTTAGGGCTTCACTATGCTATCCCAAACACACCCGTACACTCATGGTATCAAACGGCAGCCCTCCAAATGATATCCAACCCAGGCCAATAGTAAATAGATTCTACACACCAATACCCAAGAAATTAAAACCCGTGCATAAAAATCGCAAGAGCCAATTTTTTTTTGAATTAAAATCTGGAATTCATTAATCCAATAGAGATTAAGTGTGTGTTTGGATTATTTTTTGAAAATAGCTTTTACGATTTACGGGATAAATATGTGAGAGGAGTTTTGTCTCGACTTGCAGAAAATAGCTTCTGAAACCATGGTTTGAGTGTTTCTCAAACACTCACTAATACAAAAACACCCCTCAAAAGAAGGGACATCTAAAGATCTTTCATCAATTATTGCTTACCAACAGAGGAGGTGGTGGGTGATCAAATATGACAAAATTTTCACTACTTGTATGAGCAAACTTTGCTAAATAATCAGCCTGAAGATTTTCATCTCTAGGGATATGTCTAATAAGGACATGCCAATCTCTAGACAGCCATAGCCTAGCCTCATCAATGACCTCTCTAAAAGGATGCATAGAATCACATCCCCTAGTGATTAAATTTATAGCTTCAATACAATCAGTACAAAGCAAAATGTTTTTAAAACTTCTATTCTAGAAAATTTGTAGTCCTTGGATGATGGCGATAATTTTCGCAATAGCCGGTGGAACCCAAGTAAGTTTGCACGAATAACCACATACCCAGCCACTGTCTTCGCTTCTAACAATACCCGCATTTGCACTCTAACTCGAACCGCGAACAGAACTGTCTGCTTCAAGTGTATAATATCCCTGTCTTCTCATAATTTGTTCTCTGGTTCCATTAGTAGCTTGAGAATAAAATTTGCAGTGAGTACCCAACTCCATATCCCAAGTTGCCGGAAAGAGACTTGAATGAGCATTCCGGTAATCAACGTCAGCCTTTTCTCCAAAAAGCTTCTGGCATCTGTCCACCCATATGTCCCAACAGAGTTTTATTCCGAACAGAGTTTGCCAACTGAGTTTCTTGTGAAGTCCCGACCTGCCGAATTCTTAAGGTTCCACTGTATCCATTCCGCGCCCTATAAATTAGTAAAGTTATCCCACATACCTGGCTTAACTATTGAGATCCACCTCTCACGCGGGTTCGTACAATCTCTCAGAAGATGCATCATGTCTTCGTCTTGATCACATTGAAAGGGGCACAATGCGAATTCAGCTACTCCCCTCCTAGCCCTAAGTTGTGCTGTATGAGTTTTCCTGTGTGCTGCAATCCATATAAAGGCTTTAGTCTTCTCTGGGATTTTCTATCTCCAAACCGTTCTCCAGAGAGTTGTTTCCGATCTCAAGATACCTGCAAATATAAAGCGAGATGCAGAACTAACAGAAAAACAACCATCAGAAGAAGGTTTCCAAAAATACTTATCTTTCCCTCTATCCTCACATGGTGGATTAGCACTAATGATTCTTTGAATGATGTGTTGTGGGAACCAGTTACCCATCTTAGTTATATCCCATTAGCCCCACGAATCAGTAAAATCATGAACTTTTTCATTCTAGTCCACGAACGCCTCTCGTCCAGGAATTAAGTTAATCAACGGACTATTTACTTGCGACCAATTGTTAGTCCAAAAAGAAGTGGAGGCTCCATTGCCGATTTTAACTCCCACCCCTCTCTGGAACTTGTCCCAAACAGAGCAAATACCCCTCCAGGTAGGAGAAGCATTTCTTCTAGGCATAGGACCATTCAGCCGATCCCATCTATATTTCCCTCTCAAAACTTTGACCCACAGCTTATGAGTATTAGTCAGAACCTACTAGCAGAGTTTCATAATAAAGGCCTCATTTTGTTTGCACAAGTCCCTAATCCCTAAGCCACCGTGGTTTTTGTCTTTTGTAATCTGGTCCCAGGAGATGAGGTGCATCTTTTTCTGATCATCCTGCTTGTCCCAAAGGAATTTTCTACTCTTTCTCTCTAGATCCCCCAAGATACCTTTGGGAATCAACATTGTTTGCATTTGATAAGAACAACTTTTATAAGCGTAGTTCTCCCTGCAAAACTCAAACAACCCTTTTTCCACCCAGAGATTTTTTTCATAGTTTTTTCGATCATGGGTGCAAAAGTGAGCTTGGTGACTCTTTTGTGTATCAATGGGATCCCCAGGTATTTCCCTAAATCCGCCGTTAGACTAACACCCATCTTCCAACTTAGATCAACAGCCCTGGAGAAATGAACCTTCCTTGATAAACATACTCTAGTCTTGTCTTTATTCTTTTTCTGACCCGACATTTTACAAAAGATCTGCATACACTTCAAAATAACCTCCACTTGACTCTCAGAGGCCTCTCCAAATAAAATTAGGTCATCCGTAAAGAATAAATGAGAGATCTGAGTGCCATTTCTATGTAGCTTAATTGGTTTCCACTCTTTTTCCTCAATAGCATCTTGGATAACATGATTTAAATGCTCCATGCATAAGGTGAATATGTAAGGGGACAGGGGATCCCCTTGTCTAATACCTCGAGATGAACTGAATCTCTCCGTGGCTACCCCATTCCATAAGACCTGAAATGGTGGGGGTAGTGATACATGCCATAATAATTTCATAGATTCCCTCTTCAATTCCCACACATCTAAGGGTGTCATAAATAAAGGGCCATTCCAGACGATTATATGCTTTCTCAAGGTCCACCTTAATTGCCATCCAACCCTTCCTACCAGATTTCATCTTTATTGAGTGAATTATTTCCTGAGCAATGATGATATTATTACTACTTTGACGCCTCGCAATAAAGCTGCATTGATGATCACCCACTATTTTCCCCATAATATCTCAAAGGCGACGGCTTAAAATTTTGGTAATGATCTTGTAACTAACATTACAGAGAGATATGGGCCTGAAATCCTTAATTGTCTCCCGTTTCTCCAGCTTTGGAATAAGGACAACGTTAGTGTTGTTGATGTCTTTAATACGGTCCGGTTCCTGGAAAATATTCGTAACCAATTCAATAATGTGATCCCCAAGAGTAGACCAGTATTCTTGGTAAAACACCACCTGGAAGCCATCCGGTTCAGGAGCTTTAAAAGCCCCAAGATCAAATGTCACTTCCTTGATTTCTTCCTTAGAGAGAGTAGCATGCACCTTTTCCCATTCCATAGAAGATAGGATTGGAAAATGATGTTGCGTAGTAAAGGGACTGAAATTTAGCAAGTTAGTTCTAAAAAGATCCTTGTAATAGCTTAAGCCATGTTCTTTAAAGAAACTTGGTCAAAAATCCAATCACCTTCTACATTCTTAAGGCCCTCAATTCGATTCCTCCTTCTCCTTATCACTGTAGCTGTGTGAAAAAACTTACTATTTTTATCTCCCCACTTCAACCAATTACATCTGGATTTCTAGTACCACATGAGCTCTTCCTGGGCAAGCACCATATTATATTCTTTCCATAATTCATTTTCTGTCTGTGCTAAATGTTGGCTATCTCGTCTTGCTCTTGATCTCTCAACACCTTCAATCCGTTGCATAATATTTTTCTTCCTTCTATTCAAATTTCCCACTCTCTGTACATTCCATACTCGGGCCTGTGCAGAAAAATTTCCAACTTTCTCATTCCAATTTCCCCTACTCCAGGTTTATTTAACAAGATCCCCAAAGTCTTCTTCTAGAAACCAGGCCACTTGACATCGAAAGAAATGATTAGTTCTGTATTGGGATTGAGTATGGGTAGTTTTAACCAGGATAGGACGATGATCAGATCCAAATTTACTCAAATGGAAGGTCTTCGTAAAAGGGTATACATTACTCCAATGCTCATTCATAAAAGCCCAATCAATTTTTTCTTTAAGCATTCCTCGTTCCTAAGTGTAATGATCACCAACTGTTTCAGTTTCAATGAGCTGAGCCCTAGAGATGCATTCTTGAAATTGCCTCATTGAAATAATATTTGACTCCGACCCACCGTTTTTATCATTACTATAAAGATAGGTATTGAAATCTCCTATCAGAAGCCAAGGAATATTAATATTAAGGCTCAAATCATTGATTTCATCCCACAGAGATTGACGAAGGATACGAGTGGGTTCAGCATAAATACAGGAAAGAACAAATTCAATATCTTCTTGAACCTCTGTAACCTTAACATGAACAGCTTGGGTTGATGAAGAGATATATTCCAGATTAAGGTCTTCAATATTCCACAAAACCCATATCCCCCCTGCATAACCTGTCGCCTCCAGAAAAATCTAGGTATTAAAACCCAGTCTTCTAATTATTTTGTCAGCTCTACTCCCACTAACATGAGTCTCAGTGAGAATTAAAATTTTAACATCCTTCCCCCGAATCACATCCTTAATCCTACTAGGAAAGTATTTGGAACCCGCCCCCTGCAATTCCAAGCTAATATATTTGTATTAATCATATGAAAAATAAAAAAGAAGAACCATAAACCTGATCAAGACTACTGCTTCATAAGAACCGAATCTGACTGCACCATTATTTTTTCAGCTACCATGCTTTCTGTAATTTCATGATTTATTGAAGCCTCTGCATTTGTTGTTGCAACTTGATTCGCAATCAAAACGGAATCATTAGTATAAATCTGCATTTGTTGGTCCTCACACATGTTACTCTCTATTGTTCCATTGGCATTATGATTTATTTGAAACACTTCGTCCTCCTTCAAGCCACTGCCTTGATTCTTATTCTCGTCCGTTCCTTGCTGCAATGGGCTAAGTTCAAATTCTTCATTTTGATTTAATAAATCCTTTTTCTCCTTATGTTGTATAACCTCCATCATCTGGTTTAATTCCACCGACCTATTATTAGATATGAATCCACACACTACTTTGTGGCCCTTTCCAATTCTAGGTTTTTTCCTATTTAACAAGCCCATAGCCTTTTTTAGTCCATAAGAGTGACCTCCTTTCTTGTTTTTTGTAATATTCAATACTGGGCTTAATTTGGTATTTTTTGCAGGCCCACAATCCTTACCATCGTGGCCCATTTTCTCCAAACCTTCCCTCTCCATTTTCGGTTAACTTCCCTTGTCCATTACCCGATCCTCATTTCCAGCTTTTTCTTGCCCATCTATCTGTGTCATTTCCGTTACCCCGGTCACATTCCTCCCTAAATCTTGCTTTACCAGATCTGATTTAGTTTCGCTAGTTTCCCCTATCCCAAAAACCGATGAAGAGCTTTCCAGCCGTTGCTTGAGTTTCCCATCACTGACTTTCGCATTCTATTTTCCTGAATCTTTTATCTTCCATTGTGTTTCATGCTCTTTCTTCTTATTTACTTCTATTTTCCCATATGATAAGACGTCTGCCCATATTGTTGTAGAGCTTTGAATCTCGAGCCATTTCCCCTCTCCGTTTCCTTACCATTGAGATGGATCGCTGCTGACATTTTTAGGAGGATCTTCTTGTCACTTCCAGCAGGATTTGGCCTTGGCCTAGCCCTATGTTTGACTTGCATCCACTCACCGTACTCTTCTTCTACAATGATGCTCGGCACAGAGACCAATGGTAACTTCCGGTCTTCTTCCTTGTCGACATTCATCGTGTTAGAACTGACTGACACCCAAGAGGGGGGTGAATTGGGTGTAAGATAAAAATCTTAAGAACTTTGAAAATCTTTTTGCATCTTAGAGGAAGCAATAAATATGAAAGTAATGAATCATAAATCAACAGTTTATATATGCTGGAAATACAAGAGTTTAAGGAAGAGAGTGTGCAAACTGTGATTTATCCTGGTTCGGTCCAATCTGCGATGGCCTACATCCAGTCCCCAGGCTCCTCCTGAGATTTTCAAATCCACTATCTTCTTGTTTAATCCAGGCACAAGAAAAGCCTTTACAACCCACAAGTCTAGCTGGGCACTTGCGAAGCCATTTACAAATCTCTCACCGAGTTACTCCCCCTTACACACCGTAAGGTTACAACCGAGTTACTCTCCCTACACACCCTGTAAGGATACAACTTTGATGATAAAAGATTACAGTCAATCTTCTCTCTCAAAAGTGAATAGATGAATACTGAAGCACAATGAAAATAATCTCTCTCTCAAATATACATGATATAGAAAATGGATAAGAACAAAGAGTAGTTGGGTTGGAGTAGAAGATTCATGATCTTTACATGTTTCTCGTTGTAGTGTCTTCGTTCATTGTTCTGAACTCTGAATGCTCTTCTATTTATAGTTGATAACGGTTGATAACCATTTGAGCATTTCAATATATCCGTTGGAGTGTGGCTTCTTCAATTTGAAAACTAGCCGTTATAACGTTGACGCTCCGCTTCCATAAATTCACCTTTTGACTCTTCACATCATATCTTCATTGCATTCCTGGAGAAATACATTAAACACTAAGACAATGAAGTGTTAGAGTGATTAGAAGCAAGAAGAATGAGTTATATGATCATTTCATTGATTTCCAGAATCTTCGGGACGTTGTTCTGTTTTCCTGGGAAGCATTACTCGAGTGCTTACTCGAGTGAACATCAAGTTTCTTCACAAGTTACTTGAGTGGCTACTCGAGTGGCCTTCCATTTTCTGTATAGCTTACTCGGGTAGTGACTTGAAGTTCTCTTCTAAATAACTTTGCATACTCGGGTAGTGACTTAAAGTTCTTTTCTAAATAACTCTGCATACTCGGGTAGTGACTTGAAGTTCTCTTCTAAATAACTCTGCATACTCGGGAAGTGACTTGAAGTTCTCTTCTAAATAACTCTGCATACTCGGGTGGTGCCTCGAGTGAAGTGTGATAATAACATTGCAGATTAATCGAGTAATCGAGTGTTACCTTCAAGTTTTGCTTATCACAGTGCTTTACTCGAGTGGCTCCTCGAGTAACATTGGCAGGATTGAAAGTGCCTAGAGCAACTGGAAGTGATTTCCCTGATTACTCGAGTGCGTACTCGAGTAATGTTGGCAAGCCGAGAGCAACTGGAAGTTTTCTATCTGATTACTCTAGTACCTACTCGAGTATGGTACAATTTTCTTCATAAGTTACTCGAGTGGCTACTTCAAGTGAATTCTTGATTTTGATTTGAAACATGGCAAATTATATATCATCAGAAAGCTCTCATTGTTTACATTCCAACGTAACAAGAATTAGCTCTAAACACATTGTATACTGAACGTTATGATCCAAAGAGTATCTACTGTTCTTAGACCACAGAAGTCATAGCTTTTAGGATATAGCTTCAAATGTGACAAATTATATATCCATGGAAAGCTCTTTGAGTCTACTTTGATATGGCACTAGTTTTGTTGCAATCTGATGTGTAGTTTGGGAGTTATGTCCAAAATACCAAAGCTGTCCAGGAATATGAAGCTGATTCATGTGTCAACTTTCGAAGCTCATATCTCTCTCATCTGAACTCCTTTGAATGTGATCTTGGCGTCAAAAGTTTGTGTTGGAAGTCTAGTTTCATATGCCACCGGTTTCAGTTTGATCCGACATGTGGTTGGAGAGATATCATCAAAATACCGAACCTCTATTCTGTCGCACGAAAACAGAGTGCCCATTACTTCAAGTGCCGCCTCGAGTGATTCATCAAGTAACCCGGCAGATTACTCAAGTAGCTACTCGAGTAATCACCTCCAAAATAAGACAGTGCCCTATTACTCGAGTGATTACTCGAGTAATCATCCCCGAAGGCACCATAACTTCTGTATATATCATTTTAGCTTCGTATTGACCCATTCCAACTTCCGTTTGACCATATAAACCTCCGATATCACTTCTAATAGCTTGGATCTTGATATTCTCATGTGATCTTACAAGTTCTTCTTTCTTTAATCTCTTTCTTCTTCTTTCTTCAATCTCTTTCTTCTTGTTTTGCCACTTGATGTTCATTCTTCATAACCCAATTAGATATCTTCTTGAATTGATGATCGTTCTTCATAAACCAACTAGATATCTTCTTGAATATCTTCAATCTTCTTCAATCTTTGCTTGATATTCCTATTAGTTCTTGCAATGCCTTATTTCTTCAATCCCTTGTCTCTTGATTTTCTTCTTAATGATCATTCTCCACATATGAGGCATTATAACATCAACCCACAATCGAGTTGATGACCAATCTACAAAATATGCAACATTAAATATAGTAGTTAGTCAATGTAGAAGATAATTATATCATACAAACTTTTTGCTCATATTTAACATCTATATTTGACATCATCAAAACTATTCATATCTAACACATCGGAGATGCCACCTACATGCTCTGTTTTACAGCTGAAAGCATATTTGCCATTTTAACTTTACAATTCTCAGATGTATGCCCATATAGACCACATGAGAAGCATATAGTATTGAGGCCCTCATATTCAATCGGGTAAACATGGTTTCTTAGCACAAATCTGGATTATAATTTCTTGTTTAAATCTACTTCCACACTTACTCTTGCATATTTTCCCCTTTCCACTGCTTGCTTATTATTTCCCTAATGAGCCAGAGTATTCATATCTACTTTAAGTGTTTGACCTATTAGATTTCTGATTTCAAACATACAGTCTTCTGAATACATATGTGGCGGAAGTGTGGGAATCCTAACCCAGATAGCCACTTTCCTTACTTTGTTGCAGTATATACTGAAGTTTGGACTCCATCTTTGGATTGCCATATAGTGTCCCTATATTAGCCATGGCCCTTCAAACAGAAGTTTAAAGCATAATGATCTCTTAACAGTCCTAAAAACAAAATAGTTGTTAGGGAGATCAATTAACTCAAAGTTGTCTGATCAGAGAAGCCACCTCAATCTGTCTTTCATCATATGAAGATTTGAATTTTTCCCCAGGATTGTCAATATTAATGCGTTTCTCCACGGCCAACATAGTTCCTTCAATTTTTCATTTGGTAACTGTAAGGAAGGGATTGAGCCCAAGGATTGCTTCTGGTCCTCTGTTAACATAGGGGCTAACTCCTCCTCCTCTTTTAGCCATTCTAGCATTTGGTCCTCAAAGCTCTTTTCGGTTCTCTTCTCTTCCTCTCCCAATAACTTAGCTTTGTAAGATATCTGGCTTTTTGAATGCTTTATCTCAGTCTGTGTTTTCTGTTCTGGATGTATCAATGTATCTTGCTTATTTTTATCCTCTATTGCCGCTTCCATACTTTTCCACCCAGCCTTCTCGCACATATTTTGCTCATTCATTATTCCTTCTATTGGCATTTTTTTGATGCTTCTCCCTATCAAATCGTCTTCTTCCTTTGAAATTCCTACACCTCTGTCTGAATTAGATTTAGCATTCAGTAAAGGAATTAGCAGAGGAAATGTGTGCACTCTATTTCTCTCATTGGCTTTCTCGCTCATGTCTGAAACCCTCTCGAATTGCAATACTCCGGATGTAACCCCCTCACCGTAATTACATCCGAATTACAAAATTTAAGTGAAATAGAGACCAATAAGATGAAATAACAATTTATAATCCCACATCCAAGAGATGGGGTATTTCGAAAATCAGTTCCAAAACATACTTATTGCTGGTCTCACATTCACAGGCGGATATAATTACTTGAGAAATCAAATCACATAACAACTATCAGAGTGCGGAAACTAAATCCCGGCAAAACCTCGGGTTACTTCATATATATAATGGGTTTACAAGTTCCCAGAATGGGGATTACATATCCAAAAGAATCATTTACATAAATATACACTTGGCAATCCCAAATCCAAAACTAAGATAACCAACGCCCACTAAGTCTCAGAGTAGTCCTAACTACTCCTGGTTGTCCGCTTCCCTTTCGAGCCACTCGCCCTGTCTGAAAAGATTAGTCATTTGGAGGAGTGAGATTCTAAAGAATCCCCGTAGTAACAACTATTTCATACCATATGCAATAACATAATATGTAAACAATTCATCTCATACAGCAACACAAATCACTCCACCCTCATCCCCTTTTACCGCCGGGAAGGCATACGACCTTCACCCGAACCGTTGTTAGCGACTCAGGGACTATTGGCGTGGCAGTGCATACGATTAGCCACACGGCTCACATATAGCCTTTCGGCTTTCACAAATGGCCGGTCGGCCTTCATAAATAGCCTTTCGGCTCACAATTAGCCTTTCGGCCCACATATACACATATATCACACCCTAACCTCATCCCCTTTTACCGCCGGGAAGGCATACGACCTTCACCCGAACCGTTATTAGCGACTCAGGGACTATTGGTATAGCGGTGCTTCCACAGTTTTCATAAAACTCGCAGCATACTAAATCCGTTTCAAAAACAATGACATAGTATACATATCATACATCACATAAGATATAAAGAAAGAGTCACTACCTGTATCTTTCCTGACTGGCTCCGGCACCTTGGCCTCACGAGGACAACAGATGTCAAATCCTATTCAAATTAGGGACAACCAATCAATTCTCTTTTCCATATGTATATTTCAATAATACTCTAAGTTGGTTGTCATTTAGGACTCTTTAGGTGACTATTAGAGGCCTAAACATATGCCTAAAGGGTTGGAAGAAGCTACCCAAAAGACTCCTTTTTCGAAGGTAAAACTCTGATTTTTGACAGCCTCACTCGAGCACAGATGCTCTTACTCGAGCATTGGTACAGACAGCACTCGAGCACAAGAGAAAGTGAGACTGCGAGTGACACCCGAGAGCACAAAGACACTTTCAGGAACTGGCTCACTCGAGCACGCTGAACCCCACTCGAGCACAAGGCCAAAAGCCTCACTCGAGCACCCGCGAGCACAACGTCACGAGTGACAACCCGAGAGCATACAAAGCTCTCCAAGACCCAGATTACTCGAGCATAGCCATTTGCACTCGAGCACACACCCTATGCTCGCGAGTGAGAAGGCGCACCCGAGCACCTTACCCGCGAGTGACCACCCGCAAGCACTACTCTCACCTAAGGCACAAGCTCACTCGAGCATGACCCTTAGTGCTCGAGTGAGACGGCTATGCCCGCGAGTGTCAGAGCACACTCTTGGCAATCAGCCCGCGAGTGAAGACCAGAAAGCAACCCCTCACTCTGGACTCCCACTATCACTCGAGCAGACCATGCTCACTCGAGCATGTTCTTCGCTCACTCGAGCACAAAGCGATGTGCTCGAGCATTGTTCATAGAAACCCAGGTGAACTCGAAGCACAAAGGGAAAAACTCACACGTCACTCGAGCACGTTCTTCCTCATGCTCGAGTGATGTGCATCAGAGACCCAAAACGCAGCCAAAAACCAGAAACACCAGATGGTCAATTTCACTCCCAAATGGTTCCCAAATTCCTCCCAATGCTCTTTCCCTCTAAGCACTAACTAGGGAACATATTGGCCACTCCATAAACACTTCAAAAACCAATTTGACCAGAATCATGCTCTTAGGTCTCTATCACAACACACATCCAATTTCCCTTAACATATTTTCCAACATCCCAAACTAACACAAATGCTCATATATCTCCACAATACATCATTTCCAATCATAAATCACAATGAACTTCATATTTCCAAAAATAGGCATATTTAGGGCAAATTTCCAGATTTGACCAAACTTAGCCAAAAATCATAAACAATATATGAAAATACTATAAATGCCTACCTCTTCTCTTTGCCCAATCAAGAACCTTGATTCCTCAACTTTCAATTTCGAATCAATGCCCTAATCTACACCATTCAAGGCTCTACAACCATCACAATGTAGCTCTCAATGAGACACATATCTTTAGAGAAGAGGATTAGAGCAAAGGAGAATCATAACTCACCAAAGATCAAGCTTTTCTTCTTCCTCTTCTTGCCTCAAGGTCGCCGGAAATGGAGGAGAAAGAGAGAGAAAATAAGAGGTAAGGAGAGATGATGATGATGGTGCACACTTCCTCTTCTCACACACACACTCAACCGAAAATGAGAGAGAGAAAAGAGAAAAAGTGCTATCTTGTCTTCTAGTGCCATATCCAATGACTCCCCCTATGCCACATGTCATCATCCACTCACTCCCTTATAAGCTCACCAAAATCACAAAGCATAGGATTCCGACCCACGGTCAAGGAATCACAACCCTTGATCTTAAATACTACACATATTAATTCCAAAATTCACATTACATTAATCCCAATAGTGTTTAATTACACTAATTACCATAATTATCAGAACCATTAGCCCTAATCGCAAATCGGGATATTACACCGGACTCATTTTGCAAGGGCCAATTTTTAAGACTGAGAAATAACAAGTAATGTGGGGAGAAATGCATAATTCTTATTAATCCAATTCAAACAAACGTATTGTGATAACTGATAAGTTAAGGTGCATATTGTTTTTAGATGAAAAAGTAATGGTGGTACATTTATTCAAGAGAAAAAAAACCTTTGAAATATACAAAAAGACAAATAAGGGTGTTGAATTTTAATAATTTCATATGGATTAATTTAGAATTTTGAAATTTTTACAAATATTGAGAAATTACATAATTATCCTTACCTTTTTATTTTTTAAAAATATCCTTAAAACCATAAGCTGGTGTGACCTGAGCTCCGCACGGCCAAATATATATTTTTGAATTTCTTAAAAAAATTGTCAATATGGAAACTTGAAAAGTTAATAGCGAAATAAAAGTAGTAAACAAGGTACTTGTTATTAAATATTTCCTAATAACTATTTTTGTTTTGCTATTTACTATTTTAATTTTGATATTGACTACTTTAGTTGGTTCTCGACAAAGGTTTTAATATATTTTTTGAATTTCAAGAATAACAGTAAAGCCAGAGTAGAAATTAGTAAACCAAAAGTAGTTATAAGAAATTATTTAGCAATATGGACTCTCTTTAGTATTTACTACTCTAGTTTTGTTACAAACTTTTATGGTTTCGCTATTAACTATTCTTATTTTGGAAATTCAAAAAATATATTAAGGAGTTTGTTGGTAGCCGGCCAAAGTAATATATATCGAAACTACAGTAGTAAATAGCCAAAAAAATAGTTATTAAGAAATATTTAATAACAATGACCTTATTTACTACTTCAATTTTGCAATTAATTACTCAAATTCCCATGTTGACTAGTTTTAATTGAGGAATTAAAAATATATATATTAGGCCGGCCGGCAAGGGGTTTTAAGGATTTTTTTTTAAAATCAGGGTAATTATGTAATTTCCTAAAATTTATCAACATTTCAAAAGTTCAAATTAATCCATTTAGTATTGTTAACATTCAACACCCTCATTTTTCTTTTTGATATTTCAAATGTGTTATTTTGTTTTTTCCCTCATTAATTCAAACTCATGTCAAGTTTGAGTCATTATCATCATAGTTCAGTTTGATTGATTAGAAACAACAATTCTTTTCTTCTGTTTTTATTTGGAAAGATTAGAAAAAAAAACAATTCTGTACCATAATACTAAGTTATTTTGAAAACTACATTTTGTCTTTTAATTATAACCTAATTATATATTTGTAATTGAACTTTAGTAATAAAAAAATGAAGAAGTAATTCACTCGTTATGGAGAAATTATGTCCCTCAGAGTCATATCACCCACAAAAAGTCTGCTTTTGAGCCTTTAAAAAGAAATTCCTAACCTTACTGAAGAAAGTAACAGAGGGCTAACCAGGTGTACATTTGTTGTTCGCAAAGATTGTGGGTTTATGCTGGGGACTGTGATGTTCCCTTTTTGTATTTTTTTAAGTAGTTGTTGGCGCCTTTGTGATTGGGTAAGATAGGGAGTATTACTATGGATATGTTTGGGAAGGTGTTTGAGGCAAAAAAAGACTCAGTTATCTTACAAAAGCCCAGTTGCCTCATTTTGCTCCGTTTGGGTAGGCATTTGGAGCAAATGAGCTTAAGCAAAAAAAAGTAGCTTCTTTCCACGTGCTTTTTCACAGGTAAGAAGCTGCTTCTTCGTGGCATGGCAACCGTTGGGGCATTAAATGCCATTCGAAACCATTACTCCCCATCTATTCCTCGTTCGAAACCATTACTCCTCAGCTGCCTCACAGAGCCTTGGTGGATGCTTCTTCTTCATCCTTGGATCTTTAATACAACATCAGCGCTGCTGAGTGGAAGAGGTCGTCAGAGGTGGCAAGTCAAGGTCATCGTCTGTGGGTTAGTCCAAGTTGAGAGGTTTTTAGCCTTTCGTCGATGAATTCAATGAAGCTCTGCTCTGTTTTCCTGGTTTGAGTCTCGATTCCAAGAAAGAAGAAGAAGTGTAGGGACTTAATTGCAAACTTCAACAATTCTCGAGGATGGATTAAAATGCAAATTTTTGAAATATTTGTAGGGTAGAACTGAATTTCTGAAACATCTAGGTCCTTTTATATCATTTTCCTGATCCCTTTACTTCATTCACTTATAATTTCCATAAATTCTAAAGACCTTTTCTGTAATTTTCTTTAGTCCTCAAAATATTAATTCTGACTGTCCAAAATTCTCAATTTCTTATTAAGCACCTACAATGCAAGATTAAACACAAGGTAGCATCAAAAGTTCAAGAGATCATTTGTATGAATAATTAACAAATTTTGATCATTTTGCCCCATATTACAATTAATTCAATACGAATATCCCTAACTCAAATTAGTGCTTAATCATGTAATAATGTCCCAAAAATGCATTAAAAATTCCAATTTAATTATGAAATATCATATAAAAATATGGTTCAATCATCGTGTTTCTCTTAGCTCTCCCTTCTTCAACACAAATGAATCATGTTCGTGATAGAATCAGAAACCGACTCGTTAGGGATAGGTAATCTAATAATGATCTACTTCGTGTATGCATTCTAATTTGAATACAATTTTATCCATTTTTAATTAATTACTTTAGTTATTTTCCTTTCTTTTCCAATAATAATTGAACTTTTTGTATTTTATCAAATTTTAATTTTAATTTTTATTTCAATTATCACAATATATACAAATAATATATATATGATTCATGCCCTTTTCAGTCATTTTCTATCTAAATGGGTTTTTCAAATAATAATCCAAACATGTTTAAGGTTAGGAAAAAAGCCACTTTTGCCACCGCCAATTCAAACACAAATCACATTTACAATATGACTTTTATCCTATTTTACTTTTGTAAAATTCAGATTATAAAAAAGTCACTTCTACCACCGCTAATCCAAACGGACACTATGTAAGGTAGGGACTATTCTGTAGATTATGGATCGTTGTTATAATAAGGTGCCTTGAAATACGAACTTGCACTAGTACAAAATTACCCTTTTAGACCACCACATTTAGACCGGTTATATCGGATAAGGTCTAAAAAGGATGACCGGTGGCAGTTTTGTTATTATAAAAAACTTATGAGACCGGTTATTCAAATAATCGGTTTAAAAAGATAAAGAATTAAAAAAATTTAAAATTTTTTTAGACCGATTGTCACTAATTACCGGTCTTAAAGATGAAACCTTTTAGACCGGTTGTTTTTTAAACCGATCTAAAAGATAGGGAATTAAAAAATACCATATTTTTCCCTTTTAAGACCGATTATTAGTGACAACCGGTCTAAAAGGTGAGATTTTTAGACCTAATTTTTATTTTAGCGGGTCTAAGAGATGTCCCCAAATCTCAGATCCTGCTTCTCCCTCACCTAAATTGAATCTCGCCCTCTCTAAACCTTACTATTCTTCTTGTCACCATTCTAAACCCTCCGATCTCGCTCGAACCAGAGGCGGCACTGGAGGTGAAGGCCCTAACGGAGGTGAAAGGGAACACAAGAACGCTAGCTATGGTGCTTCGAAGTGAGAAACCCTATAAATGTCGTTAATCTGAAGAGCTTCTTGAAGTTGGGAAGGAGTAGAGTTTATTCAAAGTTGAAAAATGAAGACCGCGAGTGATTGGATCAGTTCGTGTTCAAAAGTGCAGATGGGGATCTATGAGAAATGGTTTAAGTTGGTCGATTTAGGTTTTCTTCTCTTATTTTTGTCTCTTTTTCACATTAACACATCCCCAATTTGTCAATTTCTTGTTGTTTCATTATTCATGGAAAAAGGTTTAGGCTTACATTCCTTAATTTATTTTGTATGATTTAGAAAAATTAATATATATATCTTGCTGTTTCACTATCAGAGACTGAGGTCAATTATCTTAGAAAACTCAGGCATCCGAATCTAGTTAAATTAATAGGCTATTGTATTGAGCAAGAAAAAAGGTTACTGGTGTATGAATTTATGCCTCGAGGAAGCTTGGACAACCAATTGTTTAGGAGTATGTCTTTAAACTTAGTTTACTTATTATAGGCTGTAGCCTTAGAATTGTGCATTTGGAAGCCTTTTTTTAATTTTCTTTATGTTTCATAATTTAGTTACATGATTAATCATGGTATGCTAAAGGCAATGGTACGTATATCAGAAAATAATAGTGATATATTACATAAGCAGGGTCTACGCCACTTCTATGGTTGATCAAACTGAAAATTGTTGATAAATAAAATATTTGCATATTTATTTTCCCTTATATGATGATTTTATGTGCTAAACTTTCATTTTCCTAGGGTGATGATGTACTTACTAATGACGGAGTGAATCTTAACTTATTAAATCTAGTTTGAATTTCTCCTTCATGATTGAGTTTTTATTATTGTTCTTAATGCTTTCAATTGATTGACCACCTTTTGAATGATTTCAATATGTATGTTGAGATCGGAAAGAGATGCATGTGTATAGATCCTATAATTAAAACCATGACTTGCATATGAAATAAGAATATATTCATATGAGTTGTGTAGTCTTACTGAATTTCATAAATCTTAATGCATAATTAATTGCTTAAATTCATATAGGAATATATTGGATTAGCAATTAATTATAGAATTGTTTGACCTTTAATGAGGCTAGTAATTAAATTAGGGAAACTCGACTATCAATCATGTAGAATAAATTAGGCTAGAATAGATAAGTGATTTAATCCGAAATTTGTTAAGTGAAATCTTAACCCTAGGGCTTTTTCTCATAATTGCTTTCATATCATTTACACTCATATTTATCATCTTTTATTTAGTACTCTTAATCACCAACTAACCGATTGACTAAATAGAATTAAAATTACCTATTTTTGTACTTAGTGATCAATCCTCGTAGGAATGATACTCTACTCACTTTTGTATTACTTGATTACGACAGTGTATACTTGCAATATTTAATAGACCGTTTACACTCGTAACAAGTTTTTGGCATTGGTTCTCAGGCTTGTTGTCATTAATATCAATATCAAGTAATTTTAATACTAATTTAGTCTTCATATTACATTTTTTTTCTTGTTGCTTGTGTTTCTTTTTAGGCTTTTACTTAGTACATGACCAAACAGAAGAAGACTGGACTACAACCTCTTGATTTTGAGATTGAAGGAACTTGTCGAAGAAATCAAAGAGTTCGAAAGCATCCTACTTCAATCCGATGGTAAATCTGGAGGGAGAAGTAATAAATACCAAAACACTCCGTGACTATGCAACACCAACAGTCATGGGGACAAATTCTAGAATCAGAAATCCGCCAGTAGCAGTGTTAAATCATAGAAATCAAGAGTATTCTAGCACATTTTCTTCTCTTTTCACTTATTTTTGGGTTCAAATTGTGCATATAAAGAGATTATAGAAGAAAATGTGATAGGACATAAGATAAATCAAAATTTTGTTGAATCATGAGTTAAATGCATATAGTTTTAATTATTTGTGAAAGTTAAAAGTGCTCATATATCCCTCCTCCTTGTAAGTGGAGGATGATAAATTGTAAAAGCTCACAAAGATCATGGGAAGATGTGAAAGGAAGGGAAGAATTCAAGAGGAAGAGGAAAATGGACATTATGGAGGAGAAGCCTGCACTTGCTGTGGAATCTGTTGTAGCCAAAGTCATGGCGAAACCACCTGACAAAGCACTGCTTCTGTCTAGTTCTGTATGACAATTCGCTATGGCATTCGCTGTTCTAGGAAAATGGACATTGTTCTTAATGCTTTCAATTGATTGACCACCTTTTGAATGATTTCAATATGTATGTTGAGATCGGAAAGAGATGCATGTGTATAGATCCTATAATTAAAACCATGACTTGCATATGAAATAAGAATATATTCATATGAGTTGTGTAGTCTTACTGAATTTCATAAATCTTAATGCATAATTAATTGCTTAAATTCATATAGGAATATATTGAATTAGCAATTAATTATAGAATTGTTTGACCTTTAATGAGGCTAGTAATTAAATTAGGGAAACTCGACTATCAATCATGTGGAATAAATTGGGCTAGAATAGATAAGTGATTTAATCCGAAATTTGTTAAGTGAAATCTTAACCCTAGGGTTTTTTCTCATAATTGCTTTCATATCATTTGCACTTATATTTTTCATCTTTTATTTAGTACTCTTAATCACCAACTAATCAATCGACTAAATATAATTAAAATTACTTATTTTGATATTTAGTGATCAATCCTCGTGGGAATGATACTCTACTCACTTCTGTATTACTTGATTACGATAGTGTACACTTGCACTATTTAATAGACCATTTACACTCGTAACAATTTTGGTTGGTTCTGCAAAGGGCCCTGCATTTCGACATGAAGAAGTTTAGAGAACAGTGATGTTTAGGGACTTCAAAACATCTAACATCCTTCTGGATGCAGTCAGTAGTAAGACTCATGTTTTCAACTTATATGGATATATAGATATATCTATGGTTGTTTTCAATTAATGTATGCTTTTTATTTTCCAGTATCTAATCATTTTCTATTTTGTGGGTCTTACTTACTTTTAAATCCTAACAAACCATGTTTGACCTTTAAAAATCACTTCATATTCTCACCTTCAGTCAAATATAAGACATGTTTCTTACATTGTTAAGTATATCTATTTCCATTTTGCTACGTCCATACCATAAGATTCCATTAAAGTGTAGCATGTTGTTGCAGGACACCTTAGCGTAAAGAGTGATGTGTACAGTTTCGGGGTAGTTGTGCTAGAATTGCTGACAAGACGAAAGGCCATGTATGAGAATAGGTAAACTTAAAACAGGTGTATAGTTTCTCTGATTTTCTGACTGTTGTACACTTCAAAATCAACTTTGTTTAATGATTTTTTTCCCATTTTCAAGTATTCTTTTATGAATCACTCTTTGGCTTTCATATAAGTTGTTAACCGAGCATATTTCTAGAATTGATTGGTGAACTATTATTGATATGGTTTGTATCTCTTAGGTTTAGGCAATTGCAGATACTAAAAGACAAGGGTTCATGGGTTTTGGCCAATTAATCTCAAGGTGAGAAATTAAAATTATATGACTTATGGACATTTAAAAAAAAATAAATTATGGCTTTGGGGCATTTAATCTAAAAAATCAAAATTATAAGTCCTAGCCTTTTAATAAGACAAAAGTTATATAGCTAGCTTCTGACTATATAATTTCAAAATAGAAAATAAAAATTATTTCTGGCCATTGAATAATATAGGGGATAAAAGTTATATGGCTTTTGATCTTCTATCTTCAAGGTAAATAAAATTATATGGCTTATGACCTTTTATTTCAGGATAAAAAAAATATAGCTTATGGCCATTGAATATGATAAAAGAAATAAAAGTTATATGGCTTTTTGCCATATAATATCAAAATAAAAAAAATAAAATAATATAAAAGAAATAAAATTTATATGGCTTTTGACCATATAATATCAAAATAAAAATAAAAATAATCTCAAAATAAAAGAAATAAAAGCGAACGAAAAGGAAAAAAAAAAGGGAGTCAATTAAGAATAAAATTCAATATTTCAACGCAAATAAAGGCTATAATTTTTGGACTCTTCAAATCTACATGAAGTAGATTATAGGTCATTGGAGAAAAATGTATTCTCCTTCAATTCTATTCCTTAACCCAATAGTACAATAATATAAATGAATAAATAATGTATAAATATGAGATAATCCTTCAGGGAGACCACAAATATGGTGACATCATGTCATCATGAGACGGAAAAAAAGGATATCGATTGAAACTTCATGTTTCATTAAAAAACAGTGACTTCATTTCACATGGGAGTAGGAAAAAAAAGAAATAGTGGAAAAGAATCTAAATAAAGAGATATTAACAATATCATACCTTGACTAGAGCTTTATGCTGATAATGTGTTATAAATAAAGAGAAATATAAGAGAGAATATGAGAAGAAGATGAGGAAAGTAATTCTTATTCACTATTTATGGTATGTACAATATATAACATATGTCTCCTATTTATAGGCATAGGAAGATAAAAGAAATATTACGTAGATGAACATCCATTTAATATATTTTAATATATTATTCATAACATAAATAACTTTTTGGCACAATTATGCCTTTCTTTCTCCCCGTCCTCCTCTCTTTTTGCTTATATTGCTCCAAGCATCCACTCATTTATCAACCTTATAAATATTTTGTTTTCCATACATTAGTGTCATGGTCTTCAAGTAGTGTTCCTTCAATTTGAAATTTATTAAGCTTTTTGTCTTTGAAATTTCTCTCTCCTCTCTCAATGTGGTTAGAACCCGTGAACATATGGTAAGGAAAATATACTTTTCAACTAACCAACTAACATGACACTCAAATTCTCCAACCCTGGCTTCATCTTTCTTTCCCCTTTGGTTATAGAACATTGACTTCGTCTTTGAAACTTAAACAAAAAGTCGTCCCTTTTCAACTATTCATGAACTTTTGAGATTTGTTTCACGCCTCGATTCAAACCGTGAGAGAAAACGAGAATTTTTAAATTCAAGATACTCCACATTATTAGAATTTGGAAATCCTCTCCGGTGCGCAGTTATCAGGGACCTTGATTTGCCACGTCCTCATGATAAATTAAAAGGTTGGCGTCGTCTCGTGACAATAGGTATGTTTGGTAGAGCGATTCGATTGCTTATAAGTTGCTTTTTAATAGTGATTTACGGTATACGAAGTAAGTATGTGAGAGGAGTTGTGTCTCGATTTACGTAAAAAGCAACTTATAAGTTTTTATAAGTTGAAACAAACATGCTTAATATAAATATAAATCTTTGGTATTGTGGGTGTCGGACATACGTGCATCCATTCGTTATGCCATTTAAAAATAATAATAAAATATAATTAATGCCCGTAAATCTATCTTACTGATCATTTTGGCTGTGTTTGGTTCAATGGAGGTTAGCTTAGGTGAGATTTATTTAAATTAGGTTAGAGGAAGTTATAATGTTGTTTGGTTCAAGAAGAGGGTATGGGAGGTTTGGTATCTTATTTGATTCAGGAGGTTAGGCTAGGGGAGTTAATTATAAGTGGACAAAAATACCCTTCTACATATTTTCCTTCTTTCTTTTACAATGTATTTATTAATAATAATTATTTGTAAAATTATTATTTATAAAATAATTATTCTAACAATTATATAAACTTCTTTCACACATTTATCATTTTAAGACTTAAGAATCACTACAAAATAAAAGAAAAATTTGTAATGAATTCATCCAAGCAAAATTGTGTCTTCAGCAGCGACAACATAACAATCTTCACTTAATTCCTCAACTCTAACTCTGCCCAAAACGTGTGTTATATTCAAATAGTGAAGTCTAAGCATTTCAAGACATCTATTGGTCTTCCGAAATCCTCAAAGAACAATTTCAAGCAACTCAGTCAGCTCAATAAACAATAGGATCAAATACAGAACAAACCGACCTAAGGTAGGACTTACCGGAGCGAAGGCGAACCTAGAGACAAGGTCTAAAGTGAGGAAGGGAATACGAGGGAAGTGAAGGAGCAGATCAGCGCCATGAGAATTGAAATGTGTGGGAGGAGAGAGAGGCGAGCGAAGAAGGAAGGCGAATTGAGGCAACGACCATTGGTGCATCTATTCGATAGGCAGGCAACAACTGTGGTGGAAATATGAAAAAATGTCATGGATAATTTAGTACATAAATATTCTCTAATTTAGAAAAACCTCTAAATTTGGAGGTTTTATAAAAAGGGTGAGGTTACCACTAAAAGACAAAAACTCCTCCCACCCCTCACCTAATCTCCTTTCAACCAAACGCCCATTTTTAATCTCCAACCCTCCCCAGCCCAACCTAACCTAACAAAACTTCCAACCAAACACAGACTTTATAAACATGACAGCACATACTAATTTTTTAACAAGTATAGTATATTTGAAAAAATAAAGATCACTTTATAAATATCACAGCGCACTCAATTTTTCGGTTTTCAACAAACAAAGGTCAAAATATGAAACGATGAAGAGGCCGCGGCAGATAAAAGGGCTGAGAGAGCCCAGCCCATTAAAATATCATTCATGGCCCGTTTACTTTTCACTCTCACCCAACAGTTTACCAAAAGAATTTACTTCGCAGCCGAAATCAATTTACCCTAGCGTTCACGCACCTCCATTTTCTCCGCAGCCGAAATCAATGGATCTTCGTGTCCTAGTCAGTGGCGCGGCAGGTAAGTTTACTGCTCGATCGTTTGTCTCCTGAATACATGTAATGGGTTTGTGTTAAAATGCTGTCCTCATTGCTTACTCGTACCTGAATACATGTAATGGGTTTGTGTTAGAATGCTGTCCTCATTGCTTACTCGTACCTGAATGCATGTAATGGGTTTGTGTTAAAATGCCGCCCTTATTGCTTACTCTTACCTGATGTACCGATGATGCATGCCCAACTTCTCTCCACCACTCTCTGCTACTATATTTGTTTTTCCACCATTAGCTTGGAACTCTGCTTTGCTTTCCCAAGTTATTTGATGATATTTGCCTTCTCAATCTCATTATAGACCTGATCATCCTCTGGTGTCCCCCAAAGCTTTTTATTTGGCAGATGTAAATGATCATCTCCAAATTGGCTTTTCTGATCCGTGTCGCCAAAAATTGTAATCTCCATTCTTGAAATGGTGGAATCTGCTATATATTATCCCTCACAATGATTGTTGTGTTTCAGTTTCATATTAGTTTTTCTTGTTTTAAACTGCACATGATCGCATTCGCTTCACTTCTACGAAGTTTTTTTTTTGGCAGTTTCTACAATCACATAACTTTGCTCTCGTAGCATCTGTGATAAAATTCCTTATGTAACTTTTGTACAAAAAAGATATGTAATGCAACTCAGTAAAATTCACATGTTCTGTGCTTTTGTGCCGTGCTTACATGATTTTTTGGCTATTACTTTACAGGAGAAATTGGATATGCCCTTGTCCCTATGATTGCTAGGGGACTCATGCTAGGTCCTGACAAGCCTGTGATTCTCCACTTGCTTGACATTCCAGCAGCTGCCCAGTCGCTGAATGGGGTTAAAATGGAGCTGGTGGATGCCGCATTTCCACTTCTTAGCGGTTTGATTTTTCTTCTTTATCAAACGTTTATGAATTTAGTAGACAACCATCTTTAGATTTATTTATTTTTTTTTTGGAAATGATACACTAGACTCTTATGCTGATGCATGAAGGTGGTCCAAGATTTTGAGGTCTTATGAGATTATTTGTTTCAGGTGTTGTTGCTACAACTGACATAGTTGAGGCATGCACTGGGGTCAATTTTGCTGTAATGGTCAGTGGGTATCCCAGGAAAGAGGGTATAGAGACAAAAGATGTGTTGTCAAAAAGTGTGTCTTTCTACAAGTCCCAGGCTTCAGCACTCAGAGATCATGCAGATCGAAACTGCAAGGTAATTTAGTCTACTCAGAGGGAAAAAGGTTGTTATGAAGAGCTTAGTTGTGAACTTATCTGATCCCAAGTCCATGAGATTTCATCTTGATTAATTTATCTCTATGCATGTGTCGATTAAGCTTTGTTTTCTTTTAAAAATCTTATATTCGGAATCTTTATTTTTTTTGGCTTTCATCTTGTAGGTTTTGGTTGTTGCCAACCCCGCAAACACCAATGCATTTATCCTGAAGTCCTTAGCACTCTCAATTCCTGAGAAAAACATTACTTGTCTGACTAGATTGGATCATAACAGGGCGTTGGGTCTGATTTCTGAAAGACTGAGTGTTCGAGTTCATGATGTAAAAAATGTTATCATTTGGGGTAATCATCATTCAACTCAGTATCCTGATGTCAGCCATGCCACAGTTAAAGCCCAGCCTGTCCGTGAGCTTGTTGCAGATGACGCATGGTATGCAGCTGGACAAATACTTACAAGCTTAATACTGGCACCCCTGGGGGCTTGTTTAAAGCTTTTACATCTTTGCATTTGTTGAAATCCTGAAGGATTGACACAAATTTCTGTTTTCAAGGTTGAATGGGGAATTCATAATGACTGTTCAACAACGAGGTGCTGCAATTACTGAAGCTAGAAAGCTTTCAAGTGCACTGTCTGCTGCTAGTGCTGCTTGTGACCATGTTCGTGATTGGTTTCTTGGAACTCCAGAGGTTAGTTCAGTTTTGTTTTTACCAAAATAAAATGAAAAACAAAATCTGCTAATTGCATTCTTATTTAAATTCAGGGAACATGGGTGTCAATGGGGGTATACTCCGATGGTTCCTATGGCGTACCAGCTGGACTATTTTATTCGTTTCCCGTCACTTGTCGTGATGGGGAGTGGAAGATTGTTGAAGGTAAGAGTCTGTGGAGAATGCAGCTGAATTTTTATCATTTAACATATGAAATCTTAAATTGATTTAACCATGATTCATAATTGCGACTTTGCAAGTTTTAATTCTTTATCATTATTAGTTGCTCCCTAACCTTATTTATGATTGTTATATTAAAAACAGGAGGTAGTACGATTTTAGCAACTCTATGATTACATTCTTTGCGCTCATTCTACTTCTTCCATTTGATGTATCCAACATCAATTTCTCTTCTATTATGCTAGGCCTTACCATCGATGAGTTCTCTAGGGAGAGGATGGACTTGACAGCAAAAGAGCTGGTGGAGGAGAGCGAATTGGCTGACTCATGCCTATCTAAGGTCTGGCCGTGATGCAGTCTGGTGCTCTATCGTAGCATGTGATCTGACGAGAGATTCAAGACGCATGCTAGCTTTAGAGTAGCATTCATAAAAATTAGAATACAAAACTTTGATGTCGTCTTAAAATAGAAAGACTATTGGCCCACAAACCAAGCAGGGTCCGGATTTAGATGATCGTATTCATCTTATTTCGATCAATCTTATGGAATTACTTTTAAAGTATTTATATTATGTTTTTCAAAATTAATTCGTCTGACTTATAAACTGATATATAATTTAATCATACGTAACATAAATATGACTAGCTAATTTATTTAGTTTCTTTAATCTTTTAAAAAAAAGATATTATATTTATTTCTTATATTTATGACTTAAGGTAAAATGTAGTATATTATAGGAGGTAGTTATGCTGTTATCAATTTGAATCAGATATGGGTTTTATGGAGTGCGAGGAGTGAGTTGCAGTATTTAATATTTGAGTGATGAGCAACGTGTTAAAATTTATTTGTTTTATATATGTTCGCCGTTTAGCTTCCGCAAGCGTACGGGTCGCAAGTAATAAAGTGATGAGTGAAGATTGTTCCTACGAGAATTATGATGAAAGCGAGTTAAGCAATGTTATCATATGTTTAATGTTTAATTAGGTTGAATGGAGTTATTTAAAATTGATCAAGTTTAACAAAAAACATGTGGAATGAGGTGAAAGAGAAATTCAAAACTACCTTTAGATTAAAATTTATAAGAGCTGATGATTCTTTGAGAAATAACAAGTAATGTGGGGAGAAATGCATAATTCTTATTAATCCAATTCAAACAAACGTATTGTGATAACTGATAAGTTAAGGTGCATATTGTTTTTAGATGAAAAAGTAATGGTGGGACATTTATTCAAGAGAAAAAAAGACCTTTGAAATATACAAAAAGACAAATAAGGATGTTGAATTTTAATAATTTCATATGGATTAATTTAGAATTTTGAAATTTTTACAAATATTGAGAAATTACATAATTATCCTTACCTTTTTATTTTTTAAAAATATCCTTAAAACCATAAGCTGGTGTGACCTGAGCTCCACACGGCCAAATATATATTTTTGAATTTCTTAAAAAAATTGTCAATATGAAAACTTGAAAAGTTAATAGCGAAATAAAAGTAGTAAACAAGGTACTTGTTATTAAATATTTCCTAATAACTATTTTTGTTTTGCTATTTACTATTTTAATTTTGATATTGACTACTTTAGTTGGTTCTCGACAAAGGTTTTAATATATTTTTTGAATTTCAAGAATAACAGTAAAGCCAGAGTAGAAATTAGTAAACCAAAAGTAGTTATAAGAAATTATTTAGCAATATGGACTCTCTTTAGTATTTACTACTCTAGTTTTGTTACAAACTTTTATGGTTTCGCTATTAACTATTCTTATTTTGGAAATTCAAAAAATATATTAAGGAGTTTGTTGGTAGCCGGCCAAAGTAATATATATCGAAACTACAGTAGTAAATAGCCAAAAAAATAGTTATTAAGAAATATTTAATAACAATGACCTTATTTACTACTTCAATTTTGCAATTAATTACTCAGATTCCCATGTTGACTAGTTTTAATTGAGGAATTAAAAATACATATATTAGGCCGGCCGGCAAGGGGTTTTAAGGATTTTTTTTTTAAAGTCAGGGTAATTATGTAATTTCCTAAAATTTATCAACATTTCAAAAGTTCAAATTAATCCATTTAGTATTGTTAACATTCAACACCCTCATTTTTCTTTTTGATATTTCAAATGTGTTATTTTGTTTTTTCCCTCATTAATTCAAACTCATGTCAAGTTTGAGTCATTGTGTGTGTTTGTCTGAGCGTTTTACACAGTAAAAACGCACTTATTACGCAAGCCGAGAAAAAACTCCTCTCACATACTTACTTCGTATACCGTGAATCACGAATTATAAGCACGTTTTGGACAAAAATAAGCCATTCCAAACACACACATTATCATCATAGTTCAGTTTGATTGATTAGAAACAACAATTCTTTTCTTCTGTTTTTATTTGGAAAGATTAGAAAAAAAAACAATTCTGTACCATAATACTAAGTTATTTTGAAAACTACATTTTGTCTTTTAATTATAACCTAATTATATATTTGTAATTGAACTTTAGTAATAAAAAAATGAAGAAGTAATTCACTCGTTATGGAGAAATTATGTCCCTCAGAGTCATATCACCCACAAAAAGTCTGCTTTTGAGCCTTTAAAAAGAAATTCCTAACCTTACTGAAGAAAGTAACAGAGGGCTAACCAGGTGTACATTTGTTGTTCGCAAAGATTGTGGGTTTATGCTGGGGACTGTGATGTTCCCTTTTTGTATTTTTTTAAGTAGTTGTTGGCGCCTTTGTGATTGGGTAAGATAGGGAGTATTACTATGGATATGTTTGGGAAGGTGTTTGAGGCAAAAAAAGACTCAGTTATCTTACAAAAGCCCAGTTGCCTCATTTTGCTCCGTTTGGGTAGGCATTTGGAGCAAATGAGCTTAAGCAAAAAAAAGTAGCTTCTTTCCACGTGCTTTTTCACAGGTAAGAAGCTGCTTCTTCGTGGCATGGCAACCGTTGGGGCATTAAATGCCATTCGAAACCATTACTCCTCATCTATTCCTCGTCCGAAACCATTACTCCTCAGCTGCCTCACAGAGCCTTGGTGGATGCTTCTTCTTCATCCTTGGATCTTTAATACAGCATCAGCGCTGCTGAGTGGAAGAGGTCGTCAGAGGTGGCAAGTCAAGGTCATCGTCTGTGGGTTAGTCCAAGTTGAGAGGTTTTTAGCCTTTCGTCGATGAATTCAATGAAGCTCTGCTCTGTTTTCCTGGTTTGAGTCTCGATTCCAAGAAAGAAGAAGAAGTGTAGGGACTTAATTGCAAACTTCAACAATTCTCGAGGATGGATTAAAATGCAAATTTTTGAAATATTTGTAGGGTAGAACTGAATTTCTGAAACATCTAGGTCCTTTTATATCATTTTCCTGATCCCTTTACTTCATTCACTTATAATTTCCATAAATTCTAAAGACCTTTTCTGTAATTTTCTTTAGTCCTCAAAATATTAATTCTGACTGTCCAAAATTCTCAATTTCTTATTAAGCACCTACAATGCAAGATTAAACACAAGGTAGCATCAAAAGTTCAAGAGATCATTTGTATGAATAATTAACAAATTTTGATCATTTTGCCCCATATTACAATTAATTCAATACGAATATCCCTAACTCAAATTAGTGCTTAATCATGTAATAATGTCCCAAAAATGCATTAAAAATTCCAATTTAATTATGAAATATCATATAAAAATATGGTTCAATCATCGTGTTTCTCTTAGCTCTCCCTTCTTCAACACAAATGAATCATGTTCGTGATAGAATCAGAAACCGACTCGTTAGGGATAGGTAATCTAATAATGATCTACTTCGTGTATGCATTCTAATTTGAATACAATTTTATCCATTTTTAATTAATTACTTTAGTTATTTTCCTTTCTTTTCCAATAATAATTGAACTTTTTGTATTTTATCAAATTTTAATTTTAATTTTTATTTCAATTATCACAATATATACAAATAATATATATATGATTCATGCCCTTTTCAGTCATTTTCTATCTAAATGGGTTTTTCAAATAATAATCCAAATATGTTTAAGGTTAGGAAAAAAGCCACTTTTGCCACCGCCAATTCAAACACAAATCACATTTACAATATGACTTTTATCCTATTTTACTTTTGTAAAATTCAGATTATAAAAAAGTCACTTCTACCACCGCTAATCCAAACGGACACTATGTAAGGTAGGGACTATTCTGTAGATTATGGATCGTTGTTATAATAAGGTGCCTTGAAATACGAACTTGCACTAGTACAAAATTACCCTTTTAGACCACCACATTTAGACCGGTTATATCGGATAAGGTCTAAAAAGGATGACCGGTGGCAGTTTTGTTATTATAAAAAACTTATGAGACCGGTTATTCAAATAATCGGTTTAAAAAGATAAAGAATTAAAAAAATTTAAAATTTTTTTAGACCGATTGTCACTAATTACCGGTCTTAAAGATGAAACCTTTTAGACCGGTTGTTTTTTAAACCGATCTAAAAGATAGGGAATTAAAAAATACCATATTTTTCCCTTTTAAGACCGATTATTAGTGACAACCGGTCTAAAAGGTGAGATTTTTAGACCTAATTTTTATTTTAGCGGGTCTAAGAGATGTCCCCAAATCTCAGATCCTGCTTCTCCCTCACCTAAATTGAATCTCGCCCTCTCTAAACCTTACTATTCTTCTTGTCACCATTCTAAACCCTCCGATCTCGCTCGAACCAGAGGCGGCACTGGAGGTGAAGGCCCTAACGGAGGTGAAAGGGAACACAAGAACGCTAGCTATGGTGCTTCGAAGTGAGAAACCCTATAAATGTCGTTAATCTGAAGAGCTTCTTGAAGTTGGGAAGGAGTAGAGTTTATTCAAAGTTGAAAAATGAAGACCGCGAGTGATTGGATCAGTTCGTGTTCAAAAGTGCAGATGGGGATCTATGAGAAATGGTTTAAGTTGGTCGATTTAGGTTTTCTTCTCTTATTTTTGTCTCTTTTTCACATTAACACATCCCCAATTTGTCAATTTCTTGTTGTTTCATTATTCATGGAAAAAGGTTTAGGCTTACATTCCTTAATTTATTTTGTATGATTTAGAAAAATTAATATATATATCTTGCTGTTTCACTATCAGAGACTGAGGTCAATTATCTTAGAAAACTCAGGCATCCGAATCTAGTTAAATTAATAGGCTATTGTATTGAGCAAGAAAAAAGGTTACTGGTGTATGAATTTATGCCTCGAGGAAGCTTGGACAACCAATTGTTTAGGAGTATGTCTTTAAACTTAGTTTACTTATTATAGGCTGTAGCCTTAGAATTGTGCATTTGGAAGCCTTTTTTTAATTTTCTTTATGTTTCATAATTTAGTTACATGATTAATCATGGTATGCTAAAGGCAATGGTACGTATATCAGAAAATAATAGTGATATATTACATAAGCAGGGTCTACGCCACTTCTATGGTTGATCAAACTGAAAATTGTTGATAAATAAAATATTTGCATATTTATTTTCCCTTATATGATGATTTTATGTGCTAAACTTTCATTTTCCTAGGGTGATGATGTACTTACTAATGACGGAGTGAATCTTAACTTATTAAATCTAGTTTGAATTTCTCCTTCATGATTGAGTTTTTATTATTGTTCTTAATGCTTTCAATTGATTGACCACCTTTTGAATGATTTCAATATGTATGTTGAGATCGGAAAGAGATGCATGTGTATAGATCCTATAATTAAAACCATGACTTGCATATGAAATAAGAATATATTCATATGAGTTGTGTAGTCTTACTGAATTTCATAAATCTTAATGCATAATTAATTGCTTAAATTCATATAGGAATATATTGGATTAGCAATTAATTATAGAATTGTTTGACCTTTAATGAGGCTAGTAATTAAATTAGGGAAACTCGACTATCAATCATGTAGAATAAATTAGGCTAGAATAGATAAGTGATTTAATCCGAAATTTGTTAAGTGAAATCTTAACCCTAGGGCTTTTTCTCATAATTGCTTTCATATCATTTACACTCATATTTATCATCTTTTATTTAGTACTCTTAATCACCAACTAACCGATTGACTAAATAGAATTAAAATTACCTATTTTTGTACTTAGTGATCAATCCTCGTAGGAATGATACTCTACTCACTTTTGTATTACTTGATTACGACAGTGTATACTTGCAATATTTAATAGACCGTTTACACTCGTAACAAGTTTTTGGCATTGGTTCTCGGGCTTGTTGTCATTAATATCAATATCAAGTAATTTTAATACTAATTTAGTCTTCATATTACATTTTTTTTTCTTGTTGCTTGTGTTTCTTTTTAGGCTTTTACTTAGTACATGACCAAACAGAAGAAGACTGGACTACAACCTCTTGATTTTGAGATTGAAGGAACTTGTCGAAGAAATCAAAGAGTTCGAAAGCATCCTACTTCAATCCGATGGTAAATCTGGAGGGAGAAGTAATAAATACCAAAACACTCCGTGACTATGCAACACCAACAGTCATGGGGACAAATTCTAGAATCAGAAATCCGCCAGTAGCAGTGTTAAATCATAGAAATCAAGAGTATTCTAGCACATTTTCTTCTCTTTTCACTTATTTTTGGGTTCAAATTGTGCATATAAAGAGATTATAGAAGAAAATGTGATAGGACATAAGATAAATCAAAATTTTGTTGAATCATGAGTTAAATGCATATAGTTTTAATTATTTGTGAAAGTTAAAAGTGCTCATATATCCCTCCTCCTTGTAAGTGGAGGATGATAAATTGTAAAAGCTCACAAAGATCATGGGAAGATGTGAAAGGAAGGGAAGAATTCAAGAGGAAGAGGAAAATGGACATTATGGAGGAGAAGCCTGCACTTGCTGTGGAATCTGTTGTAGCCAAAGTCATGGCGAAACCACCTGACAAAGCACTGCTTCTGTCTAGTTCTGTATGACAATTCGCTATGGCATTCGCTGTTCTAGGAAAATGGACATTGTTCTTAATGCTTTCAATTGATTGACCACCTTTTGAATGATTTCAATATGTATGTTGAGATCGGAAAGAGATGCATGTGTATAGATCCTATAATTAAAACCATGACTTGCATATGAAATAAGAATATATTCATATGAGTTGTGTAGTCTTACTGAATTTCATAAATCTTAATGCATAATTAATTGCTTAAATTCATATAGGAATATATTGAATTAGCAATTAATTATAGAATTGTTTGACCTTTAATGAGGCTAGTAATTAAATTAGGGAAACTCGACTATCAATCATGTGGAATAAATTGGGCTAGAATAGATAAGTGATTTAATCCGAAATTTGTTAAGTGAAATCTTAACCCTAGGGTTTTTTCTCATAATTGCTTTCATATCATTTGCACTTATATTTTTCATCTTTTATTTAGTACTCTTAATCACCAACTAATCAATCAACTAAATATAATTAAAATTACTTATTTTGATATTTAGTGATCAATCCTCGTGGGAATGATACTCTACTCACTTCTGTATTACTTGATTACGATAGTGTACACTTGCACTATTTAATAGACCATTTACACTCGTAACAATTTTGGTTGGTTCTGCAAAGGGCCCTGCATTTCGACATGAAGAAGTTTAGAGAACAGTGATGTTTAGGGACTTCAAAACATCTAACATCCTTCTGGATGCAGTCAGTAGTAAGACTCATGTTTTCAACTTATATGGATATATAGATATATCTATGGTTGTTTTCAATTAATGTATGCTTTTTATTTTCCAGTATCTAATCATTTTCTATTTTGTGGGTCTTACTTACTTTTAAATCCTAACAAACCATGTTTGACCTTTAAAAATCACTTCATATTCTCACCTTCAGTCAAATATAAGACATGTTTCTTACATTGTTAAGTATATCTATTTCCATTTTGCTACGTCCATACCATAAGATTCCATTAAAGTGTAGCATGTTGTTGCAGGACACCTTAGCGTAAAGAGTGATGTGTACAGTTTCGGGGTAGTTGTGCTAGAATTGCTGACAAGACGAAAGGCCATGTATGAGAATAGGTAAACTTAAAACAGGTGTATAGTTTCTCTGATTTTCTGACTGTTGTACACTTCAAAATCAACTTTGTTTAATGATTTTTTTCCCATTTTCAAGTATTCTTTTATGAATCACTCTTTGGCTTTCATATAAGTTGTTAACCGAGCATATTTCTAGAATTGATTGGTGAACTATTATTGATATGGTTTGTATCTCTTAGGTTTAGGCAATTGCAGATACTAAAAGACAAGGGTTCATGGGTTTTGGCCAATTAATCTCAAGGTGAGAAATTAAAATTATATGACTTATGGACATTTAAAAAAAAATAAATTATGGCTTTGGGCCATTTAATCTAAAAAATCAAAATTATAAGTCCTAGCCTTTTAATAAGACAAAAGTTATATAGCTAGCTTCTGACTATATAATTTCAAAATAGAAAATAAAAATTATTTCTGGCCATTGAATAATATAGGGGATAAAAGTTATATGGCTTTTGACCTTCTATCTTCAAGGTAAATAAAATTATATAGCTTATGACCTTTTATTTCAGGATAAAAAAAATATAGCTTATGGCCATTGAATATGATAAAAGAAATAAAAGTTATATGGCTTTTTGCCATATAATATCAAAATAAAAAAAATAAAATAATATAAAAGAAATAAAATTTATATGGCTTTTGACCATATAATATCAAAATAAAAATAAAAATAATCTCAAAATAAAAGAAATAAAAGCGAACGAAAAGGAAAAAAAAAAGGGAGTCAATTAAGAATAAAATTCAATATTTCAACGCAAATAAAGGCTATAATTTTTGGACTCTTCAAATCTACATGAAGTAGATTATAGGTCATTGGAGAAAAATGTATTCTCCTTCAATTCTATTCCTTAACCCAATAGTACAATAATATAAATGAATAAATAATGTATAAATATGAGATAATCCTTCAGGGAGACCACAAATATGGTGACATCATGTCATCATGAGACGGAAAAAAAGGATATCGATTGAAACTTCATGTTTCATTAAAAAACAGTGACTTCATTTCACATGGGAGTAGGAAAAAAAAGAAATAGTGGAAAAGAATCTAAATAAAGAGATATTAACAATATCATACCTTGACTAGAGCTTTATGCTGATAATGTGTTATAAATAAAGAGAAATATAAGAGAGAATATGAGAAGAAGATGAGGAAAGTAATTCTTATTCACTATTTATGGTATGTACAATATATAACATATGTCTCCTATTTATAGGCATAGGAAGATGAAAGAAATATTACGTAGATGAACATCCATTTAATATATTTTAATATATTATTCATAACATAAATAACTTTTTGGCACAATTATGCCTTTCTTTCTCCCCGTCCTCCTCTCTTTTTGCTTATATTGCTCCAAGCATCCACTCATTTATCAACCTTATAAATATTTTGTTTTCCATACATTAGTGTCATGGTCTTCAAGTAGTGTTCCTTCAATTTGAAATTTATTAAGCTTTTTGTCTTTGAAATTTCTCTCTCCTCTCTCAATGTGGTTAGAACCCGTGAACATATGGTAAGGAAAATATACTTTTCAACTAACCAACTAACATGACACTCAAATTCTCCAACCCTGGCTTCATCTTTCTTTCCCCTTTGGTTATAGAACATTGACTTCGTCTTTGAAACTTAAACAAAAAGTCGTCCCTTTTCAACTATTCATGAACTTTTGAGATTTGTTTCACGCCTCGATTCAAACCGTGAGAGAAAACGAGAATTTTTAAATTCAAGATACTCCACATTATTAGAATTTGGAAATCCTCTCCGGTGCGCAGTTATCAGGGACCTTGATTTGCCACGTCCTCATGATAAATTAAAAGGTTGGCGTCGTCTCGTGACAATATAAATATAAATCTTTGGTATTGTGGGTGTCGGACATACGTGCATCCATTCGTTATGCCATTTAAAAATAATAATAAAATATAATTAATGCCCGTAAATCTATCTTACTGATCATTTTGGCTGTGTTTGGTTCAATGGAGGTTAGCTTAGGTGAGATTTATTTAAATTAGGTTAGAGGAAGTTATAATGTTGTTTGGTTCAAGAAGAGGGTATGGGAGGTTTGGTATCTTATTTGATTCAGGAGGTTAGGCTAGGGGAGTTAATTATAAGTGGACAAAAATACCCTTCTACATATTTTCCTTCTTTCTTTTACAATGTATTTATTAATAATAATTATTTGTAAAATTATTATTTATAAAATAATTATTCTAACAATTATATAAACTTCTTTCACACATTTATCATTTTAAGACTTAAGAATCACTACAAAATAAAAGAAAAATTTGTAATGAATTCATCCAAGCAAAATTGTGTCTTCAGCAGCGACAACATAACAATCTTCACTTAATTCCTCAACTCTAACTCTGCCCAAAACGTGTGTTATATTCAAATAGTGAAGTCTAAGCATTTCAAGACATCTATTGGTCTTCCGAAATCCTCAAAGAACAATTTCAAGCAACTCAGTCAGCTCAATAAACAATAGGATCAAATACAGAACAAACCGACCTAAGGTAGGACTTACCGGAGCGAAGGCGAACCTAGAGACAAGGTCTAAAGTGAGGAAGGGAATACGAGGGAAGTGAAGGAGCAGATCAGCGCCATGAGAATTGAAATGTGTGGGAGGAGAGAGAGGCGAGCGAAGAAGGAAGGCGAATTGAGGCAACGACCATTGGTGCATCTATTCGATAGGCAGGCAACAACTGTGGTGGAAATATGAAAAAATGTCATGGATAATTTAGTACATAAATATTCTCTAATTTAGAAAAACCTCTAAATTTGGAGGTTTTATAAAAAGGGTGAGGTTACCACTAAAAGACAAAAACTCCTCCCACCCCTCACCTAATCTCCTTTCAACCAAACGCCCATTTTTAATCTCCAACCCTCCCCAGCCCAACCTAACCTAACAAAACTTCCAACCAAACACAGACTTTATAAACATGACAGCACATACTAATTTTTTAACAAGTATAGTATATTTGAAAAAATAAAGATCACTTTATAAATATCACAGCGCACTCAATTTTTCGGTTTTCAACAAACAAAGGTCAAAATATGAAACGATGAAGAGGCCGCGGCAGATAAAAGGGCTGAGAGAGCCCAGCCCATTAAAATATCATTCATGGCCCGTTTACTTTTCACTCTCACCCAACAGTTTACCAAAAGAATTTACTTCGCAGCCGAAATCAATTTACCCTAGCGTTCACGCACCTCCATTTTCTCCGCAGCCGAAATCAATGGATCTTCGTGTCCTAGTCAGTGGCGCGGCAGGTAAGTTTACTGCTCGATCGTTTGTCTCCTGAATACATGTAATGGGTTTGTGTTAAAATGCTGTCCTCATTGCTTACTCGTACCTGAATACATGTAATGGGTTTGTGTTAGAATGCTGTCCTCATTGCTTACTCGTACCTGAATGCATGTAATGGGTTTGTGTTAAAATGCCGCCCTTATTGCTTACTCTTACCTGATGTACCGATGATGCATGCCCAACTTCTCTCCACCACTCTCTGCTACTATATTTGTTTTTCCACCATTAGCTTGGAACTCTGCTTTGCTTTCCCAAGTTATTTGATGATATTTGCCTTCTCAATCTCATTATAGACCTGATCATCCTCTGGTGTCCCCCAAAGCTTTTTATTTGGCAGATGTAAATGATCATCTCCAAATTGGCTTTTCTGATCCGTGTCGCCAAAAATTGTAATCTCCATTCTTGAAATGGTGGAATCTGCTATATATTATCCCTCACAATGATTGTTGTGTTTCAGTTTCATATTAGTTTTTCTTGTTTTAAACTGCACATGATCGCATTCGCTTCACTTCTACGAAGTTTTTTTTTTGGCAGTTTCTACAATCACATAACTTTGCTCTCGTAGCATCTGTGATAAAATTCCTTATGTAACTTTTGTACAAAAAAGATATGTAATGCAACTCAGTAAAATTCACATGTTCTGTGCTTTTGTGCCGTGCTTACATGATTTTTTGGCTATTACTTTACAGGAGAAATTGGATATGCCCTTGTCCCTATGATTGCTAGGGGACTCATGCTAGGTCCTGACAAGCCTGTGATTCTCCACTTGCTTGACATTCCAGCAGCTGCCCAGTCGCTGAATGGGGTTAAAATGGAGCTGGTGGATGCCGCATTTCCACTTCTTAGCGGTTTGATTTTTCTTCTTTATCAAACGTTTATGAATTTAGTAGACAACCATCTTTAGATTTATTTATTTTTTTTTTGGAAATGATACACTAGACTCTTATGCTGATGCATGAAGGTGGTCCAAGATTTTGAGGTCTTATGAGATTATTTGTTTCAGGTGTTGTTGCTACAACTGACATAGTTGAGGCATGCACTGGGGTCAATTTTGCTGTAATGGTCAGTGGGTATCCCAGGAAAGAGGGTATAGAGACAAAAGATGTGTTGTCAAAAAGTGTGTCTTTCTACAAGTCCCAGGCTTCAGCACTCAGAGATCATGCAGATCGAAACTGCAAGGTAATTTAGTCTACTCAGAGGGAAAAAGGTTGTTATGAAGAGCTTAGTTGTGAACTTATCTGATCCCAAGTCCATGAGATTTCATCTTGATTAATTTATCTCTATGCATGTGTCGATTAAGCTTTGTTTTCTTTTAAAAATCTTATATTCGGAATCTTTATTTTTTTTGGCTTTCATCTTGTAGGTTTTGGTTGTTGCCAACCCCGCAAACACCAATGCATTTATCCTGAAGTCCTTAGCACTCTCAATTCCTGAGAAAAACATTACTTGTCTGACTAGATTGGATCATAACAGGGCGTTGGGTCTGATTTCTGAAAGACTGAGTGTTCGAGTTCATGATGTAAAAAATGTTATCATTTGGGGTAATCATCATTCAACTCAGTATCCTGATGTCAGCCATGCCACAGTTAAAGCCCAGCCTGTCCGTGAGCTTGTTGCAGATGACGCATGGTATGCAGCTGGACAAATACTTACAAGCTTAATACTGGCACCCCTGGGGGCTTGTTTAAAGCTTTTACATCTTTGCATTTGTTGAAATCCTGAAGGATTGACACAAATTTCTGTTTTCAAGGTTGAATGGGGAATTCATAATGACTGTTCAACAACGAGGTGCTGCAATTACTGAAGCTAGAAAGCTTTCAAGTGCACTGTCTGCTGCTAGTGCTGCTTGTGACCATGTTCGTGATTGGTTTCTTGGAACTCCAGAGGTTAGTTCAGTTTTGTTTTTACCAAAATAAAATGAAAAACAAAATCTGCTAATTGCATTCTTATTTAAATTCAGGGAACATGGGTGTCAATGGGGGTATACTCCGATGGTTCCTATGGCGTACCAGCTGGACTATTTTATTCGTTTCCCGTCACTTGTCGTGATGGGGAGTGGAAGATTGTTGAAGGTAAGAGTCTGTGGAGAATGCAGCTGAATTTTTATCATTTAACATATGAAATCTTAAATTGATTTAACCATGATTCATAATTGCGACTTTGCAAGTTTTAATTCTTTATCATTATTAGTTGCTCCCTAACCTTATTTATGATTGTTATATTAAAAACAGGAGGTAGTACGATTTTAGCAACTCTATGATTACATTCTTTGCGCTCATTCTACTTCTTCCATTTGATGTATCCAACATCAATTTCTCTTCTATTATGCTAGGCCTTACCATCGATGAGTTCTCTAGGGAGAGGATGGACTTGACAGCAAAAGAGCTGGTGGAGGAGAGCGAATTGGCTGACTCATGCCTATCTAAGGTCTGGCCGTGATGCAGTCTGGTGCTCTATCGTAGCATGTGATCTGACGAGAGATTCAAGACGCATGCTAGCTTTAGAGTAGCATTCATAAAAATTAGAATACAAAACTTTGATGTCTTGTTAAAATAGAAAGACTATTGGCCCACAAACCAAGCAGGGTCCGGATTTAGATGATCGTATTCATCTTATTTCGATCAATCTTATGGAATTACTTTTAAAGTATTTATATTATGTTTTTTAAAATTAATTCGTCTGACTTATAAACTGATATATAATTTAATCATACGTAACATAAATATGACTAGCTAATTTATTTAGTTTCTTTAATCTTTTAAAAAAAAGATATTATATTTATTTCTTATATTTAGGACTTAAGGTAAAATGTAGTATATTATAGGAGGTAGTTATGCTGTTATCAATTTGAATCAGATATGGGTTTTATGGAGTGCGAGGAGTGAGTTGCAGTATTTAATATTTGAGTGATGAGCAACGTGTTAAAATTTATTTGTTTTATATATGTTCGCCGTTTAGCTTCCGCAAGCGTACGGGTCGCAAGTAATAAAGTGATGAGTGAAGATTGTTCCTACGAGAACTATGATGAAAGCGAGTTAAGCAATGTTATCATATGTTTAATGTTTAATTAGGTTGAATGGAGTTATTTAAAATTGATCAAGTTTAACAAAAAACATGTGGAATGAGGTGAAAGAGAAATTCAAAACTACCTTTAGATTAAAATTTATAAGAGCTGATGATTCTTTGAATTCAAGTATTTAATGAAGCTTAGGATTTTTTATCCCTCTGTGTTTCAAAAGCACTCACTAAATCCCCCAATACGTGCTACTTAATGAAAGATTATACTAGCCTAGGATACTTATTTACCTATAAGTGCTCTCTCAAGTCTCCAAATAGGTGCATAGTTCAATTAATTCATTAATCTCTTAATCAACTAATTAAACCCTGATTTCATTGCAAATCCTATTTGGCTATGTGAGGTCAATGAGTGTATCTCTACCTCATTAACAAAGCTATCCATTCAATTCACAAATTTTAAACTCTCACATGATTTAACTCAAGTTCTACACTCAATCTAACCCTATCAAGCATTAATCAAGTGAACCCAACAATCTTATTGGTGGCCAATCAACAAGAAGTTTTAAGTAAAGAGTAAAATCAGCATAATCTCTTCATTAATCATAAATATAATGGGGAAAATGAGTACTTAATCCATACAAGGGTTCAAAACAACCCTAAAATAAGGTGTTTAGCTACACAGAGTCATGAAAAAGCTACAATTATGCAAAATAATTACAGCTATTACAGAAACTTAACAAAGAAAGAGAAGAGAAATGAAAAAAACCAAGGATTTGATCCCCAAATTTCTTCTAGACTTCAACCCAAGCTCAATACTCTTCAAGGGGGTAAAATCCTAGTACACCCAGCTCCTAGGAACACTTGAAAACTGAAGAATGACCTAATTTCGGCCTATCCCTTGCTTAAATACCCTCCACATGCGTTTCAGTAAGTAAAATGCATGGTTGCATAGTTTGTCGTATGCTTCGGCACATACGTGTGTGTTGAAGCATATGACACAGTAAGTTCTGACCTCGCCTGCTTCAACACATATGCTGTTGGTTGAAGCATATGATACAGTGAATGCAATTTCCCATTGGCTTCAGCACATGTATTGTTGGCTGAGGCCAACAACAAAACAGCTTCCCTCCTGGTTCATTGAGCTTTTCCTTGGTCTTTTAGAGCTTTTTGACTTGTCATCTTTCACCTACAAGGAGGAGGACATCATGAGCTCTTTAATTTTAAGAGATAATCCTACTTATGCATTTAACTCATGATTTGAACTTTTCTTTTGTTCTACCATATTTTCTTCTATATATGCACAATTTGTACTCAAAAGCAAGTGAATATAGAAGAAAATGTGCTAGAATGTTATCAATTTCTATGAGTTATCACACCCCCAAACTTAAAATTTTGCTTGTCCTCAAGCAAAGAAGCTTATTCTCACTGAATGAATTAATTACTCATCATTTATGTATAAACAAATTATCCTCATCATCTGCTCAAGTAATTATATTAAACAAGAAATGAGTGCAATATGCAAAGGTGAATGCTTCATAGATTTAAAACATGCTTTTCAAGAATTCTTAAGTGTGAGTGTGTGTACGGAGTCAACATTTATTCCTTTTGCACCAATTAAAATTCAAAGCAACACTTCAAATCATATACCAATATTCAAACAAATAATTTTATCATCCCCTAATTCCTTCCTCTTTTCTTTGAATTCACTCCACTTAACTTAAAAATCAAAGGGACTTTTCTTAGCTTGTAATGGGGCCAAGGGTTAAGGTTTTCAAAAGAAAAGGTAAAGGATAATCAATTAAATACCTTAAGATAGATGATACTTTTCAAGGGTTTTCTTTCTTTTCTCATGAAGCATACTCCCCCAAACTTGAACCAAGCTGACTTTTTCATATCAAGCCTTCTTTTTAAGCCTTTTTCTTTGTTTGTTTGTTTATACACACACATTTTTTTTTTCTTTTTCCTTTTCTTCTTTTTTTTGTTGAATATTTTGGCTTGATTTATATACTTTGTGAACTCTTTTATTTTCTACACTCCTTTCCCAATCTATTATAGCTTTGCATAACATCACCATATTCCACCACCCAATCAATTATCATCTATCTCAAAGCAAGGGAATCATGGTTTTTCACATTGGTTGAGGTAGGTAGATGTTAGGTTTTCCAATAAAACTCTTTAATTGGTTTTTCAAATAGGCTCAAAATAAGGGTTCAAAGGGAAATCACATCAATTGGGTAAATTTGACAGGCTCAATCGCATTTTATGAATTGCCATAATCATTTTTTTTTTCAAATCTTGTGAAGTAAATAAAAGGTTTTGAAGAATTCCAAAGAGGATCCTAAAATCAAAAACTTAAAACAAAGGTATATAACATAATTTGCCACAAAGTCCTTCAACTCGCACATCCAGAATAAATTCAACTCCAATAGTGCATGAATATCTTAAAAACTCTTGAACAACATGTTTTATCACTACAATGCACTCATCCATGCACATTATAAAAATTTCCTATCTAATATAACATCTCAAGCAGAAATTCATATCATAGGATCATCCAAACAATATTTGACAAATAACCAAAACCAACCGCTCATTTTCAATAATTTTTAACAAGCAAAAACTTAAGCATGAGAAATTTCAAACATTCCAACAATTTTCTTGAAAAATCTATTCAAAATTTTTTATGCACTCCATTTCTTTCAAAAAGTTTCAAAATTGAAGTAATTTCAAAATTGAAGCACTCTCACCCCCAAACTTAAAATTGACAATGTCCTCATTGTCAACTTAAAGGATGGGAGAGAAAATAGCTAACACCTGTACAGCTCAATATTCACAGCATCTACACCATTCAAAATTTAACGCAACCATGCCCTCAGTAGCCTAACCAAGACCAGGAAATGAGGTCATATCTAGCCATCAGTAGCTAGGAAATTAACAATCACAGCAGGTAAGTCATGAGATAGAGACAATGCTATGAACAACTCAAACTAGCCATCAGTAGCTATCAAAATCATGTTAACATGCATCAAGAATGTCAGAGTATTGGCCATCAATGGCCAGCACAAAGCATCAACTAGTCAGTATCATGCAGCAGCATTCTCATTCATATGCCAAATTTCAAAATATACCACTCCCAAAACAAGCACTAAAGAATATGCACATTAAGCACAAACTAGCAACAAATCATTTATGGAACAAACTAGAGCTCAAACAAAAGATAGAAGCAGCAAGTATCAGTTAGCATCCAGCCATCAGCAGTTACCATATCATATAATGCACAATCACAACACATCAAGATTCCTAGTCCTAACACCAAATCTCCTAGATCAAGAAAACAAAGGTTAGTCAGACAAACAAAACAGCAGAGTATCCAGCAACATCTTCAATCATCATCCTCATCCAGGTTATACTCGAATCCTGAAGCAGCTTCTACTGATGCTTTGTCCCTTTCGTTCCCTGCAGCTTCCCCTTCACTATGGCTCTCCTCAGTCTCTGAACTCAGCATCAGTGCAGTCAGTTTCCTCCTCGGATTCACTATTGACTTCCTCATCTTCTCCACCGAACCCGATCTCAAGAAGATTAGCAGCGGCCGCATTAGTTTGTGAGGATTCAGGGGTGTCCATAGGAAAACCATGGAAGACAGCTAGTCGACTGAGAAGATCATAGATCTTATCCACTTTCTTTTGAAGGTCATTGAATTGCTGCATTGTCGGGGTAGGGGGTTTGACTTTCCTAGCTCTCATCTGACACCGTATGGTAGGACTTTTGTGTGAGAGGATATGTGTGTAGTTAAAAGGAGGGTGAGGCTGAAATCTTTGATCGGAGTCCAGTTTTAGGACTTTAGCCTTAAGGAACAAGTCGAATATCAGATGTGGAAAGATTAACTTGTGCGAGTGAGACCGGCTACAAGTTGCAATGGCCTGATATATTATTTCCTCTAATTTAACAGGCTGATTGGTTTTGAGGAGGAAGATGAGGAGACACATGTTTCTGGTGAGTCGAGTCGCATGACTAGTGGGAGAGATGTTGTTGGCAACTAAATGCATCCAACATTTGGCCTCATGAGTCAAATCGGCTCTAGCCAGGTATCGCTCATTGTTGTTTGGGGCAAACCATGTGTCTTCCCCACCAAGAACCAACTCAGCAGCTATTTGAGTGTACGGGAAGTCAGCTTTGGCATTTTTCAACTTACAGTACATGCAATCCTCAGCAGCAACTACTAGCAAGCCATAAAATTCCCGAATAGCATCTGAGCCAATGATTAACTGCTTATCTCTTATCCGAATACACCCATGGTAGAAGGCAGCATAGAGGTAGTAATGGCGAACAAAGAAAGCATTTCCTTCCTTCCGTTTGCCCAACAATTTGCTCAACCCATATGCCTTGGCCTGATTGTAAAAATTATAGCTCAATGTTTTGGCAAATTCCCTTTCACGAAGGAAGTCTTTGGTATTAATCTTCTGCTCAACCTCTTCGACTGTGTCTTTCATGGGATTACGCGTTCTGATCTTTCGTTTCTTGCTAGGTGCCATAATCTGCTAAGAAAAAGCAAGAAAACACAAGCACAAACAATACTCATCAACAATGAAATTAAGCAAAAAGAAATACTGACCGACACTATCCTAAAAGAGAAGAAAGCACCCCCAAACTTGAATTCTATCTAAACCAAAACTATCGACTGTGATTCCAAACCTAATCCTATCCTCACTGCCTCCTTTACAAACTGAAATCATCTCAGAACAAAGATTTGATTTCTAGACAAGATCAGCAAAGTGAGTTTCTGCATTGAATGTAATCTTAAACTTGCAGCACACTCAACATGATCAAGTGCAGGTTCAGTTTTACAAACAACAGCAACCGAATTGTGAATTTTGGAAATTTCACAATTCAATAACAAGTTCTGACTTCTTATGGAACTGGGTACACAATAGGAATTTCGTGAATAAAGAGTGCACTTTCACTTACACATCAGTATGTAAGGATGGAGATCAACAACCAACTTGTAAAATTATACAAAGAGAATAAAAGAGTGCATTTCCAGTAGTGATGCAAAAAGATTTCATAACTTGAAAATTTGGTGAGTTCTTAAAAAAATCCTAATTCTATCCTCACTGGTGAAGTAAGATCACAATTGCCAAAGAAGTCAGAACTTGCCAAAAATGTTTCAGTTAAGTGCAAAATCATGATATCACAGTGAGAGACAATCAAATCATGCATTTCAGAAATTATTTTAAACAGGAAATCTTCAGAAAGTGCTTACACCAATCCTCAACTCACAAAGTCCATTCAAGCCTAAATTTCAGTATGACGTGGAACTTGGCATAACATCAATTCCAACATTACTCAGTTTATGCAAACTATCAAGAAAAAAATTTTAAAAGATGCACAATTCATTAATGTCCAAATTATCTGTGTAAATCCTGTGAGTTAAGTCAAGTTTAGCCTTGTAAAATGAGAGAGTAGAACGTTCGACACCACCCAACATATGAGGAAAATCAAGGGACATTTCCAAACATAAGAGTTTGACAAATCTTTACTTTCCTGATGGAATCTTGCAGGTTCAAAGTTGAATTCTAAAACTTGGGATTTTAATGAAAGATGTGATTCCAACAGAGAATGCAACCGTAAGTATTCAGAATTCCATAATACTCTTCAGGTCTTATGAAAAAACAATCATATACCGAGGGAGCCAAGAAATTACAGAACAAGCCAGGAAATCATGCAGTCATGCACATATTTATCCTTATAGCAAATAAAGCCAGTTGAGCATATGTCTGTACTCAATTTGAACCACAAATGTAAATGAAAGACATGAAAATTTTCAAATTCATAGCCTCTAATGCCTCATATTGTCTTCCTATTCACAATCCCAACATCAACCTAATAAAACTCCCAACAACAGCTGATCCTCAATTCCCATTTCAAATTCAAACTTGCATTTCCAAAAATCTTAAAACAGTTCAATAATTAACAACGGCATTCCAACTATCACAATAAGAACAGTTCATAGATTACTTTGCAACCAACTACAGAGCTAATCCAATTGCTGCATCAGTTCAGATTGAAGTTCAATTATAACTCACAACAAAAACTTAACAGATGCCAAACCTCACCATAATTTCAACTCTTACTTAGCTAGAACCATCCTAAAACTAGAGAGGGAAGTAGAAATTTTAAGAACATGAACCAACCAGAGGGTCAAGAAGCAATACTCACAACTCGTGAAAATCACGAACAAATGCGCATCAACCCAAGACAGAGAAGACTGAAGCACGAGCTGCTGAGTTACCAAAACAGTGACCTCAAGTTGAGACAGATGGTACATAGAGATTCCCATGACTAAGAAGACAGAAGTGGTGATGGTTAAAAGAGGTAAGGAGAGACAGAGACGGTAGAGAAAGGGGGATGAAGATGTGGTGTAGCAAAGGTTCCGATGGGTGAGCTATGGAGGTGGGTGGACTGTGGATTGAGGGTTTAGGTCAGAGGAAATAGAGGGAAAGAACCACAGGCCAAAAAGAATGCGACAGACATGGAGGACGGTTGAAATGAAGTGAGACAGATTGAGAGGGAGGCTGACTCGATTGGGAATAATGCAGGCCGAGAGAGAGTATGGACGAAGTGTACCGGATCTGGAGGGTGAGGTGGGTAATCGGTGAAGGCTCAATAGACGGTAGGGTGTGGGGGTTTTGAAGTTCTGATTCGGTTAGAGGTGAAGAGGACTAAGATAGGGCGATGGCGGTGGCTTAGGATGTGGTTCGATTGTGGTGGCGATCTTTGGTGGAGGAGATTGGTTGTGGGGATGGGGAAAACTGTGAGTGAGAATGAGGGAAAAGGTAGAGGAGATATGGATCTGTGGCGGTGGCGGCCCAGAAAGAGATCGACGGAGTTGAGATGAGATCGATAGTGAAAGCGGGTGAAGGCTAAGAGAGAGAATGACTGAGGAGGAGGGAGTTGTGGGATGGAGATCATGGTAGATGGGTGACGGTGGAGTAGGAACAACGACGAATCTGTAGTGAGAGTAAGATCAGTGGAAGGACTGAATCGAGAGGTGAGAGTCGATCTGTGGGTGATGGTTGTGGATTGAGGGAGAGCGATCTGTGGTGGGGGAGGAGGAGTGGTAGAGGCTGAAAGAGATAGAGCGTTGGAGAGGGTGTGGGTCGATGGTGAAGTAAGGAGTTGACAGGGATGATGGATCTGGATTGGGTGTCGGCTGATGGTGTTGAGAAAAGAGAGTGAAAAGGTGAAGAAGAGATTAGGGTTTGATAGATGAAGGAATTTTCAATTGAGGATTGAGATTTTGAAATTAGGGATGAATGTGGTTGTAATTGTGGTGCAGATTTAAATGGGTGAGTTAGGAATAAAATGAAAGATTGAAGGGCAAAGAGGGAAGACTAATATATATATATATATATATATATTTATGATTTTTTGAAATTTTTTTGGATATATATATATATATATATATTTCACTTTTTTTTAACATAACAGAAAAATGGAAAAAATGTGTTTATAGATTTTTTTAATATTATTATTATATACATTTATATATATATATCTATACATATTTGTCTGTATATGTATATATATACTTTTTTTAAGGGACACTTAGCTATGTGTGCTGAAGCATTAAACACAGAAAGTGTTTCCTTGGCACAAGAGAACTTGGCTTCAGCACACACCTTATGTGCTGAAGCATTGAACACAGAGAGCATGCATTCACACAAGGTATATTTTGGCTTCAGCCAACAACCTATGTGCCAAAGCACATTACACAGTGAGCAAAGTAACTTCAGAAAAACAACAGATTGGCTTCAGCATACACCAAGTGTGCTAAAGCCAATTATTGACAGATTCCACAAACATCACAAATAGACCCAAAACTCATCCAAACACCATCAAACAAGTATCATGCATCATTTCAAACACCAAAATCATCTCAACACATCTAACTCCCTTCTACACAAAAAATGCACCATGAACATGAAGGTAATGGCAAAACTCACTAGATTCACATACTTTTCAACACATTAAATACCAATACCACAAGTTCATGTCATCCACAACTCAAATGAGAGTTAGCATCAACCACATTCTCACGGTAACTTCAGTATTACCCAGAATTTATCAATAATCATATATGCACTTCTAAAATCTTATATATAAGCTTATAGTCAAGTGCACTTCCCTAAGATGCCTCTCCTATATCCTTCCACCAACTTCATGCTCTAACCCAAAAAATCCCTCCTCTGCATTAGCTTTGCTCATTCCTCATTGGGTATCTTTCCTTCCTACAAAACACAAAGATCAAACATAAATTACCAAAATACACCAAAACACACAAAAATGACAAAGATTGATTTAAGAACTTGGGTTGCCTCCCAAGAAGCGCTTAGTTTATAGTCATTAGCCTGACTCTTCATGTTGATCATTCTTCATTAGATAGGGTGATAGTGGACACAAGCCTATCCACATCTCCTCCCCAATAATGCTTCAATCGTTGACCATTAACTTTGAACTGCTCCCCATCTTGACCTTCTAGCTCCACAACACATTTGTCAAAGACTTAGACCATAGTGAAAGGTCTAGACCATCTAGACTTCAACTTTCCCGGAAAGATCTTCAACTTAGAGTTGTAGAGGAGCACTCGTTGCCCCGGCTCAAAATATTTAGAGACAATCTTCTTGTCGTGCCACCGCTTTGTTTTCTCCTTGTAAAGCTTTGAACTTTCATAGGCATGAAAATGAAATTCTTCAAGTTCATTAAGCTGCAAAAGCCTCTTGTCACCCACCTCTTTTTCATTAAAATTCAACTTTTTAATAGCCCAATAAGCATTGTGCTCCAACTCTATAGGAAGATGACAAGCTTTCCCAAAAACCAACCGGTAAGGAGACATACCGATAGGTGTCTTGTAAGCGGTGCGATAGGCCCATAGTGCATCATCTAACTTCATGGACCAATCTTTTCGAGTGATACCCATAGTTTTCTCAAGGATTTTCTTGATTTCTCTATTGGAAATCTCAGCTTAACCATTTGTTTGAGGATGGTAAGCTAAAGACACCTTGTGCTTCACTCCATACTTCTTCAAAAGAGTTTTAAATTAATGGTTGCAAAAATGGGTGCCTCCATCACTAATAACAGCCCTTGGAGCACCGAAATGAGTGAAAATGTGCTTTTTCATGAATTTGACAACTACTTTAGCATCATTGTTGGGGAAGCAATGGCCTTAACCCATTTAGACACATAATCAACCGCTACCAGAATGTATTGATTGTTGAAGGACTTGGGAAAAGGTCCCATAAAGTCAATCCCCCACACATCAAATAATTCAACTTCCAACATGCTGTTGAGTGGCATTTCATTCCTCCTAGAGATATTACCAACCCATTGACACCGGTCACAAGATAGAGCAAATTCATAAGCATCCTTGAACAAAGATGGCCAGAAAAATCTAAATTGTAAGACTTTTGCAACAGTCTTGTTACCACCAAAGTGACCTCTATATTGAAAGGAATAGCAACACTTCAACACTTCTTGTTGTTCACCTTCTGGAACACATCTTCGAATCAATTGATCAGCACAATAGTAAAATAGGAAGGGTTCTTCCTAATGATAGAACTTGACATTATAAGAACTTCTTCTATTGGTGATAACTCAAGTCCTCAGAAATAATTCCACTCACAAGGTAATTGACTATGTCAGCATACTAAGGAGTTTCAAAATGACACACCAAAAAGAGTTGCTCATCCAGAAAAGTTTCATGAATGGGTAAATCTCCATCATGTTGAGCTTCAGTACTCAACCTAGACAAGTGGTCGGCAACTTGATTTTCGGAGCCTTTTCTATCCACAATCTCAAGATCAAATTCTTGTAAGAGAAAAACCCATCGAATCAACCGTGCTTTAAAGTCCTTCTTGCTAAAGAGGTACTTTAGTACTGAGTGATCAATATAAACAACTACTTTGGCACCAATCAAGTAAGGCCGGAATTTGGCAAATACATACACTACGGCCAAAAGCTCTTCTCGGTGGTAGTGTAGTTTTCTTGAGCAGTATCGAGTGTATTACTTGAATAGTAAATAAGATGGAAGACTTTATACTTCTTCTGCCCAAGTACAACTCCCACGGCATAGTCACTAGCATCACACATGACTATAAAGGGTAAACTCCAATCCGGAGCCATAATGATAGGAGCGGTTACAAGTCTTCTCTTCAACTCTTTAAATGCTTTTAAGCATGCATCATCAAACTTGAACTCGACATCCTTCTCAAGTAAAGCACAGAGCGGCTTAGTGATTTTAGAGAAATCCTTTATGAACCTTCTATAGAATCTAGTATGGCCCTAAAAGCTTATCACACCCTTAACATTGATAGGAGGAGGAAGTTGTTCAATCACCTCTATCTTTGCCCGGTCAACTTCTAAACCATTCTTGGAGACACGATGGCCTAACATAATGCATTCTTTTACCATAAAGTGGCATTTCTCCCAATTAAGCACAAGATTAGTGTTTTCACACCGCTTCAAGACTCGAGTTAAGTTGGCTAAGCACTCCTCAAATAAATCACCAAACACGGTGAAGTCGTCTATGAACACTTCTATGGTGTGCTCTATCATATCCGTAAAGATAGCCATCATACACCGTTAGAATGTAGCCGGTGCATTGCAAAAGCCAAAGGACAAGCGCTTGAAAGAAAAGGTACCATATGGGCATGTAAATGTAGTCTTCTCTTGGTCTTCCGGAGCTATTGCTATTTGGTTGTACCCCGAATAACCATCAAGAAAGCAAAAGAATTCCCTTCTAGCTAGTTTGTCCAACATTTGATCAATGAAAGGCAATGGGAAGTGGTATTTGCGAGTAGCCGTATTGAGCTTACGGTAATCCATGCAAACCCTCCACCCGATTACAGTATGAGTGGGAATGAGTTCGTTGTGGGTGTTAGCTACTACAGTCATACCGCCCTTTTTGGGGACGCATTGGACTGGGCTCACCCAAGAACTATCAGAAATAGGATATACAATGCCAACATCAAGCCATTTAAGAAGCTCCTTCTTCACTACCTCCTTCATAATGCGGTTGAGTCTTCTTTGATGTTCAATGGAACGCTTATGATTTTCTTCCAAAACAATCTTGTGCATGCACATAGAGGGGCTAATGCCCTTGATATCAGCAATTGTCCACCCAATAGCCCTTTTATGAGCTTTTAAGACTTCAACTAATTTCTCCTCTTGTTGAATAGTGAGATCCAAGGCAATAATCACCGGAAGAGTATTGTTGGAACCCAAATAAGCATATTGTAGATGAGATGGCAATGCCTTCAGCTCAAGTGAAGGTGGTTCCTCTAAAGAAAATTTTAACTTTGGTCTGTCAATAAAACCCAAATCAAGTGACTCAAATGGTATCCTCCTTTTAGGATAAGGAGTTGTTGCATCCATAATAGCCTTGCATTCCACTACATCCAAACCCTCAGAATCAATATCAAGAAGAGTGGCTTCAAGTGGATCTTCAATCATAGAGGTCTCAAATTATTCTTGGGTGACAAGACCAATCATATCAAGAAAGAAACAATCTTCATGCACATGAGGGGTCTTCATCAATTGATTCATGTTAAAGGTAACTTGCTCATCGGCCACCCTTAAAGTCAACTCACATTTTTTCACATCTATCAAAGTTCTAGCCGTAGCTAAAAATGGCCTTCCTAGTGTAAAGGCATTTCTCTATCCGGATCAAAATCAAGTACAATAAAATCAGCCAGAAATATGAACTTATCAACCTTGACTAATACATCTTCAATAATCCCTTTAGGATAAGACAAGCTTCTATCGGCCAATTGCAAAGTAACGGTGGTAAGTCTAGCATCACCTAATCCTAACTTGTTGAAAATAGACAAAGGCATAAGATTGACATTAGAACCAAGATCACATAGACCATTCCTTAAGAATTTACCTCCAACATGACAAGGTATAGAGAAGCTCCCAGGATCCTTCAACTTAGGTGGAAGTTGCTTGATAACATCAGTGAAGCTTTTGGTGACAGCCATCGTCTCAAATTCATTAAACCTTCTTTTCTTTGAGAGGACATCTTTCATAAACTTGGCATATTTAGGCATTTTCTCTAGGGCTTCCGTAAAGGAAATATTGATATGCAGCTACTTGAACATCTCAATAAACTTCTTGAATTGCCCATGTTCTTGATGTTTCTTGAGCCTTTGTGGAAAAGGGGGTGGTGGGATATATCGTGAAGGAGAAGTATTGGTCTTTCTCTTCTTTTCTTCCATATTTTCAAGAGCAATGGGCTTGATTGACACCATATCATCTAGAGTCACTTCAGTTTGCTTCCTCTTCTTGTTTTCCTCTTCTTTGACCACAATATCTTCAACAACCTCTTCATCAAGGATAAGATCTTCCACAACATGATCCTTTGGCTTTGTTGTAGCCTTACCCATACTTGGAACATCAGGTAAAGTCTTGCCACTTCGGAGAGTAAGAGCCTTGCATTCTTCTTTACCATCTCGCTTAGGATTGGGAATGGTATCACTTGGAAGACCATTTCTTGGTTGAGTACTCAAGTGGGAAGCAATTTGGCCCATTTGTATCTCAAGGTTCTTGATTGTCGTGTCATGAAGAGAAACTGTTCCAACCAGGCCTTCTTGACCCTTGAGAAGTTGCCTCAAGAGTTTATTTGTCTCAGAATCACCCTCTTGTAGCTTTGGTGGTTGCTCAAAACCCGGTGGACGCATTGGCTTACTAAAAGAAGCATATTGATTAATTGGATTCTCACTAGGTCCATTCCTCCAAGAGAAGTTGGGATGATCCCTCATACCCTTGTTATAGGTATTAGAGTAAGGGCTGCCACTTGGATACCTTTGATTATTGTTTAAATAACTTACCGACTCCATAGTATGATAACATTCTTCATAGGAGTGGGCTTCTCCACATATTTCACAAGAAGGACTTGAAGCTTGGATAGCATTAACATTCTTGGATAAATTTCTTTCTATCTTAAATTCAAGTTGATCAAATCTCTTCACCATTGCTTCAAGTTGAGCAACAATTTCCTTAGACACGTTTGAACTACTCGAAGGACTCGGTTCCTTATAGGTTCTATAGTTAGAACGTGGTTTTTCTGATTGTTGCAAGGTACTAGAAGCGATGTCCTCGTACAACTGTGAGATATCACAAACTCTCATCTTGCCAATTCCACCATTAGAGGCATTGTTGAGCATATTGGAAGTAGGCACATCTAATCCGACTGTAAAGGATTCAAGAAAAACATAGGTCTTCTGTTTATGGTTGGGACAACTACGCCACAACTCCTTGAATCTCTCCCATGCTTCATGAAAAAGTTCGCCGGGTTGTTGTTGAAAACCCAAGAGTTCAGCTCTTTGAACTGCCCGTCTACCCCTTGGAATGAACCTTGCTTTGAACTTGGATGTCATTTCATCCCAAGTAGTGATTGAGTTAGGAGGTTGAGCGGTAAGCCAGGTCCTTGCCTTCTTGTCAAGTGATAGGGGGAAGAGTCGCAATCTAAGTGCATCCGCAGTTACTCCATGAAACTTGAAGTTCTCACACACTTGTACAAAGCGTGTCAAATGGTCAGTAGGATCTTTATTCTGAGTTCCCGAGAACAAGCCAATCATTTGGAGCATTTGAAGCATGATTGGCTTCAACTCAAAATTTTGAGCTTGAATAGCAGGAAACTGGATGCTAGATTGATAGGTGGAGTTTTCTTGCTCCATGTACTCATCCAAGGTGTGCTCCAAGTCATCATCATCAGGATTGGCCATATTGTAATATGGATGAGGAAAAGGTGATGGTCTCGGTGCTCTGGTGCCGGTAAAGGTTTAGGTCCTTGGATAGGTTGCACTTGAGGTGGAGTCTCCGGTTCAGTTTCCAAGTCTTCAAAAAAATATTCTTCGACAACACCATTAAGAACGATCTCCAAATCAGTTTGCATACGGAGCTCAAATACCTACAAGTCAAAAATCTCAAAATGAGTATCAAACTTATCAACTAATAGAACTATACTAAAAAAACAAGAAAAAGAACTATAGCTATAACTATACTTAAAAACAAAGCAAATTAAGAAAGTAAAACAAGAAGAAGACAAGGATTCAAGCGTAATCAAGCACACAATTACACTAATTAACTCAAGAGACTTTAGTCAATAGTCCCCGGCAACGGCGCCAAAAACTTTTTCGCCATTTAACTTCCGCAAGCGTACGGGTCGCAAGTAATAAAGTGATGAGTGAAGATTGTTCCCACGAGGACTATGACGAAAGTGAGCTAACCAATGTAACCATATGTTTAATTAGGTTGAATGGAGTCATTTAAAATTGATCAAGTTTAACCAAAAACATGTGAAATGAGGTGAAAGAGAAATTCAAAACTACCTTTAGATTAAAATTTATAAGAGCTGATGATTCTTTGAATTCAAGTATTTAATGAAGCTTAGGATTGTTTATCCCCCTTGTATTTCAAAAGACTCACTAAATCCCCTCATACATTCTACTTAATGAAGATTATACTAGCCTAGGATACTAATTTACCTATAAGTGCTCTCTCAAGTCTCCAAATAGGTGCATAGTTCAATTAATTCATTAATCTCTTAATTAACTAATTAAACCCTGATTTCATTGCAAATCCTATTTGGCTATGTGAGGTCAATGAGCGTATCTCTATCTCATTAACAAAGCTATCCATTCAATTCACGAATTTCAAACTCTCACACGATTTAACTCAAGTTCTACACTCAATCTAGCCCTCTCAAGCATTAATCAAGTGAACCCAACAATCTTATTGGTGGCCAATCAACAAGAAGCTTTAAGTAAAGAGAAAAATCATCATAATCTCTTCATTAATCACAAATATAAAGGGGAAAATGAGTACTTAATCCATACAAGAGTTCAAAACAACCCTAAAATGAGGTGTTTAGCTACACAAAGTCATGAAAAAGCTACAATTATGCAGAATAATTACAGCCATTACAGAAACTTAACAAAGAAAGAGAAGAGAAATGAGAAAAATCAAGGATTTGAGCCCTAAATTGCTTCTAGACTTCAACCTAAGCTCAATACTCTTCAAGAAGGTAAAACCCTAGCACACCTAGCTCCTAGGAACACTTGAAAACTGAAGAATGACCTAATTTTGGCATATCCCTTGCTTAAATACCCTCCACATGCGTTTCACTAAGTAAACGCATGATTGCATAGTCTGTCGTATGCTTCGGCACATACATGTGTGCTGAAGCATATGACACAGTAAGTTCTGGTCCTGTTGGCTTCAACCAAGGTTTGGGTTCTGAAGCATATTACATAGTAAGTTCTGACCCTGAATGCTTCAGCACATATGCTTTTGGATGAAGCATATGACACAGTGAGGGCAATTATTCATTGGCTTCAGCACATGCATTGTTGGCTGAGGCCAACAACAAAACAACTTCCCTCCTAATTCATTGAGCTTTTCCTTGGTCTTTGAGAGCTTTTGACTTATCATCTTTCACCTACAAGGAGGAGGACATCATGAGCTTTTTAATTTTAAGAGATAATCCTACTTATATGCATTTAACTCATCATTTGAACTTTTCTTTTGTTCTATAACATTTTCTTCTATATATGCACAATTTGTACTCAAAAGCAAGTGAAAAGAGAAGAAAATATGCTAGAATGTTATCAATTTCTATGAGTTAACAGCAAGTTGTCATACTCCTGCGACTGCGCAAAGGATTCTACCTCAACATCATGAACCATTTTCTCCAATCTATCTTCATCTATGACATCCATATCTTTCTTCTTGTGCGACGGACAATCCGTTACTTCCTCACTATGCCATATCCACATTGTGTATCGTAGATTTATTCCATCACAAAGTAGGTGATCATTTATGACATCAACATCCCGTCGACTCTCATTTAAACAATTTGTTAGATCTCATGTTTTGATGATAACAAAAGAATGGTTTGAAAAGGAAATATTTAAATATCAAGCTTGAACTAAGTCATGACAGGAATAAGCTTTACTTGAGGTAAGCATGGAAGTAATGAAGATTGGCCAAGAGAAAATGCTAAGGAACTTGATCAGAAGTGCATTTTCTAAGGCATTACTCGAGGAGCTACTCGAGTAATGACACAAAACTTGAAGTAACAGAGGAGAACTTCCAGTAACCTGCCACCATTACTCGAGGCGCTACTCGAGTAACCAGGTAAAACTTCAAGGTTGCTCTCGGCCTGCTAATGTTACTCGAGGAGCTACTCGAGTATGTTAGATATGAATAGTTTTGATGATGTCAAATATAGATGTCAAATATGAGCAAAAAGTTTGTATAATATACTTATCTTCCACATTGACTAACTACCATATTAATGTTGTATATCTTGTAGATTAGTCATAGACATCATTGTGGGTTGATGTTATAATGCCTCATATGTGGAGAATGATCTCAAGAAGAAAATCAAGAGACAAGGGATTGAAGAAAGAAGGCATTGCAAGAACTAATAGGAATATCAAGCAAAGATTGAAGATATTCATCAAGAAGATTGAAGTTGGGTTATGAAGAATGATCATCAAGAGGAAAAACAAGAAGAAAGAGATTAAAGAAAGAAGAACTTGCAAGATCACATGAGAATATCAAGATTCAAGCTCTTAGAAGTGATACCGGAGGTTTCTATGATCATACGGAAGTTAGAATGGGTCAATACCAAGCTAAAATGATGTATACGGAAGCTATGGTACCTTTGGGGATGATTACCCGAGTAATCACTCGAGTAATATGGTATTGTCTGATTTTGGAGGTGTTTACTCGAGGCCTTACTCGAGTAATCTGCCGGGTTATTTGATGAATTACTCGAGGCGGCACTTGAAGTAAATGCACTCTGTTTTCGCGCGGCAGAACAGAGGTTCGGTATTTTGATGATATCTTTCCAACCACATGTCGGATCGAACTGAAACCGGTGGCATTGGAAACTAGACTTCCAACACGAACTTTTGACACCAAGATCACATTCAAAGGAGTTCAGATGAGGTAGATATGATCTGTTGAAGTTGACTCATGAATCACCGTCATATTCCAGGACAGCTTCGATATTTTGGACATAACTCTCAAAATACATATCAGATTGAGATGAAACCGGTGCCATATGAAAGAAGACTCAAAGAGCTTTCCATGGATATATAATTTGTCACATTTGAAGCTATATCCTAAGAGCTATGACTTCTGGAAGTTGCTGCTCGTGATTTCAGGATTGTCTAAGTACAGGAGATACTCTTTGGATCATAACTTTCTGTACACAACGAGTTTGGAGTTGATTCTTGTTGCATTGGAACGTAGATAATGAGGGGTTTCCGATGATATATAATTTGCCATGTTTCGAGTCAAAATCAAGAATTCACTTGAAGGCACTACTCGAGTAACTGGTTGAAAACAAAAGACTTTACTCGAGTAGGTACTCGAGTAATCACATAGAAAACTTCCAGTTGCTCTCGGCCTGCCAATGTTACTCGAGGAGCTACTCGAGTAACCATGTGAAAAACTTCCAGTTGCCTTCAGGTTGCCATTGATACTCGAGGAGCTACTCGAGTAACTTTGTTTCTGAAATTATGGAGCTCTCGGCATTTTGTACCACTGCAACATTACTCGAGTAAGTACTCGAGTAAACTTAAATGAATACTCGAGTAGCTACTCGAGTAAAGCACTGTGCATGAAGAGTTATTGACGAAAACTTCAAGTCAGTACTGGAGTAAAGCACTGTGCATGAAGAGAAAACTTCAAGTTGCTACTGGAGTAAAGCACTGTGCATGAAGAGAGAACTTCAAGTCACTACCCGAGTAAGCTGTGAAGAAACTTGATGTTTACTCGAGTAAGTACTCGAGTAATGCTTCCCAGAAAAACAGAACAGCGTTGCGAAGATTCTGGAAATCAATGGAATGATCATATAACTCATTCTTATTGCTTCTAATCACTCTAATACTTCATTATATTAGTGATTAATGTATTTCTCTAGGAATACAATGAAGATATGATGTGAAGAGTCAAAAGCTGATTTTACGGAAGCGGAGCGTCAACGTTCACAACGGCTAGTTTTCAAATTGAAGAAGCCAAACTCCAACGGATATATTGAAATGCTCAAACGGTCATCAACCTTCATCAACTATAAATAGAAGAGCATTTAGAGTTCAGAACACCAACGAAAACACTACAATGAGAAACTTGCAAAGATCATGAATCATCTACTCCAACCCAACTACTCTCTGTTCTTATCCATTTTCTGTATCATGTATATTTGAGAGAGAGGCTATTTTCATTATGCTTCAGTATTCATCTATTCACTTCTGAGAGAGAAGATTGATTGTAATCTTTCATCATCAAAGTTGTATCCTTACGGTGTGTAAGGGGGAGCAACTTGGTTGTAATCTTACGGTGTGTAAGGGGGAGTAATATCAGTGTGAGAATTGTAAAGGCTTCACAAGTGCCCGGATCAAACTTGTGAGAGTGTAGTGGTTCTCAAGTACCCAGTTAAACTTGAGGAAGATAGTGGATTGAAAATCTCAGGAGGAGCCTGGGGACTGGACGTAGGTCATCGTGGATTGGGCCGAACCAGGATAAATCACAGTTTGCATATTCTCTTCCCTAAGCTCTTATACTTCCAGCATATATCATTTAAATATCTAACTGTGATTTATGATTCATTACTTTCATATTTATTGCTTCCTCTAAGATGCGAAAAGAATTTCAAAGTTCTTAAGTTTATATCTTACACCCAATTCACCCCCCCTCTTGGGTGTCAGCCGGTTCTAACAGAGTAAACATGTGAAAACTTCCAGTTGGCTTCAAGTTTTCCCCATGATACTCGAGGAGCTACTCGAGTACCTTTGTATCCTAAAATGTGGACCTCTCGGCATTTTATACCACTGCTAATGTTACTCGAGGAGCTACTCGAGTAACCAGGTCAGAAACTTCCAGTTCACCTTCAAGTTTTCAATGATACTCGAGGAGATACTCGAGTAACCGTGTATTTGAAAATGTGAAGCTCTCGGCACTTTGTACCACTGCCAATGTTACTCGAGGAGCTACTCGAGTAACACACTAAGGTGAGTGAAAACCTTGAGGTTTGTATCCGATTAACTTGATATCTTTATTTCCTATTCCTCGAGTCCTTATTCGAGTATCTAAGGTTCTAATGTTTTATCTTAAGTGGATTCCTCGAGTATGTACCCCAGTAAGCACAAATATTTTCAAAGGAAACTTCAAGTCATTACCAGAGTAAGTTAAGTTACTCGAGGTGTTACCCGAGTAACCTGTGCAAAAATATGTGCATTACTCGAGGAGCTACTCGAGTAATGAGGTAAGTGCTCTCGGCATTTTGATCCTGCCAACATTATTGGAGTAAAGCATCGAGTAATCAAAAGTTTTCCAAAGGATTACTCGAGGTGTTACCCGAGTAACTCATAAAGTTGTGAGTGCATTACTCGAGTAGCTACCCGAGTAAATAACTATTCCAAGGGTTTGAAATTTAGTTTACTCCATGCACTACCCGAGTAATCTTATACTTATTCATTAACTTGCAGTTGATAAATGATTTCCCGATGTTACTCGAGGAGCTACTCGAGTAAACTTCAAGTGTTACTCGAGGAGCTACTCGAGTAAGCATACCCAGAAATTTAGAAATCATTCAAACGTTCATTGATTTGTTTCCTATATGATTAACCTTTCATTGTATTAGTATTCTTAGTCTATTTACAGATAAACAATGAAGGAATCACTTCAAGAGATGAAAGTCAAATCAAACGTTCAAATGCCAACCACCGCCAACGGATATTTTTCAAAATATTGAAAAGTCAACAGTGGCTGCGCACTCACCAACGGACGAAAGAAAAACGTTCCAACGGTCATCTCAATCATATCTATATATATGGGAACCTTCAAACAGAGAAGAACAACCAAGCATCCACACAAACGATTCATTGAGTTCACTGCTCTGTTTTCACGTTGAAATTGTATTCATATGCTTCAGTGATTATCACTTACTCTTTGAGAGAGATATTTCATTCAAACTCAATATTTGTTATTGAGATAACTTAAGGTTGTGGAACCTTGAGTTGGGATTGGATTACAATCTGTAAGGGGGAGCGAGTGTCCAGGTGTAAGGAACTTGCTTGTACTGAGGTGCCAAGAACCCACTGAATCTTGGAAGTTATAGTGAAACTCTCAGAGAAGCTCTGAGGACTGGACGTAGGTCAAAGTGGTTGTGCCCGAACCAGTATAACTCCCGGTGTACACTTCGGTGATATTTCTCCTTACTCATTACTGTTTTAATTCTTTTGTCAAAGTTTTATATTTTCGAAAGAAATTTCAGTATCACCCAATTCACCCCCCCTCTTGGGTGAAACGCTTGATCTTACACAATTCACACAAGGACAAAAATACTTCCCATTTTTTGCTGGAGCATTTTTTCTAGTGCATTCAATAAACTCATCCACCCCTTTCTCATATTCTTCACTAGTTCTCAAAGCATTCATCCAACTGTGATTCATTTTGTTACCACCTAAGCCATTCCCAATAACACTCACACGTTTAGTACAATTGTCAATGATATATGATAGGGATTGCCTTTTTTCACTTTTTGCAATAAAAAATCTGACAACATTTCCCCTTAAAAGTAAAACATCCCAAAATTTCAAGCAACCCTATCTTAGTTATTAATTTTGTATTCTTAACTATTGATAACATAATTCTCCTATGAATATAGAAAAGAATATAGAATTTCAAACAAATATTGAATTTTTTTTTCTATTCTAGGACATAAATAACTTATAACAATTTGAAGAGAGGGATTAATATACTATATTTCAATCTATATATTAAGTATATTTCTTAATAGTCAATTATATGTTTATTAATGATCAATATGTTTATCTTATATCTTTATCTTATTAATCTCTTTATCTTAAAATAAGATTTTCTCCACTACACTAATAATAATCATACAACTAATATTAAGGAAACTACATTAATAATCATACTAATCTAATCTAGCAAAATAAAATCAACCATATTAAAGATGTTCAAAAATTATATGTTTAATTATTGTTCATTTCATCAAAATAATTAATAGCTCCATTTATTTATAATAATGTACATACGTTTTTTCTCTCTCAATTTTCAAGCTCCAAACATATAAAACAAATATTTCCAATCTCCAAACATATCAAACAAACAATATATTGTTGCATAACTACTAGCTAACAACAATTCTATGATTCTAGCCAAAAAACACAAAAAAAAAAATCAATGAAAAGGTAAAATTACTCCAATAACTAGAATCATATAAAATAATTTCACATTGCAAGTTTTAATTTAATTCTTCAAGTAAATTCATATTTTAAAAATTAAAAGTAACCAAGGGGAGAGCCTGCGTCATGGTGGAAGGAATGAGGTGGAGGAGCATGCGTCACAATAGAGGAGGGAGTGGTGTGTGCGTCAACAGGTGGAAGAGCCTGCCTTGTCTCGTCTTAAAAACTTCTAGTTCCAAGTGAGGAAGTGAGCATAGCACAAAAGGGAGGAGGAGGAGGAGGAGTTAGAGTTGAAGAAGAAGGGAGGAGGAAGTTGCAAAACGATGGAGGAGTTAAAAGTGAAGGAAGAAGGTGGGAGTTGTTGGTAAAAGAGTAAAGTAGGGGGTTGGTGTTTGAGAAGACGCATGTGAGACATTTGTCTGACATGCGTTCAAGGCGTTCCAAATGATTTTTGGGACACCTAAAGATGGGTTTAGGTGTTCCAAAATTTTTTTGGGACACCTCAAGTAAGTCAAATTTTTTTAATTCCCTCTTTTTGGCGCCCACGGGAAACTTTAGGCATCCCAATTGAAATTTGGGACGTCTAAAATCTACTTTAGGCGTCCCAAATTCAAATTTGGGACGCCGTGAATTTGGGACGCCTAATGTTCCCATTTCCCATCTTTATTTACAAAAATGTCACCGCCTCAACCTTTTAACCTTCCTTTTTAAAATAGGGATGTCTATAAGGGTAGTAGTATCTTCAACCTGTAGTAGTGCTATCTCATTTTAATATCTTACTCAGCAACCTTAAAATTCAAATATAATATTAACTTGTAATAGCTAAATTCAAGAACAAGACTTTATTAAATACCAACTTTCCAGGAAGACTCTGTCTTAGACCAGGGACAGGAGATGTTCCTTGTTGATCTCCAACAACGGAGGAAAGAAGAACAGAGTGGCTGGCCATGAGATTGAGGAGCTCATCGAGCATCGTCAGAGCTTCTGGGTTGTTGCAGGATATTATGGATGCGATGCCCTTTGCACAGAGATTTAATATATTGTTAATTTACTTAAAAAAAATTCTTACATGATTTCATAAGATCAATTTATTTACTTCTAGAAAAAATTAAAAAGGAACATTTTTTTAAAATTTTAAAAAATTTCATTTACAAAATAAATATATCCTGGTTTTAAAGATATTTTTCTTAAAAAAAAACATTAGACCTAATTTTATTTGTTTAAACAAATATAAGGTGTTAGGTACCCTGCAGCACCCATTCATAAGAACGGTTACCCTAAGTCAATTATTTAAAAATGAATATGACCTTTAATTTTATTATAATTATCCAAAAAGAGATAAAAAAATAATATTTACAAAAAGAAATAAAGTGAAATAATGAAAAATATTGTTTATTTACAAAAGAAAAATAAGGAAAGAAATATATTTATTTATAAGTTGGACTTGACCTACGAAGAGAGCTAGGGCTTACTGTTAACTCATAAAAATCAAGAATATTCTAGTACATTTTCTTCTCTTTTCACTTATTTTTGGGTTCAAATTGTGCATATAAAGAGATTATAGAAAAATATGTGATAGGATATAAGTAAAATCAAACTTTTATCAAAACCATGAGTTACACGGGTGGAAAAATGACTTTTTAGACTGGTTCTGGATGAGGTCTTGATACAATCGATCTAAAAAGTCTGTTACTTTTTAGACTGATTAAGCAATTGGTCTTAAAAATAACTTTTTTAGACCTGTTGCTCGAAAAGCAGGTTTAAAAAGTCCAAACTTAGACAATCGGTCTAAAAACTTTTTTTCCAAGACTTTTAAGACCGGTTATTATAATAACCAGTCTAAAAAGTGACATTTTTTTTGAAAAAAATAAATAGGCCTTTTTTTAGACTGGAAGGATTTTAAAATCATCGCAATCCAAAAAAAATGTCCTGTTTTTTTACTATCATATAATTTTAAGTAAGCTATGACAACTGTAACTAAATGATGAAAAATAACAACTCATAAGATAAAAAATTGACAATAATTAATAAAAAATATCTCAATCTTACAATTAAAATGTGAACAAATTTAATAAAACAACTATTCATCATACAATTTCAGCATTTTCAGATAGGGTTTCCCTACAACTTCCATGGTGATTTTTTTTTTTTGAAGAAAAAGAAAAAGAGTCATCTTTATTAATATGAAAACAAATTTTACAACCTATTCATCTCTACCAACCACATCAAAACCTTACCAGAGTGAAGGTTTGGGTTTAGAGTTTCATTTCATTAATTATATGTAGAGAAGTCAAAATCCTGCCTCCCTACAGGCGACCTGATGAGATCTTCGAAGCACTTTCCATTTAAAGGACCTGTTATAGGAAAGCAAGGCAAACAAACATCAATTAATATGAATTGTGAAGTAACAAACCCATGCAATTGAAAATGTTTGTCTCATACTGACTAATCCATCTCAGAACATTTTAAGTAAAGCATGATATACTATAGATGTCATTATTATACAAGAGTTGATGCTAAGTAAGAAGATATTATAAGGCAATTAGAATGTTATTGTATCCATGATTCTTCTTGAGCTTCACCATAGAAATATTGCACAGCGATACCAGAAAATCAGCTGGTAATCATATGTTTCTAATTTCTAAAGTAACAGATACTAAACAGAACTTTATTCCAAATAGTGATACCTAAGTTAGCCGAAACACATTTAGGATCAGATTGATTAGTTGGTTGGGGTAAAGATGAGTATTGTTCTTGAAATAGAAAACTAAACAGCTCAGTATTAAGACATTGTTGTGGAAGAACTCCCATTTTAAGCTCAAGCTTTGGGATATAGGTGATTCTTCTTGTCCATGAAATCCAGATAAAGTTTTCCATGATGAACATCCAAGAGAATCAGGAGATGTTGAATGAGTAGAACATAGGCCAAAATCTATCTTACATGAACACTTCATTATGCTCCACTATGGTTCAACTATGACCTGTTAAAAATACAATTTCACTGAAGTTCAAACATAAAATGAGGTAGATAACATGGATTTGCCTACATCTTTCTCAATCATCAGAGACTATGAGTCTGAATAGTATACCTAGAAAATTGCATTTGCAGTAACTATTAGAAAAACTAACTGAATGAGCTTGAGTATGCACTAATCTGAAAATGCCAAAACTTTCTATATCATAAGCAGCACTGGAATATGTACTACCATAGCCAAAACTTACAATTTTAGCATCCATCATGATTTCAGTCATCACGTTTGGCGCAAAAGAAACACCTTTCTGACAGTCAAGGAACAAACATTAGCTCCAAAGAGCAACATCTATACCCCTTATAGTACAGGAAGGGTTGAAGGAACAAAAATAAAACCTATTCCTTTTACATCCCCCATTTCCAATACGTTCTTGCCTAAAGTGTGGTCCGTTTCAAAAGTATCAGCAAAAAAATATATTCCTTTATTCATTCTTTAAAAGAAACAGAACATGGAAATAAAATGCAGGAAAAACCCAAAGAATTCATAGATCTGGACAAATGGAGTCCAAGATTTATTCAGAAAATTACAAGAACAAATCTTCACACAACAGAGGTTCTTGAGTTTGAACCGCTACCACGACGCAAAAAACACGCCACTTCAGATCGCTAAGGAGCTATATGTGAAACAGGGAGGGGTGCGATGGAGGAGTTCAAGCTACAGTGCTCACTGAGAAATCGCGACAAGAAGATAAGCAAGGTTCAGATCGCTAAGGCGGGATTCAACAATTTTAGCGCGGGCGGAAGCGGATTTAGGGAAACCTTTTAGACTGGTTGTGAATCATAACCGATCTTAAAATTGGAACAAAATATTTTAGACCGGTTTAAAATATAACTGGTCTAAAATATTTCATATTTAAGACCAATTATTAGTGAAAACCGATCTAAAAACTTAGATTTTCTTTGAAATTTTTTTAAATATTTTTAGACCGGTTGTCTAAATAACCGGTCTAAAAACTTACAAATTTTTTTATCTTTTTAGACCGGTTATTTTAATAACCGGTCTAAATGATTTATTTTAGACCGTATATCTTAAGAACCAGCCTTACAAGTTCTTTATAATTACAAAACTGCCACTGCTCATCATTTTTAGACCTTATCCGCTATAACCGCTCTAAATGTGGCGATCTAAAAAGGCAATTTTGTACAAGTGTTAAATGCAATTAGTTATGATTAATTATGAAAGTTAAAGAGTTCATGAAGTCTTCCTTCATGTAGGTGGAAGATGACAAGTTATAAAAGCTTTCAAAGATTATGAGAAGATGTGAAAAGAAAGGAAGAATGCAAGAGGAAGATGAAAAAGGACATTATGGAAGAGAAGCCTGCATTTACTGTAGAATCCGTTGTAGCCAAAGTCATAGCGAAACCACCTGAAAAAGCACTGCTTCTGTCTGGTTTTGTATGACCGTTCCCTATGGCTTTAGCCATAACGAACCCACAACAGACGCGCGAAACTGATACTGTGCATTTTGAAATCTGAAGCAGAAAAACCAGTATAAAAGCATGGGATAGGTCAAAAATCAGAGAGGCTAGACTCCTTCGACAAATTGGCTGCTAGGGCTTCACATCTTGAAGATCTAGGAGATTGGGATTAGATTGAGAAAGGATTTGGAGCCTTAATTCTTTGGGTTTTTTTTTTGTGTTTCTTTCATTTTTCTCTATTTTGCTGATATGGAGTATGATTTTGTGCTAAGAATTTGGCATGTAGAGACCATGAGTAGCTAGAACTATCAATTAGGATTACTTTTACCCATTGTATGGATTGAAACTACCTGATTATCTTGCTTTTGTTGGTTAATGAGTATATATATATATTGATTTCTCTTTGAGCTTAATGCTATTTTGTGTTTGATCATCACATGATTAGAGTGGCTTAGTTTGAAGATGCTTGAGAGAACTATTTTAGTTGTAGAACTTGAGAAAAATCATTTTAGACTTGAAATTTAATGATTAAATGGATGATTTGTTGTTAGAATAGAGATATATCTAACAACCTAACATAGTCCATTGAAAAATTGTTTTGGGAAGATGGTTTTCATTCATTAATTATAAACAATAGATTGAATGTTTTTAATGAAGATTAAAAATCAATCTTGACTTGAGAGGTCTTGGTTGATGATTTTAAGATCTTTGACTAGTATATAAACTCATTTAACTAGTATAAGTGATTTAATTGCATAGTTTCATGAAATACAATGGGAAATAAATAATCCTAAGCTAATATCTCTTGAAGTTAGACCCAATTTCCCAATTTTCACTGTGTTTGCTTTATTGTTTTCATCAAAAGTTTTTATACAAATTGATAAATTCAAATGAATCTATTCAACCTAATTAAGAACATGTTTACATTAATTAACTCACTTTTATCTTAGTCCTTGTGGATCGACACTCGATTTCTCACTAATTTATTACTTGCGACCCGTATGTTTGCGAAAGCTAAATGGCAAACACCTACGTACCCTTTAGAGGGATCAAAGCCCACATAGTTCAGGGTAGAAATGCGCGTCACTTTGTTTATGTTTTTTAAGGAAAAAGTTCCTTTAATTTATTTGAGAAAATGATTTTTTATTTGTTTCATACTTTTTATTTTATGAAAACAATTTTTCTATTTTTTATTGAATAAAAGAAAGGTTTTTGGAAGGTTCTTAGATTAAACTTCCTAAGAAGATTCCCATAATCTCACATGGAAGAATAATCAATTTTTACCTGAGAATGCTCTAAAAACCTCACATGGTAGAAGTCCATTTTAAATTCAATTTCATTTATTTTGATAAAAAGAGAAGTTTTCTTCTTTATTATGTTCATTTATGAAAATGGGTCACAATCATTTTTCTTTTTCCTTTTTATAAAGAAAACTTATGTTAAAGGGAGAGATGAAAATAACAAATAGGTAATACACATCCAAACAATGAAAATAAGTAGTCAAAGCAAACCATCACATGTCAAGTCAATGAATGAAGGATATGTACCTTCTTCGTGGTTGGAGTAACACACAAATATCATTGCACATATCCTCGCAATATCAACAAGAAGAGTGCATCATAAATATTGTTGGAGTGGTGGAGTGAAAGAAATAAGAAGAAAGAGGGATGAACAATACAATCACATGAGACTCAAAAGATTAAATAGAAAAATTAAAGAAAGGAAAAAAAAGAATAGAGAGGAAAGATATAAGGAGAATAATAAGGGAAAAGAAAAACAAGATAAAATAATCCAAATCATATTGGATTGCACCCTTTATCAATTAGTGTTGTGGTTCATAAAGGTGACAACAATTACAAGGGCAAATTGTTTTATTGGGCATAAAGATGAAACAATCAAAATAGAAGAGAGAGAAGATGAAGAATAATAAGAAAATAAATCAATTCAAATTTCATATTGGATTCACTACTGGTCATTAATGCTTAAGCTTGCATATGTGATAATAATCACAAAAGTATAGGCTTTCCTTCTTTTTTTTTTTTTAAAAAAATGATTAGAAAAGAAAAATAAAAGAGAGAAGGAGAAATGAAAAACAATAAAAAAATGAATTAATCCTCGTCATATTGGATTCCTCCCTCTAGCCATTGGTGTTGAAATATCATGTATGTGACAACAACCATAAGAGTATAGGCTTTTCTTATGGGTATGAGGAAAAACAAGATGAAAAAGATGAATAATATATTTCACTCTCTTCCTCTCTTCTGTCTTTGCTCTGCCAAATTTTTTCTTGTGCCTTTTTTCTCCCTTATTTTTTGTGCATTGCTTCAACTCTCACTCTCCTATTTATAGTCTCAAGGTAGGGTTGTCTTCTTAAATGCTCATTTTTTGGATTTTCATTTTTTTGTATTTTATGTTAATAAAACTTCCTGACTTGACCCAATCATCATTAATGAGAGATTTTTTTTAATATTTATTATTTTTAATATTTATTTTTTGTATTTTCTATTAATAAAACTTCCTAACTTGACCTAATCATCATCAATGAGATATTTTTTTTTAAAATTTTCGTTTTTAATTTTTTTTATTTTTCCCATAAGTAATTTCCTAATTTAAACCTATCAACATAAATGAGAGATATTTTTCTTATTTTTTTATTTTTGTTGCTTATTTATTTTTTTATATCTTCCCTACAAGAAATTTCGTAATTTAAACCTATCAACATGAATTAGAGATATTTTTTGTATTTTTTAATTTCTATTATTTTTCCTCCATAATGGCTTCACACTAAATTTCTTAATTCAAATATCAAACAACATCAATGTGATGAATAATTTTGAAATTTGTTTCCATTTACTACTAAACCCTAAGTTCAAGACAATCACCATTAATGATAATCATTTTTCAAATTTTAATTACAATCCAGTCACCATTAATGTTATTTGCTTATTAATTTAGATGTGTCAGGATTAAGGAGGGATTTTTTCTTTTTTCTTTTTTTTTTCTAATTTTTGAGTTGGACCTGAATAAAATAGCATGTTTACAAGTGAAATGTTTTACTCTATTATTAAATTAAAAAATAAAAACATAGATTCCAATGATTGATAAAATCTCCAACATTAAATGTTGGCGAAAAACAAAATCATCAGCATTAACTATGAAAAAATCAAAATAGATTCTGGTCAGTATTGTCGGGATACAATGCCAAGTTCAAAAAGAAACTTCACTAAAGCTAAAGTGGCGCTAGTTAGGAATTCGGGTCAAACTCGTAGGATCAATTTGTTTAGGTTTAAGTTCGTTAAGAGCTGGGTTTATAATTTAGAGTGCAAAAAGGAGGCGGGTTTAAACGGGTCGACTCTGTAGGGCCACGGACTTAAACGGGTCTGTCCTTTTGGGCTCGTTTAGATTTTTTTTGGTAAATTGAAGTGAATACTGTAGCTGCCAATTGGAAAAAGAAAAGAAAAGAGAGTTGACCATTGCATCTCTGCCTCTTTCAAGTTTCAATCACTCATTCTGCCTCTCACTCTCTCAGGGTGTGTTTGGTTTGAGGGGAGGGAGGGGAGAGGAGGGTGGAGAAATTACAATTTTGAACAAAAGAAACCTAAAATTTATCCTCCCATTTTTTTAAATTTTGGGTTCTCGCCCAAAATTTAAATTTTTTCAACCAAAAAGGTAATTTACCCACTCTCTCATTCCCTCTCACCCCTCCCCTCCTCTCAAACCAAACACACCCTCAGTCTCTCAATCTCTGGAAGTCGGAACTCGGAAGACCTCACCTCAGCCACTCGCCTGTCGCCGCCGTCGCCACTCACCCCATCGACGCCGAGATGAGACACACCGAGAGCGGCGACGCCATCACACCGACGCGAACCTGGAGCTGGTCCGCTGGAAGTGAACCCCTCCCCGAGACGGACCCCAACCCCAACGAGGGACCAGCAACGCCGACGGCCAAACTTGGAAGCGAATCCCTCCCAAACTCGCTCGGAATCCACACTCCTTAGACCTCAATCCTCACTCGACAGTCGACACTCCTTCCTTCATTCTTCAAATCGGCCGACGGCTCCTCAGACTCAGATTTGAGATCTTGTTTGGTACTACTGCTAATTAATATATTAATCCAGTTTTTTTAGTGATCTCTCCTGTGCTTTTGGTAATGTGAATCTGATTTTTGATTATTTGAATGTTTGATATTAATTTGTTAATTTTAATCATCACCATTACAATATCAAATATGTTTTAATTTTCTGTACAAGAATAATTTCTATTTTGGAAGATTTCCTCTGTCATTGCACTGAAGCTGTGGCCGTTATTCACCAATTGGATTGGAATTATTTATTGCTACACCTGCAATTTCAAGCTCCTTTGATGCCGCATATCTGTGATCTTACTTGTGATTAAAACCCTCTTTCAAAAATAGGCACTTTCTTGTTCTACAAGCTCCTTTGATGCCGCAACTTAATGTATACACCTCTTTGTCAATGATTGTGGATTTGTGTGTGGGTGTGGCTACTGGCTATGGTCTGTGGACTTGTTTGAGTTTTAGACTGGTTGTGGACATTAATTATAGTTTGTTCATTAGGTTTTATTGTTTGTGTTTTATTGAACATGGATGATATTTATGTTTTAAATTAGTTTTGATGATATTTATGTGTTAGATTAGGTATTTTAACCTTTAGGGACATAAAGGGAGAAAAAGTGTTAAATGGGCCTGTGCTACGGGTTTCAGTTAAATGGGCCAGGCCGTCAATTAAGGTCTGTTTTTAGGACATAGGCCGGCCCGTTTTCCAGTGATAGGCGCTGGCCTTTTGATATAGCAGCAGGTTTCATTTCATATTACACAGTACAGGTAACGACGTGGTTTGGAAGCAAAGGAGAGAAGCCAATCCCCGCAACATCAATGGATCAGCCATGCAGCTTAAAGCGCAAGCTTGAACTGGAAGAAGGAGCAGACCAACCAACGGACGGTCCTCAAGTGTCGGTTCTCAAACCTAAAAAGTGTCCTCAAGATCTTTTGAATGAAGCTGCGTCGCAAGTCACTATTCTCAACTCCAGTTTATAACCATCTCAGTCCGATCGCCTCGCGGCCAAGCGCGCTGTTCATGCTCTCTTTATACTCTACTGCAATGGTAACCACTTGAGCCTTTTATTATATATACTCGCATTTATACTCATGCCTATATAACAGTTTGCTTTTTTTTTGCTCTAAAAGAATTCTTATATGTCCGAATTGATCGAGTTGGCCTGCTTAACTGCGGAATTGGAAATTATCCCATGTTGCCAACTTTGATTTTTGGGTTCTCATCGTGATACATGGTTTGTTTTGGTACTGCTACTTGCTCTTTAGTGCATCACTTCGATATTTATCTCTCAGTTGCAGACGTAAATAGGAACAGCATAGTCAATTGCGGAGGCATTCCTGCTTTGTTAAAACATCTGAAAGCACCAGAACCAGTTAGAGAAGGCGATGGAGTTCCCAAGCCTCACGAGCATGCGGTGGAAGAGGGATGTGTCAGGGTCCTTGGACTTCTTGCTATTAATGTAATTCATCCATCAATCCACTTTTAAGTTTTGTCATAGTTGTTCTAGACTTCTAGTGCAGATGACAGTGTACTGTTGGTTTGAAGCCATTTCTTCTAATGCACTTTCAATTTCTTGGGTAACCATCAAAATGTCTTCCAAGTCAGAATTGATTTCTTTTGGACTTTATCTTAAGCAGCCAGAGCATAAACAACTCATTGTCGATGCTGGAGCTTTGCCCTGTCTTATTGGTTTGTTAAAGAGGCACAAGACCTGTGACAATTCACCAGAACTTATAAAGAGATTAGCTAGTGCCATCCGAGACCTTGCGTACCAAAATAACAACATTCAAAACCGTGTTAGGTATTCTATATATATTCTCCATGCCTTTTAAACATAATTTAGATAAATATTATATTCCTTGTCTCAGAGGTTGGCTATACCTTCAGGATGGAAGGTGGAATCCCTCCTCTTGTTGAATTGCTTGAATTTGATGATGCAAAGGTACAAGGGGCAGCAGCAGAGGCCTTAAGTGGGCTTACATTTCAAAATGATGAAAACCAAAAGGAGGTGGATGACCTTGCATGGCCACTGGGTTTATCTTGTAGATTATTATGCAGTATGTAGTTTTTGATATGAATCACTAATTGCAGGTTGTCAGATGCAATGCACTACCTACTCTTATACTAATACTTGGATCAGACAACGATGAAATACAATATAGAGCAGTTGGGCCCTAACAGAATTTTTATTAATGTCTTGTATTTGCTTAATTTTCCCATGCTAGAGTTTTTCTATAGACAGCTGAATTAGGAGCTTTGTAGGTTGAAACAATTGAAAATCTGGTCCAGTATTCTCCAAATATAAAGAGGGAAGTTCTTCTAGCTGGTGCTCTACAGCCTGTAATTAGATTACTTAGGTAACGTTACTCTGGAATTCTTGTTTGCCCTACAAGATCTCTGCCTTAGTATCTTATACAATACTTTAATTTTCTCAAGTTCAGAATTTTAATGACAGATCTTGGCATCCGAAGATTAAAAGAAGAGCAGCTTTTTTGATTGGTCTATTTGCTTCGGTAGATTCTGATTGCAAGGTGCATTGAATTATTGTGTTGCATTTAGATAGTAGCAAAAAAAAAAAAACTTGTGTTTGATGGTTTTATAAAATGCTCGTGTCCTCATGTTTTTTGTCATAACCAGTAACCACATAAGTTTGTGTTCCATACAGGTTCGTATTTCTCAAAGAGGGGCTATTCAGCCACTGATTGACATGCTTAAGTCTCCAGATGTGCTAGTTTAGGGAATGCCAGCTTTTGCACTTGCTATACTGGCTCAGGTGATTATTACTACATTGACCAATTTTCTGTATAAGGAATATAAACAATGATGGCATTAGTTTTTAATACTCATCAGTAGCTAGCCTTGGGCTTTAAAAGGTTTAAGCTATTATTAAGTTTGTATTTTCTTTATATAGACATACATATATATATTTGTAGCTTCAAGTTTTTATTCTAATGATGATATAAAATTATGTGTAAGACTTGTTTCTAGCCAGTTCTTTCATATTCCTTTGTGCTTTTTATGATGCTTGCTTTAGGACACAAACAATCAAGCTGGTATTCCTTCTAATGGAGGCATAGAGCCTCTACTCAACCTTCTTGGCTCCAAGAATGGATCTCTCCAACGTTATGCAGCCTTCACTCTGTATGTTCTTGCTGATAATGAGGTGAAGTTTGTTGCCTTCTTCTTTACTGAACCACCTCCTCATGTTTTGTTTCCCTTTCTTAATCATCTAATTTTTTCTTAATAGGACAATGTTGTGGGTATTGTCAAGGCTGGTGATGTTCAAAAACTACAGGAAGGAGATTTCATAACTCAAGTATGTTCTTTTTTTTCCAGGATGATAGATTTTTAGTTTGTCAAGCATATTAATAGAAATCTTTTTCTTTTGTTATCAATATACCTAACAAGTCTTATGTGACTTGCAGCTTGCTAAAGATCATGTAGGAGAGACACTGAAAACATTAGAGAGGAAAATGCATGGGCCAGTGAGTTTTCTTGCAACCTATTGATTTCTTTTGCTTCTTTAAATTATAGATTCATGTTATGTTATAGTACTCCAGCTATTAATTTTTTCAGTCTTCGTTCTTATTATTAGAGAGGACTCATCAGTTTCCTTTCTCTAACAGGTGTTGAAACAACTATTGTATCTTATGCGTTTTGGAGGAAAGGTTGTTCAAAGTCATGTAGCTCTGGCTTTTGCTCATTTATGTGCCCATGATGATCAGAAATATATTTTTGTTGACAACAATGGTAAAACATGATTCATTTTTTGGTTTGTACATTATTTTTTGTTTGGATGCTAAAGTATTTGTTCACTTAATGTGCTGTTATTGAATTTTGAAGGACTTGAGTTTCTGCTAGATCTTCTTCTAGAATCTACAAACCTCAAACAGAAACGTGAGGCTTCAATGGCACTTCACTCGTTGGCTGTCAGAACTACATCTGTTTCTCCCTTTGATCTTGTTCCTCCACCCCCGACTCCTAAGGTGACTCCTAAGGTGAACTTCTATTTATGTCTCAAGTATGGAGGAAAAAATAAATATAATTTTCATGACGTAAATTGTTAGCTATTAATGAAAATTTGCTGCTCTTAATTTAGGGGAAAACGACTCTTAATTAAAAGTCATTTTGATTGGAATAATTTAGTGGCTTGGGGCTTCTCTATAGAGACCAATATGAGAGGTGAATAATCTTGAAAGGAATATTTTGTGTACTGTTTTTTTGCTGCAGGTATACTTAGACGAGCAGTATGTAAACAATCCTACATTTTCTGATATCACCTTTTTAGTTGAAGGTGCACAAATCCTTGAATAGTTTCCTTGCGCATAACTAAGTTTGAAATATGCATCCGTAATATTATGTTTTGTTTCTTTCTTTATCAGACAAACAGTTCTATGCTCACCGAATTTGTTTACTTGCTTCCTCTGATGCATTTCGAGCAATGTTTGATGGTGATTACCGGGTAGGTATTGATTAATGTCGACAATCTTTTTTTTTTTTTCTTTTTCATTTTTTATAATTTGAGGGGCTCAAGTGTCAACAGCCACATTGACATTGTTGGAATATGTAAATGCAGGAAAGGGAAGCAAAAGATATACCAATTCCGAACATCAAATGGGATGTCTTTGAATTGATGATGAGGTGTGATTTTTGGTCCCTTTCTGGGTTTTTTTGTCTTTTGTTATTTGCTTTGTTGGGTAGATATTGCAATGTACATGACTTGATTTTCTCTGGGCACTTTCAGATTTATTTACACAGGAAATGTGGATGTCAATTTGGATATTGCTCAGGATCTCCTAAGAGGTGCTGATCAATATCTTTTGGACGGTCTCAAGCAACTTTGTGAACGCGCAATTGCTCAGGTAGGGCGAGAGTGTAGCTTCACATTTGATTTTTCCTCTATTTGTTAAATTATTCTATGAACATGTTATAATCTCATGCTTCATCGTATTGTTTCTAGGATGTTTCTGTCGAAAATGTTTCTCTTATGTACGAGTTATCAGAGTCATTCAATGCTTTGTCATTGAGGCAAACATGTATACAATTTTTGTTGGAGCAATTTGACAAATTGAATGCCAAACCGTGGTATGCTTCATTCAGCAAGTTGAATACTTTGTTCTCTCTTGATTTTCTTAGCCCAATAAAGAAATCTTATTTAATGATTTAAATTAAATTCATATGCTTTTTGTTTTGTCATGAGAATATGCAGGTATAGCCCCTTGATGTGCCGCATCGTCCCAAATATTCGTAAATTTTTCAGAGGTTTACTTACCAAACCTACACAAGCACAATCTTGATTTGTTTCCACTTCCAAAGTAATTCAGAAAAATGGTTAAATTTTATAGAAATGCTTTGATTGGAACCTTAGCTCATTTGTTGTCAATGAGCTTGTGATGTAGGGATGACTAATTATGTAGTTGTAGCAGTGTTTAATTAATTGGAAGCTAGGGGTGTATAAACTCAGCAATCCAGCCCAACTCAATCCAACTCAAAGTGGTCCACTCCTGTCCAAATAAGCTTTATAAGGAAATTGGATTGGACTAGATTAGATTGTGTGATCGATCGTGTTCCAGACCACTTGGTCTAGTCTAATCCGATTCATGTAGAGTTGGGAAAAATGGTCCGCTCAGCCCTATATGTATCCACATAAATATGGGTAAAAAATGCCCAACCCAACCCCAAAAAAGGGGGCATTTTCGGTTCGGGCTAATTGTCGGGTGGGGGTGTTACCCTCCCTGAAATAAATATATCATTTTATTTAAAATATATTATTTAATACATAAAATTTTATCTAATATATTGTTAGGCGTCTAATCTTATTGCAAGAGCACGAATTGTCACAAGTAGTATACTAACATCATTTCCACGATGACTAAGATAAAATGAGTTAATTATCCCAATTAAGTTCTCAATTAGATTGAGTGAGAATATTTTAAGATTTAATTTGCTTAAGATAAAAGTATAATTGTGAATTTTAAAGTTAAGACTTTTCTTCAAGATAGGAGGAATCTAGGGTTATTATCTCCCTTGTATTTCAATAGTAATTAATAGGATACCCTTTTTAATTTGCTTCATAAAGTCAATTATACTAACCCAAGTTACTATCTATCTATCTATTATATCTATAGAAAGTTTGTAGTAACTATGCATACTAATGGTGTTAACTTTTTAACCTAAGCAAGAGAAGTCATACATTCTAACGGTGTTGCCTTTTTAACCTTAAAAGTGAAATATATTTTTTTTTTGATAATATTGAATGTTAATTGTGAACTGTTTGGAATATGAAAAGATACTTGAATAATATCTAGGAAATATTAAATGTCAATATAAAGAAAGTGCTTTTACTATTCAACTATACATATTTCATATGCCTGCCAAAAAGAGCCAGTTGAATGTTAATTATAAATCTTTAAAAAATTAAAAGTCACTTAAAAGCTTGTAGTACTATATTCCCAAAAAAAAAAAAGCACTTTCAAGGTGTATAGTTGAATAGTAAAAGTACTTTCTTCATATTGACATTTAATATTTTCTAGATATTATTCAAGTGTCTTTTCATATTTCAAACAGTTCACAATTAACATTCAATATTATCAAAAAAAAAAATATTTCACTTTCAAGGTTAAAAAGTTAACACTGTTGAATGTATGACTTCTCTTGCCTAAGTTAAAAAATTAATACCGTTAGTATACATAGTTACTATAAGTTTTCTATAGATATAATACATCGTCAAAAAATTAAAAGCCATTTAAAAGCTTGTAGTACTATATTCCCAAAAAAAAAAAAAAGCTTGTTGTATTAGTAAAAAAGGCACCTTACAAACTAACAAAAGTGTATATAAGACGTGAGTCTTTTTCGGAAAACAAAAAGGAGATAGGTCATTTAAGTTTTCAGATATCTTTTGATGGCAGGGCTAAGGGATTGAAAATAAAATATTATTTTTGATAATATTGAAAATAAAATATTTAAATTTTGGGAGTGACCTGAAATTAGTTTTAATATTCTAACAAATTAAAAGTATAAACTTTTTTACAAAATTGTGAGAAAGATAGTTTGGAAGAAAAAAAACTACTTGAATATTCATTATGAATAGTTTGGAAAATGAAGAGGCACTTAAATATTATCTATGAAATAGTAAATGTCAATATGAAGCAAGTGCATCTCAACTGTACACCTTTCATATGCCTGTCAAAAAAATCCAGTTGAATGTTAATTATAAATCGGTTGAAAATTAAAAAGCCACTTAATTTTTAACTGTTTTGGCAACATTTGATTTTCCTCTTCAAGTTAACTATATATTTATGTTTTATATTGTTCGTCTTTAATCATGTTATTGTAGGAATTTTAACATTAATATTTCAAAAAGAAAAAGTCGCATATCACATAAGATCAAGGAAATTTTAGTATATACTACTCACTCTGATCCTTTTTATAAATAATTTTTTTCTCGATTGCATAAAAGAAACTAAAGGTTAAGATTAGTTAAAAACAATAAATGTGTTAAAAATGTCATATCTTTTCCAAATATGCCTATGTTTATAAAAAGAGCATATGAGAGAGAATTGGTAACAAATGATTTAATAAAGAGACAATCGATGGTTCATTAACATAAAGATATGTATTTAATAGGGGTATAAAAGAAAAAAAGTGGTTTAAACTTTGAGACATAAGAAACAAGTTGCTTGTATTGAGAACTAACATCAAGAGAGAGAAAGTTACTTGTAAGTAGCACTAGAGGGAGTAAGATGTAAAATTGAGCTAATAAAAGGGCGGAAAAGAGAAGTGTTTAGAACTAACCATTGGAGCATTTATGCATTTTGATTATTTGGTTTTTTTTCTTCATTAACCAATTGAATTGCCATAAATCACCATATTGTGAACGTTTAGAAATTGTCATATTTAATAACCATCAATCCACATTTAATCAACATTATAGCTCATCAATGGTCATGTTTAGTTGCCCATTTATAAAAGGCAATATATGGTGTGTAGTCAATATACACTGAGCTCTATCCCCAGACCTCCCTCTCCTCTCCTCTTCTCTTAAAGTATACCACTTTTAGGTCTCGTTTGCTACATGGAAAATGAGGAAAATCAGCATTTTCTATCATGGTGGGCACATTTGGTTGCCAAATTTCCTGGCAACATATTTTCTAGCGGCAACTTATTTTCTTTATACATGGAAAAATGGGATATAGAAAATCTGAAGGATAATTTTACCCTTCAAGCATATCTCAACAGTTTGAGAGAATTTGGACTCAATTGATGACAAGGTTATCGACGAAGAATGAAGAGGCTGGGAGGCATGTAACTATGGGGTAATCAGGATTTAAGTCACAATTAGAGATGATAGAGAAGTATGAGCTGCATTGGCAGGTGGAGGAGGACGGAGTAGGTGTTGGTTGGACGTCGGTGAAGATGGTGATGAAAAGTGGTTGGGTATTGAAGATCCAAGCAAAGAGGCTAAAAAGGTTTGAAAGAATTGGAAGAAAAGTGAGAGAAATTCAGGAAGTTTCTACTAATAAATCATTATGCTAACAACTTTTGATTTTCCTCTTCAAGATAACTACATTTCATATTGGGTTGTTTCTTCCTTTTTATTCAGGTGTTTAAAGTTCTACCAGAACTTACTGTTGGAATTTTAATATTAATATTTCAAAAACAATTTTCCATAGGGCTATTAATGAGTGGGGAGATATTGATCTACTTTTAATATATTATGGGTAAAATTGCACCACAAAATATTTCAAGATGTTATATGCCTCTAAAAATATTTCACGGAACTGCATGCATCTTAACCCAATGTTAAATTATTTGGAATTGGAAATATCAGCAGTTAAAATACTATTTTAAAAACAATCTCCTTATGGTGTTACAAAAAATATTAGATTTAATTTTTTGGAGCACAAATAATTATTTTTAATTATTAATTAACTAAAGCATATGAGAACATAATCACATTTCAACCTACAAATAATTATTAATTATCAATTAATAGGAAAACTAAAACAATGTCGTAGTTAGTTCAATCGTCAAATTGTCATTCCCTTTGGTGGTTGTTGTATTTCCTTTTGGTTTTTTCAAAAATATTCACTAGAAAGAAATTGACTTTCAATCATTGTTATATTTGAAACTATCTCTAAAGTTTTGAGCGACAATATGGATAATTCTATTGTAAGTCATTTTTAGTAGTGGTGTTGAAAACTGTCACCGAAGAAAAGTTTCGGCTAGCTGTCACTTGTGTACAAATAAATGGATTTTTTTGGAGGGGGAGAAATGAAATTTCCTTAAAATAAAATGGTGAAAAACACACACACGCACCTACATACTTCAAACATGATACATCAACCACCCATATATGATTATTCGGAAAATACAAAAAAGCATAAGCTTCTTCCCATTAATAAAAAAACAACTAATTGGTTTATGCTTGATAATTTGCACCACTTAAAAGAAATAAACTAACAGAACAAACTATTTACAAATGTAACCAATCAAAAATTTTCAACCAATTGAGATGGTTCTTCATGATCCATTTTAAAATTCACATCATATAATACACAACCCATGCATTGCATGGGAAGAAACCTCTAGTTAAATACATATAAGTGTTATCTCAAGTCTCCAAATAAATATTTAATTCAATTAATATATTAATATCTTAATAAATTAATTAAACCCAATTTCAATATCAAGTCCTTTTTTTGGCTATGTGAGGCTAATAAATGTATCTTTACCCTATTAACAAAATTATCCATTCAACTTACAAATTTTAAATTCTCACATGATTAAACTAAATTCTCACATGTAAGGTAATCTATCTTATTGGTGGTCAATTAACAAGAAGCATTAAGTATGGAGAAAAATCAACATAAAAGGAACTTTAATCACAAATAAAAGAAGGGAAATAAGTACCTAATCCATACAAGGGTTCAAATAATCCTAGAGCAAAAATATTTAGCTATTCATGGTCGTAATCAAACCAAAACCATAAATAACAACATGGTTCATATAAGAAACTGAGAAGATGAGAGAAGAAAATGAATGGAAAACCAAGTTTGAAGCTCAAATCTCTTTGAATTTTCAAGCCTTAGCTCTCCCGTCTATGCTTTGCGTCTTCCTTTACTCTAATTCTATTTAACATGGCATTTTTGGTCTTCAAATCAATCACGTCCACAATCCTCTCGCCTAAGAATAAGAGGGAGCATATACTTTTATGTCTACTTTTTATTTAAAAGTCCATTATGATTTTGTTGCATCTATTTTATGGATATTTATAACCCAAACTCCAGGCCCAGATGGGTTCAGTGCTCTTTTCTATCAAAACCAGTGGTCCACGCGGTATGTAACTTGGTTGTAAATTGTGACTAATATTTTTGCTGACCCACAGGCTACAAGGAAGTTAGTGATACCCTTATCGTTCTCATTCCCAAAAAGGAGCCATCGGAGATTATGAAGGATCTTAGATCAATTAGCTTATGTAATGTCATTTATAAAGTGGTTACTAAAATAATTGTAAACAAGCTAAATATGATTCTTCCTTAAGTTATCTCTCCAAACCAATGCAGCTTTGTCCCAGGAAGGCATAGTAGTGATAACATTATTGTGGCCCAGGAAGTTGTGCACTCTATGGGCAGCTTGAAAAGGAAGAGAGGCTACATGGCGATTAAAATTGATTTAGAGAATGCCTATGATTGTGTTAACTGGGATTTCCTTGCCCATTGTCTTGACGAATTACGACTCCTATGCATTGTTACGGAATTAATCTCAAATTGTGTTGAGTCACCCAGTATGGAGCTTTTGTGGAATGCTAATAAAGTGGAAAAATACCAATGATCCCAGGGAGTACAATAAGGTGATCGTATTTCTCCTTATCTGTTTGTGATATACATCACATCTTATCCAGGAGAAAATAGAAGCAAGAGAGTGGAATCCCATCAGCCTAACGAGGGATGATATTATTTTGTTTACGGAAGCTTCAGTTCAGCAGGCATTAGTGATCCATGATTGTTTGGGAAGAATTTGCAATAGCTCTGGTATTAAAGTGAATGGGGCAAAAACCAGAATGTTCTTTTTTACAAATGTTAATCGTATCAAGTGCAGTGAAATCAATTCTATTATGGGGTTCTCAGTCACAGGCGATCTGGGGGTCAAGCTACATCATAAAAGAGCGACGAAGGAATCATTTAATGATGTTGTGGATAGGGTGAGAACAAGTATCTCTAAGTGGAAGGCTAATTCTCTATCAACAGCAGGTAGACATAACTCTTATTTCATCAGTTATATCAGCCATTCTAGGACATGTCATGCAGACCTCATTTCTACCGCCAAGCACTTGTAATACCCTGGACAAGTGTAATCAAAACTTTTTATGGGGTAGCTCTGGGGATCAAAGAAAGATTCATTTGGTGTGCCTTGGGATGAGGTTTGCAAGCCTAAGAAGAAGGGTGATCTTGGCTAGCATCATGATAAACAATAGAACCAAGCGTATCTAATGAAGTTGGGATGGTAATTCGTGAAAAAGATATTTGACTTTTAGGTCCGAGTTACGTGGGATAAACACGAATGCGGGTCAGATATTCTCCCCAAGTTTGATTCTAATCGTCCATCCTCAAATGTGTGGGCAGGTATTAAAAGTGTCTGGAGCAAAGTGGAGGAGGTAATAGACATAATCGCTAATGGCGGGGTTAGATGGAGAGGAACGAAGAGTGGCAAATCAGCACTTGAGATGCTGCAAAATGATGGCCTTCATGTTGACCCATTGTGGGGTAAGATTTGGGGATTAAAAATCCTAGAGCGGTCCAAAATGTTCACTTGGCTTGCTGCCCATAAACGTCTTTTAACTAATTCGTCAAGAAGGAAAAGAGGACTGACTATGGATGAGTCATGTCTAGTCTGTGGGGAAGCAGCAGAAGACCAAATACATGCCTTTCGTGATTGCCCACAAACGAGGTTGCTATGGAAAGATCTTGTTCATCCTTCGGCGTGGCGTCGTTTCTCGTCAATGGATTTTAATGGCTGGTTTCAGATGGAATCTACTAAACACTAAAGACAAGGAAGAATCTGCTTATTGCAAGTATTCGAGCAATAACAGCAAGTATTAGGGACGCTTAGGAGAAGTTGATGAAAGGTCATCCATCCAGTTTGATACTCAGGGAGAAGAATAAGTTGTGGACTCTTCCAGAGCGTGGCACGATTAAGGTAAATGTGGATGGAGCCTTTGCTCAACTCACGAATAGCATGAGGCAGGCAACTTCATTAGAGGGTTTATGTTCAAGTTTGATGAAGGAGATGAGTTAACTGCTGAACTGTGGGGGTGTCTCCATGGCTTGAAAGTCGCTTGGGATATGGGGTTCCGGTGAGTTGCTCTTGAATTGGATTCCACTGAAGCCATTTCACTATTATTGGAAGAGATGAACATCACGCATGCTGATCGAGCCATCATTGAGGAAGCTAAGATGGTTTTACAGAGGCAATGGCCTATTTCGTGTTGGAGATACAAGCTACATGTGGGTGTGTCAAATGGAACAAGTCCCACATTGCTTGGGAAAGAGATAATGCTAGTGTATATATTACACATTGTGAAGTTGGGCTAGTAAATGGGCCAAGAGGAAGAGTGGGCTCGCGCGCACAACAAAGGTTCACCAAGAGGAAAACGTAGTGGAAATCCAGCGATTTCCCCCCTGCGCGTGAATTAAATGCGGACTAGGTACTTTTTATCAAATGTTTTTTTGGAAAAAACTACAATTTATTTTTGTGAAAATAGCTTATCGGAAAAACCCAGTTTTGAGGCATCTGAATTTTGAAGCATCAGTATTTCCGTTACAGAGGTCATGGGTCAGATTTTAAATTGCCAAACGTATGTTTTAAATTGCCAAATGGATATTTTAATTGCCAAACGTATATGGTCCTTCAAGGTTTAGAAATGGCCTCATCATGTGGTTTTATTATTATGTAACCGGAGGTTTAATGGTGTTTATGTGGATTAAAACGTTGCCCAACGTTCAGATGCATGTAGGCCTATAAAAGGCACTGCCTGCAAGAGGTTCAGGCACCGAGCTCTGACATCTCGAGCCCTCTCTTCCTCCCTGACATTCCTCTGTTCTCTCTGCCTTATAGTTGTTTTCATTTTGCTGTTCTGTTAGCCCTGTGTCTGTAGGAAGAATCCGTTTTATTCTGGGGAGTACCGCTTCCAGTTAGCCGGTGGTCGCGGAATAGCTCTTAAGGACAGCGTCCTTGAACGTGACTCGGATTACGGTGCATTTGCAGGAGTTCGCCAACAATCTTAAGAGCTAATATGTCTTCTATTTCTGTTCCTCCTACTGGTTCTGGAGCTGGTGCTCAACCTGACAATGCTGTTTCTGGTCCTATTCCGATGGCGGTGCCTATGCCCAGGCAGTTTCCAGACATTCCAAGATTGAACAGTTTGAGGGGAAGAACTTCCTACGCTGGCAGGAACGTGTTTACACTGTTCTTGACATGCATGGAGTTGCTGATGCGCTTACACAGTCTGCACCATCCCCAGATGCTAACCAAGCCCAGAAGGATGTTTGGGCCTATGCCAACAAGGTTTGCAGACACACTCTTATTACTACTTTATCTAACGATCTGTTCGATGTGTACTATGTCTATAAAGAAGCAAGTGAGATATGGGGATCTCTTATCCTCAAGTATACTGCTGAGGATGCTGGAAAGCAGAAGTTCGTGATAGGAAACTTTTACAAGTGGGAGATGATAGATGAAAAAGACATCAAGCTCCAGATCAACGAGTACCATAAGCTGAATGAGGAGCTCAAGGCTGAGAAGATCAATTTGCCAGATGAGTTCGTGGCCGGTGTACTGATCGAAAAGCTGCCAGATTCATAGAATGACTACAAGCAACAACTGAAACACAAACAGAAACAATTGTCCTTGAATGATCTGATCACTCATATCATCATTGAAGATACCAACAGAAAGGCAATACAAGCTGCAAAGGGTAAGGAAATGGCTGCTAAAGCAAACCTAGTTGAGGAAAAGCCGTACAACAAGAGGTATGATCCCAAAAACAAAAATAATAAAAATAAGAAACCTTACTACAAGTCCAAAGACACTAACCCCAAGAAGAAGAAGGGCAATTGTTTTGTCTGTGGAAAACCAGGTCATTATGTAGCGCAGTGCAGGAAAAGGGCTAAGGGAGATAACTCTCAAAGGGGTGAAAATCCTCCTAAGCCAAATGTGAATTTGGTTGAAGGAGATGACAGCAGTGATGAAGAAATCATTGTTGTTGTGGTGTCACAAGCCCTTCTTGTCTTTGATGTGAAGAAATGGGTGGTAGACTCAGGAGCTACCAGGTACATCTGTGCAAACAAAGAGATGTTTACCTCCTTTGAAGAAGGGGAAGACCACGTTTATCTGGCTGACTCCCGAACAGCTAAGGTTCATGGAAAAGGAAGGGTGGTATTGAAGCTCACATCTGGAAAGACCTTGGCACTGAATGACGTGCTATATGTACCTGAGGTCAGAGCTAACTTAGTCTCTGTGGCATTGCTTGGGAAAGCTGGGGTTAGGATATGTTTTGAATCTGACAAGATTGTCTTGACTAAGAACAATGTTCTTATTGGTAAGGGCTATTGTAATAAGGGATTGTTTGTTCTTAGTGTTTCTGAAATAAATGAGAATGCATCTTCTTCTGCTTACTTGATTGATTCCTATGATATATGGCATGCTAGATTAGGACATGTTCATAAATCTTATATTAAGAGGCTACAAAATCTAGGGCTGATTTCTAAAACTAAAGATGATTTTCAAAATTGTGAAGTTTGTGCAGAAACTAAACAAACTAAAAAACCACATTTTTCTACTCAAAGAGAAACTGAGTTGCTAGCTTTAATTCATACTGATTTGGGAGATTTAAAGCAAACTGAGACTAGAGGTGGTAAAAGGTATTATATTACCTTTATTGACGATTTTTCAAAATATACCAAAGTATATTTAATGAGAAATAAAGATGATGCTTTTGAAAAATTTCTTTTGTACAAGGCAGAAGTAGAAAACCAATTAGATAAAAAGATTAAAAGGGTCAGGTCAGATAGAGGAGGAGAATATTTATTATTAAATAATTTTTGCGAAAAAGAAGGGATAATTCATGAAGTAACTCCTCCTTATTCACCTGAATCTAATGGTGTTGCAGAAAGGAAAAATAGAACTTTAAAAGAAATGATGAATGTTTTACTTGTAAGTTCTGCAGCACCTAATAACATGTGAGGTGAAGCCTTGTTATCTGCTTGTTTTTTACAAAACAAAATACCCAACAGGAAAACTAAAAAGACACCTTATGAGTTATGGAAAGGTTTTGTACCTAATCTTCAGTATTTGAAAGTGTGGGGGTGTCTTACTAAAGTTTTACTACCTGATGTTAAAAAGAGGAAAATTAGTTCTAAAACCTCTGATTGCATGTTTATTGGATATGCTCAACAAAGTGCTGCTTATCGTTTTCTGGTTTTAAAAAGCGATGTTTTAGATCATAACACAATTGTTGAAACAAAAGATGTAGAGTTTTTTTTTAAAATATATTTCCTTTGAAGGTTGAGCATATTCCTAAAAGAGTTGAAAATTCCTCTGCTCCTTCTGAACAAAATTCAAATGAAGTTTTGGTTGAAGATTTTAGGAGAAGTAAAAGACAAAGAAAACAAACGTCTTTCGGAGATGATTTTTATACTTATTTAGTGCAAGATGAACCCAAAAATTTTTATGAAGCTATTTCTTCTCCGGATAAATCTTTTTGGAAAAAAGCAATAAAAGCTGAAATTGATTCTTTAAATCAAAATAAAACATGGGTTTTGGTAGACTTGCCTCCAGGAGCAAAGCCTATTGGTTGTAAATGGGTTTTTAGGAAAAAGTATTTTCCTGATGGAACTATTGAAAAATACAAAGCTAGATTAGTAGCAAAAGGGTATACTCAAAAAGAAAATGTTGATTATTTTGACACCTTTTCTCCTGTAACTAGGATTTCTTCGGTTAGAATCCTAATTGCCTTAGCTTCTATTCATAAGCTTTTCATTCATCAAATGGATGTTAAAACAACTTTTTTAAATGGTGATTTAGAAGAGGAGATTTATATGGTGCAACCTGAAGGGTGTATTATTCCTGAGCAAGAAAATAAAGTTTGCAAACTTGTTAAATCCTTGTATGATCTGAAATAAGCGCCTAAACAATGGCATGAAAAACTAGATCAAGTTTTGTTAAGTGGCGGTTTCTCTACTGTTGAGGTAGAAAGATGTGTTTATACAAAACTTGTAAATAATGATTGTGTGATTATTTGTTTGTATGTAGATGACATGCTTATCTTTGGTACTAACATGGATGTTGTGCTTGAGACAAAACATTTTCTGTCTTCTAATTTTGATATGAAAGATTTGGGTGAAGCGAAAGTTATTTTAGGTATAAAGATCATAAGGAATGATAATGGTATCATACTTTCTCAGGAACATTACATTGAGAAAATCCTGAGAAAGTTTGAACTGTTTGGTGAGGATGAGCAAAGCTCTTAATGATTTCATAATTCTACGGAATGGTGTGCTCATTACAGGTACATTTAATGAAATCACCTCTACGAATGTAGAGTGGGGCCGCTCCTATGAGATCATGGCAAAATCTCTAGAGCATTCGTTATGAACTAGGCACGTGCATGGCCGTCTTAACGAGCAAAACCGCGTTAACAGCGAAATGTGGGGGTATAACCTGACTTTTAATACCTCTAGTATACACCTAAGAGTTGTTGGTTTTAAGTTCATAGGACTACCAACACCTCTGTGTACTAAGTGTTAACTGTCTAGGTCTAGTTTTAAGTTCAAAGGACCACTAGATACAATAGTTATACCCGTGTGTGCAACTAAGCTAAAGGCGTTCCTTTTGACACATATGGGGGATTGTTGGAGATACAAGCTACATGTGGGTGTGTCAAATGGAACAAGTCCCACATTGCTTGGGAAAGAGAGGATGCTAGTGTATATATTACACCTTGTGAAGTTGGGCTAGTAAATGGGCTAAGAGGAAGAGTGGGCTCGCCCTCACAACAAAGGGCCACCAAGAGGCAAACGTAGTGGAAATTCGGCGATTCCCCCCTGCACGTGAATTAAATACGGACTGGGCACTTTTTATCAAATGTTTTTTTGGAAAAAACTACAATTTATTTTTGTGAAAATAGCTTCATCATGTGGTTTTATTATTGTGTAACCGGCGGTTTAATAGTGTTTATGCGGATTAAAACGTTGCCCAACGTTCAGATGCATGGAGGCCTATAAAAGGCACTGCCTGCAAGAGGTTCAGGCACCGAGCTCTGACATCTCGAGCCCTCTCTTCTTCTTCGACATTCCTCTGTTCTCTCTGCCTTATAGTTATTTTCGTTTTGCTGTTCTGTTCACCCTGTGTCTGCAGGAAGAATCCGTTTTATTCTGGGGAGTGCCGCTTCCAGTCAGCCGGTGGTCACGGAATAGCTCTTAAGGATAGCGTCCTTGAACGTGACTCAGATTACGGTGCATTTGCAGGAGTTCGCCAACATTTCATTGACACGTGAGCAGGTGGTCTAATCACGCAACGGATCATCTAGCTAAAGTGGGACTTGGGATGATGCCGGGATTTCAAATGGTGACCGAACCCAGTTGCGAGTTACTGATTACAACATTCTGTACTAAAAGAGAAGGTTAATTCGTGGGTGGCAAATGTTACCAAAAAAAGAAGAAGAAAACCAAATTTCAATTAAACGGTAACAATTAACAATTGTATTAACTCGAATGCATATTATTGATGGAATATACGGTTACCCGCTTAAAATTTTTTTTTGTATACAAACTCTTCTTAAAAGTTTATTACTCCAATATGGGGTAATACAAGCTTGCTTCAAAATAGGAGTGCAGAAAGGAATCAACACCAATGGATGCCACCACCGCTTGGGTGGGTGAAGATTAATACCGATGGATCTAGGAATGACAACTTAGGGACTTGCACGTGTGGAGGTGTGTTGAGAGATCACAATGGTGACTTTTTGATGGGGTTTATATACCAGATTGGGCAAGGAACGATAGTAACTGCGGAAGCTTGGGGTGTTTTGTGGGGACTTAAATTGGCATGGGATAGAGGATACAGGCAAATTATGATTGAGTCTGATTGTAGTGAAGTAATGGATCTTGTTCAAAGTACGGTATCTCAGGAACACCCTGATTTACAACTTATGGTGGAGATTCACACACTGCTGGATAAAGATTGGGAGGTAGAAATTTCACATTGCACCCGGGATGTTAACACAGTTGCAGATGTTATGACAAAAGAACCTTGGAAGATGGCGATTGATCTTCATATCACAGAATCGCCCTCTGATGCTATTACCAACTTTTAATTAATGATGTAAACAGAATGAGATTTCATGTTGACTCAAGAGGATAGCTTCTGATGTGTTTGTAGAATATCATTTACTATAAAAAAAAAGTTTATTACTCCATTAAAGTAGAAAAAGAGCTACAAAATTAAAATATTTTTATCCCTATGTTTTTTTTTTTTCATATAACTGATATTGGATATGTTCAACTACTTAAATTTATGTTTTTCAGGTTAGTAAAAATAATGCAATAAAGGTTAGGGAAAATTGGCCGAAGGTTTCTAATTGAAAAATTAATAGGCCCATGTTCCTGAAATCTGAAAAAAGTATAAATTTTTTTAGGGTACATGCACTTTTTGTGTATGAAAATTTATAAAATCGAATTCAGAAACCTTGGTTAATTAACTTTTCAACTAGGAACTTTTGTCCAGTATTTCCTAAAGATTACCTGAATGTGATTTTATAAAAATAAATTAATATTAGTGTTGGGAGCGTTTTAATCACACTTTTTATATTGACCATTTTATTAGGGGAAGGGGTGTTTAACTATAGTAGCAATTTTTTTTTTGCCATAACTATGACCTGTTTTAGCTTTATTACAAGCCCCTTATAAAAGAAAATCGTTGTACTAAATATAAGTAACGTATAGGGTATTTAATTATCCTTTTCTAATTTATCCTCATTTAACTTTTATTGGAAATATAGAAAGGAGAGGGAGAGATGAGAATGATTTTTAAATATAGAGAGAGGAGAGAGTGGTGAGAATGATTTTTAAATGTAGAGAGAGAGAAACTTTAATAAAAGTAAATTAGAAAAATTTATCAATTTAATACATTCATTAGTTTGTGAGAATGAGTTAATAAGTAGATTCAGTTTGATCAAATCTCATATAACAAGAAATATTTTAACTTTTAAATTGACTCACTATTCTAAATTTGTCTTTATTTAATAATGAGTATTAAAAAAAGATGGTATAAATTTCTTCTCACCTACATCTTTAGGAGGAAATTGAAAAGCAACCGTGACCCCCAAAATGGATGTAATTATATTTAGAATCAAAATCAACATTTTTTTGATAAATTGAACTTTTAATAAGAATCAGTTCAGTAGCCTGAAAAATTAAAAAGTATCATAGTGGTAGCAAATTTATTTGGATTGAACACATGTGAATATTGGCCCAGTATATTAATTACTCTATGATCCTAGATATATATTAGTTTGCAAAAAAAAAAAAAAAGAGTTAATGGCGCCCAATTTTTTTTCTAGAAGCATCATTATGAAATTGTATTGTAGAAATATATTAAGAAATACATTAAAAGTATTTATAAAAATAAGTTAGAAGTAATCAGAATACACTAATTTTAATTGGAGAACTTTAGAAAGTAATCATTCTTTATATTTTTAACAGTACAAATTATTTTTAATTCCCTTTTTAGTCCTTATAAAATAGTTAAAAAACATGGTATATTAAGTACCAGAGTGATATATATGGAACATTTTTATCCCTGCAATTAGATACAGCGATATAGGATGAACACATTTATATCAGCCTACCATTGGCAAAAACATTAATGTACTTTATTTAAGATATTTAATTCAGTTGCAAATGCTTCAGCTTATACGTATATAAATATAGAACAGTGGCAGAAGCCTATGTCCACCCCAAGTTTCAGTCTTCACAAGTAATTGTGATAATTTTTGGTTTTTGGTTCCTTTCAATGCATCGATCATACATCATAATGGTAAGTTTTTTCTTTGTTGACTTTCAGTCTCATTCTGTATATGTGTAGCAATTAACTTTTATAACGTAAAATGTGCATTTGACGTACGCACATATGGTGGTGTCCACTGAGAGTGTGTTTGATACTTTGGATTGTATGTTGCAACCTACGGGTCAGCCATTCCCAGACAACCTTTGATGTCCATAATTATGGTGCTGTAGGAGATGGCCACACTGATGATTCCCTTGTAACTTGCTTCTCTCTCTTATGTCATCGTCTTCTTCTTAAATATTCAAATAATGTCTTTTTAAATATCTGATATTTTGGAGTTTGCTTGGATAATTGGTAACATGATTTAGAAAAAATGCTATATACCGGTTGATAGTATAAAAAAAAAAAAAATCATGATTTGGGTCCGTTAACTATTTGTTTATGGTAAATATAATCCATCCACATTTTATAGTTTGCAACAGTTAAATATCACTCAACATGTGGTAACTGAAATCTCTCTCTCATGTGGTTTAAGGCATTTCTAAAAGCATGGGAAGCTTTTTGTGCAGCGAAGGAGGACGCACCAATCCTTATGGTACCATCCGGTTATTCTTTTTTACTGCATCCAACTGATTTTAAGGGCCCCTGCTCCTCTAACAAACCTCATATTCAGGTATTGTTAGTTTCAATTTGTTTTAATTATATTTTTTAGGTTTGTTTGCTTCGCTTATAGTTTATTTTCCCCCTCAAATAACGCTTATGGATTTTGATTAATTTTGATGGTTATGCAGATTTTGGGGAATCTGGTAGCACCTAATAAAGATTCATGGGGAGGGTGTTCGAAGAGGTGGCTAAGTATCTCTGAGGTTAAGGGTTTGACTGTTGATGGCTCGGGCACAATTGATGGTCAAGGTCACACTTGGTGGACTGATCAACATGTAATCATTATTTAATGTCAACCATTGCTAATTAATGTTATTCAACGCTTAGTTATGTTCCCATGGGCCATGGTTAACCCACCCAAGTTGTTTTCAGGTGCTTGACCAATGCGGTGGCCTACCTGCGGTTAGTTCCTATTCTCAACCATTATCACACCTTTCCTTGCTCCCATACTACCTCCTGCCTTAGGATTTATATTTAACTAGTCCGGATATATTAAAAAATTTAGTTAAATAATCTGCATTCAAACTGAAAATTAATGCGAATTCTCTTAATATGTAAAATCAATTGGGATATTTGAAAAAATTATAAATATGAGAGATAAAGTGAATTGAAGTATTATAATTTAAGACTAAATTTATTTCCAATTAGCCCTTTCATTAAGGACATGTGGTAGTATAGTTTAATTTAGAAATAAAAAATCATACCATTCATAAAAGAGGTAGGATGTACTTAATTAATCTAGATATATTTAAAAAATTAGTTAAATTAACGTTTGTTTCTATAAAATACCTTCTTAAATTATTTGGACCGACCCAATTGATGCAAATTTTCTTAATGTGTAAAATCAAATAGAGATAGTTAAAAAACACTATAAATAGAAGGGGCAAAGTGAATTGAAATATTACATCTAAGACCAAACTCAACCGTATATTTTAATATAGAAATAGAAAATTATACCATTCATTAAACCCTCAGAATCTAATTAAAAATATATATGGGTAATAATCTGGTTTGGTTGCGACGGGTAGGCGCTGGAGTTTTTCCATTGCGATGGGCTTCAAATAAGTGGGCTGACCCATATGAATGGGCCCGGATCACATCTAAAAGCTGAAGAAAGCAACGACGTTACAATATCTCATCTAACCATAACCTCACCAAAAGACAGTCCCAACACCGATGGAATAGACGTGGCAAACGCACAGCGTGTTCACATCCACAACTGTAACATCGGCACAGGTAATTACTAGTTACACTCTCAACTTCAATCTATCACACGTATATATACACATATGTTCGACTTTTTTTTTTTTTTTATATAGGTGATGACTGTATCGCTGTCAAAGGTGGCTCGTACTTCATCAACATAACAGAGATTCACTGCGGACCTGGCCATGGCATTAGGTTTTTTTAATATTTTTTCTTTAGAATTTCATACTATAAATCTAAAATTTTTCATTTCTTACCGGTTTGATCCGGGTTTAGCTTCGATTTGACTTCGGTTTTATTCACTGACCCTTGACCCAGTACCCCAGTCGGTTCACTAACTATTCCAGATTTAATTACCTTGCTCATAACTAAATAGGTTACATTACTCATTTGTAAATAGAGCTGAAAAACGGGCCGGCCTGAGGGCGGGGTTTAAGATTTATGCCTCAAAAGTGAAAGCGGGCCTAAAAAGATTAGCCCTATAGCGACGAGGCTCTTTTAGGCCCTTATATATTTTTTTATTTTTAAAAATTATTTATATGATAGTAATATTATTGATTTTTTATACTTTTTTAATGAAATTACAAATATTTAGTTGTTATTATCTTTTTTAGAATTAAGTTTCATAAGAATATCTTGTATTAAGAATCTTAAAAATTAAAAACTTATAAAAGACATTTCTTATTTCATAAGAATTTTTACCAATTTTGTATTTTTTGACTTATTTTCTAATGATTGTTTTGTTTATATCTTATGTTATTTATTTTATTGATTACTTACACTTTTCAAGATATATTTATAAGAAGTATTTTTAATTTTGTTAAGTCTTCTCATTAATTATTTATAATTGTGTTATGTGAGCAATAGTTTACCTTTGATTATAACTTAGTGACTGTATTTATTTATTGCATGATGCGTATCGTTTACTTCCTAATTTTGATAACATTTGTGTCAAATTAGGACTTTTATTGTTATAATTTTTAAAAAAAACTAAAAAAAATAGTAAAAATTTTTAGAACAACTTCGACTTTATAGAGCAGGCCCTGACCCGTATACTTACCGGTTGGGTCTCAAAAAATAATTGATTTTCTTTAGCCGGATCTAAAAGGGTGACCCGTGAAGGGCCAACCGTTTTAACCAGCTCTATTTGTAAAGAATAATACTTTTTATATTTTATTTATATTAAAATTGAAATAATAGATGACCGAAAAATATTAATATTAAAAACATTGAAGTTCATCACTAGCTGTTTAAATCATGAAAGATAATTAAAATCATAAAGAAAAAGTTTAAAATTAACTGAAGAAATACTTATTATTTTGCCAACCAAAGAAATAATGAAATATATATATATATCAAAAAATTCAATATATATGCCTCAACAAAAAGCTAAATGAAAAAATTCCCTCTATTGCTCTTGAAAGCCGCTTCCATAACCACTCAAAAACTACAGTCTTTCCACCATTCCGTTGAACCCACATTGTCGTCAAAGTTTTGGAACTAGTCATCGTGACTTAACAACTTCAACTCATCGGCCATTCCGTCGTCGCCATTCTTTGCTGTCTGCTCTGTACCGTCTTCCGGCGTCGTCGAACAGCACCTTCAGTTTTTGCGGCCTGTTGCTGTCTTTACATGTTTGTGTCTTCCTTTGTTGCCTCGCTCTTCGAGGTCGCTGGTGCGTCTTTCTTTCTTTCTTTTCTTTTAAATTTCTGTTAATTTAATTAAACCAATATACTGTTCTTGAGTCTTTCTGCGTGAGATGTTAATGAGAATTATGAGGTGGCACAGCGAAGTATAATGGTTGTATTGGAAAACTGTTCTTTGTAGGAAAATTGTTTTGGGAAACCTAGTGTGGGGTTCTCACTTATTTGATATCTTTGCCTTTATATTTCAGAGTTCCTTTTATTGTTTGATGATTACCACTTTTTGTTAACTTCTTGTTTTGTGAATCTTCATCTTCTTTTATTTTTACTTTAGCTGCAAATTTTAATCCGGGAAACTCCATTGTGGGGTCTGTTTGATTTTTTATTATTTGCTCCAAGGTTCTGTTAGAGGCGACTTGTACTGTTTTGTCCCTTGAGTTCAAGCTGTGTTTTAATAACAGGGTTTTATTTCTCCAACTATTTAATACAAAATTAGAAATGATAACCATATGATTAATAGTAGTACTATTCATTCTTTAAATTCCGTATATAACAAGCGTGTCCCACATCTAATTTACTTAAGAATTGCAAGAAAGAAACAGAGTTCTTGGAAGGAACTTCTTGGGTCTGGTGGAAGGAAGAGAACTTCTATCTAATGTATACTTTTAATTAATACTAATGATTTTTGTTTTACTCTTATTACGTGTACGTGTAAATATATGACAAAAATTCCAGATTGTGAAAAGCGAAGCCATAATAATGAAATGCAAAATTTGCATAATAAATAGTAATATTTTAAGTGGCATTACCTAACCATAATATATATAAGAAGCAGCTAACTTTTCCCTTCTGAGATGCATTATTATTTCAGTGTTAATTAGTCTGTTAGAGACTCGTCATTTCCTCGTTTTGTTGGAAATAATGAAGCTTGGGGAACAACCGAACAAACCGAAACTCAATTTCGTAAATTGGTATAATAAGTTAGAGAAGCCACACACACACGCACACACATATATATGCTATCCCCCTTTCACTTTCTTTTTCTCTGAAACTTTCTTTTACCAAACCCCACCAAGCAGCTCACGTCTGTGCGTATATATATGCATGCTATATATATATATATATATTCATAACAGTGGCTTCACTCCATTTCTGCCCGTCTCACTTTCAGAAGCTTCCCTGTAACATCAATGGCGGGCGTCATCACAGCTCAAGAGCTTCACATGTTCAACAAAACGGAAAGACACCTTGTGAGGTATCTCATCTCCATTCTTGGTCGTGACCCTATCAAGTCAATCCTCACCGTTGCTCTCTGGCTCTGGCTCTGGCTCGAGCATTTTGCTCGTCCCAACCTCCTCCCTCAAATCTCCCTTCTCCACTTTTACACGCTCCACGCTTTGGCCAACGAGGCCCTTCTCTGTCTTCACTGTTTAGAACACTCCGACGCCGACAACCCTCTCTCTTACTGCTCCGCCATCCCTCTCACCGCCACATTAATCCAAAGGGACCTCACTCTCGCCTTCTTTAACCGTTGGCGCTTTACCATCATTGCCGGCATCAAAAGCCTTCTCAACAATATCTGTTGCAGGATCTTTACTGATATCTTTTCGGATGTGTATCGCATCGCGGACCCGACCAGCTTTACTGGCCCTCCCACCCCTGTGATGGTGCCGGGCTTTCCGCACGCCTTGTACGGGCCTTTCAGACCCAGCAGGGCCGAGTGGGATTTGCGGGACGAGAGGTTATGGTATGACCGGTGGTGGAAACCGTCAAGTGACGTATTGGATGACGACAAGGCCGTGTTCCTCACATTTTCTGAAGGCTTCCCTGTGACGGAGGAAGAGGTGTCGTATCTGTTCAGGACTTTGTTTGGCGAGAAAAGCGTGGTTGAGATTTTAATGGGAAGTATGTTGGGGGAGCAACGTGGGCTGCGGGAGGGGGCTCTGTACGCCACCGTGGTAGTGGATAGCGTGGAGACGGTGGATCGGATTCTGATCGGAAGGAGGCTGGTACAGTATAAGATCAATGGGAAGGATATCTGGGCTCGCAAGTACGAGCACCGACGCGTGTAGAAGACTGTCCTCGGTCGTCGACGACTGACGCTGACTCCACCTTGACAATGCCGACGCAACCTAGAATGTTCTTAATTTAGCTAAATGACAAAAAGCAGATAAAAACCTGTGGACATAGATATAAAAAAAGTGTGAATATATATATATATATATATATATATATTTGTGCGCGCGCTTGCTTTCTATAGTAACACCTGGAGTACAAACTGGTGCGTCAGAATTGGTTTTTCTAACCTCTAAATCTTCAATTTGAAAATGATTCTTTCCATAAATTTATGGATTTCATTCTCTTCCGCAGCAAAACAACACTCACATGATTCTTGAATATATATATATGGTTGGTGGGGTGTACCGTGTACGTAAGTTCTCTCTCTCTCTCTCTCTCTCTCTCTCTCTCTCTCTCTCTCTCTCTCTCACACACACACACACATCATATATGCGTTGAGTACTATTTTCTTTTTAGTGACTTTTATCCTTTTTTTGCTATTCTAAAAAGGAAACATACTTGTCTAGTTGTCTTTATTATTAAAAAAATTCATTTCGAAAGATCGAACTGCAATTATCATGATTGTTGAAAACTAAGAAATAATTTAATGCTGTCTCCCATGCCTTTTGATACTGCATTTCTATTCAGATAAAAAAAATTGCTTTAATTTGTATCCACAATTGCTATCTTGCAATTATATATATCATGCTCAGACAAAGCTTTAAATGTAATATTTTCCCTCTTTTGTCTACAGAAGAGTTCAACAATCATGTTTTTTTTTCTTAGAGTTTGGGTTATAAATCCATATAATAGTAGCAACAAAAGCATATATGAATTTTTAAATAAGAAATTAGACATACAATTAAGTATATTTGTCTCTCGTGGCATCTAGATACTTTCCAAATATTAACCCACATGCAATAATCCATTTCAGTTGGTTTAATAGTTCAAGGGATGAGAGGGGAGGGGAAAGAAGGGGGCTTACGTACACTTAAGCGTCATGTTTTAATATATAGACTTCGTATTTGTTCTGAAAATATCAGATTATTCCTAACGTGCGTATCATTATTTGGTACTTATCTGCCACTGACGAGAAACTTACGCATGCTACGTACTCAGTGTATTTCACTGTATTAGTCATGTAAGTAACGAAGATGTTGGGAGAAAGAAACAACGGAACCGTACAGCACGATATAACGAAGATGTTTGAGGACCACTTCCATGCAAGGATAATTCAAGCACCTCTGTTGATGGTCTCTTACTTTCGTTTTTGCAAGTAATCATAATCTCTCACCACCTTCTAGCTACGAAACATACCTGGGCTTGTTTGATCACTCTACCCAATTAGGTAAATCTATATATACATACACACATACATACATAAAAACATTTTATATAAGCAAGTTTATATCATTTCAACCTCATTCCCTTCTCATTTTATATATTCATCACACTCTCAAATAATGTATCCCCTTTCATCTTCTCTCTCTCATGCCTTCCTTCTCCCTCCACACCAACATATAATAGACTAATAGTAGTATTTGGTTATTGACCTCTCACCCTCCCTCCTGTCACTCTTTCTTTTTTCAGTGTATATATATATATATATATATGTATATATCATTTTTCTCTTCTATCCTCTTAATCTAGTGGCGTCCCACAGTTATGCTTCAACCTTATCTGTGATTGTAGAAACACCACTGAGCAAGTCTGATTGTCCTGGGGTAAGTTTTACATCCAGTAATATTCAATTTTAATATAAATTATCTTGATTTGTGGTAGCATATATATATATATATATAATATGTTGGTTTTTAGAGAAACTTTAATTAGAGTAGTTCCTGACTCATATTGATAGATATTTTTGCTTATGACTTTGTAGCTAGGCTCTCGTTAAGAGTTTGGAGCAACTTTTTGGTAATAATCTATGAGCTGAGAAGTAACATGTGTATGTTCTTCCATATACATATAACTCGTGAGGGGTTGTATTATTGTTGGTTAGCTCTTAATTTAATTATATATGAACGACTTAATTGTGTGCATGCGCGCGCGTGCATGTATGCATGTATTTATATGATGAATTTTCTAATAAATGAAGTTTCTTTTTAATTTTACTTTTATTTGATTTATGATTTGCACGGTTAGTTAATATAATAATAATAATAATAATTAATATTATCATTAAATTTATCTATAAATATATTAATGTTATATTTTTTTTGGAAATTAGTTTTCTTGCAGATTTGGTTTGAATTATGATTATGATAAATCTTTGAATCATGAGGGTCAACTAATAATTTATGAATATAAAATATAAAATACTTTGTTGAACACTAACCCTCCTTCCTTTATTGCTCCCTTCAGCTCACTACTACAAAAAAATTAATTCGTAGCACTTATTTTTACATTTTTGTAGCCCTTTCTAAGCGCTACAAATGCCTGTGCTGCAATAAGCTTTTGTAGCTCGTAAAAAGCGCTACAATAGATAGAATGTTTTGTAGCCCTTTTTTAAAAAAGTGCTACAATAGAAAATTGTTTTTTAAAAAAATATTTAACCTTTTGTAGCGCGTTATTGGGGTAGCGGTACAATAGATAATTTACAAAATTATTCACCTTTTGTAGCGCTTTTTCAAAAATGAGCTACAAAAGGTTTTTTTTTTTCAATATTTACAATACTAAATGGACAACTGCACTATATACAAATTTCTTCAGCAATCATATCTAACAAGCTTGTATCAGACAATCAACACTAAAATTGCAATACAACTAACTTTGAATATGAATACCAACTTAACATTCATATATCACTACTTAGCTTGTCAATGAAGTCAATCTACTCCTATTCAAGTAATTCTAAAATAAACATATGATAACCATGATTACAATAAGGTAATGAACAACGTACTTAATTAATGGCTTCAAACACATGCTTACACCACTCTTCAATGACTTCATTCACTTGGTTGTCAGTATATTTTGCACTATATGAGTCAGCATAATACTACACAATAATTGACACAACATATCATAAAAATAAGAATTAACTATTATAACTCAATTAATTTAAAAAACAACATAAAGAGAAACAAACAACATACATTGTCAGGAACAAAAATTTGATCATGAGTTACAACATCCTTCATGAATTTCATAATATAATATCCATAGTCAATATTGTTTGGTTGGTAAAGGCACTGCAAAAATATCATTAAAGTTATAAAAAAAATAAGAATGTAAGTAATTTATTGTCAATATTTGAGTGAATTTATATAAATACCTTAATTTTCTTCCAGCCATAGCTATTAACAGGGTTAGCAGCTTTAGAATAACTCAGTGATTCAAAACCTCGGTAGCCATTCAATGCCCTAATGACCAAAATGAAATAGAAATTACTTTGGTTGGTATTTGAACCCTCCAACACACACACACACACACACGCGCGCGCGTGTGAGCTTGAACTTACATATTAAACAATCTCAACATGTCTGGATGGTCCTCTGGTTGGCCATGCTTTAGAGGGTCCATATAATATATCAAGGGACCTAAAGCTGCTCTAGGATTGATGACAATCAAAATCCAATGATTCCTAAAATATTTTGCACAAATTTAAGTAAACAATTTATGAAGAGTAAAAAGATATTAAATGTGATGACTAATTACCCTGTATTAAACGGCGCTAGAAACAACATATTAGATGTTGCTCTAGCTGAGAAATAATCTTTAACTTGATTTGACTGAGATTCAATATTCTTTCTCCCCTCATGTTGACCTATTATATGGGGGCTGATAAATGAGAATTGTACTCTCCCAGTGTTCCTCAACATGTTGTGGTATAGGTACCTTTGTATAAAACAAACAATTAGATTAACATGAATAAAGTTATGTAATAAAGAAAAAGGATGATAAGGTACCTAATCCATATGTTGATAGCTGAACCACCAACCAACCCACGATTAAGTATGTCACTCAATTCATTCTGTGCAAGATAATCATTAAAAGGAGTTGTGTTGTAAATGTTTCCATCAAACTGTATGGTTATACTATATCCTGCCAGAAATAAACGAGGTGCAATCAACTCCAATTCATGGCGATATGAGATTAATTTATCACCAACAATTTTAACTTGTTTGCCCTTTGAATGAACAACTTACAAATATAATGAAATTAATTTAAGTAGTTCTAAATATACATAGAAAAATATAAGGAAGTGAGAATTAACTACCTTTCCATATGGTTCAATAAGATTTATAGGCCATGCAGCATAAAGGCCCACAACATCCCTAACCATTAATTCATCATCTGCAGGGAATGGTAACTGGGCATCTTGATTGGTGCAAATGTCAACTCTAACTCGCAGTGTGTTAGCAGGCAATGGGGAACCATGCAGAACTTCATTAGCATTGTTGTAGACAACACCCACTGCAACCGCATTTCTAAACGATTCATCCAAGTGTAGCTTGCACTGTGATTCACCCTATGAAAAAATAGAGTTAATAGATTAAGGTATATTAAATTGTAATTTACTTAAATATGAAATAGAAACGAAATTACCGGAGAAAGGGGGGCTCTAGGCATAGAAGTACTGCTATCCCTCATGCTTGGGCTGTTAGATGAATGCATACTTGGTCCTCCCCCTTGCTGTACAAGATTTTGCACATGTTCCATCAATTTATTGTATTGGTCAAAGTGTAGTCGGCTCTGTTCGGCCAATTGTTCTTGCATATGATGCTTTAAGACATTCATCTCATCTTTCAGTTGTGAAATCTCACTTCTGCTAAGGCGCTTTTGGGCTCCGAAGTAAGATTTCGGTGTAACTGCAAAACCAACACCTCGAACACGACCAGAGCCCTCAGATTAATTTAATGCTTTACTTAGTATATCATCACGTCTAATTTGATGGGCCTCTTCTGGTGCTTCTTGTGTTAGTGCTTGCTGTCACAAAAGGATCACAAATTTATTTATTATGAAATAGATTCATCTGAATTAACGTATCTTAGTGCAACATCTAATACTTACACAATACTCTGCAATTTTTCTCACTTCTTCATTAACGATTTCACCTTGCTTATTAGTGCAGCCAGCCAGCCATAAGGTATGTCGCGCTAATTGGGGAACATTTAAGTTTGATTCTTCTATCTGCATATGAAAACAATTAACTAAAGTTAAAAATCACTCATGTAAATTTCGTATATATTAAATAGTATTTGTCCTTACTATTTCCTGCTCCATCTCTGCATATGTCGTCCGCCCTTTTCTATATCGATATGGCATGCTCTTCGCTTTAGCACGATTTTTTTCACTTAATTCCTATTTAGAAGTACATTATATGTATTAAAAGATATTAATTGTACATAAATTATTACTATTTGAAGCCTACAGATTTATTACTTGAAACTCTGCACTTGTATGTGACTCCACAAAGATATTCCACTGATCTTGGGTAATGATACCTTCATATATCTTGGGTGGTGTATGAATGATATTGCCACCCTCATCTCTCAAATAGTATTTAACCAAATCTGTACGATGCTTCCTAAGAAGGTAGGAAGCTTTTCTCAGCACATATCTCTTTCGAGTCTCATCAATTATAAAGCATGACTAAAAGGGAAAAATATTCAATTTGTTAGAGTGTGAATATGTGAAACAAAATAACCAAAATGATAGAGAAATTAATGTTTTACCTGCACTTCTTTCCAAAGGAAGTCTTTAAAACGATTTGGGATATATCTCCAATCATCAAATGTAATAGGGACTGTGTCTCGAGTTTTAGTCCCAATAAAACTACTAAATTTGCTAGAATTGGGTCTGATTGGTTGATCTTTGACATTCCACCTAAGTTCTAATTTGATTCCTTTACTTCTCAATTGGATCAATTTAGACATGATGGTCCTACCACGTTTTATCTTTTGCTCATGCTGCTCTCTATTATCCTCCTCAGGAATGTCAACATTATCTTCATCTGAAAAATCCATTTCCCTGCCAAATAATTGAAATATATAAATAACATAGAGATAAACAAGTATATTAAGTTGAAATAAGGTAATATAGTTGAAACATACAAGTAAAGTTAAAACCTTGTAAAGAAACCAGCCACTTATTTTCTTTTCCGTTTTCTCGTTTGATTTTGAATTTTATTCTTTGTCTTTGTTTTTGAATTTAGAATTGTGTTCCTTTTCATTCTCCTAGAAGTACGAATTGATAGATTGACCCATGTACCCTCTTTATGATCATATCTCATGTATAAGGGCTCATTTTCATCTTCGTTTATATCATCATCATCTTCAAATTCAAAGGTATCGAGGGAATGATCATCATCACAATATTCATATCTTCATTGGTTTGATCATCAACTTGCTCTTTATGATTTTTGTTTGATGGAAGTGCAATGGACCAGTTCTTCTTAGCAGGATTTGGAACAAAGAACACTTGTTCTGCTTGTGAAGCTAAAATAAAAGGATCATCTTTATACCCAACTTTAGAAAGGTCTACTTGAATACACCCAAACTCATCAACATGTAATCCACCGTTGTTATTAACCCACTTACATCTGAAGACAGGCACCCTAAACATAGAGTAATCTAACTCCCATATGCGTTCTATGACACCAAAATATGACATTTGTGCATAGATAAGATTCATGTCTTTAGTACTAGATATATGCCAAGACCCAGCAATAAGGGTCACACCACTATTTTGCATTGTGCTACGTTCATCCTGGTCTTGTATATAGAATGTATAGCCGTTGATTGCATAACCAAGATAAGATAATACATGTAAACTTGGTCCTTTCGCTAACCATATCAAGTTTTCTGAAACCGAATTAGGATTCTTCTCTAATTTATCAAGAATGTGATCTTTAAACCAATGTACAAATCGTCGATTGTGTTCTTTTGTTACTAAATTCTCATTCCTACCACCATATATGCCTCGAAGAACATCTTTGTGTTCTTCAACTAATGGTTCAACCTCATCAGTGTTACGTAGAACATACAAGTGAGCTTGCTCCCATTCAGTCATCGATATGTTACATACATTACTCCTACCTATTTTTTCCCCTGATCTTCGCCCATAATGTCGAGACTTTGGAATACCTACAAGGTCAACGTTAGATAAATAATCAGCACACAAGTCACTTGCCTCTTCAACCATATATCGTTCAGTAATACAACCCTCTGGTCGATATCTGTTCTTCACATACCCTTTTAAGACCTTCATAAAGCGTTCAATCGGATACATCCATCTCAAATAAATTGGGCCACACATTTGAACCTCTTTAACCAAGTGTACAGTTAGATGAACCATAATGTCAAAGAATGAAGGTGGAAAATACATTTCAAGTTCACATAAAACAACAACAATTTGCCTTTGCCAATCTCGCAACTTTGTTGAGTCAATCACTTTGCTACAAATCAACTTGAAGAACCTATATAATTTAGTGATGGTGTTTCGCACCTTTTTTGGTAAGATAGATTGTATACCAATTGGTATAAAATTCTGCATGAGCACATGACAATCATGAGACTTAAGGTTTTTTAATTTCAAGTCTTTCATTGATACAAGATTCTTCACATTTGAAGAATAACCCTCTGGAACTTTAATTTTATATAGGAATTGACAAAAGCATTTCTTCTCTTTCCTTGAAAGAGTATAAGCCGCTGGAGGAAGATAAGTACGGTATCCTTTCTCAATCGGTGCCAACTCATCTCTTATACCCATATTGACCAAATCCAACCTCCCATTAAGACTATCCTTACTTTTTCCTTGTACGTTGAGCAACGTGCTAATAAGACTATCACAAATATTTTTTTCAATGTGCATTACATCAAGGAAGTGTCTTACATGTAAGAATTTCCAATATGGAAGTTCAAAGAAAATTGACTTTTTCTTCCAACCACTTGTTGCAACATCTTTTGTAAAAGGCTTACCAAAACTATTATCCAAGTTTTTAATCTTTTCAAACACTTGTTCACCAATCAAATTCTTTGGTGGGTTGCCTTCTTCTGAGTCACCATTAAAAGCTTTTTTCCACTTCCTCCAACGATGTTTTGAAGGCAAGAACCTGCGATGTCCCATATAGACATTTTTCTTACAATGATCTAATCGTATTGAATGAGTATCATCTTCACATATAGGGCATGCACGATAACCTTTGATGCTATATCCGGATAGATTACCATAAGCTGGAAAATCATTAATTGTGCCAAACAACATGGCTTTCAAATTAAAAGTTTCTTGTCTATATGCATCATATACTTTAACACCGACTTCCCACATTAGCTTTAAATCATCGATTAAAGGAGCTAAGTATACATCTATATCATTCACAGGTTGTTTAGGCCCAGAAATTAACATAGATAGCATCATAAATTTGCGTTTCATTATCAACTGTGGAGGAAGGTTATAAATCATCAATATCACCGGCCACATACTGTGAGTACTACTCTGGACTCCATGTGGATTGATTTCATCAGTTGCTAGTACAAGGCGTAAGTTTCGGTCTTCTTCCCCAAAGTCAGGGTACTTATAATCAATTTGTTTCCACTGAGGAGAATCTGCAGGGTGCCTAAGCTTGGAGTCTTGAACCCTTTCATCTGCATGCCAAGTTAACTGCTCAGCAATTTTTGCATTACTATACATGCGCCTAAATCTTGGTATAATGGGAAAATACCATAGAACCTTCAAAGGACTTGAGCCGTTCTTCCCATATCGTGATGTATTACATTTAGGGCACTCCTCTAATAATGCATATTGATTTTGAAATAAAATGCAGTCATTAGGACATGCATGTATTTTCTTATAGCCCATGCCTGTAGAGCAAAGAATTTGCTTAGCCTCATATGTTTTGGTAGGAAGTTCATTTTCTTCAGGAAGCATATCTTTCAAAAGTGCAAGCAGTGCTGTGAAACTTGAATCACTCCATCCATGACGTGCTTTCAAGTTATACAATTTCAACACTGCTAGCAATCTTGTGTATTTAGAACAACCGGCATACAACGGTTTCTCTGCATCATTTTTCAACTTCTCAAATAGTTGAGGGCAATTATGAAGATCATCTTCAACTGCCTTAAGCATTTCTTCAAGACCATAATCATAATCAGACACATTTGTACAAAATTCATTCGAAGCATATTTGGTGCCATGCACCTGATCACCATGCATATCATTTGTCTCTCCATGCCTTGTCCACCGTGTATAGGTTTGATCAATTCCATGACAAACTAAATGGTCTAGCAAATCAAGTGGACTAATATGTTTTCCATAGCAACAAACTAAGCAAGGACACAAGATTTTGTTAGGATCGGTTGCATGCTCGCTTGCAAATCTAATAAACTTTTTTGCCCCATCTATATATTCCCTTGAACATCGATCAGAAAACATCCATTTTCTATCCATATCCTCAACCTATCGTTGGAAAGTACTAAAATAAACTTGGCAGTATAACAGCTTAAAAATAGCAATTTCTGGTGTCCTAGACCCTCTTCCTTCACTGATAGTACCTAATCAAACAATTAATCCAGCATATCGTATTGATTTTTATCAGCCCATAATAATAGAAATGATATTTACCAACATATATAAAATAGAAAATAAATACAACAATTCAAAACTTAGCTCAAAAAAAGTGTCACAACGATTTGTTACAAATTCTAAAAATAAGAATGGGTGTTTAAGGCTTACCTCAAACAAAACAGAACCATAATAAATCTCCAAAAAAAACCCAAAAAATAAATAGAATATTTAGAAAAGTGATAGCTTTAATTGATAACTTTAGATGATTACAATTACAAATTTATTATAATATATATTATATATTAATATATATCAATTATGAAAATATAAATTAAATTAACGAAGTTATATTAAAAAATATATGCTTAGTTCACTCAATGGCACAAAACCTACAATAAGAGAAGTCACACTTCCAGTTTATATCATTCATATATAAAGGGCCATTTTTTCGTTTTAGTTAAAAAAATATATTTCTTGGGTTTACGTTCTTGTCAGGGAATTCTTTTTCTTGGCGCATGAAAAAAATTAAAATTTTGCAATGGGGTCATAGTGTTTATGTTCTTGTCATTTAGTATTTGAGTTATTACTTTTTGGTTAGTTGACCTAAGCTTTCTCTAAGACAAAAATGCATTATTTAGACTTGATTCATAGTGATATATCCTGATTTTATCATAATATTTAATATCATATTTAGGGATTTTATCATTAATTTTGGACTAAATAACATTTATTATGATTAAATTGAATTAAAGATGATTATGTGAAAATAAATCTTAAAAAGATATATTTGTTATAATCTTGTGATCGCTCTTTAAAATTTGAATTTTGAATGAAGATATTACAAGATATTGATTTGAATTGTAGGTCACATTGGAAAGTATGAGTTGATGGACTAAAAAGTAAAGATGTACAAGGAATGAAACAGAAAAGAAGATTCTACGTGTGGCTCTAAGAGAATTCTGACAGAAATAAGGGTTTTATTCTGTAATATTAGCTGTTACTTTCAAAAGGCAAAGACCAGAGAAAATTATAGAAAAGTACCCCAAAATTTTGAAATTCCATTTTGATCCAAAAGTCGACATCTTTCACCTACTTTCAGTGTAGACAGATCAGAGAATAATACAGAATAGGACCCCGAATTTCCAAATTGTTATTTTGGTCCCGATATCCGAAAATCAGCGCCCTTCACCTCTGAAACTGATTGTTTTTGGATTCTTATACAGAATTTTTAGGGAAATCTGATCTGAATATAATTTAGCAAGATTTTTCTATACCAAACCATTTTCAGCAGCCTATGTTTCTTTACAGTACTCTTTCATGGGGCTTCTAATTTTCTCTTTTGATTAGGATTTTAAAACAACCATCCATACAAAATATTGAAAGACATGCATGAAAGTGTAAGATGAAGAAGCTAAGGGAATAAAGAAAACATACCTGAATGTTTTGACATTTTTTGTTTTTAAGAGCAATGTGTGTTGATTGGTTTAGGGGAAAAAAGAAGTACCACAAAACATACTCTGACTTAACATCAAATTCTCTTTTACTCACTTGTTGTTGATAACCATCCAGACTCATTTATGCTTACACATACCAAGAAATCAATAATGAAGCATTAATGTTTAGCTCATTAGAGGTGTGTTCAAAGAAAGGTTAAAAAAAAAATACAGTAGAGTTCCTAAACTGTGCTCTTCCTCTTCTCCATATCTTCCTATCCCACTAATGTTATCATAAAATGTTTGAAAAAATGAATTTTCTTTAGCTGGAAAAGTCACACTCACATACCTGAAAAAGATGCATAAATACGCCCCACCATGGATTTTACAGAAAAAAATATATATGGGAAGAGTTTTACAACTACATAAGTATAATACATCATACTCGAACAAGGAACAAAAGGATCTATACAAAAGGATCTACCCGTGTTACAGTTGCAATGGGAGCTGCAAGGGGATTGGAATACCTACATGAAGCAGCTGCTCCAAGAATTATGCATAGAGATGTTAAATCAACAAACATTATTCTGGATGAAAATTATCAAGCCAAAGTATGAACCTTGAGTGTCATAGATGGTAGTTAATAGTGGTTTTTAATCTAAATTTCTTACTGCCTTTTCCACCATTAATTTCTTTTGGAAATCTTCAGAAATATTTACCATAGTTGGTATTATATCATTTGCAGCATACATTATAAGGCATAACTTCATTTCTTTAAATAATCAACTTGCAGATTACAGATCTTGGTATGGCTAAAAACTTGAGAACAGATGACTTCCCCAGCTGTTCAAATCTAAAGGCTAAGAAGAAAGCCTTGTCATATGGGTATTGTGAATCACTATTATATAAGAACTCCAAAATAAAATTCATTCATGCCACTTCACCACATATCATCAAGTTCCTTCATTTATTTATCCAATGTTATAGATCAGATACTCACTGTGAGACCCCAATTTTTTAAACTATGGATGTTTCATTACTTTTGAGTGAAAACTCAGAATTTGTTAGGCACTTCTTGGTTAGATTTGCAAATTTTTCCAGATTTGGTGACTGTTGTGGAAGATTTGCACTGAGATTTTTCTCTTCCTTGAAATTATATCTAGTCTTGTCCCTAAGATACCCTTTCAATCAATATTATAAATTTAAGAGATTGTGGTCTATCTTTAATTTGACAACAAGCAAATAACTTCTCTGAGGTTGACAATGATAGATCAGGCACATGAAAACCAATTTTATCTTCATTCTTCAGACTTCTCCAAACATCACAGTATGTACCGTAAAAGAACTTGATCCCACCAATAAGAATCATGATTCAAAAAGTGAAGCCCATCAAAATTTTTTCAGTCACCAACCAATCAACTTAATCATATAGCTTTGAACTTGCTCTAAACTTTTAACTAGTCAAGAGTAGAAAATCTCCTGTGTTTTATCTTTTTACCTAACCTTGGTGATATCCTGCTTTTTTTCTCTTTTTTTTCAGAAAAAAAACTAATAATAAAAATCAATCCTCAAAATCCTGTTTGCTTATTTGGGTTGAAGACAAAAGAGTCACTTTCAAATGCAAAAGGAGTCCCACTGTGGTATCCCACATCTTAATTATGGATTATAAAAACAATTGGGTGTAAATGATAGAACCTAGCTATCTCTCGTTACCATCAACGTCATCCTCTTCTTTACATTCCCCATCACAAATTCTACAATGTTTTAAAATGAATTTGCCTTTACGGTTTCAGAACAGAGGAAGCCGAATTTGCACATTGCATCAGAACAAAGTCACAACACATAATAAAGATAGTAGCTGGATAACATTACAAAATATCGACAATAATCAGCAGTACACAGAAAATTGCAACAGAAAATTGATAAAAAAAGGCTTGATTACCTGAATAATCACAGAAATTCCCCAAATGCTCAATCCTTGATGGCAGTGACTTTGAGGCCACAAATAACAATGAGGCAATGAACGGCGATGAGAGACACAAATAGTGACGGCAGAGAAGTAGAAGATAAATGTGAGAGGGATTTTGGTTGCCGGTGATAAGAAAGAGCAACGCCTCGCGAGCGACAAAGAGGGAAAAATTCGCGCGATTGTTTGAGTTTGTGGGCTGATGGTGGGGCTAGTTAGTGGGGTAACATTAGGGTTAAATAAATAATAAAAATTCTATTGTAGCTCTTTTTTTAAAAGAGAGCTATAATAGATTTTATTTTAATTTTAAAAAAATATTTAAAACATATTATAATATTTTTTTTAGGATTTCTTATAAAATGCATAATTTTTTTTAAATATAATCTATTTTCTTTAAAAAATAATTAAACTTATTGTAGCACCTATTGAATAAAACGTCACATTATGCAAATTGTTTATTTTAAAGAAGGAATCTATTATAGCACTCACATTATTAAGTGCTACAATATATTTATTTGGTTATAATTGTAGCACTTAGTAGAATAAGAGCTATAAATAAGGTGCTACAAAATCCTCTTTTTGTAGTAGTGGCTCCCTCCTGCACTACTACAAAAAGAGGTTTTAACGTCCCTATTTTGGCACTTTTAATGTCCAAAAACTGGAGGACGTCTATGTGGGGGGTGTAATATGTTTTAAGAAAAAACGTTCCAAAAAAATAAAACGTCTAAGGTGAGACTTTAGACGTCCCAATTCTGAATTTAGGACGTTAAAAAGTTTGATTTTTTTAAAAATGATTATTTACTTTCTGCATTACCCAGCGAATTCAAACTATAGAAACATAATAGAAAATGAATTCATAAACCACAATATCCGTTACAAAATGGTAAGAATATCCAACACTATAATCTTTATTATATATACATACAATAACAATTCATACAACCTACTACTATATATATGTACAATAACAATCAGAAAGTGTCAAAACACTGTCATCACACAACTACAAACTGATATAAATAAAAATTTTACTGCTCTATATGTTGAAGAAGATGTCCAACCAAAAGGTCTCTAATCAAATTAAGGTCTTCACATAGGTAAGCATCTTCATTATCAAAAATCTGAAAATTAGAAAATAAGCTTTGATGAAATGAATCAAGCAAATGAATTAATTAGCATTGCAATTAGAACACCAAAAATATTATCATTTAACAATGAAGAAGTGATTACCTTTTCAAAATCGATAGTAATTCCACTTTGAGTGATGTTATACATATAAAGTATAACATAATATCCGCATTCAGTGTTGCCAGGTTGTCGACGACACTTTAAATCAAAGGCAATTAGTTGTTAAAATCAATAAAGGTATATCTAAAACGACTGTCAATGAAACAATTAGAATCGAAACTACTTACTATCGGATAAAACCACTTTGGCTTTTTAACAACTGTACCCTCGCGTGACCCACCTAGGACTCTATATGTTTGATAAGCACTATCATGAAAATCAAAATCAACAGAAATTAGAACTATTCATTTTTTTTAAGAGTCAATAAAATACAAGCAGAATAACTTACGTGTCGAAGACGGATTTTGTATCTTTGTCTGGCCTTTTACGCATGGGATCAAACCAATAGACTAGGTTGCGGTGAGGACATATAACACACAAACTTCAGTGGTAACTATAACATGTACAGATTAAAATGAAGTTATATGACAAGGCAATTATTTATTAAACATCTTAAATTGACAAAATGAAAAGACTAACTGTTGAACAATGGGTGCTAGATAACAACGAAGTTTGGTCTCTCCCATTGCGTAGCCCACATAGTAAGCCCTATACGCCACAGTATTGGTATCCCCTGTCATATTCGCAGGGCATAAGAATCCATACCAATCACGTCTTTCCATGCTTGTGCAGAGGCCGTGGAAGATGCTACAATAGAATTAAAATAAGGAATGAATTATTGAATGTATGAAATCAAAAAACCACTAAATGAATTCTATGGGAAAATTGAAAAAAAAAACTTACCGGATTGCAAATTTCACCCAGCTTGCATCTATCTCCTCCAACCTGATAAACTGCTTGAGATCTGTATTGTCAATCGTGTAGGGATACTCCAATGAAAGGCCCACAATCCCTTGAGGCATCTTCAAGTCAACATGTTTAATGCCCTTATAGATATGTTGCAGCCATGCTAAGTAAGGCCATTTCCTTGCATCTTCGTCATCCTTTTAAAACATCAAAAAACAAATTATTATTAGGATGCCAATAGATTTTCAGTAATAGTAAGGTAATGCCTATCATTGGAGGTGTTGCCTCTGAACCAATAAGATTTTGAGGGCAAAGGATGAAAGATCATATTGCCTGACCTAACGTGCCAACCTCTGGATCAAGAACAGGGATGGTTGTACCTTCTTCCCCTTTCTAACACTTGTCACATTCACCCTACGAAAATCCTACAGAATTTGCTGATGATGGTGGGTGGTAGCATGTGTGTGAACGAGAGCATCGGCAACAACACACAACAGTGGATCCTCCAAATAGAGGGTGGAAGGGTTTCCCGACGCTGAAGTGGGAGAAGGGTCGCCAAGTGGTTCCTCAAAAGGGTTGTAACTTCCTTTAGTGCTATTGAAGGCCGGGGATTTCTGAGTTCTATGCTCGTCCCTTACCCTTTGCGCTTCGAACATCTTTGCCATTTCAAGTTGAAGCTCTGGCAACAGCTCTTGTCGGAGCTTGTCGCAAAGGTTGGCCTTGAGCTCTCGTTCGAGGTCCTCTCGAATCTTGGCCACAAGGTCCCTACTAGGTCCAACTTGTGACAAATAACGTGAGTCTTATCCAAAATACCTCACAGCACTAACTCCCCGTGTCTCTCCTCGAACACGACCAGGGTTATTTGCCTTCCCAATAGCCGTTGACAAGATGTCCATCCGTCTACTTAGATTGAACGAACCTTGACTACTATGATCTTTCAGTTCATCCTGTAGCATACAGTTTATTGTAAATGTATCAAACCACTCTCGATATGCAAAAATTAGGTACTTATGGTATAACTACTTACAATCCTCGCAGCAACCTCAGCAACAAATTGATTTATGTACTTCCCACCCTTAATCCTCCCCACTTTCCATTTTTTATGACGTGGAGGAGGTGTCAGGGCCTGGATAACAATGCTAGGATCAGATTCCGTTGCTTCCTTTATTTTCTCTAACTCTTCTTGCATCATTTGCCGCTCAAGCTTCCGATATCCACTACGTTCGAGGTCCTCTTGAATCTTGGCCACAAGGTCCCTACTAGGTCCAACTTGTAACGAATAATGTCAGTCTCGTCCAAAATACCTTGCGGCACTAACTCCCCGTGTCTCTCCTCGAACACGACCAAGGTCATCTGCCTTCCCAATAGCCATTGACAAGATGTCTATCCATCTACTTGGATTGAACGATCCTTGGCTACTATGATCTTCCAGTTCATCCTGTAGCATACAGTTTATCGTAAATGTATCGAAACACTTTCGATATACAAAAAATTAGGTACTTATGGTATAACTACTTACAATCCTCACAGCAACCTCAGCAACAACAGGATTTATGTACTTCCCACCTTTAATCCTCCCTGCTTTCCATTTTTTATGACATGGAGGAGGTACCGGGGCCTGGATAACAATGCTAGGATCAGATTCCGCTGCTTCCTTCATTTTCTCTAACTCTTCTTGCATCATTTGCTGCTCAAGCTTCCGATATCCACCACGAGACATGTAATGTTGATATTTATTTTCTGCTTGCCTCTGTGCATTTGCAGCACTTAATGCCTATGAATGAAAAGCAACAAAAAATAAATCAATGATATCAAGTATATGAAAATTAAAAGCTCTATATCATGATGACAGAAATCTTACCAAACACTGAGAATCTGCCCGTGACGCCGCAAACAACCTCCAATCCTCTTGAGACAAATACGAATAATGTTGACATGGATCTTTACCCCTCTGGGCCCCTCAAATGTACCTTGCTGTTAGCTTGTTCTTGAAACCTTTCCATCGTATCCGAATCTCACCCATCCAGTGCCTGTACATCTCCCTAGTGTCTGGGACATCGTATGTTTGCTACAAGGTAAAACATAAGATAATTATATTTGAAATAATAGGATCTTTACCCCTCTGGGCCCCTCAAATGTACCTTGCTGTTAGCTTGTTCTTGAAACCTTTCCATCGTATCCGAATCTCACCCATCCAGTGCCTGTACATCTCCCTGGTGTCTGGGACATCGTATGTTTGCTACAAGGTAAAACATAAGATAATTATATTTGAAATAATAGGAATAAAGCTACAACTATCATATATGTATCAAAACTTATATACCAAAAGTTGCTGCCAAATCATGTCTTTTGTTTTTGGGGGAACCAATCTTCAATTATCATAGGTAATACGCACTTTGCTTTGACCCAAAAACCCTATATAGCTAATGAAATGGTCTTCCTCAGGACCAACAGGATTTAGATTGTCATCGAAGTCTATATGCAACCTCTCTTGTTGATGTTCATGACGTGCAACCAATGCTTCCATCTTTGTACAGCCTCTAACCCTCCTTCTTGCAACGGGTTCATCTCTAGGCCTTTTGTCATCGCTAGGACTTTCATTATCTCTACTCCTTTTGTAACCCCCTTCAAGATTAAGGCCGAAATTTAGTTCATAAACACGTAATTGATGTAGAATTAGAGACCTTAGATGATTTTGGGACTTAAACAAAATCAAACTTCCCAAAATCATGGTTTACAAAATTTTTTTACAAAATATGTTCATGACGGTCTCATATTCACATTTCAATACTAAATGGCCTGTACAAGTTGATTTCATTCATAAATATTAGAGTATAAAGCAAATTCCCGACACACTCGGGTTCCATTCATTAATAAGGGTTTTACAAAGGCACAAAGCCCACAATTCATTACCCTTAACTTGGGGATTACACAAAACTATACTACCAATCCCATTATACACAATTGTTTCCCAAAAGTATCCAAAAGATATACATGATAACCAATAACCCAAAATATACATCTAAATCAGAGCTTTATCTGCTCTTCGTCGCCCGCTTTCCCTTTGATCCTTCTGCCCTATCTAAAACATGGTTTTTGGGAGAGTGAGATTCTAAGGAATCCCTGTAGTAATAAATCAATCATATAATGTACAATAATAATGCATGTAAGCAAATCATTAACCACAACAAGCAACTACAACGACAGTTACAACGGCAATGGTTAGTATGACACATGTCAGCCCTTACGATTGCTCACGTTGAATTGCTCACGTTGCATTGCATTACAACAATCTACACAATACATTTCACCACAGCTGGGATTCATATAATGCATTTCATACACAAGCCATACAGGCAAGATACACACAGCTCACGGCTGGATTCACAAACGCCGCCCCACGGGTCGGATTCACAATATCCATGTCGATTACGACGGCAGTTCAACGGCCGACCTAGAGATGACCACCGTTAATCCCTACACGGCTCACGCTGACCTGCTCAAGCCGTAATGGACCATGGCACACATTTCACAAATTCAACGATAAGTTATGCATGCCAAAACATCATACATAATATGAGAGAAGAGTCACTACCTTGATCCTTCCGGGTGTACTCCGGCACCGGTCTCTCCCGCCTAGGGCAAATGTCGTATCCTAGAATCATGATTAGGGACGAAGAGTTATATTCTATTCCAAGACTTATTTAACTTGAAACACTTAAATTTGGTTATCATAATTGACCCTTAAGAGGCCACAAATGCCTCTAATAAAAGCCCTAAAAGGTTAGGAAACAATAGGTTAGAGATCTCCTTTTGAAAACTCAAAGTGCTGGAACATAGGGGTTGGCCGCGGCCAGCCCTTCCTTGGGCCGCGGCGAAAATATGGTCAGAAGGCCACTGGCCGTGGCCAGGCACTCATGGGCCGCGGCCAGAATCAGGCCGAAAGGTTTGGGCCGTGGCCAGCCACCTTGGGCCGCGGCCAAGAAATCCCCCGATTCTTGGCTGAACTTCCAAAATTCATAACTAATCCTAGAAAAATCGAAACGGGGTGATTCCAAAGCCAAATGAAAGGTATATAAGTCCTCTTTCAAGGAAAAATATAGCCCATCACTGGAAATCACTACACAAATACAGAATCACCAAAAACTAAATACCACTCCAAAACCGAGTTCTGTTTCAATCCCAAACTTTGGACAACCATATCTCATAGAATACTAAATGAAATAACACAAAATATATGTCCATTTTGAATCTTGGGATGTGAACTTTAAGACTGGAAAGTTTCATAATTTTCCAATACCATTTGGTCATTCAAAACACTCATCCAAACTTACTGCGCAAAACAAAGCTCAAACCAGACAGATTTCCAACTTTTCCCAAGTGATCCAACTGAATCCAAAACCCCAACCAAAGCTATCCCCACAAAAAATCACTCAAGGAATCCAATGGAAGTGTCAAAATCACCAAAATCCTATTCCATTATCATGCTTTGGTTTTGGGTAACATTAAACACTAAACTCTCAAAATCTCCAAACTTAACAATTTCAAACCCAATCAATTCTATCTATCCAAAATGCATTCCAAACATACAAATTCCATATCAAACACATACCAAACTCCCAATGGCCCTCATTTTCGAAAATGAGCTCAAAATTCCAGAAAATTCAAACTATTTCAAATGGTATGAAACTTAGATAGATAGATAGGTCTCACTCACCTTATTAACTTCTCCAAAGAGAGTTCTTGATTCACTACCTTCCAAAATTTCGTGTGATCACAAACCACAACCAATGGACAAGCTACACCATAGAAATGTAGCTCTTAACTCAAGGATCAACTTTAATGAAGGGAGTTTGAGCAATAGAGATCATTTTCCTTACCTTTTCAAAGCTTTTCTCCCTTCCTTTTTGCTGCAAAAATGGCGCCCAGCAGAGAGAGAGATGAGAGTGAGAGATGGAGAGAGAGGACAAGAGAGATGAGAGGGAGGAGGAGTGAAGAAATAAAACAATGATACTCCCTCTATGACTTCAGCGAAAAGAGAGGAGAGGAAGAGAGAGAAAATGATTAAAATACTCTCCTATTTGACTTTTCTCCTCATCACTCACTATACATACTTTTGCCACATGTCCACATGCCATTGGTTTACACAAAATATGTCACCAATTAACTTATCTAATCTCTCCATTAGCCATTTAAATCACACATCCCATTTTCTCTTAGTAATTAATTTCTCCCTTAATTACCAACTCATGACTAATAATTCCATTCTTTCAATTTCTCAATAATTATGACGTATTAATTAAAATAGCCATAAAACACATAATAATTCCCATTTAAATTCATAAATATCCACACTAATCCTCATTAGCCCTTACTTAAAAATTAGGGCATTACACCTTTCGTCTTCCCCAACACTTTAATTTGAGTCACTAGAGTTGTCCATATTCCTGTTAACCCAAAAAGCATTGTTAGATACGTAAATAAATTGCAATCAAAATAAAATAAACTAAGCAGGAGTAAAACAAAAAAAAACACAGTTCTCTTTTATAAATTAAGGTCTTACTCTATATTGTTTCCCATATTCCTTCACCATGGTCATTTCTTACAGCATATTCATCATCATCTACCAATTCTACTTCATTTGTTCGAGGTGGAGTTGTTGTGAAAGGTGGTGTGTCGTCAAGGTTGAAGGTCGGATCACTATACTTCTGTTTTTTTACTTTTAAGGGCAATGGACATGTTTTTTCTCGCAGAATCGGTGACATAAAACACTTGTTTTGCCTGGCTTGCTAAAATGAAGGGCTCATCTCTATAGCCAACTCTTCGAAGATCGACTGAGATAAATCCAAATTGTTTATCTATTACCATAGCATTATTGCTAACCCACTTACATTTGAATAAAGTAACTTTAAACTTGTTGTAAGTAATCTCCTATATTTCTTCTATAACTCCATAATAGGCCATAGACGCTAATATGGGGTTTTTGTCTCTCGAACTGGAAAAGTACATGGCTTCAACTTCTACCATGGCCCCACTATTTTGCATGGTACTTCTGTCATCTTGCTCTTTCGTATAGAAAGAATAGCCATTTATATCATAACCGGTCCAAGTAATGACCTGAAACGAAGGCCCCAAAGCTAGCCACTCGATTATCTCAAACACACCGGTCTCGTACACAACCTTTTCCTCGAACCACTCTTGAATGTCTTATTTTGCTCAATAGCACTCTGCATGTCATTCTTCCTTGGATTCTTGTTCTTCAAAGTCTTTCTGTGTTCATCTATGTAAGGTTGAACTTCTTCCATATTATTCAAGATATACAAGTGGGCTTGCAACACCTCTTCATGAGGAACATTCTTCACTTTCAGTCCTCGTGTTCCCTTGCTTCTCCCCTCTTCATGCCGAGATTGTTCCTTCTTCCCTGACATATAATCTTTGCAAAACTCTTTAGCCTCCTCAACTAGAGCCGGGAATTCAGGCCGAGCCCGTCGAGCCAGCCTGTTTAGGCCCGAGCCTATCAAAGGCCGGGCCTATGATTTAGAGGCTGAAAATGGAAGCTGGCCTAAAAAGGCCGGCCCTGTAGGGCTGGCCCTTTTAGGCTCGTTTAACTTTTTTTTTAAAAAAAATGGGCACAAGGCAATAGGCAGCAAGCATTGGTCAGAGGGTAGAGTTAACCTAACATAACCCTCATATCAAAAATGCTCTCACACTGACTCAAACCTCATTTGAAGCTTCTCTTCTTTGATTTTCTTTTTTTGTATGTATATACCAAAATCCAAATCAGGTGTTATATAACTGACATTTGAAGCTTGTAGGCTTATTTGATTGTGGCTGTGAACTTATTTAATTGGTTATGAACATTAATTATGGTTTAGACTTAAGTTTTAGTGTTTGTGTTCTATTAAACTTGGATAATATTTATGTTTTAAATTAGGTATTTTAGTTTTTATGGGAATAAGAAACAAAAAAGGAATGACAAAAGAAAAAAAAACTTAAACGGGACTAAAGCCCGCGAGCCTACCTTAAACGGGCCGGGCTGCTCTAAAAGGGTACAGATTAGGCCTCGTTTAGGCCAGAGCCTGTCACGGGCCGACCCATTTTTCCAGCACTATCCTTAATTATATATCTTTCTACTATTGAGGATTCTGATCGATAAAGATTTTTAGAATACCCTTTTAAGATCTTTATGTATCGCTTGAAAGGATACATCCACCTCAGGTAAACTGGATCGCAGAGCCTTACCTCCCTTACCAAATGAACTATCAAATGCACCATTATATCAAAAAATGAAGGAGGAAAATGCATCTTTAGTTGTGACAAAATAATGTAACCCTCATTTTCCAGTTCATCCAACCTTTCAATGCCAATGACTTTGTTACTGATAGCATTGAAGAAAACGTACAATCTTGTTACAGTCGTTCGTACTTCATCTTTCATTATGCCTCTAATAGCTACCGATAATAGTTGTTGCATCAACACATGATAATTATAGGACTTCATTCCCACTAACTTCAAATCGTCCATTGAGACACATATTCTCACATTCGACGAATACCCTTACGGCACCTTAATTTCATGCAAACACCCACACAAACTTCTTTTCTCTGCTTTGGATAGTGTATGAGCTGCTGGCGCCATGCATGTCCTCCTACTACCATCATCTCTTAGTTGTGGATGTAATCATTCCCTTATTCCCTTATTCCCATATCAACAAGGTCTAATCTCGCATTCATCTCATCCTTAGTCTTCCCTAGTATATGCTAAAGTGTACTAATAAGGCTATCACAAATGTTTTTCTCCACATGTATCACATCAATACTGTGTCTCACGTCAATCGAATGCCAATATGGAAGATCAAAGAAAATGGATCTCTTCTTCTATATGTTCTTCTCACCCACAGTCCTTTGATTCTTACCAAAAGTGATATTAATACATTCTACTCGACTGTAAACTTCCTCTCCGGTTAATGCCTTTGGAGTCATTCCATGTTCTGGTAAGCCGTTAAAATGCTTTATTAGCTTACGATACGGGTGGAACCGATGAAGAAACCTCTTGTGGCCAAGGTAGAGTTTTTCTTCCATGCTTTAGTTGATGGAAGTATGTGTCTGCTTCACATATCGGGCATGCTTTATGACCCTTCACACTGTACCTTGACAAGTTTCTGTACGCAGGGAAGTCGTTTATCGTTGTGAAAATCATTGCATATAGCTTGAAGGACTCTTTCTTATAAGCATCAAACACATCTACGCCTTCCTCCCACAACTTCTTTAAGTCCTCAATCAAAGGCGCCAAGTAGATATCAATATTGTTCCCCTGGCTGTTTTGGTCCAGAAATCATCATAGAAAGCATCATATACTTGCGTTTCATACATAGCCAGGGAGGCATGTTGTATATTACAAGGAGAACCAGCCAGGGACTATGTGTGCTAGTAAGAGTTTGTTAGCCGTTTAGCTTTATCGCAAGCGTACGGGTCGCAAGTAATATAAAAAGATCGTTCCCACGAGGACTATGACAAAAATGAATTAATTATCTCAATTAAGTTATCAATCAGATTAAGTGAGAATGTTTTGAAAGAAATTTTATACTAAAAAATTAATTAATTAAATCGAGAACTTCAAGACAGGAGGAACCTAGGATTATCTATCCCCTATTTATTTCATGAACTAATTAATTTACCCTCAATAAGCAATCAAACGAAAATATGTATTTGTCTAAGATTCAAAAGTATTCGATAACGCTCTCTCGAGTCAAAACCAAATATTTATCCTAATAAACTAATCAATCTCTTGTATTAATTTATAAGGACTAACTTTAAACCCCAATCTTAATCTGACAATGCTAGGTTAGTAACTATATCTCTATGATACTAACAAACCATCCGTTTAATATACCTAAACTTCAAGTCTAACATGATTTTACCCAAGTTCTACACTTAAATTATCTTTCTCAAGATTAATTTTAAATGAACAAGACAACTAAATGGTGATCAGGCATTTAGAGGCATTAAGAGCAAGATAAAATCAATACAAAAATTTATTCGTTGCAAAAAGAGAGTAAATAAATAATTCAATCCATAAATAGGTTCAAGAAAATCCTAGAACGAGAAAATTAGCTACTCATGTTTATCATAATCAAATCACAAAAATAGCAATAAAACATTCCAAATAGTCCAGGATAAACACAAAGGAGATAAAGAGACCACGTCACTGCTATCTCCAGGCTATAGTGAGTCGCTGACGCCTTGCCTTTCGGTTCTCACCGTCTCCGCTTCAGCGTTCTGTTGTGTCTCTCCTCTCGGATCTGTCAGTTGTCTCTCGTCCCTCTCTTATGCGCGTCTCAGCTATCTGTCTCGCGTCCAGATATGTGTCTCGTTCCTCTCTTCTGCGCGTCTCTGCTCCTCCGTGTTCTCCCCCGGCGTGCTTCCTCCTCTCGCATATATATAGGCTTCCTTGCGTGCTGTCCGTGATTTCTTTTTTTTCTTGATATCTTCTATCATAATTCATATGGGGTCCACGGTGCTATCCCAATTTCATAAAGATGTTATATATAATATCTGTTGCTCAAATCATCTGCATCTCATATATTCGTTTTGACTTTTCCTTATGGGGCCCACATTTTGTTTTGCCTTCTAATTGCTTTTCTATCTTCCAATATCTTTCAGATGGCTTTATCCCGTGGGGTCCACGTTTTGGCTTGATTTGTTGAGTTGTTTTATCTGCTTCTTGCCTTCTTCCTTCAATTAGATATTATATATATATATATATATATATATCTATATTATAGACGTAGATATATATTATATCATTCTCCTTTTAATCTCCTGCAAAATAGGATTGGATATGAGTAGATTTTCTGTTAAAATTTCTTATTATCCCATCATTATCAAAAAGATAGAAAAAATATATAAACTATAATTAAATAGACACAAAGCATTAATAAATCCAGTGAATATATCCAAAATGTATACCTATTTAATTATAAAATATATACTTATCAAACTCCCCCACACTAGATCTTTTGCACTCCTGGGCAAAGAAAAATCAATCTTTGAAGATAGGTTGAAGAAAGAAGAGAGACAAATTGAATTAACTAAGAAATTGTGAGAACTCGAGTAAACATAACCTCGGAACTAAGTGTACAATATGGGTTGTCAATCACATATAAAGAAATTTATATTAAGATACGAATTTTAACAAGATTAAATTCAGGTAAAATAGTCACACAAGGGTATAAAGTGTATCACTCAACTCACTAGTATATGGGTTCCTTTTCGCTCAGTTCATTTGCTCAATCACCCTACCATAGGCTTGTAATAGTTCTAATTTTCCACCACCATTCACATGTGCATTCAAAAATCAAGAGGACTTTATGGCTTGTAATGTTGGAATATAGGTTACCTGGAGTGGATAGTGGATACTAAGCAATATGCATGTAGATCATGTAATACAGATAATTTAATGTAATAGTGATATGTGTGCTATTTTTCAAGATTCAAGAAGGGTATTCTTTCTCTCTATATTTTTTTTTCTTTTTCTTTTTTTTCAATTTTTTCATTTTTTTTTTCATCTTGAGCTTGTTGTAGGTTCCCTTTTGACGCGACCCTGCACATGGGTGATGCAGCACCGGTTACTTAGTTACTCCAACAAATGCCTCAAGAGGCTTTTAGCCCAACTCATAGCCCTCTTTGACTTCACCATTTGACGCAAGTGCCAACATTGGTGGTGAAGTGCCCCCGATTACTAAGTGAAGTCGAGAGAAGCCATTGGAGTTGTGTTTTTTTTTCTTTTTTTCCTTTTTTCTTTTTTTTTTGAAAACACCCTCCAACATAAAACACTAATAGCAACAATACCACATCTTGTGATTTGATAACATGATCAAACTGATACAATGATGATTATACATGCATATTAACTTAATATAGATATGATATATGAAAAGAAAAAAAAATTGATGGGCTCAAAGGGGTAGCAATGGATGAAGTGTTTGCGGCTTGTGTTTAGGATTCAAAGGTATAAAAATGAATGCCTCTATCATATTAAAGAATTGCACATGTATTAGGTAGCAGTGAAAAGAAATAAGACAAGTTCTGAAGAGTAAGTTGAGACAAGTGAAATATCACACTAGAATCGAATGTTTTAGCTCAAATTTCCTTCCAACAGGGCTATACTATTTCACCCAATTTAATCAAGTTAAACAATATATCATCATATAAATTGCAATATATGTAATCAACTTCCCTTCATGCAACTAGTAACTAAGCTATATCTATTCAAATTCGACAATCTCAAAATCAAGACAAAGTACCTCTGTTCCCTTCATTATTATTTTTTTTTTTTTGAAAAAAAAAATTCAATTAAATTACGAGAGTCCTAATTCTCTCCCCCGCACTTAAATCAAACATTGTCCTCAATGTTACAAAAATTAATAAAGGAGAAAGAAACTAGTACTCCCCTGGTTTAGGTCTCAGATTCTGATGTGGAGTTATTCCTCTGATGTTTCAAAATTGAAGGAGAAAAGAGCGCACGAGCCAGAACTTGGAGCTGCGAGAGGAGCGATCATACTAAAGCCTGAATAACAATAAGAAAAAGAAAAGAGAAAAAAAATAGTAAATGAAAATCAAATCATTGGGTTGCCTCCCAACAAGCGCTAAGTTTATAGTCTTCAGCCAGACTATGGCAGCATCTCAAGAATCAACTGTTAGAGGTAATGTAGTGGTCTGACAGTCCACTCCACCACCCCAATAGTGCTCCAATCTTTTCCCATTGACTTTGAATTTCTCTCCACTTTTGCCTTCCAACTCTACTGTGCCAGGATCAAACACTTGAACCACAATGAATGGTCCAGACCAACTAGATTTTAGCTTTCCCGGAAACAACCTCAGCCTGGAATTATACAAGAGCACCTGTTGTCCTGGATCAAAGGTCTTGAATATGATCTTCTTATCATACCACTTCTTAGATGATTCAAATTGCATTCGTCCTTGAGGGCAAGGAATTGATGCATTCATGATAGCTTTACATTCCTCTATTATAAATTTTTCTGAATCAATCTCAGGTATCACAGCTTCAAGTGGGTCATTAGTCATAACTTTTTCACATTCATTTTGTACTACAGGATCAAGTATGTCAATGAAAAAACAGTCCTCTGGAATATTATGAGATTTAATCAACGGAGTCATATTGAAGGTGACCTGCTCATCAGCTACTCTCATAGTTAACTCACCTTTCTCTACGTCAATCAATGTTCTTGCTGTTGCCAAAAATGGTCTCCCTAACAGCAAAGGTAATTCTTTATCTGCCTCAAAGTCTAGTACAATGAAGTCTGCTGGAAAGATAAACTTGTCAACCTTCACTAATACATCTTCAATGATTCCACGAGGTTGAGATAGACTTCTATCAGCAAATTGAAGGGTAACTGTCGTTGGTCGAGCTTCACCCAATCCCAACTGGTTGAAGACAGATAAAGGCATGAGGTTAATACTAGCTCTAAGGTCACACATTCCTTTTCCCAAGAATTTATCTCCAATATGGCAAGGAACAGAAAAGCTCCCAGGATCTTTTAACTTTGGAGGCATCTGCTTAATGATATCAGTGAAACTTTTGGTCACAGCAACTGTCTCAAACTCACTGAATCGTCGCTTCTTAGATAGAATATCCTTCATAAACTTGGCATATTTAGGCATGTGTTCTAAAGCTTCAGCAAATGGAATGTTGATGTGGAGTTGTTTGAATATCTGAATAAACTTCTTGAATTGCAAATCTTCTTGATGTTTTTTAAGTCGCTGAGGGAATGGTGGTGGAGGCGCATATTTCAAAGGAGAAGTGCAGGTCTTCTCCCTATTTTCATCTATTTTCTCAAGAGCAACAGATTGCTCTCTAGCCACCTCATCAATATCTGTCTGTATTTCATCTTCTTGCCTAGTAGTAACCTTATTACTTACGCTCTCTTTCTTTCCACTTTGGCTAGGAATGTCAGCTAGTTGCTTTCCACTTCTCAAGGTTATTGCTTTACAATCTTCCTTACTATCTCTTCTAGGATTAGGAACAGTGTCACTGGGTAGACTATTCCTGCTGAATGTGTTCATTTGAGATGCTATTTGGCCCACTTGTATCTCAAGATTTCTGATAGAGGTATCATGAAGATTAACCTTGCTTATTATACCTTCTTGGCTCTTAAGAATCTGCCTCAAGAGTTGGTTTGTCTCTGAATCACTTTCTCTAGATTTTTGTTGTTGCTCACAACCTGGTGGTGTCATTGACTTGCTAGCATAATGATTAGGTGGATTCTCACTTGGTCCATTCTTCCAAGAGAAATTTGGATGATCCCTCATACCTTGGTTGTAGGTGTTAGAATAGGGATTGCCACGAGGATATCTTTGATTGTTGTTCAAGTAATGGACTGTCTCCATAGTATGTGGGCAATCTTCATAAGAATGTGCTTCTCCACAAGTTTCACAAGAGAGGCGTGAGGCCTGGATAGCGTGAATACCCTTAGAAGATGTCTTCTCTATCTTCATTTCAAGTTGATCAAACCTCTTGGCCATAGCTGTAAGTTGAGTGGCAATATCTTTAGATACATTAAAAGCATTGGAAGTATTTGGCTCTTTATAAGTCCTATACCCAGAGCGTGCTTTATCAGATTGTTGCAGAGTGCTAAAAGCAATTTCATCATATAACTTTAACAATTCAGACACTTTCTTCTTGCCAATCCCACCGTTGCAAGCATTCTCGACCACAGAAACGGTAGGACCATCCAATCCAACCCAAAAAGCTTCCAATAACACATAAGTCTTCTGCTCATGATTAGGACAGTTGCGCCACATTTCTTTGAATCTCTCCCATGCCTCATGAAAGAGTTCACCTGGTTCTTGTGCAAAGCCCAATAATTCAGCTCTTTGCACTTCTCGTTTACCCCTTGGAATGAATCTTGCTTTGAATAGAGAAGCCAGGGTGTCCCATGTAGAAATAGAATTGGGAGGTAGAGCCGTGAGCCAAGCTGTTGCCTTTTTATCTAAAGACATGGGGAAGAGTCTCAACCTCAGTGCATCAGAAGATACTCCTTGCTGTTTGAAATTTTCACACATTTGAACAAATTTTGTCAAATGCTCAATTGGGTCTTCATTCTGATTTCCTGTGAATGTACCAATCATCTGGAGCATCTGCAGCATAATTGGCCTCACCTCAAAATTTCTAGCAGTAATAGCTGGGAATTGAATGCTAGATTGATAGGTGGTGCTCTCCTGTTCCATATATTCATCCAAAGTACGATCCATATCCTCGTCAGTAGGGTGTGCCATGATCTTTGGATCAGGTGACGTCGGTTCTTCTGATGATTCTGATTCAGACTTAAGTTCCACTTCTTCAGAATGATGCTCGTCGTCCAGGTTGTTAGAATGGATTACCAGTGCGCCACTCATACGTCGAGAGATACCTGCAAATCCAAACAACAACCGAGGAGTATCGAAAAAAAAATCAAGAAAAGAAAGAAAATACTCAAACGTGATTAATCACACAATTAAGATAACTAGTTCAATGAGCTTTTTGCCAAAGCCCCCGGCAACGGCGCCAAAAACTTGTTAGCCGTTTAGCTTTACCGCAAGCGTACGGGTCGCAAGTAATATAAAAAGATCGTTCCCACGAGGACTATGACAAAAATGAATTAATTATCTCAATTAAGTTATCAATCAGATTAAGTGAGAATGTTTTGAAAGAAATTTTATACTAAAAAATTAATTAATTAAATCGAGAACTTCAAGACAGGAGGAACCTAGGATTATCTATCCCCTATTTATTTCATGAACTAATTAATTTACCCTCAATAAGCAATCAAACGAAAATATGTATTTGTCTAAGATTCAAAAGTATTCGATAACGCTCTCTCGAGTCAAAACCAAATATTTATCCTAATAAACTAATCAATCTCTTGTATTAATTTATAAGGACTAACTTTAAACCCCAATCTTAATCTGACAATGCTAGGTTAGTAACTATATCTCTATAATACTAACAAACCATCCGTTTAATATACCTAAACTTCAAGTCTAACATGATTTTACCCAAGTTCTACACTTAAATTATCTTTCTCAAGATTAATTTTAAATGAACAAGACAACTAAATGGTGATCAGGCATTTAGAGGCATTAAGAGCAAGATAAAATCAATACAAAAATTTATTCGTTGCAAAAAGAGAGTAAATAAATAATTCAATCCATAAATAGGTTCAAGAAAATCCTAGAACGAGAAAATTAGCTACTCATGTTTATCATAATCAAATCACAAAAATAACAATAAAACATTCCAAATAGTCCAGGATAAACACAAAGGAGATAAAGAGACCACGTCACTGCTATATCCAGGCTATAGTGAGTCGCTGACGCCTTGCCTTTCGGTTCTCACCGTCTCCGCTTCAGCGTTCTGTTGTGTCTCTCCTCTCGGATCTGTCAGTTGTCTCTCGTCCCTCTCTTATGCGCGTCTCAGCTATCTGTCTCGCGTCCAGATATGTGTCTCGTTCCTCTCTTCTGCGCGTCTCTGCTCCTCCGTGTTCTCCCCCGGCGTGCTTCCTCCTCTCGCATATATATAGGCTTCCTTGCGTGCTGTCCGTGATTTCTTTTTTTTCTTGATATCTTCTATCATAATTCATATGGGGTCCACGGTGCTATCCCAATTTCATAAAGATGTTATATATAATATCTGTTGCTCAAATCATCTGCATCTCATATATTCGTTTTGACTTTTCCTTATGGGGCCCACGTTTTGTTTTGCCTTCTAATTGCTTTTCTATCTTCCAATATCTTTCAGATGGCTTTATCCCGTGGGGTCCACGTTTTGGCTTGATTTGTTGAGTTGTTTTTTCTGCTTCTTGCCTTCTTCCTTCAATTAGATATTATATATATATATATCTATATTATAGACGTAGATATATATTATATCATTCTCCTTTTAATCTCCTGCAAAATAGGATTGGATATGAGTAGATTTTCTGTTAAAATTTCTTATTATCCCATCATTATCAAAAAGATAGAAAAAATATATAAACTATAATTAAATAGGCACAAAGCATTAATAAATCCAGTGAATATATCCAAAATGTATACCTATTTAATTATAAAATATATACTTATCAGAGTTCCATACGGATCGATGCCGTCTGTACAAAGCCCAAACAGAAGGTTTCTTAGCTCGCTGCCAAATTGAGGGAACATTTCATCTATTTTTTACTATTATGGAGAGTTAGCTGGGTGCCGAAGATATTTCCTATCAGATATTCTCTCATCAGAGTGCCATCTCAACTTCTTCTTCTTTATTGTAGTCGCAAACAAATGTTTAGAACGTGGTATTATTGGAAAATACCACATAACCTTTAAAGGTTGCCTTTTAGTTGTCACATTGACACAACCACCATCTTTTTTCACTTTGTATCGTGCAGTTTTACACTTAGGACACTCACTAAGACTTCCATACTCATTTTTGTATAGTACACAATCATTAGGGCAAGCATGTATCTTTTTATTCTCCATACCTATCGTAGACAGGATTTTCTTTGCCTCATACATACAATTTGTAAGTACATTATCCTTTAGAAACATATCACACAATAGTTCAAGCAGCAATGTGAAACTACTATCGGTCCACCCACAAGTTGCCTTTAAGTTAACCAAATGCAACGTTCTTATCAGCCTTGTGTACTTACTCCCAGGGTACAACGGTGTCTCTGCATCACTCCGTAAGCTGTCATACTCCTGCGACTGCGCAAAGGATTCTACCTCAACATCGTGAATAATTTTCTCCATTATATCTTCATCGATGACATCCATATCTTCCTTCTTGTGCGATGGACAATCCGTTACTTCCTCACCATGCCATATCCACCTTGTGTATCGTAGATTTATTCCATCACAAAGTAGGTGATCCTTTATAACATCAACATCACGTCGACTCTCATTTAAACAATTCACACAAGGACAAAAATACTTCTCATTTTTTGCTGGAGCATTCTTTCTAGTGAATTCAATAAACTCATCCACCCCTTTCTCATATTTTTCACTAGTTCTCAAAGCATTCATCCAACTGTGATCCATTTTGTTACCACCTAAGCCATTCCCAATAACACTCACACGTTTAGTACAATTGTCAACGATATATGATAGGGATTGCCTTTTTTCACTTTTTGCAACAAAAAATTCGACAACATTTCCCCTTAAAAGTAAGACATCCCAAAATTTCAAGCAACCCTATCTTAGTTATTAATTCTGTATTCTTAACTATTAATAACATAATTCTCCTAAGAATATAGAATTTCAAACAAATATTGAATTTGTTTTTCTATTCTAAGACATAAAGAACTTATAACAATTTGAAGAGAGGGATTAATATAATATATTTCAATCTATATATTAAGTATATTTCTTAATAGTCAATTATATGTTTATTAATGATCAATATGTTTATCTTATATCTTTATCTTATTAATCTCTTTATCTTAAAATAAGATTTTCTCCACTACACTAATAATAATCATACTACTAATATTAAGGAAACTACATTAATAATCATACTAATCTAATCTAACAAAATAAAACCAACCATATTAAAGATGTTCAAAAATTACTATGTTTAATTATTGTTCATTTCATCAAAACAATTAATAGCTCCATTTGTTTATAATAATGTACTTACGTTTTTTCCCTCTCAATTTTCAAGCTTTAAACATATAAAACAAACATTTCCAATCTCCAAACATATTCAACAAACAATATATTGTTGCATAACTACTAGCTAACAACAATTCTATGATTCTGGCCAAACAACACAAAAAGATCAATGAAAAGGTAAAATCACTCTAATAACTAGAATCATATAATATAATTTCACATTGCAAGTTTTAATTTAATTCTTCAAGTAAATTCATATTTTAAAAATTAAAACTAACCAAGGGGAGAGCCTGCGTCACGGTGGAAGGAAGGAGGTGGAGGAGCCTGCGTCACAATGGAGGAGGGAGTGGTGTGTGCGTCAACAGGTGAAGGAGCCTGCCTTGTCTCGTCTTAAAAACTTTTGGTTCTGAGTGAGGAAGTAAGCACAGCACAAAAGGGAGGAGGAGGAGTTAGAGTTGAAGAAGAAGGGAGGAGGTAGAACATGTGACGAAGGAGGCAGAAGGTGGGGGGTGTTTGAGATTGAAGAAGGGAGGAGGAAGTTGCAGAACGATTGAGGAGTTAAAAGTAAAGGAAGAAGGTGGGAGTTGTTGGTAAAAGAGTAAAGGAGGGGGTGGTGTTTGAGAAGACGCATGTCAGACATTTATCTGACATGCGTTTAGGGACGTCTTTAGGTGTCCCAAATGATTTTTAGGACGCCTAAAGTAAGTTAAATTTTTTTTAATTCCATCTTTTTGGCCCCCGCAGGAAATTTTAGGCATCCCATCTTTATTTACGAAAATACCACCGCATCAACCTTTTAACCTCCCTTTTTAAAATAGGGACGTCTATAAGGGTAGTAGCATCTTCAACTTGTAGTAGTGTTGTCTCATTTTAATCTCTTACTCAACAACCTTAAAATTCAAATATAATATTAACTTGTAATAGCTACATTCAAGAACAAAACTTTATTAAATACCAGCTTTCCAGGAAGACTCTGTCTTGGACCAAGGACAGGAGATGTTCCTTTTTGATCTCCAACGACGGAGCAAAGAAGAACAGAGTGGCTGGCCAGGAGCTTGAGGAGCTCATCGAGCATCGTCGGAGCTTCTGGGTTGTTGCAGGATATTATGGATACAATGCCCTTTGCAGAGAGATTTAATATATTGTTAATTTACTTAAAAGAAAATTCTTACATGATTTCATAAGATCAATTTATTTACTTCTAAAAAAATAAAAAGGAATATTTTTTTAAATTTTAAAAAATTTCATTTACAAAACAAATATATCCTAGTTTTAAAGATATTTTTCTTAAAAAAACAATAGACCTAATTTTATTTGTTTAAACAAATATAAGGTGTTAGATACCCTGCAGCACCCGTTCATAAGAACGGTACCTTAAGTCAATTATTTAAAAATGAATATGACCTTTAATTTTATTATAATTATCCAAAAAGAGATAAAAAATAATATTTACAAAAAGAAATAAAGTGAAATAATGAAAAAGATTGTTTATTTACAAAATAAAAATAAGGAAAGAAATATATTTATTTATAAAGTTGGACTTGACCTAGGAAGAGAGCTAGGGCCTACTATTAACTCATAAAAATCAAGAATATTCTAGTACATTTTCTTCTCTTTTCACTTATTTTTGGGTTCAAATTGTTCATATAAAGAGATTATAGAAGAAAGTGTGATAGGATATAAGCAAAATCAAACTTTTGTCAAAACCTTGAGTTACATGGGTGGAAAAATGACTTTTTAGACTGATTCTGGATGAGGTATTGATACAATCGATATAAAAAGTATGTTACTTTTTAAACTGGTTAAGCAATTGGTCTTAAAAATAACTTTTTTAGACTAGTTGCTTGAATACCAGGTGTAAAAAGTCCAAACTTAAATAACCGGTCTAAAAACTTTTTTTCCAAGACTTTTAAGACCGGTTATTATAATAACCGGTCTAAAAAGTGACATTTTTTTGAAAAAAAATAAATAGGCCTTTTTTTTAGATTGGAAGGATTTTAAAATTATCGCAATCCAAAAAAAAGTTCCCTATTTTTTTACTATCATATAATTTTAAGTAAGCTATAACAACCGTAACTAAATGATGAAAAACAACTACTCATAAGATAAAAAAAATTGACAATAATTAATAAAAAATATCTCAATATTGCAATTAAAGTGTGAACAAATTTAATAAAACAACTATTCATCATACAATTTCAACATTTTCAGATAGGGTTTCCCTACAACTTCCATGGTGATTTTTTTTTTTGAAGAAAAAGAAAAAGAGTCATCTTTATTAATATGAAAACAAATTTTACAACCTATTCATCTCTACCAACCACACCAAAACCTTACCATAGTGAAGGTTTGGGTTTAGAGTTTCATTTCATTAATTATATGTAAGGAAGTCAAAATCATGCCTCCCTACAGGCGACCTGATGAGATCTCCGAAGCACTTTCCATTTAAAAGACCTGTTATAGGAAAGCAAGGCAAACAAACATCAATTAATATGAATTGTGAAGTAACAAACCCATGCAATTGAAAATGTTTGTCTCATACTGACTAATCCATCTCAGAACATTTTAAGTAAAGCATGATATACTATAGATGTCATTATTCTACAAGAGTTGATGCTAAGTAAGAAGATATTATAAGGCAATTTAGAATGTTATTGTATCCATGGTTCTTCTTGAGCTTCACCATAGAAATATTGCACAGCGATACCAGAAAACCAGTTGGTAATCATATGTTTCTAATTTCTAAAGTAACAGATACTGAACAGAACTTTATTCCAAATAATGATACCTAAGTTAGCCAAAACACATTTAGGATCAAATTGATCAGTTAGTTGGGGTGAAGATGAGTATTGTTCTTGAAATAGAAAACTAAACAGCTCAGTATTAAGACATTATTGTAGAAGAACTCCCATTTTTAAGCTCAAGCTTTGGGATATAGGTGATTCTTCTTGTCCATGAAATCCAGATAAAGTTTTCCATGATGAACATCCAAGAGAATCAGGAGATGTTGAATGAGTAGAACATGGGCCAAAACCTATCTTACATGAACACTTCATTATGCTCCACTATGGTTCAACCATGACCTGTTAAAAATACAGTTTCACTGAAGCTCAAACATAAAATGAGGTAGATAACATGGATTTGCCTACATCTTTCTCAATCATCAGAGACTATAAGTCTGAATAGTATACCTAGAAAATTGCATTTGTAGTAACTATTAGAAAAACTAACTGAATGAGCTTGAGTCTGCACTAATCTGAAAATGCCAAAACTTTCTACATCATAAGCAGCACTGGAATATTACTACCACAGCTAAAACTTACAATTTCAGCATCCATCATGATTTCAGTCATCGTGTTTGGCGCAAAAGAAACACCTTTATGACATTCAAGGAACAAACATTAGCTCCAAAGAGCAACATCTATACCTCTTATAGTACATGAAGAGTTGAAGGAACAAAAATAAAATCTATTCCTTTTACATCCCCCATTTCCAATACGTTCTTGCCTAAAGTGTGGTCTATTTCAAAAGTATCAGCAAAAAAAATCTATTTCTTTACTCATTCTTTAAAAGAAACAGAACATGGAAATAAAATGCAGGAAAAACCCAAAGAATCCATGGATCTGGACAAATGGAGTCCAAGATTTATTCAGAAAATTACAAGAACAAATCTTCACACAACAGAGGTTCTGGAGTTTGAACCGCTACCATGACGCAAAACAAACGCCACTTCACAGACATAATGGAAGAGCTATATGTGAAACAGGGAGGGGCATGATGGAGGAGTTCAAGCTACAGTGCTCACTAAGAAATCGCGACAAGAAGAGATGCAAGGTTCAGATCGCTAGTGCGGGATTCAACAATTTTAGCGCGGGCAGAAGCGAATTTAGGGAAACCTTTTAGACCGGTTGTGAATTATAACCAGTCTTAAAATTGGAACAGAATATTTTAGACCGGTTTAAAATATAACTGGTCTAAAATATTTCATATTTAAGACCGGTTATTAGTGAAAATCGGTCTAAAAAATTTTAGATTTTTTTTGAAAATTTTTAAAATATTTTTAGATCGGTTGTCTAAATAACCGGTCTAAAAACTTACAAAATTTTTTATCTTTTTAGATCGGTTATTTTAATAACCGGTCTAAATGATTTATTTTAGACCACATATCTTAAGAACTGGTCTTACAAGTTCTTTATAATTATAAAACTGCCACCGCTCATCTTTTTTAGACCTTATCTGCTATAATCGCTCTAAATGTGGCGATCTAAAAAGGCAACTTTGTACTAGTGTTAAATGCAATTGGTTATGATTAATTATGAAAGTTAAAGATATGATTAATTATGAAAGTTAAAGAGCTCATGAAGTCTTCCTCCTTATAGGTGGAGGATGACAAGTTATAAAAGCTCTCAAAGATTATAGGAAGATGTGAAAAGAAAGGAAGAATGCAAGAGGAAGATGAAAAAGGACATTATGGAAGAGAAGCCTGCATTTGCTGTGGAATCTGCTGTAGCCAAAGTCATAGCAAAACTACCTGAAAAAGCACTTCTTCTATCTGGTTTTGTATGATCGTTCCCTATGGCATTAGCCATAGCGAACCCACAACGGACGTGCGAAACTGATATTGTGCGTTTTGAAATCTGAAGCAGAAAAACCAGTATAAAAGCATGGAATACGTCAAAAATAAGAGAGGTTGGACTCCTTCGACAAATTGGCTGCTAGGGCTTCACATCTTGAAGAGCTAGGAGATTGGGATTGGATTGAGAAAGGGTTTGGAGCCTCAATTCTTTGGGTTTTTCTTGTTGTTATCTCATTTTTCTCAATTTTGCTGATATGGAGTATGATTTTGTGCTAAGAATTTGGCATGTAAAGACCATGAGTAGCTAGAACTATCAATTAGGATTACTTTTACTCATTGTATAGATTGAAACTACTTGATTATCTTGCTTTTGTTGGTTAATGAGTATATATATACTGATTTCTCTTTGACCTTAATGCTATTTTGTGCTTGATCATCACATGATTAGAGTAGTTTAGTTTGAAGATGCTTGAGAGACTATTTTAATTGTAGAACTTGAGAAAAATCATTTTAGACTTGAAATTTAATGATTAAATGGATGATTTGTTGTTAGAATAGAGATATATCTAACAACCTAACATAGTCTATTGAAGAATTGTTTTGGAAAGATGGTTTTCATTCATTAATTATAAACAATAGATTGAATGTTTTTAATAAAAATTAAAAATCAATCTTGACTTGAGAGGGCTTGGTTGATGATTTTAAGATATTTGACTAGCATATAAACTTATTTAACTAGCATAAGTGATTTAATTGTATAATTTCATGAAATACAATGGGGAATAAATAATTCTAAGCTAATATCTCTTGAAGTTAGACTCAATTTCCCAATTTTCATTGTGTTTGCTTTATTGTTTTCATCAAAAGTCTTTATACAAATTGATCAAATTCAAATGAATCTATTCAACCTAATTAAGAACATGTTTACATTAGTTAACTCACTTTTATCTTAGTCCTTGTGGATTGATACTCGCTTTCTCACTAATTTATTACTTGCGACCCGTATGTTTGTGAAAGCTAAATGGCAAACACCTACGTACCCTTTAGAGGGATCAAAGCCCGCATAGTTCGGGGGAGAAATGCGTGTCACTTTGTTTATGTTTTTTTAAGGAAAAAGTTCCTTTAATTTATACGTGAAAATGATTTTTTTTATTTGTTTCGTACCTTTTATTTTATGAAAACAATTTTTCTATTTTTTATTGAATAAAAGAAAGGTTTTTGGAAGGTTTTTAGATTAAACTTCCTGAGGAGATTCCCATAATCTCACACAGAAGAATAATCAATTTTTACTTGAGAATGCTCTAAAAACCTCACATGGTAGAAGTCCATTTTAAAATCAATTTCATTTATTTTGATAAAAAGAGAAGTTTTCTTCTTTATTATTTTCATTTATGAAAATGGGTCACAATCATTTTTCTTTTTCCTTTTTATAAAGAAAACTTATGTTAAAGGGAGAGATGAAAATAACAAATAGGTAATACACATCCAAACAGTGAAAATAAGTAGTGGAAGCAAACTATCACATGTCAAGTCAATGAATGAAGGATACGTACCTTCTTCGTGGTTCGAGTAACACACAAATATTATTGCGCAAATCCTCGCAATATCAACAAGAAGAGTGCAGCATAAATATTGTTGGGGTGGTGGAGTGAAAGAAATAAGAAGAAAGAGGGATGAGCGGTACAATCACATGAGACTCAAAAGATTAAATAGAAAAATTAAAGAAAGGAAAAAAAAAAGAATAGAGAGGAAAGATATAAGGAGAATAAGAAGGGAACATAAAAACAAGATAAAATAATCCAAATCATATTAGATTGCACCCTTTGTCAACTAGTGTTGTGGCTCATAAAGGTGACAACAATCACAAGGGCAAATTGTTTCATTGGGCATAAAGATGAAACAATCAAAATAGAAGAGAGAGAAAATGAATAATAATAAGATAACAAATCAATTCAAATTTCATATTGGATTCACTTCTGATCATTAATGCTTAAGCTTGCATATGCGATAATCATCACAAAAGTATAGGCTTTCATTCGTTTTTTTTTAAAGATAAGAAAAGAAAAATAGAAGAGAGAAGGAAAATGAAAAACAATAATAAAATGAATTAATCCTCATCATATTGGATTCCTCCCTCTAACCATTGGTGTTGAAATATCATGTATGTGACAACAACCATAAGAGTATAGGCTTTTCTTAGGGGTATGAGGAAAAACAAGATAAAAAAGATGAATAATATATTTCACTCTCTTCCTCTCTTCTGTCTTTGCTCTGCCAAATTTTTTCTTGTGCCTTTTTTCTCCCTTATTTTTTATGTATTGCTTCAACCCTCACTCTCCTATTTATAGTTTCAAGTTAGGGTTGTCTTCATAAATGCTCATTTTTTGAATTTTCATTTTTTTTATTTTATGTTAATAAAACTTCCTGACTTGACCCAATCATCATTAATGAGAGATTTTTTTTAATATTCGTTTTTTTTATATTTTTTATATTTTCTATTAATAAAACTTTCTAACTTGACCTAATCACCATCAATGAGAGATTTTTTTTTTAATTTTCTTTTTTTATTTTTTTTCCCATAAGTAATTTCTTAATTTAAACCTATCAATATAAATGAGAGATATTTTTCTTATTTTTTATTTTTGTTGCTTATTTATTTTTTTATATCTTCCTTACAAGAAATTTTCTAATTTAAATCTAGGGAAAATCCTTCATAAAGAACTCTGAATATACCAAAAGACAGAAAGATGTGAGAACATTTGGAAATGCCACAAAGGTGCTAGCACCTGTCAGGGTTTTAGAATTTCAGGGGCAAATTACCATTTTACCCTTGCCTATATATTTTTATTAAAATAATAAAAAAACCTCCGCCGGCCGACCGCCGACGGTGGCGGCCGGTCGGCCACCGGCCTCGGCGGCAGGCAGACGCGGCCGGCAGGGCCCCGGCCGGGGAATATTCCGTCAGGACCTGACGGAATATTCCCCAAGCTTTGGGAAAAAATTCCCAAAGTTTGGTGGGGGTGGGGGATCGAACCCCCCACCTGGTGGTCATGCACCAACCAAGTGCACCAAGTGCATGACCACTGGGCTAAGCTTGCCCTTTAAAATATATAGTGCAGAAAAAATATATAGAGTAAACTTTTATTTTTTACTAAACCAACTAACAAATTCAGATAAGGATTTGACAGATTGATAAAATAAATTAACAACTTCATATAAAAATTTCACAATTTTCGTTTTTTAAGCAAAAAATTCATCTACTATATCAGACCATTCACTAGTTTAGATAAGGAATTTCTAAGTTTATATGACGAATTAACAAATTAAGATAAGGATTTCGCAACTTTTATTTAGTAAAAAAATTTTAAATTAAATTTTATTAATAAGCTCCTTTTTATTAGTAAAAAAATTTAGTCAAAAATTCGTACAAACGGACAAACTCTCGGAATTCTAAATCACTCGCGGGTAGCCCGCCATGATCGCCAGTGACGATCACCAAAGGGTTACCCTTTGGTGATGATCACCAAAGGGTAACCCTTTGGTGACGGGGTCAGGGGGTCACCAAAGGGTAACCCTTTGGTGATCGTCACTGGCGATCATGGCGGGCTACCCGCGAGTGATTTAGAATTCCGAGAGTTTGTCCGTTTGTACGAATTTTTGACTAAATTTTTTTACAAATAAAAAGGAGTTTATTAATAAAATTTAATTTAAAATTTTTTTACTAAATAAAAGTTGCGAAATCCTTATCTTAATTTGTTAATTCGTCATATAAACTTAGAAATTCCTTATCTAAACTAGTGAATGGTCTGATATAGTAGATGAATTTTTTGCTTAAAAAACGAAAGTTGTGAAATTCTTATATGAAGTTGTTAATTTATTTTATCAATCTGTCAAATCCTTATCTGAATTTGTTAGTTGGTTTAGTAAAAAATAAAAGTTTACTATATATATTTTTTCTGCACTATATATTTTAAAGGGCAAGCTTAGCCCAGTGGTCATGCACTTGGTTGGTGCATGACCACCAGGTGGGGGGTTTGATCCCCCACCCCCACCAAACTTTGGGAATTTTTTCCCAAAGCTTGGGGAATATTCCGGGGCCCTGCCGGCGGCGTCTGCCTGCCACCGAGGCCGGGGGCCGGCCTGCCGTGGGCCGCCACCGTCGGCGGCCGGCCGGCGGAGGTTTTTTTATTATTTTAATAAAAATATAGGCAAGGGTAAAATGGTAATTTGCCCCTGAAATTCTAAAACCCTGACAGGGCTAGCACCTTTGTGGCATTTCCAAATGTTCTCACATCTTTCTGTCTTTTGGTATATTCAGAGTTCTTTATGAGGGATTTTCCCTTAAATCTATCAACATGAATTAGAGATATTTTTTGTATTTTTTTAATTTCTATTTTTTTCCCTCAATAACGGCTTCACACTAAATTTCATAATTCAAATATCAAATAACATCAATGTGATGAATGATTTTGAAATTTGTTTCCATTTACTACAAAACCCCAAGTTCAAGACAATCACTATTAATGATAATCATTTTTCAAATTTTAATTACAATCTAGTCACCATCAATATCATTTGCTTATTAATTTAGATGTGTTAGGATTAAGGAGGGATTTTTTCTTTTTTATTTTTATTTTTATTTTTATTTTTAAGTTGGGCCTGGATAAAATAGAATGTTTATAAGTGAAATATTTTACTCTATTATTAAATTAACAAATAAAAACATAGATTCCAATGATTGATAAAATCTCCAACACTAAATGTTGGCGAAAAAAAAAAATCATCAGCATTAACTATAAAAAAATCAAAATAGATTCTGGTTAGTATTGTCGGGATACGATGCCAAGTTCAAAAAGAAACTTCACTAAAGTGGCGCTAGTCGGGAATTCGGGCCAAACTCGTCGGATCAATTCGTTTAGATTTGAGTTCGTTAGGAGCCGGACTTATAATTTAGAGTGAAAAAGGGAGGCGGGTTTAAACGGGGCGACTCTGTAAAGCCATAGGTTTAAACGGATCGGTCTTTTAGATTCGTTCAGATTTTTTTTTTTTGGTAAATTGAAGTGAATACTGTAGCTGCTAATTGAAAAAACTCAAAAAAGAGAGTCGACCACTGCATCTCTGACTCTTTCAAGTTGCAATCACTCACTCTGCCTCTCACCCTCTCAGTCTCTCAATCTCTGGAAGTTGGAACTCGGAAGACCTCACCTCAGCCACTCGCCCGTCGCCGCCGTCGCCACTCACCCCATCGACGCCGAGACGAGACACACCGAGAGCGGCGACGCCATCACGCCGACGCGAACCTGGAGCTGGTCCGCTGGAAGTGAACCCCTCCCCGAGACGGACCCCGACCCCGACGAGGGACCAGCAACGCCGACGGCCGAACGTGGAAGCGAATCCCTCCCAAACTCGCTCGGAATCCACGCTCCTCAGACCTCAGTCCTTACTCGACAGTCGACACTCCTTCCTTCATTCTTCAAATCGGCCGACGGCTCCTCAGACCTCAGATCTGAGATCTTATTTGGTATTACCACTAATTAATCTATTAATCCAGTTTTTTAGTGATCTCTCCTGTGCTTTTGGTAATGTGAATCTGATTTTTGATTATTTGAATGTTTGATATTGATTTGTTAATTTTAATCATCACCATTACAATATCAAATATGTTTTAATTTTCTGCACAAGAATAATTTCTGTTTTGGAAGATTTCCTCTGTCATTGCACTGAAGCTGTGGCCTTTATTCACCAATTGGATTGGAATTATTTATTGCTACACCTGCAATTTCAAGCTCCTTTGATGCCGCATATCTGTGATCTTACTTGTGATTAAAACCCTCTTTCAAAAATAGGCACTTTCTTGTTCTACACGCTCCTTTGATGCCGCAACTTAATGTATACACCTCTTTGACAATGATTGTGGATTTGTGTGTGGGTGTGGCTACTGGCTGTGGTCTGTGGACTTGTTTGAGTTTTAGACTGGTTGTGGACATTAATTATAGTTTGTTCGTTAGGTTTTAGTGTTTGTGTTTTATTGAACATGGATGATATTTATGTTTTAAATTAGTTTTGATGATATTTATGTGTTATATTAGGTATTTTAGCCTTTAGGGTAAAGGGGGAAAAAGTGTTAAACGGGCCTGTGCCGCGGGCTTCAGTTAAATGGGCCAGGCCTTCAATTAAGGTCTGTTTTTAGGATTTGGGCCTAAACGGGCCAGCTTGTTTTCCCCTAGGCGCTGGCCTTTTGATATAGCAGCAGGTTTCATTTCATATTACACAGTACAGGTAACGACGTGGTTTGGAAGCAAAGGAGAGAAGCCAATCTCCGCAACATCAATGGATCAGCCATGCAGCTTAAAGCGCAAGCTTGAACTGGAAGAAGGAGCAGACCAACCAACGGACGGTCCTCAAGTGTCGGTTCTCAAACCTAAAAAGTGTCCTCAAGATCTTTTGAATGAAGCTGCATCGCAAATCACTATTCTCAACTCCAGTTTATCATCATCTCAGTCCGATCGCCTTGCGGCCAAGCGCGCTGTTCATGCTCTCTTTATACTCTACTACAATGGTAACCACTTGAGCCTTTTATTATATATACTCGCATTTATACTCATGCCTATATAACAGTTTGCTTTTTTTTTAAAAAAAAAAATTCTTGTATGTCCGAATTGATCGAGTTGGCCTGCTTAACTGCGGAATTGGAAATTATCCCATGTTGCCAACTTTTATTTTTGGGTTCTCATCGTGATACATGGTTTGTTTTGGTACTGCTACTTGCTCTTTAGTGCATCACTTCGATATTTATCTCTCAGTTGCAGACGTAAATAGGAACAGCATAGTCAATTGCGGAGGCATTCCTGCTTTGTTAAAACATCTGAAAGCACCAGAACCAGTTAGAGAAGGCGATGGAGTTCCCAAGCCTCACGAGCATGCGGTGGAAGAGGGATGTGTCAGGGTCCTTGGACTTCTTGCTATTAATGTAATTCATCCATCAATCCACTTTTAAGTTTTGTCATAGTTGTTCTAGACTTCTAGTGCAGATGACAGTGTACTGTTGGTTTGAAGCCATTTCTTCTAATGCACTTTCAATTTCTTGGGTAACCATCAAAATGTCTTCCAAGTCAGAATTGATTTCTTTTGGACTTTATCTTAAGCAGCCAGAGCATAAACAACTCATTGTCGATGCTGGAGCTTTGCCCTGTCTTATTGGTTTGTTAAAGAGGCACAAGACCTGTGACAATTCACCAGAACTTATAAAGAGATTAGCTAGTGCCATCCGAGACCTTGCGTACCAAAATAACAACATTCAAAACCGTGTTAGGTATTCTATATATATTCTCCATGCCTTTTAAACATAATTTAGATAAATATTATATTCCTTGTCTCAGAGGTTGGCTATACCTTCAGGATGGAAGGTGGAATCCCTCCTCTTGTTGAATTGCTTGAATTTGATGATGCAAAGGTACAAGGGGCAGCAGCAGAGGCCTTAAGTGGGCTTACATTTCAAAATGATGAAAACCAAAAGGAGGTGGATGACCTTGCATGGCCACTGGATTTATCTTGTAGATTATTATGCTGTATGTAGTTTTTGATATGAATCACTAATTGCAGGTTGTCAGATGCAATGCACTACCTACTCTTGTACTAATGCTTGGATCAGACAACTATGAAATACAATTAAGAGCAGTTGGGCCCTAACAGAATTTTTATTAATATGTCTTGTATTTGCTTAATTTTCCCATGCTAGAGTTTTTCTATAGACAGCTGAATTAGGAGCTTTGTAGGTTGAAACAATTGAAAATCTGGTCCAGTATTCTCCAAATATAAAGAGGGAAGTTCTTCTAGCTGGTGCTCTACAACCTGTAATTAGATTACTTAGGTAACGTTACTCTGGAATTCTTGTTTGCCGTACATGATCTCTGCCTTAGTATCTTATAAAATACTTTAATTTTCTCAAGTTCAGAATTTTAATGACAGATCTTGGCATCCGAGGATTAACAGAAGAGCAGCTTTTTTGATTGGTCTATTTGCTTCGGTAGATTCTGATTGCAAGGTGCATTGAATTATTGTGTTGCATTTAGATAGTAGCAAAAAAAAAAAAAAAATTGTGTTTGATGGTTTTATAAAATGCTCGTGTCCTCATGTTTTTTGTCATAACCAGTAACCACATAAGTTTGTGTTCCATACAGGTTCGTATTGCTCAAAGAGGGGCTATTCAGCCACTGATTGACATGCTTAAGTCTCCAGATGTGCTAGTTCAGGGAATGTCAGCTTTTGCACTTGCTATACTGGCTCAGGTGATTATTACTACATTGACCAATTTTCTGTATAAGGAATATAAACAATGATGGCATTAGTTTTTAACAGTGTAATGGAACCCGGACCGGCCGGGAAACCGGTCCGGTCCAGGTTCACTTTTAAAAAAAAAAAAATTTATTTTTTATTTTTTATTTTTCCTTTAGAATTTCATACTATAAGTCTAAAATTTTCAATTTCTCACCGGTTTGGTCCTGGTTTAGCTCCGGTTTGGTCCCGGTTTGACCCACTGACCCTTAACTCAGTACCCCGACCAGTTCAATGCCCGGTCCGGGTTTTAATACCTTGGTTTTTAATACTCATAAGTAGCTAGCCTTGGGCTTTAAAAGGTTTAAGCTATTATTAAGTTTGTATTTTCTTTATATAGACATACATATATATATTTGTAGCTTCAAGTTTTTATTCTAACGATGATATAAAATTATGTGTAAGACTTGTTTCTAGCCAGTTCTTTCATATTCCTTTGTGCTTTTTATGATGCTTGCTTTAGGACACAAACAATCAAGCTGGTATTGCTTCTAATGGAGGCATAGAGCCTCTACTCAACCTTCTTTGCTCCAAGAATGGATCTCTCCAACGTTATGCAGCCCTCATTCTGTATGTTCTTGCTGATAATGAGGTGAAGTTTGTTGCCTTCTTCTTTACTGAACCACCTCGTCATGTTTTGTTTCCCTTTCTTAATCATCTAATTTTTTCTTAATAGGACAATGTTGTGGGTATTGTCAAGGCTGGTGGTGTTCAAAAACTACAGGAAGGAGATTTCATAACTCAAGTATGTTCTTTTTTTTCCAGGATGATAGATTTTTAGTTTGTCAAGCATATTAATAGAAATCTTTTGCTTTTGTTATCAATATACTTAACAAGTCTTATGTGACTTGCAGCTTGCTAAAGATCATGTAGGAGAGACACTGAAAACATTAGAGAGGAAAATGCATGGGCCAGTGAGTTTTCTTGCAACCTATTGATTTCTTTTGCTTCTTTAAATTATAGATGCATGTTATGTTATAGTACTCCACATATTAATTTTTTCAGTCTTTGTTCTCATTATTAGAGAGGACTCATCAGTTTCCTTTCTCTAACAGGTGTTGAAACAACTATTGTATCTTATGCGTTTTGGAGGAAAGGTTGTTCAAAGTAATGTAGCTTTGGCTTTTGCTCATTTATGTGCCCATGATGATCAGAAATATATTTTTGTTGACAACAATGGTAAAACATGATTCATTTTTTGGTTTGTACATTATTTTTTGTTTGGATGCTAAAGTATTTGTTCACTTAATGTGCTATTATTGAATTTTGAAGGACTTGAGTTTCTGCTAGATCTTCTTCTAAAATCTACAAACCTCAAACAGAAACGTGAGGCTTCAATGGCACTTCACTCGTTGGCTGTCAGAACTACATCTGTTTCTCCCTTTGATCTTGTTCCTCCACCCCCGACTCCTAAGGTGAACTTCTATTTATGTCTCAAGTATGGAGGAAAAAATAAATATAATTTTCATGACGTAAATTGTTAGCTATTAATGAAAATTTGCTGCCCTTAATTTAGGGGAAAACGACTCTTAATTAAAAGTCATTTTGATTGGAATAATTTAGTGGCTTGGGGCTTCTCTATAGAGACCAATATGAGAGGTGAATAATCTTGAAAGGATTATTTTGTGTACTGTTTTTTTGCTGCAGGTATACTTAGACGAGCAGTATGTAAACAATCCTACATTTTCTGATATCACCTTTTTAGTTGAAGGTGCACAAAGCTGCCCTTGAATAGTTTCCTTGCGCATAACTAATTTTGAAATATGCATCCGTAATACTATGTTTTATTTCTTTCTTTATCAGACAAACAGTTCTATGCTCACCGAATTTGTTTACTTGCTTCCTCTGATGCATTTCGAGCAATGTTTGATGGTGATTACCGGGTAGGTATTGATTAATGTCGACAATCTTTTTTTTTTTTCTTTTTCATTTTTTATAATTTGAGGGGCTCAAGTGTCAACAGCCACATTGACATTGTTGGAATGTGTAAATGCAGGAAAGGGAAGCCAAAGATATACCAATTCCGAACATCAAATGGGATGTCTTTGAATTGATGATGAGGTGTGATTTTTGGTCCCTTTCTGGGTTTTTTTGTCTTTTGTTATTTGCTTTGTCGGGTAGATATTGCAATGTACATGACTTGATTTTCTCTGGGCACTTTCAGATTTATTTACACAGGAAATGTGGATGTCAATTTGGATATTGCTCAGGATCTCCTAAGAGGTGCTGATCAATATCTTTTGGACGGTCTCAAGCAACTTTGTGAACGAGCAATTGCTCAGGTAGGGCAAGAGTGTAGCTTCACATTTGATTTTTCCTCTATTTGTTAAATTATTCTATGAACATGTTATAATCTCATGCTTCATCGTATTGTTTCTAGGATGTTTCTGTCGAAAATGTTTCTCTTATGTACGAGTTATCAGAGTCATTCAATGCTTTGTCATTGAGGCAAACATGTATACAATTTTTGTTGGAGCAATTTGACCAATTGAATGCCAAACCATGGTATGCTTCATTCAGCAAGTTGAATACTTTGTTCTCTCTTGATTTTCTTAGCCCAATAAAGCAATCTTATTTAATGATTTAAATTAAATTCATATGCTTTTTGTTTTGTCCTGAGAATATGTAGGTATAGCCCCCTGATGTGCCGCATCGTCCCAAATATTCGTAAATTTTTCAGAGGTTTACTTACCAAACCTACACAAGCACAATCTTGATTTGTTTCCACTTCCAAAGTAATTCAGAAAAATGGTTAAATTTTATAGAAATGCTTTGATTGGAACCTTAGCTCATTTGTTGTCAATGACCTTGTGATGTAGGGATGACTAATTATGTAGTTGCAGCAGTGTTTTATTAATTAGAAGCTAGGGGTGTATAAACTCAGCAATCCAGTCCAGCTCAATCCAACTCAAAGTGGTCCACTCTTGTCCAAATAAGCTTTATAAGGAAATTGGATTGGACTAGATTAGATTGTGTGTTCGATTGTGTTCTAGACCAACTGATCAGACCATTTGGTCTAGTCTAATCCGATTCATGTAGAGTTGGGAAAAATGGTCCGCTTGGCCCTATATATATCCACATAAATACGGGTAAAAAATGCCCAACCCAGCCCCAAAAAAGGAGGCATTTTCGGTTCGGGCTAATTGTCGGGTGGGGTGTTACCCTCCCTGAAATAGATATATCATTATATTTAAAATATATTATTTAATACATAAAATTTTATCTAATATATTGTTAGCCGTCTAATCTTATTGCAAGAGCACGAATTGTCCCAAGTAGTATACTAATATCATTTCCACGATGACTAAGAAAAAATGAGTTAATTATCCTAATCAAGTTCTTAATTAGATTGAGTGAGAATATTTTAAGATTTAATTTGTTTAAGATAAAAGTATAATTGTGAATTTTAAAGTTAAGACTTTTCTTCAAGATAGGAGGAACCTAGGTTTATTATCTCCCTTGTATTTCAATAGTAATTAATAGGATTCCCTTTTTAATTTGCTTCATAAAGTCAATTATACTAACCCAAGTTACTATCTATCTATTTATTATATCTATAGAAAGCTTGTAGTAACTATGCATACTAACGGTGTTAACATTTTAACCTAGGTTAGAGAAGTTATACATTCTAACGGTGTTGACTGTTTAACCTTGAAAGTGAAATATTTTTTTTGATAATATTGAATGTTAATTGTGAACTGTTTGGAATATGAAAAGATATTTTAATAATATCTAGGAAATATTAAATGTCAATATGAAGAAAGTGCTTTTATTATTCAACTATACATCTTTCATATGCCTGTCAAAAAGAGCCAGTTGAATGTTAATTATAAATCTTCAAAAAATTAAAAGCCACTTAAAAGTTTCTAGTACTATATTCCCAAAAAAAAAGCACTTTCAAGGTGTATAGTTGAATAGTAAAAGCACTTTCTTCATATTGTTATTTAATATTTTTTAGATATTATTCAAGTGTCTTTTCATATTCCAAACAGTTCACAATTAACATTCAATATTATCAAAAAAAATATTTCACTTTCAAGGTTAAAAAGTTAACACTATTGAATGTATGACTTCTCTTGCCTAGGTTAAAAAGTTAATACCGTTAGTATGCATAGTTACTACAAGTTTTCTATAGATATAATACATCATCAAAAAATTAAAAGCCATTTAAAAGCTTGTAGTACTATATTCCAAAAAAAAAACTTGTTGTATTAGTGAAAAAGGCACCTCACAAACTAACAAAAGTGTATATAAGATGTGAGCCTTTTCGGAAAACAAAAAGGAGATGGGCCATTTAAGTTTTCAGATATCTTTTGATGGCAGGGCTAAGGGATTGAAAATAAAATATTATTTTTGATAATATTGAAAATAAAATATTTAAATTTTGGGAGTGACCTGAAATTGGTTTTAATATTCTAATAAATTAAAAGTATAAACTTTTTTACAAAATTGTGAGAAAGATAGTTTGGAAGAAAAAAACTACTTGAATATTCATTATGAATAGTTTGGAAAATGAAGAGGCACTTGAATATTATCTATGAAATAGTAAATGTTAATATGAAGCAAGTGCATCTCAACTGTACACCTTTCATATGCCTGTCAAAAAAATCTAGTTGAACGTTAATTATAAATCGGTTGAAAATTAAAAAACCACTTAATTTTTAATTGTGTTGGCAACATTTGATTTTCCTCTTCAAGTTAAATATATATTTATGTTTTATATTGTTCGGCTTTAATCATGTTATTGTAGGAATTTTAACATTAATATTTCAAAAAGAAAAAGTCACATATCACATAATATCAAGGAAATTTTAGTATATACTACTCACTCCGATCTTTTTTATAAACAACTTTTTTCTCGATTGCATAAAAGAAACTAAAGGTTAAGATTAGTTAAAAACAAAAAATGTGTTAAAATGTCATATCTTTTCCAAATATGCCCCTGTTTATAAAAAGAACGTATGAGAGAGAATTGGTAACAAATGATTCAATAAAGAGACAATCAATGGTTCATTAACATAAAGATATGTATTTAATAAGGGTATAAAAGGAAAAAAGTGGTTTAAACTTTGAGACACAAGAAATAAGTTGCTTGTATTGAGGACTAACATTAAGAGAGAGAAAGTTGCTTATAAGTAGCACCGGAAGGAGTAAAATGTAAAATTGAGCTAATAAAAAGGCGGAAAAGAGAAGTGTATAGAACTAACCATTGGAGCATTTATGCATTTTGATTATTTGGTTTTTTTTTCTTCATTAACCATATTGAATTGCCATAAATCACCATATTGTGAATGTTTAGAAATTGTCATGTTTAATAATCATCAAGCCACATTTAATCAACATTATGGCCATCAACGATCATGTTAAGTTGCCCATTTATAAAAGGTAATATATGATGTATGGTCAATATACACTGAGCTCTATCCCAAACTTCCCTCTCCTCGCCTCTTCTCTTAAATTATACTACTTTTAGGTCTCGTCTGCTACACGGAAAATGAGGCGATAAGGAAAAGGAAAATCAGCATTTTCTATCATGGTGGGTACATTTGGTTGCCAAATTTCCTGGCAACCTATTTTCTATCAGCAACTTATTTTCTTTATACATGAAAAAATGGGATATAGAAAATCTGAAGGACAATTTTACCCTTCAAGCATATCTCAACAGTTTGAGAGAATTTGGACTCAATTGATGACAAGGCTATCGACGAAGAATGAAGAGGTTGGGAAGCATGTAACTATGGGGTAATCAGGATTTAGGTCACAATTAGAGATGATAGAGAAGTATGAGTTGCCATGGCCGGTGGAGGAGGACGGAGTAGGTGTTGGTTGGACGTCGATGAAGATGGTGATGAAAAGTGGTTGGGTATTGAAGATCCAAGCAAAGAGGCTATAAAGGTTTGGAAGAATTGGAAGAAAAGTGAGAGAAATTCAGGAAGTTTCTATTAATAAATCATTATGCTAACAACTTTTGATTTTCCTCTTCAAGATAACTACATTTCATATTGGGTTGTTTCTTCCTTTTTATTCAGGTGTTTAAAGTTCTACCAGAACTTACTGTTGGAATTTTAATATTAATATTTCAAAAAAAATTTTCCATAGGGCTATTAATGAGTGGGGAGATATTGATCTACTTTTAATATATTATGAGTAAAATTGCACCACAAAATATTTCAAGATGTTAGATGCCTCTAAAAATATTTCACGGAACTCCATGCATCTTAACCCAATGTTAAATTATTTGGAATTGGAAATGGCAGCAGTTAAAATACTATTTTAAAAACAATCTCCTTATGGTGTTACAAAAAATATCAGATTTAATTTTTTGGAGCACACATAATTATTTTTAATTATTAATTAACTAAAGCATATGAGAACATAATCACATTTCGAGCTACGAATAATTATTAATTATCAATTAATAGGAAAACTAAAACAATGTCGTAGTTAGTTCAATTGCAAAATTGTCATTCCTTTTGGTGGTTGTTGTATTTCCTTTTGGTTTTGTCGAAAATATTCACTAGAAAGAAATTGACTTTCAATCATTGTTATATTGTTGAAACTATCTCTAAAGCTTTCAGCGACAATATTGATTGTTTCTATTGTAAGTCACTTTTAGTAGTGGTGTTGAAAACTATCACCGGAGAAAAGTTTCGGCTAGCTGTCACTTGTGTACAAATAAATGGATTTTTTTGGAGGGGGTGAAATGAAATTTCCTTAAAATAAAATGGTGACACACACACACACCTACATACTTCAAACATGATACATCAACCACCCATATATGATTATTCGGAAAATACAAAAAAGCATAAGCTTCTTCCCATTAATAAAAAAACAACTAATTGGTTTATGCTTGATCATTTGCACCACTTAAAAGAATTAAACTAACAGAACAAACTATTTACAAGTGTAACCAATTAAAAATTTTCAACCAATTGAGATGGTTCTTCATGATCTATTTTAAAATTCACATAATATAATACACAACCCATGCATCGCATGGGGAGAAACCTCTAGTTATATACATATAAGTGTTCTCTCAAGTCTCCAAATAAATATGTAATTCAATTAATATATTAATATCTTAATAAATTAATTAAACCCAATTTCAATATCAATTCCTTTTTTTGGCTATGTGAGGCTAATAAATGTATCTTTACCCTATTAACAAAATTATCCATTCATCTCACAAATTTTAAATTCTCACATGATTAAACTAAAGTTCTATTTTCAGCCTAACTCTCTCAAGCATCAATCATGTAAGGTAATCTATCTTATTGGTGGTCAATTAACAAGAAGCATTAAGTATGGAGAAAAATCAACATAAAAGGAACTTTAATCACAAATAAAAGAAGGGAAATAAGTACCTAATCCATACAAGGGTTCAAATAATCCTAGAGCAACAATATTTAGCTACTCATGGTCGTAATCAAACCAAAACCATAAATAACAACTTGGTTCATATAAGAAACTGAGAAGATGAGAGAAGAAAATGAATGGAAAACCAAGTTTGAAACTCAAATCTCTTTGAATTTTCAAGCCTTAGCTCTCCCGTCTATGCTTTGCGTCTTCCTTTACTCTGATTCTATTTAACATGGCATTTTTGGTCTTCAAATCAATCACCTCCACAATCCTCTCGCCTAAGAATAAGAGGGAGCATATACTTTTATGTCTACTTTTTATTTAAAAGTCCATTATGATTTTGTTGCCTCTATTTTATGGATATTTATAACCCAAACTCCAGGCCCAGATGGGTTCAGTGCTCTTTTCTATCAAAACCAGTGGTCCACGGTATGTAACTTGGTTGTAAATTGTGACTAATATTTTTGCTGACCCACAGGCTATCAAGGAAGTTAGTTATACCCTTATCGTTCTCATTCCCAAAAAGGAGCCATCGGAGATTATGAAGGATCTTAGATCAATCAGCTTATGTAATGTCATTTATAAAGTGGTTACTAAAATAATTGTAAACAAGCTGAATATGATTCTTCCTTAAGTTATTTCTCCAAACCAATGCAGCTTTGTCCCAGGAAGGCATAATAGTAATAACATTATTGTGGCCCAGGAAGTTGTGCACTCTATAGGCAGCTTGAAAGGGAAGAGAGGCTACATGGTGATTAAAATTGATTTAGAGAAGGCCTATGACTATGTTGATTGGGATTTCCTTGCCCATTGTCTTGAGTACGAATCGTATGCATTGTTATGGAATTAATCTCAAATTGTGTTGAGTCACCCAGTATGGAGCTTCTGTGGAATGCTAATAAAGTGGAAAAATACCAATGATCCCGGGATGTACAGCAAGGTGATCGTATTTCTCCTTATCTATTTGTGATATGCATCGCATCTTATTTAGGAGAAAATGTAAGCAAGAGAGTGGAATCCCATCAGGCTAACGAGGGATGATATTATTTTGTTTGCGGAAGCTTCAGTTCAGCAGGCATTAGTGATCCATGATTGTTTGGGAAGAATTTGCAATAGCTCTGGCATTAAAGTGAATGGGGCAAAAACCAGAATGTTCTTTTTTACAAATATTAATCGTATCAAGTGCAGTGAAATCAATTCTATTATGGGGTTCTCAGTCACAGGCGATCTGGGGGTCAAGCTACATCATAAAAGAGCGACGAAGGAATCATTTAATGATGTTGTGGATAGGGTGAGAACAAGTATCTCTAAGTGGAAGGCTAATTCTCTGTCAACAGCAGGTAGACACTAACTCTTATTTCATCAGTTATATCAGCCATTCTAGGACATGTCATGCAGACCTCATCTCTACCGCCAAGCATTTGTAATACCCTGGACAAGTGTAATCGAAACTTTTTATGGGGTAGCTCTGGGGATCAAAGAAAGATTCATTTGGTGTGTCTTGGGATGAGGTTTGCAAGCCTAAGAAGAAGGGAGGTCTTGGCTTGCGTCATGCTAAACAATAGAACCAAGCGTATCTAATGAAGTTGGGATGGTAATTCGTGAAAAAGAGATTTGACTTTTAGGTCCGAGTTACGTGGGATAAACACGAATGCGGGTCAGATATTCTCCCCAAGTCCATCCTCAAATGTGTGGGCAGGTATTAAAAGTGTCTGGAGCAAAGTGGAGGAGGTAATAGACACAATCGCTAATGGCGGGGTTAGATGGAGAGGAATGAAGAGTGGCAAATCAGCACTTGAGATGCTGCAAAATGATGGCCTTCATGTTGACCCATTGTGGGGTAAGATTTGGGGATTAAAAATCCTAGAGCGGTCCAAAATGTTCACTTGGCTTGCTGCCCATAAACGTCTTTTAACTAATTCGTCAAGAAGGAAAAGAGGACTGACTATGGATGAGTCATGTCCGGTCTGTGGGGAAGCAGCAGAATACCTCATACATGCCTTTCGTGATTGCCCGCAAACGAGGTTGCTATGGAAAGATCTTGTTCATCCTTTGGTGTGGCGTCGTTTCTCGTCAATGGATTTTAATGGCTGGTTTCAGATGGAATCTACTAAGCACTAAAGACAAGGAAGAATCTGCTTATTGCAAGTATTCGAGCAATGACAGCAAGTATTAGGGACGCTTAGGAGAAGTTGATGAAAGGTCATCCATCCAGTTTGATACTCGGGGAGAAGAATAAGTTGTGGACTCCTCCAGAGCGTGGCACGATTAAGGTAAATGTGGATGGAGCCTTTGCTCAACTCACGAATAGCACGAGGCAGGCAACTTCATTAGAGGGTTTATGTTCAAGTTTGATGAAGGAGATGAGTTAACTGCTGAACTGTGGGGGTGTCTCCATGGCTTAAAAGTCGCTTGGGATATGGGGTTCCGGCGAGTTGCTCTTGAATTGGATTCCACTGAAGCCATTTCACTGTTGTTGGAAGAGATGAACATCGCGCATGCTGATCGAGCCATCATTGAGGAAGCTAAGACGGTTTTACAGAGGCAATGGCCTATTTCGTTGACACGTTAGCAGGGGGTCTAATCACGCAGCGGATCATCTAGCTAAAGTGGGACTTGGGACGATGCCGGGATTTCAAATGGTGACCGAACCCAGTTGCGAGTTACAGCTTACAACATTCTGTACTAAGAGAGAAGGTTAATTCGTGGGTGCCAAATGTTACCAAAAAAAGAAGAAAAAAAAACAAATTTCAATTAAACGGTATCAATTAACAATTGTATTAACTCGAATGCATGTTATTGATGGAATATACGGTTACCCGCTTAAAAGTTTTTTTTGTATACAAACTCTTCTTAAAAGTTTATTACTCCATTACAGTAGAAAAAGAGCTACAAAATTAAAATATTTTTATCCCTATGTTTTTTTGTCATATAACTGATATTGGATATGTTCAGCTACTTAAAGTTATGTTTTTCAGGTTAGTAAAAATAATGCAATAAAGGTTAGGGAAAATTGGCCGAAGGTTTCTAATTGAAAAATTAATTGGCCCATGTTCCTGAAATCTGAAAAAAGTATAAAATTTTTTAGGGTACATGCACTTTTTGTGTATGAAAATTTATAAAATCGAATTCAGAAACCTTGGTTAATTAACTTTTCAACTAGGAACTTTTGTCCAGTATTTCCTAAAGATGACCTGAATGTGATTTTAAAAAATAAATTAATATTAGTGTTGGGAGCGTTTTAATCACACTTTTTATATTGACCATTTTATTAGGGGAAGGGGTGTTTAACTATAGTAGCAATTTTTTTTTGGCCATAACTATGACCTGTTTTAGCTTTATTACAAGTCCCTTATAAAAGAAAATCGTTGTAATAAATATAAGTAACGTATAGGGTATTTAATGATCCTTTTCTAATTTATCCTCATTTAACTTTTATTGGAAATATAGAAAGGAGAGGGAGAGATGAGAATGATTTGTAAATGTAGAGAGAGGAGAGAGTGGTGAGAATGATTTATAAATGTAGAGAGAGAAAAACTTTAATCAAAGAAAATTAGAAAAATTTATCAATTTAATGCATTCATTAGTCTGTGAGAATGAGTTAATAAGTAGATTCAGTTTGATCAAATCTCATATAACAAGAAATATTTTAACTTTTAAATCGACTCACTATTCTAAATTTATCTTTATTTAATAATGAGTATTAAAAAAAAGATGGTATAAATTTCTTCTCACCTACATCTTTAGGAGGAAATTGTAAAGCAGTCGTGACCCTCAAAATGGATTTAATTATATTTAGAATCAAAATCAACATTTTTTTTGATAAATTGAACTTTTAATAAGAATAAGTACAGTAACCTGAAAAATTAAAAAGTATCATAGTGGTAGCAAATTTATTTGGATTGAAAACATGTGAATATTGGCCCAGTATATTAATTACTCTATGATCCTAGATATATATTAGTTTGCAAAAAAAAAAAAAAAAAGAGTTAATGGCGCCCAATTTTTTTTCTAGAAACATCATTATGAAATTGTATTGTAGAAATATATTAAGAAATGCATTAAAAGTCTTTATAAAAATAAGTTAGAAAGTAATTACAATACACTAATTTTAATTGGAGAACTTTATAAAGTAATCATTCTTTATATTTTTAACAGTACAAATTATTTTTAATTCCCATTTTAGTCCTTATAAAATAGTTAAAAAACATGGTATATTAAGTACCAGAGTGATATATATGGAACATTTTTATCCCTGCAATTAGATACAGTGATAGAGGATGAACACATTTATATCAGCCTACCATTGGCAAAAACATTTATGTAGCTTATTTAAGATATTTAATTCAGTTGCAAATGCTTCAGCTTATACGTATATAAATATAGAACAGTGGCAGAAGCCTATGTCCACCCCAAGTTCCAGTCTTCACAAGTAATTGTGATAATTTTTGGTTTTTGGTTCCTTTCAATGCGTCGATCATACATCATAATGGTAAGTTTTTTCTTTGTTGACTTTCAGTCTCACTCTGTATATGTGTAGCAATTAACTTTTATAATGTAAAATTTGACTGACGCAAATATATGCAGGAGCGGTGTCTACTGAGAGTGTGTTTGATACTTTGGATTGTATGTTGCAACCTACAGGTCAGCCATTTCCAGACAACCTTTGATGTCCATAATTATGGTGCTGTAGGAGATGGCCACACTGATGATTCGCCTGTAACTTGCTTCTCTCTCTTATGTCATCATCATCTTCTTAAATATTCAAATGTCTTTTTAAATATTTGATAATTTGGAGTTTGCTTGGATAACTGATAACATGATTCAGAAAAAGTGCTATATACTATTTGTTTATGGTAAATATAATCCATCCACATTTTATGGAAGAGCACGTGGAAGACGTAAGAGTGTGGAGTTGCCAGTTCGAAGGAGCTGAGAACGCAGCAAGAATAAAGACATGGGCGGGAGGGAGAGGATCTGCGAAGAGAATATCATTCGAACATATAACAGTGAGGGAAACGAGGGAGCCATAAACCAACATTACAGTGACAGTAGTGAAGATTAGGTAAAAATAGAAAAGCGCATTGAGTTTTTTGATAAATACAAAGTGTTGCTTATATATAGAATTAGCCCTATTTGAGAATGTTTTATACAAGGCCAAGAGAGAGTAATGCACACCTTTTGATTTATTATTACTGTAGTAAAATTCTTGATCATTTCCCCTTTTAACAACACCTCCATATATCAACATTATTCATTTTTTACCCACGGCCCCTCATAACCAGTGTTATCTAACCCGGATTGGACCGGCCGAACCGGACAGTTGACTGGTCCTATCCGGTTACCCAGTCCGGGTCAAGTTTTTAATTTTTTAAAAATCATTTTAAAAAAATCATTTTTTTAATATTTTTTTCTTTAAAATTTCATACTATAAACATAAAATCTTTCATTTCTCACCGGTTTGGTCCGGGTTTAGTTTCAATTTGACTTCGGTCTTATTCACTGACCCTTGACCCAGTACCCCAGTCGGTTCACTGACTATTCCGGATTTAATTACCTTGCTCATAACTAAATAGGTTACATTACTCATTTGTAAATAGAGCTGAAAAACGGGCCGGCCTGAGAGCAGGGTTTAAGATTTTTGCCTCAAAAGTGAAAGCGGGCCTAAAAAGATTACCCCTATAGCGACGAGGCTCTTTTAGGCTTTTATATATATTTTTATTTTTTAAAATTATTTATATGATAGTAATATTATTGATTTTTTATATTTTTTTTTAATGAAATTACAAATATTTAGTTGTTATTATCTTTTTTTAGAATTAATTTTCATAAGAATATCTTGTATTAAGAATCTTAAAAATTAAAAATTTATAAAAGACATTTCTTATTTCATAAGTATTTTTACCAATTTTGTATTTTTTGACTTATTTTCTAATGATTGTTTTGTTTATATCTTGTGTTATTTATTTTGTTGATTACTTACACTTTTCAAGATATATTTATAAGAAGTATTTTTAATTTTGTTAAGTCTTCTCATTAATTATTTATAATTGTGTTATGTGAATAATAGTTTACCTTTGATTATAACTTAGTGACTGTATTTATTTGTTGCATGATGCGTATCGTTTACACCCTAATTTTGATAACATTTGTGTCAAATTAGGACTTTTATTGTTATAATTTTTTAAAAAAACTAAAAAAAAAATAGTAAAAATTTTTAGAACAACTTCGACCCTATAGAGCAGGCCCTGACCCGTATGCTTACCGGTTGGGTCTCAAAAAATAACTGATTTTCTTTAGCCGGATCTAAAAAGGTGACCCGTGAAGGCCGACCGTTTTAACCAGCTCTATTTGTAAAGAATAATACTTTTTATATTTTATTTATATTAAAATTGAAATAATAGATGACCGAAAAATATTAATATTAAAAACATTGAAGTTCATCACTAGCTGTTTAAATCATGAAAGATAATTAAAATCATAAAGAAAAAGTTTAAAATTAACTGAAGAAATACTTATTATTTTGCCAACCAAAGAAATAATGAAATATATATATATCAAAAAATTCAATATATATGCCTCAACAAAAAGCTAAATGAAAAAATTCCCTCTATTGCTCTTGAAAGCCGCTTCCATAACCACTCAAAAACTACAGTCTTTCCACCATTCCGTTGAACCCACATTGTCGTCAAAGTTTTGGAACTAGTCATCGTGACTTAACAACTTCAACTCATCAGCCATTCCGTCGTCGCCATTCTTTGCTGTCTGCTCTGTACCGTCTTCCGGCGTCGTCGAACAGCACCTTCAGTTTTTGCGGCCTGTTGCTGTCTTTACATGTTTGTGTCTTCCTTTGTTGCCTCGCTCTTCGAGGTCGCTGGTGCGTCTTTCTTTCTTTCTTTTCTTTTAAATTTCTGTTAATTTAATTAAACCAATATACTGTTCTTGAGTCTTTCTGCGTGAGATGTTAATGAGAATTATGAGGTGGCACAGCGAAGTATAATGGTTGTATTGGAAAACTGTTCTTTGTAGGAAAATTGTTTTGGGAAACCTAGTGTGGGGTTCTCACTTATTTGATATCTTTGCCTTTATATTTCAGAGTTCCTTTTATTGTTTGATGATTACCACTTTTTGTTAACTTCTTGTTTTGTGAATCTTCATCTTCTTTTATTTTTACTTTAGCTGCAAATTTTAATCCGGGAAACTCCATTGTGGGGTCTGTTTGATTTTTTATTATTTGCTCCAAGGTTCTGTTAGAGGCGACTTGTACTGTTTTGTCCCTTGAGTTCAAGCTGTGTTTTAATAACAGGGTTTTATTTCTCCAACTATTTAATACAAAATTAGAAATGATAACCATATGATTAATAGTAGTACTATTCATTCTTTAAATTCCGTATATAACAAGCGTGTCCCACATCTAATTTACTTAAGAATTGCAAGAAAGAAACAGAGTTCTTGGAAGGAACTTCTTGGGTCTGGTGGAAGGAAGAGAACTTCTATCTAATGTATACTTTTAATTAATACTAATGATTTTTGTTTTACTCTTATTACGTGTACGTGTAAATATATGACAAAAATTCCAGATTGTGAAAAGCGAAGCCATAATAATGAAATGCAAAATTTGCATAATAAATAGTAATATTTTAAGTGGCATTACCTAACCATAATATATATAAGAAGCAGCTAACTTTTCCCTTCTGAGATGCATTATTATTTCAGTGTTAATTTAGTCTGTTAGAGACTCGTCATTTCCTCGTTTTGTTGGAAATAATGAAGCTTGGGGAACAACCGAACAAACCGAAACTCAATTTCGTAAATTGGTATAATAAGTTAGAGAAGCCACACACACACGCACACACATATATATGCTATCCCCCTTTCACTTTCTTTTTCTCTGAAACTCTCTTTTACCAAACCCCACCAAGCAGCTCACGTCTGTGTGTATATATATGCATGCTATATATATATATATATATATATTCATAACAGTGGCTTCACTCCATTTCTGCCCGTCTCACTTTCAGAAGCTTCCCTGTAACATCAATGGCGGGCGTCATCACAGCTCAAGAGCTTCACATGTTCAACAAAACGGAAAGACACCTTGTGAGGTATCTCATCTCCATTCTTGGTCGTGACCCTATCAAGTCAATCCTCACCGTTGCTCTCTGGCTCTGGCTCTGGCTCGAGCATTTTGCTCGTCCCAACCTCCTCCCTCAAATCTCCCTTCTCCACTTTTACACGTTCCACGCTTTGGCCAACGAGGCCCTTCTCTGTCTTCACTGTTTAGAACACTCCGACGCCGACAACCCTCTCTCTTACTGCGCCGCCATCCTTCTCACCGCCACATTAATCCAAAGGGACCTCACTCTCGCCTTCTTTAACCGTTGGCGCTTTACCATCATTGCCGGCATCAAAAGTCTTCTCAACAATATCTGTTGCAGGATCTTTACTGATATCTTTTCGGATGTGTATCGCATCGCGGCCCCGACCAGCTTTACTGGCCCTCCCACCCCTGTGATGGTGCCGGGCTTTCCGCACGCCTTGTACGGGCCTTTCAGACCCAGCAGGGCCGAGTGGGATTTGCGAGACGAGAGGTTATGGTATGACCGGTGGTGGAAACCGTCAAGTGACGTATTGGATGACGACAAGGCCGTGTTCCTCACATTTTCTGAAGGCTTCCCTGTGACGGAGGAAGAGGTGTCGTATCTGTTCAGGACTTTGTTTGGCGAGAAAAGCGTGGTTGAGATTTTAATGGGAAGTATGTTGGGGGAGCAACGTGGGCTGCGGGAGGGGGCTCTGTACGCCACCGTGGTAGTGGATAGCGTGGAGACGGTGGATCGGATCTGATCGGAAGGAGGCTGGTACAGTATAAGATCAATGGGAAGGATATCTGGGCTCGTACTGACGCGTGTAGAAGACTGTCCTCGGTCGTCGACGACTGACGCTGACTCCACCTTGACAATGCCGACGCAACCTAGAATGTTCTTAATTTAGCTAAATGACAAAAAGCAGATAAAAACCTGTGGACAGAGATATAAAAAAAGTGTGAATATATATATATATATATATATTTGTGCGCGCGCTTACTTTCTATAGTAACACCTGGAGTACAAACTGGTGCGTCAGAATTGGTTTTTCTAACCTCTAAATCTTCAATTTGAAAATGATTCTTTCCGGGGAAAATCGCTGGAAAATACCAAATAAGCAAATTAATTGCTCTTTGCCACCAACACAACTGAGGTACCTAACTGTCATTAATATTCAACTTGAAAAGACACAAAAGCCCTTGGTTTCACAACACGATTTTAGGCGGGAGGGAGGAAGGAGCCCTTAATTTCCAATATTCCTCAAACAAGCCTTCCGTGGAGCATTGTCCGCCGTGGAGCATTGTCCGCCGTCCAGCACTGTCCGCCGTCCAGCACTGTCCGACGTCCAGCACTGTCCGCTGTCGAGCATCGTTCTCGAGCAAGCATTGAAGAAGATTTGTCGAGAATCCTAGGGATTTTGCTACTCACAAAATCTGGTGAGAATGATTTGCTCAGTTTCCCCGTGTCGATTTTAAGCAGATTTCCTCGCATGTCAATGGGGTTGGTAGTGAAGATTAACATATTCTGTTCATTTAGTTCAATATAATTAACTCTGAACTCGGTTTCGGCTTTTTACTTCAGATGGGTTATGCTAAATTAGTAGACTTTCGTTACTTAATATATTTTAACATTACTCAATATCATTGCCACAATGGATCATCCATTGCACATCATGGGAGAGTATTTGCACAAAACGTAAGCTCAATGGCACATCATGGAAGATCAATTGCACATAATGAAAGAGTGATTGCACAAAATAAAAGATCAATTGCATAAAACGGAAGATCAATTGCACATTATGGAAGAGTAATTGCACAAAATGGAAGATCAATTGCACAAAACGGAAGATCATTGGCACAATGGATCATCCTTTGCACATGGGAGACTAATTGCACAAAACAGAAGCTCAATTGTATATCATGGAAGATCAGTTGCACATCATGGAAGAGTAATTGCACATGTTTTATTGAATAATTCCCAAGCTCTCTAGAAACATGACCATTCATTAAAAAAGAATTTTGAGAGAAAGGTATCATGATCAAGGCCAATAATCTTCCATTAGATGCAATTACTCTTCCATGATGTGCAACTGATCTTCCATGATATGCAATTGAGCTTCTGTTTTGTGCAATTAGTCTCCCATGTGCAAAGGATGATCCATTGTGCCAATGATCTTCCGTTTTGTGCAATTGATCTTCCATTTTGTGCAATTACTCTTCCATAATGTGCAATTGATCTTCCGTTTTATGCAATTGACCTTTTATTTTGTGCAATCACTCTTCCATTATGTGCAATTGATCTTCCATGATGTGCCATTGAGCTTACGTTTTGTGCAAATACTCTCCCATGATGTGCAATGGATGATCCATTGTGGCAATTATATTGAGTAATGTTAAAATATATTAAGTAACGAAAGTCTACTAATTTAGCATAACCCATCTGAAGTAAAAAGCCGAAACCGAGTTCAGAGTTAATTATATTGAACTAAATGAACAGAATATGTTAATCTTCACTACCAACCCCATTGACATGCGAGGAAATCTGCTTAAAATCGACACGGGGAAACTGAGCAAATCATTCTCACCAGATTTTGTGAGTAGCAAAATCCCTAGGATTCTCGACAAATCTTCTTCAATGCTTGCCCGAGAACGATGCTCGACAGCGGATAGTGCTGGACGTCGGACAGTGCTCGACGGCGGACAATGCTCCACGGCGGACAATGCTCCACGGAAGGCTTGTTTGAGGAATATTGGAAACTAAGGGCTCCTTCCTCCCTCCCGCCTAAAATCGTGTTGTGAAATCAGGGGCTTTTGTGTCTTTTCAAGTTGAATATTAATGACAGTTAGGTACCTCAGTTGTGTTGGTGGCAAAGAGCAATTAATTTGCTTATTTGGTATTTTCCAGCAATTTTCCCTTCTTTCCATAAATTTATGGACTTCATTCTCTGCCGCAGCAAAACAACACTCACATGATTCTTGAATATATATATATGGTTGGTGGGGTGTACCGTGTACGTAAGTTCTCTCTCTCTCTCTCTCTCTCTCTCTCTCTCTCTCTCTCTCTCTCTCTCTCTCTCTCTCTCTCTCTCTCTCTCTCTCTCTCTCTCTCTCACACACACACACACACACACATCATATATGCGTTGAGTACTATTTTCTTTTTAGTGACTTTTATCCTTTTTTTTCTATTCTAAAAAGGAAACATACTTGTCTAGTTGTCTTTATTATTAAAAAAATTCATTTCGAAAGATCGAACTGCAATTATCATGATTGTTGAAAACTAAGAAATAATTTAATGCTGTCTCCCATGCCTTTTGATACTGCATTTCTATTCAGATAAAAAAAATTGCTTTAATTTGTATCCACAATTGCTATCTTGCAATTATATATATCATGCTCAGACAAAGCTTTAAATGTAATATTTTCCCTCTTTTGTCTACAGAAGAGTTCAACAATCATGTTTTTTTTTCTTAGAGTTTGGGTTATAAATCCATATAATAGTAGCAACAAAAGCATATATGAATTTTTAAATAAGAAATTAGACATACAATTAAGTATATTTGTCTCTCGTGGCATCTAGATACTTTCCAAATATTAACCCACATGCAATAATCCATTTCAGTTGGTTTAATAGTTCAAGGGATGAGAGGGGAGGGGAAAGAAGGGGGCTTACGTACACTTAAGCGTCATGTTTTAATATATAGACTTCGTATTTGTTCTGAAAATATCAGATTATTCCTAACGTGCGTATCATTATTTGGTACTTATCTGCCACTGACGAGAAACTTACGCATGCTACGTACTCAGTGTATTTCACTGTATTAGTCATGTAAGTAACGAAGATGTTGGGAGAAAGAAACAACGGAACCGTACAGCACGATATAACGAAGATGTTTGAGGACCACTTCCATGCAAGGATAATTCAAGCACCTCTGTTGATGGTCTCTTACTTTCGTTTTTGCAAGTAATCATAATCTCTCACCACCTTCTAGCTACGAAACATACCTGGGCTTGTTTGATCACTCTACCCAATTAGGTAAATCTATATATACATACACACATACATACATAAAAACATTTTATATAAGCAAGTTTATATCATTTCAACCTCATTCCCTTCTCATTTTATATATTCATCACACTCTCAAATAATGTATCCCCTTTCATCTTCTCTCTCTCATGCCTTCCTTCTCCCTCCACACCAACATATAATAGACTAATAGTAGTATTTGGTTATTGACCTCTCACCCTCCCTCCTGTCACTCTTTCTTTTTTCAGTATATATATATATATATATATCATTTTTCTCTTCTATCCTCTTAATCTAGTGGCGTCCCACAGTTATGCTTCAACCTTAAATCTGTGACTGTAGAAACGCCACTGAGCAAGTCTGATTGTCCTGGGGTAAGTTTTACATCCAGTAATATTCAATTTTAATATAAATTATCTTGATTTGTGGAAGTATATATATATATATATATATAAAGAGTCTAGAGGATATAAGTAAAATAGGAATGATTACGCTTCCTGTCCTGTAGGAAATGAAGGAAGGCTGTGCTGATGTAATCTGAAGGAGGAAGGTTGAGATCCAAATGGGGGATTCTCTATAAATGGTCCATGTATGAAAGAGGACATAGTTCCTTCCATAACCCGGATTATTATCGGTCAAAGTTCATCCTAATTTTATTTATTGACTCTGAGTAAATATTTTTCATATTTATGATTTTGCAAGTATGTCCATGTCTCTTAATTCCGCACCAAGAAAATTCGCATACTGCCCAGGTCTGCACGACTCATGGTATCAGAGCGATGATTCTAATAAAATGGAACTCTAGATCCTTGATAATCTCTTACTATTTACTCTTACTCGTTAATAGATATCTTTATTTGAAACTGAAAATTAGTTACTTACATTACTGTGATTAAAGTTGAGTCTTAGATTATATATAATTGTGTTTCAAAATATAATGAATACTATAAGCAAATTAGAACCTCGAATATATGAAATTGGATGTAGTCATCTATCTGATAGTTCTTATTATCCATTTGTAGGAAATCAAGAAGAAACCTGTATGTTTACACCCTTTATGATAGGAGGAAATGGAAATAATACATGGAATTGAATGAATTGGAATAATATGTATATAATGAAACAATTAGGAACATATATAAATCCAAATATACATGATTTAATGGAAATATATAATTTAGAAGAAATATTGGAAATGGTCCCGAAAGATGTAAAGGAAAAGATAATGTCAAAAAAACCTACAAACAAAAAAGATAGATTAGAATTCTTAAGTCAGTCCTTAGAAGAAAAACTATATAATATAACTAAAAAGATAGATCATAATAATGAAGAGATAAAAGAAATAAGAAATAATGTAAAAAATATAATGAATTCGTTAGGAGTAAGTGAACCTATGATAATAGAAAAAATGGAATCAGAATTAGAATTAGAACCTATAGTACATAAACATAGAAAATTAAATATGATGAAAGCTATGGAAGAAATGGAAAAATTGGATACTGTAAAAGAAAAAATATATAAACAAAATATGGATGAAAATGTAAGACAGACGAGATTAATAATTGAACAAGTAATAAAAGGACAACAAATAATAAATAGTAATTTATGGACTATAAATGATAAAATAGGAAAAATAGATAAAGAAGAAATGGAAGAACAAAAACAATTAGTAAAAAACTTTGCAAGACCTTTAGAAAAGAATGAAGAATTAGAACAAGGAAGTAAAATAGCAGAAATAATATATTCAAATGATATAATAGATCTATTCGATATATATAAACCAAAAATGAACATGATGAATGCTATGAATAATGAAGAAGATGAAATAGAAAGATTAATGGGTTTAGAGGAATTAGAATTAGAACAGATCCAAAAAGACTTTAAAAATGTAACTACTATAACAAGAAATCAAGAAGAATATAGTGAATTAAATACAGGAATAAAATTTAATGAACCAGGAGATACAAGTAAAAAAGAAAAAACGGAATCAGAAAAAATAAGAACAGAAGCAGATTATATGAAACATAAAGAACAAAGAGAAAATGATTTAAGTAAAGAAGAATTAGGACATAATAAAAAAATAGAACAAGAATTTGAAATGAAATTTGAAACACCTAATAAATCAGAATTTACACCTAAAGGAAAAGGATTTATACCACCACCTATAGAACAATATGAAAGTAAAAATATACCAATGTCATGAATATGGTTAGATTTATATTGTACTTTAGAACCTACAAAAATAATAGAAGAATGGGCGAGAGCTCAAGTAATTGCATTAATAGGACGAAATTTAGACTTTCAATCGACTAATTTACTAAAAAAATCAAGCTTTTTAGGAAATGTATATTATTGGTGGAGAAGCCAAGAAGAAAATTGGAGAAATCAAATAAGATATTTAAGAAAAGAAGAATATAATGACAGAGAAAAGAATATTATGTCAAATTAGTAAAAAGATATGAATATGTTTTAAGAACAGAATTTATAGGAAGAAGTCACACCTTAGAAGAACATATAACAAGTAATGAAGCTATAAAAATATTATATCAAATAGAAATATGTTCATTAGAACCAAAATATCTAAATCAATATATATGTGAATTCCAAAAATATTATTACGAAATAAAAGAAAATCCTGAAGTAAAAAGAATAAAATATTTAGAACTATTTTATAGAAAATTACCAAAATTAATAGGAGATGAAATAATTGAAGATTATTTAAAAACATATAAAGAAAATCCAGAGTTAATGCCTTATATAGATTCTTTAGGAAGAAGAATAGATTATTTAAGAAATTATCTATCAAACAAATGTAAACAAGCATGGAGAAATATGAAATATTATAAACAAAATAAGATAATATTAAGATGTGCAGAACTTGAAAGACCACATAGATGGGGTTGTAAGGATGAAAATAAGATAAAAAGAAAATATAAAAAGAATAAATATAAATACAAAAAATACAGAAAACCAATGAAAAGATATACCAAATACAGATATAAATTTAAAAAATATCCAAAGGAGAAATTTTATAGAAAATATAAACCAAGAAAATATTTCAAGAAAGGAAGAAAAATAGATTATAGTAAAAAACCTAAGAAATGTAGATGTTATAATTGTGGCAAAATAGGACATATATCAACAGAATGTAAAGAACCAAGAGATAAGAAGACAATGAATATATTAGAACAGGCAAAAGAATATGAATTAGAACCTTTAGAATTTGATGAAGAAATATATAGTGATATAGAAAATCCAGAAATAGAAATATATAAGATAAAATTATTAAGCGATTCAAATCAAAGTGAAACAGAAGAAGAATTATTAGAATCAGACATAGAATATTTAGATGATTCAAAAGAAGAATTTAAATTATATATGATGCAAGGAAAAGAAGTAGAAGAAGTAAAAGAAGATAAAGAATATGAAGAATATAGAAATGTGTCAAAAGGAGTTATAGAAAAAAGAATAACATTTAATAAAAAGCAATATGCAAAGATAAAATATATAAAGTTAAATTTAAAAGCAGACCATTTAACAAATGAAAATTTTATGGGAAAAGTAAGTAAAATATTAAAATCCAAAAAGAATGTAAAAAGTCAATGTGTAATACTAGAAAAGAAACATCCAATAGAATCATCATTAACAGAAAGAATATTAAGAATACTATTAATAAGTAAAGGATTAATAGAGAATGAAATATCTAAATTACCATTTAAAGAAGAGGTAACTGAAATATATATAGTAGGAGTGCAATTATTAGTAAAAGCTTATTTTAGAGAAGGAATAGACTCACCTATAGAATTATTAATAACTGATGGAAGAATAATTAGTATGGTAGAAGATAGTGTATTAGGAATGTTAGTAGGAAATCTAATATATCAGAAATTAAAATTTACATTAAATACAAACTTTGCAATATCAAGAAATGATGAACATATAGACCAATCAATAATGATATATCATAAATTAAATGGAATAAAATTATTACAAGGAGCAAAAACTATAAGTATAACAGTTATGATAGGACTAGTATTTACAAATGAACATAAAATATTTAATAAATCGATAGGAAGAATTAGTATAGAAAAGCAATTTATGCCTATATTAAAGGAAATCAAAGTAGATCCTACAAATATAACTTTACCAAAATTATTAGAAATTGAATTAGATAAAATTGTAAGTATAAATGATAACAGAGGAAAAAGACTAATAGCTAATAATAATTTAGGAAATAGAACATTGAGAATTAATACACTAAACGAGCCGTTACAAATAAACATAAATCCAAGGAGAAGTATAGATATAGGAAGTAGTAGTAAATTAGCAGAAATGTCTTTAATAAATAATCCCATAAATACAGATTTAGTAGAGATAAATAAAAAGATAACAAACTTAGATATAACTAAAGAAGATGAAGAAAATAAAATTATCATGGAAATAAAGAAAAACGGTATATGGCAAGAAATGATAACATTAGTAAATGAAAATGAAGAAGAAGTAAAATTGAATTAGGATACACAGAAAATGATTATGAAGAAACTGATGAAGGATTAAAAACAAATATAATGGTTAGATTTAATAAAAGAGATGTAATACAACTAACATTATGGGTAGAACAAGATACAAAAAGAACCTATAAAATAATTTTAGGAAAAGATTTTTTAGAAAAAGTAAAACCTTATAGAAACCAAAAAGATAGTATAATATTTAACATAAACCATCAAATAATTGTAATATCTAAGTTAATATGATGATAAATATGCATAAGAAGATAAAAATGATTAAAGTAGTATTAGCAGATAAAGATTATTAGTATATAGATGAAGAAAAAATAATAATTCCAAGAGCTGATAAAGCCATGATGAATCATATAGTTCATAATATAGAAAAAGCTAATAGAGAAGAAAGACAAGAATTAAGAAGAGTATATTTTGAAGATTCACAAAATTTTGTACAAGAATATAATATAGTAGTAAACAATATGATGAATAGGGAAGAAATTAAAAAAGTATTTAAGGAAAAACTTGAACTATTATCTAGAGCCTAATTTATGGATAGGAGAGTAACATTGTACAATGAAAATATATGGTATTATAATAAAAATGAAACAAATATAAGAATACCCAAAGGCCAAAGCAGATATAGGATTATTAAGAAGATTAAATAATAGAACAACAAAAACGGATAAAATTGAAGATATAGTAACAAGACAAATGTTAGAAATAACCCAGAATAATACTCCATTATATATACAGATAGTAAATCAAGTAATAAACAGAAAAAGAGAAAGAAGGAAAATTAAGAAAGAAATTAAAAAACAACTTGAATTAATATCCAGAGTATGAATATGATAAGTGGAATTGAAATGCTGAATGAACAAATAAGAAATAAAGATAGGTTAATAATGGAAGGAAATGATTGGAGATATAAGAGGAAAGATTATATTACAGTTATACCAAAAGATAATAAAAGTTTTATAAGAATGATATTAAATAAGATGACAAAGACACATATATGGGAAAATAATAGATTAAATTATATTTATGACCAATATTATTTATTATATGAAGAAGAGTATGGTAGAATTATGCGACAAAGAAGAGATAGAAAAGATATGAAGAAAATCTTGAAAAAACGTTTAGAAGTATTGTCTAGGATATGAACAGACCACTATATTACATTTTGATAAAATTTAATTATAAAAAATATAGAACAAGAAAATATCATACTTTGGTTGATACTGGAGTAAATTTATCAGTAGCAAAATATAATGTATTACCACCAGAAGTATGGAAGAAAAAGAATAAAATGCTTAGAATGGAAAGTGCAGGAAAAGGAATTCATATGATAGAACTAGAAGCCAGAGATATAAATGTACAAATAGGAAACTATGAATTATTAATAAAAGAATTAAACCAATATAATGAGCCATCCTGTGATGTAATTTTAGGATTAGATTTTTTAGAACAATATTATCCTATGCATATGATCAGTAAAGCCTTAATATTAACAACACTATGTAAACATGAAGCTTGGGGAAAAAGAATAATTAGACCATATAGAAGAAAAGATGAAAAATTCCAGAAAAAGAATAATGAATATGAAGTGCAATTCTTACAGAACAATAATCCGGTAGAAATACAACATATGTTGGCAACATTAAACATAGTAGAAATAAAAACTATAGAACAGAGAATTATAGACAATTATAGTGATAATCCTTTAGTTCATTGGGAAAAATCTAAGCCTATGACAAAAATAGAGTTAAAAGACTATAGTAAAGCAATTAACTGTAAACCTTACGCATGGACAGAAAATGATAGAAAAGAATTTATAATGCATATTGAAGAAATGAAAAAATATAACCTTATAAGAGAAAGTAGATCAAAATATTCATCACCAGCTATAATAGTATCAAAACATAGTGAAGAAAAGAGAGGAAAAACTAGAATGGTAATTAATTATCAAAAACTAAATGAACTAGCTATAAGAAATAGATATCTTATACCTAAGATGGATTTATTATTTAATGTTATAAGAGGAAAAACAATATTTAGCAAGTTCGACTGTAAATCAGGATTTTTTCAAATAAAATTAGAAGAAGATAGTAAAAAATATACTGCCTTTAGTACATCAGAAGGATTGTATGAATGGAATGTATTACCTATGGGATTTCATAATAGCCCTAGTATATTTCAAGAATATGTATAAAAAATGTTGTTACCTATAAGAGATTTTGCAGTAATTTACATAGATGATATATTAATATTCTCAAAAGATGAAAAGGAACATGAAGAACACTTAGAACAATTTGTAAGAATAATTGAAGAAAAAGGTTTAAATATATCACCCTCTAAGATGGAACTTAGAACAATTTGTAAGAATAATTGAAGAAAAAGGTTTAAATATGTCACCCTCTAAGATGGAACTAAGAAAAGAAAAAATAAACTTCTTAGGACAAGTTTTAACAAAAGATGGAATAGAGTTACAAGACCATATAAGTCAAAAGATATTTCAATTTAAGAAAATAACAAATAAAAAAGAGTTACAATCATTTTTAGGATTGGTAAATCAAGCTAGAAATTATATACCTAATTTATCAAAATTAACTAAGTTAGCAGGAGAAAAAACTGTATGGAAATGGGATAATAATATAGAAAAGGTAATAGAAAATAGAAAATCTTTATGTAAAGAATTACCTAAGTTAACTATACCTTTGAAAGAAAATATAAAATGGATAATATATATTGATGCCTCAGATAATTATTGGGGTGCTGCCTTATATCATGAAGATGAAGATGGAATTGAAAAAATAACTAGATATACAAGTAAAAAATTTAATGAATCTCAAAGTAGATATCACTCTAATTGGAAAGAATTATTAGTTGTTGTAAAAGCTGTAGAAAAATTAGAATTATTTATAGTAAATAATACATTTATAATAAGAACAGATAATACTCAAGTAAAACATTGGTTATCTATAGGAGTTAAGCAAAATAAATTGAGTAGTAAAATGTTAATTAAGTGGCAATTTGATTTGGCTTATTATGATTACGAAGTTGAATATATCAAAGGAAAAAATAATCTAATAGCTGATTATTTGAGCAGATGGAATCAATAAACAGGTTTGGAAGACAAAGCCCTATAAGCCAAACGAACAAAGAGGAAGATTCCTCTCCAATGATGAATCAACTTGTAATGAAGATGAATATCCTTGAGATGAATATAAGTCTATTAAGTAGTCAAGTTAGTACCAGTATACAAGGGATTACAAGCTCTATATCTGGTATTAATGACTCTCTTGATGATATCTATATTCAGCTTGAGAACTTGAAGCTCTGTAAGGCTAATACCAATCCACTTATAAGTACAGATGTACAAATGAATAATGCTACGAATAAGGGCAAACAAGTATTTGTTACTGATGCTCAACTACCTATAAAAGAGTTATCCACTCTTGGTGAGTCATCCACTCACAATACCCAAAATTTAATCGAGTCATTATGACTTGAATCTCTCATGCCTGTAACCCAGTCATCCAAAACACTTTTAACCCAAACACCTGTAAGCCAACCAGAAACTGTATCTTTTTCCCAAATAATGGCCCATCAAGAAAAAGAAAAAGAAAGGCCTAAAAGAAATAATTCGACCCAAAAACCAAATACCAATAATGTCTTTGATCTCCCAAGACAATATAATTTCTATAAGATTATCATTAAGAAATTGAACCAATTGTCTTTATCCCATAAAACCATTAAGTATGTATCCCATCATGCCTTCAATAAAGCCATCATATATCCTGGAACACCTCCCAGTATTGTAAGAACCTTATACCAATATGGCCTGATCCAAAGTATATATCCATCTAGAGCTATGATAGAAATCTCCGAGTTACCCCGGATTATAACCAAAGCAGTTGAAGAATATTTTGATATTGTAACCAAGAATCAAGTTTTTATCCGATGCTATTCAACTATAGCAGAGATCACTCCAGATAAATTATATATGCCAATTAATCTTATAAGGCTTGGAACTACTAAGAGCCCTTTGGAGTATGAACCTGAGATTAAAGAAGAAATAACTGATGATGAAGACTTTCAGTTTCGTGTATCTAATATAAGAGCCCAAGATTACCATATAATTTTCCAAGAGATGAATCGTGTAAAATGTGCTGGAGATAAAGAGCAACCATGGGTATATTACTCCACAGACAAGACGTGTATTTACTCCCTTGGACAGAAGCCTCGTAATGAAAAATAGTTCAGATTATGGTATAATAAGATTAAGAAAAATGAAATGGAGAACACTGAAGAAACACAAAGAAAAATATGCCAAATAATAGGGGATTACCCTAACCATGATTGTAAGTTTTGCCATGAGATTAGAGGAAGTGACAAAAGTCCGTCTATCACGCTGGACCCAAGCCTACTCTAGGATCGTCGGCAGAAGAAGACAAGTAAAAGTGTTGGCAGAAGCAGACAAAAGAAAAAAAGTTGAAGATGGCCGACAAAAGATGATGAAGCTGAGTCAGAAAGCAATGGAATCTTATCTGTAAGATAATCTGTCATGTAAAAGTTGATGTAAGTTTCAAATCATGTAAAAGTAACCTTAGTTAAGGTTACTCGAGTTAGTTTAACTTGAATCATGTAATCAGGGTTGAGTTTTCTCGACTCTATATAAACTCTCTGTAAGTACCTTAGTTGGACACACAACATTTCAATCTTGAATGCAAAACACTTTTACAAATTCTCTCTTGTCTATTGCTGAGCTTTGCGATCAATTCTCTTCGGTGATAGCATGCAACATTATCTTTAATCAAAGACTATTGAGCAACAGTAAGGTATGATCGGCTAAACTCCTTTTAGGGATCTAGGGGAAGTTTTATTCAGGATTCATGGGAATGTTATTTTGAGAAGAGCTACTGGACAGAATGTGAAAAAAAAGAGTCTAGAGGATATAAGTAAAATAGGAATGATTACGCCTCCTGTAGGAAATGAAGGAAGGCTGTACTGATGTAATCTGAAGGAGGAAGGTTGAGATCCAAATAGGGGATTATCTATAAATGGTCCATGTATGAAAGAGGACATGATTCCTTCCATAACCCGGATTATTATCGGTCAAAGTTCATCCTAATTTTATTTATTGACTCTAAGTAAATATTTTTCATATTTATGATTTTGCAATAACAAGATTAAGAAAAATGAAATGGAGAATACTGAAGAAACACAAAGAAAAATATGCCAAATAATAGGGGATTACCCTAACCATGATTGTAAGTTTTGCCATGAGATTAGAAGAAGCGACAAAAGTCCGTCTATCACGCTAGACCCAAGCCTACTCTAGGATCGTCGGCAGAAGAAGACAAGTAAAAGTGTCTAATCCTAAAATTACATCACAGGATAGCTCATTATATTGGTTTAATTCTTTTATTAATAATTCATAGTTTCCTATTTGTACATTTATATCTCTGGCTTCTAGTTCTATCATATGAGTTTCTTTTCCTGCACTTTCCATTCTAAGCATTTTATTCTTTTTCTTCCATACTTCTGGTGGTAATACATTATATTTTGCTACTGATAAATTTGTTCCAGTATCAACCAAAGCATGATATTTTCTTGCTCTATATTTTTTATAATTAAATTTTATCAAAATGTAATATAGTGGTCTATTCATATCCTAGAAAATACTTCTAAACGTTTATATATATATATATATATATAATATGTTGGTTTTTAGAGAAACTTTAATTAGAGTAGTTCCCTAACTCATATATTGATAGATATTTTTGCTTATGACTTTGTAGGCTCTCGTTAAGAGTTTGGAGCAACTTTTTGGTAATAATCTATGAGCTGAGAAATAACATGTGTATGTTCTTCCATATACATATAACTCGTGAGGGATTGTATTGTTGTTGGTTAGCTCTTAATTTAATTACATATGAACGACTTAATCGTGTGCACGCGCGCGTGTGCATGTATTTATATGATGAATTTTCTAATAAACGAAGTTTCTTTTTAATTTTATTTTTATTTGATTTATGATTTGCAACGTGGTTAGTTAATATAATAATAATTAATATTATCATTAAATTTGTCTATAACTATAATAATGTTATAGTTTTTTGGAAATTAATTTTCTTGCAGATTTGGTTTGAATTATGATTATGATAAATCTTTGAATCATGAGGGCCAACTAATAATTTATAAATATAAAATATAAAATACTTTGTTGAATGCTATCCCTCCTTCCTTTATCGCTCCCTTCAGCTCTCTCATGCACTACTACAAAAAGGGGTTTTAACGTCCCTATTTTGGCACTTTTAATGTCCAAAAACTGGGGGACGTCTATGTGGGGGGTGTAGTAAGTTTTAAGAAAAGACGTCCCAAAAAAATGGGACGTCTAAGGTGAGACTTTAGACGTCCCAAATCTCAATTTGGGATGTCTAAAGTCCCTCCGTTGGAGGACTTTAGACGTCCCAATTCTGAATTTAGGACGTTAAAATGTTTGATTTTTTTTAAAATGATTATTTACATTCTGCATTACCTAATGAATGCAAACTGCAGAAACAGAATAGAAAATGGATTCATAAACCACAATATCCATTACAAAATGGTAAGGATATCCAACACTACAATCTTTACTATATATACATACAATAACAACACATACAACCTACTACTATATATATGTACAATAACAACCAGAAAGTGTCAAAACACTGTCATCACACAACTACAAACTGATATAAATAAAAATTTTATTGCTCTATATATTGAAGAAGATGTCCAGCCAAAAGGTCTCTAATCAAATTAAGGTCTTTACGTAGGTAGGAATCTTCATTATCAAAAATCTGAAAATTAGAAAATAAGCTTTGATAAAATGAATCAAGCAAATGAATTAATTAGCATTTCAATTAGAACACTAAAAATATTATCATTTGAGAATGAAGAAGCGATTACCTTTTCAAAATCGCTAGTAATTATACTTTGAGTGATGTTATACATATAAAGTATAACATAATATCCGCATTCAGTGTTGCCAGGTTGTCGAGGGCACTTTAAATCAAAGGCAATTGGTTGTTAAAATCAATAAAGGTATGTCTAAAATGACTGTCAATGAAATAATTAGAATCAAAACTAGTTACTATCGGATAAAACCACTTTGGCTTTTTAACAACTATACCCTCGCGTGACTCGCCTAGGACTCTATATGTTTGACAAGCACTATCATGAAAATCAAAATCAACTGAAATTAGAACTATTCATTTTTTTAAAAGTCAATAAAATACAAACAGAATAATTTATGTGTCGAAGAGGGATTTTGTATCTTTGTCTGGCCTTTTACGTATGGGATTAAACCAATAGACTAGGTTGCGGCGAGGACAAATAACACACAAACTTCAGTGGTAATTATAACATGTACAGATTAAAATAAAGTTAGATGACAAGGCAATTATTTATTAAACATCTTAAATTGATAAAATGAAAATACGAACCGTTGAATAATGGGTGCTAGATAACAACGAAGTTTAGTCTCTCCCATTGTGTAGCCCACATAGTGAGTCCTATATGCCACAGTATTGGTATCCCCTGTCGTATTCGCATGGCATAAGAATCCATACCAATCACGTCTTTCCATGCTTGTGCAGAGGCCGTGGAAGATGCTATAATAGAATTAAAATAAGGAATGAATTATTGAATGTATGAAATCAAAAAACCACTAAATGAATTCTATGGGAAAATTGAAAAAAAAAACTTACCAGATTGCAAATTTCACCCAGCCTGTATCTATCTCCTCCAACCTGATAAACTGCTTGAGATATGTATTGTCAATTGTGTAGGGATACTCCAATGTAAGGCCCACAATCCCTTGAGGCATCTTCAAGTCAACCTGTTTAATGCCCTTATAGATATGTTGTAGCCGTGCTAACTATGGTCATTTCCTTGCATCTTTGTCATCCTTTTAAAACATCAAAAAACAAATTGTTATTAGGATGCCAATAGATTTTCAATAATAGTAAGGTAATGCCTACCATTGGAGGTGTTGCCTCTGAACCAATAAGATTTTGAGGGCAAAGGATGAAAGATTCTATCGCCTGACCTAACATGCCAACCTCTGGATCAGGAACAGGGATGGTTGTACCTTCTTCCCCCTTTCTAACACTTGTCACATTCACCCTACGAAAATCCTATGAAATTTGTTGATGATGGTGGGTGGTAGCACGTGTGTGAACGAGAGCATCAGCAACAACACGCAACAGTGGATCCTCCAAATAGAGGGTGGAAGGGTTTCCCAAAACTGGAATGGGAGAAGGGTCGCCAAGTGGTTCTTCTAAAGGGTTGTAACTTCCTTTGGTGTTATTGATGGTCGGGGATTCCTGAGTTCTATGTTCGTCCCTTGCCCTTTGCGCTTCGAACATCTTTGCCATTTCAAGTTGAAGCTCTGGCAATAACTCTTGTCGGAGCTTGTCACGAAGATTGGCCTCGAGCTCTCGTTCAAGGTCCTCTCGAATCTTGGCCACAAGGTCCCTACTAGGTCCAGCTTGTGACAAATAACGTGAGTCTTGTCCAAAATACCTCACGGCACTAACTCCTCGTGTCTCTCCTCGAACACGACCAGGGTCATCTGCCTTCCCAATAGCCGTTGACAAGATGTCCATCCGTCTACTTGGATTGAATGAACCTTGGCTACTATAATCTTTTAGTTCATCCTGTAGCATACAGTTTATCGTAAATGTATCGAAACCACTCTCGATATGCAAAAAATTAGGTACTTATGGTAAAACTACTTACAATCCTCGCAGCAACTTCAACAACAACCGGATTTATGTACTTCCCACCCTTAATCCTCCCTGCTTTCAATTTTTTATGACGTGGAAGAGGTGCCGGGGCCTGGATAACAATGCTAGGATCAGATTCCGCTGCTTCCTTCATTTTCTCCAACTCTTCTTGCATCATTTACCGCTCAAGCTTTCGATATCCACCACGAAACATATAATGTTGATATTTATTTTCTGCTTGCCTTTATGCATTTACTGCACTTAATGCCTATGAATGAAAAACAACAAAAAATAGATCAACGATATCAAGTATATGAAAATCAAAAGCTCTATATCATGATGACAAAAATCTTACCAAAAACTGAGGATCTGCCCGTGATGCCACAAACAACCTCCAATCCTCTGGAGACAAATACGAATAATGTTGACATGGATCCTTACCCCTCTGGGCCCCTCAAATGTACCTTGCCCTTAGCTTGTTCTTGAAACCTTTCCATCATATCCGAACCTCACCCATCCAGGGCCTGTACATCTCCCTGGTGTATGGGATATCGTATGTTTGCTGCAAGGTAAAACATAAGATAATTATATTTGAAATAATAGGAATAAAGCTACAATTATCATAGATGTATCAAAACTTATATATCAAAAGTTGCTGTCAAATCATGTCTTTCATTTTTGGGGGAACCAATCTCCAATTATCATAGGTAATACGCACTTTACTTCGACACAAAAACCCTATGTAGCTAATAAAATAGTCTTCCTGAGGATCAACTGGATTTAGATTGTCATCGAAGTCTATATACAGCCTCTCTTGTTGATGTTCATGACGTGCAACCAATGCTCCCATCTTTGTACAGCCTCTAACCCTCCTTCTTGCAATGGGTCATCTCTAGGTCTTTCATCATCTCTACACCTTTCGTCATCCCCAACACTTTGATTTGAGTCACTAAAGTTGTCCATATTCCTGTTAATACAAAAATCATAGTCAGATACGTAAATAAATTGCAATCAAAATAAAATAAACTAAGCAGGAGTAAAACAAAAAAACACAGTTCTCTTTTATAAATTAAGGTCTTACTCTATATTGTTTTCAATATTCCTTCACCATGATCATTTCTTAAAGCATATTCGTCATCATATACCAATTCTACTTCATTTGTTCGAGGTGGAGTTGTTTTGAAAGGTGGTGTGTCGTCAAGGTTGAAGGTCAGATCACCATACTTCTGTTTTTTACTTTTAAAGACAATGGACATGTTTTTGCTCGCAGGATCAGTGACATAAAACACATGTTTCGCCTAGCTTGCTAAAATAAAGGGCTCATCTCTATAGCCAACTCTTCAAAGATCGACTAATACTATTTATCTATTACCACAACATTATTGCTAACCCGCTTACATTTGAATAAAGCAACTTTGAACTTGTTGTATGTAATCTCTCATATTTCTTCTATAACTCCATAATAGGCCATAGACGCTAATATAGGGTTTTTGTCTCTCAAACTGGAAAAATGCATGGCTTCAGCTTCTACTATGACCCCATTATTTTGCATGGCACTTCTGTCATCTTGCTCTTTCGTATAGAAAGAATAGTCATTTATATCATAACTGTAATATCCTGATTTGTGATTAGGGCTAATGGCTCTGATAATCATTGTAATTAGTGTAATTAAGCACTATGGGGATTAATGTAATGTGAAGTTTGGAATAAATATGTGTGATATTTAAGATCAAGGGTTGAGATTCGTTGATAATGGGTCGGAATCTCATGTGTTGTGATTTTGGTGAGCTTATAAGGGAGTGAGTGGATGATGACATGTGGTATAGGGGGAGCCATTGGATGAAGCACTAGAAGACAAAATCTCACTTTTTCCTCATTTTCTCTCTCCTATTCGGCTAGCATGGGTAAGGAAGGGGAGGAAGTGACATCTCATCATCTCTTCCATCTCACCATTATCTCTCTCTTCTCTTTCTTTCTCCTCTATTTTCGGTGACTTTGAGGCAAGAAGAGGAAGAAGAAAAGCTTGAACCTTGGTGAGTTATGATCCTCTAATGCCTTGATCCTCTTTTCTAATATTGTGTATCTCATTGAGAGCTCCATTGTGATGGTTGTAGAATCTTGAGAAGTGGTGATTTGTGTATGAGTCAAAATTGGAAGTTGGAGAATCAAGATTCTGGATTGGGCAAAGAGAAGAGGTAGGTATTTAGAGCATTTTGATGTATTGTTTGTGATTTTTGGCTAGGTTTGGTAAAATCTGGAATTTTGCCTTAATTATGCCTATTTCTGGAAATATGAAGCTCATTATGATTGATGATTGGAAATGATTTAGTTTGGAGATCTATGAACATTTGATGTAATTTGGGATATTAAAAATGTGTTAAAGGAATTTGGATGTTGTGTATCATGGAGACCTTAGTGAGTGATTGTGGTCAAATTGGTTTTGGAGTGTTTTTAAAGTTGCCAATGTGTTCCCTAGTTAGTGCCAAGTGTGGGTGAGTATTGAGAGGAGTTTGGGAACCATTTGGAAGTGAAATTGACCATCTGGTGTTTCTGGTTTTTGGCTGCGTTTTGGTCTCTGATACACATCACTCGAGCACAGGATGATCATGCTCGAGTGATATGCGAGTTTTTCCCTGTTCTGCTTCGAGTTCACCTGGGTCTTATGAATAATGCTCGAGTGCATCATTTTGTGCTCGAGTGAGGGAAGAACATGCTCGAGTGAGCTTAGGGCTGCTCGAGTGATCGTGGAAGTTGTGAGTTGAGGTTGTCTTCGGGTTATCACTAGCGGGCCATTGCCAAGAGTATGCTCTGACACTAGCGGGCATAGCCGTTTCACTCGAGCACTGGGGGTCATGCTCGAGTGAGCTTGTGCCTCCGGTATGGGTGGTGCTCTCGGGTTGTCACTCGAGGCGTTGTGCTCTCGGGTGCTCGAGCATGAGTTGGGTCATCACTCGAGCACAGAGCTTCTTGCTCGAGTGATGCGAGCACTTTCAGGCTGAGAAGGTTGCTCTCGGCCAAGCACTAGCGAGTGAGAATGGTCTCACACGAGCACGAGCGCTCATCACTCGAGTGAGGTCATCTTCACTCGAGTGAGGCCGTCAGAAATCAGTGTTTTACCTTCGAGTAAGGGGTCTTTTGGGTAGTGTCTTCCAACCCTTTAGGCATATGATTAGGCCTCTATTAGTCACCTAAAGAGTCCTAAATGATAACCAACTGAGAGTATTATTGAAATATACATATGGAAAAGAGATTGATTGGTTGTCCCTAATTGATATAGGATTTGATATCTGCTGAACGCGTGAGCCCACTGTGCCAAAGATTGTCAGGAAAGATACAGGTAGCGACTCCTCTCTTATACTTTATGTAAATGTATTGTATGTTTGTCTGTCATTCATTGTGTGGATGTTGCTGCTGCTGCTGCCTTGTGATACTTTGTGCATTGAGATGCGTTGTGGTGCTTTGTGCTTTGTGTTGCTGCTACATAGTGTTCACCGCGAAAGCAGGCGTTGTGCATAGTGAATACAGCGAAAGCTGGCATAGTGTTTACCACGAAAGTGGGCGTAGTGCATTGTGATTACAGCCGTGAGTGCTGTCGTATGTGGCGCAAGCCAGAGATCATTGTGAAGCTGCTGAAAATGATGAACTTACATGCTTTATGTTTATATATCGTATGAGTGTCTTGTTGCTACTGAGATTCTTTAGAATCTCACTCTTTCCATATGACTAACTTTTTCAGACAGGGCAAGTGGCTTGAAAGGGAAGCGACCAACCAGGAGTGGTTAGGGCTTAGGGACATTTTATATTTGGACGTTGGTTATCCTTGTTTTGGTTTTGGGATTACTAAGTGTATATGTGATGTAAATGAATATTTTGGTTATGTAATCCCTATTGTTGGGAAACCATAAACCCAAGTTATATGTAAGTAAACCCGGGGTTTTTTCGGGATTTTAGCTTCCGCATTCTGATATTCATTATGTAATTTGATTTCTCAAGTAATTATATTCGTAGTGAATGTGAGACCAGGGTGAAATACGTTTTGGAAATTGATTTTTGAAATACCCCATCTCTTGGATGTGGGATTATAAATTGTTATCTCTTTTTATTGGTCTCCATTTCACTTAAATTTTGAAGTACGGATGTAATTACGATGAGGGGGGTTACAATAACTGGTCCAAGTAATGACCTGAAATAAAGGCCCCCAAGCTAGCCACTCGATTATCTTAAACACACCGGTCTCGTACGCAACCTTTTCCTCGAACCACTCTATGAATGTCTTATTTTGCTCAATAGCAATCTGCATGTCATTCTTCCTTGGATTCTTGTTCTTCAAAGTCTTTTTGTGTTCATTTATGTAAGGTTGAACTTCTTCCATATTATTCAGGATATACAAGTCGGCTTGTAACACCTCTTCACGAGGAACATTCTTCACTTTCAGTCCTCGTATTCCCTTGCTTCTCCCCTCTTCATGCTGAGATTGTTCCTTCATCCCTGACATATAATCTTTGCAAAACTCCATAGCCTCCTCAACTATATATCTTTCTACTATTAAGGCTTCTGGTCGATAAGGATTTTTAGAATACCCTTTTAAGATCTTCATGTATCGCTCGAAAGGGTACATCCACCTCAGGTAAACTAGACTGCAGAGCCTTACCTCCCTTACCAAATGAACTATCAAATGTACTATTATATCAAAAAATATATCAAAAAATGAAGGAGGAAAATGCATCTTTAGTTGTGACAAAATAATGTAACCCTCATTTTCCAGTTCATCCAACTTTTCAGTGTCAATAACTTTGTTACAGATAGCATTGAAGAGAACGCATAATCTTGTTACATTCGTTCGTACTTCATCTTTTATTATGCCTCTAATAGCAACCGGTAATAGTTGTTACATCAACACATGATAATCATGGGACTTCATTCCCACTAACTTTAAATCGTCCATTAAGACACATCTTCTCACATTCGAGGAATACCCTTGCGGTACCTTAATTTCATGCAAACACCCACACAAACTTCTTTTCTCTACTTTAGATAGTGTATGAGCTGCTGGCTCCATGTATGCCCTCCTACTACCATCATCTCTTAGTTATGGATGTAATCGTGCTCTTATTCCCATATCAACAAGGTCTAATCTCGTACTAATCCCATCTTTAATTTAGTCTTCCTTGGTATGTGCAAAAGGGTACTGATAAGGCTATCACAAACGTTCTTCTCTACATGCATCACATCAATACTGTGTCTTACGTCAATCGAACGCCAATATAGAAGATCAAAGAAAATAGATCTCTTCTTCCATATGTTCTTATCACCCGCAGTCCTCTGATTCTTACCAAAAGTGACATTGATACGTTCCACTTGACTGTAAACTTCCTCTCTGGTTAATACCTTTGGAGACATTCCATGTTCTGCTAAGCCGTTAAAATGCTTTCTTAGCCTATGATACGGGTGAAACCGATGAAGAAATCTCCTGTGGACAAGGTAGAGAGTTTTTCTTCCATGCTTTAGTTGATGGAAGTGTGTTTCTGCTTCACATATCGAGCATACTTTATGACCCTTCACGCTGTACCCTGACAAGTTTCTGTACGCAGGGAAGCCATTTATCATTGTGAAAATCATTGCATATAGCTTGAAGGACTCCTTCTTATAAGCATCAAACACATCTACGCCTTCCTCCCACAACTTTTTCAAATCCTCAATCAAAGGCGTCAAGTAGATATCAATATTGTTCCCTTGCTATTTTGGTCCAGAAATCATCATATAAAGCATCATATACTTGCGTTTCATATATAGCCAAGGAGGCAAGTTGTATATTATAAGGAGAACTGGCCACAAACTATGTGTGCTAGTAAGAGTTCTATACGGATTGATGCCATCTGTACAAAGCCTAAGCCGAAGGTTTCTCGGCTCGCTGCTAAATTGAGGAAAAATTTCATCTATTTTTTGCCATTGTGGAGAGTCAGCTGGGTGCCAAAGATATTTCTTATCAGATATGTTAGAGCAAGCGTTTCACCCAAGAGGGGGGGGTGAATTGGGTGATACTAAAAATTTCATTGCAAATATGAAAACTTGACGGTGAATATAATGCAGTAAAGAGTAAGGAGAAATATCACCGAAGTGTACACCGGGAGTTATACTGTTCGGCCACAACCACTTTGACCTACGTCCAGTCCTCAGAATATCTCTGAGAGTTTCACTATAACTTCCAAGATTTAGTGGGTTCTTGGCACCTCAGTACAAGCAAGTTCCTTCGCCTGGACACTCGCTCCCCCTAACAAGTTGTAATCCAATCCCAACTCAAGGTTCCACAACCTTAAGTTACCTCAATAACAAATATTGAGTTTAAATGAAATATCTCTCTCACAGAGTAAATAAGAATCACTGAAGTACAAAATTACAAGTATATGTAAAACAGAGTATTGAACGTGAACTTGATAATGTGCCGTGTGTGTGTTCTTGTTATTTCTCTGTTTGAATGTTCCCATATATATAGATGTGTTGGTAATGATTGTTGGAACATTTTCTTCTTTCCCGTTAGAGTGTACGCAGCCACTGTTGACTTTTCCAGTATTTGAAAAATATCCGTTTGTGGTAGGTGGCAGTAGGTGGCATTTGAATGTTGCATTTGACTTTCCTTATTTGGTAAGATCTCTTCATTGTTTATCTACGGATATGCTAAGAATACTAATACAATGAAAGGTTAATCATATAGGAAACAAAACAATGAACGTAGAAATGAATTCTGAATTTCTGGACTTGGATATTCGAGTAGTTCCTCAAGTATTCATTAAGTTTATTCGAGTAGTTACTTGAGTAACTTCATGAAATCATTGATAGAGACCAAGTCAATAAATGGACATCATAATCCTTGGGTACTGCATGGAATAAACAAATTTACAAACCTTGGAAATACCTGTTTACTCGGGTACCTACTCGAGTATGGTACAATTTACTTCATAGGTTACTCGAGTGGCTACTCGAGTAATCTCTCAAATAAACTTCTGGTTACTCGATCCTTTACTCCAGTAATGTTGGTAGAATTACAAGGCTGAGAGCACTTCAAGTTTGCTTCCATGGTTACTCGAGTACTGCCTCAAGTAATTATCAATTTTCTGCATTGCTTACTCGGGTAGATACTTCAAGTGTTGTGTAAATAATTCTGCAAATTACTCGATTACTGACTCGAGTAATCTAGTTTAAATATTTGAGAAGGAATAATTGAATACCTGCATACTTGAGTAGTGCCTCGAGTAAAGTGATAATAGCATTTCAAGTTGTTCGGGTATTACCTTCAAGTTTTACTTACCATAGTGAGTTACTCGAGTAGCTCCTCGAGTAACATTGGTAAGATTGAAAATGCCGAGAGCAGCATATTTCTTAAAGCAGGGGACTCGAGTACAGACTCAAGTAACGTTGGCAGGACGAGAGCAACTGGAAGTGATTCCCTAATTACTCGAGTACTCACTCGAGTAACATTAGTAGGCCGAGAGCAACTTGAAGTCTTTTACCTGGTTACTCGAGTAGCTACTCGAGTAATGTTGGTTGGTTACTTGAAGGTTGACTCTAGTTACTTCAAGTTTCTATCTCATTACTCGAGTACTTACTCGAGTAACCCTTTGGAAATTTTACCAGTGATGAAGTTTCTCAGCTTTTTCTCTTGGCCTTTCTTCATTACTCCAGTACTTACTTCAAGTGATGATTTGTCCTATTATTTCTTTGTTCAAACTTATTTGTTTATCAAATTCATACCATTCTTTGTTATCATTAAAACATGTGAGATCTAACAAGATAATCTCTCATCAGAGTGCCATCTCAACTTCTTCACTTTTGTTGCATTCTCAAACAAACGTTTAGAACGTAGTATTATTGGAAGATACCATATAACCTTTAAATGTTGTCTTTTAGTTATTACATTGCCACAACCACCATCTTTTTTCACTTTGTATCATGCAGTTTTACACTTAGGACACTCACTAAGACCTCTATACTCATTTCTGTACAGTACGCAGTCATTAGGACAAGTATGTATCTTTTTATACTCCATACCCATCGACAGGATTTTCTTGGCCTCATACATACGATTTGGAAGTACATTATCCTCTGGAAATATATCACACAATAGTTCAAGCAGTAATGTGAAACTACTATTGGTCTACCCACAAGCTGCCTTTAAGTTAACCAAATGCAACGTTCCTGTCAGCCATGTGTACTTACTCCCAGGGTCCAACGGTGTCTCTGTATCACTTCGCAGGTGTTCGCCGTTTAGCTTCCGCAAGCGTACGGGTCACAAGTAATAAAGTGATGAGTGAAGATCATTCCCACGAGGACTATGATGAAAGCGAGCTAACAAATGTAACTATATGTTTAATTAGGTTAAATGGAGTCATTTAAAATTGATCAAGTTTAACCAAAAACATGTGGAATAAGGTGAAAGAGAAATTCAAAACTACCTTTAGATTAAAATTTATAAGAGCAAATGATTCTTTGAATTCAAGTATTTAATGAAGCTTAGGATTGTTTATCCCCCTTATATTTCAAAAGCACTCACTAAATCCCCTAATACGTTCTACTTAATGAAGATTATACTAGCCTAGGATACTAATTTACTTATAAGTGCTCTCTCAAGTCTCCAAATAGGTGTATAGTTCAATTAATTCATGAATATCTTAATTAACTAATTAAACCCTGATTTCATTGCAAATCCTATTTGGCTATGTGAGGTCAATGAGTGTATCTCTACCTCATTAACAAAGCTATCCATTCAATTCATAAATTTCAAAATCTCACACGATTTAACTCAAGTTCTACACTCAATCTAGCCCTCTCAAGCATTAATCAAGTAAACCCAATAATCTTATTGGTGGCCAATCAACAAGAAGCTTTAAGTAAATAGTAAAATCAGTATAATCTCTTCATTAATCACACATATAAAGGGGAAAATGAGTACTTAATCCATACAAGGGTTCAAAACAACCCTAAAATGAGGTGTTTAGCTACACAAAGTCATGAAAAAGCTACAATTATGCAGAATAATTATAGCCATTACAGAAACTTAACAAAGAAAGAGAAGAGAAATGAGAAAAACCAAGGATTTGAGCCCCAAATTGCTTCTAGACTTCAACCCAAGCTCAATACTCTTCAAGGGGGTAAAATCCTAGCACACCCAACTCCTAGGAACACTTGAAAACTGAAGAATAACCTAATTTTGGCCTATCCCTTTTTTAAATGCCCACTTCATGCGTTTCAGTAAGTAAAACGCATGGTTGCATAGTCTGTCGTATGCTTCGGCACATACGTGTGTGCTGAAGCATATGACACAGTAAGTTCTGACCTCGCCTGCTTCAGCACATATGCTGTTGGCTAAAGCATATGACACAGTGAATGCAATTTCCCATTGGCTTCAGCACATGTATTGTTGGCTGAGGCCAACAACAAAAGAGCTTCCCTCCTGGTTTATTGAGCTTTTCCTTGGTCTTTTAGAGCTTTTTGACTTGTCATCTTTCACCTACAAGGAGGAGGAATCATGAGCTCTTTAATTTTAAGAGATAATCCTACTTATATGCATTTAACTCATGATTTGAACTTTTCTTTTGTTCTACCATATTTTCTTCTATATATGCACAATTTGTACTTAAAAGCAAGTGAATATAGAAGAAAATGTGCTACAATGTTATCAATATACAATAACACTGATAATTTCATATTTCATTAGTTGATATGGAATAATGAAACGCTATTAATATAACTATTATTCTTTTTAACAATACTCATGCTCACTCAATTTTTTAAAGAAAACATTGTTGAGTAATTACTAGATGTGGGTTATGCGTAATGAATGAAGTTCGAAAAATGCGTAAGGAAAATTCGGTAATTGATGCTTGAGTGGCATGACTTGCAATATATAACTTAGTTTCACTTTGTGTTAGGTACTTATAATGACATTTTAGTATTTTACGAATTCCAGCCAACATATAATTAAAGGGAAAATGAATTTTCAAGGCCTTAATTATGTTGTAGCCATTGAATACTTCAAATTTTGAACTCTGCAGTTTGGATGTGTATAAGTGTTTATGCTAACTTGAATTTGTTTGACGATAGTCATCATTCACAATAGTCCCTTTTCACCTTGTATTTGTGGTTTATGTTAACATGACACTGGCTGCAAACATGTTCAGTTTTAAGTTTTGGTAGAATTTTAACAGAGTTCTCTTAGATATCAATTCTTTTGTCTTTCCACTAATGGAGATATAAAATGCTTATCTCATTGTCATATGCTTGTAAGTTAGTCTATTGTGTATCATTTTCTTGTTATGACAATTATCTTAGGACATTTTTTTATACAAAAAAGGCCAAGACTAGAGCTTGGAATAAACTAATCCGCAAGACAACATTGCTACCTATTCAACCATGTCATCTCGTAAGTACCCCGCACAACCTGGATGCGCCAATGGCAACACTACTAGTCCACCTACAATGTGGTGAGCATCCCTATCTTAGGATATTTTAATTAATGGTTTCATCAAATTCTACTCTTTACGTGAATTGATATCTTGATTAGTTCATGTGCTTCTTTTGTAGGAATTTAATTCCAATTGGCTACAGGCATCAAGGAGCCAACTGTTAGATCTATCATGTTTTGATGATAACAAAGAATGGTATGAAAAAGATTTGATAAACAAATAAGTTTGAACAAAGTAATAATAGGGCAAATCATCACTTGAAGTAAGCACAGGAGTAATGAAGAAAGGCCAAGAGAAAAAGCTGAGAAACTTCATCACTGGCAAAGTTTCTAAAGGGTTACTCGAGTAAGTACTCGAGTAATGAGACAAAAACTTGGAGTAACCAGAGTCGACCTTCAAGTAACCTGCCAATATTACTCGAGTAAGTACTCGAGTAATAAGGTATAAGACTTGCAGTTGCTCTCGGCCTGCCAACATTACTCAAGTAGCTACTCGAGTAACCAGCTAAATCACTTGCAGTTGCTCTCAGCCTGCCAACGTTACTCGAGTGAGTACTCGAGTAACCAGGTAAAAGACTTCCAGTTACTCTCGGCCTGCCAATATTACTCGAGTCTGTACTCAAGTCCCCTTCTTCAAGAAATATGTTACTCTCGACATTTTCAATCCTGCCAATATTACTCGAGGAACTACTCGAGTAACTCACTATGGTAAGCAAAACCTGAAGGTAATACTCGAATAACATGAAATGCTTTTATCACACTTCACTCGAGGCACTACTCAAGTATGCAGGTATTCAATTATTCTTTATCAAATATTTTAACAAGATTACTCGAGTCAGTAATCGAGTAATCTGCAGAGTTATTTACACAACACTTGAAGTATCTACCCGAGTAAGCTATGCAGAAAATTTATGTTTACTCGAGTAAGAACTCGAGTAACCAGGTAAGCAAACTTGAAGTGCTCTCAGCCTTGTAATCCTGCCAACATTACTGGAGTGAAGCATCGAGTAACCTAAAGTTTAATTGAGAGATTACTCGAGTAACTACTAGAATAACCTATGAGGAAAAGTGTACCATACCCGAGTAAGTACCCGAGTAAACAGGTATTTCCAAGGTTTGTAAATTTGTTTACTTCATGCACTACTCAAGTTATGTAACTTGCTATCATTACTCTCACGATGATACTCGAGTAAGTACTCGAGTAAACTTAACGAATACTCGAGTAACTACTCGAGTATGCAAGTACAGAAATTCAGAAATCATTTCAACATTCATTGTTTTGTTTCCTATGTGATTAACCTTTCATTGTATTAGTATTCTTAGCATATCTGCAGATAAACAATAAAGAGATCTTACCAAATAAGGAAAGTCAAATGCAACGTTTAAACGCCACCTACCGCCACCTACCGCAAACGGATATTTTTCAAATACTGGAAAAGTCAACAGTGGCTGCGCAAACTCTAACGGGCAAGAAGAAAAATGTTCCAACAATCATTACCAACACATCTATATATATGGGAACATCTAAAACAGAGAAACAACAAGAACACACACATGAACGCATTATCAATTTCACGTTCAATACTCTATTTTACATATACTTGTAATTCTGTACTTCAGTTATTCTTAGTCGCTCTGTAAGAGAGATATTTCATTCAAACTCAATATTTGGTATTGAGGTAACTTAAGGTTGCGGAACCTTGAGTTGGGATTGGATTACAACTTGTAAGGGGGAGCGAGTGTCCAGGCGAAGGAACTTGCTTGTACTGATGTGCCAAGAACCTACTAAATCTTGGAAATTATAGTGAAACACTCGGAGAAGCTCTGAGGACTGGACGTAGGTCAAAGTGGTTGTGGTCGAACCAGTATAACTCCCTGTGTACACTTCGGTAATATTTCTCCTTATTCTTTACTGCTTTATGTAATATCCCGATTTGTAATTAGGGCTAATAATTGTGATAACTATTGTAATTATCTTGATTAAGCACTATTATGATCTATGTAATTGAATTTTGGAATAAATACATGTGGTATTTAAGATCAAGGGTTGTGATTCCTTGACCGTGGGTCGGAATCCTACGTTTTGTGACTTGGTGAGCTCATGGAGGGAATTGGGTGGATGATGACATGTGTCATTGGGTGAGCCATTGGATATGGCACTAAAGGACAAAACCTCACTTTTCTCTCATTTTCTCTCTCCTATTCGGCTAGCATGGGCAAGGAAAGAGGAGGAAGTGTTCATCATCATCATCCTACCATCTCTCATCTTCTCTCTCTTTCTCCTCCATTTCCGGTGACTTTGAGGCAAGTGTGAGGAAGTAGAAAAGCTTGAATCTTGGTGAGTTATGATTCTCCTTTGCTCCAATCCTCTTCTCTAATGTTATATGTCTCATTGAGAGCTACATTGTGATGGTTGTAGAGCCTTGAATGGTGTAGATTGGGACATTGATTCGAAATTGAAAGTTAAGGAATCAAGGTTCTGGATTGGGCAAAGAGAAGAGGTAGGCATTTAGAGCATTTTGATGTGTTGTTTATGATTTTTGGCCAAGTTTGGTAAAATCTGGAAAATTTGCCCTAGTTATGCCAAATGTTGAAAATGTGGAATTTATGGTGTTGGATGTTGAAAATGGTTTAATGTTGAGTTATTTGATTGTTGGATATAATCTGGAATGATGGAAATGTGTTAAGGGAAATTTGGGTATTGTGTATCTTAGAGACCTTAAGGAATGATTGTGGTCAAATTGGTTTTTGGAGTATTTTTGGAGTTGCCAATGTGTTTCCCTAGTTAGTGCTTTGAGTGTATGAGCATTGGGAGGAATTTGGGAACCATTGGGAGTGAAATTGACCATCTGGTGTTTCTGGTTTTTGACTTCGTTTCTGGTCTCTGATGCATCGCACTCGAGCACGAGATGATCATGCTCGAGTGATGTGAGAATTTTCCCTTGTTCTGCTTCGAGTGCTCCTGGGCTTTATGAGCATTGCTCGAGCACATCGCTTTGTGCTCGAGTGAGCAAAGAACATGCTCGAGTGAGCATGGTCTGCTCGAGTGATAGTGGGAGTCCAGAGTGAAGGGTTGCTCTCTGGTTTTCACTCGCGGGCTAATTGCCAAGAGTGTGCTCTGACACTCGCTGGCATAGCCGTTTCACTCGAGCACTGAGGGTCATGCTCGAGTGAGTTTGTGCCTCAGGTGAGAGTTGTGCTTTTGGGTTGTCACTCGTGAGTAAGGTGCTCGAGTGTGCCTTCTCACTCGCGGGTATGGGGTGCGTGCTCGAGTGCAAATGGCTGTGCTCGAGTGATCTTGGTCTTGGAGCGCGTTGTGTGCTCTCGGGTCCTCACTTCCTGGACTTCTCTCGCGGGTGCTCGAGTGAGACATTTGGCCTTGTGCTCGAGTGAGGTTCAGCGTGCTCGAGTGAGCCAGTTCCTGAAAGTTTCTTTGTGCTCTCGGGTGCTCACTCGCAGTCTCACTTTCTCTTGTGCTCGAGTGATGTCCGTACTTGTGCTCGAGTGAGAGCATCTGTGCTCGAGTGAGATGACTAAAACTCAGTGTTTTGCCTTCGAGTAAGGGGTCTTTTGGGTAGCTTCTTCCAACCCTTTAGGCATATGTTTAGGCCTATTTTAGCCACCTAAAGAGTCCTAAACGATAACCAACTTAGAGTATTATTGAAACATACATATGGAAAAGAGATTGATTGGTTGTCCCTAATTGATATAGGATTTGATATCTGTCGCCCTCGTGAGGCTAAGGTGCCAGAGCCAGTCAGGAAGGATACAGGTAGTTACTCTTTCTTTATACCTTATGTGATGTATGATATGCATACTATGTCATTGTTTTTGAAATGGATTTAGTATGCTACGAGTTTTATGAAAACTGTGGAAGCACCGCTATACCAATAGTCCCTGAGTCGCTAACAACGGTTCGGGTGAAGGTCGTATGCCTTCCCGGCGGTAAAAGGGGATGAGGTTAGAGTGTGATATATGTGTATATGTGGGCCGAAAGGCTGTCTGTGAAGGCCGACGGGCCATTTGTGAAAGCCGAAAGGCTATATGTGAGCCGTGTGGCTATTTGTATGCACTGCCACGCCAATAGTCCCTGAGTCGCTAACAACGGTTCGGGTGAAGGTCGTATGCCTTCCCGGCTGTAAAAGGGGATGAGGGTGGAGTGATTTGTGTTGCTGTATGAAATGAATTGTTTACATATTATGTGATTGCATGTGGTATGAAAAAGTTGTTACTACTGGGATTCTTTAGAATCTCACCCCTTCCATATGACTAACCTTTTCAGACAGGGCGAGTGGCTCGAAAGGAAAGCGGACAACCAGGAGTAATTAGGATTACTCTGAAAATTTAGTGGTGGTTGGTTATCCATATTTTGGCTTTTGGAATTACGAAGTGTAAATGAGTTGTAAATGTATATTTTGGATATGTAATCCCCGTTTTGGGAATTTGTAAACCCATGATATAACTATATGTAGTTGAACCCGAGGTTTTGCCTGGATTTTAGCTTCCGCCTTCTGATATTTCTTATGTGATTCGTTTTCTCAAGTAATTATATCCGTCTGTGAATGTGAGACCAACAATAAGTATGTTTTGAATTGATTTTCCAAATACCCCATCCCTTGGATGTGGGATTATAAATCTTTATTCCATTTTATTGGTCTCTATTTCACTTAAATTTCGTAAACCGGATGTGATTACCGTGAGGGGGTTACACTTTATATTCACCGTCAAGGTTTATATTTGCAACGAAATTTTTAGTATCACCCAATTTACCCCCTCTTGGATGAAACGCTTGCTCTAACATCAACTTGTTGTAATAGGTTCACATTTACCTGACCTAGTGAGTTATTTTCTCTGAACATTTTGTACCGTGTTAAAATATCTCCTTTATGTTACCCAAAAAAACAGAAAGATTATCTCCCTTTCTAATTCAGCTTGCATGCAGGCAATAGTAATGAGTTCATTCTCCCTTGGAAAGGTGTTCTTTCACTAATTCTTGGAAATGTGTTCTTTCACAAGTTCTGCCAATTTTCAGAAATGTGTAGTTGTTAAGATACATGATATTATTTATTTCATCTTCATTTACATGTATTTTGACTCATGTTAGTTCATGTATGTAGTTCATAAACATTTATATAATAAATAGTTGTTTGATTAAATTTGTTCACACTTTAATTGTAAGATTGAGATATTTATTATTAATTATTATCAAGTTTTTATCTTATGAGTTTTTGTTTTTCATTATTTACTTACGGTTGTCATAGCTTAATTGAAGTTATTTTTTTTTTTTTGACAGATTACTTAAAGTTATTTGATAGCATAAAAATAGGGTACTTTTTTTTTTGAATTGAGGTAATTTTAAAATCCTTTGAATCCAAAAAAATGCCCTATTTATTTTTTTTAAAAAAATATCACTTTTTAGACTGGTTGTGGGAAAGATCAAGTCTAAAAAGTCTGACTTTTAAGATCGATTTTGTAAAATATAAGGTTTAAACAGTTTTAGACCTTATAGACCAGTTTTTAAAATAATCGGTCTTAAAAGTATAACTTTTAAGACCGATTATTAAAACATGAGGTCTAAAAAAGGTTTTCAGAACAACCGGTCTAAAAAGTCTGGACTTTTAAGACTTGGTCTTCTAGCAACAGGTTTAAAAAGTGATTTTTAAGACCGGTTGCTTAACAGGTCTAAAAAGTAATAGACTTTTTAGACCGGTTATATCAAGACCTCATCCAGAACAGATCTAAGAAGCCATTTTTTTCCCGGTCTAAAAAATGATTTTTCCACCCATGTTGGTTTATGTTACTGAACAACCATGAAAGGTGTTCTATGATTTTTGTTATTCTGAGCAAATGGAAGCCAATGGTCTCTGTGTGATTAAAGACGCTAGAGCTGACAACTCACGAATTAAGAACACAACATACATATATATATATATATATATATATATTTGACAGAAAGCAATCAATTCAACAACTTGGTTCAAGACATTAAGCAAACAATATTAGGATAGAACCATTTAAATAAGTCTAAGAACGACATTGAATTCAAACTCATGGCTTGAATACATGATATGTGAGAACAAGATGCTCTCACCAGCAAGCTAGAAGTTTGCACCACGGTGTGTCGTTAATAATTGTGGGTAGCACTTATTATTACTCGCTTACTTTGTTGCGGATATAGCCATTGATAATTAAATCATGTTTTGGAAGTATATGTGTAGAATCCTGAAACTTAAGAAGAAAAGTTAGAGAAAGGGGGACCGTTTTGGATCCAATATTATTAGCGATAATTAGAACAATTAAGTTTTAATTATTTTTCTTTGATTATACAGTAACTTGTCAGACGTAATTCATAGCCAATTCTGTATATATATGTAATATGCATATGAAAAATAATCAATTCAGTCTTCCTATTCTCTTCATGGTATCAGAGCATTAGAGGAGAAAATAATCGAGACTGAATCAAACACTCACCGTTGTGTTCTACTTAGTTAATACCAGAACCAGAATAAGTGCCTTTATCTCTGACTTCGTCGGTGCTTATCTCAGTATCCAAGTCTTCGTCCCTGCCCGATAACATATGTCGTTTGTCGTAGATATCTCCTCAATCGCCGGTATTGTCAGTCTCACCAACTCCACTGGCGAACTAAGAGCCGCCGCCGCCACCAACAAAAACTGTACAATCAGCAGTGATCTCAGAATTTCTGTCCTCCTTCCTCGCTGACGACACTCGGAGCTCGTTGGCTTTCACACTCCATGGTGGTGGTGTCTTATCTCAGTCTCGCAGTGACTCTCCTCTCATCTCCAACTCTGCCGAACCAGACCTAGCTTCAGCTCACCGATCTTCGTTTGGTGTTCCTCACCGTAAGGACGTCGTTCAGCTCACCAACGGCTAGTTCTCTCCGGCTCCTGGAACAGCGAGCTCCGGTTCTGAGACTTGACGAGAAAGTACACGGGCTCGAGAAATCCAACTGGAGAGTATTTAATTCATCGGGAGGATCGATTTGTCATTTTAGAAAACTCATAGGACCAACCTGTCCTTTTTCAAATTATGCTTTTGTCTTTAAAAAAAAGGAAAAAAAAATTTTAAAAAAAATAAAATAATATTTGTAGTGGTTATTAAACCGCTGCAAAAATAAAAATAACCACTACTAACTAAAAACCGCTACAAAATGGATACATTAACCGCTACAAATACTACGTGGATCCCTATAAATACCCTTACCACAACTCATTTCAAACACTCCTCAATTTCTTTTCACCTCACCTTTCTTTCATTTTCTCTCATTTACAACTTCTTTTATATGAATAGAGGAGCTGAATAATACAATCAAATATGGTAACAAGTTTTTTAATTTTTTTTACAATACTTCTTTCCTTTATATAAAATTTATTCTCACCATTTTTTTTCCAGATATTTCAGAGTTGTATCTCATTTTCTTCTATTTTTCATACACAATTACATTATATTAGACAACATAATAATTCCTTATTACCTACGTATCCTTAATAATATTATTAATATAATTTTTATAATAATCCAATTAAATTAAATTTTTCCTTTTAATTTATTAATAAGTTAAACTATTGAATAATAAGCTAATTAAATTAGATAAACTAATAAAAAAAATAAACTATTTAATTTAATATTAAAAAAACAGAAACAAATGATCGTATATTTTTTTAAAAAATGAAATATTTGTAGTGGTTATTAAACCGCTACTAACAAACACGCCTTTTTAAACTCAAATTAAATTTTTTGGCGCTAAATTTGAATTTCATGAAATTAGTAGCAGTTTTATAACCGCTACAAATTTCATCAAAATTCAAAATTAGTAGCCGTTCATTAACCACTACAAAATTGAAAAAAAATGTCATTTTTCTTTTCCCGCCTTCAAAATTTCAATTTTTTATATTTCTAGCGGTTATATAACCGCTACAAATATCTCTGAAAAAAATTTCGTTCATGGGGATGTTGTAGCGGTTGGGTTGAACCGCTACAAAAGATGTAGTGGTTATTTTCCTTGAATAGCGGTTTTATATAACCGCTACAAAACTGCTTGCAATATACGATTTAGTAGCGGTTTTCCTAACTGCTATTAATGTTGTTTGTAGCGGTTAAAACCGCTACTAAATCACTTTTTTTTTTTTTTTTGTAGTGTAACTGCCACAGTTATCTACCATCAGACGCCAAATTCATCCGCATCAAAGTTAAAGGAGGTTCAAGAGTTATAGGAAAATGGAAAAGGAGTCCATCTTGATTCCATTGTAACATGCTAGAGCTAACCCAAATGGGTTTGCTGAAAATTTAAAAATTTCAGCTCTTTCTAGACGAAGCCAGGAAAATTGGGAGAAACAAGAGAAATGAAAAGTGCCGACATTATATGATGTCTTGAAACAGAGGAAATATAGAGAGAAGCCTGAATAAGGGGAGGGAGGAAAAATTAAAAACTCAGAAACGAACCCACATCAACATTGAAGCTATATTTTCATGTGGTGCATCCCGTGTGCACTGTGCCAAGCCATTAACTGCTACAATTGCTCATTATAATTATTGGACGCGTAACTAAAGATAATTGACCAATGCAAATATTAGGTTGTTTCATTTGCTGTCACGGACTAATGGCTGTCCAGTTATTTTTTTGGTATGCTCTAAGTCCTGCTCAAATTGATGAACAGAGAATATGGACATGCTCAAAAGTTTGAGGTTTGTGGTTTTATGCTATCGAACACCCAATTTGACCAATTACATGCTTCTTTTGGTGCTTGAATTTAATTTTTACTGGGAATTAAATCTTCACAGTTTGGTCTAACAAAACGAAGCTGTGCTGGCAATCATCCCTATGCAACTTGACTAGGGGCAATATTGCGGTGGCCTTGTTGCTTTTCCTTGCTTTTGGATCTCATATTCTCTTGGCGATTCAATGGCTTCTTATTTCCCTTAAGCTGCCGGAGAAAGAAGGGGCGTATCAACATGTTTTCACAAGTATGCGATCCAAAGTTCAGTACTAGGGAGGAGGCATGAATTATTTAAATCTTGCTGTAGTTTTCTGTATTAGTCTGTAATCTTAATCTTAAATAGTTAAATTATGTGCGAGAGCTATGGTTGCAGCACGAGTCTGGGGTTACTACGCTTTTGTGCTGTGTATAAACCATTTATGTGCTCCAGTGTTAGATGATAACTTGTGCCCCTTTCACAGCGCTCTGTCCAACTTTTTGTGAATGGGTTGGCGAATACGATGTGAAGCAACAACTAATAAGGGAAAGAGGAATGAAATTGATAACCTTTTCAGTCTTGCATTTCATCCAGACTACTTATTTTTCAATGTATTAGGGGCTGTTCGATTTTTTTTAAAAAAAACTGTTTTTTTATTTTTAAAAACAATAAAATCTGTTTGATAAACTGTTTTCAAAAAATAGTTTTTAAAAATAAAAAAACAAACAGTTATTTTTAAAAACTAAAAAACAAAACCAGTTTTTAATTGTTTTTTTGTTTTTATTTTCCTATTTTTTATTTTTTGGAGCCAACACTTATTCATTATCGACATTACACTACCAATGACGACCACCACCACTTTACCATCGACATTACACTACCAATGAAAGTTCACATTGATAATGGAAACCAGAAGCCGCATTTTCAATAAATTTTTTTTTTTGCCAACAAAAAAATTATTTTTATTGATATAGATAAGTAATAAAGTTGTTAAACATACATGGATTTTTTTTTTTTGGGAAAATTGAGGGAAAATCCTCTATCGGAAATTTAATTTATGAGGAGATTTAATTGATGAGGGGACCTGCTAAATTTCTGTAACCACAGAGTGTTAGTATTCTAAGAATTTTCCAACAACAAAGTGGATTTAGGTCCTCCTCAATTAATTTTTTAGTTGGGGATATTTTCCCCATTTTCCTATTTTTTAATAATTGGACATTAGTTTACCATATCATGAGGGATTAAACTCTTGTGCTAAATCCAATCCCGGTTAGTATAGCTGAATACTTTCAAAATATGGAGTTCAAGTTTTGAAAGAATTATTGAAAAATTATAATAAATTAAAATTTCCATTGAAATCACACAAATATCTGTTTTTTTTTAAAAAAAAAATGGAACTTGATTTACTTTTAAAATTTTTACTCAGGAAGCATTTCATATAAGTTAAAAAAACTTTGTGATCATTTAAAAGACGTGTTATTTAAAAATACCATGATTTCATCCAAAAAAATTCGAGTAATTGCCTGATTCCCCTCAATTATCCGGGTAATGTCAACTTGAGTACGGGACACTCCGTTTTTTTTTTTTTTTTTTGGGTTCAAAATTGACCCTCCGTTTTGAAGGGCACAAATAAATATAGTTTAGATCCGCTAAAGCTACCTGTAAATTCGCTCTCCTTCTGTAAGCTCTTACTCTCTACTTATTTTCTTCGTTTTCATGCTTTTGTAGTAGTTGTTCTGCTTAGCGGCTACCTCCAACTCTTCGTTCTTGTTGTGCTGAATTCCTGAATCTGGTACTGTCTGTTCCTGTATATGTTATTCTTGCTTATCTCTTAAGTTTCATCTAGTGGGTTTAACATATTAATGGCATATGCTTCTTATAAATATGGAAACCTATGTGCTTATTGCTTAGCCTTTGATGATCATTAACTGCGTCTCATGAAACTTTGTCAGAATGCATGGATTTCGTGGAGAAAGTTTCTCATTATATGCTTGCTCCCCTCCTCTCTTGTGGAGTTTGACAACAACCTCTGTTAATTATCCATATAATATTACCTTCCAAAAAAAATCCATATAATATTTTTTTATTTTAATTGATATGTGATATTTGTGAGTACAGAAACTCAATCAAACAAACTCCAAGGGTTGTCTTCCAAAAAAAAGAACACTCAAAATGCCCATTAAATGCATGGTAGTTAATTTTTGAACAAATTTAGGCCGAAGGCCCATTTGTATTTCTGGACCAGTATATGAAAATACATACGCAGTCCCCAAACCAAACTCTGAACCACAACCCCTGCACAGCAGTCAGCAGTATTTTCGACGGAGACACGTGACATGATCGAGAAGAGAAGCAAATTTGGCGTCACTGCGGCAGTGGGCTTCGAATCTTGAAGGCCCAAGGCGTACTCATACAGAGAATCTATTTTCTTTCTCTTTAAAACGCTCCAGAATTTATCTGCTTTCGCATCCCTCCTCTTCAGTGAATGTGCCTCTCTGACGCTAATACCCATAAAGAGACCATGAAAAGAGTTGAAAGTGACAGCAGTGCTGTGCCAGAATCGGTGATGGATGCAACAAACCAGACTCTGGTCAACGTAGAAGAAGTGTAGTCTCACTTGCACGAATTCTTGTCTCTTTCAGACCCTGAAGTTCTCGCCCAGATGCCACCTCTTCAAAGGGCCCAATCCCTGTTCTTGCTCGCTATAATTACTTCGACCCTTTATACTTGTAAGTCAAGTTTTGATCACCAGTACGGTTTTTCTTTTTCTAAATTAAGTTTTATCAAATTACAACTTCAAGCACAATTTTACCTGAATTGATGGTTACTCTTATTACTGTTGTTGTTTACCCCTTTTTATCTTTCCTCTCCAGTGAAGTTGAGGTGTAGCGGGGTTCACCCAGATGATCATCCTGTCAAGTCGGAGTTAGTAAGTACCTTGCTTGTACCAATGCATTTGCGCTACACATTATGGATTCGATCAAATGGATCGTTCTAGTTCCATGCTTATTTAATTGTTACCACGTCTGTGTCTGTGATCACGGGATCCCATTCCATTGTGAGTTTTGGTGCATATTATGTTACCGCCATTGCTGTGGTTCAATTTTTTTTTTTTTTTTTTTTTTGGGCTTTCATGCTGTCATTCAAACAGAAAGCAGAATAGATATAAAACAGAGAGGAATGACTGAAGAATTAGGGATATTGCTGAGGTAAAAGAAGGAAAGAGATGATTGATGCAAAGATTGATGAAGGAATGAGGAATTGTTGGGAGTTGAGAACTCCACTGGTTTCCTTGAGGGGCTGGTTCAAAGGTTTTTATTGAGAATGGACCTATGAAATCCCCCAAATTGTGTGTTAAATTTTCCACCCGGTATGCCTTATGTGCCATGGACCATTGCAGCAGCTGTACACGCCGTGCCTCTGTTATCGAAGGTGCTCGGCACAGAGCAAAGACGAGGTTCAGTTTTGGTCCGACACCTTTCACATTATGAGACACGCTGCATTTGGGTGCCTTTTCCTTTGTGAAAAACTTGCTTTAAGTGCTTTACTAATTTGAATAAACCGGTTCATAAAGCCCATGCCAAGAAATATGAATCAAGGATAAGATAAAATAAGAAACTATAAAACTCAAAGGGAAAGTCCAACCCAGCCTTTTATGTCACTTTTTCACCCTATTTTTATGTTAACTTTTCCTTATAACAGCAAAGCAATTACAGCGACATTGCCTTAACAGCGTCACAGTGATTAAATTTGTTGCAGCTGTTTTACCTTTTAATTTGCAAAGTATGCTTGGTTTTGTTGCAGCTGTTTTACCTTTTAATTTGCAAAGTATGCTTGGTAATATGTTCTCGACTTTGTCTGATCTTGGTATGTTTCTTTATTACAATACAGAACTTTAGATTTACGTTATTAATATTAAATTTTGGTCTTTATCAATATGTTTTTTTTTTGTCTTTATCAATATTCGATTCATTTATTTCTTCCTAAGAATTTTTGCGTTTCATATGCATATTTGTTTTGTCCATAACAAATTTTATGACCTAACAGTTTACTATACTTTCTGTAACTCTTTTAGCGCTACTTATAATATAAATTTAATATGTATTGAAAATAAAAAAAATCTAGTTTCTACCTGTGCAATGCCATGGGAAATAAAATCTAGTTTCACCTTTGAAAGCTTGTTTAGGCTATTAGTTTTTATGATTTTGTAAACAAACGCGCCAAAGGAAAAGATATTAGCAACCAGCTGGATCAGAATAGAGAGGAAGAAAAAGGGACATCGGGGATGGAACTTCAAGAATCCAAGGCTCTTAGCTTGTTCACTGAATCTCTATCTTCTCCTTAGCCTATTTCTGTTGTGAATATTGCATACGAGCGCGTTAAAGAAAGAGTTTCTCTAATATTATAAAATATGTTTACACGAAGACACATTTATTTTGAGAAGTCATGTTCTTATAAATTAAAGGGATTTGTATGGGTTTATAAATCAATATGGTTTATGAATTTAATAGATGGTTATGACTTCTAATTGAAGAGGTGCAGTCTTCAAGAGGCACCACTTTAAGGCATTAATTCGTTGTCTATAAAAACCCCAACTATGACACCATTTGGAAGGAGAAAAATAGAAGCCATAGTAATCTCTCACTGAATTACTTTATCTTTTGTTAGTTCTTCTGCCCTATATCCTTACAAGATGGGTTCTTTTAATCCTGGGGAGATGCTGCTTCTTATTTACTGAGGGGGTTGTGAAATATCTCTTAAAGACAGTGTCCTCGGACGCTACTCGAACCACAAGTTTTTCTTATTTCTTTGCAGATTTTGCTTATAATCTTAAGAGATATACGTAAGTGCATCGTGATGGAGTTTTCTCAAATTCATTTGGCAAATTACAAAGAAAATAAGATAAGTTTTACTTTCAATTTCTTGGGCTTTTATTTAATTTGCATATGTGGAAATTATTATGAGTTAGGGAAAATTTTGATGGCGGAAGACAAATATAGAGAGATCGAGGGGGGAAAAAAGTTGTTTGTAATTACGTTGTTCGTCTTGTGCAACCAGATTCACGCCGATTAAAATTAAGGGTCGTATATTTCTTTTCTTTTGATGCATGCCACCATTAACGACCAGATAGCCATCTGTTTTCCTGTCAGTTTATTCTTGCCTCCACGTCTGGGCTTCATCCATTTTCTCATGGGAGTAAAGTCCCAAAGTTGATTCAGTTTTGCAGAACTTGTACGGGTCTTGCATTAAAAAAAAAAGCCCCATTTGTATGGGGAAACACGATTTAGAGAGTTAGGTTCAGCGGTTGGGGGGGGGGGGGTAATAAACCCGTTTTTCATTAAAAAAAAATCCAAATGAGTTGGGTTTTGTTTTTTAAAATCGCAATATGGGTAGAATAAGCTACTTATTAAATAAGTCTATCACTGCAGCTTTTCTATTAAGTCACTTATTACGTAAGTCGAGATAAAACTCCTCTCATATAATTATCTCGTATACTGTAAATCACGATTTGTAAGCACTTATTATCCAAAAATAAGCTATTCCGAAATCGCTCATCTAAACATAAATCACATTATAAAAACTGACTTTTATATTAAGTCATTTTTAATACTATCTCCGGTCCTAAATATAGGACAAAGTTTGTAGTGCAATTTGCACTACAAACTTTATCCTATATTTAGGACCGGATGAAGTAAGTCAGAATTATAATAAGTCATTTTTCCTACCGCTATCTCAAACACACACTAAGTTGATTCTGTTTGGGATTTGCTTCAATATCCGTGTGTCATGTGTGATAGTTTTATGCAAATGATCCCAATATTACGTTCCAATTTCGGGATCAAATCAAATGACTCGGAATGATTTGATTTTGGGGGCAACGTTGGTGGAATCAATGTTAGAGAATGCTTGATTTCCAATGCGAACCTCTACAACAAAAATCAAAGGTCACTAGAATTTTCTGTGACTAAATCCCGATGAGATGTATTGGGCAACAAGTTTTCAACCTGTATGGGTTCTTGAAGAAGACAATTAAAGGAAACAAGTCCGAGTGTGTAAACACAAAAGGACAACTAGTTGGTCTGATGATGATAATTGAGAATGGAGGGGGTGAGAATTGGATCTTATTGTATCTAATGAAAGCATATTAGAAATAAGTCTATGATCAAGGCATCTAGTACTTAGTGTTGGGAAAACGGGCCTACCCGGCCCGTGTCGGGCTCGGGCTTAAACGGGCCGACTCGTTTAGGCACGAGTCCAAATATGTACCCTTTTAGAACGGCCTGACCCGTTTAAGTTAAGCCCGCGAGCTTTAGGCCTGTTTAAGTTTTTTTTTGTCATTCCTTTTTTATTTCTTATTCTCATAAAGACTAAAATACCTAATTTAAAACATAAATATCATCAACACTAATTTAAAACATAAATATTATCCAAGTTTAATAGAACACAAACACTAAAACTTAAGTCCAAACCATAATTAATGTTCATAACCAATTAAATAAGTTCACAGCCACAATCAAACAGGCCTACAAGCTTCAAATGTCAGTAATAATATAACACCTGATTTGGATTTTGGCGTATACATGCAAAAAAAGAAAAAAGAAAATCAAAGAAGAGAAGCTTCAAATGAGGTTTGAGTCAATATTAGAGCATTTCTGATATGAGGGTTAGGTTAGGTTAAATCTACCCTCTGACCAATGCTTGCTGCCCATTGCCTTTTGCCCATTTTTTTTTAAAAAAAATAAACGGGCCTAAAAGGGCCGCCCCTACAGGGCCGGGGCGGCCTTTTTAGGCCCACTTCCATTTTTAGCCTATAAATCATAGGCCCGGCCCTTGTCAGGCTCGGGCCTAAACAGGCCGGCCCAACTGGCTTGGCCCGAATTCCCGGCTCTACCAATACTGTAATGGACGAATATCCAATTTTTCCTTCAACCGGACTATTTAATCTCTATGGTAAAGAGATTTTGAGGGCACTATGATCCTTGAAAACACAGGTAAGAGGCAGAAAAGAAGTCTGCAAGTTTGAAAATTTGATTAGAAAGAGAAACTATCTTTACTATGGTACGAGAAGACGATGATGAAGAACAAGAAGAAGAGGCATACTGTTATTGACGTCTGTTTGTTATTGAACGAACCGCTCTTTTCATATGTGCGTCCAATTTAATTTATTTTAAAGTTAATAAGAATATTGATGGGCATATTAAAAAATACATGTGGAATAAGGAAATATAATGGAACACAATTTAAAAAAAAAATTCATGCAGTTGTAGGTTTGTGTTCATTGAACTTACTTAGTATATTATTTAATTATTAAATTTTGGATTTCCAATTGGAGTGAATTTTCGAATATGATATTTTGATTGGGTGGTAACTAAAACTCCTATTATATCTCCAGTTTTTAAAATGAGGATTTGATTAATATTAAAATTAAATGTTATATGTAATATTATGAAGATAATATTCTGATGGTCATGAGATTATTATTATTATTATTATTGGTTTAGACAACGAGGACATATCAAATTAATAAATTTGATAATTTAGATTGGATATATTGTTTGAATTTAATAAGTAAAAATATTCACCTTATTTTTAATTTTCCATGTCATCGTTGTGTTTTCCTTTTGTCTAATTGACTGCATAAATTAGATAAATTTATGAGTAAAGATGTGAAGTACTAATTTTTAGGATGTATATATTTGAAAAATTATAATTGAATTAATTAGAATGAAAGGGGAAATACTGGGAGATTTTAATTTAATCAGAATTAGAATTTTATATAATTGAAATAGGAGTATTTGAAAGTGTGGGGGTGCCTAAGATATAAAGTATCTTGTGGGGGCACCTTGGAATATATATATATATATATATATTGAAAAATTATAAAATTACCATATATGACCCATGTTATGATGAAAATTAATTTAATGAAGGCTTTTTTATTTGCTATGAAGAGCAAATCTTGGTGTGAATTATTAAAACTTGCATATAGTTTTAAATAAGCAGTACATTACTGATATGAAAATTTAATTATTTATCTAGGGTTAGATAAAGGAGTTTTAAATTTTCATGATTTGTAGATATATATTTATCTTGGTATAAATGTGCATGGTTACTTAACTTTAATGTGAATGTATGATCAAATATATCATATTATGCCCTTGAAATCATGAGAGAATCAAATGTAATTTTAGGTGTTAAAATCATAAGAAATAGTGATGATAAATGAGAAATATTTTTGAAGATTGGTTTTGAGAACCATTATGTAAATAGTCCTTATGATACTACTTGAGATGATTTTAAAGCCCAATCAATGTATGCACAAATTGTTGAGAATTTGTAACACCGATAAATGTTAATCCTGTGACATAACAGATGATGTGTGGAGATTGAGCATGAAGAGGAAGAAATAGTTACGAGATGTCATAAATGATGGCATTATGTATCGTGGATTCCAGTTGAATTGATGTATGTACACAGATGCTAACTAAAATTTAGTCTATGTATGAAAACCTATTGGTTATCATTGACCTTTAGAGGTGACAAAAATAAATATTATGTGAATCAAAGTTGATTACACTAGAAATGGATGGAATGCTAAGAATGTTGAAAATCTCTTAACAAAAATTTTGGTAAGAAACCGACACTTAGCGCCAATGATCTGCGATTGTCAAATGGTAATAACCATTGTAGAAAGAACAATGATGTAAGTGAAAATCGTTTGAGATATGATATGATAAAGCTAGCTTAAGAATTGTAGTGGAGTTATCTCAATCGATTTGGTGAGGTCAATAATAGACCTATCAGCCGTTAACAAAACCCTACAGGATGAAATAAATTAGTCAAGGGAAATGGGACTAGAGCCATCTACTGATTGACAGCGATGACAACCCAACCTTTATGATTGGTGATCCCATGAAAAAGGTTCAATGGTTAAGAACAAGTCGTTTTTCAGTTCTGACTATCACAAATATATTTTACATTCCTTTTTATGACATTTTGAATGTGATAGACTACATTATTGTAGGTTGAGCAAAGCTCTTAATGATTTCATATTTCAAAGAGGCAGTGTGCTTAGTACAAGCACAAACTTAAATGAAATCACCTCTATGAATGTGGAGTGTGGCTGCTCCTATAAGATCTTGGCAAAATCTTTAAAGCATTCATTACACACCAGGCACGTGCATAGCCGACATAACGCGCAAAATCGTCGTTAACAGTGGAAATGTTAGGATAGAATCTGACTCTTAATGCCTCTGATGCACACCAAGATTTGTTAGTTCATAGAAGCATGTTTCACTGATATTCTATGTATCAAGTGTTATTGGTCTAGGCCTGGTTCATAGTTCTATGGATCACCATATAAATTATTATATCTATGGGTGTAACTCAGCAAATGGTGTGTTTTCTTTTACACATGTGGGGGATTGTTGTAAATATTGTATATGGGTGTGTCAAAAAAAAGAGTCTCTCCAGTATTATGAAATATGTTTAAATGAAGATATGTGTTTTGAGAAATCATGTTCTTATAAATTAAAGGGATTTGTGTTGGTTCATAAATCAACATGGTTCATGAATTTAATAGATGGTTATGACTTCTAATTAAAGAGGTGCAGTCTTCATGAGACACCACTTCAAAGCATTGATTCGTTGTCTATAAATACCCTAACCATGACACCATTTAGAAAGAGAGAAATAGAAGCCTCGGTAATTTCTCACTGAATTACTTTATCTTCCGCCAATTCTACTGCCATGTATCCTTACAGGATGGGTTCGTTTAATCCTGGGGAGATGCCGCTTCCTATTTACTGAGGGGGCTGCGGAATATCTCTTAAGCACAATATCCTCGGACGCAACTCGAATCACAAGTTTTTCTTATTTCTTTACAGATTTTGCCTACAGTTTCTGTTGCTGGAATTTGGATAGAAGAAAGAAGAATGTGCGCGAGCTCACAACTTATTCTTTTTTTTATACACAAAGGAGAAATTTCTCAAAAAGGTCAACCTACATCATTAGGAATATGCATATCCAGCTCTAAAACAGCTGCTAACTCCGCTGTTAAATACAATATTGGGTGAAATCCCGTTACAATTGATAATGCCTCTTTTGCAAGATAGTCGGCTACTCGATTTGCATTTCTAGGAATGAACTGCAATTCTATTCTCCATTCACGTTGCAACATCAAACGAATTTCTTCTATGATAGTAGCATCTGGATGATTTCGGCAGTTCCTACTATTTATCAAATTAAGGACTTCTTGTGCATCCGATTCTAATACCACTCTACGCTTTCCTTGATCCCAAGTTGTCTTCAAACCCAGAAAAATACCCCATAGTTCAGCAGAAACATGATCCCCAAATTCCAATTTATGCATGAAGGCCATAATAAATTCCCCATTAGCCTCTCGAATAACTCCTCCACACCAGCACCCGTGTGCCTTGCAAATGCTCCGTCGACGTTTACTTTCGTTCATCCCTCATCTGGCGCCATCCATGTAGCCCCCCTATCTGTTACTATTGTGCCTTGTAAGTTGATCCCGACTAATTTTGTACTTGCCTTCTTCATGCTGGATAGAATTACATGAGCACGATTTCTCAGGCTCTCATTGCTCTCATTCTTATGCTCAAATAAACATTCATTTCTCCTTTTCCAGAATAACCAACATAACATTGCAAACCAGTCACCCCACTCTGGGCGTCGAACATTCACATTCAACCATTCCTTTAGATTAAGATCAAAGAATGAGCGATCCCGTGGTAATGTTATCGTTTCCATCCACAAGCACTTGGTTTCAATGCAGCCTCGCAACACATGTGAAACTGTTTCTGGGGCTTTCTTACACCAACCACACACATCATCACCAGTCATATCTCTTCTACATCTTTCCACATTAGTCAGGATCTTATTATGAGCAACGATCCACATAAAGGTTTTACACCTAGGGATAACATTCAGCTTCCAGATCTTCTGCTATAAGACTTCCTGGTTAACCGGTTCATTTGCAATCACTTGATATGCGGATTTGACCGAGAATTCTCCATTTCTTGTGTGCTTCCATCTGACGTTCTGTCTTACCTGCTCAACTTCAGTACCCTCTTGCACAAATCTCCATGCCGCCTTTATCCCTGCCCATGTATTTGACCCCATCCTTTGGAGGTCTATTTTAGGAATTAGATCATTTCCACATTTATATTTTCTTCTAATAATTCTAACCCATAAATCATCTTTTTTCTTGATGAGATTCCATCCTAGTTTGGTCATAAATGCTTGGTTTTGGGTTTTAATATGTCTCAACCCCAAACCGCCATTAATCTTTGAATTACAAACTGTGTCCCATGATACAAGATGATTTTTCCGCTTTTCCTGTGTTGTGTCCCACAAAAAACTCCGATTCTGCCGATCAATCATATCACACAAGCTAATAGGAAGAGAGGCTGTTTGCATTGTATATGACAGAATAGCTTATGTGACAGACCCTACTAAAGTAGCACAGCCAGCTAGAGATAATGAATTTGCTTTCCAACTAGATAACTTCTTCATCACTTTGTCTACTACCTCACTGAAGCTCTCCTTCGTCACCCTTTTATGATGTAAAGGAACTCCCAAATATTTACCTAGATATGCCGACATTTGGAAACCCAGAATGTTGCTTAGCTCAGCGCGTCTATTATGATTCACGTTCCTAGAGAAGAAAACTCTAGTCTTCATAGCATTGACTTTTAAACCTGAACTTGCACAAAATTCTTCAAGACAATTCTTAATTTCATATGCCTGAAAAACAGAAGCTTAGACAAACAATATAATACCATCAGCAAAAAGTAAGTGAGAAATAGGTGGCCCATTCTTACATAATCTGATAGGGATCCATGTTTTTGTCTCCATTGTATCTTGAATCATGTGCGTCAGACGTTCCATACAAATCACGAATAGATATGGAGATAAAGGGTCCCCTTGTCTGACTCCACGGGAAGTTTTAAACATATCAGTTTTTTCTCCATTCCATAATAGTTGCATTGACGGTGTCGTAACACAATTAAGAATAATTCTAACCAGATTAGAAGGAAATGAAAGATCATTTAAACATTGTTCCAAAAAACTCCAGTTAACTCTGTCATAAGCCTTCTCCAGATCAATCTTGATAGCCATGTACCCTCTTGTACCATGCATATTTCTCATAGAGTGAACAACCTCCTGCGCTGCAATAATATTGTCAGAGCTGTGTCTGCCTAGAACAAAACTACATTGATTAGGGCTAATAATTTTAGGAAGGACAGCCCTAATCCGGTTGGCAATCACTTTGGTAAGGACCTTGAAAATCACATTACATAAACTAATTGGACGCAGATCCTTTAACTCCTCAGGAGATTCCTTTTTAGGAATAAGAACTAAAAAAGTATTGTTGATACTAGCAATCTCTTCCGGATGTAACCAAAGTTTTTTGACAAATCTATAAATGGAAACATCAACATATTTCCATTGACTCTGGTAAAAGAGAGCATTAAAACCATCCGGTCCCGGCGCTTTCAATGCTCCCATATTAAAGATCGCCTCCTTCACTTCTTCATCCTGAATTTGCTTTCCTAGGAGATAAATATCATCATCTTCAATTCTTGGATATGAAGTCCGACAATTAATTTTCTCCCTTTGAATTCCTTCATCCGTAAACAAATCAGCGAAATAAGAAGTAGCCATCTCTTTAAATCTCTGCGCTTCATATACCCATTCTCCATTATTATTCCGAATAGCTCCAACAAAATTTCTTTTTCTTCTTCCATTAGCTTGAGCATGGAAAAATTTTGTATTTCTATCTCCATTCACTGACCATTTTGTACGAGCTTTTTGCGCCCACAATAAAGATTCCTATAAAAGAACTCCCTTCAGTTCGCCCCATAATTTTGTTTGAAGATTTTGGAGTTCCAATGATAGTCCATAATGTTTCTCAGCCTTGTTTATTCCACTAAGACGTCTCATTAACTCTCGTTTCCTCTTATCCGTATGACCGAAAACTTTCTTGTTCCAACTTTTACAATCTTCAGTAAATATAGTAATCGCCTCCTTCCATTCTTCATCTCTCTTCCAATTTTGCTTGACAAACTCTTCAAACTCATCATGCAACACCCAAGCTGCGATAAACCGGAACGGTTTATTATTCTGATTTTTCATTTGTAACCCTTCCAATTGCAGTAGAATAGGACGATGATCAGATTTATACCAAGGCAAGTGAGTTACACTTGCATCTGGGAACAATTCCATCCAATCATTAGATCCAAGAACACGATCAATTCTGCTATGTGATTCCGTTCTATGCCATGTGAATTCGGGTCCATTAAATCCGAGATCATTCAGAGCGACTGCATCAACAAAATTAATAAACTCTTTATCAGGACCCCTATTCTCACCCACAGACCTTCGTTCGTCCGTCGTCAAAGTAGCATTAAAATCTCTACCAAGAGCCCATGGCACATGAATCTGTTCGCTCAACTCAAATAACTTCTGCCACAATGAACGTCTCTGCATTAAATTAGGGCAAGCATAAATAAGAGTCAATTCCCATGTTCTATGATCATACCTAGGGGTGGAAACAGGCTAGGCCAGGCCAGGCTTCTGCCCTAACAGGCCAGGCCTGTTTAGTGACCGAATGGCCTGAGCCTGGCCTGTGGCCTGTTAGAGGCTTTTTTTTGAGCCTGAGCCTGGCCTGACCTGTGGCCTGTTAAGAAAGCATGAAACTGAAATAGTGATGGAAAAATTCATTTTAACACAATTACTAGTTTACATTTCAAAAAAAAAAAATAGAGACGAAATATAGCTACTGCCAGAAACAAAAATTTTACAACATAGCAAACCGAAGGACAAAGCACATAACTGATAAAAACCGAAGAACGAGATCTGGAGAAACAAAGCAAAAACTAATTCAACTAGTTCATACATTATTTGGTTCTTCTAGTATATGAAATATGAAATATGGGCAGAGATCTGGAACGACAGAGCACATAACCAATAAAACAATAAATCTAACACAAACAGATCGAGATCTGGAGAAACAAACCGTGCTCCCAACCGGCCATGGAGAGATTTCAGCGTCGGCGACTCTCGGAGGAAGGACGAAGATGAAGAAAAGGCGACTGGTTAGGAATTGGGTTCGATGGTTAAAGAATCACGGCTCAAGCTGAAGAAATTAAGAGAATTAAGGGATCAATGCGAAGATGAAGAAAGGAAGAGGGCGATCGGTCGTCGGCGATCGATGGTCGCTTGGGTTCGGGTGAGAGTGGGTGTATGTTGAGTGTGAGCGTCGGCCGAGATCTGAGACGAGAGTCGATCCTTGAGACTCCGAGAGACACGCACTGACAGTGAGACTGTGAGAGATTGGGAGTGAGAGTCGGTGTTTGAGAAAAATGAGAATCCCTTGGGTTCTTGTTCCATTTTTTCTGTCCGAGGTCTTGAGAGTTTTGAGCGAAAAAACAAAAGAGAAGAGAATGGGCGATTGAGCTTTGAGGTGAGGGAATTTGGGGCAGCCCAACTTTTTTGGGTAACTGGGCTGTGAGACTGAGAGCAAGGGAATTTGGGGTAGCCCAAATTTTTTTTATACATAGTAACAGGCCGGCCTGATAGGCCAAAAGGCCTACTAATTGGCCTAGGCCTGGCCTGTTTAGAAAAACAGGCCTTCAAATAGGCCTGGGCCTAGCCTATTTTTCTGACATACCAGGCCTGACTAGGCCGGAAACAGGCCAGGCTGCAGGCCCCTGACAGGCCGCCTAGCCTGTTTCCACCCCTATTCATACCCACAAATCCTCATATGCACAAACTGTGGATGCTGCACTAATACATCAACTCTTCCAACTTTTTCGGACCACAAACACCAAATCCCTCCTTTAAAACCTTCTGCATCAATAATTTGCATAAAATGAAATCCCAATTTACTAGCAATCTTGTTTGCTCTATTCCCACTGCATCTAGTTTCAAAAATAGCCATAAAATACACATTATGGAATCGTGATATTTCCCTAATTAGATTAGGAAAGAAACGGGCTCCTGTGCCCCGTGTATTCCACAAAAGGAAATTCATTTAGACAGATTAACATTTTTTGGGGTAGAATCCCCCATCAAAACATCCTTATCTTCTCTAACCATCCCACCTTCACACATTTTTTCTGCAAAAAGACCATTATCTTGATCCATAATGACCATACCTTTATCTGTGATATAGTTTCCTTTTTCCATTTCAATAGCCTGCATCTTTTCCCCTTTTCCCATCTCCATGCTTTTAATTTTTGTTCCATCAACCTGTGGTTCTTTGCTATTCTTCAAAATTTCACTAGGCTTGTCTGTCAACACAAAAAATGGATTTTGTGAAAAAACATTGCTTTCATCCTTGTCCCTACTCTCTCCCCCTTTTGTCGTAACCTTCATCGAAACTTTTCCTCTAGCCACGTTCATTTTTTCTCGTGCACGTCTCTTAATACCGGTCAGTCTTTTTCTCCCACTGGAACCCACCTCTGTTCTGTACCAGTCTTTTTACTATCCACACCAATTTGACACCCGTCTTCATTCAATCCATCACTCACACCAATCTGGTCATTTTTCTTCTAAGGACCCTTCTAACTTATATCCCCTTTTTTACCTCCTGGATTAGAACTTGATCCAACCAAATCCATTTTATTAATATTCCTACTAATATCACGCCTTACCAACATTTGTGGCCCAAAAATGCCACCCTTTAATTCACTCTTCTCAGTATCCTCGGCATTCTTCCTCAGATTATCCATCACCTTATTAAAGGATTTTCCTGGCACATTATCCGGACGAGTCTCCCCATTTTCCTTCATTTGAACATGATTTTTAATATGATATATTCCTATATGATGTCCATACTGCCCACAATGAAAACAAACAAGATGTAATCCCTCATACTCAATCTTCTTGTCCTCACCAAAATGGTTAAAGAAAGGCAATAAAGGTTTTTGCAAATCCAACTCCACACAAATCCTAGCAAAACCTCCTTTCTCTGAAAAAGCAGTAGTTCTATCAATTTTTAGAGTTTTTCCCACCAGGTTGCCAAGCCTTCTTAAAGATTCAATACTATACAGTTCCGCAGGTAAATCTGGAAATCGAATCCATGCTGCTATTTTCTTCTGGTGATCTGCTTTCCATGGATTAAAATTTGGTCACCAATGTTGTACCATCAAATAATGGTCAGCAATCATCCAAGGTCCTTCCAACAAAGTGTAATCTCTATCCTCTCTTGTAGAAAATAAAACAATAAAATAACCATTACTTGGAGGCGTAACTTTCATCGGACTCTTAGGATTCCACATTCTTTCCATTCTCTGCCTCATAAAACCCACTCTAAATGACTTCCCCAAAAGTTTAACAATTAGAGAATTTATATAGGGTTTACACCAAGCCTCATACTCTTCCTTAGTAAATTTCAACTTTGGATATTTCCCTCCTTGTTGCCAATTATCACCTGCTTCATCACCATATTGATCTTCCTCTTCATCCTCCACATCTTCTGTCGATTTTTTACTACTTATTTTCACAAAGTAATCTTTCCATCCATTAAGAGCATCACAAGCTGACATATTTACTTCCAGAAATCCGGAGTCTCCAAGACTCAACAATTTATCCCGGTACGTGAATTGAGTCCCCGGATTCTGGTTTCCATAACCAGCATCTTTTCCTTCCTTCCTTATTCCCGATTTCTCAGCCTTACTACTAAAAATCAGAGGTTTCCCCCTACTTCCATTCTGAGTCCAAACACCACTATCATTCCCCTTCCCTCCGCCACCCGCCCCACTCTCTCTTTCTCCATTCTCCCTCATCTATGGTTTAAAACCTTATAAATCCACAAACAGAATACCAAAATAGAAAGAACAGCTATGAAAACAGAATGAAAAGAAATCTGACCGAGAATGATAGACGAAATTCACAGCAGAATCATAAATCAGAACTCAGAAACCAGACACGGCGATCCATTCCCGTCGGCACCTCGTCAGAGACTCCAAACTGAAACAAAACGAAGCATGAAAAACGCCAGAACTGCAGCAACGAAGCGGATAACCAGCACCGGAACAGCACCGTTGGCAGTGACCGTTGCAGATGCAACGGTCGACTTTCTCTCTCAGACTTTCATAAAGCACGCTCTCAGACTCTCAATAACGTTCTCTCTCAGACTTTTTCTTTCACAACTTATTCGCTACCTCTTCTCTTATTCAATATCCTTTACTTTTTTTTTGTGTTTCCATGCATTTTTCCCCCTTATTTCATAGGCTTATTTTACTTGGGTATGCATCTCTCTAGTGCCTCTTAAGGTGTTGTAGTTGTCTAGCTCTTCAAAAGTGCCTTTGGCATTTGATTATTTTGGCTTGCACCAAAATTGACAATTGGCTGCATCGTAATGCCATGCAACACGCTGTGTCTTTAATTACTGTGGGTAGCACTCATTATTACTTGCTTACTTTGTTGTGGATATAGCCATTGATAATTAAATCATGTTTTGGAAGAGTATGTATGATTTCTTTCTGCCTTTATTTTTTCAGCTTGCTTAAAGTAATTAACTTTGTTTCTCAGGACAGATTAAGCTTATACGAAGACAAACTCGATCGAATTGAAGATTTGAGTAAAAGTACAATTATTGTTACTTTTTCTTTGTTTTGAAGAATGCACTTATTTGTCATGTGTGTTGAGATTTTACTTCAAACTAAAAATGAAACATGGTGGAATTTTGTAATGCAAAGCAAGTTATGCGCTTTCTACTTTATTGGAAGAATTCAAGTTTTACATTAGCACTGTTCTCTATCTTGCTTTTATCTTGTGGGATTTAGATGAATAAGTTCATTGTTGATTGTGAGGCTCCACTACGAACTTCTACTACCTTGAATTGTCAGGCAGCTACTCGTTTTATTGAGCACTCTCTGCCTGATCTCACTCCGGGAGTGTTATCAAGTCTTTTTTCAAAGGTCATTTGTGTCTCATCTAATTTGATTTGATATTTATAAGAATCTCTTTATTTCTTGTAGAGCAGAGGCAAAGTATGAGGAGTTTAAGTGGAGGGGAGAGGCCAATGATGAATAATCAAGAGAGGAGTGGTCAAAAGAGGGGTATCAATCTTCTGAAAAACAGTCTGTTCAAACTGCTGCCAAAGAGTTTCTTGAGAAAGCAGGCTGAAGAGATTCTTGGTAACCAATACTGGCGGTATTAAGGGACCAAAACCAATAGACATTTCAGATTATGACAATCAATAACCTATGAATTGAGTCTCTTTGATTCTGGTAGAGTTTCTTGTGATTTTCTCTTAGACTTTTAAATTTGATGTCACAATTTTGATGTCTTTTCATGCAGTAATCAGTTTTGATATTTAACGAAGTGTGTTGATTTACTTTCATCTGTGTTTTGATGAATGTTGAACCGTCAAACCCATTGTCCTAATCCTTGGATTCCTTCCCTTCCGACTCCCTGAATTTTACATTTCCAATTAAACTGCCACCTCTTATCTCTTAAATGATACTACCTCCAGTCCTAATTATAAGAAAAAGTTGACTTTTCTTGGAGAGATTAAGGAAGCTAAATAAGTTACTTAATCATATCATATGTTATGTATTCTTATATTATATATCAATTTATTCATCAAACTAATTAGTTTGAAGAAAAAAATAAATATATAAATATTCTAAAGTAATTTAATTAGTTTTTTAATCTCTTCAAAAAGTCAACTACATCTTATAAGTAGGACCGGAGTGAGTAGTATATTTGAAAGTTGCCTACCTCCTGCTGGATGTAAAAATTTAGAACTGAGATTGAAGAAACTAGAATACAATACAAATATAATTTTTTTCCTTGAGTAGCATGGTATGGAATAGACTTCTAAGCCATCTGTCAGTCACCTCATGATAAAGAACCTGTACAAAGTCTAAAGATAAAAACAAATTTTCCTGTATGGAACTGATAATTTCCTTCTTGAAAGAATTACAATCTTGAAACTCCTGGCAAAACTATTCCTAATACTAATGGTCAACCACATTCTAAACACATCAACAGCATATTGAACTCGTGGCTATTCATGGTATGCAATGCACATTGCCATTAAGGGCCTTTGGATCTATGTCCACAGTGTTTTGCATTGCAATACTGAAGTATGGCGCAAAAAAGGAAATATTTAACATAATAACTATACATGTAAAAACTTATATTCAAAACGTGATACATATGACGCCAAATTCATACGCATCAAAGTTAAAGGAGGTTCAAGAGTTATAGGAAAATGGAAAAGGAGTCCATCTTGATTCTGTTAGATCCCATATGTTTTGATGATAATAAAGATTGAATCAATGATATAAAAGAATTTGATAACGAACAAATGAATTTTGAACAAAGTAGCAAAGCATTACTTGGAGTAAGCACTGGAGTGATGAACCAATTCTGTGAAGGCTTACTCGAGTAGCCACTCGAGTAATAAAGGAAAATTTCATCCAGTAGAGCACTGCCAAATTTTGAACAAAGTTATTCGAGGGAGTACTCGAGTAATCTGCAAAGTTATATAGACCATTACTTGAGTAGCCACTCGAGTAACATGATTTTCAAAGGCATCACTCGAGTAGCCACTCGAGTAATCAGGTCAAAAATCTTCCAGTAGCTCTCGGCTAAAAAAATGCAACACTTTACTCGAGTAGCCACTCGAATAATCAAGTGAGAAAAATGTTTTACTCGAGGGACCACCCAAGTAATCTGCGGAGTTATTTGAGGCATTACTCGAGTAGTCACTCGAGTAACCAAAAAGCAAACTCTCGGCCAAGAATTTGATGCAATGACTCGAGGGAGTAATCGAGTAATATGCCATGTTATTTGAAATCCACTCGAGGGACCACTCGAGTAAGATGTGAAGAAAATTGAAGGCCACTTGAGTGGCCACTCGAGTATCCATATTACCACAGTCAGCACCCGAGTAACTTGTGAAGGTAAAGACAAGGCCACTCGAGTAATCCAGTATTTCCAAGGTTTATAATATATCTCACTCAATGTCTTACCTGAATAATATTTCATGTAAAATGTTACATTGCTCACTGCCAAATTTTTTAGAGATTTACTCGAGGCACCACTCGAGTAAGGCAGTTCAGAAATTATGTTTTTGATCGAATGTTTATTAAATTGTTATCTATATGATTAACTCTTCATTGTATTAGTATTCTAAATACATTTGCAGAGAAACAATGAAGAGATCATGCAAGAAGAGCAAAGTCAAATAAAGTGTCCGAACGTTCACTTACCGCTACCTACCACAAACAGATAGTTTTCAAAATTCAAAGAATAGTCAACCGTTGCTGCGCGACTCTAACAGACATGTTTGAATTGCTTCCAACGGACATTACCAATCATCTATATATATGGAGCATTCAAAGAAAAGAAAATAAGGCACAAGAACTGAGAATACACTGATCAACAAACTCTTAGTGCTTTGTTTTCTTATACTCATTTTTTGTACTTCAGTGATTATATATTTGCTCTGTGAGAGAGTTTTTCATTACAAACTCAATATTTGTTATTGAGACAACTTAAGGTTGTGGAACCTTGAGTTAGGGATTTGAGTACACCGTGTAAGGGGGAGCGAGTGTCCAAGTGAAGGAACTTGTTGTGTACTGAGGTGACATGAACCCACTGAATCTTGAAGAATATAGTGAAACTCTCAGAGATGCTCTGAGGACTGGATGTAGGTCAAAGTGGTTGTGGCCGAATAAGTATAACTCCCGGTGTACACTTCGGTGATATTTCTCTTCTCTCAACTGCTTTAAATATTCAGTTAATTTTCTTATACGAAACAAAATTTCTGGTATCACCCAATTCACCTCTTTCTTGGATGAAATGCTTGTACTAACAGATTCCTATGTAACATGCTACAACTAACCCAAATGGGTTTGCTGAAAATTTAAAAATTTGAGTTCTTTCTAGACGAAGCCAGGAAAATTGGGAGAAACGAGAAATGAAGAGTGCCGACATTATATGATGTCTTGAAACAGAGGAAATATAGAGAGAGAAGTTTGAATAAGGGGAGGGGGGAAAATTAAAAACTCAGAAACGAACCCACATCAACATTGAAGCTATATTTTCATGTGGTGCATCCCGTGTGCACTGTGCCAAGCCATTAACTGCTACAATTGCTCATTATAATTATTGGACGCGTAACTAAAGATAATTGACCAATGCAAATATTAGGTTGTTTCATTTGCTGTCACGGACTTATGGCTGTCCAGTTATTTTTTTGGGTATGCTCCAAGTCCTGCCCAAATTGATGAACAGAGAATAAGGACATGCTCAAAAGTTTATGAGGTTTGTGGTTTTATGCTATCAAACGCCCAATTTGACCAATTACATGCTTCTTTTGGTGCTTGAATTTAATTTTTACTGGGAATTAAATCTTCACAGTTTGGACTAACAAAACGAAGCTGTGCTGGCAATCATCCCTATGCAACTTGACTAGGGGCAATATTGCGGTGGCCTTATTGCTTTTCCTTGCTTTTGGATCTCATATTCTCTTGGCGATTCAATGGCTTCTTATTTCTCTTAAGCTGCCGGAGAAAGAAGGGGCGTATCAACATGTTTTCACAAGTATGCGATCCAAAGTTCAGTACTAGGGAGGAGGCATGCCTTATTTAAATCTTGCTGTAGTTTTCTGTATTAGGCTGTAATCTTAATCTTAAATAGTTAAATTATGTGCGAGAGCTATGGTTGCAGCACGAGTCTGGGGTTACTACGCTTTTGTGCTGTGTATAAACCATTTATGTGCTCCGATGTTAGATGATCATGCTGATGCTTGATTTTCAGTTGTGGTTGGAGAATGGTGAAGGCCTACAACGATAGAAACTTGTGCCCCTGTCACAGTGCTCATCCAACTTTTTGTGAACGGGTTGGCGAACACTGTGTGAAGCAACAACTAATAAGGGAAAGAGGAATGAAATTGATAACCTTTTCAGTTTTGCATTTCATTCAGACTACTTATTTTTCAATATATTATTATGTGTGAAACACATACAGCTGGCGAAGATTCACTAATAAACGTGCAACATAAATCCGAACTCTTGCCGTACCAGTGAATTTCAACAGCACTAACCTGACCCAATAACCGGACTCGCCCAACCCGAATCATCTCTGGATCGCCCTTTGCCTCCATCAAAGGATACCTTTTTCCCAGCGACGAGGTCAGAACTTCTCCGATCGATGGACGATGAGAACTACTTCCACCCAAAAACGAAAGCGTCATCGTTTTGGTTTAGCCATTCACGGCAATACTGCAATTCGAACCATTCCGATGAATGTGGTGAAATCTCAAGATTGCTTGCAATGGTGAAATTGATTGTTTCTCTCGCCCTCATTTCACTACTCACCAGATTATACTGTTTTCCCAGATAATGGGTATAGCTAACGCTATGATAGTGAAGATTCACGCGGAGGTAATTAAGGTGGAGGGGCCTTGTAGCAAGGTTGTGAACACCAAGATGAGGCAAGATCGTCGTCGCAGCAACAATCGTAGATGACAGAGCAAGAGAAGGGGACGCAGACAACATCGCAGAATTTGGAGTCATGGTAGCTATCGTGTTCGATGGCATTAACTTGGGCCCAAGTGATTCAGAGGATCGGCCAAACGGAGAACCCAAAAATGAAGACCTAGAAGCCTCAAAATCACTGGTCCGAGCAACTAACGGCATTGCATTCAGTGGAGAAAAATTTTGTTCAGAGAGGATACCTTGAGGAGTTCGAAAATGCAGCAACTGGTTTGGTAGGAGGAAATGTCGATGGCAAAAATATAAAAAACGATAGCAACGAAATTCATCGTTACTAAATCCTAGTTTTGACTGCTCCTCGATCCTTTCACATTTTGCTCTGTCATTTACTTTGGCTTCATCGAATCAGACCTTGCCAGTCACGTTTGCAGCAAAATCTTCATTTTCAGAAGATTTGGTTTCATCAGCATCGTTTTCAGAGGATTTGTTCTTGTTTGAATCAACATCAGCCACGTTCAGATAAGTGACCTCCTCTGTCTCAGCAACAACACCAGATTCTTTCTTGATTCTTTCATGTTTCTCTTCAGCTATTACGTTTTCGTAGGAATCAGTTTCTTGTTCAGGCAGATTGTTTCTACCTTCATCTTCATCTTTCTCATTCGATTCCTGTTGCTCCCATTGCTCCTGAAGATAAGCACAGTTAATGGCAGAGGAAAGGGTGGTTGGACCAAAAGACCATACCGCGTCTCGAATCTTTGATTGAAGTCCGTCGGTATGAGTGCTTCAAATTGTTTAACGTACTCCTTCACTGTCGACACTTTCCGTAAGGGTTTTCAGAGCGATGAGAGTTTGGTGGAACGAATTTCCGGCGACCTCCGGCGACGGTGACGGCAGCCAAAGGATTGGGTCTGATGCCATTGTTGGCCGTAAAAGGGTAGAGAGGGAAACTAAACAGTAAATGTATATTCAATTGACGCCAATTACATTCTTCAATTCCCTATTTATAACCCTATCAAGTATATTTCCCAAACTGCCGCACTGTTTTCCCACGTATCAGGTACTGTCTGTTCCTGTATATGTTATTCTTGCTTATCTCTTAAGTTTCATCTAGTGGGTTTAACATATTAATGGCATATGCTTCTTATAAATATGGAAACCTATGTGCTTATTGCTTAGCCTTTGATTATCATTAACTGCGTCTCATGAAACTTCGTCAAAATGCTTGGATTTCGTGGAGAAAGTTTCCCATTATATGTAATATGCTTGCTCCCCTCCTCTCTTATGGAGTTTAACAATCAAAGCTATTTTAGAAGCTTTTGAGAAAAATCATTCTATTCATTGGTGGTGGTTGTTATCGATTTAAGCTTGGAAGGATTTAATTCGCTAGTTGGTAAAATAATTAAAGGTGCTTTTCTATTTATCCCCACCAAAAGATTGTTTTTTCAAGAAAGAAAAACTGTTCTTTCTTGATTTTGTTTCGGTTTGTGTTTGAGTTAGCGAGACTTCCAAATGCGTTCCAAGCTCATTGATTGTTAGAGTGTTTGAGATCACTTTTTTTTGGCCAAATAAACCCGTTTTTAGAACAATAACCCCAAATGAAAACGGACTGCGATTTTGCTGTGTTTGGCATGACTTTTTGCTAAAAATTATAAGCCCAATAACTTACCTTAAATTATGGGTGTGTTTGGAACAGCGATTGTCAATTGGGCTTGTTTCAATTGGGCTTGTTGTGATATTACTTTTGATAAAAGCTAAATTATGTAATGTGATTTGTGTTTAGATTGGCGATTGTCAATTGGGCTTTTGCAAAAATGAAAAAAATAGTGTGTTTGGAACAACGATTGTCAATTGGGCTTTTGTGATAATGATAAAAGAGAAATGTAATTAAAAATTATAAAAAATTTATAATAGTTTAAGTTGGGAAATTAGACAATTAAAAAATGCACAATTTAATTAGAAAAATATTACATAACCAATTATATCACATGTTCCGTACAATTTGATTTCTAATTGAGTCACAAATTTGAATCATTTCAGAGGAAGATCGCCTGCCATAATTTGTCGTGGAAGATTGTTCAGCTACACTATTATTTTCTACATCAACAAGATTCCCAGCTTCACCTTGGTGAAACACTATGTCTGCAATATCATTTCGCCTAATGAAATTATGAAGGGCCATTGTTGCACAAACAATGCGGACTTGTGTCTGATAGCTATACTTGCGCATGTTTTGCAACAATTGAAATCGATTCTTCCACACTCCAAAAGTCCTTTCAATTGTAGACCTTAAACTAGAATGATAATAATTAAAGGACTCATTAGCGTTTCTAAATCCGGGTTGGCGGCTAAATTCTGGAAGATGGTAACGCTCACGTCTATAAGGACCAAGGTACCCAAGTTGTGTCGGATAACCAGCGTCAACCAAATAATATTTTCCTAATAAAAGTTTAAATCAATCCAAACTATTAGATTCATTAAAGTGTAAAATGAAAGTAATTGAATAGAAGGTGACGGAGCAATACCTGCAGGTGGATGAGGGAAGTTATAAGATGGATTAGAAACAGCAGATTCGAAGACACGAGCATCATGTGCAGTACCTTCCCAGCCCGCCATAACAAACGTAAAGCACATGTCCCAATCACATACAGCCATTACATTATGTGTTGGATATCCCTTCCTGCCGATATATCTCTCATGGTTCGCACCAGTGATCACACACTTAATGTGGGTTCCATCTATTGCTCCAATAGCATCTTGGAAGAATGGATAATAACGGGGATCTTCTTTTATTTTGGGGTGGCATACATTGAATTCGGGATCGTACGGTCTGATATTTTCCCCCGCTAGACTAAAGCAAGCATCTAATACATTGTGCAAATGCCTACTGACCATTTCCCCTGAATGTTGAAAGAGCTCTTGAACCACCCTATTGCCTACTCCATGGCCAACGGTGAGCAAGAACATAGCAACCATTTCCTCGATCCCAATGTTCGTTGAAATCTGTAAGCCATGTTCGACCAATTTATGACACAAGCTATAAAAGACATGTTTTTCCACTCTAAACATGTCATGACAGCGTGAACCATGTGTTGCCAATACCTCTTGCACCCAGTCATGACCGGTGCGTGTACTTGTTTTTCGCGGTTCTTTACACATAAAAGGCATCCAATATGCACAGATCAACGCAGTCAATTGCTCATACTCATCTACTTCATTATTTATAAGATCTATAAGTCGAGACTGGTCATCTTCCTCCACCATGTCAGGTAAGTGTTGATTACTCGAACTTGCCATTGATTATGTACCCTGAGTGTGATTAAAAATTCAAGTATGAGTAATTGAATGAAAAAACTCCTAATAAGAACTCAATAGCATATAATAACTGGCATAACGTAGTTTACACAAAGCATAATGTCATGAAGTCAAATAAAACATAGTTTAGGTACATCTACGTTTCATAAATCATAAACTCCAACCACGGAACCACGAACTCCATGTTTCGTTTACAGAGTGACATGAAAGTCTCCCGATGAGTCTTATTCTCGATTAGCTTGATACAGTGATGACGAAAGCTCTTATCACGTATGACTTCCTCAATGCCAAGCAGTTCACTCATAGCAGAATCGACACTAACATCTTTAATAGCATCTAATGTTGCCGTTCTGTCCTTGGATGCATTTTCCATCACACTAACTGCATCAGCGATTTGTCTTGAAGCTGGCATTTTCTGCTTCTTTCTCTGCCCAGACCCTTCACCCATCTTCCGCTTACCCCGACTTCCTAACTCAGTACCACCATTTGATGGCGTGCTTGTTGTTAAGCCAATGCTTGCTAGCTCATCCATCACTCCGGTACTAGGCACGGGGTTAGCACCAAACATGTCATCTTCACTATCCCCTGAGCCTTCCTCTTCATCCATAGTGGGTCGATACACATCCTCCTCCTCATCCTCCTGCTGTGTCTGAGGCTGTGTGACAGAGGGTACAACTACATCTTCGCCGCTTGCCATCGCATCCTTGAAGATTATTCTTAATTCATTCTCGAACTTAAGGCTTGTGTGCCTAAACTTTCTATATGCTGGCTTCTCCTGCATGCAAACAAGAAACCCGTTTGTGACAATTACTTTACTAAAACTAATCACTTATGAGGGGAAAATTTGAAAGGTATAAGTTACAATAGTATTGTTTTACCTGTAGTTTTCGCTGCCACCACTCATTTGTTGCCATGACTTTTTTCGTCACATGGTCTATCCCCACCCCAGTCTCTTTGATTAAAGAATCCCAAGTCTTGAAATCCTTTTTTAGGATATCTAACCTATTCTTCAATTTCTTTCTGTCATAATCTTTCCCAGTCTTCGAATTAAACGTAGAGACAATAATTCCCCACGCTTTCTTTGAAAATGACTGCCCTCGGCGTTCTTTTTTGTACACTTGCTCAACGCAGGCATTGACGAAAATCTCCATTGTTTCATCATCCCAAACAGCTTTATCCATATTTCTATACCACTATTTCAATACTATTTCCACCGCAAACAAATAAAAATTAAAACAACTATTGGAGCAAATGACAGTGAGCATCACAAATGTTTGATTCTTAATATGAATTAATATGAAGGCTAAAACACAACGTCATTAATAGGAATTAATATGAAGGCTAAACCACCCAAGAGTGATGAAGAAGGCGAGAGAAGAGATAGAGAGAGTGGTGGGGAAAAATGTGATAAAGGCTGTTTCTGAGACAATTATTAAACCATTGCTCCAATTTTCATAAAGAATCAAATATTAAACCATTGCTCCAATTTTCATAAAGAATCAAATATTAAACCATTGCTCAAATTTTCATAAAGAAGCAAATATTAAACCATTGCTCCAATTTTCATAAAGAAGCAAATAGTAAACCATTGCTCAATTTCATAGCTTTATAACTATGAGACACTTATGGAAGTTGGTATTTGTGGGTCAAGTTCTACGTACTGATCTATCATAATGTACTAGAGATTGTAAAGAAATGTCATGAAAAAGCTTTAAATAAGGCTTATTTAAGTCCTAAACAAAGAGAGCCTATTCATAATGTGATAAGAAAAGATTAACAAGCTGTTACTTTCTTCTGAATGGCTTCATAATGTGATAACATACTGAAATTAACAAAAGCCTTTGGAATTCAAGCAGCTTCATGATATCTAATATTCCCCCACACAGACACATAGGTCATTTTCGTTATTTTCTAACCACTAGTTTGTAGGGTTTGAATTTTCAAAAGTTGCTTGGGCATAATATTCACATGAACCATGAACAAATTCCATAGCCTCTTCCAAGACTAACATTTCAATGTTCGAAACTATCTACTTCATAATTTTAGCAGTAACCTCAGTACATTGTAAAAATTTTAAGGTATATAAGCAAACCAAACAATTGTGATGCAATTACTCATTATTCTTAATATGAGCATGATTAATTCTTAAACACACACATAAGATGCACAAAATCACTATATATATATCACAAACTTCTTTGTCAACAGATACAGTTCAGGTTTATTTCCTCCTATACGGTAAGAGAAGAATTTCAATTGTGTGAAAGCAACTTGAAATCTAAATTATCTGCTATTTTTCAATTGGTTCTCAAAAGAAAAATATGAATTTAAGAGATTAGAGATAGAATGAACATCGTTTGCTAACTTAGTCCATTTTCATCTACTCATTATCTGCTATTGTTCGTATTGTTTGCATGTCTCTTCATAACAACATTCTCTTCATAACAGAAACCATTCACTCTCTTCATAACAGAAACCATTGTTCGCATGTCTGCTGTCTCATTCCCTCTGTTCCTATTGTTCTCTTTTTCCATCTTTCCTATCTCTTCTATCTCATTCCCTTAGTTCCTATTCTTCTCTATTTCCCTCTGTCGCAGGTCATATAGCTCATACTCTGTTCATATTCTTCTCTATTTCCCTCTGTCGCACCTCATCTAATATACTCTATTCCTATTCTTGTCTATTTCCCTCTGCAGCACCCTATTACCTCATTCCCCATGTTCCTAATCTTCTCTATTTCCCTCTTTTGAAACAATGTACATACCTAAAACACAAAGAATGAAGTTGGCGTTCGAAGCATGAGGACATTTATTTCTAGTTAACACAACAAGCTAATCAAGGCAAGCACCAGATCACATCGACGGAGAAGATCGACGACAGGGACAGTTAAACAAAAATGAAACAAGATTAAGGTTAAAGGAAGGTAAAAACCTCAGCAGCCGAACAGATCCACGCCGACGGAAAGATCTACAACCATAGCACCTTCAACCGGAGATGGTGACTTCAACGCCAGGCAAGCAGAAAAAGATCGCCGCCACTAGATCGGCCACACCCACAGTCAGGCCCGACGAAAACCACCGAGCAACGAAGTCGCCCACTGCAATGGAAGCTATTCGGAGCTTCTGGTGCTGCAACCGAAGACCACCGAGAGGAAGACCGACACCCGAGACACGGCAGAACACCGATTTTAACACCACGCCAGAAAATGGGACACCACTTTTCAGACCTTCTCGAGCTGCATCAGGCGCCGCGAGATGGAGTTCTTCGTGGAAATGGAGAATGGGAGACTGATACGCATAACGAGCAAGAGACAAGAGAGAATGAGGGCACTGGTAGGTAAAAAATTTAAAACGCATTTAATGCGTTTTAACGGTAATTTCTGCTTGATTGACCGAAAAAAAATGGTAACATCAATTGGGCTTTTATCAAAAGCTGCAGCATTTAGCTTTTGTTAAACGTAGATGTACAGTGTCAGTTTTATCAAAAGTCTGATCCGTAATTTAAGCAACCAAACATAAAAAAAAACGTTGCCAGCAGTTGGGTTTTTGAAGCTCCAATTGGGCTTTAAGGCAAACCAAACGTGGCAACCAAACACACACTATAAGTTTCAACTGGTAGCTTATTTTTTTAAAACACAGTAGCTTTTTTTTTTTGGTCGAGCTATCAACTCGTTCGTTCGGGCTCGCTCGCAATTTCAAACTTGTTAGGTTTGAGTATTTGACATTTAATGCTTGGTTGGTCCTTTACATGTTGTGTTTGGCGGCTAAACATATTTTTTCTGATTTTTATTAAAAATTTGGAGAATGATAGGAAAAAGAATTTTGAAAATGTGAAATTTTAAATCAGGTATTTCTCATAAGTATTGATATCGCATATATGATCTATCTAAAATTTGAAGAATATACAAATGCCCTTCAAGTTTTTACTTTTAAAAACGCACTTATACAATCGCTAATCCAAACACGTTTTGACTTATGAAAAATCACTTATTCAACCGCTCATCCAAACACGTTTTGACTTATGAAAAATCACTTATTCAACCGCTCATCAAAATATAAATCACATTACAAATATTGACTTATTTATTAAGTCATTTTTCCTACCGTTATCCCAAACATACCCTGTTTGTTTTAAGTTTTCCTTCCAGATACTGGTAAGGTGGGATAGGACAGCTGTATTATGATAAAAACAAGTTTTGGGGTTTGCCGTGAACTTAGACTAGAAGGCCCATCCACAACTCAGTCTTTTTATGCTTTGCTCATTGCTGTTCTCCTTTGCCAATGCTATAAGTTTATGCTTGGTAGATTTTCTTTCAAAGTTATCCTTCTAGTCTACACACACTGTCAAATCTATCTTTATGTTTTGGTGGTCTTCTGCTATCACTAATATGATATCCAGGTTTTTTCCAAGTTGTGCATTTACTTGGTAAATTCTTTTAGCATGTGATTCTAAACCTGTTGACCTCTTTCCTTTCGTACGGTGAAGTAGTAACTATTTCCTGTTTTAGCTTATGTTCCCATCCACTTTTCATTCTTAATTTGGACTCAAGGCCCCTTAACTGATGAGGAACCATCCCTTTAGGGGAAGGTTAATATTGTGGTGGCTAAAAAATGAATGAATATGTAGGGTGGTATCGTTAAAAGAGGGGACTGAAATTAGGTAGTCTTCCGTAGTCTTTTTACTATACTGTTGTAGTGTTTTCTAAGGTTCAAACCCTGCTTTTCAGTCAGAGCATAATTCCTAGCAGACCTGGTTTTCTCACATTTTGGTTCTTTTTACTAGTAACTTCATGGAAGTTCCTAATCTTCAAGTTCATGTTTAATTTATTGCTTACCAACAAGCAGTGACTCTCCCGCATGATGCGCGGGTGCATATAATCAATATATAAATTGGGGCACTAATTACTAACTATCAATAAACAGCACGGATCCTATATTAATCAGTAGGGATTGTATAAAAGCTTCATTAGATATAGTAGCCAATCACCCAACAGATTTAGTTGACTTAATTGATGTAAAATAATTAAGCACAAATCAAGACAAGAACACAATACAAAGGCAAACAGATTTTTAAGGGAAAATTAAAAAAAAAAAGCTCTATTTATGTTCTTCAATATGTTCTCTATACAGCTATGCCGGTGAATGAGCTTCAAAGCAGTCTTACCACCAATACCTGCAGAGCACATCAATTATATATTAGAAGCATATGCATGATGAGCTTAAATGGAGTAAAAAATTATGAACTCAGCCTCTACTAGTCTCAAAACACACATGGATATTTTGGGCACCTCGAATGCTTCCACAATAATCACACCCAAAAAGAATACATAAGTCAATAAACTGATCCATGGTCAGATTTAGCTCCTCCAATATCTGGAAAAAAAATATCTCAGAAAGAACATATTAAACAGAGAAAATCGAATATTTTAAAAGCCACAGAACAATGACCTCTAAGGCCAAAGAGGGGAAGCCACAATGACCTTGGCAACTTCAAATTCCATAACTGGAAATTTGTTTGAGCTAGGAACCATTAGATGGCGAAGAAATATAGGAGCTTCAAACGTTAATGAATCCATGTCTTCAGAAACCACAGCATAAACCTAAAATATATACGTTCATAATAGATTCCAAAAACTTAACATCATATTTTCCTTCAAGATTTGATTAAGTTTGCTCACAAAAATAAAGTTACACATGCCTTTCCAGATTTGTAAAGTGCAGCACACTATGCTTCAGCTTCAGATGGCACCTGCGTAAACCAAATCGCACATAATATGCTAAAATAACCACCAATGGTACATGGTACAAACATGCAAGAGTTAGGTAATGTCACCTCAATAACAGGCACCCCCATGAGTGATAAAAGTCTTTAACAACCTTCACTATGTTGTTCTGTCATCTGCAAGAATAAGGAACAGGTGACATTGTTTTGTATTTCTGCTTGGTGCTCACAATTAGTTAAGCCTATCGCATGACAAACAATGATCATTAAAACATGATAAAATGGTAGGCTTCATCAAAGGGAAAATGCAATAACAATGGCCTACCTTCACTGTTCGTTTACTGAATTTTTCGATGTCTTCCTTGTTGCCAGACTGAAATGACAAGAAGATTCGTGCAATGCATGTTTAGTTTTAAAAAGACAAAATAACATCCCTTAATTGGGTTGATTTGAATTTGATAGCTCATTTAAAAATGTAAACTCAATTTCCCTGTAATTCTTCTTCTACATGCATTTCTTCCAAAACAAAAATTACTTATCTATACGGGCTCATCAATAATAAATTCATTGTCTCATACTAAAGTTTAATAATAAGTAAACTTCCTTCACTATAACGTTAAAAATAAAAACACAATCTCCTATTGTCCAATTTGATTCTGTTTTTTTTTTGTGTTGGGGGGTGTTTAGAAGAGATTTCAGTATCATGTTATCCGGAAAGTTGGCCTTTTATTTTACAGAAAATAAATTAGAAAGCTTTATGAGCCAAGTGTACATTTTAAAACTAAGAAAAGTACAGTGTATAATTTACCCAAATCTGAAAAAATTAACACGAAAAGTAACAGAGGAAAGTCAATAACAAATTATGTACAAACCTTAATGGCCTCTGATAAATCCTCATAAGCTTCATCTCTCTTTGAATAACTAATAAAAAATTAGCATACGAGACCAGACAATCCACATTTTATATATGGCCAAGTCCAAAACTTTCAATTCAATAGTGCGCCCCAAGAAAAATAACTTTCTAGATGTACCAAAGCATAGACCTCAGTATCGTTTAGCCAGCTCCTGCCGCTTCAGATCAGGAGGCTTCCCATCAAAAACATATATGAGAAGCATTGAGTAACAGATGGTGAGAAATAACAAACAATTTATTGAATACTTTAGCATTACAGGAGAAAAAAAAGGTATATAACTATTCACACTGGCTCCATTCCGGCTTCTAGGAATCGGACTATGCGAGTAAACATGCCTTGCAAATGACTAAAAAAAATCTACCACGAAATTAATATAAACACTCAGATAACAGGATAAAGTACAAGAAGACTGAGCTTCCACAGTAGGACTAGTTAACAGTACATGTCACCAAAAATTGATTCATTTCATTTAGAAGAGAAACTTTCAAGAGCCTAACCTAGTTACTTCACCAGCCTCGTTAGTAAGCATCTCAGTCCCACTTCTTCCCACGACAACCTGCATCGAATCAAAGGAGCCGTTGATAAATAAAGCCTTTCCGAATTGTATAGACATCAGCAATCGTGATAAGATCGGAGCAGAGTGAAGACGGGAGAATACGGACAAGGAACTGGTAAATGCTCATGCTAGCGTCAATAGCAATCTTGCGACCACAATAGCTTTGGACAAGGAACTGGTAAATGCTCTACCACCGTGATAAAGGTACTGTGAATCAGAAAAAAAATAGATTTGATTGATCAAAATTTTAAAGAGGAACAACAACAAATCTCTCTTTGTGGTAAAACCCATTCTCTTCCCCCACAAACATTCGTCAAAAATCTTTCCCTGCCCCTAGCAATATCACTGTCCACCCCCATCGGAGGTTACAATCAGCATCACCAAGAAAGAAATCAAACCCAAAAATAATCATACGTAGTCCACAAAAAAAATCTTCAAGTCGAAAAACCCAAAAAATTAAACCCAAATGTGACTACTATGACAGGAAGAAGAAATAATTGAAGCGATAGACACTTTTATGCCACCAGGTTGCCGCTCTCTACCGCCGTCACCGTTGGATTTGTTTACACAAGCTCACCAGTGGATCTCACCTGCAGTGGAAGGTTGAGGTAGATGGTGGCGTAAAATTGAAAGGGAGAGAAGAAATGGAGAGAGAATGAGGACTGTTATTGCAAATGATGAAGGGAAAGATGCCTCAGGAGACGAATTAGAAAAAGGACAAATATAAGCTGGTAGGAAGGGATTTCAACGGGCAAAAAGAAAAAATGGAAGGGATTTCAAATTTTGAAATTTTATGGTGTGTACTTCGTCTATAGTCATCACACGTTTTTTTGGTTATCGTGAGAAAATGGATATGGCGTGTACTCCACCCTATATAATTAAAACAAACTCTGAGCCACATGATACTTACAACTCTGACACAAAGCCAAAGGCAAGTCGTTACTGTTTATATGAACAGTGAAATGAGAGAGAAGCCACAGAATCACATGGCTTGGCTGGCTTAGATGTCATATGTAACACCCATGTTTTGAAAGCATATAGATGGCATAAGTGTAGTAATATCTTTAAAAAGGAGACCAGTAATCTTTTGTAAACAGCAAAAGTCCCAACTTCAAGCAGAGTGTAAAGCTATACTTGAATGGGTTTTCAAAAATCTTTTCAAAAATCATTTTCAGATTGGGTCTCATATTATTTTATGATTTATTTTAAGCCATCCGTTTTAGGTTCATTTCTTCATATCAGAGTGTTTACTAATAAGTTCTCTGCTGAAACCCAAGCTACTATGTTTAATTAACGGCCCTAGGTAGACGGCTGTCCACTACTGATACGAATGTCGATGCGCGTTTGCTTATATACAGGCGCTTACATACATGTCAGTACGAGACTGACCACACTTAAATACAAATTACATACAATCTCCAAAATAGACAACTAACAGAAAACTAAATTCTAAGTCATTTGCTTCATTCGCCCGTGTTTACCTTCTTGCCTGAGGAATTACTTGCCCGAGCTGAAAATTTGTTTTGGAAAAATAGGGTGAGATTCAATGAATCTCAGTAGTAACAGATATCACTCATATAAAATGCACATATATTATGCCATGTCAACCAAAGTTACAGTACAATCAACATATTCAACATTTAGAGATAAATTCACAATATGCAGAAAGCATAAAGTTACCAATTCAAGGACAACCGTCCCTTGCCACAGTGCTGGGAAATTCTACTGGGCCTTAGCCCTTCTCATCTGAATGTTTTAAATTCACAATAGTACAAACATGCATATAACATATCACATAGTATGTGAGAGATAAGTTACTACCTGACAATTTTTCCAAATCCTGATCTTAATTGACGCGCTTTGAACGTCATGGGCAAGTGTCAAGTCCTATAAATTATAATTCACGGGCAATGAGTTATTTCTTAGTCTAACTCTTCATAAATTATTCTCTTATGTTGGTTACCACTAGGGTCACTACATTAGGCCCAATATGAAGCTAATGAGCTCAAGCTACTCCAAATGCTTAACTTAACTCTTAAATGTCCAATTTTATTACAAAAACACCTTGCTTTGAATTTTCGCACAATTACCAAAAGCTGGCAGATTTTTTACTGAACTTTGAAAAATCATAACTAATTCTAGAAAAATCAAATTGGGGTGATCCAAAATTCACTATAACCCTTATTAAGTCTATTTTAAGGGAAAAATACTTTCAGTAGTCGTCGGACTGCGCACACTTCCCAGTTTTTCTTTTTCTCTCTACTGCCAGAAAATCTGACCAGTTTTAATTGTCTACTTCAAACATTCATAACTTCTAGTATACTTATCGAAATCCTTCATAATACCTATCAAATTAAAGATCTATAAGTGTAATTTAATTCTGGAAAATCTCATAATCAATAGATGAAGTTTGGACAGTGAAAGTTTCGCCACAACAAAACTGCCAGACAAAAACGCACACTGGCAACTTTGTTGCACAAGTAGACTTAATTTCCAATTTTTGAATCTTTAAACCAGTCTGTCAAAAATTATAACTAGAGCCTATTCCCACACAATTTTTCGTGTAGAATCCAATGAAAAGCTCAAAAATACCAAAATCAAATTATTTCTACCAGATTTAGCCCCCAACCGAAATCTGCCTCGCAAAACAACAAAAATTCCACTTTGTGATTTTAACAACCAACAAGTCTAATACTTCTCCAAACATCATATATCACCTTATATATGATTAAAACATCTTCCTTCTTCAAAAACACCCCTTGAATGAAATACATGGGTGGTTCATGAGCTAAGAAAAACTCAATGAAATTACAAAGTATTCGGTTTAAAAGAAAGCCTACGCTTACCTCTTTGCGTTTCTACAAGTGGTTCGGTATTCCAGCGGTACTCCAGTAGACTAATTGGCACAAAACACCTCAGATGAGAAATCTAAGACCATAGAATTGAAGCTTATAGTGAATAGAGGAAGTTTCCTAAAGGACTTACCGGACAATAACGATGATTCAGGGTTGAAATCGGCTCCGGTAGTCAAGAAAACTCACTATTCACTCCTCCTTCTCTATTATAGTGTTCTTAAGCTTAAGAAATCTGATTCCTCTTTCTCTTTCCATGCTTGCACGAAATTTTGCCATTTAATTAGGCATGGATGGTTGTGATTTAATCACATAAATGATCTCATCTCATCTTGCCATGTGTCACAAGTTTAAGGCTTAAGAGTGCCACGTGTCATGCAACCATTGGTCTTCCACTTTTCTCTTTCTTCGGTGGGTCATAAATGGTCAGAGGAAGAGGAGGCCTGACAATTTCCCCGGACTCCTGGGTTCGGTGATCGACTCATAAAGTAAGCAACCCGGCCGGAGACCCGTGAATTCCCCGGACTCAGACGCTAGATGGCGTACTCCGGAGATGACAACACGAAAGGCTTAAAGCGGGTGTAATGATGTGTAATGATGAGGGACACATGTCACCTCCTCATTTAGCCAACACAAAAACATGTTTTTACTTTGTAATAATTTCGGGACATTTGTCATTTTCTTATTTGGCAACACGAAAGATGTGTCATCATGAGTCATAATGAGCTGTCATTACATACTTTACTGAAGTTCTTTTTAATAAAGTTGCTCCATCGGTGCATTACCCAGAATTCCACGTGGGACCATGGCATGCATATTGAGGCATGTCACGAAATGCCCGAATTCCTCCGATCTCGCAACTGACGCCCCTAAACCCTGCAGCCACCGACGAATTTTGCTTCGACTTCTTACACTTGTATTTTTACAATATTGACTTCTCAATTTTCATGAATGACACAATGGACATCTGGGAATTCTGAAAGTAACTCTACCTTTAATTTGTAAATACCAATATTTATTTTATTCCATTATTTCCATATTTACACGTTTTTAGTATTGCAAAAATTGGTATATTACATCATACAGATTTATTATTATAAGGGGATTAGCTAAGGAATTCTTTTGCACACCATTTCCTTTTTCCTGTCTTGTTATCCATGTATAGAGGTGAATGGTGATGGTGTAATTACAATTTAATGTTTCATTTAGGTGAGGGAAGCTCATATGCCAATCCTCAAACTCAGTTGTATCATGACCTCGAAAGAAGACTGGTAAGATCACCTTGCGATCTGTCCAAGTACATGGCTTATTTAATTTGGAGGGAACAAGGACAATGACAAAAAGGGTGATGACGTAGCCTCAAAGGGCAAGTTAACTCCTTGCTGAAAGCATTTCATCTTAGTGCAAATGGAAGTTACATATATAGTCTTCTACAAAATACACTAGAATTGTGAGAGAAAGTACAAATGGAATTTAGAAATTTTAACTATTTCAATTAATAGAATACCTTTTTTTTTTTTCTTCAAAATTCCATTTGTTCTCTCCATCTTCTCTCAGCAATCTATTCGTCAATAGCGTTTAAATTTTACCGTCTCCCTATCCCTTTGGCTTGTTATGATTACTTGACTTCTACTCATTCCCCCCCCCCCCCAAAAAAACACATGGGTTTGCAGTCAAAGAAGGTGACGAAGGGTGGCATCACTTGTGTAAATCCAACAAATCAATACTTGTAATCTTTTACCTTTTTATTAAAAAAAAAAAAAAAGAGCAACTGTAATGGTATAAAACAGTAGCTTGTTCTAGATTGAATTCCATCCCTCCACTCATCACTGTCACGTCTTACAAGTTTTGACATATCTTATTTGATTTTGAAGTTCTCTTATATGTTAGGATATTTTTGGGAGAGAAGTCTGGTAAATCTAGATAAAGGTCGATAGTGAACTGGTGGTGCCAACTGCTATGAGTATCGATGCAATATTCATTCCTTTGCGCTATAAATCTTTGGATGTATAAAAGGTTATTGGGAATTGTAAATAGTCACAATAAACTTAAAAGTGTGTGAAATAGTGAAAGTTGAAGGTCATGGATGAGGTAAAGATGCGTGTTAATTAAGTATTAAATGATAACATTGATATTTTAGTGATTTTGTATGATTAAATTATCTTACTATAGAGATTTGGGGTTTATTGCAATAGGGTTCATGCTACCTATCTCTGCAGTTGAAGTATGAAATAAAGGAGTCATGTGAGTGTGATAGGTTCCACGTCACCTATCAAAGAAAGCGTAAGAGAGGAAGTATTTTGAATTAGTATTTGTTGACTCCGTCAGTCAGTTAATTATTGAGTTTGTTATTTATTATTTAATTAATTAGGTGGGGTCCATTAGCTAAATAACAGCCCACTTAGTCAGTAGGGAGTCATGAGAGTCATCGTGGGCATGTTTGCTTATTGTTATGCGTATGATTCCCGAGATTGTAGGGAGAGTCAGTATTTTTTTTATTTTTTTTGAATACAAACCTATAACTAGGTTACATAGGAGAAATATTCCTAAGAGGGAACTATAAAACAACAATCAACCATGATCAACTACTGCCTCCACAAAGGGAGGGGGTGGTTGGTCAAGGATAACGAAATTCTCGGTAATGTTATGAGCTAACCTTGCCAATGAGTCAGCAAGGGTATTATCCTCTCTATGAACAAAATATAAAAGAACTTGCCAGTCGTTAGCTAACCAAAGTCTTGCATCCTCTATCACATCCTTGAACGGGTGATCCTTATCAGATCCTCTTGTGAGAAGGTTTATGGCTTGCAGGCAATCAGTGAATACAATGACCTTCTTCAAATTCAGGTTCCAACAGATTTGGAGACCCTGAATAATTGCAATAATCTCAGCCACCATAGAAGGGACGTGAATAATTCGACTAATGTACCAACACAACCATCTACCATCTTCATCCTTAATCGCTCTGGCACAACCTGACATGCCTGATTGTAGTACCAACCCATCTGTTTCCAGAGTAACAAATCCCGGTCTTCCCCTCCTAGCATCTCCCTCTACAGCAACATTACGATCATAAAAACCACAATTGTTGGATAGATCGAGATCTCCACTGGCTCTGAACAAACTTGAGTATCCATTTTGGTGTCCCAACTCTTCTGCATTCCCAAACAGCTTAGAGCAACGATCAACCCAGATATCCCAGCAGACATACCCGAACAGGATCGGCCAACTAACTTTGTGAGTGAAGTTTCTTCCAGCTTCTTTATACTCCTTCTTAGCAAATCATCTTCTTCTTCTGAGTTTCCTTCTCCTCTGTCAGATTTGTTTCCAGCAGATACTGAGCTTCCGATGATGCTCGGGAACCCATTGCTCTTGCTTTGTGTCACACTAGCTTTCTCGCTCATTGCAACGCAGAAAATAATTCCTCTCTTGAATTTTAATCCGACTTTTCCTATGAAATTTCCAATCACAATAACGTGTGCTCTAGCTCTCACAAATACAATTCCACGGAGAGTCAGTATTTTCATTGTAACTCAGTGTCTATAAATACCTTAGTTGTTTTCTAACCAAGGTACGAGTGAATAAATATTATTACTTCTGGTCCTAATTATAAGAGAAAGTTGATTTTTTTCGGAGAAATTAAGGGAGCTAAATAAGTTACATAATCATATTATATGTTATGTATCCTTACATTATATATTAATTTATTAATTAAACTAATTAGTTTGAAGAAAAAAATAAAAATAAAAATACTCTAAAATAATTTAATTAGCTTATTTAATTTCTCCAAAAAAAATCAACTTTATCCTATAATTAGGATTGGAGGAAGTATTTCCCAAATTAGAGATTCTCGTTAGCTTTTATAATCTTTCATTGTGAGATTCTTGCTGTGAGAGAGGGTAGAAGAGAGCATTATATCTTTTGTTCCTAATTTCCCTAAATCTCCATAACTGTGAGTGATCAGAGAGCGATGATGAATCTAATGAAATTCTATTGATGAAGTTTACTGTCCGGAGCCTTGCATCACATATTGACTCAATGTTCCCTGGATATAGTAAGGGACACTGGGTAATATGCAGAATCTATATGACACAGTTAAGAAAGCTCAAATGGTAGTCCAAGTTGAAGCCATGCGTATTCAAAAAGAACTTGCTGCGTAATCTCTCCTTTGTTTTCTTATTTTTTATTTGGTGAAGCTTTTCATGATTAAGGAAAGCAAACCAAACACTTAATGAGGTTATAGAGAGGGATCGTTTCTTTAATAATATATCTAAATATATGATTTTCGACAGATCACAATGACATCATGCAATTCATTGCTTGTGAATAGTGTTAGTGGTGGAAGAGTATTTATATATATATATATATATATATATTGATTAATTGATATGGAGAGTCAATAAAGCAACATAATATAATCTATATAGGTTTTATATGAGAGGCGAATATGTATACAATGTAAATTAATTCCAATTGTTCAATTATAATTTTTTTAAGCACTTTTAAACAAAAGCACTTTTTAAGCCATAAACTATGATTTTGTCAAAAGACATTCAAACATTCTAAATTATTACAGAAGCAATTTTTTTACTTCAAACCTTAGTTTAAGAAGTTGAAACCGTGATTTTTAAGAAGTCAAATTTTTTTATCTTTCAAAAGCTATTTTTCAAAATCATTTTTTTCACTTTTTTTTTCAAAATTTATTCTCCAAAAACTAATTTAAACACACTGTAATTTCAAGTTTTCTTGGTGTATGCATTAATATAATTTGACTTCCATTCTAGAACTTCACCTACTCTAAACTAAATATTAACTACATGTGAATGGATATCTTCCTCCTTTTTCCCTTACCTACAACCCTTGAAATCAAGCATTAGTTATTAACAATTTTTTATCAACTCATATTCCTTCCTTATATTCCATGAATCAATTTCCCATCTTATAATCTGATCTTTTTGCCTTGGTCCCATCTTAAAAAAATGCAGAAATAACAAAAATGACAACTCCATTATTTATTATTTATTATTTATTAATAAAAGACAGGCACCTACAAAATAGAAATATTCATTGTGTGAACTTCTCCACTATATGCATTGTAGAACCGAAATTATTTGGAACAAATCAAATAGCAATTTCACTCCACCAGAAGTGAACCAAAATCATTGTGTTCAAGAAAGTATAATTTAACCCAGAAACATTTTATAAAGTTTCACTTAAATCCCTTCAGAAAAGCTTCTATCCTTTCATTTAAGTCCTTTCACCAAGGAACATTTTTTTTTAACTTTCGGTGGGCAATGATGGATGTTGTTGTTTTAAAAATAAAACAAAGTATTTTGTAACTCTCGAACGGTTGCTCTAAGTAAATTTTCTCTCTTTTGAAACTCGTGCCGTCGTTAGCTTGTCACTGGAAGAATTCGCCATCCGCAAGGTGGCCCCAAATAGGCCAACGGAGGACTTGGCTGTGAGTAATGCACCAAAGAAATCCAAGAAAGAAGTCAAAGAAGATGAAATAATGTCTAATCTGATGCTAGATGTAAAGGATACAGAGACCGAACTCAAAGAAGAGTTACATGCTCCAAAGCTAAAGGCATTCTCCTATAAGGATTCTCTTATGGGGTTTAAAGGTGATGACTTTAATGGAGTTTTATATGGTACTTCTAGTATGGAGGAAGACCCATTGCTCTCGGATATTTTGGATCAAACATGGAAAATGCCTTAACCATCGGAAGAGTTAAAACAGCTTATAAAGATATATCCTACCATGCCGTTGACCGAGGAGGAATACAATGATGAGAGCTGTCAACAATGGAACAATGTTCTCATCATCACAGTGTTGGGAGCCAGAATAAATCTCCACAAGTTTCAAGAACTCCTGTGCGGTACATGGAAATTTAATGAGTTTGATTTGGTGGATCTACCAAACCATTATTATGTTGTGAGGTTTACAAATACTGAGCAATGGGGTGCACACTATAAAAGGATTCTTTTTGAAGGACCTTAGGTGGTTGCTCACTATAGCGTGCTGGTATAGAGATGGTCTCTACATTTTGATCATTTCCATAATTCATTGGGACGTATAGCTACTTGGGTGAGGGTTCCCAACATTCCTCTTCAATGGTATTCAAAAAAGTATATATCAAGGGTAGGAGATATGATAGGGAAAACTTTGAAAGTGGACCTGCCTGTTCACGTTGTCAGGGGAAGGCGAGGAGAGAGGCAAGGTGGAACAGGGAAGATATGCCAGAATCTGTATGGAGATCGATCTATAGAAGCAGTTGATTCCCAGAGTTATCATAGCTCAGGCCATCTTTAACGTTAAATACGAGCGTCTAGACAGAATTTGCTTTGGCTGTGGACGTTATGGTCACAAAAAAAGAGGGTTGCCCATGGAAACCAAGCTGTAGTGAGTCCTCTGAAATCATTCACCACCTGCAAAGTTAACGGCACCGAGCATGTAGCAGAAAAAATCCTTGCCAGTTGAGGGGGGTGGGTTTGGACCATGGATGCTTGTCCGTAGGTCAATAAAATCACGGATATCGAGGAGCAAAAGTAGTAGGGGAAATGTGAAAAGGGGAAGTCAAAGTACTAAATTTAAAAAAAAAAATAGAAAGAAGATCTCATTCCTCTCGTTTTGCAGCTCTAGCAGACTAGGAAGACGGTATGGGAATGTCAAAGAAAAAAAAAGATTGTAGAAGTGAGAAAGAGTTAACGCAGGATGTGATGGGTAGTCAGATGATTGTTTATGTGGAAAAAGATAAAGGGCAAAATAAGAAAAGCATGGGTATGGGCCAGAAGGTTGGGCAAATGAAAAAGGCCCAACAGTCACAAAAAAACTCGCTTGTGATGAAAGGAAAAGAGAATTTAAAGCCCATTGTGGGTGAGAACCAAGCCCGGATTACATTGGGCCAGGAAAGTCACAACGCTGAGCTGGGTAGGATTAAATCTCCAAAAAAGAACAAGTTGACAAGAGGCATGGGCAAAGAGTCTTGCTGTAATGTGATAGACGGTAGAAGAGAGCATTATTATCTTTTGTTCCTAATTTCCCTAAATCTCCATAACTGTGAGTGATCAGAGAGTGATGATGAATCTAATGAAATTCTATTGATGAAGTTTACTGTCTGGAGCCTTGCATCACATATTGAGTCAATGTTCCCTGGATATAGTAAGGGACACTGGGTAATATGCAGAATCTATATGACACAGTTAAGAAAGCTCAAATGGTAGTCCAAGTTGAAGCCATGCGTATTCAAAAAGAACTTGCTGCGTAAGCTCTCCTTTGTTTTCTTATTTTTTATTTGGTGAAGCTTTTCATGGTCGAGGAAAGTTGAAGCAAACACTCAATGAGGTTATAGAGAGGGATCATTTCTTTAATAATATATAAATATATGATTTTCGACAGATCACAATGACGTCGTGCAATTCATGTAGCCGATCCCACCTAATGAGATAAAGGCTTTGTTGTTGTTATTCACTTTTCTGTATTGATTATTTTTTTATGACTTTTTGTTTTCTCCTCCCCTTTCAAAGCAGAATTTGACGGTTATTGCGAAGATGAACTAGTAAAGAAGGTACTCTTTCTGGTCCTAATTATAAGATAAAGTTAACTTTTTTTTTTTAGAAGTTAAGGAAACTAATTAAATTACTTTAGAGTACTTATATTTTTATTTTTTTCTTCAAACTAATTAGTTTAACTAATAAATTAATATATAATTTAAGGATACATAATATATGATATGATTAAGTAACTTATTTAAATTTCTTAATCTCTCTAAAAAAAAGTCAATTTTGTCTTATATTTAAGACCGGAGGTAGTATTAGAGAACTTGATTGGGAATTAGACCTAATAATAATAAGGCCCAGAAATCGTTGGTTAAAAGCGAAATCAGATATCAAGTGAAAGCTATTGACATCTTTGTAGGCAACTCTTTCTGGCAACCAGCAGCCTGTTCACATTGAGAATGCAGAAGCCGCAAAGGAACTAGAAGCTGAAGTACGTTTTCGGTTTTGCGATGGAACTAGGAGCTGAAGTACATAGAAGATATGTAAAAAGAATAGGCGTTCACATCAGAAAGCCCAAATGGTTAGTAATGCCAAAACTGCTGCAAGGCCACCTCATGAAGCTAAGGCACTGCTAGTGGGAGCTACAGTGGGCTTCAAACTCCATCAGAGAAGGTGCCGGAGTTGGAGAATTACCGGTGAACCTTCGTTTTGGAGTGATAACCACCACAATGAGCTTCTGGCTCTCCTCACAGTGTCCCTTAGTCCCACTAATGAAGTAGAATGGCCAAGGACGGTCAAACTTCACCTTGGTGTTTCCATCATTGTACTCTTTGAGTGAATTATAGATGTGATTTATAATTGGATTAATGTTAGTAAAAATGTCTTTTTTTCAAACTGAAACTTATTGTGATGATTATTTGAAAAATAAGTTTAGATGGAAAATAATTGAAAATGACATGAATCTTATTAAATAATACCTATAGAATTTTTCCCTAATTAATGTTGTTTGTGTTTTTCTTATTATTTCTCAAACAAATCCTCAAACTTAATTTTTGTTAATGATTTAATATTATAAATAGAATTTTTTCCCCAACTTTTCCCTATTATTTCTCAAACAAATTGCTAAATATAAATTTTGTTTTAGAGATCAATTAAATATGACTGTTGAATTTTTTTATATATATTTTTAGATATTAATCAAATATTAACTATGGACATCATTGGGCTTGGAGTGGACTTTCATAATTAAATTTTATCATTTAATTTTTTAGGATATTTTTTGCAAACTTAAAGTTATTGGGTCTTTTAGACGTTTATAAAAGTTTTTTTTTTTTTAATGAAAGCAAGAGGCACGGTATGGACTGTGGTACCCTTTTCTTTTTTTTTGTTCATGCTCCTCTTCTCTCTCCTCGACATGACTGTGGCCTTTTGGTGTTTGACAATGGGAAATGTTTGGCATTGGGTACTTCTTTTTACTTTTTGGCATTTAGCTATACTCATCACTGATCAGTTTATATTTTTAGTAAAGGAATTTGAAATTACAAATTATTCATTTGATGTGACATAGTTGTCTGTATATGCCTTTATGAGCATTAATTGATTCAAACTCCAACATTTAGTTGGAACGAATTAGACTAGCCCATCACAGTAGACCCTATGTGACTATTTTAGTTATACTTATCACTATTGGATATTTTGCCAACAACTTTCCCCAATGTATCATTCGAAGTTGATTTAATACTCATATCATATTGTGTCGTATTCATAAAAAATGAGAGGATTTTCTATTTTCAATGGCTTATTATGCAGTCTATTGAGTCTTCCTGCAGTTTAGAGTCATTCATGAAGCTAATAAACAGGTTAATCCCAGTCAAAAACTGTCTGCAAAATCTGAGATGGACAGATGCATCATATTCTATTGACCTTTCCTTATATTTGTCTGAAAATAATGTCTGCCAATGTGGTCTCTCTGGAAGAATTGAAGGTTTGTCAAAATTTGAGAACTATACTAAGTAAATAAACCTTAATCCACTTATATAAACTATACTAGTACTGTTTTTTAATTATAAGCGAAGAGACTTAACACACAAAGGCATTCTATGCGAATTAAAACTTAGAAAAAACATCAAATCCTATCAAACTAGCTGGAGTGCTCCTGAAAAAATTTTGCCAGAAGATGATAAGCTTCACCCCTGCGCAATTTAACAGCAGAACTTTTGACTCGTCTAGTGAGCCTATCCAGCCTCGTCTCACAACTGTCAGGATCCTTTCTACCGCCCCTAGAAGATATTTCGCTGGCAATCTCATCCCATCGGACAGCCCTTTGATTGAGTTTCCTTTCAGTCCAGAATTTCACCAAGAGTAAATCATCGTGATCCGTCCACACCGTCTCCTCCACCACGTGCACATTGTTCATCCTGCTTTGTGGCCTTGGATTCTGCTCTTGCTCCAAGAGCTCCATTTCTTGTCGCTTGCTCAGGTGAACATCTATCGGTGGGTTGCGGTCTGCCTCAGTCCGGTGCGCTCTCAGGACGGCCTGCCCCTGCAAGTGCTCGTCATCGGTGGAAGGTTCAACCTGCCCTTTCTGGGCCAATTGCTCTGCCACAACCTTGTCACATGGCCGGTGGATCCTATCCTCCTGCTCAAGTCTGCCCGCCTCCATATGGATTCCATCCTCATCAGCAGCAGAATGCGCAGCCCAAGCTGTCAAATCGCCAGCCCAAGCCTTGCTTACGTCATTCATAACCTCCTGGGTCTGTCTCTCATCTATCGGTGGGTTGCGGTCTGCTTCAGTCGGGCGCGCTCTCAGGACGGCCTGCCCCCGCAAGTGCTCGTCATCCGTGTCTTCAAGGTACAGCTCTTGAGTCGTCTCTTCAACTATCGGTGGGTTGCGGTCTGCTTCAGTCCGGCGCGCTCTCAGGACGGCCTGCCCCCGCTCAGGCGTCTCTTCAACTTCTTCCGGCGTCTCTTCAACTTCTTCCGGCGTCTCTTCAACTTCTTCCGGCGTCTCTTCAACTTCTTCCGGCGTCTCTTCAACTTCTTCCGGCGTCTCTTCAACTTCATCGGTGTCTTCAACCGTTTCAATGGGGTCTTCAACGTCTTCAATGGGGTCTTCAACGGTGTCTTCAACCGTTTCAATGGGGTCTTCAACGTAGCCCACTTCCGGTTGAATCTGCCCTTCCTGGGCCAATCTCTCTGCCACAATGTGACAATCCCGGTTGATAATATCCGATTCGTACTTATCATGCTGCTCAAGTTTGTCCGCCTCCATCTGGATTCCATTCTCATAAGCAGCAGAATGCTCAGCCCAATCGGTCAAATCGTCAGCCCAAGCCTTCGCTACGTCATTCATAACCTCCTGGGTCTGTCTCTCATCTGGCCGGAGCAGGGCGAGTCTCATCTCACTCAGAATAGTGTTGGTTTTCTTCTGCTCGTTGAGGAGTTTCTCAATCAGAATAGTGTTGGTTTCCTTCTGCTCGGTGAGCAGTTGCTCCAAGCAGCCAATGACTCGCACAAGGAGGTGTGATTCAGGGGAGGCCGAAGACGAAGCCATCGATGACAGGGGGTGAGTGAGGTGAGACTAAGAGTGAGTGATGGTGTAAGACGGAGAGAGTCTAATTTCAATCCTATATATATATAGGTTGCAGAGAGAAACACGTCCATCATGTGCTTCCTTTTTTTCAACATTAAATATTTATGTGTTTTTGCAAACATCACGCCGCATTCCTCGTTTCTCCTCCTCACATACCCCTCACCTCAAATTAATATTTTTTTTATTTGCCTTACTTTTTCTAATAGACTCGGTTGTGCCCTCTGTTGCAAACCGTTAGGAATCATGCCTGACTTTCATCATATTATATATGAACCCGATGCTGATTGTTCTATTGCGAAAAGACTATTGAACCCACTGGTAATTAATGGGTGGTGAGTCATGAGGCTTACCCTCGTTTGTTATTTTTTGTTCAAAAAAAAAAAGATGATTGTAATTAGCGTTTACTTTTGACGTTGGCTAATTGTAAGGTAACATCCGTTAATCATTAATCATTCGAAAGGATTATATTGAAAGTAGTTAATAATTGTCAAATGTATGATATGATCAAATTCAGGCTTCTTTCTAAAGAAATGTGATATGCAAATGTAAATTCAACCATATCTTTTATAAAAAGCTATAGAGGCATACATAGATATGAAAAAAGTATGAATATCCTTTTTGTTTGTGTTTGTTTCTGTGTCTGATGAAGCCCGTGTTTTGTAATGGGGCACGTAGCTGGGGCACTCGATGAGTCTTCAGGGGAGAGTCCCGGGCAACATTCTCGTGTATGTGCTTAATTGTGAGTGTGTGTAAATAAAAATATTTATGCTTCCTATAGTAAAACCTGCTCAGAATGGCTTACTTTTCTAACTTCTATTAAATCTTCTATTTGAAAATGATGATCTTCCAATGGCCTTCATGTATTCAGATAGAAATGAGCGACTTTACTTCACATGTCATTCTCCTTTGATCTCCTTTGCTCCTATTCCTTCAATGATATTCTTTCGTATCCGATTGGTGTATATACTATAGGACTAAGCTACCTCATCAAATACATGTATATTTTCTATGTGTATTCTGAGGAAGATGTGCGTACACATGAAGAAATTACAAAATGCTAGAAAAGATAAGAGTTATTACTATATTTCTGCTTCGTTTTTTTTTTAAACCAATCAGTAAGCAACAAAGAGAACAATCATGGGCACATTTTTTTTAGCTTTTTTTTTTTTTTTTTTTTTTTACTTTAGAGACAGATAGAATATAGGCCGGATGGTTAGGATGGGCAGAAGCAGTAGTCCCCACCACACCCATCTGATATTGCTGAAGTCTGAAGAGAAGGGTGTGCGTGTGAGAGACAACACATGCCCACAGTGCAATAGAACCCTATATTCATAGGATCATAAATGAGCCTGCAAATGGTAAGCAACAAAAAAAGTTGTTACTTTTCTTAATATATATATATATACACACACACAGACACACCTCGTTCGTGTAAGATTTACTTAACTTTTTTTTTAAGATACAAAAAATATTAAATAAATTATTTTAAAATATTTATATTTATAATTTTTCTTTAAATTACATTACCTAATTTTTATAAACTGATATATAATATATAATATGATTAAATAATTTATTTAACTTCCTTAATCTCTCTAAAAAAAATCAATTGAGTCTTATATTTAAAAACGGAGGGAATATATATATAACGGTATTTGTGTTATTTCTTTTTAATTTCAAAAAAACATAAATCAGGCACTAACATTTATCTGATATGATAAATACTAGGTAAACCTTTCTATCTTTTGTTATTTTTCAAGGTTTTTAGAAGGAATTTTCTCGTGTGTATACTTTCATCTTTCTATAGTAGTACCTGGAGTAATGGCTTCGGTATCTAACTTCTTTTAAATATTGTCGGCATCTAGTTCTAAATATAAAATTCAATTAATTTTTTTAGAGGTTAAAAAAGTTAAATATATAACTTAATCATCATATATATTGTATATCATTCATAGAATAAAAAATCGAACTGGATCGGCCAGTTCAACTGGTTGAACCGGGAACCAGTCAATGGTTCGATCTGGGTTGAGCATTAAACCGTCCGATCGGTTGGATCGGTCTGAAACCGGTGGTTCAACCGGTTGAACCGATTTCATTTTTTTATTTTTCAAATTTTTATTTTGTGCTTTTTTAGGGAAAAATGGAAGGTTGATGACCAAAATGAAGAAAAAAGTAGGTAAAGAAATAATAAATCTAAAAAAAATGAAGAAGACAATGAAAAAAATTTATTTAAAAAGATATGATAATTATAGAAAATGAGATATCATTGCATAAGTATAGGCATTATAACTAATACTAATAAATTTTAAACATTTTTTTTCTAAAAATATTCATTTTTATCTATAGAAGTTTAAAAATATATTAATATATATTGCCACTAATAAATTATAATATTTTAATATGACCGGTTATTGTAACGCCCCAAATTTTGATTAAGGGCTAATGTTGATTATTGAGATGGTAATTATGGATTAAAGTTGAATTAATGTGTATTTGTAACAATATTATCTAATATGTCATAATTGACGGAAAATTGATAGAATGAGATTATTGGCCATAATTTGGTGATTAATGGGGAAATTAATTACTAATTAAGAGGAAATGAGAAGTATGATTAAATGGCTAATGGAAGGATTAGAGAAGTTAATTGGTGATTTATTTTAAAAGAACCAATAGAAAAGTGACATGTGGCAAGTTGGGGTTGTAGGAGGAGTTGTAGAAAAGTCAAATGCATTAAAAAATGATTTCTCTCTCCTCTCTTCCCTCTCTTCACGCTGAACAAGTATGGTAGGGGAGAGTAGAGTGATCATTCTTCATCATCTCTAAGCTTCATCTTTCATCTCTCTCATTCCTCTCTCATGCATGCTGCCATGGTTGCTGCAGAAAGAAGAAGAGCTTTTGATTAAGGTGAGCTATTTGACCCTTCTAATGGCCTCTAATGGAAAAACTCTCTTCTATAAACTTGTTCCTTGTGTTGAGAGCTTCAATTTCATGGTTTTAGATTTGTTATTTGGTGTTGTTTGAGCTCTCAAGGGATTTTGGAGTTTGGAGAATCAAGGAATTCCTTTGGGAAAAGTTGTAGATGTGAGAAAAGATAAACCTTTCTATATAGGTTTTATAGCCATTGATTGAGTTTTGATTTTCTGGAAATTTGGGCTTGAATTTCGAAATTGAGGGTCAATGTGTTTATGGTATGTTGTTGTTATGGAAATGGTGTCTTTTTTTAGGGCCCGTTTGGTACGCTGGAATTGATTTTGATGGAAATGGATATGGATATGGATATGGAAATGGATATGGAAATGGAAATGGAGACTAAAAATATGTTTGGTATGTCATGGAAATGAGATCTAATTTTTGTATAAAAATATCAAAATGTCCTTTAATTTTTTATTTTTTTATTTTTTTTAAAGGTAGTGGAGGGTAATAGATGGAAATGATCATATGAAATTATAAATCTTAAGGGTAAAATGAGAATTCCATGGAATTTGTTACAATTCCATGGGGTATATGATGGAAGCTTAATTCCATCAATTTGATGGAATTGGCTCTTCCATGGAGGCCAATTCCATCATACCAAACATACTTCAGCATGGAAATGAATTCCATTTCCATTTCCACCCACCTCAATTCAAGCGTACCAAACAGGCCCTTAGTGTTTTGAATTAATAGAATTGAATTAAAGCTTAAAGGTGAAGTTTGGGAACTTTGTGTTTGGTTTTGTGTATTGGTCAAAACAGGGCATGGTGATAGGTTGGGATTTTGGTCATTTTGAGATTATCATTGTGTTCCGTGTGGAAAATTGTATGGGAATAGGTTTGGTTAATGATTTTGGAGTCATTAGATACTTTGGTAGAAAAGTTGAAAATCTGTCTTGTGTGAACTCTATTCTGGGCAGTCAATTTGCACAAACGTTTTGAATGACCAAATGGTATTGGAAAATTCTGAAACTTTTCAGTCTTAAATTTTACATCCCAAGCTTCAAAATGGATATATAATTCATGTCATTTCGTTTTTTGAACTGAGAGTTATGCTTTGCCAAAGTTTGGAACAAAAACTGGACTCTGTTTTGGAGCAGTGATGAGTTTTGTGTAATTCTGAAATTGTGTGGTGATTTCCAGCAAAGGTTCATATTTTTTCAGTAAAGAGGACTTAAATACATTTCATTTGTCTTTGAAATTACATACTTCTATTTTTTCTAGAATTAGTTATGATTTTCGGAAGTTCAGCCAAGAATTAGGAAATTTCTTGGCCGCGCCCCAAGGTGGCTGGCCGAGGCTCAAACCTTTCTGTCCTGATTCTGGCCGCGGCCCATGGGTGGCTAGCCACGGCCAGTAACCTTATGACCATATTTTGGCCGCGGCCCAAGGTAGGGCTGACTGCGGCCAACCCTTGTGTTCCAACACTTTAAGTTTTTAAAAAGAGATCTTCAACCTATTGTTTCCCAACCTTTTAGGGGTTTAATTAGAGGTATTTGTAGCTTCTTAAGGGTCATTATTGATAACCAAATCTAAGTGTTGAAGAGTCGATTGAGTATTGGAATAGAGAATAATGCTTCATCCTTAATTATGACTTTAGGATTTGATATTTGCCAGGAGCGTAGAAGGTCTGCGCCTGCTCAAGAACGGAAAGACCAAGGTAGTGACACTTTATCCTATATCATGTATATTGCATTGCTTGTTTGCATTAGTCATTGAATACAGTGAAGGGAACGTGGCATAAGCCCGATCTCAAATACAGATACAGTTGATAGGACGTAGCGAAAGCCCGACCTTGAATACAGATACAGTGAGGGGACGTGGCAGTGTGCCCGGCCTCAAATATTGATTGCTGCATTGTGATATATGTTTACTTGCTTTGTTTATATGCATCATATATGTAAACTGTTGCTACTGGGATTCTCTAGAATCTCATTCTTTCCAAATAACATTTTTAGACAGGGCAAGTATATCGAAGAACAAGTAAGTGAACAAGGACGATTAGGACTGCCAACGGTAGTCTTAGTTAGATATTTTGGTTACATACTAAATTGGTTATCATTTTGGATAAATGTACATATTGAATAGACCATAGAAGTATAGTTTTATGTAATCCCCGGTATGGATACTGAGATGGGCATTACTGTCCTGATTAATATTTTCGATTAACGTTATTATCCCGGGTGAATGTCGAAAATTGTGGTATACTCTGATATTGTACATGTAATAGACCAAACAGACCATTTGTTTTAAGGAATGAAATGAATGGAGATCTATTTATACAGGTGTTATAAAAGTTTTTTTATTATCCTAGATCTCTCATTCGATTATTGAACGTGTTTAAACGCTAATTGTGGTCTTAATCAAGGCGGGGGTTATAGTTATACTACCGGTTAAACCCCAGTTGACTCATTAACCCTTAAACTTGTGTTGTGACCAGTTCATTGCCTGGTCCGTTTTTTCGTTCCTTGATATCATTAGATTATATATACTTTAAACTAATTTATTTAGTTTTATTAATCACTCAAAAAAATCAATTTGATTTTATATTTTGTACCTGAGGTAGATGTAGTGTTTGAAAATAATTCTTCCAATGGCCTTCATTCTCTGGTAAAGCAAGCAACACATGATTCCTGAATATATATATATATATATATATATGTGTGTGTGTGTGTATGTATATAGGGTTAAGGTGTAATTTTACTAATGAAGTATTTTTTGAGGTGCCTCTGGCACAAATAAATTTAATTTTATGAGGGGCAAAAATATAAATAAACAATTTAAAATGGGATAAAAATAATAAAACCGTTAACTATTAAAAAAAATCCGTTACTTTATGCTTATGGAGCACGATGGAAAGGGGAAAGCTCTCTCTGTTGTCCAAATCAGCCTTCTCACTCTCACTTCCACCTACCTCTCCCTCCCTCCCTTCTCCCCCTCTAATTGGGATTTGACTGCGGTCCGCTGCCAATCCTTTTCTCCCAAACTACACCGTTTTGGTGTAGTTTGGGGGTAAAGGGGTGAGTTTTATTTTTTTAAAAAATAAGATATAGTATTTTGAAATATTTTTTTGAAAGTATCTAGTATCTTAAAATATTTTTTAAGTAACATATAGTATCATAAAATAATTTTTAGTACTTTAACCCCTTAAAATATGTTTTCAGTTGTATCCAGTGTGTTAGCAGATTGATTGCAATTTAACTTTTAATGTATTTTTTTAGTTCCAAAAATCACTTTAAAATATTTTTTTGGTGTTTTTAACCCTTTAAAATATTTTTTTGGTGCTTTGAACTCTTTAAAATATATTAAGAGTTAAATTACAATCAGTCTGCTAACACACTGGATACAACTGAAAATATATTTTAAGGGGTTCAAGTATTAAAAATTATTTTAGGATACTATATGTTACTTAAAAAATATTTTAAGATATTAGATACTTCCAAAAAAATATTTCAAAATATTATATCTTATTTTTTTTAAAAAAAATACTCACCCCTTTACCCCCAAACTACATCAAAACGGTGTAGTTTGGGAGAAAAGGATTGGCAGCTGACCGCAGCCAAATCCCTCTAATTGGCCTAACCACCGGTGACTCTTATTTCTGTAGGTTTTTATTCAGATCTTTCCTTCCATCAGTGAAGGAAATTGCTTTTTGTGATTAAAGCAATATGTGAAGAAATTTGTCTCAAATGGTGTGAAAGCTTGTTAGGAACTGGAAATCCACGCATGCGTTAAATTGTTCGCCTTAACCCTTATAATCTCTATTCTTGACCTTGGGTCTTGTTACCAGATCCATTTGATTATTTGTAAAAAGTTAATTATAAAAAATCGAAGCTCTTGAAAGGTTTGAAACAGGGTTTGTCTCTGTGGGTGTATAATTTTATGTTGCTTCGTAATGAGCCTTGTTCCTTTGCCTCAAAAACACTTGTTGTCTGTGTTATGTGGAAGCAACTGTGAGTTTTTGCAATATAATAAATAGAAGTCGGATGAATTCTAAGTGTGATCAGGTGTATGAAATTGGTAATAAGTAATTTACATATTTGGAAACTAATATTCTTGATGATGATGGAAATGGAGAGGGCAACGAGTCAAGCTCCATTTTTAGGAGGGAGGGAGAGGCCGGCACCCGGCGATTAGGCTCATGAGAGGGAGGAAGGTGGTTTGGATGTGAGAGTGAGAAGGCTGACTTCTATAAGGGAGAGAACTTTTTCCTGTGGGCCCCACAAATATAAGGTAACAAACTTTTTTAAAAGTTAACAGTTTTATTATTTTGCCCCATTTTAAATTGTCCATTGATAGTTTTACTCCTTTTAAAATTTATTTATATCAGATGCTCTTCAAGAAAAACTTTCTTAACAAAAGTACACCTTAATCCAATATATATATATAGGGTTAAGGTGTAAATTTAATAATAATATTTTACTAAAGATGTGTCTGACATAATTTATGTTTTGTTGGGGGAAAAATTACATACAAACATTTTAAAATAAGGCAAAAGTAAAAATACAGTCAACTTGGGTAAAATGTCCGTTTTGTGGGACCCACAAAGTCAGAGGAAATTTTTTTTCCGTTGACATGGCTGTTTTTGAAATGGCAATAAAATTCTATTGGCATGGCTGTTTTTGAAAAGGAACATAAAGTTGCTTCAGCTAATACCGCAAGTTTGGCCCAAAAGTCAGATTACACAACCGGACCCAGCTTTGGTCCTTTTCTCTAAAGAAAAGGACCGTCCTTTTTTAGTGTGGGCCGTAGGATTGAGATCTCTACGGTCCAGATTTAATATGTTATAAAAATATTATTAATAAATAATATATTAATAATATTTTTATAACATATTAAATCTGGACCGTCGAGATCTCAATCCGATAGCCCACACTAAGAAAAGGATGGTCATTTTTTTTGGGGGAAAAGGACTTTGCACGACCGCCTTCCCTAACATACATAATAATCATAAAAAGAAGAATTAGAGATCATCACAAAAAAGAGAAAATTTAGAAATTATATAATTATCTATATAAAATTGGTTTATTCAGATTGTTAAAAAAAACAAGAGTTGGCTTTCCTCCCCGCTCCTACTATGAAAATTATATAACACATGTGAAGTTATTCAGATTTTTTTAAGTATTTCATATTTTTAGAATCGATGCATATACCTAAAATTTGTTTGCAAATTTTATAATAGATTAAATATTTCAATTTATAGAGGTTCAGATGATTTTTTAGTTGTGGAAAGGTTTTCCATAGATTCTTGATTCCCTCGTTAGTGCTAGTTTACCTACACAAACTCATTCTCATTGGCAAGCTCCTCCTATGGGCTGTGTAAAATTGAATGTGGATGGTGCTACACCTTCAAATCAAAGTAAATATGGCTGTGGTGGTGTAATACGTGATCCAAATGGCTCTTGGGTGGCTGGCTTTTCATACCCCCTCAGAGTGTGCAATGCTTTTGAGGGTAAACAATGGGCTACTTTCATGTGCCTAAAGCTGGTTTGGGACTTCGATTTGAAAAAGATCAATGATTTTGAGGGTTAAAAGCTATTTTGGGTTTTAAAGGGGGGTTTGACTACTTCATTTTAAAAACCATGGTTTTAAAATTGTTCCCAAACACACATCTAAGATCATTCTCTCACTCATTTTCCACATTTGTGTTTCTAAAACACTCACCTAGTTATGGGTAACATTGGAAAGTAGTGTGTTGGAAATTATGTGTAAATAGAAATATTATTATATGAATATTAATTCTCTCACTCAGTTTACACATTTGTGTTTCTAAAATGATAGAATCTTACAGGACAATAATGGCAAGTTGATATCTTTGTCTATAAATATTAATATATTGTGAACATTATTCCAGGCATTCATGACAGTGCAGTCTTATAATGGCAGAATTCATATCAATTCTTTCAAAATGTTGATTAGGGTTAGTTTGATTTGTATCCATTAGGGTTAGTTAGATGATATCCTGAATCCTAATTGTTAAATGTCAACAATGTCAGCACCAACCATCTGTGATTAGCATGTAATAGTTGACACTCATACACGTACCTCCGTTAATCACTCATAGCACCTACCGTTTTGTCTCTCTGACTACCGTGTATTCTGTTTCTGTATTTGCCTATATATATTGTAGTTATCTATGCATTTCATATATGATTGAAGTGAGTATGAGATCCTAGAGTCTCTAGAGAATGGGACGAACTGTTCTACCTTGAAGATTCAAACTTGAAATCAGAAGATGCAAGGAAGGCAAAAAGGGCACTGGTTAGCTCTAACACTAAAAATGATGTAACCTTGTGGCACTGTCGCTTAGGCCACCTTAGTTTTGATTATATGAAGCATTTGTTTCCAAATTTCTTTAATAAATTGTAAAACTTGCCAAATTGTAAAACAAACTAGGTCTTCTTATCCCAAATAACCTTACAAACCTTCCTCACCATTCACACTAATCCATATTGACATTTGGGGTCCTGTACGACTAAAAACCCTTACCAATGCTAGAAAGTTTGTTACTTTCATAAATGATCATACTAGAGCCACATGGGTTTATTTAATGAAAGACAAATCCGAAGTAGCTAAGGTATTTCAAAACTTCTATACCTTCGTGCGAACCCAATTTAATGTCTCCATTAAGGTACTTCGAAGTGATAATGCCAAGGAATACATGAGAAACACCTTTACCAACTTTCTTGATCAACAAGGCATTCATCACCAAACTTCTTGCCCATACATGCCTCAACAAAATGGAGTAGCCGAGCTAAAGAACCGTCACTTGTTGGAAGTAACCCGAACCTTACTAATGGAATGAAATGTTCCTACCATTTTTTGGGGTGATGCCCTCCTCACTGCAGCTTATCTCATTAACCGCATGCCATCCAAAGTCCTCAAATTCCATACCCTTATCCAAACACTCCTCGAACACTTCCCAAATTGCTCTATAATCACTTCCTTGCCTTCAATTGTGTTTGGTTGTATTGTCTTTGTTCACAACAATGATGGCAATAAATTTGCTGCTCGAGCTAAAAAATGCCTCTTTTCTGGCTACTCTCTTACTCAAAAAGGGTACAAATGCTACTGTCCTACTTCCAAGAAACTTATTGTCTCCCGTGATGTAGTCTTCTTGGAAGAAGAAGCATATTACCCCAAATTACCCATTCAGGGGGAGTACACTGACAATGAATGGCTAATCCCAGATAAACTTGAACTATCACCACCACAACCTAATCCTATACCCATCATTGACTCCCTACCTTCCACAAACCAACCTAGTCCTATCCACCTTAATGATCATGAATATGAATATCTTACATCTCAACTTGAACCTACAACAAATGAATTGGAAACAAATGTTGAGATCAATTTAGGGATGGATACTGAACCACAAGGAGATGAAGAGTCTAGACTACAAGTCAACGATGAATCAAACACTAGTAGAACTATCTCTCCCATTCAAAGGAATGATCATAACTCCAATTTGGGATTAAATCCTGAAGAACTGGGTTGGCCTATTGCATTGAGAAAAGGGGTAAGATCTTATACTCAACATCCAATTCAACATTTTGTCTCATATGGTAATCTATCTGCAAAAATGCAAAGCTTTGTTGTAAACAGCGCACAAATTAAAATCTCAAACACGTTTCAATAAGCTATAGTTGATCCAAATTGGAAAAGAGCTGCAGAAGAAGAGTTGGGAGCACTGAAGGAAAATAAAACGTGGGAGATTATAACTCTTCTCGAAGGAAAGAAACCAATAGGATGCAGGTGGATCTTTAACCCAAAATTCAATCCTGATGGTAGTGTCAACAAATACAAGGCGAGACTTGTTGCAAAAGGATACACCCAGACATACGGAATTGATTATCAGGAGACATTTGCTCCAGTAGCCAAGCTTACTATGCAAGTGCCACTATCAATCGCAGTAAACTTGGATTGGTCGCTGGATCAACTAGAAGTGAAGAATGCCTTTCTAAATGGAAACTTGGAAGAAGAAGTTTACATGGAGATTCCATATGGAATTGCAACCCCCAACAACTCTGTGTGTAAACTCAACAAATCATTGTATGGACTTAAGCAATCTCCTCAAGCATGGTTCGGTAGATTCACCAAAACAATGAAAAGACTTAGGTATACTCAGAGACAAGCAGATGACACATTGTTCATCAAACATGTCAATGGTAAAGTCACCATCTTGATCGTCTATGTTGATGACATGGTCATTACAGGAAACGATGAAGAATCCATTGCTTATTTAAAACAGGACTTGTCAACTGAGTTCTAGGTGAAAGACCTTGGACAAATGAGGTATTTCCTAAGCATGTAAGTGGCAATAACTAAAAAAGGCATCAATGTATCTCAGCGGAAGTATACTCTAGATTTGTTGCATGAAACTGGAATGCTAGGGGCACAACCTGAAGGAACACCAATGGAAGAAGGTTGTCACTTGAAAATCAAACCAAATGGTGTCCCAGTCAATCCAGAACGGTACAAAAGACTTCTTGGGAAACTCATATACTTGACCCACACACGTCCAGACATTAGTTATGCAGTTGGAATAACAAGCCAATTCATGCACCAGTCACAGGAATAGTCATATCATTTGTAGCTACTTGATGAATAGATCCCAAGTCTTGAAGTGAGAAAATCGGAGGCAGAGGTGTCTTCGAGATGAATTGAAACCAAGCCATAGGATGATCACACTGCACAGTAGATCTACAAATTAAATGCTCAAGATCTAGAATAGTAGTGTCGGCATAACTCACAAGTTGTGAATTTGGAAAAAAATGTCATCATCACTTGCTAATAATGTGGAATTCATAGGAATTTCCTTTGAAGATTGATCTAGATTAGAAGTGTCCTGATCTTGGAGAAACTCCTCAAATTGTTGCCTACAGACTCTTTCACAAACTTGATGATCTCTGTGAGTGGTGGAGTCACTAGTGGAGGAAGAACACATTCGTTCTTGGCTTGTGCAAGTTGAAAGCTTTCTTCAAATAAATGTGCTAGTCTAGTCGTCTCCCAAAGATTCTGAGGCCGTATAAGCCTAACCTTGGTAGCAATCTCAATTTTTAGAGCATCCATATAACAAATCAATTGTTGGCTCTCACTTAATTCCACCATGGATACGAGATTATCAAAACTAAGTTGAAACTCAGTCAATAAACCCGTTTGATTCAGCCATAATAGCTCATCCAACTGATTTTCCATCCAGAGTAAGTATCAAGAAGTGAATTAGGAACAGAGACAAGAGGTTATAGGACCGTCTGCTCTGGTACAAATGATAAGAACAAAAATCCAAAAAGGGTAAAAGTAAGGAAGAATCCTAGAGAGAGAAGAATAAGAGAGGAGGGAAACAAGAAGAGAAATAGAGGAATGGGGAAATCAGTTTACCAATTGCATAAAATACTTCCGTGAATACATCAGGTTTATATATCACATACTAAAAGTGGTAACTTCCAGGCCTAAGAACGAAAATACAAAAACACCTCTCATCCCAAAATGAGTCATAATACTTATTTTGTAAGTCTCCTTTTTCTCACAATCTTGTTTACCCCAATCTATTACTGTTTGATGTTTGTAGGACCACCCAGATGCCATCTCGCATGGAAACCGATTTTTGGATCTATACTCTGACTTGTGCAAAATTCACATGTAAAAAAATTCACTATAAGGACTGATAATACACAAGTAAAAATGTGGTTAGATAAAGGAATAAAAAATAATAAACCAAGTAATAAAATGTTAATAAAATGGAAGTGTGATATGGCTTATTATGATTATAATGTTGAATATATTAAAGGACAAAATAACTTCGTTGGTGATTATTTAAGCAGATGGAACCAGTAAATAGAAGGAGTAATTATGGCCCTTCAATAAAATATCTGACGAATAATGAAGAATCGCCGCTTATAAGTCAACTTATAATGAAGGTCAATATATTGGAAATGAATGAGTTTATTGAGCAGTCAAATAAGCATAAGTGTGCAAAACTTATCAAGCTCTATAGCTAATTTAACTGACTCAATAAACGATATTTATGTCCAATTGGAGAATAAGATGAATAAAGTGGAGTCTGCTTAGCAGCCCGCTACAGAGTAGAAGAACAAGAATCAAGAAGTTACTTTTAGTCCAAAAACACCTAACTGGGTCATTTACCCAAAATGTAACTGGGTCATCACTCAGAAAGAAATAATTGGATCATCAAGATCCGAAGGTCGAATAAGCCCAAAGTCAGTAAATCCTAATAGCCAAATAATCCCTTTAGCCGAAATAATAAAAGGATAGAAAGCTTACAAAAACCAAGAAAAGGAAAAAGAGATTTTAGTCCAAAAATCGTCAACCTCCAGAAATCCCACCAATAATGTTTTTGACCTCCCACAACAATATAATTACTATAAATTAATCTTCCAGAAATTAAACCAGATATCTTTGTCCCATAAAACCATTAACCATGTTTCTTATTATGCCTTTAATAAGGCCATTGTCTATCCAAGAACTCTGGCAAATGTAGTAAAGATCCTATACAGTATGGATTAATCCAAACAATATTTCCATCAGCATCCCTGGAAGAAATAGCTGAATTACCCTCTCTAGTAAAGGATTCAGTAAAGACATATATTGGGATTGTAACATAGTACCAAGTATTTATAAGTTGTTATTCTACTGTTGCTGAGATTACACTAGATAAGTTTTATTATCCAATAAACCTTGTAAGGCTTGGAACGACAAGAAAACCCATAGAATATGATTTATAAGGAAAAAAAAGACATTCAAGATGATGAGGGATTTCAATATAGAGTGTCAAATATCCGAGCTTTAGGATTATCATATAATTTTCTAGGAAATGAATAGGATAATAACTTCAAAAGAGCTTTCATGAGTTTATAACTCGAGCTCAGCCACTTGTGTATATTCCCTTGGAAAACAAAAAAGAAATGAGAGAGTATTTAATAGCTGGTACGACAAACTAAAGGCAAATAAGCTAAAAAATACAGAACAAACAAGGCATAAAAGATGCCAAATATTAGCCAAAAATCCAAACCATGAATGTGTACTGTAAGGAACAAGATAGAGCCACAAAAAATCCAACTAGATATCCCAATGTACTATAGTCGGCAGAAGAAGCCAAGAAGAAGGGGACAAATAAAAGCATATGCTTTTGAATAAAGCAAGAAGGTGATCGCGAATAAAGTACAAGCAAAAGCAGAAGCAGATGCAGATGCAGATGCTTTGCTATTAGGACCAGGCTTCTCTCCTTTTCCAAAGGCATCCGTTGCTGTCCGCTGCCATAAAACGACGTCATTTTCACATCAAGATAGAGAGAAAAATATCAAGGGCCCGTCTGGTCAGCAGAATTGATTTAGGTAGATATGGAAATTGATATGAAAATGAGATTTAAAAATGTATTTAATATGTTATGAAAATAATGGTATGTTATGGAAATAAGATCTAGTTTTTACAGGAAAAGACTAAAATACCCCTTTAAATTAAAAAAATAATAAAATGTTCCCCAAAATCCCATTCCTACGAAACTTGCCTGTGTGGGCCGGATGAAATCTCGTTCAGTTAAAAGCTTCCATTGAATACTTGGAAAAAAATCCGAATCAATAGCATCGAAACTGAAAAAAAATGTCCATACTTGATCTATCTTTTTTCTATTTGTTATGTTTTTCTTCAGATAAGCCATCCTAAAGCCCAAAGTTGACAAGGCAAGCATCGAAACTGAAAAATCAACTGAAAAAATGACAGAACTTCGAAACTGTGGTTCTCCACAACCAGAAAAATCAATAGTGTAATCGAAAAATCAACAAGAAAAATGGCAAATCATCTCATGTCAGTGTTGAAGGTTGCTGGAGAAGGAGAAAGAGAAGGAAAAGATGAAGAACAGGGAAGGATCAAAGAACTGGATCAAAAAGTTGAACATCAGTCGATCTATGAAGGAGGTGTGTGGATCTTGTTACCGTCGCTGGAGATCCGTCTGGAGGATGAGTCTTCATCACGGGTGGCTAGAAGTAGTCATTGTTGTCGCCGTCGTGGGTGGCTGGAGATCATTGATGAGGCCATGGGGTTAGGTCTAAAGAAGATGAAGAAGGTGGGGCGAAATTAGAATTCCCTGGAATTTTTCATAATTCCATTGGTTTTATGTTGGAGCCCAATTCCATCAATTTTGATAGAATTGGCTTCCACGTAGAATCTAATTCCATAACTATTTTTGTGTACCAAACAGACTGACACATGAAAATTAATTCCATTTTCATATTCATCTGTCTCAATTCTTGAGTACCAAACAGGGCACAAGATAAAGAGAGAGTGTGAGGGTCAGTGAATGCCTGGAGATTGGGTGGGTTTTGCAGAGCACCTAACGAATTAGAAAAACTTTAATGGAAACGAAAGTAGAAGTAGAGTTGGAAGTGTGTTTTAAAGTATGCTTGGTATGTTGATGGAAGTGAGATATAAATTTTAATTAAAATATGTATTAATAATAGGAAAATACCAAAATACCCTCCATAAAAAAATCGCTCCAGCCAAAAACCAGCAAACCAAGAACCATTGATCACAAAAATGCATCCACAGCCACAACCAACATTCGCTAAAATTGTCCTCTATTGTTGTCGAAGGAATCAAATCCAAACTTAACCATAAATCAAATCTCAGTTCCACTTCCACTTCTTTATCAAATCAAGAACCAGATCAGAAATGGAAATCACACCAAAAAAAATTTTCTAAACAGAAATCGAAATCAAAATCAATGTTTAAAATTGAAATCTAAACCAAGATCCCAAACGCTAGATGGAAACCAAAATCTAAACCAAAAACCCAGATGTTAGAGGGAAATTGAAACCTTGGATGAACAAAAATAATTTTCACTTGGCTAGTTGTGTTTTCTGTCTCAGGATGATGTCGACAAAGTCGCGTTTGTTGCCGTGGGGGATGAAGGCGAAGTCGCATTTGTTGCTAGAGAGAGATGACGATGGAAATGTGTTCACTGGTGGAAGGCCATCGCTGGTTGAAGGTCGTAGATTAAAGTAGGGGAGAAGGTTAAAGATGACGGAGGAATGTCACTGGTAGAGGTCCGTCGCCGTTGTCGCTGTGGAAGGTCTGTCGCCGCTGTCGCTGGTGGAGGTCTATCACTTTTGTTGATGGTAGAGGACCTTCGCTGCGGATGGAGGACCCAGTTGTTGGTTGGGTGCCGGTGACTATGATGGTGATGGGTGCCAAAGATGGTGACTATGAAACCGGTGATGGGAGGAGTGTGTTAATGGGTAAAATGGTCAGGGAGCCATTTTTTCAAGGAGGAAGTGGCGTTGGAAGTGACTTCCATAGGTATTGGGTAGGAAGTCACTTATACTGTTTTTGGTGGAACTGGGTTCCATAGGGAACTGAAATCAGTTGTACCAAGCAGCCTTACTTTTCAATTCCACTTCCACTTCCACTTCTCTCATCCCAATTCCATGCTACCAAACATGGCATTAACGCTCTCTAGTTTAATTGATTCAAGTCAACTTTTTTAAAAAATAAAAATTAAAGATGAGCTGGCAAAGTGTGCCATAGATTTTTTTTAAATATGTGTGTTTTAACTTATAAGATATTTTAATAAAAAGTTTAAAAAAATCTCAGGTGTTTTTTTTCTCATAATACCCCTAACAAATAAATAAGAAAAGTGTTAATATGATCTTTTGTTTATTAAATTTGTCTTTATTTTGATTTTTTTTTGTAAGAATCTTTATTTTGATTTTAGTCCCTCAAATTTCAAACTATATGTTTTGGTTCTTCAAAAGATAAATCGGTCCATATAATTATTAAACTACAAGGATTAGTGTTTTAAATGGAATAAAATTTAAAAGACCAAAATTATAATTTAAAACTTGAAAGACCAAAATTAAAATGAGGATAAATTTGAGGGACGAAGATCATATTCATGCTTTTTTATTTATTTGTCAAGGGTAATATTAGAATTAACCCACTAAGTTTTTTAAAACCTTTTATTAAAATGTCTATATGTTAAAAGGGAAAATTTTAAAAAAATACAATTAAAAATGAGAAAAGGTGGTGTTGCGAGTTTATAAAATCCTAGGTCACAACTGAAGTAGGAATATGAGATTTCTAATTCTAACCAAATTGCCCTTAGTTCAGTTGTAAAACATGAAAGTGAAATCATTAATATAAAATAAGATGTTATTAATATAGATACAAATGTTGTTATTGGCCCTTAAAAGTGCTCTCAAAATTATCTTTGATTTTTGTAATATGAAGTTGTGAAACATGAAAGTCAAGTCATTAATATAAAATATGAAGTTGTTAATATAGATATATATGTTGATATTGACTCATGAAACTTGTGCTCTCAAAATTATCCCTAGTTTTTTGGATATGAAGTTGTAAAATATGAAAGTAAAATCATTAATGTAAAATCTGATGTTGTTAATATAAATAAAAATGTTGTTATTAACCCCAAAACTTGTGAACTTCACTAAGGGCATTTTGGTCATTTGGTTAGAATTGTAAATCCTATATTCCTACTTCAAGTTTAATTTAAAATTTGATAAATTCATAGCACCAATTTATCTTTTTCAATTTTGAATTGTATTTTTATGAAAAATTTCCAAATTAAAACACAAATATTTAAGAAAAATCTATAGGTCAGTTTAGAGCTAAGAATGCGGGCCAACCTGTGAGCCAGCCCGCAGAAGAAAAATGCCAACCCTAACCAGCAGTATGTGGGTCCACATTTTTTTTCTGGAAAAAAATTTCCTATTTTTTAAAGAAGGCCAAAAATACGAGGTATATATATATAAGTCATTAAATTTACCTTCCTAGCTCATTTCTCTTATAAAAATTTAAAAACATAATCCATAATTTAAGAGATAAAGTTATTAAATTTGCTAAAGTTTATAAACAAAATATAAACTCATCCTCAAACAACCAAGATATAATAATTTTGTTTAAAGAAGAAGGGAAGAAGCTAAAATTTTTTCTCTTTAGATTGGAAGGTACTAAGATAGGAGTGAAAAACTTATAAGTTTTGTAAAATTATTAAATATAAAAAAAATGCTGGCCAACCACCCAACCCACGAGCTATGCTATGCGGGCTTGTACGGTCCGCATTTTTGCGAGTTAGGATTTTCCCAACCCTAACCTTGTCCTAACCTACGGGCCCGCGGGTTGGACCCGTATTACCAGCCCGTGGGTTGGACCCGTATTACCAGCTCTAGGTCAATTCATCCTTAATTTTTATTTAAAAAAAAAGTTAACTTGAATTCAGATTAGGGAGGGTTAAGTTTTTCTTTTTTTTTATTATTTGTTAGGAGTACCGCATCACAATTCATACCGCCTTTTTCATTGTGACCCATGCACTCCCTCCACATCTTGCTGTGAAGACGGTGTCGTTTTGTGGCAGCGGATGGCTTTGGAAAAGGAGAGAAGCCTGGTCCGTCATTATCGGATCCGGCTTTCCTCCTATACTTGTTAATATCTGCTGCCCTCCTTTACTTAAAACGACACCATTTTGTGTGGGAAATAAAATATCATCCCTCCATGTATTTGTGATCCAAACTATTGGTTCAAAGATCTGTACTTAGCTTGGCTAAACCATCGACAAAATCCACAGCTCAAATGGCGTCTGGCATCCGATCGAGAAGGAAGAGGATTTCCTCTGTCGTCGTCTCCTCTGTCAGCGCCGTCATCCACTGCTGATTCGTTGTTGGCCAGAAATGTCGTAACTTCTTGAATCTTACAACTCCCTCATGTGGCATGGCGAAGTCAATAAATTTGCAAAAATTCTGAGTTCAATCTCCCTTTTCGTGTGGCTTCTTCCATGGAAATTCTTGTATATACAGCTGCCTTAGTATATTCAACTCCAGAGGTTGTAGTGAATTTTTGTGTTGGAACAACTCCAGCCGTAGAAAAGTAAAGGTAGGCAATTTTTGTGCTTTAATTTTTATACTACAAAAAATTAGTTAACTTTCTTGTTGAGTGAGATTGTTTTGCTTGATTTTCTTGCTTTATAAAACTTAAAAACTTTTAATCTATTCCTATTAGGTTCTTTTCTTTTAGTTTAATTTATCATTCTTTAGATTATTACTGTGTATGCTATATTAATGTAGAAGCTAACAGATGGCTGAGTTGGATGTTTTCTACCTAGGTGGAATTAGTTAACTATCTTTTTTCGGTGAAAAGATTATCTTGTTTCATTGAACTTTGTTTGTGGTTGTCCCCTAATGTGTAGTTCATGATGATTGAAATAGTGTTATAGTCTGCATTCTTCACTTTTGGCTTTGTTTAATGAATATTTGATAATCAAGCGTAATAATACCTTACAATTAAACATCCTTTTTCTGATTTTTTGTTATTTAAGGCTAGGATACTTTCTGAGTCATCATAAAGCAAGAGAAATTTCACTAAACCAAGTTACAAACTTTGGCAAGACAATTGTTTTAAATTGCAAAGAGGTAAATATGTTATTCCAGTGATGTATTTATGCCCATTCTGTTTATAATTTTTATTCTCTTTTTGTTATGCTAGCTGAAAATATTGCTGCAACAATATGATAGCTTGACATTATAACTTTGATTTCTAACACTTTGTTTGCATGATATTGCTTTTATCTTCCATTGTGCAAGCATACCCTATAAAATGACTGCTCATATTGCACAAGGGAAACTTTTGTCTAGTTGTTCTTGACTGCCTTGCTGAACATAACAAAATCTTCCTTGTGCATATTATTTAATCATCTTCCTGATGGTAATATGTATATGCATGCTACATTCCCTTACACATATCTGGTTCGAAAATTATCTATAACTTGCATAACAGAATCTTCCTTGTGCATTTTGCTTAAAGTGAAGAACGATATAACTTGCATAACAGAATCTCCCTTACATATAACTTGCACAAGGGAAAGTTTTTGTCATATTGCAATATATCTTGCTTTGAAGTGAAGAACAAAACTTCCATGATTATAGCTTTGCATCGTATTTATGTTTTGCAAGACTTGTATATTTCAATTGTTTAATGCAGTATGCAATATGCTATGTATTTGAAAATACAAATCAGAGAAAGAGAAATATGATTGAAACTTGCTATATGACTATTTGTTGACTTTGTTTCATTATAGATTACTAAAAAATGAGCAATCTTAACAAAAAAAGAGAGCCAACTCTAACTACATCAATTGAGAAGACATGAGCAGCTAGAAGAACAAAATGAAGACTTCATATACAAAATGAGCCTGCTTGACCAAAATAGAGAGTAGACCAAAGGAAGTACAAAATGAGCCTACTTGAGCAAAATAGGGAGCAACCCAAAAGAATTCATAAGCTTTACAATAGAGCTGGACAAAATAAGGGGCACTTGAAACTTCATGTAGGAGGATCTAAATCAATCATTGAATATGTATTTGTAACACATTTCAACTTTGTAGTGTTAGTGACTATATATTGACAGTCTTGAATTTGTCCACTATTGTAAGATGAGACAATACTATGTAACGAATTTCATATTTCAATATAAGAGGCTAAATTGTTTTCTTTCAGTATCATTATTCTTTATGCTTACCAACATTATATGTTTAGCTAAAATTTAGTGCTTCAAGAGATGTGAAGTTGCAGTCAAGTGGCGCTTATAAAAAAAATAAAATAAAATAAAATAAATCTCTCAATATATAAAATAAACTAGTTGAGCATGCTATTCAACATCACATAACATACCATCAATAAATTTGTAAGAGTCATTTGACTTGATTGAGAGTTATCCAACATTATGTTATTATGTTGTACTGGAGTTGGTGTCTCAGATTTTTGAAGTTCATTATGGTGTCCCTAAAACATATTTTAAAGAAATGATAAATATATAATAAGCATTAAGTAGGGGGTGAGCAATCGATGTTTCAGTTCGGTTAGGGCTTAAAACCAAAAAAATCGAAACACGAAATCAGGTATTTCACAACACCGAACCAAATCGAAATTACATCATTAACCGAAATATAACAAAACCGAAATATTTCAATTCGGTTTGGTTAGAACCGAAATTAACCAAAAAGAAGAGGAAGGGAGGACTGAAGAATGGCTAACTACATAAAACATAAAAAAGCAAAAGAATCGAAGAAGAAAAAGAAGAACCAAAGCTAGCAATTTTCACACACAACAACATAGATCTAAAACTAGAACACAATAACATAGATCTAAAGCTCAAATCTTGAACAAAAATATAAAACTTGGCGATGGCATTTGCAAACCATGATGCTTGGGCGATGCTTGGGTTGCGACAAGGGCGTTATAAATCTGATGGATATTTGAAAATGATGATGAAAATTACAGATCGATGGACGTGATTTGTAAAGGTGAAGAAGGGAAGGATCGAAGGCAGTAAAGAAGAGAAGAAGAAAAAGAAGAAAAAAAGGAGATAATTGACGAGAGCGTTGGTGGTGATGAACTGATGATAGAAGAAACTGGTGCAAAATAAACATTATGTCGGCTATCACATTCTCCCTACTTTTTAAGTTTAGTTATGGGCCTTTTTTTGTTGGGCTTGGGCTGGTAGTGAAAAAAATACATGCCAAAAAGCACTAACATAAGAAATGATTATGTGAGGCCCATATATAATGAAATTTCAGTTTTTCGGTTATAATCGAAATTTTTTTAAACAAACTGAACCGATAACCGAAAATTCCTTAAACATAAATCGAAAATAAACCGAAAACCGAATTAACCGAACCGAAAAAACTGAATTGAGTTCGGTTCGTTCGGTCTTCGGTTTCGGTTTAATTTTGCTCACCCCTACCATTAAGCATCTTTGAAAAAAATAATTGACTAAAAGTATACCTGTAGAGCTTGATGAGGCTTTTTAAAGGCTTTTGTAATTCCTCTTCTTTGACTGATTTCAAGACAACTCTTTATTCGTTTACTTATCTTTCTACCATTTCATTTTTTGAAGTCAACAACTTTCCCACCACCATTATCACCACCATGATTCCCCACACCATTCTCATCTAATAGGTATTTTATGTGAAGCTTAGTCACTTTTTTACTTGGTTCCAAGACAGCTTCATGAACAAGTGAAAATGTCTCTGAACTTTCTGATGCAGCATTAGCTAATTTAACAAGTAAGGGGCACACTTGTCTATACCAATTTGATCTTTGCAGTTGAGGATCAACTTCAATCTGTTTTCCCTTGGTATCGTACACCACACCACACCGTGTTTCTCTTGTCCACCTTTTTACTATATATTTTTGAGGGAGTAATTTAACATCACATTCATTCAATACCCTTAATACATGACAACATAATATGCCAACTCTTTCAAACTTTTTGCAACTACAAGTTATTGTTTCTGTTGAAGGATCAAATGTCAAATTGTACTCTCGTTTACTTCCATATATGGTGATCACATAATCAAACATGATGACACGATCCTCCGCATCCATAATGATCTTTCTTTCTTTCCTCTCTTTTATACATGTAGCATCGCATAAATCGCATTGTTGTTGGAACAAGTTAAACATAGATTGAGTATATACATCAAAAAGCTGACGAAGCATAATTGAACTCTACAATATCAACCTTGGCAATTTTGTCAAGTGCCTGAAAATCACTTTTCAATTCGTTATAGCGCTTATCCTCTAGAACTTGTTCAAATTGTTGGATGAATCGATTGATATCCAATTTAGCATGAGTGCAACTTTTGACAGATGCATTGACACTTTCGCTAATTTGTGTGCTTCTCATGCCAAGTGTCCTTGAGTTCTTCATATAGCATAGTGCCCATTTCTCTTTTATTTGATACATGGACATCAACCATGAGTTTTTTTTCCATATATTGTTGTGATAATAATGTTTGCCAAGCTTCTTCGAACTCGACTTCATCCCAACAATGATACATGCAGTGGTTGAAATCACTAACCATTGAGCTTGTAAGGTGCTTCATTGCATTTTTTTGAAATATGCTAGGTGCACAAGGCATGCTTTACCTCTGGCATCATTTATTTTAATGCACGTGACGTAGCAGCATCTTGGTCGGTAAACATAGTTAGTGGCCTTGCATTTTTGTGTGCACACAAAAAAGTCTCAAAGAGCCATTTGAAACTTTCAACAATCTCATCATATAACAATACCACTCCAAATATTACCCCTCATTTGTAATGGTTAAAGCCAGAGAAGATTGCAAGAGGTCTATGGTCACGATTTGTGTAATAAGTTGTATCAAGTGAAATTACTTCACCAAAGCAAGCATAGTCGACCAACATCTGTGCATCAGCCCAAAATACATTTGTCGCTTGCTCCTCTGAATCCATTTGGTGAGCATGAAAAAAAGATGGATTTTTTGCTAATTGGTGCTCAAAATACCCAAATATATATCCAGCGTCCCCGTATTTTATGGCTCGTTGCCTTCTTGAATTAAGATAATTCTTCACATCACCTCTTGTATATCCCAAATTGGATCAACCTCCTGCATATTGACTTTGCAAATTGAATGCTGATTTTTGACTAATCCCAGCCTTTTCAGCATTTTCTAATTCATATTGTTGAGCTGGGATTAATCCTCGAAATGATGCAAACAAATGAATAGCTTTAGGAGGTTGAAGTGAATGATTACGATCCAGGAAAACTTCATTTATTTTGTACTTTCCATTTTCTTCTTTAACTTTCATTCTTGCTTTGTGATATGTTCTTGTCTCTTCTCTAAGCTTTCTAATTTGCACATCACGAATGTCTGGTTTCTTTATCCTTTTTTACGACAAATATATAGATAAGAAGAATATTTTGACTTATATTTTCTACTATTGTTAAAGCTTTGTTTTTGAACACCAAAACCAATTCTTCTGCCATATGCCCTCCAAAATTCCCATGCTTCTTCTATATTGTTAAATTCAAGATCAAGTGTAGGCGTCAAATTTATATCCATCTACAAAATTGAAAAATATGTACCCAAAATAAATATAAACTCACAGCAAAAATATAAAAATTATGATCTCAAAAGCAATAGATATATATACAAATAGAAACATAGAAATAAGAGCACAAACTATCTGAACAGAAAATCAAAACATAAATATAGAAATATATTAACAACATAGGAAAATACAAATTGAAACACAGAAATATATTAAAGCATACTGACAGAAATATATCAACAACATATAAATATATTAACAATACACACACAGAAAAAAATGAGCGACCTAACCGAATCTATTCATAAAGCAAAACTCATATCAAATAAAAAACTTCTCAATGCAAAGCAACGCACTAAATTTGACCCAATAAATAAATAAATAAATAAAGCAACGCACCAACAGCCATATAAATCAAACTAATAAAAAAAAATTATATCTACAATAGGAATATATATATATATACAGAAGAAAAATATCAGTATTTTCAAGTTTCAAGGTTATCAAGTTAGATTATAAAAAAAACATAAATGTAAAAACTAAATAAAACATATCAATAAATCTATGGGTATTTGATAAAAGATTATTTTTTAACTCATTAATCTTTGATATCTTGTACTCTCCCATGTTTTCTCTAAAAGCTTTTCCCACCTCCTTCAATTTCCTCTTCTCTAAATTCCCACTGTGTCTGATTTTCCTGCTCAGCTTCAGGAAGAAGAAACGATATTGGCGCCTAAAGGAAAACTGACTGGTTTTGGTTACTTTTTTGTGAGGCAAATGATTCAACAGACGGCTAAGATTGACTAATAAATTGAACAGATCAGATGAAGTGTACAAAACCACCTCGTTTCAATTAGTAGCTCCTCATCACCGTCTAGCAATTATAACAAATAAACGGTCCAGATTTTATTTAACGCACAAAACGACGTCGTTTTAGGTAAAGGAGGGCAGCGGATGTTAAAAGGCGTCGGAGGAAAGCTAGATCCGTCGTCAGCGTCGTCGCCTTCCATGAACAACTACCTGGAAATTCACGAAGTCTAATCTCATGCCCTTTTTCTGCATAGCCGTCTCTTTTCCCAAGTGGCGTAACGCTTCTAGATTCGCTTTTCATTCTTTTCCTTTTCTTTCTATCCGAAGCCATCGTTTTCTCCATTTCTTTACTTTCTGTTACTCACTTTCCCCTCTTCTCTAAATTTCTTGGAGAGTTATTTTCAAGTCGCCGTCATTTTCTTTTGCTTTCTGGGTGCTGATCTCCGACTCTGCGGAAGAGGCACTACCGGGCAAGCGAGCACGCTCAGAAATATGGACTATGAGTTGTAACTTTTTTTTTTTGCTGTACCTCCCAGTTGAATTAATTAAAGGTTAGACTATTATCTTGGTTTTCTTTGACTCTGCCTTTTGTGGCTCTGATTGATCTGGACTACTATCTTTTTTTCCTTCTCTCAAGTGTTACGTTTTCCCCCCTCCAAAACCAGTAGCGGCATCCGCTGTTGCTTCAGGGCCTCTGATTTTATTCTTTAAGTCAATCAATGTTTTAGTTTGAAGCGGTGAACTGCTATTCACATGCTTGAAGCTTCTACTAACTTCCATCGCGACAATCTTCGAAACAAAGGTGCTAAAACTCGCGGGTTTTCTTTAGGAATTCCAATTATATTTTGATTTTTGACATCAAGGTAATCATCTGAATGTCTGATGCGAAAAATGGATCTGTAATGATCTGGCTGACATTTGCTGAATGAAGATATGATTCCTCTAATCTGGTTTAAAAATTTTAACCTTATGTTTGAAGTTTGAATCGTTATCCTTGATTTTATTTTGGGTATGTTTTTGTTCCGTAACGTTGATCATCCCTGTGTTCTCCATTGCGATCTTAGGGATTTGTTATCCTTAACCCTACGACATATACACAGTCCTTACTCCTTATAGTATATACTGACAACTCTAGGTTTTTTCTTTTAAAAAATGTTTCCCTTCAACACAGCATACATGTTATATTGACGAAATTTACGGTTTGTTCGTTGCCTTGGTTGTATTTAATATGATGCTTACTTTTTGCTATTTGGGTGTGTCTGCCTATCCTCTAGTTGCTGCTTGACCCCCTCGCTTGATCGTGTGTTTCCTCATCACATTTGCTCTCGCCTGCATTCCTTAGCCAGCCACTTGCTGTAATAGGATGAGAACACCTCAATATGCATTTATTTGGTCTTGTTATTTAATCTTTATATGCTTTCAAATATTTTCCTTTGAAATCGATCGTCATTTATTGCGAAGTAGAGTTTTTTTTTTTTTTTTTTTTAATTATCATTTTCTCATCATATAGTTATTCCTTGCATTATCCCTTAACTTTTCTCGTGCGGGTTGCTATCAGTCACATTATGATTCATTAAAGGGAAAATTTTGATTTGCCTGTTCGGTTCTAATTTTCTTCGCAGCATTTACGATTGTTGGGCATGTTATTAAATGAAGTTGAGATTTTATTTTCTATTACTTGTTTCAGTGCAAGTTTTCATCTATTTCCTGATTAAGATAAAGTAGTTTCCCCCTCGTTTAATTCAGGTAGAAATGGGAATATATCTAAGCAGTTCCAAAACTGAGAAGTTTTCTGAAGATGGTGAGATGACCATCTTAGATATGGTTTATCATCCATGCAAGGGTGGCGTGCAACAAAGGAAGATGCTGTGAGTATTCTATGACCTGAATAATTTTTTGCTTATGAATATGAATCCCATGAAGTGAATTATCTTTGCCTCGTCAATGTCCTATATCAAAAGAAGTAACCTGGGAAGATGTAGTAAAGGCTAGGTTGTATAAGGTGTGAACCAACTTAAATTATGAAGTCTAAACTCTGTTTGACACTTTTTTTACAGATTGCTTTCATTCGTTTGTCTAGTTGCAATGCAAGGAGATAAAGTTTGTTACCCAATACTCCTTTTTCTTTCCCATTAGCCTTCCAAAGTTTTAAAATACTGGTATGTATATATTCACTGGAAGGTAATTCCATTAGTAATGTGGCTTATGGCCCAACTTCTCCCCCTTAAGTAGTTCAGCGTATAGCTGGGTTTTAGTGAAATGTTTGTCAGAAAAATAGTCAGGAGGAATTTCTTTCCTCAAATATTATACTTGGTTGTATGGGTTTTTTAATTAGGGCTCCTTCACCTTAATTCTCGTAGAAACAAATGCATATGCATATACATGTGTGTGTGTGATTTTCCCAATACTATGAGATAAACCGAAGGTATAAAGTTCCCTTATTTTTAGCCATCTGTCTGCTAGGTACTGTCTTCAATAATTTATCATATGGTCAACTATTCAGTTTACAGCACAATTGGGCTTTACTTGTTTTCATGGGCAAAGATTTTGGGTCCAATGAATTGTTTTTTTGTTCTGGAGAAATGAGTTATTATACTGCTCTTTTTGGAATTTAAACCTGATTAACTGAAATTTGTGGAATTTTGTGTTTGTTTGGAATAGCGATTGGAACCTTTCAAAAGAAGCTTTTTAATCGTGATTTATGGTATATGAGGTAAGTATGTGAGAGGAGTTTTGTCTCCATTTATGTAAAAATCACTTATAAGCTCTTCAAAAGCCAATCCAAAAGAAGCCTTTGATTGCTTTTAAGTTAAACCATTAATATGATGTTGATTTTTTTTCTTCTCTCCTGCTAGCATGCTGCATATCCAGATCTTGATTATTATTATTATGTGTTTTCCATATCGCTTCTGGAGAAGATCTCTCCCACCCCTCTACGATAAATAAACATAAAAGCAGCAATTCTTTTCCAGCTCTCTGAATATTCTCGAGACACTTTTGCCATACTTCTGGAGGTACGCCCCCCTCTTTCTTCTGTCCTCACCTTACAGTGCTTCTTTCTATATAAAGTTAAGAAGAATATGCCATGTTGACCTTTGAGTTGCTTTCTTGCAATCTCTCTCTCTCTCTCTATATATATATGTATATGATGTCCAACGAGTTATATATACATTAACCTTTAATGAAATTTCTCAAATGGAGTACTAAACCGTTGCTCAGAGTATCTTTAAAGTGCTTGGAGAATGAATTCTTCAGATTTGTGAGGGCCCTATTCCAATACCATATTTCATTAAGGCTCCCACCTCTTGAGTCAAATAGATTTTCTGCTACCCCTCTAAATAATTTCCTTGCTTATGTTGTCTTTTCCATTTTGTACCCCTTTTTTATTTCATGGGCTTCTTTTCAAACATGTAGCTGTTTATTCCTTGTCCTTTTATGACCATTTTCTTGTAAACAATATGAGGTCCTTGTTTGTCAAATCTTGCCATCTCAAAGAATGTGCAAAGTTTACTTCCAAATTCACTCTTGCTTACATGGGACAGGAAGGATGGGGTTGCATAAATATAGTGTGTGTTTTGCTGTCCATGCTGCTGTTTGAATGCTCACTTATCCCTAAACTTTTCAGGTAACGTGGTTGTGAAGTTTCGTGCTAAGTATCTTCGCCAACAGGTGCTAAAAAACGAAGTATATACAGCTGGAGATCTAGGAACCTCTCTTCAGAAAGCTTTTTTCAGGTTAGATGAAAACATGGTTTTTGTTTAATGACTTAACAGTTGGTTCCTGTGTTCTTTATTCGTTTTTGTTTAATGACTTAACAGTTGGTTCATGTGTTCTTTATTCCACAAGTTCTTGACTGAGATATATTACGTGCCTGTGTGCTGTTTAGTCTTGGTTGGTTGGTTACACTATTCAAACTTTTGTGTTGAACAAAGATTTCGTTTCCTAATTCTTCTTCTAGTAACTGTCATGTCAATAAACAAAGACATGAGGGTTACTTTGGTCTCATTCTGCATGTCCTATGGATTTGTTCCATCACTTGAGCAAACGGAGTAATGATGATTTTATAATTAGCATTTTGTAATGTCAAGTTCTAAGTTGCTGGTCATCATGTAGACATTAAGTGTGGCATTACCAACTCTCTCCCCCTTCTAAACTGAAAAGCCAAAAGAAAATTGTTCACAAGTTCATCATCGACACTTCTACGTATTCCCCAAAGCCCTGGGTGTGAAAATGTTGGAAAAAAAGTTTAAACTGTTATGCTATTTTCATACAGAATGGACGAGATGATGTGTGGTCAAAGGGGATGGAGGAAATTAGCTAGCTTAGGAGATAAGATAAACAAGTTTACTGGGATGATAGAAGGATTGATTTGGTCTCCACGAGGCAGTGATGGTAATGACCAGGTTGATGATTGGGCTTTTGAGGAGGTGTGTATGAGATTTTGAATCAAGTTTTCTTTTTGGCTTCAATGCTTCATGTTCTCTTTTTTAATTATATATTGTTTTTAAGTTAATAAATTTTTACTTATCCAGATGAGCTGGTTTTTGGCAGGCCAATTAAATCAATATTTTATCTGCATTTTTCCTTTCGTTTTCTTATATATAGATATATATATATTTTAAATATGCCCTGATTTGAACTTATTTGTCAAAACTAGGGACCGCACGCTGATTTTGCTGGACCTACTTCAGGAACCACTGCATGTGTTTCAGTAATTAGAAGCAACCTACTTGTTGTTGCAAACTCTGGGGTTTCAAGATGTGTGATATCTAGGAAGGGTCAGGTAATTCTAGAATGGAAATTCTTTACGTGTTCCTGAAAGTTTATTGTCGCTACTTTCATGGAAATATCCATATGCAAGTACGGACAAGTATCTATGCTGTAATTTGTGTTGGTGACTTGGTGTAATGACTATTGTAGTTTGGGCTCCAATCCATGTCTCTAAGTTTGAGTCTCTAATAATTTAAAATTATTGAGGGGGTTTGTTTCAGCTTGAATAAATAGAAAAAACGTTCTTGTCTCATTTCTCTTGAAGACTATGTATGATAAAGTTTCAAGGTTACAATTGTTGTTGATACATTTTTTCTGGCTCTGGATCTTTACCACAGGGGTACAATTTATCTAGGGACCACAAGCCTGATCTTGAGATCGAGAACGAAAGAATCTTAAAAGCTGGTCGTTTTATTCACTCAGGGCGAGTTAATGGCAGTTTGAGTCTTGCAAGAGCTATAGGTAGTTACTTTTTTTTTTTTTTTTGCCAATTATAGGTAGTTACTTAGGGACATTGGACTTTTTGGAGATTAATTTATGTTCCCTTTCTTTTTTCCATTTTCTTGTAGTCTGGCCTTCTTTATCTGTAAGTGGCAGGGACATACAATTTGTGGCCATAATAAATAAGCTCCTAAATTGCTAGGCAACTTTCTTCTTTTTAAATTAGTTTGGATTTTATGTTGGTTTTTTAAGGGCAAAGGAGGTTCCTCTGCATGAAGATTAGTTCGCATTATGAAAATTTCTAATTTATGTGGATGCATGTTATATGCTTAAGTCTGTCTTTTACCCTGTACACAGTTATCTGTGTGAGAATACTGATTATATTTTATTACACTGGTGGATCGTTCTACAATTTTAGTTTGTTCTCATTTGCTGCAGGTGACATGGAATTTAAACGAAACAAATATCTGCCTGCTGATGAACAAATTGTGACTATCATGATATAGACACTGTAAGTTTGTTTCTTTATACATTTTGGCTAACTTCCTAGTTGATACAGCCATCTACAACAAACTTGTTGTCCAATTATGGTAGAGTCAACGATGAAATGATAGGTTATGACTCACTGTCGCTGATACAAGTTTAAATCTTTTAATATCCATCTCTCATGATTGATAGTGTTTTATTATGGACATTTTTATAGGTGGAGCTTTGTGATGGAGATGAGTTTTTAGTGCTAGCATGTGATTGAATATGGTAAGCTTCTCGATGTCTTTTGCTCTCATGTTGGCCTTTATTGGAAATTTATCATATAGTGTTACGGTATAAAAGATGTTTACAACAACTGATGGATATTTTTGCTCATTCCGTGAGGTGTGATCTTACGAATGGCAGGATGCAACTCATGCCCTTACAGGTCCGCATGCCCTGCTCATCTAATTTTGGCACTTAGTATCTCAAATTAGTTAATTTTTAGTATATCAAGCATCCAGAAAAATCTCAAATTAATTAATTTCTAGTATATCCAATATCTAGAAATATTTTTCTTATACCACTTAGTATCCTGAAATAGTTATTTTTTCAGTAGCACCCAGTATTTTGAATTAGTGCATTCAGCACCATGGAGTTTTTTTGTGTGCTAGATGCACTAAAAATTAATTAATTTAAGATACCAAGTGTTATTAAAAAATACTTCAGGTTGTTAAATACAACTCAATCCAAACAAATTAAAAAATAATGGAGATTTTCCCAAAAAAAAAAAAAAACCCTCTTGTTTTGTATGAGCATTCCCTGCTATGAGCAGGGAATGTGGATTCTGCCCTTACATTCTGCCTTTACCAGTTTTGTTCACTGCTTAACATTTATCTACAAGGCATACTTGTGATCTCTGTATTTGTCTTTGTACAGTTTCATGTTAATACTTCCCCTGCAATGAGTCTTATAATTGAATCCTTGAATTTTTGTGATGGGATCTATTTCTATTTATTTCAGGGATTGCTTATCAAGCCAGCAATTGGTTGATTAAAATTTTTTTTATTATTTCTAATCATAAAAAAAATGAGATTTTATGATTAGTAGCTCGTCTTAGTTGATTAAGATGTGGCAGTAACTTAATTAAAGATTTGATTTACATACCCCATATTCTAACGAGATAACTGACACGATATTATCTGCCTCATATGACATCCCATGGTTCCTCACATAAAAGAGGCTGTGGGTTTTCATATCTCAAGTGGGCATAAATAGGGGTGGATGTGTGTAGTGGGCTTATGTGGATCCCTCCCCCTATGACGTGGGGGTTTAAAATTATTAAAATAAAACTGAAAAATTGCATCCTTCCTGGTGATTCTAGCCCAACTAAAATTTGAAATTTTGATTTTTTTTTCTTCCAAATAGTGATCTTGGTTACGGGAAATTTTCAACTAAAGGGGGGAATAAACAAGGAAAAAATTGGTAGCAAACCATGAATCTTTTTGGGCATGTAGCAGAGTTTAAAGGCCCAGGGTCTTTTTGTAGTTTCACAGGGCCTTTTGTTCCTTACAGTATACAGACTACAAAAGGGTCCTCACCTGATCACCATTCCTATTTGTTTGAGGTTACAACTTCAAGCCCATGAACGATCTGATCAATCTTCTGCATTTTCTGTGTTCAAGCCTTCTCATCTATCCCTTTCTCTCTCTAAAACGGTAAACTGGCCCTGCGGGACTTTAATTTCCATGATTGAGGGAAAAAAAATTGAAAAAATGCGACGACACAATGAAGACAAAGCTACAAAGCTCTCTCTACGTATGTCTTTTATTCTCCCCCAACCACACCTCCCCTTCACAAATCACAATCCTTTACTACCCTTTTTCACATTATGCATATATAGAAATCCTTCTGTCATAATGTCATAATTGACTTTATACTTCCCGAAAAAAACGCGATTTTATTCCTACTACTCCCATTCGAAACCTTGCCCTGCGACCCTGTTACGGTGCTCCTTCCGTTGAAAATTTGAAATTGAAGGTTGAGGTGAAAAGTGGTTTTGTTAATTCTCATCAATTTTATGGCTCCCTTGATGATTGGAAGGTTAAGCACAAATACCATTGTTTGTTGGAAGATTTTCTCGAGTTGCGGAAGGTTAGAGTTCTGTTTTAATTTGATCGGTTATACTTTCGATTTTTATAGTATGTGTTCTATGCTATGCTATGTCTCGCGGCTTATATTATGCTTTTTGACCCTAAAAGTTCTTATTTTTAATCCCAAACGGATGCCACTTGAGCCAAATAATTGAAAGCAAAGTAAAGTTCTGTCTGTTTTTAAAATTGTTTGCATGGCTACGTTGAAGAGTTCTGCAAGAAAATCTCAGTTTTATACCTTTTCTTTTACTCCGTTATAGTTGGAGTACAGTTTTTTTTTTTTTTTAATCTAGAAATATTTGAAGGCTTGAAGGGGAAGATTATCTTTAGGTTTGGTTGGGGGTTTTATCATTGATTTTAGATTAGGAGCTCAGATTCATTATCAGAACTACGTGACAGGAGTTTGTATCAAAGAAGAAAAAATTGCAGACTCGAGCAGAAGAGAAAGATGCTTGTAGAAGAAGTTCGGTATGAAACACAATGAGTTCTTTTATGATTCCTGTATTTTCTCAGTTTCTTTGTAAATTGAGACTCTCTGCATTATGTCTTCGTGCTTTCAGGTTCTTGAGGCAACGTTATAATTACCTAACCAGGTCACCGTTAAGCGAAGTTGAATAAGAACTGTGTGTTAATCAAAATGCTGATATCCATAATAATGTGCCCGTAAGAAGGGATCTGAATCACATTATCAATAAGGTACTGATTTTTCTGGAAAATTTAACTTCCTTTTTCAAATTTGTTTTGGCAGATGCTTTAGCAAAATCTGCTTACCATAAAATTGAATCCTTTTGTGCAATGAGGTGGTGATTGATGATTGGGGTAGTTATCTAGTTAACAGTAGCATGTAGTCTTTTGTGATTAATGTTCTGTTTTACATTAAAAAAATAGAGAATTGAAGAAACAACCGAACTGAGGGATTTTGGACTTCAAAAACCAGAGTCACCAGTACTTTGTTTCCATTCACTTCCTTTAACACAGTCAATCATGGAGCAGGAAGGAACAAAGGGAGGCGCTGACGTGGATGAAGCCATGCATTAAAAAGAAGCTGAGCAATTGCTTAACAAATGACAATAAAAGCAGGAAGAGGAAAATATCTTGGCAGGTTGAGGCCGCTTTGGGAGACCGAATTCATTACACTTCGTTTGGTCGAGGGAGAACCTGTCATTTGTTGGACATTGTACTTGCGGAAATATTCTCTCAAGAACCTGATTTTAATATCTTTTGATTTGGGTGTTGATGTTAGTTGTGACGAAAATAAAAATTAATAAGTGTATATATTATTATTAAATAATAAGTGTAGATTCTAGATATATTATATAATGTCTATTAAGAAATTTATGTTTATTTAATTTATTTTATATTTTTATCCTAAATTTAATTATTAGGACTCTTTCGATAAAATTTAGGGAAAACCCCAGAAAAAGAATTTTAAAAATAGGAAAGAATAAAATGGTGTTTCAAGTATTTATAATACCAAAAAGATGTTAGTATCTAATTTATCCTTTTTAAAATGTAAATCAGATGACAAAAATGTCCTTATATATATTTTCTTTCACGAAAAAAAAATTGCCAGCAAAGCTCCGATGGCCGGCTGTCACGCGGCCTCCCCCTATCGGCATCGGAGCTCTGAATATTTTCAAAGTGGTGTGGTTGGGGTTTGAACTCCCATCACTTGGTCCAAAAGGTTGGTGGCCATTGGGCCACCAATGCATTTTAATATATATTTGGCAAATAAATACATGTAAGTTAACACTTTATCTTTGACTCAAGCCTATTAACAAATTTTATTAAAGAATTTACAACATTTCGTTAGCTTTTAACAAATTTCGTTTATCAAGTAAAAAATTCATATTATCAGGTCATTCATAAATTTTATAAAGGAATTTATGACATTTGATTACGTTTTAATAACTCTTGTTTTCCAAAAAAAAAAAAATCACATTATCAGGCAATTCACAAATTTTATTAAGGAATTTTGTTAAAACCTAACGAAATGTTGTGAATTTCTTAACAAAATTTGTGAATAAGCTTGAGCCAAAAAGAAAGTGTTAACTTATATATATATATGTGTGTGTGTGTGTGTGTGTACACACACACATTTTGTTGGCTTGATATATATTGAAATGTCTTGGAGGTCATTTGGCCACCAACCTTCTGGACAAATCAAGTGATGGGCGTTTAAACTCCACCCCCATCTCTTTAGGAATATTTATTCACGTCAGAGCTCCGGTACCTCTCCATTGCATGCGTCAGCTGTTGGAGCTATCAGCATTGGAGAGGTAGCCGACAGCTAGTTGTTGGAATTCTTATGGCGGGTTTTTTTTTTTGTAAAAATTTAAAAAATATATAAGGGCATTTTTTTCGTTTCATTTAAATTTAAAAATAGACAAATTAAGTAATAACATCTCTTTGATATTATGAATATTCAAAATACTATTTTGTATTTTGTTATTTTTAAAGTTCTTTTTGTGCTCTAAAATTTACCCATCCTCTATCTGAAAATAACATTGCATTTTGATAAGTATATATTTTTTATCTGATAGTATTTTGATAATAAAATGTCTATCAAGATATCACGACACGACGACGCCCTCCTGAAAATCAACTTCTGTTAATTTTTTTGGCCAACAACTTATGTTAATTATCCATATAATATTGTTGGCAAAAAAAAAATCCATATAATATTTTTTATTTTAATTAATATATAATATCAATATATCTACTAATACTATTCCACCCAAGCCGATTGCTCTTACACGGCTCAGTGTGGCTCCTCACTCAAAACACTGTTCACAAGGTGGAATCGGCTTGCAAACAAAAAAAAAGTCCTCTGGCTCCATGCCAAGCTGTCAGTAGGGGTGGAAACAGGCCAGGCCAGGCTAGGCTTTTGCCTTAACAGGCCTGGCCTGTTAAGGCACAAACTGGCCTGAGCCTGGCCTGTGGCCTGTTGGAGGCCAAATTTTAGGCCTGAGCTTGGCCTGTACACAGGCCTGGCCTGGCCTGAAGCCTGTTAAGGAGGCCTGAAGTTTTGAAATTTTTTAAGCTAATTGACAGGCCTACAGGCCACACTGCAAAACAGGTCAAAAGGCCACAGGCCGAAAACAGGCCTCCTTAACATGCCTCTTTAAACAGGCCAAAATTTACATAAATTAATATCAATGATTCAAAATATATCAAATACAAACCAAGAAGTTGGGGTTTTAAATCAGAGCATTAGTTCAACTATTCCAATGGAAAGGAAATTGGGGTTTTAAATCAATAAGTGAATAATTGAAATAACCTTCCAATGGAAAGGGTTTTAAATCAGAGCATTAGTTCAGATAAAGCATGTTTCATTTGAAAGACTTTAAATCTGAAAATTAATTTTTAGATTAACTTGTAAGCCAATTTGCCCCAAAAAGAAACCTCTAAACCAATAATCATTTAGACTGTCTTAGCAATATCTGAGAAAATGCAAATCAACTATTCCTATTGTTGCAGAGTTGAAAATATCAAAAGTGTTTGGTGTAAATAAACAAGTTGGAAAGCAATAGCTCACACTCTCAATGTCCTTACTGAACATACACAGATACACTTATAGCAGAATCACAAAATCGAAAAGGAACCAGAAATGAACCAGCAAATGAACTAGAAACGGATGAGCAATTCGCAGATTCCAGAAATCCACCTAAAAAAAAACCAGAAATCTGTATCCTTACTTAATGAATCAGAACAGCAGAAGTCGACTGAAACAGAGGCCACAAGACTACGGAGAGACGAGGGACTGACGATGACGGAGACAGGACGGCCATGCGCTTGTGCTAGATGCGATGCCGTGCGCCTGTGCGATACCGAACGGAGTCAGAAAGAGGACGCGCTATGCGAGATGCGATGCCGGAAAGAGGAGAGTTGTGGTGCCACCACCCGCCGGTGCCGCTGTGGAGCTGAGGAGTGAGGAGGACAAATGGACGAGAATGGAGAAATGAAGATGAAGAATAGGGTTAGCACAAGAATTCTGACCGAAATTCAAAGAAACAATTAAAGAAATGTAATTTCCCCCTCTTTTAATTTTTTTTAAATATTTAACAGGCCGGCCTGACAGGCCTAACAGGCCTGTCAATAAGCCTTGGCCTGGCCTATTAAGTAAAACATGCCTTTTTGTCGGCCTTGGCCTGGCCTTTTAGCCTGACAGGCTAAGCCTGAACAGGCCCATCACAGGCCAGGCCACAGGCCGCCTGGCCTGTTTCCACCCCTAGCTGTCAGCTTGGAGTAAGGGAGGTTGGCTTAGTGAGCATTTGAAAACAGGATCCTACATTTCAAAACTTCCCACCATGTTACTGTCTTTTTATAATGTTCCATCAACCCTTCAAGAGTCCTCCTATAAATCCTTCTGTCGGCTGACCATTTTAAACCTCCACCCATCGTCTTCTCTGTTTATCTCTTTCCCCGCAAGGTGTTGGTGTAGACATAATGAGGAATTTGCTTCAATTGTACCTTGATACGATGGCATGGCTCCGATCTGGACGATATCATATTGTGTTTGGTGGAAGGCCTGAAATATTTGGTACATTGACGGACATTCGCATGCACGGTTAATTCTATGAAGCAATATAAAGTTTATAGTTTCAAGAATCTTTAGCTTACCATACTCTACACTCTAGACTTTTTAGCTTATTGTTCTGTACTCTAGATTATGTCAACGCTATACTAATTGCGTGTATTGGTTACTTATAGGTCTTGGAGGGCGATGCAACAGCTATTGGTTCATTCGTAGTGTTGTGGATATTGGAGCTTCCATGGATGATCTCCACTGTGGACTACTCAAAAGTAGCATCATACTCAAGCTTGATCGTATAATTCTGCATGAGTTTTACAGTTCATTTGTTGTTGGACAGGAGATGGTTTGCATGGAATTTTTCTTTCTGGACGCTAAGGTAGTAAATTAACAAACATTCAATATTATAGGGTGATTTAATATTTTGAACTTATGTTGTTTATTTGGTCTCCACTTGAGTAAGTTCGGTCACTTACATTGCTTTTATGCTTTCTCAGAACACTCTTTCTGAGAAAACAAAAGTCTTGGTTGGTGTTATGTCAGATTGCGTATGGAGATTTAGAGATCAATGTAGCTTGCGAGGTGACAGTACAGGCAATAAATACCAAGTGTAGTCTACATTATTATAGTACGATAGGAAGAGTGAGGTTGTTCTCTGTTAATAATTAAACATGTTGTAAGAGGTTGTAGTCTTTAAGTCTTATGTTTTAATGTTTTGTTCCGTTGGTGGAACTCTTAAAGTTGTTTCCTCAATTTTTTTTGTTAACTTCCAGTGCAAACCTCACTCATATCTTAGTCTCTATGTAGCATAGGAGGCGAGCTGTTTCATTTTACTAACATGAAGGGAAATAGAGTGAAAGTGCTGATAAGCACATGAGTGAGGTTTGCACTGGAAGTTAACAAAAAAACTGAGGAAACAACTTTAAGCATCATCACTTAATATTTAAGTTTAACATAAGAGAAATGGGAAAAAGAGAAACACTGACTATTGTGATGTCACCCTATATTAAAATAAACAATGCAAGGTGTTAAGACAGAAAAATAACCATACGACCGGAAACTACACTAAAGAGAAACTTAACGCAGATTACGTGAAATATGAAATTAAAAGATGCAGAAACTTGGGAAATCAATTTAACACATGCTTAGATAATCTAAAAAGGGTTTGGTGCTGTCACAACACTGTAGTCTCTGTGTATTGAGACATGTTATCACTTAGTTTGAAGAATGTTTTGCCTCACTTACGAACCCCAGTTGTCACAGCGTAGTTGCAGTAGGCAGATGCAAGCTTGGATGTGATTCATTGATATAAGTGGTTTCATTTTGTTGAATTACGTCTACTCCATTAATTCTTCCATGATATAAATGGACATGTGTGATCTTCATATAGCTGTGACTAAGAAGATTCTGAATGAAAATCCCTTCATCTGATCCCCTTTGCATCTTAACTCTCATGTATGGTATGGAATGTGAGATTAGATTCAGGTACTCTATGTGAAACCTAAAGCTATGATAGTCTGATTCTTCCCATTTAGGACTTTCCAACCCTTGTGTTCTCATGATACCATACAAGCATAGAAAGAGGGAATACCTTGATGAATAAAACCTTAGAGAGCTAAGCATGATCCTTCCTCTACGAATGCCATGAACTCACCATATCTCCTCACCACAGTCATAGCTGGCAAAAACAATTAGAGGCCCGCATGTAATATTAAGTGAACTGACCCCACTTTCCCTCTATGCACGTAACATCCTGTATAGTTCATTTTCTGAGAAGGTTTGGAAGGCACTTATTGTTGATTGTTGATGATGAGAGAAGGAGAGGACTACTGTTCAAACAAGTTTCGGCGAGATAAATATGCCCCAGTGTTAGTTCCTTATATAGATCCTGTCTACTTATCACAATTAACATGTTTGCTTGAGTGGGTGGTTGTATCGATTATTATTGTACGTGCAATGGGAGAAACCATTGGTTAAGGACAAGGTTAAGTGTGTTTATATATATATATATATATATTCATTCTTGTATTTGTGTATAGAAAAATGCACTCTTTTATATAGGGGTTAAGGATATTAAGTTCACATTTTGACCCTTTTAAGCCATATCCCATGGTTATTGTCTGTATGTTAGATTGCCACTTATGAATTAATGTAAAATATAAAATGGTTAATGACCAGTACACAATTTGGATGCGATAGGTACATGCTTTCTCTGCTCACGTTATTAATATGGCAGTTTAATTAAGAATCATGCATGTTTTGTTGTCCTAATACTGACATTTTTTTGTCACTGTGCACAGCCTTTGACCAACTTTACTATCAGCCATTACCGAAATGTCAGAGCCTAATTTCAAATTGTGTGAAACCAAGATTCCTTCAACCCAAATATATTCCTTCTATTATTTCAATGCCTTTCAACCTTCCTTCGATTTAGGATGATAGATCCCTTTCAGGGTGGATAACGCCTTTGATCTGATCTGTAAGTCCTTTCATTGAATTACTATTTGATGCTTGTCTTATGTGACACTTTTTAAAACTTTTGATGGCAGCAATAAAGCAGTTAGTTTCATTCATGAAAGTATGCTTTCAGCACAGGAAACCATGCCCTTACACATATCTTTAAAGATGATGTCATGTGCGGGCCATTATAAATGTTTATCATTGTCTTGGTTCCTGCTTCTGTTTTTTTAAGGTCTGTCATTACCAGTTCCCTCCAGCATGAAAGCTTGGTATGCTTTCGTGATTTTAAGGGTCTTAACTACTAACCCACTCATTCACTTCACTAGGTACACTCCCCTCCCATTTATGATTTCATTTTGTTCGGGGAAGGAATATCAAATCAATTAAGTCTTCATTATTCATTAGTCAGTCATGTTCTGCAACTTAGATGAATATTTTATATTTATATCCGATTTACAGATTTTCACATTATGGATATGTAGTTGCGGCCTGAGCTAATGATCAGATTATGAATATTTCATTGACATAGGTTTAAAATATGTGTAAGATTTCTTTACTGCCATCCATTGACATAGGTTTATATTTTCTAATGCTGTATGGACAGTCCTATATTCATATAAGCAATGAGGAAAAATGATCTATGACAGAGTCGTGGTTTGTACAGGCCTTACTTTAATTGATTGCTTACCATTTCCACGATTTCAAGAGATCTTATCAAAGAGGAACACTTATTGATGTAAATCAGATAACTTTTGAGCACACTGTAAATCTACCAAATAACTCTAAGCAAAGATACTAAAAAATCTTTGGAGAGATACTGCACTCAAAAATTTGAAACGCATTGCTGCACTATTTGGTCACTTAGACTTCCGAGATACTAAAATGACATTAATGTAAACAACACAATTTAAACATAGTATCTAGATGTCTATAACTAAATGTCATTTTGTTAACCTCCCTTAAAAACTAAGTAGAGATTTCTTTACTGCCATCCATTGTCATAGGTGTATATTTTTTTATGCTGTGTGGCAGTCATATATTCACATCAACTGTTGGGATATATGAGCTGTGACAAAGTAGTGGTTTGTACATGCATTACTTTAATTGATTGCATACCATTTCCACGATTTCAAGAGATATTATCAAAGAGTAAGACCTATTTAGTAAGATGTTAGTGCCTATGTAAACGGTACAGTTGCCATTGATTAAATCCTATTCTTATTTCAAGCTAAATTACCACACAATGACATCTTTTGAGCCAAGTTTAGTCATTGATACAAGCACTGAAATGATATATGCTTTTGTATTTGCTGCAGGAAATTTCAGAGGTTTTATCATCAAATTTGAAATTGGACATCCCTATGTATAGGCCTATATACATTAGCTAAACCTCTTTCATATGAAATGCCTTGTCACTCCTGATTCACATCTTTAATACACTTTGGACTTGTATGTTTCTTCATTAACAAGTGTTGTATCTTACATTGCTTTTGAGCCCTTTGAGAAACATCTGTCATATGCTGCCCAAGTTGTAGTATGTGCATGATAACGTGTTGTTGCTAGGTTGGACTATGACTCAAATCTATCCAGTGTTCAAAAATCAGTTTGAAATTGCCGCCAACAAACTTAACCAATAAGAATGTTATGCAAAAATTGTTTGAAATTCATGGTCAAAATTTTGGAGGGACGAAAATTTGAACCTCAACAATTTTGAACTCCATAATCCTACTTATGTTGCACTTGGCGCAAGTGTAAGAACTTTGTGATGCTTGTAGCCTATAAATTTGGATTCCAAAATGCATTAGAGTCCATCAAGTGTCTAGCTCCAGAGCATCCTGTTTGGGATCACTGAGTTCCCTTATTTACTTAAATATTGTCATTGCACTCATGGCCCCTCATTCATTGCTGAAACAGTTACATGATGGAACTGAAAGATGGAGTATTGTTGTAAGAGTCTTTAGGCGTGGAATGTATACCAGAAAAATGCACCTTCTGATTTGTTCTGCATTACCATGATTTTGGTTGATCAGGAGGCAAGTTTTTTACCTTTCCTTGCTGCTTATAAATATGTTAAACACTTCCTTGATTCTTGCCAGTCAATTTCAAATTTTCCCAATCACACAACTTCTAGATTTTTGTTTTTCACAGACATTTCCTTATGATTTCTGTTTCCAGGGTACTAAAATCCAGGCAAGTGTGATATTAAAGAACCTTCATGACACATTTCGAGAAGCCAAGACTGAGGGAAACACTTACTTTATTGCAAACTTCTTGGTTTCTCAAAATTCAAGTCATTATAGAGCCACCAACCACCAATTCAAAATAAACTTAACAAAGAAAACATTTGTGAAGCACCAGCATGCAGATATACCTCTCAATCCTTATAGCTTCTATCCTCTCACTGAAATACTCAAGAGCGAAGAACGAAAATTTACAGACTATTTGATTGGTACTTAACTTGGTTGTTGAAATCTGTCATTCTTATCTAATCTCATGTTAATGCATTTCAGTGACTTCATAATATTTGGTACATTTAATTGCTCCAATTACTATTAATCATTCTTATCCAGATGTTATAGCCTATGTGAGATCTATTGGTGCACTAGAGGAATTTCGTAGGGACAATGAACAAAGAATAAGCTCAGAATGGTTCTTGCTGATGCTGAGTATATTTTGGCCTTGTCCTTTGCTTACATATTACGCTTTTGGTTTAAATAAGTTCACTTTTTTTTGACAAACCACACTTTCTGATTAGCTTTTCTCGGATGCTCAGGAACAATGACCTAGAATGTGTTTTATTTGATGAATGCTCTACCAATGCATACATGGCACAGTTGGAAAACATAGAAACACCAGTTGTTGTTGTTTTGAATCTTGTCAGGATAGCTTTTTTAGATGAAGGTACATGCTGCAATTAATCTAATGTCCATGAACTGGTTTGTATTCATGACTGCAAAGCTAGCTTCATGATTAATCACATATTAACATGTAATCTAAACTTAGTTTCTATGCATTTTCAGGTAGACCACAAGTTTGTAGTTCTTTTGGTGTAACAAGAGTTTTCTTCAATCCTGCAATCAAAGAAGTTAAAGAACTAATTCAAAGGTGACATGTTGTCCTATACGAAGGTTATTTTTTGTAATGGTTATTCCCTGAACTATATCAGTACCTAAACTTACTGTTTTTTCTCTCTTCTTTACATTGTTAGTGCCAAGGACAATGATGCATATGCAACCCCCAACCTTAGTCAACTCATGCCACAGCAGTCATGCCAGCAGTCCAATTCAAGCCTCTTAAGGAACAACAACAAGATTTTTGATCTTCCAAATTCCTGATCAAAAGATTGTATGCATTACATATCAGTCTAGCTATATCATTTCATATGGTATAAATTTTCATCTATAACTAATATGTTCTTTTCAATCAATATAATAGGGTAAGCCTTTTATCATTAATTGCCAGCTTCAAAAATTAGAGACCCGACATGGATGGGTCTATGATGGATGTGGCAAGTGCTCCTCAAAGTTGAGAGAAGAAGGTCAAGCATTGATCTGTCCTGGTTGTAAAAAGAAGCCAGACTCCATTGAGCCTAGGTATAGTTCATGAATTTATACTGCATTAATCTAACACTACATTTATACTTTACTTTGACATGATCCACACATTGATATTAAAACTTACAACCAGGATCAAAGTTCACTACACAGTTGCTGATGAATATGGACTAGCTTCTATAATTTTCTGGGATAAATTTGGTATGGAATTGCTGGGAAAATCTGCTTCTGCCTTGAAGATGATACTGAAGGAGGCATGAATAATTTACTGCTATGAGTGATATAATTACTTGATATCAATGTTTAATACTCAGTGTAGGTCAAACCTTGCTGTTTACTTTTCAGGATAATCGTGAATATAATTTTCCTGATGAGTGTGACTTAATTGTGGGGAAGAGTATGATGATTAAGTTGAAGCTTAATGAATTTAATTCCAAGCATCCAGGATCTAGTATATCTGTGATTCAATTTACTGTATGTGAGGACTTGGCAAATGAATTCAACCATGCAGTTACTCAGGTATGCATATGTTAAACATAAATGCTCAGCCAGAAAGCATGGTTCATTATCTGGTCTCATACAATTCCTCTTATCAAGTTTCATTACTAACATTTTAGGATGAGTCTCAGCCAGAAAGCACAGTTAATCAAGTTAGTGAGGTATGGCAAGGATTAATGTGAAGGTAAAATTGATGATTATTTAAATTTCAAGAGCTAATTAGCTTTGTTTGTGTTAAAAATCTTTCAGGTTACTTTGTCTGAAAATGATGTTGCTGCTATTATGACTCCCATATCTGAGCCACCAAATGAAGCAAGCCCTAATTCATCCAACAGTGCATTGTCACAAACAAGCAAGAATGTCACTCTTGCCATAGCAAAAGGAAAAAGGTGGTGCTACTTGAAGAGGACTATTAACATAGATGAGTCTGTTAGATCCCAAGTTTTGATGATAACAAAAAGACAATCGTGTGCAAATCATGTTTTTAGGAGATTAAGAAAAGTTTACAAAGTTACCAAATGCATAGAGGAAGTTTTCTTATGTCTGCTGTGAAATTGCACTGGAGTGCTCGAGCATGAATTTTGCACTCGAGCATAGATCTCTTCTGTGCTAGAGCAGGTGCGAGTGAAAGCCAGAAAGTGTGCACTCGAGAGGCATTCCACTGTTATGTTCACTGGATCACTCGAGCACTAAGGTGTGCACTCGAGCAGAGAAGCCATTCTCACTCGAGCACATGCGAGCAAGGGCCTGCGAGTGCTTGGCCGAGAGCAAGTAATAGCATGCTTCCTTAATTCACTCGAGCAGAGACATCAATGCTCGAGCATGAGCATTCTGTACTCGAGCAAGGTACTGCGAGTGTTGGGCCGAGAGTCATGAACTTCAGAGAACTGCAAGTGTGCTCGAGCACACCCTTATATGCTCGAGTGACACATCAATGCTTGCGAGTGAAAATTCTTTCCCTCTCCAAATCTGACGCGAGTGCCTGGTTAAAAGGTATATTACTTGGGAATATTCTTCTCACTCGAGCAGGAGTCTGTGTGCTCGAGTGAAGGACCACATCACCTGTGAGTGATAATTTTATCCCTCTGAAATCCTGATGCGAGTGTTGGTATTGAGAGCATATTCCTGGAGAATATGCGTCTCACTCGAGCAGGAGTGTGTGTGCTCGAGTGAGGGACCATATCACCCGCGAGTACAAATTTTCACTCTTGTCAAAATGGTGTGCGAGTGATGACCCGAGAAGACACTCCCAGTGGAAAATACAAGATCACTCGAGCAGAGGAAGTTGTGCTCGAGTGAGACCCCACTTCACTAGCGAGTGAGGATTCTGTCTCTCTGAAATTCTATGCAAGCACAACCCGATAACAGAAGCATATGAAGGAAAATAGGAGATCACTCGAAGTGAGCCTTTCATGCTCGAGTGATGCCCTGTTAGATCATCAAAAATGCCAAATCTCACAACGTTCAATCCGAATATGGTCTATTGTTATTTATTCATATCATCATTACTTATTATCATTATCTAACATTATTTTGAATGTTTAGAAGTGTGATACAGGAGGATAAACGTTTGAAATAAACTACACAAAGAAAGTCAAACAACGGCAGACAACATGATGACAAACACGCTCGTACCTACCGCATTCATATTATTCAAACATGCGCGTGTTCTTCTACAGTTGCAAAAGTCCCGCTCATCAAATGATGATTTCTCAAACGGGCATAAATTGAACATCTATAAATACAGATATTCAGAGAACGTCAACAACAACGTAGCACAAGAACCCACAAGCTTATACACGAGTCTCTGCTATTCATCATTTTTCTCTATACACATTGATCTTAAGTGTTTATTCATTTGCTCTGTAAGAGAGTCTTTATACAATTCAAATTCTATGTTTATTTGATCTCAAGGTATTGGGACCTTGAGAGGGTAGTTTTCCTTACGAGAGAAGCAGTTGAGAGAATTCCTTGTTGTACCTTCCATTCATAAGTCTTATAAGATACAAGCAGAAGAGAACGTTGCTGCTCATAAGACTTACAGTGGTGTAAGCAGGAGAGAACGTTGCTGCTCATAAGTCTTGTATACATAAGCAAGTGAGAAGGGTCATAGGTTATTTTTCTGCACGTAAGACTTGTCGTAAGGGGGAGAGAAATTTCTTATTGAGAGAATATTTCTGCTCGTAGTCCGTTCAAGGATGATTGTTGTCTAGTGGCATTCTGAGAGCCCATTAAATCTTGGAGGTATAGTGAAATTCTCAGTAGGTCTTGATCTCTGAGGACTGGACGTAGGCCTGGTTGTTAGGCCGAACCAGTATAACTCTCTGTGTTCAAATCTTCTCAACTCTACACTATCTACTATATTTTTCATATCACCACATCAAACGAAAAATTTATAACATCACCCAATTCACCCCCCTCTTGGGTGAAGCTTGCCTCTTACAGAGTCAAGCTCCCAGCAACAACAATCACCAACCATAATGCTAGTAAGTGATGAACCTTTGTTGAAGGTTGTTAAGCAAGAGAAGTAGCCGCCATTGCACATGAACGTGTATATCTCATGATGCACTCAACCATGCAATGAGGATCTTCTAGGATACTTATGTTCAAGAATCTTCTAGGGCCGTCTTCGTTTTCCCTTCCACTTTCTGTTATTTTTAGCTTCTACTTAGTGTTCCATAGGCTTGAATACCACTTTTACTTCCAAGCTCATTAGGATTAGTTGTTTCCTTCATGTTGGCTTGTGTACTACTTATTTAATTTCTAATTGCAGTCTTATTTCCAGTTCCAAAGTTTGAAATATTTAAATATTTTCATGCTTACTACAACTTCATGGTGATCACTAGGGCTTGTGAAGAAATTGTCAAATTAAATAATTTAGAAGTTCAACATCTATTAAACAATACAAGACTATTGATATCTTCAATTACTGAAGCTCAATCAAGTACACCAAAATACCCTCAAGTTCTTTGATTCAGAATTTTTTACATATTACACGTGAATGGCCTTCATAAATTGAACATTATAGTCTACAATATACATGACAACCCTTCCTTATTTTTGTTAGGAATATTTAAACTATTCCTTTATATTATGCAACTTTTATGGATACCATTCTATAAAATTAAGTTCCATCAAATACAAAATTAGAATTGCCTCTATGTTGTAGTTCATTTGTATAAAGTTTGCAACATTTACAGCTTTCCATGCTCACTGCAAAGTTATTAATGAATACTATGGCCAGTGAAGAAATTGTCAAATGCTTCGATTTAGATGTTCAACATCTATTTAACAACAATGTCTATATGATATCTTCAATTACATAAGTTCAATCAAGGCCACCAAAATAAACAATGTGATTAAGTCATGGTTCATGTCATGCCATGAAAGAAGGTAAGTTGGTGGGCTTGTGCAGCATTGAATCTTACTTTATAGGAAAACTTGAAAAGCAAAGCCCTACAATTGAAAAGGCAACACCTTCGTTAGTTTTCTATTTATATTTCTGTGTTGCTGCTTGTCATTTTCTTGACTCTTATTTCACAAAAGTTGAATAAAGGCCACCAAAATACCCTCAAGTCCTTTGCAACAGTTTTTAAAACATATTATTACATATGAATGACCTTCATAAATTAAACATTACGCTAGTTAAAATATACATGCGAAGCCTTCCTCATTTGAGTAAGGAATATATCACCTATTCCTTAATATTATACAAAGTTTATGATAAGCATTCAATAAGTCTGTATTAAAATCAAATTAATCTTAAATATTTAAGTCTGTATCACTTGGTGCTCTTTATTCAATTTTGTGATAGATGTTAACTTTGCATATGGCATACATGTTGTCTATTGTACTTTTCAACATCTTATGCACACTGAGGGAGTCAACGATGGTTGCAATGATAACATAAAAAAAATACAGAGTCAATTCTTGATGACTGAAGCCTTTGAGGAAAAAAACAAAGTTGCTGAACCAGCACATAGTAATAAGTAAACTGTCATGTCATTGTCATGTGGATTACTAACATTGAAATTTGGTTCTGCGTTTCTTCATACACTTTTTATGGCTTGCTTGTGCCAAGTTTTGAAATTACAGAAGCTCTACAGAAGAAAACAATAGGAGAGCAGTTGGGGAGACAGAGATTACCATGACAATTAGAATATTTCAACAGCAACAGATTCGTCTATGAAGTATATGGCTAAAGATCAATCCTTGAGGTTTGGCGTATTCTTTTAGTTCATAACTACATGGTAAATGGGATAAACTTAGTCTCTATTTCTATCAAAAGCTGGAATCTTCTTCTGTATTTCATTTCTTAAGTGAGTTAATAGTTTGCATTTTCAAGAAAAAGTATATTCAATTATGTAAATGACTACTGAGGTTATTTCTATCTTTACCTCGAATCAAGACAGGTGAGATATCACTTCTATATTGATGCATGACGATGGATTCAACTCCTTCTGATATGGAAAATCAAAATGATACTTCTGCCATGTATACTCAACCATCTGTAGTGGTAAGTTCTCCAGATTGTGGCCTTCTAAGAAAAAATGGAAGAAGAAGAGGCATATTGGAAGACATAACACATGTGGCTTCAAACTTGGAAAATTGTTTTCCAAGTAGTTCTGGAAAAGGTTAGAAATAATACTTGATCTATGCACTTTATCTTTTCTTCTAATGAAGATCGAAAAACATAACACATGTGGCTTCAAGAGTGAAATGACATGTACTTTTGTATTTAAAACTGAGATCAGTATGCACAAATTCAAATGGCGGGACATTATCTGGACAACAGAAGATTTTCCAAGAACCTCTTGACCAAGTGTTCAAGCGAAAAAGTGGAAGACTAAAGGCCTTAATCTGTAATGTTCAACCAGAAAGACCCATAAGGAAGGGCCAACATCAACAAGTTGCTAGAGGCACAAGTTCATCAACGCTGAATATATTTCCCTCCAAAGAACCAGGTCAATTACTCCTCTGCTCTTTTGTTTTTGCTAAATTTGCTTGCAATATAGAAAAGCTTATCAATCCTGGCATTTTTTTACTGTATCTGTTTACAGTCATGAGACAGCAATTGTAACTGTTTTCAGTTAATTAAAAAAGGGAAATATATCACTACACATATATTATTAATCAGGAATATAATTCATTAGACCAACAAACAAGTACGCCCTCCACAGGTCCTTCTTATCTATTGCATACTTCACTACTCGCTTCTCTCACATTTTCCATAAGTCATTCCTGAAGTTTCAATTAATGTTACCTCATCTACACAAAATTCATGCATTTTTAAGAGGAGTCCAGAATATGACCATAATCAATTTGATGCAATAGGTGAACATGATTCAGGATGTAGAAGTGGTAAATTGAAAAGACAGCTGACTAACAATGTTAAGGAAAAGAGACAAGGACAAAAAAGATGCAACAATGGTGCTAAAAACTATTGCATTGGTCAAGAATCATGCAGTTTTAGCAACTCACCAGGTTTGGACCTTTTTACTGTGGTTGCAGTGATTGCTTCACACTTGTATACACTTGGTAATTCTAATCCCATATATATTTCTGTCATACTATTTTTACCAATAGGGAGCCGTAATATGATTGCAAATTATATAGAGGAGTTTCTTCCAAGTTGCAATATTGAATTTGTAGCCTCAGGTTTAATAACACATCCCATCCAACCAAACTACACAGGTACATGTTATATTTAACATACAATTGATTTTGCTTGAATTACAATTACAGTGATCCAGTGTAATTATGTAAACATGTTGTACTTATGCAATTTGTATTACATGCTTATTTTTCTATTTCCTTTTCTTGCAGTTGATGGTCAACATTATAGAAATATTCAGATTAATTTGGATTACCACGACGATGAAATCCATAGGGATTTATCCTCAAGTGATGATGAAGAGTCATGTAATTTAACATTTTTTATGGTTGATTCCATCTGTACCAAATTCACCTTACTTTTAACAACATGAAGCTGACGTGTTTACTTCATGCAGATGACATGGATTAGTTAATAGCTAAGCACAATAATACAACCAGAGAAGATATAGTTGTAGTTGCAATTGAGGCCGTAGAGCTACAAGGTACAAATTCTCAGCAACTCTTTGTCTATATTATTCATACATGAAATCTATTTATAGTGCATTTATAAATATGCTATATACTTTGATGTTGGGTAGCATATATAGATGAAGGTGATCCGACATATACATGCAAATACTGCCATGCCTCTTTTTGGTATAACGAAAGAGCTAAAAAGAACAACAAGAAAAGAGTTCCCAATTCATTCAACATGTGCTGTCTCCATGGGAAGGTTGTCTTACCATACATGAAGCCACCTCCACCTTTACTACAAAGACTCTTCCTTAAAAAGAACACCTTGGAGTCAAGAAACTTCTATGCAAATATAAGGCAGTATAACAACATGTTTTCATTTACATCCATGGGAGGCAAGATTGATCATTCCAAGAACACCGGTGGTGGTCCATACTGTTTTGTTTTATCAGGTCAAAACCACCATAGCATAGGCAGTTTATTGCCTACGACGGTTCACGCCCAGTTTACTCTCAGTTATACATTTTTTATATAGAGATGAAGTAAGGAATCGAATTGATGTAGTCAGGTAACTTATGTTACAAATTTGTTTTCTACTTGAATATTTGCATCAACACATATACTAAAATGAAGGCCTTTTTTTTTGTAGCAAGCATAAAAAAGATACAACAATTGATACAAACATTGTCTCAGATATCAAAGAAATGTTGGATGAAGTCAATCCTAATGTGAAACAATATCGTTTTGCTTCAGACCTGTTAAAGCACAACCAATTTAATGAAGTAAGACTATGCTTGATGAGCACCAAACAATATGGTGGAAGGACTTACAACACACCAACTGCTTCAGAAGTAGCTGCATTAATTCTTGGTGACATAGACATGGAATTCAATGTAAGAGATATAATAGTAAGAGAACATTCAGGGTTCCCACAATGGATCCATGAATTACTTCCTTCTTATTTACCACTTCAATATCCCATTTTATTTCCTTATGGTGAAGATGGTTATAGGGATGACATCTAATATAGAGAAGAGACTCTCAATACTACTAAGAAAAGGAATAGGTTAAGCATGAGGGGATTCTTTGCATACAGGCTAATGTATAGAAAGAATGAGATGTCTACATTATTGCATGCCTTTAGATTGCTTCAACAGTTCATAGTTGATGGATACACAATGATTGAAGCGTAAAGATTAATTTGGATTCGAACACATCAGAAAGAACTGAGGGCTGATTTGTACCAAGGGCTTTCTGAGGCTGTTATCAGAGGTGAAACAAATGCTGCATCAACTGGAGAAAGGATCATCCTACCATCTACATTTACAGGAGGAGCTAGATATATGCTTCAAAATTACCAAGATGCTATGGCCATATGTAGATGTGCTGGCTATCCAGATATCTTCTTAACTTTCACATGTAATCCAGCATGGCCTGAAATAACAAGATACTGTAAAGACCATTCAATAAATGCTTTGGATAGGCCAGACATTCTTTCAAGGTTCTTCAAGCTAAAGTTACAATCACTCATGAAAGTTATAAAAGAGAAGAAAGTTTTTGTAACTATACGGGCAGGTAACATATCCAGTTTTGTATATATATATATATATATTTCCAACTCGCAATTTGTCCTATGCATGGCATTATGATGAACTCATTATCTTTTTTATAATTGACATGTATGTGTATTTCCACATGTTTGTTGCAGAGGTGTACACCATTGAATTTCAAAAGCGTGGCTTGCCGCATGCTCACATACTTTTATTTCTTGAGAGAAGTGAAAAGATTTTAACATATGAAGCCATAGACAAAGTTATAACTGCAGAAATACCAGATAAGGAGACATCACCTAAACTGTATGAATTAGTAAAAAAGTCAATGATTCACCGTCCATATGGAAGAAGCAATCCTAAATCACCATGCATGAAGGACAACAAGTGCAGTAAGCATTTTCCCAAGAAATTCAATCAGAATACAATTGTTGATGAGGAAGGTTATCCTATATACCGAAGAAGAGATGATGGTCAATTAATTGAAGTAAAAGGTATACCCTTAGATAACTGTTTTGTTGTGCCTTACAATCCTGTGTTGCTTGCCATGTTTGAAGCTCATATCAACGTTGAAAAATGCAATCAGTCCACTGCAATAAAGTATTTATTTAAGTACATAAGTAAAGGAAATGATAGAGTTGTTGTTGGGATATTTGACAAAAGTGGGAATGGAAATGGTGAGGCAATTGTTGATGAGATTCAGTAGTATTATAACTTTAGGTACATATTTGCTTGTGAAGCTGCATGGCAAATCTTTGGATTTGACATTCACCATAGATTTCCTTCTGTTGAAAGGTTAAGTTTCCACCTACCAAATCAACATTATGTAATTTACAAGAATACTGATGATGTTTCAGAGTTATTGGACAACCCGAGAGTATGTGAATCACAATTCTTGTCTTGGATGAAAATCAATGACAAAGATATATTTGTAGCTGGACTTACCTATGCTGAGTTCCCACAACACTATGTCTATCAAAGGAATGAGCAGAAATGGAAATGTATACAGAAAGGATTTGTTGTAGGTAGGATTGCAAATGCAACTCTAAGCTCTGGAGAATTGTACTACTTACGGATTTTACTAATAAAAGTAAGAGGGCCAAGATCATTTGATGACATCAAGACTATTGAGGGAGTCATATATAACACTTTCAAAGAGGCATGTGATGCTTTAGGTATATTGGATGACGATAAAGAATATATAAATGCTATTGAAGAAGCATATACTTAGGCAACTGGCACTTCGTTACGGAAACTTTTCATAACAATGCTTCTTTGTAGCTGCTTACAACATCCTGACTCTGTGTGGAAGAAGTGCTCAAAGGTTCTATATAAGGATTTATTGTATATACCGCACGATCATCCTAATTATTCAAGTAAGTTATTCTTTGAACCATATATGCACTTAAATTATATTTCATTGTATTCTCTAGAGTAATTATACATGTTTCAATGATTATGTTTTTTTCCAGACTTTGCAGTCTCAGCTTATGACAAAGAACAAGTTGCCTTGAAAGAGATTGATCTTATGCTTAGGAACAATGGGAAGAGCCTTAATGATTATCCATGCCTCCCAACTCCAGAAGAAATATCATTTGTTGATGTTACAAATAATCTCATACTACAAGAGTTGAGCTACGATCGGACTGCCCTTCAATCTGAAACTACGACATTGCAAAATTCTCTTACTGATGAGCAAAAAATGATATTTGATCAAGTTATGATGTCTACTCACTCATCATCAAGAGGGTTCTTCTTTGTTCATGGCTATGGCGGTATAGGGAAAACTTTCTTGTGGAATGCATTAACATGTATGTTGCGTGGTAAAAGAGATATTGTATTGACTGTTGCATCAAGTGGCATTGCAGCAACCTTACTTCCTTTTGGTAGAACAACTCATTCACGCTTTGCAATTCCAATATAAATTACTGAGTTTTCAATGTGCTCAATTAGGCAAAACTCAGCGCTTGCAAACTTAATTGTATGCATAAAGTTATTCATATAGGATGAAGCTCCCATGGTACAGTGGTACTGCATAGGAGCATTTGATCGTACTCTCAAGGATATTATGCATTCTGATTTGCCATTTGGTGGGAAATGTATTGTTATGGGAAGCGACTTTCGTCAGATTCCTCCAGTGATACCAAAAGGCACTAGAGCTTTAATTGTTAATGCATGTATTTCATCTTTATGCTTACGGGATCATTGCACCATCTTCCACCTTACGAAGAACATGAGGTTGACTACTGGATTATCAAATACTAACATTAATCAGCTGTAATGGTTTAGCCAATGGCTTTTAGATGTGGGTGATGGGAAGATAGGTGATTCACATAGTGGTATATGCCAAATTGAGATTCCAGATCGATTCTTGGTAATAGATTCGCAAAATCCAATAGAGACCATTATACAAGCGACATACACAAATTTGGAAGACAATATTTCCAACAATGAATATTTCAATGATAAAGCAATATTGGCACCCACCATAGATGCTGTCAATAAAATCAATGAATATATGTGTGCTATGTTGCCAGGTGACTTTCGAGAGTTTTTCAGTTCTGACTCTATTTGTCAATCTACAGATGACAGTGATAGTTTTGATAATCTGTACACAAAAGAATTCTTGAACACTATTACAAGCCCTGGTTTGCCACCACACAAGCTTACATTGAAAGTTGGAGCTCCTGTTATGCTGTTGAGGAATATAGACCAAGGATCAGGCTTGTGCAATGGTACTCGCCTTTGTATATCAAAGATGGGCAAAAATGTCGTTGAAGCGATTACATTGAATGGTTCTAAGCCAAATCAGAAAGTTTTAATTCACAGGATGGACATGAACCCTTCTGAAAGTAGATGGCCGTTTCATATGCGCAGAAGGCAATTTCCAATTAATCTCAGCTTTGCAATGACTATCAACAAAAGCCAAGCAAGGCCAGTCTCTTCGTCATGTTGGGGTATATCTTTCTAAGCCTGTATTTACCCATGGGTAATTATATGTTGCATTATCACGGGTTAGAAGCATGGATGACTTGAAATTATATGTCCCTACTAATCCTGATAGTAATAGTAGGACCATCACAAATGTCGTTTACAAGGAAGTGTTTAGGAATTTGTACCATTGATTTAGTTTGGATAGATTGACGAGCCAACACTCAATGTAGTTCATGCCATGCTATTAAGTTGTATTCGTAGTTCGAGGTTTGGATTAGAACTTAATTTTATTCATATTTCCTGTTAGACTTGTATTTTTCATGAAGTTTTTTCAATGTTAAGGATCTTCAGTAAGGATCTTCAGTCATTTCCTTGATCCTTTTGTGTTAAGTTTTTTCAATGTTGAGTTTTTTCAATGCTAATAAGCCAATGCAATTAAACGTGTTAGCTTTGTGAGTGTGCTAATTTCAATTTTCCGAATGAGTGTTGTGCGTGCATGAGCAGCTGTAATGCAATTATTTGCATGAACAAATGCTCCTCGCGCAACACGTGGGGGAGTTCATGCTAGTTTGTGAGTACAAAACTCAACCAAACAAACTCCAAAGGTTGTATTTAAAAAAAAAAAACTCACAAGGCCCCATTATATGTATGTTTGTTGATTTTGAACAAATTGAGGCCGGAGGCCCATTTGTATTTCTGGACCAGTACAAGCGTACATGAAAACGAAATACGCAGTCACCAAACCAAACTCTGAGGCCTAGTTTGGTACAAGGCATTGGGTTATAGGGATTGGGATTGGGTCAGGGATTGCGCCAATAGTAATGTTTGGTATGAGGGGCTGAGGATAACCAAGGATTGGGAATACCATGAAAGTGGGATTGCAACAAAGCCACCTCCCCCTGGTATTGCATTTTCAAGCTTGGGATTGCAAATTTCATAGACAAAAATATCCCTGTTTATAATATTTTCAGGACAAAAATATCCTTAATCAATTTTAACCTAAATAAATCAATATGCATCTCGCCTTACAATCGCTAGCTCAGCACCACGCCTTCTATCAAGCAAGAAAATCCAAATTATTCAATTATTAAAATAGTAATGTTCGCAAAAACGCAATAACGATTGTGGCCAAATAATCATCACGACTCAAATCAGCAATATTAATTAGGAGCGCCATCACCATAAACCCATCCAGATTAGTTGTTCTTCTTCACTCTGGTTCTTGATCGAAAGTAATCAAGTTGAAGTGAAAATCAATACTTTATGTTATAATATATAGCAATTAGTCAAAATTTTAAAAAATAATATTGTCTTTAATTAGGAGTACTTTTACAATTTATCATTTTTCCTTTTACATTCGTAACAAAGGCTGTACCATTGAAGATGAGGATGAATCATGAAACTTGTATCTAGATTGTACATTAAATTTGGGATTTAAGGTTGGAGTATTTGGGTCTTTTCATAATTAATAGCTACTTATAAAATAAAATTAATGAAATCATTCCTTCCAACTATTACTTAGTACTAAAGGTATTTTTAAAGATCAGTCACAATCCTAATTCTAATCCCAATCCCAATCCATCAAAATTCAACTCTTCATGCTAACAGGGCCTGGAGTCTGAGCCACAACCCCAGCAGTCAGCAGTATTTTCGACGGAGACACGTAACAAGAGCGAGAACAGGACGGTCAAAAATAAAAAAAGAGCGAGAAGAGAAGCAAATTTGGCGTTACTGCGGTACCGCGGCAGTGGGCTTCTGTTCGAATCTTGAAAGCCTTGGCCGTACTCATACAGAGAATCTATTTTCTTTCTCTTTAACGCTCCAGAATTTATCTGCTTTCGCATCCCTCCTCTTCAGTGAATGTGCCTCTCTGACGCTAATACCCATAAAGAGACCATGAAAGGAGTTGAAAGGGACGGCAGCGCTGTGCCAGAATCGGTGATGGATGCAATAAGCCAGACTCTGGTAAACGTAGAAGAAGAGCAGTCTCACTTGCAAAAATTCTTGTCTCTTTCAGACCTTGAAGTTCTCGCCCAGATGCCACCTCTTCAAAGGGCCCAATCCCTGTTCTTGCTCGCTATAATTACTTCGACCCTTTATACTTGTAAGAAGTTTTGAGCACTAGTACGGTTTTTCTTTTTCTAAATTAAGTTTTATCAAATTACAACTTCAAGCACACTTTTAATTGATTTGATTGATTTGATGGTTACTCTTATTACTGTTGTTGTTTACCCCTTTTTATTTTTCCTCTTCAGTGAAGTTGAGGTGTAGTGGGGTTCACCCAAATGATCATCCTGTTAAGTCGGAGTTAGTAAGTACCTAGCTTGTACCAATGCATTTGCGCTACGCATTATGGATTCGATCAAATGGATTGTTCTAGTTCCATGCTTATTTAATTGTTACCACGTCTGTGCCTGTGATCACGGGATCCCATTCAATTGTGAGTTTTGGTGCATATTATGTTACCTCCATTGCTGTGGTTCAATTTTTTTTTTTTTTTGGGCTTTCATGCTGTCATTCAAACAGAAAGCAGAATAGATATAAAACAGAGAGGAATGACTGAAGAATTAGGGATATTGCTGAGGAAAAAGAAGGAAAGAGATGATTGATGCAAAGAGTGATGACGGAATGAGGAATTGTTTTGAGTTGAGAACTCCACTGGTTTCCTTGAGGGACTGGTTCAAAGGTTTTTATTGAGAATGGACCTATGAAATCCCCCAAATTATGTGTTAAATTTTCCACCCAGTATGCCTCATGTGCCATGGACCATTGCAGCGGCTGCACACGCCATTGCAGATCATCCATTACGAGGTTCAGTTTTGGTCCGACACCTATCACATTATGAGACACGCTGCATTTGGGTGCCTTTTCCTTTGTGAAAAACTTGCTTTAGTGCTTTACTAATTTGAATAAACCGGTTCATAAAGCCCATGCCAAGAAATATGAATTAAGGATAAGAAAAATGAGAAACTATAAAACTCAAAGGGAAAGTCCAACCCACCCTTTTATGTCACTTTTTCACCCAATTTTTATGTTACCTTTTCTATATAACGGCAAAGTAATTACAGCGTCATAATGATTGAATTTGTTGCAGCTGTTTGACCTTTTAATTTGCAGAGTATGCTTGGTAATATGTTCTCGACTTTGTCTGACCTTTCTTTTTTACAATACAGAACTATAGATTTACATTATTGATATTAAATTTCGGTCTTTATCAATATTCAATTCATTTATTTCATCATAGGAATTTATTACAGCGACATTGCCTTTAACATCGTCACAGTGATTGAATTTGTTGCAGCTGTTTTACCTTTTAATTTGCAAAGTATGCTTGGTAATATGTTCTCGACTTGTCTGATCTTGGTATATTTCTTTATTAGAATACGGAACTTTAGATTTACATTATTGATATCAAATTTTAGTCTTTATCAATATTCAATTCATTTATTTCATCCTAGGAATTTATGCGTTTCATATGCATATTTGTTTTGTCCACAACGAATTTTATGACCTAATAGTTTACTATACTTTCTATAACTCTTTGAGCACTACTTATATATAAATTTAATATGTATTGAGAACAAAAAAATCTAGTTTCTACCTGTGCAATGCCAGGGGAAATAAAATCTAGTTTCATCTTTAAAAGATTATTTAGGCTATTAGTTTTTATGATTTTGTAAACAAACGTGCCAAAGGAAAACATATTAGGAACCAGCTGGATCAGAATAGAGAGGAAGATAAAAGAACATCGGGGATGGAACTTCAAGAATCCAAGGCTCTTAACTTGTTCACTAAATCTCTCTCTTCTCCTTAGCCTGTTTCTGTTGCTGGAATCTGGATAGAAGAAAGAAGAATGTGCGCGGGCTTACAACTCATTCACTACCTATTCCTCTTATTCAATGGCCTTTACTTTTTTTTTTTTCGTTTCAATGTATTTTTTTGCCTTATTTCATAGCCTTATTTTACTTGGGTATGCATCTCTCTAGTGTCTCTTAAGGTGTTGTAGATATCTAGCTCTTTAAAGGTGCCTTTTGCATTTGATTATTTTGGCTTGCACCAAAATTGACAATTGGCGGCATTGTAACGCCATGCACCACGGTGTGTCGTTAATAACTGTGGGTAGCACTCATTATTACTTGCTTACTTTGTTGTGGATATAGCCATTGATAATTAAATCATGTTTTGGAAGTGTACATATGATTTCTTTCAGCCTTTATGTTTTCAGCTTGCTTAAAGTAATTAACTTTGTTTCTCAGGACAGATTAAGCTTATACGAAGACAAACTCAATCGAATTGAAGATTTGAGTAAAAGTACAATTATTGTTACTTTTTCTTTGTTTTGAAGAATGCACTTATTTGTCATGTGTGTTGAGATTTCACTTCAAAATAAAAATGAAACAGGGTGGAATTTTGTAATGCAAAGCAAGTTATGCGTTAGGCCTAGCGTTAGACCTTTCTACTTTATTGGAAGAATTCAAGTTTTACACTAGCACTCTTCTCTGTCCTGCTTTTATCTTGCGGGTTTAGATGAATAATTTCATTGTTGATTGTGAAGCTCCACTACAAACTTCTACTACCTTGAATTGTCAGGCAGCTACTAATTTATTGAGCACTCTCTGCCTGATCTTACTCCGGGTGTGTTATCAAGTCTTTTTTCAAAGGTCATTTGTGCCTCATCTAATTTGATCTTATATTTATAAGAATCTCTTTATTCTTGCAGAGCAGAGGCAAAATACGAGGAGTTTAAGTAGAGGGGAGTGGCCAATGATGAATAATCAGGCGAGGAGTGGTCAAAAGAGGAGGTATCAATCTTCTGAAAAACAGTCTGTTCAAGCTGCTGCCAAAGAGTTTCTTGAGAAAGCAGCCCGAGAGATTCTTGGTAACCAATGCTGGCGGTATTAGGGGACCAATACCAATAGACATTTCAGATGATGACGATCAATAACATATGAACTGAGTCTCTTGGATTCTGGTAGAGTTTCTTGCGATTTTCTCTTAGACTTTTAAATTTGACGTCACAATTTGGATGACTTTACATGTAGTAATCAGTTTTGATTAACGAAGTGTGCTAATTTACTTCATCTGTGTTTTGATGAATGCTGAACCATCAAACCCATTGTCCTGATCCTTGGATTCCTTCCCTTCCGACTTCCTGAATTTTACATTGCCAATTAAACTGCCACCTCTTGTCTCTTAAATGCTAGTATATTTGGAAGTTGCTTACTTCCTGCTAGATGTAAAAATTTAGAACTGAGATTGAAGAAACTAGAATACGATAGGTTTACTTTTGCTCCTCTTACATACAAACGCAGACCGAGGCAGATTCATGAAAGTGGACCACTGCTGTTAAGGTACTGAGTAAGGTAACGGATAAATGGGAAAGTTATATGATAATTTGAGAATTTATGTTGAGAAGGATAAAGGTATTCTGAGATAAAGAGCAGGCAAGAATCTCACCTTCTCTCTAAAATAGCCAATACTCTGTTATAAAGAGAAAGCAAGCATCTCACTAACTCTCTAAGAACAGCCCTGGAGAATCTCCTAAACCAATTTACTCTCTGAATATTCCATGCTTTATTGAGTAGGCTAGAAGCCAATTTATAGAAGTACAGAGAGATAAAATCTAATTCAAAATACAAACTAAAAAATCCAAATAATATCTAAAATAATATCTAAAAGAAATCCAAATAATATCTAAAATAATATCTAAAATCTAGGAACTAAATCCTATTTGTGGATATTCCACTTATCCTGAAATATCTAAAATAATAAATAATATTGCTGAAATATCTTAAATCCTATTTGTGGATAATCCACTTATTTTCAGATTTCCTAAAATGATAATAAAAACGACTCAATTAATAAAATAAATATTAATAAAATGAGACTCTATCATTATCCCCTCCTTGTAAATTTGCCTTGTCCTCAAGGCAAAACGAAAAAATTATCTTCCTTGTATGTCTGGAGGTTTAGGCAGCGATGGTAGGAAGGCAATATAAGATGTATCAACAACTCTAAATGAGACTTCAAGAACAAGGGTAGGCCGAACAAGATATAGCACATAAGACACCAATCTGTCAAGGAAAAAATGATCAATGGAGCCACAATCCTTAAGAATCATATCAGAAGGATGTATCAAGGTTTCTTGAAGCTTCACCGGTGATGAAGACTTTCCCAGGATGTGATTCTGGCACTCAGACTCCACAGTCGAGGGACCGGACGACAAAGTCACGTTTGTTGTCACTGGTAAGGGTGGTCTCAAACTTACAGACACTGCTCTTATTGAAGTTGCTGTAGAATCTTCATCCAATGTGAGATGATCAGAAGAGTATGACTGTGAGCGAGCTTTGGTGATGTCCGACGACATTGCGGGAGAATTAATGGGATACGAAAATTTTGGGTGGCTCGGTTTAGAGTCACGTGCGTCGTTGTTGGCTAAATACCTTGACAAAGTTAAGCGGCTGTGATTAGGTTTTTTGCTTCTGTGCTTGTGGATTCTGACATGCTTCCTAACTCCTAAGCCAATGTCACTGGATTTTTCTCTGATGGTAGGAGTTGTGCTGCTTTGTTGGGTCTGGGAATTACTAACTTGGGTTTTTAAGCCAAGTTTAGCAATTATAGTGTCAAGACGGGAGATAATATAAGATGCTTGCAATGACTTGTAAAAAGTGGAAGAAGTGTATGATGGGAATGAGGAAGGAAAACTAGCGGAAGGGTTGGTTACCGGATCGAACGTCTCTGATGCCATTTGTTAAGGTATCGAGTAAAGTAACGGATAAATGAGAAAGTTAAGGTATTCTGAGATAAAGAGCAGGCAAGAATCTCACCTTCTCTCCAAAACAGCCAATACTCTGTTATAAAGAGAAAGCAAGCATCTCACTAACTCTCTAAGAACAGCCCTGGAGAATCTCCTAAACCAATTTACTCTCTGAATATTCCATGCTTTATTGAGTAGGCTAGAAGCCAATTTATAGAAGTACAGAGAGATAAAATCTAATTCAAAATACAAACTAAAAAATCCAAATAATATCTAAAATAATATCTAAAAGAAATCCAAATAATATCTAAAATAATATCTAAAATCTAGGAACTAAATCCTATTTGTGGATATTCCACTTATCCTGAAATATCTAAAATAATAAATAATATTGCTGAAATATCTTAAATCCTATTTGTGGATAATCCACTTATTTTCAGATTTCCTAAAATGATAATAAAAACGACTCAATTAATAAAATAAATATTAATAAAATGAGACTCTATCAACTGCCTTTTGCACCTCAGAACGTTGACCTTGATTATCCTACTAGTTTGGAGAAAGGGATAGGAGACTAGGTGGCCATAGGCTGCTGATAGCTGTTATTTTAACAAATGTCTTGACAACTGTGTCATGAACCTTTTTTAGTATTTAGGAGCTTACTGTTCTAGGCAAGGCATGGATTATTTTGTATGAGAGTATTTTGGGAGAGGGTACAGGTTCTCTAAACCTGATTCTTCTTGGCTGTGAGAGTTGTTTAGCTCCACAGAATATTGTATTGTGTGCTTCAGATTTAATACATCATCTTTTAAGCACGACAATATCATGTATCTGTCCCGATTCCTAACAGAATACAATACAAATATAATTTTTTCCTTGAATAGCATGGTATGGAACAGACTTCTAAGCTATCAATCAGTCACCTCATGATAAAGAACCTGTACAAAGTCTAAAGATAAAAACAAATTTCCCTGTGTGGAACTGATAATTTCCTTCTTGAAAAAATTACAATCTTGAAACTCCTGGCAAAACTATTCCTAATACCAATGGTCAACCACATTCTAAACACAGCAACAGCATATTGAACTCGTGGCTGTTTATGGTATGCAATGCACATTGCCATTAAGGGCTTTTGGGTCTATGTCCACAGTGTTTTGCATTTCAATGCTGAAGTATGGCGCAAAAAAGTAAATATTTGACATAATAACTATACATGTAAAAACTTATATTCAAAACATGATACATAATAACTGCCACAATTACCCAACATCAGACGCCAAATTCATACACATCAAAGTTAAAGGAGGTTCAAGAGCTATAGGAAAGTGGAAAAGGAGTCCATCTTGATTCCTTTGTAACATGCTAGAGCTAACCCAAATGGGTTTGCTGAAAATTTAAAAATTTCAGCTCTTTCTAGACGAAGCCAGGAAAATTGGGAGAAACAAGAGAAATGAAGAGTACCGACATTATATGATGTCTTAAAGCAGAGGAAATATAGAGAAAGAATCTTGAATAAGGGGAGGGAGGAAAAATTAAAAACTCAGAAACGAACCCACATCAACATTGAAGCTATATTTTCATGTGGTGCATCCCGTGTGCACTGTGCCAGGCCATTAACTGCTACAATTGCTCATTATAATTATTGGACGCGTAACTAAAGATAATTGACCAATGCAAATATTAGGTTGTTTCATTTGCTGTTACAGACGTATGGCTGTCCAGTTATTTTTTTGGAGTATGCTCCAAATCCTGCTCAAATTGATGAACAGAGCATAAGGACATGCTCAAAAATTTGAGGTTTGTGGTTTTATGCTATCGACACCCAGTTTGACCAATTACATGCTTCTTTTGCTGCTTGAATTTAATTTTTGCTGGGAATTAAATCTTCACAGTTTGGACTAACAAAACGAAGCTGTGCTGGCAATCATCCCTATGCAACTTGACTAGGGGCAATATTGCGGTGGCCTTGTTGCTTTTCCTTGCTTTTGGATCTCATATTCTCTTGGCGATTCAATGGCGTCTTATTTCTCTTAAGCTACCGGATAACAAAGGGGCGTATCAACATGTTTTCACAAGTATGCGATCCAAAGTTCAGTACTAGGGAGGAGGCATGCATTATTTAAATCTTGCTGTAGTTTTCTTCTCCCTTCAATTCAATTCAAGGCCACAAAAAAAGGCTGCCCAAGCCCCAAACAGCTTTTGCTTCACAGAGAACAAGCTGCCGCCGCTCAAGCTACCTATAAATTCGCTCTCCTTCTGTAAGCTCTTACTCTCTACTTATTTTCTTCGTTTTCATGCTTTTGGAGTAGTTATTCTGCTTAGTGGCTACCTCCAAATCAAGTACATTTCCCAAACTACCCCTTCCTCCACTGTTTTCCCACGTATCAGGTACTGTCTGCTCCTGTATATGTTAGTCTTGCTTATCTCTTAAGTTTCATCTAGTGGGTTTAACATATTAATGGCATATGCTTCTTATAAATATGGAAACCTATGTGCTTATTGCTTAGCCTTTGATGATCATTAACTGTGTCTCATGAAACTTTGTCAGAATGCATGGATTTCGTGGAGAAAGTTTCTCATTATATACTTGCTCCGCTCCTCTCTTATGGAGTTTAACAATCAAAGCTATTTTAGGAGCTTTTGAGAAAAATCATTCTATTCATTGGTGGTGGTTGTTATCAATTTAAGCTTGGAAGGATTTAATTCGCTAATTGATAAAATAATTAAAGGTGCTTTTTTATTTATCCCCACCAAAAGATTGTTTTTTTAAGAAAGAAATACTTTTCTTTCTTGATTCTGTTTCGGTTTGTGTTTGAGTTAGCGAGGCTTCCAAATGCGTTCCAAACTCATCGATTGTTTGTTTTAAGTTTTCCTTCCAGATACTGGTAAGGTGGGATAGGACAGCTGTATTGGGGGTTTGCCATGAACTTAGACTAGAAGGCCCATCCATAACTGAGTCTTTTTATGCTTTGCTCATTGCTGTTCTCCTTTGCTAATGCTAGAAGTTTGTGCTTGGTAGATTTTCTTTCAAAGTTATCCTTCTAGTCTACACACACTGTCAAATCTATCTTTATGTTTTGGTGGTCTTCTGCTATCACTAATATGATATCCGGGTTTTTTCCAAGTTGTGCATTTACTTGGTAAATTCTTTTACCATGTGATTCTAAACCTGTTGACCTCTGTCCTTCCGTATGGGGAAATAGTAACTATTTCCTGTTTTAGCTTATGTTCCCATCCACTTTTCATTCTTAATTTGGACTCAAGGCCCCTTAACTGATTAATATTATGGTGGCTAAAAAATGAATGAATATGTAGGGTGAGTATCAGTAAAAGAGGGGACTTAAATTAGTAAAATGAAGGTCATGGATGAGGTGAGATAAAGATGAGTGTTAAGTAAGTATTAAATGATAACATTGATATTTTAGTGATTTTGTATGATTAAATTATCTTAATTTAGAGATTTGGGGTTTATTGCAATAGGGTTCGTGCTACCTATCTCTGTAGTTGAAGTACGAACTAGAGGAGTCATGTGAGAGTGATAGGTTCCCTGTCACCTATCAAAGAAAGCGCAAGAGAGGAAGTGTTTTGAATTAATCTCTGTTGACTCAGTCAGTCAGTTAATTATTGAGTCTGTTATTTATTATTTAATTAATTAGTTGGAGTTCATTAGCTAAATAACAGCCCACTTAGTCAGTAGGGAGTCATGAGAGTCTTCGCGGGCATGTTTGCTATTGTTATGCGTTTGTTTCCCGAGAATATAGGGAGAGTCACTGTTTTCATTGTAATTCAGTCTCTATAAATACCTTAGTCGTTTTCTAACTAAGGTATGAGTGAATACACATTATTTCCCAAATTAGAGATTCTCTTTGGCTTCTATAATCTTTCATTTGTGAGATTCTTGCTGTGAGAGAGGGTAGAAGAGAGTATTATTATCTTTTGTTCCTAACTTCCCTAAATCTCCATACCTGTGAGTTATCAGAGAGTGATGACCAATCTAATGAAATTCTATTGATGAAGTTTACTTTCCGGAGCCTTGCATCATATATTGACTCAATGTTCCCTGGATATAGTCAGGGATACTGGGTAATATGCAGAATCTATATGGCACAGTTAAGAAAGCTCAAATGGTAGTCCAAGTTGAAGCAGTGCGTGTTCAAAAAGAGCTTGCTGCGTAAGTTCTCCTTTGTTTTCTTATTTTTTATTTGGTGAAGCTTTTCATGGTATATTGGACATTTTAGAAATAGAGAAGCATTTTGCATAAAATGGAAATCCATTGGAATTTTTATCTTTTTTTTTCCTACATTGGAATTGGTTTTTACCTTCTGTCGAAGAAAGAGAAAAATGGGGAAGGTCAATCATATAAAGCCAAAGATATTTTAGCCACGCTCCTCCAGTAGGACATACTGGAAAGGATGACCCATTGGATTTTTTTATTTTGTTTTGCTAAAGGTGTTTTGACAGATACATCTCCACAAAACTACTTAAGCCATAACAAAAAAATGCATTGTGTACAAATCCTTAGTTCCATTCTTCTTCTTATTTTCAGATAATTTATGGGGAAAAAAGGAAGAGTAATAATTAAACTTTAATTAAATTTTTTGAAGATTGTCTTGTTCTTATTTTGTACAATGCAATTTCTTATTTTATACAAAAAAAAAAGGATCCTGCCTAATTTACCATGTCTGTTGGAAATGCAAATCGTGGTATTCATTCTTATGTGTATGGGAATGAAAAACAAGAGATACTTTAAATTTAATTGGTCGATTTATTTATTCTTTTTTTACATGCGGACGGAAAAAAATATATTTATATGTACTTGGTATGTATATACTTGGTAATACTCATATATGTGAATAAGTTAGAGTGGCCTCTATTAAAGAAAACATAGTAGAAAGTCATTTGAGGTGGTTTGGACATGTTCAACGAAGGTCACTGAGTACTCTAGTGAGGAGGGTTGATCAAGCATTATGGAGTCTTGTAAAACGAAGTCAAGGAAAGTCAAAGCAAATGCTTAATGAAGTCATAGGGAGGAATCTTTTCTTTAATAATATATTTAAAGATATGGTTTTTGACAGAGTACAATGGCGTTATGCGATCTATATAGCCGATCTCACCTAGTGAGATAAAGGTTTTGTTGTTGTTGTTTATTTTTTCTGTATTGATTATTTTTGCATGTCATTTTGTTTTCTCCTGCCCTTTCCAAGCAGAATTTGACGGTTATTGTGAAGATGAACTCATAAAGGAGGTATTAGAGAACTTGATTGAGAATTAGACCTAATAATAATAAGGCCCAGAAACTGTTGGTTAAAAGCGAAATCAGATATCATGTGAAAGCTATTGACAATTTGACATCTTTGTAGGCAACTCTTTTTGGCAACCAGCAACCTGTTCGCATTGACATTACGGAAGCCGTGATGGAACTTGGAGCTGAAGTACATACAAGATATGTAAAAAAAATAGGCGTTCACATCATCAGAAAGCCCAAATGGTCAGTAATCCCAGAACTGCTGCAAGGCCACCTCGTGAAGCTAAGGCACTGCTAGTGGGAGCTACAGCTGGGCCTTCAAACTCCATCGGAGCAGGTGCCCGAGTTGGAGAAATACCGGTGAACCTGCGTTTTGGAGTAATAACCACCACAATGAGCTTCTGGCTCTCCTCACAGTGTCCCTTGGTCCTACTAATGAAGTAGAATGGCCAAGGACGGTCAAGCTTCACCTTGGTGTTTCCATCATTGTACTCTTTGGATTATAGATGTGATTTATGTTTGGATTGACTTTAGTAGAAATGTATTTTTTTCAAAATGAAACTTGTTTGAATGATTATTTAAAAAGTAAGTTTAGATGGAAAATGATTGAAAATGACATGAATCTTATTAAATAATATTTATAGAATTTTTCCCTAATTAATGTTATTTGTGTTTTCCTTATTATTTCTCAAACAAATCCCCAAACTTAAATTTTGCTAATGATTTGATATTATAAATAGAATTTTTTCCCAACTTTTCTCTATAATTTCTCGTACAAATTGCCAAATATAAATTTTGTTTTAGAAATCAATTAAATGACTGTGAATATTATTTTATTTTAGTTTAGATTTTTAGAGATTAATTAAATATAAACTATGGAGATCATTGGGTTAAGAGTGGACTCTCATAATTAAATTTTATCATTTAATTTTTCAGGATATTTTTGCAAACTCAAAGTTATTGGGTCTTTTAGACTTTTACAAAAGTTTTATTATTATTATTTTTATGAAAGCAACAGGCTTGGTAAAGTACCATTTTCTTTTTTATTTTTTTCCCATGCTCCTCTACCTCTTCTCTCCTCTCAGCATGACCTTTTTTTGAAGATCAACATGAAGTAGCTTTAGCTAATATCACAAGTTTGGCCCAAAAGTCAGATTGCACAACCGTTTTCCCAAGCATGCATAATAATCATTAAAAAAAAAAAATAGAGATCATCACAAAAAAGAGAAAATTTAGAAATTATATAATTATTTATATAAAATTGGTTTATTCAGATTGTTTAAGAAAACAAGAGTTGGCTTTCCTCCCTGCTCCTACTATGAAAATTATATAATACATGTGAAGTTATTCAATTTTTTTAAGTATTTCATATTTTTAGAATCGCGGCATGTACTTAAAATTTGTTTGCAAATTTTTATAACAGATTAAATATTTCAATTTATAGAGGTTCAGATGATTTTATGGAAAGGTTTTCCACAGATTCTTGATTCCCTTGTTAGTGCTAGTTTACCTACACAAGCTCATTCTCATTGGAAAGCTCCTCCTATAGGCTGTGTAAAATTGAATGTGGATGGTGCTACATCTTCAAATCAAAGTAAATATGGCTGTGGTGGTGTAATATGTGATCCAAATGGCTCTTGGGTGGCTGGCTTTTCATACTCCCTCGGAGTGTGTAGTGCTTTTGAGGGTAAACAATGAGCTACTTTCACGTGCCTAAAACTCGTTTGGGACTTTGGTTTGAAAAAGATCAATGATTTTAAGGGTTAAAAACTACTTCGAGTTTTGAAGGGGTGTTTGGCTACTTGATTTTAAAAACCATAGTTTGGGTCAAAACCATGGTTTTAAAAGTGTTCCCAAATACACACCTAAGATCATTCTCTCACTCAATTTCCATATTTGTGTTTCTTTAAGATTCACTTAGCTATGGGCAACACTGGAAAGTAGTGTGTTGGCAATTATGTGTAAACAGAAATATTATTATATGAATATTAATTCTCTCACCCAGTTTACACATTTTTGTTTTTAAAACGATATAATCTTGCAGGACAATGATGGCAAGTTGACATCTTTGTCTATAAATATTAATATATTGTGAACATTGTTCCAGGCATTCATGGCAGTGTAATCTTGTCCGGGATGAATTCATATCAATTCTTTCAAAATGTTGATTAGGGTTAGTTTGATTTGTATCCATTAGGGTTAATTAGATGATATCCTGAATACTAATGAATATATATAATTCAAAGGTGAAGGGAAGAATGGCAGTGTTCCTAGTGTTTACAATGCGGCTTCTACAATACAGTTGATAGAGAGTATGGAATGTTGTTTCATTGACCTCATGATTGATCAAGTACATCAAGGGAATAGAGTTGAAAATAGATTCAATCAGCAAGCTTGGGCTCATATGTTTAAAGCATTTAGCACTAAATTAAGAACCCAATGTGATAAGTAGTTCCTAGAAGATCAATATTTCTGCTTGATGAAACAGCAAGATGGCATCAGCTGTCTTCTCAATCATGATGGATTTGCGTGGGATGAAACCCTGTAGATGGTAATTGCCTACATCAAGGTACATTCTTGCCTCAATCGACACTACTCTGATATGTTTTGGTTGTTTTCTATATGTTGCCTCCTGTTAGTGCCCCCTCCAAAAAAAAAAAAATCTCTTCCTTAATCGGAGATGCCTGCTTGCATGACAAGACTAAAATGTGAAAGTTATTGATAAAAACAGAAATCTAAGAACGGTAAAAGTAGGGAAGAATCATAGAATCATAGAGAATGATGAAGAGGAGATGAGGGAGATTCGAAGAGAAACAAAGGAATGAGTAAATCAATTTACCAATTGTATAAAACACTTCATACATCAAGTTTATATATTACATATTAAAAGTGGTAACTTACAGGGCTAAGAACGAAAATTCAAAAATAACCCTCATCCTAAAATGAGTCATAACAATACCCTCCCTTTAAGATCATTCTTCTCCTCAAGGATGTAGTGGCGAATAATCAGATATGAGAACTATGGAGTAGAAGCCTTCTTTCTTTTTCTTATTACACAAGTGCTGCAGAAGAAATTAAGATGGGCATCTTCACATTCTAATAGCCCAAACAATGAAAGAAAATGCTTGCAATGTAACAGCCCAAGTCCTCATGAGTAGGTGCCACTTCCATGAACATTTGTGCATTTCCAAAGCTATTTATCCAAGTTCGAAAGTGAGGGCTATATATATATTCTATCAAAGACATAAGCAACAAAGAACCTAGAAGCAGTGCCACAGCAGACAGAGTTTAGCAATTTTCTTCTAGCCATGAAATGTGGGTCTGTAATAACCCTCTTTCCTAGGTCAAATACCATGATATAAAATACCAAGACACCAATCTAGACTTGCAACAAATGAAGTATCACGGACTAGTATTGTGTGTTTCCCAAGATGAATTGCCATAAAAGATCAAAGAGCACATTTGTAAAAACTATATTAAAAGATTGTGTTGCTGTAATAGGGAAGTGCCATCTATACTGAACAAGCTTGATGATCTGCTAAAAATCAACCTTACTAGGCAGTTCTAATGAAAATATGTAGGCATGAGGAATACCCATAAAATCAACTGCACCTTCAAAATTTGATGTAGAGATATGTAGCATTGCAAAAATGAAGGTAGATGCCATGTTAATGCCAAACCATACCAATTGAATAAATTCTACCATTCTCAAATCCTCAATCCTCAAAGCAAGACTAAGTGACAAGTGTTTAACTGCCCTTACAACAGTCAAAGTAGTGAAGAAGTCCTGAATTTTGGGTTCACGAGTCAAGCACCAACTACAATTAGGACCTCCAGGATCGAAAGTCCATGTAGCAGCACCTAAAAAACAGAAACTCAATCCAACATCATGAGAAAATTGACAAATGACAGAGTGGTAGCTTTCCACCATTAGTAACTTCTGCAAACCTTCTTTTATAATTACTAAAACTTCATATCCAATATGCCCACAATCACCAAAAAGCTCAAACAAGTTATGTATCAATTTGATTTTTATTCCTATGGCTGGCTTATAACTATAAGAATTCTTCACAGAGGTCACGCACAAGTAAGACAGCACATATGTCCCAAAATAGTTGTCTCTAATTAATTCCATCACAGAAGTTAAATCTCTTCCATTTGAAATACCCAGATCAAAGACCAACTTAGTCTAGAGGCTAGCAAAGTGGTATATCCCCATTTTATCATAATATTTAATATTATATTTAGGGATTTTATCATTAATTTTGGGCTAAATAACATTTAGTATGATTAAATTGAATTAAAGGTGAGTGTGTGAAAATAAATCTTAAAAGGATATATTTATTATAATCTTGTGATTGCTCTTTAAAATTTGAATTTTGAATGAAGATATTATAAGATATTGATTTGAATTATAGGTCATTTTAGAAAGTTGGATACGAAGGACCAAAAGGTAAAGATTTATAAGGACTGAAACGGACAATAAAATTCTGCATGTGGTTGCAAGGCAATTCTGACAGAAGGAAGGAAATTTTTCTGTAATATTAGCTATCTAGGAGGGAAATATAAAAAATAATTACAGAACAGTACCCCGAATTTACAAAATTCCAGTTGGCCCCAAAATCCGAAGATCATCGGTGGAACTGATTCATTTGACCATCAGAGAAAATTACAGAATTGTACCTCGAATTGTAAAAATGCCAGTTTATTCCAAAATTTCGCAAAACACCGCTGGAGCTGATTGTTTTGGCAGCTGATTCATAGGAAATCTGATTTGAATATATTCCTATAGGGATTCTGCCGCAAATGGAGGGATTCTAATGAGATTTCAGATTGAAGAAAAATAGTAAATGAAAAGGATCGAGAGCCTTCTGGAATCAGCACCTTAAAAGCAAGACCTGAAGATTAGAACAGAGACATTACGCACGCAGCCGCAAACGCGAGAGAGGTAGAGAAGAGACGCCATCACCACTGAGCTTCACCAACACCTCATTCAACCACCGTCACTTCATCCTCTTCTCCTTCCATTATCTTATCTCTTTGGGTTTTTTAAGGTCTAATAGAACTGTGGGGGTGAAAGAGGCCAAATTCTTTTTTATTTTTTTTTGGAGATGGAAGATTGGTTCGAACTCCAGAGATATATTCAGGAGAGTTATTTGTTTTAATATTTTGATTTAACTATGTAATGAATTTCCTAAGTTAGGATTTTATGTTATGTGATTAATTTGAGATTGTGAGTTGTTTATCTTAGTTTGAATTGAACAATTGTGATTTAGATTGGATTACGTGGTTTGAGATTTAAATTTTTATATTCCTTTTTTGGTTTAATGTGGTTGTGCTATTTTTCCTATTATGACTGCTTTGATCTTGTTTGAATATCTCAGTTAAGTGTTCATTGTATAGAGGAACAAGTTGCATAAATCCAATCCTAAATTACACACTAAGTGGTATTGAATAGTGTATTAAGAAGTAATTATCTGGCTAGAGTTCTAGGAGTAATCACTAATTAATATTACTAGATTTAGTAAGTTGTTAAGATTTGATTTTTGACTTAGTGAGTGTAGTTTAACTCGCAAATCATTTTGAATAAGGATAACCTATAGTCCATTTTTCCAAGAAGCATCCATCATCAATTTGTTTAAATCACAGCTTCATTAATCATCTCAACCAATTCTCAAAAACCCAAAAAAAATAGTAGTTTAGGAAATTTTTCATTATTAAAAAAATAAGGAAAATTCAATTTCCAACCCTCTTAATATTTTTGTCATTTAGTTTAGATTATGAATTAAATAAAAGGCTCCTCAAGAGAATACAACCCGAGTTGTGTCATTCACTGTATAATTTAGTTTATTTTGATTTAACTTAAAAGTTTTAAATCACAAAGCCCTGAGATTAACTTTTATCAATGCAACATCTAAATCAACTACTACTTGACCAGCCATAGTATGAGCAGAAGACGTTACAGCAACATAATTCCCACCAATCATAGCATAAACTCTAATGGTATTTAATAATGGCAATCTGTGTGTTTTTGCTCCAACATATAAAACAATTTCAAACTTCAAAGAATTTCAGACATCTACCATCCCTCACATTAATTAAACTTCCCTTGATTAACACATCATCAAATTTCAAAAAACTCCCATCATCAACCATTAATGCAGAATTGAGAAGTATATGTGCAAATTTAATGGTAGAAGTTGCAACATTATTCTCATAAATAGGGAAGTCCATATTAATGGTATTATAAGTAACTTACAGTGACCTAAAATGGATAGTAACGCATTAACAAGGAGTTTCTTTCTTCATGGGGCACCTGAGATGGTTGCCCAGAATTATCTTTAGATACCTTATAGGTTTGTGCTGTATTTATCGGAAAAAAAAAAAAGGTTGACTGGCTTGAGATGTTAGAAAGAGCTTACTCAGTTCTTCTTTATGCCAGCTAAATACCTTAATAGGTGTAACAGCAACACGATCAAAAACTAAAATAGCCATATCATATGTAGCTACTTGTTGAATAGATCCCAAGTTCGAAGCGAGGAACTGGGAGGCAGAGGTGTCTTTAAGATGAATAAAAACCAAGCCATAAGATGATCACACTACACAGTAGACCCACAAATTAAATACTCGTGATCCAGAATAGTAGTGTCAGCATAACTCACAAGTTGTAAATTTGGAAAAATGTCATCATAATTTGGTAACAGTGTGGAATTCGTAGGAGTATCTCTAAAAACTGATATAGAGCATAAGTGTCCTGATCTTGGAGAAACTCCCCAAATTGGTTGTTGCTTATGGTCTCTTTCTCATACTCGATGATCACTGTGAATGGTGGAGTCACTAGTGGAGGAAGAACGCAGTTGTTCTCGGCTTGTGAGAGTTGAAATCTTTCTTCAAATAAATGTGCTAGTCTCGTAGTCTCCTAAAGATTCTGAGGCCGTAGAAGCCTAGTCTTGGCAGCAATCTCACTTTTTAGAGCATCCATACAACAAATCAATTGCTGGCTCTGGCTTAATTCCACCATGGATACGAGATTATTAAACCTAAGTTGGAACTCAGTCAATAAACCCATTTGATTCAGCCCTAATAGCTCATCCAACGGATTTTCTGTCCAGACTAAGTATCGAGGAGTGAATTGGGAATCGATACCAGTGGCCATAGGACCATCTGCTCTGGTACAAATGATAATAACAGAAATCTAAGAAGGGTAAAAGTAGAAAAGAATCATAGAGAAAGAAAAAGAAGAGAGGAGGGAGATGATGTGTGCGTTTGGAATGGCTTATTTTTGTCCAAAACGTGCTTATAATTCATGATTCACGGTATACGAGGTAAGTATGTGAGAAGAGTTTTTTCTCGGCTTGCGTAATAAGTGCGTTTTTCCTATACAAAACGCTTAAACAAACAAGCCCGATAAGAGAAACAGAGGAATCGGGAAATCAGATTACCAATTGCATAAAAAAATTTCATCTAGTGCATTAGGATTATATATTATACATATTAAAAGTGGTAACTTTTAGCCCTAAAAACGAAAATACAAAAATACCTCTCATCCTAAAATGAGCCATAACACTTATTTTGTAAGTCTTCTTTTTCTCACAATCCTATTTACTCCAATCTGTTAATGTTTGAAGTTTTTAGGACCAGCCAGATGCCATCTCGTATAGAAACCGATTTTTGGATCTTTTTTTTTTTTGGACCAACCGTCAGTCACTGTAGCGGACGCCATGTAACTGTAACAGCCGCCAGATCACTGTAGCATGCTATTTTTCCCCTATAATTAGATATCAAGGCCAAGCTAGGAGGGGAGGAGAGTAAGAGAACCAGAGGTTTCCTTCTCCTACAGGGAGAGGTCATTCTCTGACCGAGAAAGATCTTTCTCTAACATTTCTGAGTTCATTGTATTAATTTTTAGATTTAATTTTATGCATTGTATTACATTTTGCATGCCTTCATCTTGGAAGGTTTAGGATTGTATTACATTTTACATGCCTCCTACATGAAAGGTTTTACCTCCTAAATGGACGGTTAGATTTCCCCATTTTTCATGCATCTTTTGGTTGTATATTTATGTTTCAGAATTTAATATTCAAGATTTATGCAGTACTTTTTAGGATTTCATTCTAGTTTTATGTAATGTTTTTTTTTTAATTTCATCATGTGCTAAAATTTCTATTTTTCTAGGGTATTGACGTAGCTTACTAATGATGAATTGAATCTTAACTTATTAAATCTAGTTTTAATTTCTCCTTCATGATTGAGTTTTAATTATTATTCTTATTGCTTTTGATTGACTGTCCATCTTTTGAATGATTTCAATATGTATGTTGAGACCGGAAGGAGATACATGCGTGTAGACCCTATAATTAAAACCATGACTTGCATATGGAATAGGAATATATTCATATGAGTTGTGTAGTCTTACTGAATTCCACAAATCTTAATGCATAATTAATTGCTTAAATTCGTATAGGAATATATTGGATTAGCAATTGATTATAGAATTACTTGACCTTGGAAGAAGCTAGTAATTAAATTAGGGAAACTCGACTATCAATCATGTGGAATAAATTAGGCTAGAATAGATAAGTGATTCAATCCGGAATTTGTTAAGTGAAATATAATCCCTAGTACTTTTTCTCATAATAGTTTCATATCATTTGCATTCATATTTAATTGTTTTTCTTTTATTTTGTAATCTCAATCACCAATTAATCGATCGACTAAATAGAATTAAAATTACCTATTTTGATATTTAGTGCTCAATCTTCATAGAAACGATACTCTACTTACTTCTATATTACTTGATTACGATAGTGTACACTTACACTATTTAATTGATTATCTGCACTGCACTCGTATCACCTAACGTAGGAGTGGGAAAACGGGCTGGCCGCGGGTTGTGGGCCAGCCCGCGCGGGCTGCAGGTTACGGCGGGGCGGGCTGGCTTTTGCCAGCCCGCCAATTTTTTTTTAATTTTTAATTTTTTCTCTTTCACCCGCTTATATCACACTTTTTTTCTTTTATACATTTGTGTTAAGAAATCAATTTCATTCTTACTTTCCTTCTTTTTCATCTATTTACATCACAAAACTATATAAATACATCTCTTTTTAATTTAATAATAGCATAATAAATAATTATAATATGAAAATAAGTGTCAAATAAAAAATATGAAGAATTAATTAAACACATCATCAAAAGAAAATGAGATAAGGGACCAAGGATATTTAAGAAAAAAATTAAAAATAAATAAATAAAAATTTAAGCGAGCCAGCCCGTGGGGTGGCCCGCATCAGCCCACGGGCTGAGCCCGTTGAACCCGTTTTTAATCGGGCCGCCATTTCAGCGATCCGAACCCGTTTAAAAGTGACGGGCCATCCCGCCCCGAATTATCGGTGCTTAACGTAATATTCAGTACTCAGGGTGAGATCTAGTAGATGGAAGCAGACAATATTATTATTGATATGGATATGGATGGAACGTGTGGAAATTTGATTCTGACTGACAACAGTGAAATATCCGGTCGAGAAGCACAGAGGCCAAGCGAGTTGGATCTGGATGGTTTGGCTGTGACTGGCAACACTGAAACATCAAGCCGAGATATAGAAAGACTAGAGGAGATTGATATAGATGGAAAATCTGGAAACTTAGTTATTACTGCCAATGCTTCATTGTCAGGCCTGTTAGAAGTCAAGAATAACGTCCGCCCGCTGAACAAGAATTGATGAAAATGTACAGGATTAAGATTGGTTTCAGATTGTGATTATTGTATATAAATATGTAGTTGTATATTTGAATAAATGAGAATTTCAGATTAATCAAATCACATGGTACCAGAGCCTTCCTGAGATTTTAGCTCATTCCATTTCTCCGGCGACCTCCATTGTTTCCGGTCACTAAGTTGTGTGAAGCTTTCAGATCCGTGATTTTCAGGACCTCTTCTAGAAACACGCGCCCCACTCCCATATACCTTGACCTCCGACCGGCCTAACCCTGAAGCGGCATCTCCAGACGACGGCGCGCGTAGCTCACTCCGACCTCCGTTCGCGACGGCGTTTGCGGCGCACTGATCGACTTGGCTTGCTCTACCCCCTCCTAAATTTTTTGTGGCCATCCGACACTTTTGAATTTTTGAGCTTGGTTCTTCGCTTTCAATTTCAACGTTCGTGGTTTGCAAATTTGTTACTAACTTCAGTTAGTATTTCTGTCCGTGATCCATTGCCTTGATTAAGGTAATATATATTGGTTTAATATATCTATGCGGGTCCCGTGGTTGCAATCACTCTTGAATATTTGGAGAAAGTGGTATATGTAAACTCTTTCGGTGTTTTTTTCTTCCGTGTGGGTCCCTCTTAAAAAAAATCTCTGAGGTACTATTCACTCACGGTTACTGTTCATCTGAGGTACTATTCACTCACGGTTACTGTTCATCTGAGGTACTATTCACTCACGATTACTATTCATCTGGCACTGTTACTGTTCATCTGGAGGCTTTTGTTCATCATTTGGGATATTTCAGATTGTTGCTGCAGTTTATGATTGTGTAATTATCTTGTTCTTGCTCTGAGAGTTTGTTGTCATTTCACCTTTGCTGTTTGGTACATCTCCTTGTTTGATGATGGAGGAAATTAAGTCTAGATCTTCAGGTGCTCTTGCTACAGGTAACATCACTTCTAGTCTTGCCACTTGTTCGTCAAAGTGGATTATCGATTCCGGTGCAACTGATCATATGACAAGTAACAAAAATTTATTCTCCTCGTATACAACTTATGCCAACCCCTCAAGTATAACAATTGCTAATGGTTCTTATTCTCGTGTTCTTGGATGTGGCACTATCAGACCTACCCCATCTATTGCTTTATCCTCTGTCCTTCATGTTCCTGATCTTGCTTTTAATCTTTTATCTACTAGCAAACTTACTCGACAATTCAATTGTTTTATCACACTCTTTCCTAACCATTGTTTGATTTAGGATCTCACGACGAAGCATGTTATTGGTAAGGGCTACGCATCCGGTGGTCATTACATCCTTGATGATCAGGTACCGTGTTCTATTGCTTGTTCTGGTGGGTCATCTATGTTTGAAATTCATTGTCGTCTAGGTCATATGTCTCTGTCATCTCTCCGAAAATTGTATCCTCAATTCTCTTCTGTGTCTGTTTTAAATTGTGAATCCTGTCAATTTACCAAACACCATCGTGTTCATTTAGCACCTCGCGTCAATAAACGAGTTGCGTCCCCATTTGAGTTAGTGCATTCTGATGTCTGGGGTCCTTGTTCAATCATGTCTCAATCTGGTTATCGGTATTTTGTCACTTTTGTTGATGATTTTTCTCGAACTACTTGGCTTTACTTAATGAAACAGTGTTCTAAATTATTTACTCACTTTCGTCATTTCTGTGCTGAAATTCAAACCCAGTTTAACACTCCTGTGAAAATCTTACGAAGTGATAATGCAAAAGAATATTTTTCTGCCCCATTCACCGAGTATATGCAAAGTCATGGTATTCTTCACCAATCTTCTTGTGTTGATACCCCCGCTCAAAACGGTGTTGCTGAAAGAAAGAATCGACATCTATTAGAAACTGCCCGAGCTCTCATGTTTCATTCCTCCATCCCTAAAAGTTTTTGGGCCGATGCCATTTGTACAGCCTGTTTTCTCATAAATCGCATGCCTTTGGCTGTTCTTAGTGGGGATATTCCGTATTCCATTCTGTTTCCCACCACTAAGCTGTTTCCTATTGATCCAAAAATCTTTGGTTGTGTTTGTTATGTTCGAGATGTTCGTCCAAGTGTCAGTAAACTTGATCCCAGGTCCCTACGATGTGTCTTCCTTGGTTATTCTAGAATTCAGAAAGGTTATCGATGTTACTCTCCTGATCTCTGTCGTTACCTTGTGTCCACTGATGTAATCTTTCATGAGTCTTCTCCTTTCTTCACATCTTCGGCCTCTTCTGAGTCTCCATCTGTCATTGCTGAGTCTGATGATATCTTGGTTTATCGTGTCCCACTCTCACCAGTACAGGCTGCTGTACCAGAACCTGATATCATCAATGATGCTGATGCAACCAACGTTTCACCGTCACCAATCACTGCTTCGCTAACAGATTCTGGTCATGACACATTGGTTTATGTTCCTGATCCCCTAGATCCTCCTATTGTTGCCTCTGATCCAGTTGTTCCTGATTCTGTTGTTGATCCCTCCCTTGACCTACCTATTGCCCTCCGAAAAGGTACTCGTCCTCGTTGTACTCCCACAAGATATGCTAATTGTACCTATCCTATATCCTCCTTCGTGTCTTACCAGCATTTGTCTCCTACTTCTTCTTCACTTGTGGTCACCCTTGATTCCATATCCACCCCTACTACTCTTCACCAAGCCCTAACTCACCCTGGTTGGCGTGCCGCAATGGAAGAAGAACTCTTGGCATTGGAAACAGCTAGTACATGGACTCTTGTTGATCTCCCTCCTGGCAAGAAAGCTATTGGCTGTAAATGGGTATTTGTTGTTAAGACTAAGGCTGATGGTTCTTTGGAAAGACTAAAAGCTCGCCTTGTTGCAAAAGGTTATGCCCAAACTTATGGTCTTGATTATTTTGAGACTTTCTCTCCTGTAGCCAAACTCACTTCAGTTCGTCTTCTTGTATCTTTGGCGGCCACATATCATTGGGATTTGCATCAATTAGATGTTAAGAATGCTTTCTTGAATGGCGATCTTCTGGAAGAAGTTTATATTGAGCAACCACCTGGGTTCGTTGCTCAGGGGGAGAATAGGAAAGTGTGCTACCTCCGGAAGTCACTGTACGGTCTAAAGCAAAGTCCTCGAGCCTGGTTTGATAAATTCTGTAATGTGGTCAAGAAGTTTGGGTTACGTCAAAGCAAGTGTGATCACTCTGTGTTCTACCAACAATCTGATGCAGGCATGATTCTTCTCGTAGTATATGTTGATGATATTGTGATTACAGGAAGTAATTGTTCTGGAATCTCAGAACTTAAAATCTTCCTGAACTCTCACTTTCAGACTAAAGATTTGGGATCATTAAAGTACTTCCTTGGTATTGAGGTTTTGAGAAGCAAGAAAGGTATTCTTTTGACTCAAAGAAAGTATGTTCTTGATCTCTTAAAGGAGACTGGAAAACTTGGAGCTGCACCAAGCAGCATCCCCATGATTCCGAATCCCTTTTTAGATCTTGATACTAGTATGTTTGATGAGCTTCCTGATGATTTGAAGAAGAAGATTGATCCAGAGAAATTAAAGCCGTTTCCATTTCCTGAGAGATATAGAAGACTTATTGGGAAACTAAATTATCTAACAGTAACTCGTCCTGATATAACCTTCTCAGTCAGTAGACTCAGCCAATTCATGGCATCACCAACAGTGGCACAATGGGAAGCTTTAGAACATATCTTGCATTATTTGAAAGGTTCTCCAGGTCTTGGTATTCTTTACCAAGATTATGGGCACACTAAAGTCGAGTGTTTTTGTGATGCGGATCATGCAGGATCAAAGGCCACAAGACGATCTACTACAGGTTACTGTGTGTTTGTTGGTGGAAATTTGATATCTTGGAGAAGTAAGAAGCAAGGGGTTGTGTCAAAGTCAAGTGCAGAAGCGGAATACAGAGCCATGTCACAGTCAGTACAAGAAATTGTGTGGGTACTTCAGCTTTTGCAGGAAATTGGCATCATCACAACATTACCTGCAAAACTATGGTGTGACAATAAAGCAGCACTTCATATAGCATCGAACTCGGTATTCCATGAACGTACTAAACATATTGAAATTGATTGTTATTTTATTCGTGACAAGATCAAAGAAAATATTGTATCTACAGGGCACATACGGTCCGACGACCAACTGGCAGATCTTCTGACAAAAGCCTTAAATGGAACACGGGTTAAATATCTTTGTAACAAGTTGAGCATGAAAAATATATATGCTCCAACTTAAGGGGGAGTGTTAGAACTTAGAAGTCAAGAATAACGTCCGCCCGCCGAACAAGAATTGATGAAAATGTACAGGATTAAGATTGGTTTCAGATTGTGATTATTGTATATAAATATGTAGTTGTATATTTTAATAAATGAGAATTTCAGATTAATCAAATCACAAGGCCCATATATCAAAAGTCCTGGGAAAATAAGAATAGATGGATCATCAGGTCCAGATAAAAATGTGTCAATTAATATGGGAAAAACGTCTAAAAAATTAGTTGGGACTAGTAGCATGAAAATAAAAGATTGCGGTAAAAAAAAGGCCAGGCGACATGCCATCTGACTCCAGAGTCCAAACGCCTCAATAAAAAACCAAAAGAAGACCAAAGAATACGAAAAGGCTTTTTTACCGGCACCCTATATCCAGTAAAAAAAATATATCGAAATGTTATAAGGTGGGAAATATTTATCAATATACTACATTTAAAATTTATCACGACAAGAACGATTTTACATTTGTACAGAAATTCATCACGCCAAGAATGATTTTCACTATCTGATGTGATGTTATGATTATTTTTTAATTAAAAAGCAAACTCGTTCTTTGCAAGAACAATTTCACTTTTTCTGATTGGATTGAGAGAGAGAGAGAGAGAGAGAGAGAGAGAGAGAGAGAGGGAGTGTCACTGTCAGAGGAAAAGGGAGGGATGTAGACAAAAGAAAGGGAGGGAGATAGAGAAAAATACATAACTTTTAAAATTTATTTTTCTCTCAGTTCCACTATCACCAATTTCTCCACATCCCTCTTAGACTCTCACTTGTTATTATTAAACTCACAAGTTGACTCTTCAAATTTACCGTTTTTATATTTTTAATTTATAAAATTGTGTAAATTTGTGCTTAAAATCATGCTAGCCATAAACTTAATTAAACTCGCGAGTTTACACATTAAATTTACTCTTTTTACTTTTTTATCTCATTAAAGTGTTTCAGGTTGTTCTTAAAATCGTGTTAATTTGCTCATTTTGATCATATTTAATGGCTTTATATATTAACTTCATATAAATTTCTTTTTGGATATGATAAATTTTCAATGTTAGTGGATTTAATTTTAATTATTCATATTTAAAATATAATTAGATTTAATTATTGTCATTTTATATTTTCTTATTTTATTATATACTTTTAACGTCTATTTATTAATGAATATAAACTTTAACAAGTTTACGATTCAAATTCATGATTTGAGTTTATATTTTTTGAGTTCAAGTTTAAAGAAAAAAGAAATTGAGAGAGAGATGTGGGCTGAAGTGGGGTGAAATGAAAGGAAGGGTGTCAAACTTACGAGTTTATGATTCGAGTTCACAATCTGAGTTTATATTCTTAAACTCATAAGTTTGACACTCTTGCTTTCATTTCACCCCACTTCAGCCCACATCTCTCCCTCAATTTCTTGTTTCTTTAAACTTGAACTCAAAAAATATAAACTCAAATCATAAATTCGAATCGTAAACTTGTTAAAGTTTATATTCATTAATAAATAGACGTTAAAAGTATATAATAAAATAAGAAAAAATAAAATGACAATAATTAAATCTAATTATATTTTAAATATGAATAATTAAAATTAAATCCACCAACATTGAAAATTTATCATATCCAAAAAGAAATTTATATGAAGTTCATATATAAAGCCATTAAATATGATCAAAATGAGCAAATTAACACGATTTTAAGAACAACCTGACACACTTTTATGAGATAAAAACGTAAAAAGAGTAAATTTAGTGTGTAAACCCGCAAGTTTAACTAAGTTTATGGCTAGCATGAGTTTAAGCACAAACTTACACAATTTTATAAATTAAAAATATAAAAACGGTAAATTTGAAGAGTCAACTTGTGAGTTTAACAATAATGAGTGAGAGTCTAAGAGGGATGTGGAGAAATTGGTGATAGTGGAACTGAGAGAAAAATAAATTTTAAAAGTCATGTATTTTTCTCTATCTCCCTCCCTTTCTTTTGTCTCCATCCCTCCCTTTTCCTTCGACAGTGACACTCCCCCTCATAGCTCCCACACACACTCTCTCTCTCTCTCTCAAAGTGAAATCGTTCTTACAAAGAACGAGTTTGCTTTTTAATTAAAAAATAATCATAACATCACATCAGATAGCGAAAATCATTCTTGGCGTGATGAATTTCTGTACAAATGTAAAATCGTTCTTGGCGTGATGAACTTTAGGTGTAGTATATTGGTAAATATTTCCCACCTTATAGCATTTCGGTATTTTTTTAAAAAAAAAAAACTCCTGAATAAGAAAGAGAAAAAAGATGATAGATCTTTTCAAAATGCTCTAAGTGCACCCCAAGCTATGCCAGACGTAGACGAGGAGTTAGTAATGGGTGCTTGTGATCTGTTGGAAGATGAGAGAAAAGGGAAGACCATTTTGGATTTAGATATTTCCCTATGAAAGAAGTGGTTGATGAGAAAGCTTCGTTCACAGTAGTTGCCTAGCATTCTTGTCTATGTTAAAGTAGTTTTTTTGAAGGTTCTTAACTAGATTGAATTTTTCCTTTTTGAGGTTTACTCTTGTATGGTCGTAGAAGTAAATCACAGGGAATTATGGTTTTGAAGCTTATGATTTTTTATGAAGCCTTTCCTGGTGTTTTACCCATCCCATCACACGCAAATGATGAATGAGACAGCAATGCCTCAGTTTTTTCAAAACAGCCCCCGGGTGCTTTTCCTAAAATCAGCATTATGGGAATGGCTGGTGTTAGCTACCAATCAAGCTTTTGTTGAAATCTCGAAGCTTTCATACACTTTTCCGAAAATCGGTTCCTCCGATGGTTCAATTTGGGATATTCCTTGTCGGTGATTTGATAGCTGACACTTGAGATGGTTTTATGTTGTGTTCGTTTGGAATAATGATTAGGATACTTAAAAACAACTTTTCAATTATGATTTACGGTATATGAGGTAAGAATGTGAGAGGAGTTTTATCTCGATTTACGTGGAAAGCAGCTTATAAACAATCTCAACACCATAACAAACATGTCTACTATCTTATTAACACCAAATAATTAGAATATGGAGATCAAGCAGCACATAGTCTCCGACTAACGCCAGGGAGAGGTTCAATATGTGCATAAAGATTGTTTCTTCCACACAATCCAGACATCTCCTACTGTAATTTTTTTTTTTTTTTTGCCCTACTAAAAAATATGCCTTCAAATCTTACAGGATCTGCCATCACCAAACAGGACAAGTCATTATCATTATTTTGAGTAATTTCCGTTAAGATTTTTAAGATCATATGAATTTTCGCTTTATTTTTTAAAATTTATACTCGTTTTTTAAACAATAAAACGTTAGTTTTGTTGCTTGTACGGAATATATGTTTGTGTATTCAGTCAATAATATAAGTTAAACATCGAAAAGTATTTATTTAGTAGACAATTTTGCAGCCTAAACCGTAATGTATTATCACATGCCATTAGTTTTTAACAATTAACACCCAAAATAAATGCCACCCGCGATGCCTATTGCCCCTGGAATGATTGTCACATGAAGTTGTTGTCTGGCCAACCAAATCACGCCGGCTATAGGTGAATGGAATATTAAGACCTGGAAGATCATGTGCAACATACTCCCTCCGGTCCTAATTATAAGATAAAGTTGACTTTTTTGAAGAAATTAAAGACGTCAATTAAATCACTTTAGAATATTTATATTTATATTTTTTTTCTTCAAACTAATTAATTTGACTAATAAATTGATATATAATCTAAAGATACTAAAAATATAAATACTCTAAAGTGATTTAATTGGCTTCCTTAATTTCTCCAAAAAAATCAACTTTGTTTTATAATTAGGACCGGAAGGAGTAATTGAGTCAGCTGATGATTGAACTCAGATTCAGCATTAAACTTTTTTAACAGCAGAGCATACACTCCAATATTCAAATAAGGCCAAGTTTTCTAAACAGAAAACCAAGCCGATGGCTGTTACTTCGTCTGACGCTACGTCAGCACCCACTATTCGTATAAAATAAACACGTGCTAAAAGAAAGTAACACCTTCCTACTAGGCAGCATACCCATCACTTCTATAGCCCACATTGACACTTCATAATTCTCTTTACATTTAAGATTGCCAGTAATTAGAGGTCTGAGGTACTTCATATATCAATGTGCCACTTTCTTCAAATGTTGAAAGGTCTTTTGTTTTGTTTGATCCACTGTCGGTCTGGCAGTGTGCCTGGATTGAGTGATCATTGCTGCACGTTGAAGCCAACAGTAACACCAGTCATTGCCAAAACAATACATGAAGAAACCGATCTATACAAAACATTAAAGATTGAACATGAGTAGCTTGAGTTATTATATTAGGCTATTTCATTTGTCATTTTTCCCTTGCAAGTGACCAACGGTAGTGGGGCCAGCAAATAATACAGCAATTTTGTTATCCATAATGTTCTTACAGGCCCTTTTTAAGAGTTTTTTTCTTTTAAAAAAAAGTAATGGGCTCTGATAATTGTGTTTTCTCGAACCCCAGATTCTCAATACTTACACGTTAATACCATGTAAATGCAATGTGAGATGCGGAGGAGGAGGGAGGGAGGGAGCATAATGAGATGTGAGGGAGGGGAATATATATATATATATAGAGAGAGAGACACACACACTACAGCACTCATGTCTGGAAAACAATCTATGAAGTTGTAGAAATCAGCAATATCATATGAGAGATTTCTGATGGCCGGATTTAACTCCTTAAGCTTCCTTTCGTATAAAGCGCTGATACCCGCATAAGTACAAGGATATTCATTAGCTTTAGAGTTGGAAAACTCCCAGGGTCGTCACCGCAGTTACATTTATTTCGTCATAAACAGAATGCATATATGAAGTCAAGTGCCAATTCGAAATTGAACACTGACTCTTTACACGGGTGTGCATTTGTGTTTGATAATGAATACCAATTCAATAAAAATGCAAAAAGGATGTGACTGGAAATCATGGAAAACTTATTTTTGGTGTATGAAGTAGGGAATTTTAGTTTAGAGATTTCAATTTTATTTAGTGTCTTTATAATGCTTGCTTCTATTTGTATTTTCTGACTACTGTACTTTGTCTTTTTTATATTTTTGGCTGACATTAAATCGCCCAAGAGTAATGTTTAGTTGTCAGAATCTGACTTGGAGATCAGTTGTATGCCTCAATTGTTTTTTCTCTCCCTCTTTCTCATTCCTCTTCTACTCCAGGATGTAACCTTCAAATAAAAGACATAATTTGAGGGCCAAAAATATGCACAAAGGTCTAATTACCTATACTGAGATATACAAAGTGTTTTTATTTGATAAAATGGTTTTAGTGTAATGGATCGTGTCTAAGTAAATTAGCATAGGTAACTAAGCAGCAAGGAACCAACAGCGGCAGTAGTTCATTATTATTGGGAAACCAATTTTGGACATCAAGATTTAAGTGCACGACTGCTGTTATGTTCACTAAAGAACAAGTAAAAAATATAAAACAATGATTTATTTATAGATCATCCTATCAAGAACTAGTCCTTCAAATACTTGACACGTGTTACATGGCACATTATTGAAACGCAACTGAAAGGCTAATTTCTCTGTAGGGGAATAGGTGAAGATCACGTTCAGACCCAACACAAATCTTGACAAAGGTCTGAACTTCTAAATTATTAAACCACGAAATATTAGATAATTTAATTCCTCACTGCCAATTGAACACTGAATTGATTATACTTCCCAATCCTGAAATTCATCATTACCAGGACACAGTTTTGCCCTCAAGGGTTAGCCAGCACAAATTCTAGAAATTCCTTTTGTAAGCTATAGAGAGAAATCCTCGTAGCTTCTTTAATTTATCCGGGAGACCTCTCTATTGAAGTAAGACCTCAGCTTCTTTTCTTTCTTCCCACTAAGACCTTAGCTTCTTTTCTTTCTTCCCACTCTTTGCTGCAGAATTTTCTCAGGATATAGAGTAGGGGAACAGCTGGCCACTCGATAGGAGGATGCCGTTGTTTCACACTAGGATCTGGACAAAGTTTCAGCAATGAAACATGAAATGTGGGATGAATGCTAGACTCATCCAGCATCTGTAACTTATATGCAACTGGTCCAATCTTCTCCAATACCTTGTAGGGACCAAAGAACCTAGGAGTAAGCATGTGCGAGCTTCGTGTAGCTGCTGAAATCTATCTATATGGCTGCAATTTAAGAAAAACCCATTGCCCAACCTCAAAAAACTAGTCAGACCTCTTCGAATCAGCCCTTTGCTTTATTGTATAAGCTGAACGATAAAGGTGGTGCTTCAAAACAGCTAGCACATGTTCCCTAGCTGCAAAACTCCCATCAACCGCCTCTACTATGGCTGAACGAGGCAAATAAGGAGTGTAGACCAGAGGTTTCTGCCCATATAACAACTTATACGGGGTAGGCTTGGTTGTCATATGAAAGTTGGTGTTTTACCACTACTCCGCTAGAGATAACCAAGGACTCCACTCCCAACATATACACCAGAGGTATGATTCCAAACTTCCATTCAATACCTCGAATTGTCTATCAGTTTGTGGATGGTAAGAAGAGGACAGCTTTTGCTCCACCTTTAGAACCTTAAGAAACTCTTTCCAAAAGTTGCTAATGAACACTGAGTCTTTATCACTCACAATTTCCGTAGGGGCTCCATGCAACTTGCAAACATTGTCTAGAAATGCTTGAGCAAGAGAAGAAACTGAAAAAGGACGTGACAAAGCAATAAAGTGTGTATACTTTGTCATCCTATCAATTACCATCCAAATAACTTCCTTAGCATTGGACTTTGGAATTGGAAGCTCTTCTATAAAATCCATTGCTATGTTTTGCCAAACCTTGCTGGGAATAAGAAGGGGCTGAAGTAAACTAGGTGTAGCAACCATTTCACACTTGCAACGTGCACATGTGTCACAACCTTTCACAAAATCCGGCACATCTTTATACAAGTTCTTCCACCAAAATAGCCCTTTAACCTTGGAGCAAGTGGCATTTATACGTGACAGGTTCGATAAGGAGTGTTTCTCAGGCTGGAGCTAACGATGCTGATCAGGTAGAGGAGAAGAAGCAAGATTCGGTGATAGAAATAGAGAAAGGGGGAGAGATGGGCCAAACATTGAAAACCTATGGGCCTGTGAAAAAAACTAAACTGAGCCCAGTCCTTAATATCACAAAAAACAAAAAGAGCATTAATTCTCATGGGCCAAAAAACTCAATGTGTATGATAAAAAGGAACCAGGCCACAAAGGGAAGAGTTCACAAATTGGTTTGTGGATCAATTGCTCTAAATGGGCCAGAGAAGATTAATCATCTTGTGGAGGAAATGCAACACAAGAACCAAATTGATACAAAGAGCATTAATTCTCATGGGCCAAAAAACTCAATGGGTATGATAAAAAGGAACCAGGCCACAAAGGGAAGAGTTCACAAATTGGTTTGTGGATCAATTGCTCTAAATGGGCCAGAGAAGATTAATCATCTTGTTGAGGAAATGCAACACAAGAACCAAATTGATCAGCCTATACCAACGTCTGCAAGCCCACAGCAAGCAGATAAGGATGTGAAATATCAAGGAAGTGAAAGAATGGATAATGATTCCGATCAAAAAAAAGAAAGAATGGATAATGATAATGTAAAATTGCAACAACAGAAGGACGATACAATGGGTTCGAATTCATGCATAGACGTCTAAATGCAAGAATCTAACGATGAGGCGAACATGACAGTGGATCAAACTGAAATAATAAATGTAGAGGCGAAGATCAATAATAGGGATACAGACGGCTGTGGAGGCAGGGTAGCTGAGGAAACAATGGTGCTATCAGAATCAAAATGTCTGGCATAACAACTCTGATCAGGTTTTGTTTTCTATATCCTATCTATTTATGTTTAATATGAATATATTAGCTTGGAATTGTAGGGGGTAGGTTCTAAATATTTTCTTGGGAGAGTCAGAGACTTGTTTCAGGGGAAGGAGGTTCGAATTTTGATTCTCAGTGAAACTCGTGTTAGTGGGAGTAAGGCTGATAAAATAATTAGAAGATTGGGTTTTAATACTTGGTTATGATTGGAAGCGACTGGTTATGCAGGGGGATTTGGGTTTTGTGGAACACAGAAGACATTGATCTGAAATATATTTCTTGTATTTTGCGTCAAACTCTATGGGATCATCAATACAGCTTCATTATGGGTTGTCAGAGCAATGATAATATCATCATTGCGCAGGAAGTGATTCATTCTATGAAGACTAAAGCTGGGAGAAATGGGTGGATGGCAATTAAGGTAGATCTTGAGAAGGCGTATGATCGGCTGGAATGGCCGTTTATCTATGATACTCTCATATCTGTGGGTATTGAAGGGAGAATCTGTGAGGTTATTATGGTGTGCATTACTAGTCCTTCTTTTCAGGTTTTGTGGAACGGGGAAGCCACTAAAAATTTTAAGTCATCTCAAGGAATTAGACAAGGGGAACCCCTTTCTCCTTAAATATTTACCCTGTGCATGGAACGGCTAAATCATATAATCCATGATGCTATTACAGAAGAGGATTGGAAACCGATTAAGTTGAATAGGAATGAGCCCAAAATTTCTCACCTTTTCTTTGCTGATGATCTTATCTTATTTGGAGAGGCGTCAGAAAGGCAAGTCGAGGTAATACTGAAGTGCATGCACAGCTTTTGTAATGTGTCAGGTTAAAAAATGAACAAGGGCAAGACTAGAGTGTGTTTCTCAAGGAAGGTTCATTTCTCCAGAGTAGTGGACCTAAGTCGAAGGATGGGGGTTAGTCTCACGGTAGATTTGGGAAAATACCTGGGCATTCCGTTAATTCATAAAAGAGTTACTAAGCTCACCTTTGCGCCAGTTATGGAGAAAACTATGAAAAAGATTACGGGGTGGAAAAGAGGATGTCTAAGCTTTACAAGCAGAACTATTCTCATTAAAGTAGTTCTTTCCTCTTTGCCTTCGTATCATATGCAGACCATGTTGATTCCAAAAGGTTTTTTGCAGGTTCTGGAAAGGAAAAGTAGAAAATTTCTTTGGGGTGATTAGGACGACCGGAAAAAACTCCATCTCATTTCCTGGGACCAGATTACGAGAGATAAGAAAGAGGGGGGCCTGGGGATTAGAGACATGTGCAAACAAAATGAAGCCTTTATTATGAAACTTTGTTGGCAAATTATGAATAACATGGAGACGCTGTGGGTCCAAGTCTGAGAGGGAAGTACATATGGGATTAGTGGAATGGACCAGTAATTAGAAGAAATGTTTCGCCTACCTGGAGAGGTATCTGCTTGGTATGGGATAAATTTCAGAAAGGCGTCGGAGTTAAAGTGGGTAACGGAACTTCTACTTCTTTTTGGCTTGACAACTGGTCTAAGATTAATAGACCGTTGATTGAGTTAATTCCTGGGGGGAGATCTATATTGACAAAAACGAAAAAGTTTGAGACCATGTGAATCCCAAGGGAGATTGGGATGTAACCAAGATGGGGAACTGGTTCCAACATCACACCGTTCAAAGAATTATTTGTGCGAATCGGCCCGGTGAGGACAGAGGAGAAGATAGATACCTTTGGAAGCCTGCTTCAGATGGTTGCTTCTCTGTGAATTATGCATACCTCTTTATTACTGTAGGTACTACTAGATCTAGTGCAACAATTTGGAGGGCGCTATGGAGGTGGTGAATACCTGAGAAGATTAAATCCTTCATGTGGCTCGCAGCGGATAGCAGCATACATACTGTGCATCTCAGGAGAAGGAGGGGAGTATCTGATAATGCAACTTGCCCTTTTCAATGTGAACAGGATGAGGACATGATGCTTCTTCTGAGAGATTGTACTAACGCTCGTGGGAGATGGATTTCCATTGTTAAGCCAGGTATGTGGAATATGTTTAATAATTTGTAGGGACCGGAGTGGATACAATGGAACATCAAGCATGAAGCGGGTTGAGATTTCACAAAGAAGATTAGCTGGGCAACTCTATTCGGATATGTGTGGTGGGACATTTGGGTGGACAGGTGCCGAAAGCTGTTTGGAGAAGATACCGACATTGTTTATCAGAATGCTCAATCAAGTCTATTTCGGACAAGCTGGGATATGGATTTGAGTGCTCATTGCAATTTTTATTCATAAGCTGCTGATGAATCTCGAGATCAATTACCAAGGAAGCAAGGGTTCTACAGACTAGAAGCAGACGGATCAGTGCTGGAGTCGGGTTAGAGCGCGAGTGCTGGTGTGATTAAGGGAGAAGATGGAGGCTGGGTGTGTGGTTACATGTGTAGATTCACACAAGTTCTGCCGGTTATTGCTGAGATTATCGCCATTATCCAGGGTCTCCAAATATGCTGGATTAGAGATATTAAAAGGATAATTATTTGTACTGATTGTGTGGAAGCTGTTAATCTTCTAACTAGGGGTTGTGACTATAGGTACCCCTTTAGAGAGGTCATTGATGAGGCTAGATTATGGTTGGCTAGAGATTGACAGATTCTTGTTAGACATATCTCTAGAGATCTCAATATTCATGCTGATTATTTAACTACACTAGCTCATGGTAGTATGGATATTTTTGTCACCTTTGATCATCCACCTCCTCCTCTTACGATAGGCCGTGGTTGATGAGAGTGTCTTCGTGGTGCCTCTTTTGGAGGCTTCTTCTGTATTAATCTATTGTGGATTAATAAATTCCAGTATTTTAGTAAAAAAGAACTTATCACTTTATCAATATCACAGCACATACCTTATTTTTTGTCTTCAACAAAGTAAGGTCAAAATATGAAACGATGAAGAGTCAGCTGCAGATAAAGGGCTGAGTGAGCCCAGCCCATTAAAATATAATTTATGGCCCGTTTACTTTTCACTCTCACCCCACGGTTTACCCCCATTTACCCCTGCCCTCCACACACCACGATCTTCTCCGCAGCCGAAATCAATTTACCCTAGCCTTCACGCACCTCCATTTTCTCCACAGCCGAAATCAATGGATCTTCGTGTCCTAGTCACTGGCGCGGCTGGTAAGTTTACTGCTCGATCGTTTGTCTCCTGAATACATGTAATGGGTTTGTGTTAAAATGCTGTCCTCATTGCTTACTCGTACCTGAATACATGTAAAGGGTTTCTGTTAAAATGCTGTCCTCATTACTTACTCGTACCTGAATACACGTAATGGGTTTATGTTAAAATGCTGTCCTCATTGCTTACTCGTACCTGAATACATGTAATGGGTTTGTGTTAAAATGTTGCCCTCATTGCTTACTCGTACCTGTTTACATGTAATGGGTTTGTGTTAAAATGCTGGCCTCATTACTTACTCGTGCCTGATTACACGTAATGGGTTTTTGTTAAAATGCTGTCCTCATTGCTTACTCATACCCGATCTTCCGATGATGCATGCCCGAACCACGTGATTCCCTTCACCTCTACTCTCCACCACACTCTGCTACTATATTTGTTTTTCGACCATTAGCTTGGAACTCTGCTTTGCTTTCCTAAGTTATTTGATGATATTTTCCTTCTCAATCTCATTATAGACCTGATCATCCTCTGGTGTCCCCAAAGGTTTTGATTTGGCAGATGTAAATGATAATCTCCAAATTGGCTTTTCTGATCCGTGCCACCAAAAATTGTAATCCCCATTCTTGAAATGGTGGAATCTGCTATGTATTACCCCTCACAATGATTGTTGTGTTTCAGTTTCATATTAGTTTTCTTGTCTTAAACTGCACATGATCGCATTCACATCACTTCTACGAAGTTTTTTGTGGCAGTTTCTACAATCACATCACTTAATAGTTTCTCCCATAGCATCTGTGATAAAATTCCTTATTCCTTACATAACTTGCGTAACTCATTGTACAAAAAAGATATGTAATGCAACTCAGTTCAACAAAAATTCACATGTTCTGTGCTTTTGTGTCGTGCTAACGTGATCTTTTGGCTATTACTTTATAGGACGAATTGGATATGCCCTTCTCCCTATGATTGCTAGGGGACTCATGTTAGGTCCCGACCAGCCTGTGATTCTGCACTTATTTGACATTCCAGCAGCTGCCCAATCGTTGAATGGTGTTAAGATGGAGCTACTGGATGCTGCATTTCCACTTCTTAGCGGTTTGATTTTTCTTCTTTATGAAACGATTATGAATTTATTAGATAATCATCTTGAGAATTTTTTTTATATTTTTTATTTTTTGAAATGATACCCTTGATTCATTTTGAGGTCTTATGAGATTATTTGTTCCAGGTGTTGTTGCTACAACTGACATAGCTGAGGCATGCGCTGGGGTCGATTTTGCTGTAATGGTCAGTGGGTATCCCAGGAAAGGGGGTTTGGAGACAAAAGATGTGGTGTCAAAAAGTGTGTCTTTCTACAAGTCCCAGGCTTTAGCACTTGGACAGCATGCACAGCCAAACTGCAAGGTAATTTAGTCTGCTCAAAGGGAAAAAGACTCTTACAAAGAACTTAGTTGTGAACTTATCTGATCCCAAGTCCATGAGGTTTCATCTTGATTAATTTATCTCTATACATGAGTTGATTAAATTTTGTTTTCTTTTAAAAATCTTATATTCATAATCTTTATTATTATTATTATTTTTGGCTTTCATCTTGTAGGTTTTGGTTGTTGCCAACCCTGCAAACACCAATGCATTTATCCTGAAGACATTAGCTCCCTCGATTCCTGTGGAAAACATTACTTGTCTGACTAGATTGGATCATAACAGGGCGTTGGGTCAGATTTCTGAAAGACTGAGTGTTCAAGTTCGTGACATAAAAAATGTTATCATTTGGGGTAATCATCATTCAACTCAGTATCCTGATGTCAGCCATGCCACTGTTAAAGCCCAGCCTGTCCGTGGGCTTGTTGCAGACGAAGCATGGTATGCAGCTGGACAAATACTTACAAGCTTAATATCAGCACCCCTGGGTGTTTGTTTAAAGTTTTTGCATTTTTGCATTTGTTGAAATCCTGAAGGAGCGACACAAATTTCTCTTTTCAAGGTTGAATGGGGAATTCATAACGGCTGTTCAACAACGAGGTGCTGCAATTACTGAAGTTAGAAACCTTTCGTGTGCACTGTCTGCTGCTAGTGCTGCTTGTGACCATATTCGTGATTGGTTTCTTGGAACTCCAGAGGTTAGTTCAGTTTTGTTTTTACCAAAAAAAAAAAAATCTGCTAATTGCATTCTTCTTATTTAATTCAGGGCACATGGGTGTCAATGGGGGTATACTCCAATGGTTCCTATGGCATACCAGCTGGAATATTTTATTCGTTTCCCGTCACTTGTCGTGATGGGAAGTGGAAGATAGTTGAAGGTAAGAGTCATATAAAATCTTAAATTGATTTGACCATGATTTCGTAATTGCAACATTGCAAGTTTTAATTCTTTGTTGTCTTTAGTTTTTCACTAACCTTATTTATGAATCTTTACAACCTTGAATTGGATTACATAAGTATTACTCCCTTTGGTCATTAATATAATATCGATCCATTCTAATAAAGAAAATGAACTACAAAGTGAATCTTATATTAAGAACATGAGGTAGTACAATTTTAGCCACTCTATTCTGCTTCCATTTGATGTATCCAACATCAATTTCTCTTCTATTATGCTAGGCCTTACCATCGATGAGTTCTCTAGGGGGAGAATGGATTTAACAGCAAAAGAGCTGGTGGAGGAGAGGGAATTGGCTAGGCGATACCTATGATACCTATCATACATCGTCTGTTAGACTGCATGCTTCTTGTTAGGGGTTATGGCTGGTCCCTTCTCTTAGTGTCTTCTGTGGAAGTAGTTTTATATATTGAAGAATGCCAACCTTTTTGTAATACAGAATTAACTGTTAATGGAGATGATTGTGCCAAAGATCATGTTTTTGGGAGCACATGCGTGCAGATAATTAAATGTTACTTTTTGAAATTCTTGCTTCTTATTTGGTGTTTGAAACTCTTGCTTCTTGTTTGGTGTTATTGCTAGACCCTTCTCTTGGTGTTTTCCGTAGAACTAGTTTATATATTAAAGATTGTGGAAGTAGTTTATATATTAAAGATTGCAACTTTTTTAAAATACAGAATAAGTGTTAATGGAGATGATTGTGCAAAGATTGTGTTTTTGGTAACACAGAAGCATGGTGATGCAGTCTGGTGCTCCATATGTACCGTAGCATGTGCTCTGATGAGAGATTCAAGATGGATGTAGCTTTAGGGTTGCGTTCATAAAAATTAGAATACGAAACTTTGATGTCCTTTCAGAAAAGAAAGACTATTCGACCACATACCAAGCAGGGTCCGAAATTAGATGATTGCATTCATCTTATTTCCATCAAGTTTATGGAATTATTTTTAAAGTATTTATATTTATTATTTTTTCAAAACTAATTCGTCTCACTTATAAACTGATATATAATTTAATCATACATAATATAAATATGACTAGTTAATTTATTTAGTTTCTTTAATATTTAAAAAAAAAGTCAATTAGGTCTTATATTCATTTCTTATATTGAGGACTTGAGGCTGTATGTAGTATATTATAGGAGGCAGTTCTGATTTTATTGATTTGAATCAGATATGGGTTTCATATAAGGTGTAGAGTGAGAGGAATGAGTTGCAGTATTTAATATGAGCACTGATAATTTCATATTTCACTAGTTGATATGGAATGATGAATCGGAATGCTGTTAATATGGGTGTGTTTGTTTTGGCGATTGGATAAGTAACTTATTTTTACTTAGACTTATGGAATCTTACGATTGGAAAAAAAGTTAGATTGGGTAAAATGATGGGTGTTTGGATTAGCGATTGGATAAGTAACTTAAAGTAACTTATGTAAAAGTGAATGATGTTTGGTTTGACTTTTACATAAATGACTTTTGTATTAATTAAGAGAAAAAAATTGAAAAAATTATGAAAAAAGAAAAAATGAAGGACTAATTGTGGAAAAAGAACCCATTGGCAACTTAATTGCCAAATGGGACTTCAGAAGATATCTTCATTTGTTAAAGTAGCATTCTTGGTGATAAATTGATCCAAATCATCCAATGGCGACAGTATTACCACAAGACACATACTCAAAATTTGGCAATGGTATAATTTTAAATAAAATTATATCAAACTCTAATTTAAATTGGTACACTCCAAAAGTCTTTTTTATTGTGCACCTCAAGCTTAAATTTTATAAATTATATCAAACTTTAATTTAAATATTAAATCCTAACTCATATTTTCACATAACTCAAAATCTAACAAAATAAACCGATTAAAACCTCAATAATACCTCCAATAATCTAAATAAATTATTTAAACTAAATTTAATGGGTAAAAACACTATATAGACATTAATTTAAGACATGTTTATTAAAAAAAATTGATTACAAAATCATAAAACAACTAAATAATAAATCTAAACTGATTAAAATTAATTATTAATTATTCTCTACATTTCTATAGTCATATATTAACAAAACTCAAAACTTGCCTAAACTCTTATTCCAAAGTATTCTCTAATTAGTAAAAGATTACTATCTAAAGAAAGAGAAAATTATTTAGAATATTTTTCTTAAATGAAGTTTTTTGAGTACCTCATTGATCCTCAAATATATGAAAATACTCCTATCAATATTTTTTTATACACAGGCACATACGCTCCAATAAGATTCATTTTGAGGCTTATGACTTTTTCCAACTTATGACTTTTTCCACCTTAAATCCAATCGCTAAAACAAACACTCATATTTGATCAAAATACTGTTCAAGCCCAATTGCTACACTATTCAAGTCCGATTGTTGGAGAAATCGCCCAAACAAACATGCTGTATAGCTATTATTCTTTTTAACAATTATTATGCTCGCTCAATTTTTTTTAAAGAAAATATTGTTGAGTAATAACTAGATGTGGGTTTATGTGTAATGAATGAAATTCGAAAAATGAGTGCTATTATTTATATCTGAAGAATATTGAGTTTTTTTTTTTGGGCTAAGAACAAGCATCCTCTTATTGGATATGATCATGTTCAAGGCACTGTCAGACATTAAATATAAACACCTCTTTCAACAAGATTTGAATATTGATTCGTTCAGTTGTGAGAGATTAACATATTCTGATAAACCCAGTCCCATTGGTTCCTAAGAATTTTGAATTGTTTGTATTGAAATACTTCCATAGGCCCTTTACAATCTACGATCGGAGGGGAATCAAGCTTTTAATAATTTGAAATTGATGTAAATCTTGTGTATTATAAACGGTAAGAGGAATGAAATATACTATTTAGTTTTGAATATAATAATCATGTGAATATCAGTATGTCTTGTACGGTTCACCAATTTTCCTAGCTCTCCCGCATCTTTAGTGCTGAGTTGGCCTTCATGCTAGATTGAATAAGAATATGGGCGATGGCAAAAAAAAAAAAAAAAATGAATATGCACAATTGCACATTGTGCTTGCGGAAATATTCTCTCGACAAGAACCAGATTTTAATATCTTTTGATTTGGGTGTTGATATTAATTGTGACGAAAATAAAATTTACTAAGTGCATGTATTATTATCAATGTTATGTAATCCGGACCGGACCGGCCTGTCCTGCCTGGAAACCGGCGAACCGGCAGGTAAATCGGTCCGGGTTACTATTTAAAAAAAAAAACTTTAATTTTTTCCTTTAAAATTTCATACTATAAATCTAAAATTTTCAATTTCTTACCGGTTTGGTCCCGGTTTAGCTCCGGTTTGGCTTCGGTCTGACCCACTGACCCTTAACCTAGTAGCCCGACCAGTTCAATATCTGGTCCGGGTTTTAATACCTTGATTATTATTAAATAAGTGTAAATTCTACATATATTATATCATATCTATTAAGAAATTTATTTTATATTTTTATCCTAAATTTAATTCTTAGGACTCTTGCCATAAAATTTAGGGAAAATCCCACAAAAAAAACTTTAAAAATAGGAAATGACAAAATAATATTTCAAATATTTATAATACCAAAGAGATGTTAGTACATAATTTATCCTTTTTGAAATGTAAATCATATGACACTATGGGAATATTTTTCCCCCACAAGCTCTAATACCTCTCCATTCCTTGCATCAGTCACCGGAAATGCCAGCAGGGGAGAGGTCGCCGGCGGCTAGTTGCTGGAGCTTTGGTGGCGGCTGCCGGCGAGGGTAAATTTTTTTTTTTTGGCAAAAATAAAAAAATAATTATATAAAGGCATTTTTGTCATTTCATTTAAATTTCAAAAAAGACAAATTAAATACTAACATCTTTTTGGTATTATAAATATTCAAAACATCATTTAGTATTTCCTTATTTTTAAAATTCTTTTTGTGCCCTAAAATTTACTCATCCTTTCTGTGGAAATAACACAGCATTTTGATAAATATATATTTTTTATCTTATAGTATTTTGATAATAAAATATCTATCAAGATATCACAACACGGCGACCCGCTCCTGAAAATCAACTTCTATTAATTTTTTTTCGCCTACAACTTCTGTTAACAGCGTCACAATGATTGAATTTGTTGCCGATGTTTTACCTTTTAATTTGCAAAGTATGGTTGGTAATATGTTCTCGACCTTGTCTGATCTTGGTATGTTTCTTTATTACAATACAGAACTTTAGATTTTCATAACTGATATTAAATTTTAGTCTTTATCAATATTCAATTCATTTATTTCATCCTAGGAATTTATTACAGCGACATTGCCTTTAACATTGTCACAGTGATTGAATTTGTTGCAGCTGTTTTACCTTTTAATTTGCAAAGTATGCTTGGTCATATGTTCTCGACTTTGTCTTATCTCGGTATGTTTCTTTATTATAGTACAGAACTTTAGATTTACATTATTGATATTAAATTTTGGTCTTTATCAATATTCAATTGATTTATTATTTCATCCTAGGAATTTATGCGTTTCATATGCATATTTGTTTTGTCCATAACAAATTTTATGACCTAACAGTTTACTATACACTCTATAACTCTTTTAGCGCTACTTATATATAAATTTAATATGTATTGAAAATAAAAATAAAAAAATCTAGTTTCTACCAGTGCAATGCCATAGGAAATAAAATCTAGTTCAACATTTGAAAGATAATTTAGGCTATTAGTTTTTATGATTTTGTAAACAAACGCGCCAAAGGAAAAGATATTAGGAACCAGCTCCAGTTGGATCAGAATAGCGAGGAATAAAAAAGAACATTGAGGATGGAACTTCAAGAATCCAAGGCCCTTAACTTGTTCCCTAAATCTCTCTCTTCTCAGTCTGTTGGCTGGGATCTGGATAGAAGAAAGAAGAATGTGTGCGGGCGCAAAACTCAGTCACTACCTCTTCCACTTATGCAATGGCGTTTACTTTTTTTTTTCTTCAACGTATTTTTCTTCCTTATTTCATAGCCTTATTTTACTTGGGTCTATTTGGTTTGAGGGGAGGAGTTCCTCCACTTATTTGACAACATAAAAATTTAAGGAGGGATGAAAAATGTTTTTGAAATTTCCCCACCCCTCCACTTATAAGCCTCCCCTCTCAAAATAAAGGGATTTGGAGGGAATGGGTAATATTTTGGCAATATGTGACTATTATGCCCATGAAAGTTTTTATTATTCCTATGATACCCTTTTGACTTTCTTCATTATCCCTATCCTCACTTTAACATTTTGGCATGGTGTGACTATAATGCCCATAAAAGTTATAATTATTCAATTTAATAATTATAAAATTATAATTTTAAATAATTATTAAACATTCTACAAGATTCAAAAAATAATTTAAATAAAATAAGGATAAAGTTGTTCATATGAAAATATTTTACCTCCCCTCCCCTTATTAACCAAACAAAGTAATATTAAAATCTCCCTCTTTCCCTCTCCTCTCATCTCATCAATTCAAACGAGATAATACTAAAATCCCTTCCCTCCCCTCATTTTCTCTTCCTACATTAAATTCCCTCCCCTCCGTTAAACCAAACAGACCCTAAAGGTGCCTTTTGCATTTGATTATTTTGGCTTGCACCAAAATTGACAATTGGCTGCATCGCCATGCCATGCACCACGGTGTGTCGTTAATAATTATGAGTAGCACTCATTATTACTTTGTTGTGGATATAGCCATTGATAATTAAATCATGTTTTGGAAGTGTATGTATGATTTCTTTCAGCCCAAAGTAACGTTTCATGTCACTATCAAAAATTCATCTGTCTTCTCCTACCCAAAGAGGAGCCGCTCAGAAGACGATTTGCTGATGGTGGGAGGCTGAGGAAGCGGTTAATGTTATTGTTGATGAGAAAGACAATAAGAACGTAAATAAGCTGAGAGAAATGGTTTCAGAAGGAAAATGTATCAATCAATATATATAGAGATTCTAGAGAGTAAATATCACGCCTGCATCCACACGTGTATCCTAATTCTATTCTTTGTATAACTAACTTTTCTTTTTGTTAATTTATTCATCATCAAAGAGTTATTTACATAGTACTTAAAATTTAAAGAAATTAACCATAACAAAATTAAAGTTTATGATCAGCAACCTGGTAACATTTGATAGTAGCAACCTGTTAACCTACTCTCCCTAGTTTATTTTTTAAAAAAAAAAACTCTAACAGTGAAATAATAACAAAATAGTAACCGGTGAAATACTACGCAAATTAAAAAGTACTACATTTGGTTCTAAATATAAAATAAAACTGAATTTTTTTGAGAGATTAAGGAAGCTAAATAAATTACTTAATCATATCATATGTTATATATTATTAGATTATATATTATTTTATTAGTCAAATTAATTAATTTGGAGAAAAAAAAAGAAAAATATAACTACCCTAAAACAATTTAATTAACTTCCTTAATTTCTCCAAAAAAGTCAACTTTGTCTCATAATTAAGACTAAAGGTAGTATTTTTTTTCAGGAAAAAGACAAAATGATACAGTAGAAGTCATTTAAGTCTTACAAAGATTGAAAATTAACATAACAAAAATGCAAAATATGAAGGTTTTGAACAGAATTAAGAGAATTGTAATAAATTTAGAAGGAGAGTAAATTTGATATCATTTAAGATATTTATGAAAATTAATCATTTAATCCTTATAATTTTGAATTAATTAAATTTAATCTTTAGATTTTGATTGGTGTAAATTAATTCCTATATTTTGATTCAATTTCAAACTTGCTCTTTGCAACTCAATCTCTATAATTTCAATCCTTTAAAACATTGATTTCTAGTGTTAAGGAGTAACTTTGGTGTTTATAATTTTATTTTTAAGATATATATACTGACATTTTGATTAATTAGAATTATAAAAACTGAATTGCGAGTCAAAAACTGAAAACTCATTAATAGAGTTTTGGCGAGTCAAATTTATAGCGATTAACTTATACAGAGTCAAAATTTATGAACCAAATTTTATCTTTTTTTCTTTTGGCCAACAACCAAATTTTATCTAAAAACTATAGAAATTAAACGATTAATTTTTTCATTCAACTTATTAGATTTCGTCCAATATGTTTCCTTGTCCCAAAATGATTTCCATGCTCAAGCCAATTCACCTCGTCTTCTAACTCCTTTTAGGCCATTTTTTTTTAAAATTTAAAAGTGAATACAAAGTCTAGTCCTTATACCCCCTCCGGTCCTAATTATAAGATAAAGTTGATTTTTTTTGGAGAAATTAAGGAAGTCAATTAAATTACTTTAGAGTATTTATATTTTTAGTATCTTTAAATTATATATTAGTTTATTAGTCAAATTAATTAGTTTGGAGAAAAAAATAAAAATATAAACACTCTAAAATAATTTAATTGGCTTCCTTAATTTCTCCAAAAAAGTCAACTTTGTCTTATAATTAGGACCGGAGGGAGTATTATACTTTGTCCTCATTTAAGTTTTGGTCCATCAAGTTTCTTTACACCTAAAAACTTAAAGACTAAAACTTTATTTTTTTTTCTAACATTGACAACACTTATGATTTCATGTTATAGGGATCCAAACAAAGATAATGGTAAGTTATAAGACAAAACATTGTATGAACTCTAAATTTAATTACAAACGCAAAAGAAACAACATTAGTTGCATCAAGCGAACTATTATGCAGGCGTTAAACTCTAAAATTATATCAAAAGATTTAAAAATTAAATATTTAAACTATACCAATATATATATATATATATATATATCTCATCATCCTAGTTAAAATGTCTCACTCCCAAACATAATAATGTTGTGTTTTAAAACTATATAATATAACTATGTTCAATTTAAAAGCCGCATACTTAGAAATGAAACGCACGAAGACCACATCGATATTATATTTATTACAAGAATGCAGAACTTCTGGGTCAAACACTTTAATAAGAACAAAACATAAAATAAAATTGATTTGTCATAGAGTGTTTGGGAAACACCCAAACGGTGGTTTCAGAAGCTATTTTCCGTAAATCGAGATAAACTCTTCTCACATACTTATCTCGTAAATCATAAATGTTATTCTTAAAAGATAATCCAAACACACACTTAATTGTTAAGCCTGCAGAATAATGCGTTATAGCAGGAATTCCTGTGGAAGCAAAAGCACTCATAGACCAGAAGTCTAGAATCTGATCCTAGAAAAATCACGGAGAGCTGGTGAGATGAGCGAGAAACACAGAACAAAAAGTAGGATTGAGAATGGACCAGACTAGACTGGGTTTAGCCTCAAACCGAGGTCTGGTTTGGATAGTACCTCGAGTTGTACAAGACAACCTGAGGTCCGGTCTGGTCCAGCACCAGCCTAAGCTCAGGTTGGACCAGACTAGGTCAAGTGGACAATCTAGGACCTATTTGATGATTTTTTTTTTTTTTTTGCATTATTTGAAAGGTATTATTTGAAACTATTAAGATCATAACAATACCTATAATAATATAAAACTCATCATAAAACATTAAAACCTAATCATAAATTTATAATAATCTCCAACAACATTCAGCAACAATAAAAAGCAACACGAGTGTGAACTGACAGTACAACATTAATTGTATCCGTTAAGAACAAGATGTGGAGCCACCAACGCAAGCTCCTAACCCCTCTAAGAGTTCCTCCACGTCCAACATTGCAACAAGGCAGAGCGACAATATTGACTTATGTGTTGAGGCCTAAGATGAGGTCGTGGTGAAGATACAGGATGGAGACGAGACAATGGAGCTCTCGGATTCGGGTCAGTAGTGCTGTAAGCTTCCCTTTTCTTATGTTATTATATGTTAATTATGAATATATTAGCTTAGAATTGCTAGGGTGCTACCTCTAAATTATTCCCAAGAAGAATTAAGGATGTTATTCGGGAAAATAATGTTAATATTCTGGTACTTAGTGAAACACGTATTAGTGGCAACAGAGCAAATAATGTCATTAGGAAATTGGGGTTTAATAAGTGGATCCGAATGGGGTATGCTGGTGGGATTGGCTACTATGGAATGTAGAAGAGGTTACCATTAAATATATTTTATCATCAACTTAAGCTTTGCATGTAGAAGCGGTGTGGAATGATAACTCCCATATGTTTTTCTTATCATGTGTCTACGCTGAGCCAAATTGCCTTATGCGCAAAATCTGTGGTTTGAACTTCTTGATATAAAGTAAATCGATTACTGGCTCTTGGATTGTGATAGGGGGTTTCAACACTTACTTGATAAGTGAAGATAAGACGGGAGGGTACAAACCTAACTGGAGATCAAGGAAGCAGTTCAGGGATTGCATTAATCAAACGAATCTTATTGAAACAGAAGTAGTTGGCGATTGTTTCACATGGGAAAAGAACCTTCTTAAGGAAAGAATTGATTGGGCTTTTACCAATGCAGAATAGAACAAATTTTTTCCTCTGACCAAGATCCATCATCTTAATAAATATGGATCATATCACCATCCTATCCTCCTCCACAGTAATTCGGTTACTCAAAACAACCGTCTTAAACCTGCTTTTTGATGCCAAGCGGGGTGGTTCCTTAAAGATGGATTTAAGGAGATTGTAGGAAGATGTTGGGGCTGAGAAACTTGGAAGAATAAGATTAAACGCTTTACAGAAGAGGCTGAGGAATGGAACAGATATAAGGGGGTAACCCTGGCTAAAAAAAAAAGAAATATTGTAAAAAGAATATAGAGGGGGTTGAACGGGCCAAAAGACAAAGATAATCAATATTTAGTACAATCTGAAAAGGAACTGTGGAAAGAGTACAACAAGATTCTTGCACAAGAAGAATCGCTTTGGTACCGGAAATCCAAATGTAGCTAGTTGAAGTAGGGTGATGAGAATAGCAATTTTTTCCACATTATTGCTCTTATCAGACAACAAAGAAACAGAATTAAAGCTTTCAGGAACTCAAAAGGGGATTGGATTTTTGAACAAGAGAAACTCAAGAATCTCGCCATTGGTTATTATAGAAGATTGTTTAGCAGTGAGAGCATTGGAACTCATGCTCTCTATACTCAATCTTACTTTCTTAAATTGAGTAAGGATGAGATACATGGCCTGCATGCAAAAACCTCAAATAAAGAAGTCAGGAACGCTACTTTTCATATGGAAGCATTCAAGTCTTCTGGGCCTAATGGGATACAAGCGGTGTTTTATCAGGAGTATTGGCATATAATTATTGTGGAGTCCATTTGTGAGTTGGTTCAAAGATTTTTTCAAAACCCATTGAGTACGAAGGATGTAAACAACACTAACCTAGTCCTCATCCCAAAAATTGATAATGTCAGCTATAAGGTTATCACCAAACTCATTAGTCACCGACCTGAGGGTGTTAATAGGCAAACTTGTTCGTCCTCACCAATGTAACTTTATATCAGGGATACAAAGCAGTGATAATATTATCATTACTCGAAGAAGTTATCCACTTTATGAAGATGCGAAAAGGCAGTAAGGGATAGATGGCTGTCAAAGTGGACCATGTAAAAGCATACGACAGCCTTGAGTGGTCATTCATTCATGATACTATTCAGGCAGTAGGCATAGTGGACAGGTTGTGTGAGGCAATCATGGCTTATACAACTAATTCTTCTTTTCGATTTTTATGGAATGGTGAGGCAACCAACAGTTTTACTTTATCCAGGGGCATTAAACAAGGGGATCCAATATCTGCTTACATATTTACTTTATGTGTGGAGAGATTGAACCATATTATTCAGGATGTTGTGGAAGAAGGAGAATGGAAGCCGATTCGACTTACTACAGATAGCCCTAATATCTCCTACCTTTTCTTTACAGATGACCTCATTCTTTTTAGACAAGCTTCAGAGGACCAGGCGAAAACTATGATGAAATGTCTCCAGATTTTTTGTGATGCCTTCTTTTTGGTCAAAAAGTGAGCAGGGGAAAGACTAGAGTTTGCTTCTCCAGAAATGTTTATTCATCTAAAGCTATAGACTTAAGTCAACGAATAGGGGTTATGTTAACAGGAGACTTGGGCAAGTATTTGAGGATCCCATTAATTCAGAAAAGGGAATCCTATGTAACGTTTGCTCCCATTATGGAAAGAACTCAGAAAAAGTTAGCGTGCTGGAAGAAAGGTTGCTTGAATCTAACGGGTCAGGCTACTCTAATCTAGTCGATCCTTTCAGCATTTCCATCCTACCACATGTAGACTATGTTACTACCGAAGGGATTGCTAAAAGATCTAGAAAAAAAAGAGCAGGGGCTTCTTATGGGGAGACAATGAAGAAGGGAGGAAATTATACTTACTTTCATGGGACTTGATTAGGAAGGACAAAAAAGAAGGCAGACTAGGTATTAGAGACCTGGAAAAACAAAACAATGCATTCTTAATGAAGCTATGTTAGATCCAAGTGCTGAGGGCTAAATACAAATGTTGTGATGAAGCTATACCTACAGTCGAAAAGAAGCAAAATTCATCCCTTACTTGGAGAGGTATATGTATTGTTTGGGATAGTTTCCTCATAGGAGTTGGAGTTAAAGTGAGAAATGGAAGACAAGCCTCTTTCTGGTTTAATACCTGGTCGGAGATTAATACCCCTTTGATTACACTTATTCAGGGCTTTGAAGCCTTTACAGATCGCAAGGAGAAAGTCTTGGAGTATGTCACCCCTTGGGGGGAATTAGATAGAGATCGATTAGGAAGATGGTTCCATCCACATGTTGTTGATCGAATTCTGTGTGTGCACCTACCTCATGAGGAGAGGATAATACTTTTGGAAACCATCATCGGATGGTTATTTTTCTGTTAGTTTTGCATATCATTTTCTGTTTGCAGTTATCCATAGAGCAGGTTCTATATGGGGAGCATTATGAAAGTGGTCAGTCCCAAAGAAAATTAAATCCTTCATGTAGCTATTTATGCATAAAAGAGCCCACACGACACAACTCAGAGCGAGAAGAGGCATTACAGAGGCAGCTGGATGTCCTTTCAGGTGCCTATAAAAAGAGCATTCAATGTACTTACTTAGAGACCATCCAAACACAAGAGACAGATGGGTTTCAGTGATCACACCCTCCGTGTAGGAGCTATTCTTCTCCTTGCAAGGGGAGGAGTAGGTACGATGGAACCTAAAACACGAGGCGGGTAAGAAGTTCACTAACAGACCTAGCTGGTCAACACTATTTAGATATGTTGCTGGGATATTTGGGTCTCCAGATACCACCATCTCTTTCAAGGAGGAAGTTAGTGAATGGACATCCAGGCAATGGATAGCTTCTATCGTGCTTGTACGAACCAGGAGTTGATTTGAAAGTGCAATTTCTACACAAGGAGGCAGTCAATGCAGCAGAATAGGCATGACCTACATGAAGATTATATGAGACTTGAAGTGGATGGCTCAGTATTGAGTGATGGTAGAAGTGGATGCGGAGGAGTCCTAATGGACTACTAGCTAGGATGGATTTTGGGCTTTAGTAGTAAATGTAGAGCAGTTCCATCGGTTATAGCAAAGTTAATAGCAGTTATTCATGGCCTTAACATCTGTTGGGCTAGAGGCTATAGGAAAATCTATATTTTTACTAATTGTATAAACATTATCAATTTGTTATCTAAAGGATGTGAGGAGGATCATCCCTTCCAAGACATTGTGGAGGAAGCGAGATCTTTCATCTATAGAGATTGACAAATCAATCTTAACCATCTCTATAGGGAACAAAACACTACTGTAAATAGATTGGCTAGGTTATCTTATCATTTGATAGGGAATTTTTATTTCTTTAATCAACCACCACCTTCTATAACAAGGGAGGTGGTTGATGAAATAGGGTAGATTTTTTTTTATGTTTTTGGTGTAAGGTCTCCTCTTTTTGGGAAATTTGTATTCAGGTATTATTTAAAAAAAAAAAAAAGCCAGCATCAATCAGTAAACTTGAAAGATTTATTAATTGTCATGATGGAAATATTATCAGACAAGACAGCAGCCTAAATCTGACTTCAATTTCATTTTTTCCGCTCTTTCCTTTTCTTATGATATCGATATGTTCTTAGCTACGTCGTGTATTTTCGCATGCCCCTAGTCATTATTCTCAAATATTACACTTTACTGTAAGACTAAAAAAAATACAATTTTTTATTTTTTTTATTTTTCTCCACTGAAATTTGCTAATTTGGAAGTTACGTTGAAAACTTGAAGTCACTACCATAATCATCCTTGTGCTAAGGGTCTGTTTGGTTTGAAGGGAGGGGATAAGAGGGATTTTAATAGAGGGGAGGGATTTTAATATTATCTTATTTAGATTGATCAGAAGAAAGGGGAGGAGAAGAATTTTAATGTTACCTTATTTAATGCAGGAGGAGAGGGAAATTGTTTTCACATGGATAACTTTACCCTTATGTTATAAGTGATTTTTTCCCAACTTTATTAAATGTATAATAAAATCTAATTATAAATAATATTTTTATGCCCTAAATTATAAATAACATTTATTACAATTAGATATATATATATATATAATTATATTTTATAATTATAGTTATATATATACTCTTTTAGTCAAAGATGGTAAAGGGTGTTTCTGGGTTAATGACAAAATTTCATAGACATTTTAGTCTAATTGATCAAATATTTCCAGCCTTTCTATCAAATCACCAAGAGAGGTTTTGAGGGGAGGGAGGGAAAAATTTTAAAAAATTTTCCCTCCCCTCCTAAATTTTTAGTCTTATCAATTAAGGGGAAGTGAGTAAGATCCCTCTCCTCCCCTTCCTCCCACTCCCCTCAAACGAAACAAAGCCTAAGGTTTGAAGGGGCATGTGTTGCAAATTCCACACACTACTCTACCCTCTAGTTGCATAAATAATAGGGAAAATCCCTCAAAAAGCATCCGAAAATCATGAAAAGACAAAGGGGTGCTTTGAATTTCTGAAATCATGCAGAGGTGCTTTGTGACTGATCAAAGATTTATAAATTCAGAGGAAATAACCAATTTGCCCTTACTTATTTTTGTATTAAAATAATAATTACCCCACCGATCGGTCGGCCACCACTCCAGCTGGCGGGGGCTTCGGCGAGAATATTCCCTAACTTTGGGAATAATTCCCAAAGTTGGGGGTGGGGGTTTGAACTCCCCACCAGTGGTCACGCACAAAAAGTGCATTACCACTAGGCTAGCAAAGCCTTTTAATATATATGGTGCAAAAAAAAAAAAAAATATATATATATATATAGTTACATTTGATTTTTAACTAAGCCAACCAACAAGTTCAGATAAGGAATTGATAAATTGATAAAAAAAATTTAACAAGTTCATATAAGGATTTCACAATTTTTGTTTTTTAAACAAAAAATCCACCTACTCTCTCAGACCATTCACTAGTTTAGATAAGAAATTCCCGAGTTCATATGAGTAATTAACAAATTAAGATAAGGATTTCGCAACTTTTGTTTGAATAAAAAATTCACTTTCGTTGTCAGGCCATTCACAAGTTTAGATGAAGAATTCCCGCCTTCAGATAAGAAATTGAAAACTTTAGATAACGAATTCACAACTTTTGTTTAAGTAAAAGATTCACTTGCGCTCTCAGGCCATTCACAAGTTTAGATATAGAATTACCAAGTTTCGATAAGGAATTCACAAGTTCATATATGAGATCGGGAATTCGCAACCTTATTTTCGTAAACTTATCTGATAAAGATAATCTCACAAGCTTAGAAATTCGCAACCTTTAATAAAAATTTGTAACCTTTGTTACTCCAGACTCCAATAGATTTAAATGATTTGTTTTGGTTTAAATTTTATTGCAATTATGATTTTTTTTTCAAAAGTTTACTAATATTTTTCTATTTGATTTTATAATAAAAATATATTTCATATATACATTTAAAATATGATATAGTGTTTTTTTAAATAAAATGTATGATCATATCACCGAAATTTACCATTAAATGTGGGACTTGGCTATTCTTGTATGCTCTTATCATCCTCTTTCCATCTACTTCTTCTCTCAATGTTTAGACTGAAATTTGAGTGGTTTGGATTTAATGATTTATAAAAATATTTTTTTAAAAAAATATGTTTTATTACAGTTTTAAATTATTATAACTAAAATAATAAGGTTACGAATTTTTATCTAAGGTTGCGAATTCCTGATATGAGATTGTGAATTCCTTATCTGAACTTATCAATTTCTTATCTGAACTTGGTAATTTTGTATCTAAACTTGTAAATGGCTTGAGAGCGCAAGTGAATCTTTTACTTAAACAAAAGTTGTGAATTCATTATCTGAAGTTATCAATTTCTTATCTGAAGGCGGGAATTCTTTATCTAAACTTGTGAATGGCTTGAAAGCGAAAGTGAATTTTTTGTTCAAAAAAAAGTTGCGAAATCATTATCTCAATTTGTTAATTACTCATGTGAACTCGGGAATTCTTTATCTAAACTAGTGAATGGTCTGAGAGAGTAGGTGGATTTTTTGCTTAAAAAATTAAAGTTGTGAAATCTTTATATGAACTTGTTAATTTTTTTTATCAATTTATCAATTCCTTATCTAAACTTGTTGTTAGCTTAGTTAAAAATCAAAAGTTACTATATATATATATATATATATATATATTTTTTTTGCACCATATATATTAAAAGGTTTCGCTAGTCTAGTGGTAATGCATTTTTTATGCATGACCACTGGGGGGAAGTTTGAAGCCCCCTTTGGGAATTATTCCCAAAGCCATGTAGACTTCGCTTATTCCAACTAGCTGTTGTGATGAAATTGACAAAAGCTCCCGTAATTTTTTGTGGGGGTCAACATCCGAAAAGAGAAAAGCCCATCTAGTGGTAGAGTCGGGAATTCGGGCCGAGCCCGTTTAGGCCCGAACCCGTCAAGGGCCGGGCCTATGATTTGGAGGCTGAAAATGGAAGCGGGCCTAAAAGGGCCTGCCCTGAAGCCCTGAGGGCCGGCCCTTTTAGGCCCGTTTAATTTTTTTTTTTTAAATGGGCATAAGACAATGGGCAGTAAGCATTGGTCAGAGGTAGAGTTAACCTAACCTAACCCTCATATAAAAAATGCTCTCACATTGATTCAGACATCATTTGAAGCTTCTCTTCTTTTATTTTCTTTTTTCTTTTTTTGCATGTATGCGCCAAAATCCAAATCAGGTGTTATATTATTACTGACATTTGAAGCTTGTAGGCTTGTTTGATTGTGGCTGTGAACTTATTTAATTGGTTATGAACATTAATTATGGTTTGGACTTAAGTTTTAGTATTTGTGTTCTATTAAACTTGGATAATATTTATGTTTTAAATTAGGTATTTTAGTCTTTATGAGAATAAGAAACAAAAAAAGAATGGCAAAAAAAAAAATGTAAACGGACCAAAAACCCGCGGGCCTAACTTAAACGGGCCGGGCCGCCCTAAAAGGGTACAGAATTGGACTCGGGCCTAAACGGCCCGTTTAGGCCCGAGCCCGTCACGGGCCGACCCGTTTTCCAGCACTATCTAGTGGCATGGGACAAGGTGTGCAAAACAAAGGTGCTAGGGGGGCTTAGTGTACGACATTCGAAATTACAGAATAAGTCGTTCCTCATGAAGATTGGCTGGGGTCTTACTACGAACAGAGATGCACTATGGACACACGTTATTCGGGGCAAATACCGATGTGGAACCGATTTAATCCCCAATATCAACATGAAACGAACTGGTTCTAGAATATGGTCTGGCATTAAATCAACGAGCAATTTCGTGAAGGGGTTGAGATTCATCGCTCTCATGGTCAGCAGCGGGCAAGATGGAAATATGAAAGGCACAGTCAGTTCTCAATCAAATTTGCTTATGATCTCATTGCTAACCACCAGAGTCAGGGAACGAATAACTGGTCCAAACTGTGGAAACTATGTTGTCCGCAAAGGTGTAAAATGCACTTATGGATTCTAATGCATGATAGACTCCTAACCAATGACTTACTCTGCTCAGAAGGACTTCACCCAGACGGTCTGTGTACTTGTGTCAAACCTCATCAGAAAAGGCAATTCATGTGATGCGTGACTGCATACAAGCGAGGCAGATTTGGCTAGCATTAGGAATAAGCCCTGCGAACCATCAATTTTGGAATAGTTGATTAGAGATCTGGATATGCTCTAACATTAGGCAAAATAAAATGACTGAGTACGGAAGGTGGAGGGATCTATTCGGTATCACATGCTGGATCCTGTGGCATAGAAGAAATGAGCGTATTCATCAAATGGTAAGCTCGAGTGTTCATGAAGTGTTAGCGGAGATAAAAGGTATCATGAGACGTATGGAACGTGCTGCAAAGTTTAATGCGCAGTGTCAGAGGATTTCTATTAGACGGACTCACGGGACAGCAAGTAGAAACGATGAATCTTCAAGTATGAAAGTATGAGTATATGAGGGTGTTTGTCTGAGCCATTTAACAGCCAATCAGACGATTGAGTGGCCAAATCGGCCTTCTATATCTTAAAGAAGGTGTTTGGTTAGATGATAGACTTATAGAAAAAAGCCAGAAAAAGCTCCTATGCATATAAGTTAAGAATTGAAGCTTTTGAATGGGTTAAGAATTGAAGCTTTTGAATGGGCCCTGAGTGTTGGCTTCTATTTTGAAGAGTATTTTCATATTTTTGGGGATCAATGAGGTACTCAAAATCACTTTTAATCATAAAACTTCTATTATGAAAAATGTTCTAAATAATTTTTTCTTTCTTTAGATAGTAATCTTCTGCTAATTAGAGAATATTTTGGGATAAGGGTTTAGGCAAGTTTTGAGTTTGTCAATATATGACTGTAGAAATGTAGAGAATAATTAATAATTAATTTTAATCAGTTTAAATTTATTATTTAGTTGTTTTATGATTTTATAATCAATTTCTTTTATAAACATGTCATAAATTAGTTTCTATATGGTGTTTTTATATAAGTCTCTTATCCAATCACGAATCCAAACATTCATCATTTTATCTAATGTTACTTTTTTCCAATCTTCAGAGAAAAGCCGTTGTACAATCACCTTTGAGCTAGGATCCGCTTGAGATAGTAATGTGAACTCCTTGACATGTCAGAGTGGAATCAAGTCAACTGGGGTGTATTTGTTGTTCATTTTCAAGAGCCTAGAGTTCTTTCACCTCTGCTCTGGTCTATTGTTATCTGTTCTATTTTAAGTGCTCCACGACATGTTTTCAAAATTGTTAATAATCATATTTTGATTTTGGGTTGTTTTGTTTGTTGAATTATCTTATAAAATGTTGGCTTCAGATTGACAAATGGCTAAAGAAGCAACTGCTACTCCATCAACATCTTCTTTTGACTATGTTGTCTTGGGGGATGATCATGAGAACCTAAGAACTGTCAGAGGCACATCCAACCACACAAGTCCTAGGATCGAACCTGAGAGGTTGAAACTTCGGCACAGGATTGGCTGGGGACCATTTGGTGATCTTTGGTTAGCAACTCATCATCAGTCAACTGAAGATTATGATGAGTACCATGAAGTTGCTGTCAAGATGTTGTATCCAATCAAAGAGGGCAACTTGAGGACTGTATTAGAGAAATTTGATGAATTCTATCACAAGTGCCGAGGAGTGACTGGGGTTTGCTGGCTCCATGGAATTTCAATTCTAAACGGAAGGGTAGGACTAATTTTAATCTTGCTCTTGTATATTCCAAGTTACTATCAACTTGGACCTCACTAACAATGAATCTTCTTTCCCCTTTCAGATATGCATCATTATGAATTTCTATGACGGATCTGTCAGTGACAAATTGGCTAGGCTCAGAGAAGGAAGGATTTCATTGCATGATGTGTTGAGGTGATATTGATAATTGATGTATCGAAAAAATAAATATAAAGGACTGTCAATCCTAAAGGCATTTTACTGGCTGCAGGTATGGAATCAATCTGGCCCAAGGTATTCTGAAACTTCATTCTAAAGGAATCCTAATTCTCAACCTTAAACCCTTTAATGTGCTTCTTGATGTTAATGACCTAGCTATTTTGGGAGATTTTGGCGTTCCCAGTCTTCTGCTTGGCCTCTCATTCCAAGGCTCAGATATGGTTCACAGGCGGGGGACTCCAAATTACATGGCTCCAGAACAATGGGAACCTGAAGTCAAAGGCCCTATATCCTTTGAGGCAGATTCATGGGAATTTGGGTGCACCATTATGGAAATGTTGACTGGTAATCAACCTTGGTATGGGAGATCAGTTGGTGATATAAACCAACCAGTAGTTAGAAAACATGAAAAACCTCTTATTCCCAGTGGTCTTCCTCCTTCAGTTGAGAATGTCCTCAGTGGATGCTTTGAGTATGGTTTAAGGAGTCGTCCCTTAATGATGGATATTTTGAGCGTATTTAAAAGGTTTGCAATTTTTTCCCCAAAATTTTGCAAGAAAATTTGCGATTTTGTAATTAGACAGCTTTTGGGCATCTTCATGGCTTATTCTATTCTTTTGCATTCAGTTTAAGTGGCTTATCAAGTTCCAGTAAACGTACATTTATCCTCCTACAAAACATAATTATATCATATTAGTGATGCAAGTATAGGTGTTCCATTTCCATTGGCTATTGTATCAAAGGGGTTGAACTAATTCCTTTTGACTGTTCTCACTCTGTAGAGGTTATATGATGTATCTTGTATGTCCTGATGCATATATATGACAAGATTCATTCTGACTACTATGTAAGAGCTTACTGTGTCATCTATAGTTACTAAATGGCCGACAGTGAACTAGAGGGATCATGTCCCTTACATTTAACTCATAAGAGGTAGGAGTTATTATTAGTGTAAATTGAGGCGAAACTTATACTTACAAGTAATAGTTTAGAGACCTCCTTTAAGAGCATTGGACATGTCCCAGCATAAAAAGTTTTGTATTTAGTATTTTCACATGATGCGCACAATCAACTATTATTATGGATATGATCTTCCTTAGGAAATCACTATTTGCAGGACAGACATTAGGTTTCCAGCTTTTTAATTCCATGTGCCCCGCATAAAATTTGGCCGTTGATTTTGTATCTGAATGTCGCTGCTCTGAACTTGTCTTCTGATTGTGGATAATGTCTGGACCACAAGTTGGAACTCTTATCAATTATCAATGTTGTGATCACCAAAAAAACAATTGAGAAATACTAAATCTAATTTTAATTAAGCGTAGTTTTCCTTTAGTTATTGTCTAGTCGCGTTCAAGAAAATAACAAAATATTTTATTTAAAAAAAACTGCTGCAACTAGTTCTCTGTTCTCATTTGTTCTGCTAACTTCGCAGCTCTCTGGATGCATTAGCCAATGATGGAGGATGGCAATATCTCGGAAACGTGAAGGTTGCTGAAGAATCAAGTAGCACAGCCTATACAGATTGGTTTGTTTTAAAGGATCGTCTCCAGGTGAATGACATGGTAAGATCTAGAAAACCAACCAATTCATGCAAACGTCAAAACATGGATATCCCGGAGGGAACTGTTGTTGGTTTAGAACGTGGTGCAGATCATGGTTTTGTTTTAGTGAGGATCCACGGTATTCATGACCCTTTAAGGATTCGTAGTTCAACCCTGGAGCGCGTCACATTTGGTTTGGCAGCTGGTGATTGGGTACGCTTGAAGGAAGAAGATGAGAAGCACTCACCGGTGGGCATTCTACATTCCATTAGCCGTGTTGGATTTATTGTAATGCAAACTCTCCGGCGAGGTAGTTCCTCAGAACTTGAAATGGCAGAGCCTTACTGTGTGGGGCAGTTTGTAAGGCTTAAAGTCAATGCTTTGAGTCCTCGATTTGAATGGCCTCGTAAAAGGGGAGGAGCCTGGCCTACTGGAAGGATATCATGGATCCTACCAAATGGGTGTCTAATTGTCAAATTCCTAGGGAAGTTGACTTTTGGGGTTGAAGCAAGCACCTTCTTAGCTGATCAGTCCGAGGTTGAAGCAGTTAACTTTAGTACTCGCCCTGTGATCATAGAGAGATATAAACATGTAGAGGATCATCACTGGATAGTCAGACCTGTCCTAATTGCATTTGGCCTGTTTACAGTTTTGAAATTAGGCCTATCAATTGGAAAGAAAATGAGCACGAACAAGGTGCACCCAAAAGAGGGCGAAAGTCAGCACATAGATGGCCAGAATGTCAGCAACACTGCCTATGGAACTTCTGGTGCTGCAAATCCTGGCATCACGGTATGGGTTCCTTCAGTTTCCAATATTCTTTTCAGAGAAGGCGCTAATGCTCCAACTGATCGGTAGTATTACCGATCTCATCACAGTCATATAACTTATGAATGTACAGGTTACTATTAACTAGCTTCTGCACCAGTGAAGGATATCCATCAAATGTCCTGCTATACTGCAATTTGTCGATACTTCAAAATGGAACAATGTAACGTAAATGCAGACTGGTATCACTCTGAATGCAAAAATTGTATATGTGCATTCCTATGATTAGCTTACATTGTTCATGCTTATTTTCCACCCAAGATGCTCTGTCATCTACGGTTAACCCGGGCAAAGAGGACAATGGGTCCGTGTGACTGCTCCGACGACTAGACCGGCTTTGGGTTAGAAACCTCCGACGAGCCAGACATATTTGCCGGTGAACAAAACCAAAACCAGAACTAGAACGCTGTCTTTCTCTTTCAAATCTAGAAATTGCGGTGACTATATAATTCCTTTCCTCTGTTTTGGTGATCTCCCACAAAGCACAACCTCTATTTGAAGTCGATAAGAAGCTATCACAACTCGCCACAGACCCACTTTCTTTGCACTTTTGGGTTGCCGAAGAGGAAGGTTCAGACTCTTCTTGATTTCCATTGGGTTAACGTTTTAATGTCTCCAGGACCCTGTAAATTATTCAAGGGACTGATCCCTTTCTTCTTTGTTTTTTCCCCATTAAACCCCATTGTGTTTTTGTTGCTTTTCCTATCTGAGAATTCTTCTTCTTTCACCTTTTCTTGTAGATTAAGTTTTGAATATACCCCTAGCGTTGTTGGTAACTTAACTATAGGTAATGATAATTTGAGTATAGCAATTAACAACTATTTCTATTAGGTGTCATTAATAACTTGAGTATTGACTAAAGGCGTAATGGTATTGACTAGAGGCGCAAATGTATTAACTAAACGAGCAATGATATTAAGTAAAAGCACAAACATATTGACTAAAGATGCAATGATATTGATTAAAAGAGTAATGATGTTGACTAAAGTCGAAAAAGTATTGACTAAAGGCGTAATGTGACGACTTCTTATTTTTAGATAATTTTGAGACATATTTTAATATATTTGGGAGTCATCTATAATAAATCAAATGGATTTTAGTCAGATTTTGATAAGATATCAATTTAAAGGGATTTCATTATAGATATCAAAGTTTAGGATAAAAATAATGTTTTTGATATTAAAGATAAAAATAATAAAATTAATAATAAAAATAATAATTTAAACTAAAAAGGACAAGATATTTTGATTATTATTATTATCATTATTTATTATTATCACTATCTATTTTTATATCTTTTTGTTTGATTTTATTTTGCTAGAGAGATATTGCATGAGGATCTAGGAATCTGACCTATATATAAGGGATTAAACTTCTTTAGAAAGAGAGGGGGAGAACACACATTAGGGTACGAACGAAAGGAGAGGCGTTCGGGCTCGATCATCATCTTCATGGGAGGACGAGAAGACTGTGGAGGCGACTGATTTGAAGACCGGCAACACCAATGGATCAAAGGACGTTGTGGAAAATTGGAGGCAATTGAAGCCAAGGAATTGAAACTTAAAAGATATTTGAGGCTCAGTGGTTTTATTAATTTCTTCTCTTTCCTTTCAGTTAACTCTTATTTTGCTGTGAATTATTATTGCTTTGATTTGGTTTTAGTTATGATTATGAGTAGCTAAATTTCGTATTCTAGGATTGCTTTGAACTATTAGATAGATTAAGACTCTTCTTTTTATTTCTTTTATTTATTAATGAAATTTATGTATTGATTTTATCTCGTGCTTAATGTTTCTGGGTGATTGGCCACTATTTAGATTATTAGGTTCAATTGAGTGATGCTTGAGAAAGCTAATTTAATTGTAGAACTTAGGTAAAATCATGCTAAACTTGAAATTTAGAGGTTAAATGGATGGTTTGTTAATAAAATAGAGATATATCTATTAGCCTAGCATTGTCTAATTGAGAATAGATCTTAATGAGTGTTTTCGTTAACTAAGACAAGAGATTGTACATGTTAATTGAGAATATAAAATTGGTTTTAACTTTAGAAAGCTTTATCAATTAATTTTGGACCTCTAACAAACACATCTTTTCATTATCAATTTAAGATTTAAGTTAGTCTTATGAAATACAATAGAGATAAGTAATCCTAAGTTCCTCCGATTTTTTTTTAAAAAAAAGGGTAAACAGTACTTTTGGTCCCTCAAGTTTGGGGCAATTTTTGTTTTGGTCCCCGGAGTTTAACAGCTGTGGTTTTGGTCCCTCAACTTTGGACCGTTTCAAAACATTGGTCTCTCAACTTTCAGAAGGACTTGCTGGGCCCTCTGACGGCGTTAAATCATCCCAGGTGGCACTAACGATGTTAAAATTGACTATGTGGCATGCTGAGTAGACCGCTGATGTGGCAAGTTTTATATATGTGGGCTGAATTTAAAAACGAAACAGAAAACCTGACAGCAAAAAATGAAGCAACAGAACAAAAACTCGACCCAAGAGGACTCACGCTTTAGGAAGAAGTGGAAAAGGGCGAATGAATCCACTGTTTCGACGAGCAAAAGCGGCGCTGTTAGGTCATATCCGAGCGATGGTGATTTTGCCGGTGAAGTCTGAGAGGAGCGACTAGCTTCGAATAGTCAAGGCATTATCCGAATAGTCAGTGTGATTTTAAACTCGGTTTCTAAATATGTTATCCGGATAGTAGGATAACTATTCGAATAGTAAGGGCACTATTCGATTAGTATGATGATTATCCAAATAAGCTTTTGATGAATTTCAACATCGAATAATCACAAGACTATCAGGATAGTAAGGAGACTATTAGAATAATATTTGACATATTTCAAAGAGGACTATTCGAATAGTAATGGAACTATCAGAATAGTCTCAGTGCAAAAAATCAAATATTATTCGAATAATGAAGTTACTATTCGAATAGTCCATAACTGAAAAAGGGTGATTTTATTCGAATAGAAGAAGTACTATTCGAATAACGCAGCAGACTCTGTTTCTTTCAGCATGGGCGATGTTCAGTATTTTGGTCATATCTCCCAAACCATAACTCGGATTGAAGTGAAATCAGTGGCATATGAAACTAGACTTCCAATGCGTCATTTTGACACCAAGATCACATTAAAAGGAGTTCAGATGTGAGAGAGATGATCTGTTGAAGTTGATACATGAATCAGCATCATATTCCTGGACAGCTTTGGTATTTTGGACATAACTCCCAAACTATACATCGGATTGAGACGAAACCAGTGCCATATGAAAATAGACTCAAAGAGATTTCCATGGATAGTTAATTTGGAATATTTGAAGTTATATCCTAAGAGCTATGCCTTCTGGAAGTTGCTACTCGTGATTTCAGAGATTGTCTAAGAACAATAGATACTCTTTGGATCATAACTTTCTATATACAATGAGTTTGGAGCTGATTCTTGTTGCATTGAAATGTAGACGATGAGAGCTTTCCGATGATATATAATTTATCATGGATTTATATCCAAAGAGTGACGCCCTCAGAAGTTTATTCAAATATAGAGGTTGCAGTATACGTTTGTGAAGATTCATTATCAAAGGTGCACTATTCGAATAAAGCAAGTACTATTCGAATAATATCATATATTTTGTGTGAAAGACTATTCGAATAACGGTTGGAATATTCGAATATGAAAGTTCATTATGAAAAATATTATTCGAATACAAATGACACTATTCGAATAATATCATTTGTTTTACAAGGCAGCTATTCGAATAAGGAATTCACTATTCGAATACACTTCAAGTTCTAAAAGTTTATTCGGATAGAGGATAAAGTATTCGAATAAATATTACTCATTATCAAAGAAGGCTATTCGAATACAACAGATGTTATCCGAATAACTGATTTTCCAGAAAACAGAGTATCACCTTGAAACTTCTGAGAATCATTGAAATTTTGTGTAACTTGTTCTTATTGATTCTAATCACTCTAACACTTTATTATATTAGTGATTAAAATGAACATTAAAGATGACCTGCATCTTTGCTGATAAAGTGCTTCACTGTCGTTTTCCCTTTTGGCTAAACCGTGTGTTCTGTGCTTTTCTTTTGTCTTGTGTGTGTTCTGTTGCTTCATTTTTTGCTGTCAGGTTTTCTGTTTCGTTTTTAAATTCAGCCCACATATATAAAACTTGCCACATCAGCGGTCTACTCAGCATGCCACATAGTCAATTTTAACACCGTTAGTGCCGCCTGGGATAATTTAACGCCGTCAGAGGGCCTAGCAAGTCCTTCTGAAAGTTGAGGGACCAACGTTTTGAAACGGTCCAAAGTTGAGGGACCAAAACCACATTTTTTAAACTCCGGGGACCAAAACCAAAATTACCCCAAAGTTGAGGGGACCAAAAGTACTGTTTACCCAAAAAAAAATCTTAACTTTAGAATTCTCAAATAAATCTTTTCTTAAACAAATTAAATTTCAAAATATTCTCACTCAACCTGATTGAAAACTTAATTGAGATAATTAATTCATTTTTGTCATAGTCCTCGTAGGAACGATCTTTTTATATTACTTGCAATCCGTGCGCTTGCGGTTAAGCTAGACGACTAACATAATGATATGGATTAAATAAGTAATGATAATAATTAAAGGCATAAACATATTAACTAAAAACGTAATGATATAAATACATTTACGCTTTTAGTCAATACCCTAACGCTTTTAGTTATTTCCATTACTCATTTAGTCAATATCATTAGACTTTTAGTCAATCCATTTATGCTTTTAGTTAACATCATTACTCATTTAGTTCGTACCATTACGCCTTTAATCAATACGTTTACACCTTTAGTCAATGTATTTACGCATTTAATTAATATTATTACTTATTTAGTCAATACTATTATATCTTTAATCATTTTCATTACTCATATTTACGCCTTTAGTCGATATCATTACTCATTAGTCAATAAATTATTATCATTAACAAGACTAAATAACTTGACTTCAATAAATATAAAATATTTTAATCAAAAAGAAAATAATAATACAGTAAACCCCACAAAAACTTGTCTCTCAACTTTTTTTTTTTTTTGCCTCTCTGAAAAAAAGCACAGCACATTTAACAATTCAAAGTACAACTTGATTTAAAACTTCTTAAATAAATTATCCCCATTAACAAGGATATGTTCGCTTAACTGAACATTAATTGGTGAAAATATATCCAGTTTTAAGATTAGATTCCCAATAGCTTGTGAGACATGAAACATTTGACTATTAACAAGGGACAAATTTTGAACAAGACCCCAGGCATACAATAGAGCAAGCCAAAAAGAATGAAAGAAGAGGAGCTATTACTTGTCCGTTTGAATGCAATCGCTACCAAGATTTCACTCAACCACATTATGCTCATAGGTCATTTGTACAATAGAATTCTTGCAGCATAACAGAAAACAGAGACATCAACTGATGACTTGTTAAAATTGGAAGCATAAACAAACTTTAAGTTGCCAGTGCCTGCTGCATCAAGTTGTTATACAAGTTACAAGCATGGGTGTGCTTGCAAACAATTGGTGGCAAAGGTAGTAATGAAAACCTTCAACCAGGTGGCACTGGCCCCACCCACGTTGAAGTTGGTTTCAGTCTTAGATTGACTCCTTAATTCTGCGGGTTAGTAATCATCTTTGATTATGTTGAACTTTGCCCAGGTGAAAAGGCGGGGGCCCTTGAGATAAGGTAAAGTATGAATGCAACATATGCAACCACAAAAGAGCACACAACAACACCAAACATTACTCCATTGACCTCAAAGCTGAATAGCTCTATCATAAGATACCTGTTGATTGCTATCACCAGAGCAGCAACAAACCAAGCAATAATCTGTGTTCATATCAGAAACAACTTAGAAATGTAATCGAGAAAAGAAAAACAAATTAAACTCTGCAGCAAAATGAAAGTGATGTTGGTTCACGAAACAAACGCATCCAAGGTTCAGAGAAGATATAGCTTAAGAATACTGTTGCTTACAAGGCATACCACAAATATTGCAATCAAAACCCTCTGATACTAAGCAATTCACCAAAATACGAGAGAAAGAACCAAGGAAGAAAGACCTTGAGACTGTTCTCAAATTTTGAAAAACCTTCAATTCTTCCAGAGAGACCTCATTGGCAGACATTATTTTCAGACATATATAAGGAAAGGTCAATAGAATATGATGCATCTGTCCATCTAAGATTTTGCAGACAGTTTTTGACCGGGATTAACCTGTTTATTAGCTTCATGAATGACTCTAAACTGCAGGAAGACTCAATAGACTGCATAATAAGCCATTGAAAATAGAAAATCCTCTCATTTTTTATGAATACGACACAATATGATATGAGTATTAAATCGACTTCGAATGATACATTGGGGAAAGTTGTTGGCAAAATATCCAATAGTGATAAGTATAACTAAAATAGTCACATAGGGTCTATTGCGGTGGGCTAGTCTAATTCGTTCCAACTAAATGTTGGAGTTTGAATCAATTAATGCTCATAAAGGCATATACAGACAACAATGTCACACCAAATGAATAATTTGTAATTTCAAATTCCTTTACTAAAAATATAAACTGATCAGTGATGAGTATAACTAAATGCCAAAAAGGCAAAAAGAAGTACCCAATGCCAAACATTTCACATTGTCAAACACCAAAAATAACATAACTAAATAAATGTGGACTGGATACCTCATATATCACAGTTAAGGTTCTCTCAGTCTAATCTTACAAATGAATGTTATGAGGTACCAAGAAAATCCAGGAAAGAGAAAGGAATGGCCCTAACTCAATTACCCAAACTATCCAGGAAGCTTTGCAACTCTCTTGAGCCTTCAGCAGAGAAGCTCCTGTACACTCCAGAGTGCGGTGCCACCAAGTTAGGCGGAGGCTGTTGCTAGAAGCAAACCACAACCACTGCTAGATTGTCTCTACTCTTTCTCTTCAAAGCCTCATCAACCAAATCCACAGAAAATGGTGGATGGGTTGTTGAACAGAGAACTCACATGGCAGGATTTGAGATTGAATTATGCAGTTGTGCAACTTAAGATGATCCTATAGCGTGTGAAATTGGGGCTTTAAGTTGATAAGTGAAGGTGCTTCCACACAAAGTAAGAATCATAAATTAACGAGTTCCATTGCTAGCAAAAGCACCTGAATCTCAGAAGCAACTTCACTTGAAGCCGCGAGAGAATTCTTTGATGAGCTCCCCAGGAAGGAAGGGAAAAAAAGGAATCAAACCCAGAGAAATGGCGTCGTTTCTATGCGGAGCTCGATTCTGATCCTGACCATGATGAATCGTAATTGAAGAAGAAGGTAGAAGTAGCTCGAAACTTTAAGTCTTGTGATTAAAAAGTCGCTCTCACTTTCGAGTAGAATCTGGGGTTCGCCGGAGGAAGGAAAGGCCTCGGTGGCGGCGGTCGTTATTGCCATCGTCGGAGCAGGTTTTTGTGCAGAGTAAAAAAGGAATTTCTTCGAAGTATTTATGGGATGAGTGAGTGAGTGATTTTGATTCTCCTCTTTTCAAAATATTAGTGTCAATTAGGAAAATCTCTCAAAAAGAATTTTTAAATTAGTAAAAAACGTATAGGTGTTCCGAAATATAATATCTCAAATTAGTGTGAGTACGTCAACTAGAATACTAGAATTAAATGTAAAATGACAGATTTGGCTCTCTGATGAAAGAAAAGAAGTTGATGACAAAAGAAGGTGACGCGATAAAAGGTGAGTGTCAGCGCACGGGAACGTAAGTGGGAGGCGAGACAAACAGGAGTGAGGTATGTACTTTATTGAGTCGACAATGTTCTTCCCCCGCGTGGTCGAGCTAAAGCAAAACAATTTTTGTCTTCATTTGGATGGGAAACTTTGCGGGGTATTTAGGTTTGAAGGATATGAATGTTGATGAGTGGTATGGGGAAAAATGTAGATGCTGCCTGAAGCGGGGAGGAGGTTGGGATGGTTTATGAAGGGCAGTTTCAGGGTTGTGGTTGAAGAGAATAAATGAGGTGGATTTTGTAAGAAACGATTAAGATGAAGTTGAAAAACCCTAATATAGATTTGTGAAAGATTGAGGTACCCATTTAGTTTTATTTTTATGAACTAACAGTGTGTTATTTATTTGTTGCAGGATGCATAAAAAATTGGATGGTAATATTGGTTCAAGCTGTGCCAAGGAGTTGTTTTGTTATTTTCACGTAGGGGAGAAATTTGAACGTAATAATGACGGTGAAGTTAAATATATTGGAGGCAGTGTGAGGGTAAAGGTACTAAAAAATGGGATAAGAGTGGAAGATTTAAGAGAAATTATATCAAGATTGACAGGTCATGAAGGAAGCAGTTGTGACATTAAATACACAGTAATGTTTGATGAGAGGACATTAATTGATCTTGACAATAATGGTGAAATTGAAAACCTATTTCAGTTCAATGAAAGCAGTGCGCATGTGTTTGTAGCTCAAATAGAGAATGGCAATGAATCCTTGCCAATGAATGATGCACATCTATAAGTTCGTAATATTTTGTTCATTCCCAAGCTGATAATAAGTTATAAAGTGTTGTAATTATTGTATGCAGGAGTCACAGATTCTTGGAACGGTTACCGGAAGAAGAGGTATCTCCCATGACACATGGCAATGATCTTGAGACTGTGTCATTTGAAATTGGTGGTGGGTGTATAACTTATGAGACAAAACAGACAAATTTTAGTGACACGAGCTATTTGAAATGGTCAAGAGTAATTTTCGGGGTCGGGCAGCATTTTCCTCATGCCGATGCATTAAGAGAAGCCTTGTACAAGTATAGCATTACCCACAAGTTTATGTATAAATTTGATAGGAATAGCAAGGACAAGATGTATGTCAAGTGTAAAGTATAGGGTTGTCCTTGGAAATTATGTGCGTCTGCAGTGGGCAGGAGTTCTGGAATACTGTGTGTGACAAAATTCATAAAAGATCATGTTCATTCAGCTCAAGATCATTTGCAAGTGAGCAGCCATGGTGCAAGATCTACTTTGACATCATCAATAATAATCGACGAGATTAGGAATCATACCGAGAAGCGTCCAACTGAGATTATGAAGACACTACAAAGGGAGTATGGTGTGAAGCTAACATATAAACAGGCATATAGGGCAAAGGAAAAGGCAATGGAAGACATATATGGAAGACCGGAACAATCATACATGTTAATCCTATGGATATGCCGAAGGTTGAAGGAAACTGATGTTAATACAGTTGCTGAATGGGTAGCACATGGTTACAGGTTTGAAAGAGTTGTCATTGCGTATGGATCATGTATACAGGGTTTCATAGGGGTGCAAGACATGTACTATATGTTGATGGAACTCATTTAAGTGGGCCTTAAAAAGGGACTCTACTTGCAGCTTCAGCCTATGATGTGGATAATGAGTTGTTGCCGTTTTCCATAGCAATTGTGAAGGGAGAGACACTGGACGATTGGACTTGGTTCATGCTTATGATTAAAAGGATTGTTGGTTCCATAGAGTTGACAATTGTGTCAGATCGTCACAATGGCATAATAGATGCTGTGGCAACAATATTTGGAGGGCATCGTCATGCATTTTCTTATAGACATGTTAAGGAGAACTTCAGTGCAGAGATACTGAAAATAAACAGGGGCAAGAGAAAGACTAGTACTCGGTCAAAGGAGGATGGACTGATGCTTCTTGACAAGATTGCATATGCAAGGCATGTGGATGACTTTGATAAAGCAATGGAAAATATGCGGGAGCACTGTCAAAAGTTATATGAATGGATTAACAATCATGATGATGTTGATAAGTGGGCTCTTAGCAAGTTCCAATACAAATGATGGGATAACATAACAACTAATATCGCCGAGTCATTCAATGCATGGATGGTGAAGGAGAGGAAGTATAATGTAGCCCAACTAATTCATGCACATCATGAGAAAGTAGCAAAGAAGATGCATGCCTTTTTCATTATGTTGTTTGAAAGGAAAAGTTCAGTTGCCACTAATGACATGCCCGCCAGAGGTGTTATACAAATTATTTTTTGACAAGAGCTCAGTTGATTCTAAGAACTTCCATGCAAACATTAGATTGTACAACAATATGTTCTCATTCACATCAATGGGAGGTAAAATTGACCATTCAAAGAATTCAAAAAATTGACCATTCATGAAACCTAAAGCACCATGCATGAAAGAGGGAAAATGTAGCAAGTATTTTCCAAAGAAATTTGTTGACCACACAATTATTGATGATGATGGTTACCCAACTTACAGAAGGAGGGATGATGGGAGATCAGTAGAAGTTAAAGGCATTTCATTAGACAATAGATATGTTGTCCCATACAGTCCGACGTTGTTGTCAATGTTTCAAGCCCATATCAATGTTGAAAAGTGCAATTAGTCCACCGCTATCAAATACTTATTCAAGTATATAAGCAAGGGTAATGATAGGGTGGTTGCCTCAATGTTTGAGGGTAGTAATAGTGGTAATACTGATAAGGTGGTTGATGAGATCCAGCAATATTACAACTTTAGGTATATCTCTGCGTGTGAGGCTGCTTGGCATATTTTTTCTTTTGACATTCATCATAGATATCCTGCAGTTGAGTGGTTGAGCTTCCACCTCCATAACCAACAATTTGTGGTTTATGCTAATCATGCTGATGTGGGAGAATTGTTGAAAAAGCCGAGGGTATGTGAATCAATGTTCCTTACTTGGATGAAGATGAATGACAGTGATGATGACTTTGCTAGAACACTCACTTATTCTGAGTTCCCACTGCATTATGTTTATCAACGAAGCAAACAGGAATGGAAACGTAGGGAAAAAGGTTTTGTGATTAGCAGGTTGACTCACACATCACCTTCATCTGGGGAGCTTTATTATCTTCGTATACTTATCACTAAGGTGAAGGGTCCGAAGTCTTATGAGGACATTAGGACAATTAATGGTATTGTGCACCCTACCTTTAGAGATGCATGTTATGCTCTTGGTTTGCTAGATGATGATAATGAGTATGTTGCAGCTATTAAGGAGGCTTCTATTTGGGCTTCAGGAAGGTCTTTAAGAAGGTTGTTTGTAAGCATGCTGTTGTGTTCCTCACTGAGTCGTCCTGACTTTGTTTGGAATGAGACTTCCAAAATTCTGTCTGAAGATTTACTGTACATTTCACGAAACAATCCCCTATCATCAAGTAAGTTGACACTATTCATGTTATGTAGATGTTTGTTTTTATAAATAATTTATGCTTGTTATTCATTACAAGGATATGTTTCAGTGTTAACAATTGTATATTATTTTAATTGGTTGAATTGCATAGGTGTTGATGTATCAGATACAGATAGAGAGGATATTGCCCTTCAAGAAATTGATCGGTTACTCCAGGAGAATGGGAAGAGTTTGCAAGACTTTCCATCATTACCCTGTCCAGGATCATGTTCATCATTTGATTTTTCCAATCACCTTATTTTACAGGAACTAAGTTACGACCGTGTAGCATTGGGGGAAGAGTCAAGTAATTTGATATCTTCGTTGAACACAGAGCAAAGGAAAATATTTGATACTGTCATGGCATCTTTGTCTGCTACATCAGGAGCATTTTCTTCGTATATGGGTATGGAGGGACTGGGAAAACATTTTTGTGGAATGCATTGACATCAACACTTCGTGCAAGAGGAGACATAGTTCTTGCAGTGGCATCAAGTAGGATTGCAGCTACATTGCTACCCACTGGTAGAGCTGGGAATCAGGGTCGGCCCGGCCCTACAGGGCTGGCCCTTGACAGGCCAGGGCCTAACAGGGCCGGCCCTAAAGGGCTCGGGGTCAGGAAAATTGCAGTTTTTCAAAGCCCGGCCCGAGAGCATCAGGGCCAGGGCCGGCCCGCAGGGCCGGGAAATCCTTTTCACAATATTCAACTATTTTTTCTGCATATTTTCCCCAGAGAGATATAATTAGTAAATAACAACGATTAAAATTCTAATTTAATACATAAATGTTGTCAACATTAAGGTTTAAATAACACGTCTCTTGCAACAAACAAACACAGTTACTAATGTATAATCAAAGGTAAAATCATGTCCATAAATAACTCACATAAAGGTCAAACTATAAGAAGGCAAGAAGCTAAATACTCTAACCTCTAAACAACATAAGTATGACGACTACCATTTTCACTTTCTTCGCCACTATCATCAATTTCAAGGACATTTGATTGTGTTTCACTTTGAGCAGTAGGTTGAAGTAGTAAAATAATTACAACCTCCATAAAAAATTATACTCTATCAGGCAGAATAGTATATAATATGATTTTAGTCTAAATAAGCAGAACAATATACTCAAAAATCACAATATGATTCAATTAGACAAAACAATATACTCAAAAATCATACTCTATATAATATGAGGACAGAGTGACATATAGATTCAATAAGGTAATTCAAAAATGTAACATGCTTCCTTTCCAAGTATAAAAAATAAAAAATAAACGGGCCTAAAGGGCCGGCCCGAGGCCCTCCAGGGCCGGCTCTTTTAAGCCCGAGGCCCTACAGGGCTGGCCCTTTTAGGCCCGACTTCCTTTTGAAGCTACAATTTACAAGCCCGGCCCTTGAAGGGTCAGGGCCTAAAAGGGCTCGGCCCGACGGGCTCGGCCCGTTTTCCCGGCTCTACCCACTAGCCTTACAGCCCATTCAAGGTTTGCAATCCCAATTTAGGTTACTGAGGATTCTGTTTGCAACATCAGCCAAAACTCTCCCCTAGCTAACCTAATACGGTGTACGAAGTTGATCATTTGGGATGAAGCGCCTATGGTTCAAAGGTATTGTATTGAAACTGTTGATCGTACATTAAGGGATGTTATGCATTGCGACTATCCATTTGGGGGGAAGTGTATTTTGTTAGGCGGTGATTTTCGTCAGATACTCCCAATTATCCCTAAAGGGACGAGAGCAAATATTGTTAATGCATGTATTAGTTCGTCATTTCTATGGGATCATTGCACTGTGTTCCAGTTGACAAAGAACATGCGTTTAAATGCATCTTCATGTGGAGGAGACAATGACAAGTTGAGGAGGTTCTCACAGTGGCTCTTAGATGTTGGTGATGGCAAGTTAGGTATGCCTCATGATGGGGTAGCGGATGTTGAAATCCCCCCGGAGCTGTTGATTGTTAATTATGAAGATCCTGTGGCTGTAATTGTGTCATCTACGTATCCTGAGTTGATTGAAAACTTGACATCTACTGAATACTTTAATGACAGGGCGATCCTAGCACCAACGATTAAAATTGTCAATGAAGTGAACCAGTACATGTGTTCTTTGTTGCCGGGCGATGCCACTGATTATTACAGTTGTGACTCTGTTTGCAAGACATTCCAGGACCATGATGGGTTCGATGATTTGTATACTCCTGAAATTTTAAACACAATCAGTTGCTCGAGGTTACCAATGCACAAGCTTTCTTTGAAGGTGGGAACCCCTATTATGCTTCTTAGGAACATAGATCAAGCTGCAGGCCTATGCAATGGAACAAGACTACGTATAACACACCTTGGTCAATCAGTGATAGAGGCCATTACATTGAATGGGTCAATGCCAAATCAAAAAGTTTTAATTCATAGAATGGACTTGAACCCCTCTGATAGTAGGTTAACTGTTCGTATGAAAAGGAGGCAATTTCCAATATCAATATCATTTGCGATGACTATAAATAAAAGTCAGGGGCAGTCATTAAGGTTTGTGGGGCTATATCTGCCAAAGCCTGTTTTCACACATGGTCAGTTGTATATTGCACTATCTAGGGTGAGGAGCATGTCAGGTTTGAAGATTTTGTTGCATAGTGAGGGAAGGACAGCGTCTAATGCTACTAGCAATGTTGTATACAGGGAAGTTTTTCGGAACTTTGACGTCTCTAAGTGACGTGCAGACCCAGCAACTTCTATGTTTTTCGTTCTTTTCATTGTTTTTTGAAAGATGTAACTACATGGGATCCCTTTGTGTGAGATGTTTTTTATGGATGTACTGTTTATGTTTTTTTTTTTTACTTCTTATTTTTTGCTTTGTTTGATTTCTATGTGAGAATGCAACCTGCGCATCGCGCGGGGGTATTTGGCTTGTTTGAACAAAAAATAGAAAGAAGATCTTAGTCCTCTCGTTTTGCAGCTTTAGCAGATTGGGAAGACGGTATGGGAATGTCAAAGAAAAAAAAAGATTGCAGAAGTTAGAAAGAGTTAACGCAGGATGTAATTGGTAGTCAGATGATTGTTTATGTGGAAAATGACAAAGGGCAACATAAGAAAAGCATGGGTATAAGCCAGAAGGTTGGGCAAATGAAAAAGGCCCTAGTCACAAAAAAACTCGTATGTGATAAAAGGGAAAGAGAATTTAAAGCCATTATGGGTGAGAACCAAGCCCGGATTACATTGGGCCAGGAAAGCCACAACGCTGAGCTGGGTAGGATTAAATCTCCAAAGAATAACAAGTTGATAAGAGGCATAGGGCAAAGAGTCTTGCTGTGATGTGAGAGATGGTAGAAGAGAGCATTATTATCTTTTGTTCCTAATTTCCCTAAATCTCCATAACTGTGAGTGATCAGAGAGTGATGATGAAGTTTATTGTCCGGAGCCTTGCATCACATATTGACCCAATGTTCCCTAGATATAGTAAGGGACACTGGGTAATTTGCAGAATCTATATGACACAGTTAAGAAAGCTCAAATGGTAGTCCAAGTTGAAGCCATGCGTGTTCAAAAAGAACTTGTTGCGTAAGCTCTCCTTTGTTCTCTTATTTTTTATTTGGTGAAGCTTTTCATAGCCAAGGAAAATCGAAGCAAACGCTCAATGAGGTCATAGAGAGGGATTATTTCTTTAATAATATATCTAAATATATGAATTTTGACATATTACAATAACATTTTCGACATATCACAATGACGTCGTGCAATTCATGTAGCCGATTCCACTTAATGAGATAAAAGCTTTGTTGTTGTTATTCACTTTTCTGTATTGATTATTTTTTCATGACTTTTTGTTTTCTCCTGCCCTTTCAGAGCAGAATTTGACGGTTATCGTGAGTATGAACTCATAAAGAAGGTACTCCTTCTGGTCCTAATTATAAACTAAAGTTTACTTTTTTTTGGAGAAATTAAAGAAGCTAATTAAATTACTTTAGAGTACTTATTTTTTTATTTTTTTTCTTCAAACTAATTAGTTTAACTAATAAATTAATATATAATCTAAGGATACATGATATATGATATGATTAAGTAACTTATTTAAATTTCTTAATCTCTCTAAAAAAAGTCAATTTTGTCTTATATTTAAGACCGGAGGTAGTATTAGAGAACTTGATTGGGAATTAGACCTAATAATAATAAGGCCCAGAAATCGTTGGTTAAAAGCGAAATCAGATATCAAGTGAAAGCTATTGACATCTTTGTAGGCAACTCTTTCTGGCAACCAGCAGCCTGGTCGCATTGAGATTGCAGAAGCCGCAAAGGAACTAGAAGCTGAAGTACGTTTTCGGTTTTGCGATGGAACTAGGAGCTGAAGTACACAGAAGATATGTAAAAAGAATAGGCGTTCACATCAGAAAGCCCAAATGGTCAGTAATGCCAGAACTGCTGCAAGGCCACCTCGTGAAGCTAAGGCACTGCTAGTGGGAGCTACAGCTGGGCTTCAAACTCCATCGGAGGTGCCGGAGTTGGAGAATTACCGGTGAACCTGCATTTTGGTGTGATAACCACCATAATGAGCTTCTGGCTCTCCTCACAATGTCCCTTAGTCCCACTAATAAAGTAGAATGGCCAAGGACGATCAAGCTTCACCTTGGTGTTTCCATCATTGTGCTCGTTGAGTGAATTGTAGATGTGATTTATGTTTGGATTGATGTTAGTATAAGGGTCCTTTTTTCAAACTGAAACTTATTTAAATGATTATTTAAAAAGTAAGTTTAGATGGAAAATGATTGAAAATTACATGAATCTTATTAAATAATACCTATAGAAATTTTCCCTAATTAATTTTATTTATGTTTTTCTTATTATTTCTCAAACAAATCCCCAAACTTAAATTTTGCTAATGATTTAATATTATAAATAGAATTTTTCCCAACTTTTCTCTATAATTTCTCAAACAAATCGCCAAAAAAAATTTTGTTTTAGAGATTAATTAAATATTAACTCTGGAGATCATTGGGTTTAGAGTGGACTCTCATAATTAAATTTTGATCATTTAATTTTTTAGGATATTTTTGCAAACTCAAAGTTATTGAGTCTTTTAGACTTTTACAAAAGTTTTTTTTTTTTTTTATGAAAGCAAGAGGCATGGTAAAGTACCATTTTCTTTTTTCTTTTTTTTCCCATGCTCCTCTTCTCTCTTCTCAGTATGACCGACGCTTTGTTTGAAGATCAACGTGGAGTTGCTTTAGCTAAAATCACAAGTTTGGGCCAAAAGTTAGATTGCACGACCGTTTTCCCAAACATGCATAATAATCATTAAAAAAAACAGAGAGATCATCACAAAAAAAGAAAATTTCGAAATTATATAATTATCTATATAAAATTGGTTTATTCGGATTGTTTAAAAAAAACAAGAGTTGGCTTTCCTCCTTGCTCCTACTATGAAAATTATATAATACATGTGAAGTTATTCAATTTTTTTTTTTTCTCCTGCCCTTTCCGAGCAGAATTTGACGGTTATTGTGAAGATGAACTCATAAAGGAGGTATTAGAGAGCTTGATTGAGAATTAGACCTAATAATAATAAGGCCCATAAACCATTGGTTAAAAAGCGAAATCAGATTTCGTGTTTTGGATTAGCTTTTTTTAATAGCTTTTACGACTTACGAGGTAAGTGTGTGAGAGGAGTTTTGTCTCGGGTTGCGCAAACCATAGTTTGAAACCATGGTTTTGGAAGTTCCCAAACACACATGTGAAAGCTATTGACAATTTGACATCTTTGTAGGCAACCAGCAACCTGTTCGCATTGACATTACGGAAGCCGCGATGGAACTAGGAGCTGAAGTACATACAAGATATGTAAAAAGAATAGGCGTCCATATCAGAAAGCCCAAATGGTCAATAATCCCAGAACTGCTGCAAGGCCACCTCGTGAAGCTAAGGCACTGCTAGTGGGAGCTACAGCTAGGCCTTCAAATTCCATCGAAGCAAGTGCCGGAGTTGAAGAATTACCGGTGAACCTGTGTTTTGGAGTGATAACCACCATAATGAGCTTTTGGCTCTCCTCACAATGTCCCTTAGTCCCACTAATGAAGTAGAATGGCCAAGGACGGTCAACTTCACCTTGGTGTTTCCATCATTATCCTCTTTGAGTGAATTGTAGATTGACGTTGGTAGAAGTGTTTTTTTTTTAAACTGAAACTTGTTTGGATGATTATTTAAAAAGTAAGTTTAGATGGAAAATAATTGAAAATGACATAAATCTTATTAAATAATACCTATAGAATTTTTCCCTAATTAATGTTATTTGTGTTTTTCTTATTATTTCTCAAACAAATTCCCAAACTTAAATCTTGTTAATGATTTAATATTATCAATAGAATTTTTTTTCCAACTTTTCCCTATTATTTCTCAAACAAATTGCTAAATATAAATTTTGTTTTAGAGATCAATTAAATATGACTGTTGAATATTATTTTATTTTTTTAGATTTTTAGATATTAATCAAATATTAACTATGGACATCATTAGGCTTGGAGTGGACTTTCATAATTAAATTTTATCATTTAATTTTTTAGGATATATTTTGCAAACTTAAAGTTATTGGGTCTTTTTTTTTATCAAAAGGAATTTCTATTGAAATACCAGGATGAAATAATGTTTTAGGGTTAACATAACAAAGCGGTATAAATCAAATAAATGCAGAGAATAAATAACAATAATACAATAACAAAGTCCCAGCAATCCTGATTCTACTCTTGGGTAAAAGCATTCTCTGAGGCATGTCTGGCATGCTCCACATCCGAAGTCAGAATAGATAACAAAGGGAGTGGTGGTTCTTCAACCCACCCCATGGGGCACACACCCTTACAAGCTTCAACTGCTAAGTAGTCAGCTGCAACATTACCCAAACGAGGGGTGAATGTCAAGGAGAACCCAACTTTGGATGAGAGTAGACTAATAATGTCTTGGATTATGCTTCTGCTCCGCCAATCATAGAGATCCGGTAGTTGAGATAGCACACAATTATGCAAAGATTGACAATCTGTCTCAAAGATAACCTTGTCATGGCCTAGATCAATAGCTAACAACAGTGCTCGTTTCAGTGCCAAAGCCTTTGTCATAAATGCCGAAATGGACTTGATTTTGTCTACAAAACCCCATACATAGTGTCCAGCTTTATCCCTACAAATTATTCCCACTGCCGCTCGTTCTGGCATTGTGTGGAAAGAGCCATCAGAGTTTATTTTAAGAAAGCCATCTGGGGGTGCTTGCCAGACATGTACATTGTTATGTGATCTAGGCATCTGTGTTTGAACTCTAGTATCCCCTTCTAGTGCAGCAAAGAATTCCAAATTAGACCTGTTTGAAGCTTCTATTATAGCTAGTGGGTTAGGGCTCATATGATTAAAAACCACATCATTGCGTTGTTTCCAAATGTACCAGAGTATCCAGCATAATAACGCAATTTCAAAATCATCCAAATCTGATTTTGCATCAGTGATATTTATCCACCAGTTATCAAAGTTCCATACCTGTGGCTCATCGGGCTTCACTCCCAGACTGCACCCAAACCACACACATCTAGTCCATGGACAATGAAAAAACAAGTGCTCAATTGATTCAGGAGCCATCATACAAATTGGACATATCGGATTATGAGCTCGTTTCCGCTTCAATAGTGCCTCATTTGTTGCAACAGATTTGGAAAGGATCCTCCATATGAAATGTTGAACCCGGGGGATGACTTTGATTTTCCAGATGAATTTCCAAACTTGTGCAGAGATAATGCTCGATGTTCCTGGAAGAAAATTTTGGCCGATGTTTATGCTGGTCTCATTTTTGTAGCCAAGTTTCACTGTATATTCTCCATTAATTGCTGGGATCCATACTAACTTATCCCTTAACCCATTTGTAGGTATAGGAATATTAGTAATGGCAGTGATAACATGTTCAGGAAGATACTCACGAACTTGATCTAATTGCCAACGACTATCAGATATAAACTCAAGTTATTGGGTCTTTTAGACTTTTACAAAAGGTTTTTTTTTTTATGAAAGCAAGAGGCACGGTATGAAGTATGGACGGTGGTACCCTTTTCTTTTTTTTTGGTTCATGCTCCTCTTCTCTCTCCTCGACATGACCGTGGCCTTTTTTTGAAAAGCAACATGAGTTTGTTTTAATGTTTGTTTGTGGTAGTTTATTTTTGAGTGATAAGTATTTATAAATCGTAATTTACGGTATACGAGATAAGTATGTGAGAGAAGTTTTATCTTGACTTACGTAATAAGTGTTTATTTCCTAAAAATAAGTTATTCTAAATACTCACTTAATTAATACCAGAAGTTTGACCCAAAAGTCAGATTACACAACCACGTCCCCAAACATACATAGTACTCATAAAAAGAAACGTGTGCGGAGGTGCGATTCAAACTCATAACTCATTTTCTTATTTGGTCACTCTCCTCTTGTTAGCTTCTAGCTGGGTCCCGTCAGGCCTCCCCTATCCAAATTCAAAATTTGTATTTAGAAACCTAAAAACAAAATGTGAGGCGCATTTTGAGATATCTTCTTGTTTTTTTTAAAAAAAATCAAACCCTCAAAACTTTAACATATTATGCACCGGCCATGCACAAAGGTCAAACTGTCCAACGCATGATTTATTTGCAATATTGTTATTGGAAATGGATCCTCCCACCTGGTCTCATGTACATGAGGTAGAACTGGGAACGCGGGTTGGCCCGCGCGGGTTAGAACCTTAGGCGGGGCGAGCTTGTGCAGCCCGCCCCCTTCGCAAGCTAGCTTTTGCCAGTCCGAGCCCGTTTAGGCGGGCTGGCCCGCCATCCTTTTTTTTTTATTTCATTTTTTAAAAAAAATATTTATTCTCTTTTTCTTTCACTCACCCATATCACACTTTTTTTTTTATACATTTGTGTTATGAAGTCAATTTTATTCTTACTTTCCTTTTTTTTCATCTACTCACATAGCAAAAATATATAAACACATTTCTTTTAAATTTAATAATAGTAGAATAAATAAATATAATATAAAAATAAGAATGTCAAATAAAAAGTATGAGGAATTGATTAGACACGGCATCAAATGAAAGGTAATAATAAGGGTATTTGAATTTATTTTATTTAAAAATACCAAAAAACAAAAAAAAAACGCGGGCCAGCCTGTCAGCCCGCCGGCTAAATGGGCTGAGCCCGTTTAAGGTTTTTTTAGGCGGGTTGACGGGCCGTTGGCCCGCCCAAATTACCGGCTCTACATGAGGTGTTTTGTGGCAAAGTTTTAAACATCAGATTGGTTCAATCGAAATGAACCCACAAATACCGGTTCTATGATGTGAACCGGATCCAACAAAACACCATACGAAATATATGATGGGCCAGGAGATGTGTAGTTTCCACGAATTCTGACAAATCATGATGTTGGAAAAAAAAATCAAACACTCAATAATTTTTCACAACCAATTTTCCACCAAATATAATTTTTGGTATAACTGTATAAGCTAACACACTATTTTTATGTAAAAAAACACCCTATTTTTTTGGTAAAAAGTAAAAACCCTCTATTTTTCACTTAGATCTATTATACTCAAAAATTATTTTTTCAAAAAATATATTTTACTCAAAATTAATTCCTTAAATTAGTTTTCTCAAAAATCAATTATTCAAAAAGTAAAACAAACAAATTTTGATGGGAAAAAAGAGATGAGAGTAAAAAGTATGGATTAAATTATTCATAATATATAAAAGATACCTGATAAAAGATATTTTCATATTTATTATTAAACTAAATTAAATATACAAAAAATAAAATTTCGTGGAATTAATTTCTTTTATTTTTTTAACTAAGAATAAATTCCTTTTGATCACCATTGTCGAATAATTTTTGTTTGACCCGAAGTGTTGAAAAATTTTGGGATAAAAATAATTAAATATTATTTGAACTAATAAAATTTTAAAAAATTTACTAACACATGAAAATGATAGAAAAATGATTTGAGAGGAACCCATGTTTTTAAAATGTTGGTAATTTTACAATACTTGGCAATAATATTTTGAAAAGAGGAGAATCAATCACTCACTCACTCATCCCACAAATACTTCGAAGAAATTCCTTTTTTCCTCTGCACAAAAACCTGCTCCGACGACGGCAATAACGACCGCCGCCACCGAGGCCTTTCCTTCCTCCGGCGAACCCCAGATTCTACTCGAAAGTGAGAGCGACTCTTTAATCACAAGACTCAAAGTTTCGAGCTACTTCTGCCTTCTACTTCAATTACGATTCATCATCGTCAAGATCAGTATCGAGCTCCGCATAGAAACGACGCCATTTCTCTGGGTTTGGTTCCTTTTCTGCCCTTTCTTCCTGAGGAGCTCATCAAAGAATTCTCTCGCGGCTTCAAGTGAATTCGTTTCTGAGATTCAGGTGCTTTTGCTAGCAATGGAACTCGTTAATTTATGATTCTTACTTTGTGTGGAAGCACCTTCACTTATCAACTTAAAGCCCCAATTTCACACGCTATAGGATCATCTTAAGTTGCACAACTGCATAATTCAATCTCAAATCCTGCCATGTGAGTTCTCTGTTCAACAACCCATCCACCATTTTCTGTGGATTTGGTTGATGAGGCTTTGAAGAGAAAGAGTAGAGACAATCTAGCAGTGGTTGTGGTTTGCTTCTAGCAACAGCCTCCGCCTAACTTGGTGGCACCGCACTCTGGAGTGTACAGGAGCTTCTCTGCTGAAGGCTCAAGAGAGTTGCAAAGCTTCCTGGATAGTTTGGGTAATTGAGTTAGGGCCATTCCTTTCTCTTTCCTGGATTTTCTTGGTACCTCATAACATTCATTTGTAAGATTAGACTGAGAGAACCTTAACTGTGATATATGAGGTATCCAGTCCACATTTATTTAGTTATGTTATTTTTGGTGTTTGACAATGTGAAATGTTTGGCATTGGGTACTTCTTTTTGCCTTTTTGGCATTTAGTTATACTCATCACTGATCAGTTTATATTTTTAGTAAAGGAATTTGAAATTACAAATTATTCATTTGGTGTGACATTGTTGTCTGTATATGCCTTTATGAGCATTAATTGATTCAAACTCCAACATTTAGTTGGAACGAATTAGACTAGCCCACCGCAATAGACCCTATGTGACTATTTTAGTTATACTTATCACTATTGGATATTTTGCCAACAACTTTCCCCAATGTATCATTCGAAGTCGATTTAATACTCATATCATATTGTGTCGTATTCATAAAAAATGAGAGGATTTTCTATTTTCAATGGCTTATTATGCAGTCTATTGAGTCTTCCTGCAGTTTAGAGTCATTCATGAAGCTAATAAACAGGTTAATCCCGGTCAAAAACTGTCTGCAAAATCTTAGATGGACAGATGCATCATATTCTATTGACCTTTCCTTATATATGTCTGAAAATAATGTCTGCCAATGAGGTCTCTCTGGAAGAATTGAAGGTTTTTCAAAATTTGAGAACAGTCTCAAGGTCTTTCTTCCTTGGTTCTTTCTCGCGTATTTTGGTGAATTGCTTAGTATCAGAGGGTTTTGATTGCAATATTTGTGGTATGCCTTGTAAGCAACAGTATTCTTAAGCTATATCTTCTCTGAACCTTGGATGCATTTGTTTCGTGAACCAACATCACTTTCATTTTGCTGCAGAGTTTAATTTGTTTTTCTTTTCTCGATTACATTTCTAAGTTGTTTCTGATATGAACACAGATTATTGCCTGGTTTGTTGCTGCTCTGGTGATAGCAATCAACAGGTATCTTATGATAGAGCTATTCAGCTTTGAGGTCAATGGAGTAATGTTTGGTGTTGTTTTGTGCTCTTTTGTGGTTGCATATGTTGCATTCATACTTTACCTTATCTCAAGGGCCCCCGCCTTTTCACCTGGGGAAAGTTCAACATAATCAAAGATGATTACTAACCCGCAGAATTAAGGAGTCAATCTAAGACTGAAACCAACTTCAACGTGGGTGGGGCCAGTGCCACCTGGTTGAAGGTTTTCATTACTACCTTTGCCACCAATTGTTTGCAAGCACACCCATGCTTGTAACTTGTATAACAACTTGATGCAGCAGGCACTGGCAACTTAAAGTTTGTTTATGCTTCCAATTTTAACAAGTCATCAGTTGATGTCTCTGTCTTTCTGTTATGCTGCAAGAATTCTATTGTACAAATGACCTATGAGCATGATGTGGTTGAGTGAAATCTTGGTAGCGATTGCATTCAAATGGACAAGTAATAGCTCCTCTTCTTTCATTCTTTTTGGCTTGCTCTATTGTATGCCTGGGGTCTTGTTCAAAATTTGTCCCTTGTTAATAGTCAAATGTTTCATGTCTCACAAGCTATTGGGAATCTAATCTTAAAACTGGATATATTTTCACCAATTAATGTTCAGTTAAGCGAACATATCCTTGTTAATGGGGATAATTTATTTAAAAAGTTTTAAATCAAGTTGTACTTTGAATTGTTAAATGAGTTGTGCTTTTTTTTTTTTTTGCATGCTTATAAGAAGGACCCCAGCCGGTATTTGATTTCATTGTACATGCCCAATACAAACCCCATTAACCAACCAAACCACAGGCGATAATTTATGTATTGGTTGACACAGAGACACCCGTCTCCCTCAAATACCTCTCTGTAATCAATGTCAATATATATATATAATCTGTTCCCCAAGCCGCCTCCTAAAATGGCTTATCACTGGCTTCAATCACAAATTACTATTCATAACCGGATTCAACTAAATGTAATAATTTATTCTTTCTCGGGCTGCGTAAGAGCCACTCCACATCTGAATTTTGAAATTTTCCTTTCGTAGGGATCTGAGCATGGGCTTTACCATTAGATGCCCATTGCATATAGAGATCTGACGGGTATTAATGGATAGGAAACAAATAAGATCCATTTTCTTGACAATGTTTAGATGGCAAGTGGTTTGGAATGATTCAGAAAGGGTTTGCTCTATAAGCCAATGATGAGGATGGGCATACAAAAGTTGAATATCAGAAGCGACAGGGAGCAAGGAGCATGAGTAACAACAATTGTAGGGGTATTTAAAGGTACATGGGATTTAGAAATTTACATTAGGTGACCTATTGAGCTTTTGAACCTTACACAGATGGGATTTTTTGCTGGGGTCAGACCTGTCCAAATTTTTGTTTCCAAACCACGCAAGGCTTATGTGTTATATAACCATTCCTCAAGAAAGAGTATTTGTCAACTGCATGTTACACTGCTCTTCCTTCTTAATGTTAGGATTGTGTAATCCTAAATATTTCTGCATGAGTTATTAGTAGGTAATGCCAATATAAGTTTCGTGAATAAGGTTTTGGTTGAATAAAATGGATGTAGTAAAGTTTGTTGTTGTAAATGCTTGATGCTTCAAACTCAAAGTCACTTTTGCTATGTTGTGTTCCCTTTCTTTTTAGTTGATTCCAGATTATATGAAGTTCCAATGAGGAACATGCCAAATTATACTACTGTCATACACAACTCATTAGAATTTTTTGAAAATAAAGGAAAATCAAATTATGTAGTTTTCATTTCCTTGATATCATGGTATGCTTGGTAGAGTGTGCAGGTTAAGATTTAGAAAGACTGAAGTGGGACTATAGATTATTGGCATAATGTGCATGCTACTGAAATTGTATGCCCTTATTGTATGTTGTGTTGTCTCTTTGTGATAGATGTTAATCAAATAACTATATGTCAAATTCAATATTGGGATATAATAGGCATACAGTATCTGCATTGAATATTGCTTCAAAGAGAAATCTAAGGTACAATAATGTCTTATAATTAGTCAGAAGAGTCTTCTTTGATTGTGGAAGCTTTCTTCTCAATGTGCTTTTGTTTCCATTAACGATTTCAATCAGTTTTTTATTTTTGAAATGTTTGATAATCATTGTTTGATTTGTGATCATCAACCATTAATCGTTGTGATGGTAATCATTCCCTTCGTTTATGCCTCTTGATATTTTATAAGTCCTGAATTTACAGATGAAGAATGAAAAGAAGATTGTGACTTGGAGAGAAAATGTTGGTCAATCGTATTGACTTGGCTGGCCTACTTTTGTTGGTAAATAATCAACTTATCTTATTATTTTATCGTTTCCTATTTGTGCCCACTCCTATTTCTTAAGAATTTGTGATATGATCGAACAAAGTAGCTCAATTCATGGAGGGTGCTGAGTCAATATAAAAATCATTTTTGGTAGTTTATGTTTCATTAGATAAATGCTACAAGTAGTCCAATTTTTTGCCAAGAGAAACTATAAAAATGTGCTTGAAAAGAGAAGCATATTCGGTCACAAAGAAACGAAATAAAGAAAAGAGAAGCAGTGCTAAGGGGAAGGCAATAATGTATACATATAATCTATAGATATTGTACCATACTATGGGCAGATTTGGAGATTTACTTTTGTTAATCTGCAGATATTGGTACCACACTACTGTTAATCTGCAGATATTTGTACGACACTATCTTAACTTCTAAGACTTTTCAGTCACTAGGTAGTAACCATTTTGTCCTGCCAAGATTCAATCAGGTGTGGTACCAATATTCAATCAGGCGCGGCCAAGGGTGAGAAGATTGTATGCAGCGGAGGTGATTTGTATGTTTTGCTGCTGCTGCTGCACATATATATACATATATAGTATAATGTAAATGTAAGTATGCTGTTAATATCTGGGTTTTTCATTAGGAAATTTATGTTGCTTTTAATAGAGCATTTAGCTTAAATGATATACATTTGACTTACTTGCTTTTGAACTTGGTTCATTGTGATCTCTGTTTACTGATAAATGGTGGTTAGCTGCCCATACACTTTCTAAAAGTAATGGCAGGCATAAACTTTCACAGCCAAGTAATGGATACGAAGCCTTTGTCATATGCATCATTCAATTTTACCGATTTTAAAGTTGAATGAAGACAAATTTAAGGTTGCAGATTAAGAAATAATTAGAAGAGATAATTCAATATGTACAAGCTATAATTAAAATTTGACTATGAATGATTTGGTTGTTGATTAATATATTTCTTTTACGTGTCATATAGTTTAATTGCCGTAATATGCTTTGTTATGTTTCATGAAATATTACTTTTAGTAAATTATGTTGTATAACATAAAATTTCCCTTCAATTTAGTTTAATTGTCATAAAATTATTTTACGTTGTTCCAAAAAAAAATAAATAGTTGTTCAATTATTTGTTTGATTATACTTATTTGATTAAATGATAAAAGGGAGGAGCCATGGAAATAAATTATAGATAAATTTTTTATAAAATAGACATGTGGCTTTAATAATATAATTGTTCCACAAGAACAAACACCCTGTGCAATTCATGGGGAGTGCAATCTAGTTGTGAAAAAAAAAGAAGGCGGATGCCATTTTAAACTGATTGTTTTCTAGCTTCAAAATAGGATAAAAACACAAAAGCAACACTCTTCATCCGTTTTTCTGGATTAAAAAAGGGGGGGGGGGGGGAAGGGCCTTGTCTTCCAATTTGTCATACGTAGTTATCAATTCATATAAATTTTCTTTGTTGCTCTTCAGTGGCTGAACTCTTGTGCTTTTTCTTAATGTGGCTACAATTATTATACTAAAACCATGAATTTGATAGAGTTCTTTCTGTTTTCCCGCTACTGACGTTTATCACCATGAAAATACAATATTTAGTTCATTAAATAAATCCAACTTCTTTCTTTATTGTTGGGAATTTGTGACGCACTTTGTTTCAATCTAAATATGACAAATTGGGGTATTCTGTCTGAAGGTTGATACCATTCAAATTGCACCAAGTTATGTTCTGCCTTGGATTTACCTTTTTAATTATCTCTATGGGAACATTATGGTCCTTTAACAAGATTCTAAAATCCTTAGTTAGGCCTCTAAGCTTGATTAGGAAATTGACTTGAATTGGATTATGTGACCCCCATTTGAATAGGCAAAGACGTACAGTTCAAAAAGAAAACGGCTGCCGTATATCACCTTTTTTTTTTTTTTGCCATCATAATGAAATCAGATTAAACCAAATAAAATCTAACCAATAAAATAAATGAAATTGAAGGGAATGACTTCGATACATTGTTTAGATTGAAGATACTTTTTACCTAAACTTAAGATTTGAAAATTTTCAAAATAAAATTATAATATAATTATAGTATAATTTTATTAATAGATAGTACACTAAATAATAAATTTAATAAATATTAGGAAAGAGGAAAAATTGAACAAAATCAGCCAATGCAAATGACCATGAATCAATCAAGAATCAAGAGCTAGCAAATTATAAAATGCTATAAATTGAAGAAAACCACAAAATATGACAAATTGAAAAAAATCATAAAACTATGTCTTAACAATGGGTTTGAAAGAGAAGCGTAATCTAACCAATAGAAATCTGGGTTTTTTATGGTTTACTACCTTTTTCAATATGAAGTATATAATATGTGATATATAAAATTAAATCCAAAAAAGTCACAAAATATGAGAAATTGAAGAAAATCATTGAATGGTTGAAGTTGAACTAAATCCAATAATGAAACTGAATTTGGATTTGAAATGATTCCAATTTCAAATATTAGAGAGTAAAGAAAAGAAGGAAAAATGAATAAAACCAGCGGTAAACTAAGGGTAAACTAATGATTCCAATTTCACAATGCCACAGTTCAAATTGCCCAGCAAGGGTAAACTAATGATTACAAAAAGGCCAGTAAGGGTTAGCATATCAATTGACCTAATGTAAAATCATTAATCTAAATGCAATTAATGAATTTGAAGAGGAACGACACAGCGGACACGTAGTGCGTTCCCTAAACCATTCAACAAGACAATGCTTGTGAAAAAGATGTGAGCAGCAAGGCACACAAGTCGGTGGTTCTAGTCCATCCTTGACATCTTCAAAGCATATTGGACACTCCTCCTCCTCCTCCTCCTCTTCTCCTTCTTCTTCTTCTTCTTCTTTAAGCTTCACACATAGCAAACACAAACACAGTGAGTAAAATAGACAAATTTTAAAAAACAAATAGAGTACCTAAAAACAGAGTAAGGATTACATGGTCGTTTGGTTCTTCCTCCTCTTCTTCACTCTCATCTTCTTCGAGGTTAATGGGATTACTTGCAGAGCCGCCGGGTTGATTCCAAGTGGGAGGAGGTGGAGGAGGTCGGGCAAGATATGATCTTGTTCTATGATCAACACAGTGATACATCTAGAACACCACATAGCAAACACGGTGGAGGAGGGTGAATAAAATTAAATATAATAACCATATGGGTCAAGATTATGCATGTTATGTCTATCTGTTCTATTCATTTTAGACTTCAAACTCTGTGATTGAGATCTTGATTCCAAGTTTTGCCCCAACTTTTGGCTTATGATGCGGAGAAATGGCTGTCCAAGAATCTCATTGTTCTGATCCAGTTCATCTCTGATCAGACAGAATCTTTTAAACTAGAATGTTCCGATGCAAAATCTCTTCCCTCCTCTCCAATCCAAAAAAAAAAAAAAACAAGACAGACCCTAAAGAGACTAAAAATAGAGTAAGAAGGGAAAAAAAACAGAGAGCGAAAGTGAGGACACCTGGTTGTTTGGCTCTGCACGGAAATCTTCTTCTTCTCCACTCTCTTGTATCTCTTGTTCTTCTTCACTCACATAAATTGGATTTAGTTGGGAGCCCCTTTCATTTCCGGTGGGAGGTGGTGGAGGAAGACGGTGCTGAGATCTTGTCCTCTTTGCAATACAGTCTCTCCTCTCCATATGATTAATTACAATTTTCTCTGTCTTGCTTTGCAGGTCTCGTCGTTGGTCAATTCTTACCTAACCTCTAATATTCTAGCTGAGTTGAGACCGCCAGGGACTCGCCCAGAAAAAGAACCCGCCAGTGTCTTGCTTTGCAGGTCTCGTCGTTGGTCAATTCTTACCTAACCTCTTATATTCTAGCTGAGTTGAGACCCAGTGACTCGCCCAGAAAAAGAACCCATCTCCACGCACCTCTTTGTTCTTCGCCTTCCAGCTTCTCAGGCCATTCGTCTCCAAAGGTGCTCTCTCTCTGTCTCTGTGAACCTTTGTTTGTATCTCACAATTGAATGCAACTGAGAGGATATATTGGACCTTTTGAGGATTCTGCAATATGTATGTTTTGTCGTTTCTGCCTCTGACTCTGCTATTCATTTTTTCGTCTCTGAAACTCTCCTTCTGCCTCGCATTTTAGCAGATGCTTTTGTTTCCACGTCTCCTTCCTCTTGCTCTCTTTCTCTCTGTGAGGTACTCTGCTTTTTCGCCTCTGTCTTGGCTGTTACCGCCTTCATTTTTTCTCTGCATTCCCCATTAATCCCCTCTTTTCTCTTCCAACTTTCCAGCTATTACTCTGTTTCACTTGCTTCCACGCGCATTCAGTGTTCTTGCTCAGACAATTTTCCCTTCTCAGTCAGTTGAGTAAGAGTTTGACAAATGCCTTGTCGGTATATTTTTTATGATAGTGCAAGTTCGCTCCTTCCCCAATCCTGAATGCCATTTGAATTTTTATCGACTGTTATACATGGAGAGAGAGATATTACTATTTTGTTCATTTAAAAAACTGTTACGATATACTTTTATACAGGATAAAAGTATATTCAGCACTCAATCTATTTTTAAAGATTTAATCAGTATTTTAAAGTATTTAAGGGTGTAATCAACACCCTAATATATTATAAATAAAGTAATTACACCTCATTATTAACAGAATACTAACTCTATTTACTGACACACTATTTCCTTTCCTGTTTCATCAATCTTTAACATGTTCATCTCTTCTTTTAGTATTTAAATGTACAATTTTGCCCCTAATATATTAAAAATGGAACAATTGCATCCCTTCACTTATAGAATATTAACTCAAGATTTGGGTTTATCTTTCCCCTTATAATTCCCTTATCATTGTAATGAAAGTATTTAGCTTTGGTCTTGTTGAATCTCGAGACCCAAATAAAAGAAGAAGCCAAGTTGAAATTAGAGAGAATTTTTATTCATATTAAATTATCATTTTCAATCACAAATTGATGAATATATTAAATTGTATTAAATTACTCAAGTGAAAGGGTATAATTGCTCCATTTTTAATACATTAAGATACTAATTGAACCTCCAAAAATAATTTAGGATGATAATTACACTCTTAAATACTTTAGGGTGATTATTACACCTTCCAAAATAGTTCAGAGTGCTATCTGCACTCTTAAATAATTTAATATGCTGATTGTACCTCCAAAAATATATCAAAGTGTTGGATATATCTTTACCATTTTATATATTCTTGCAACATGTAATTTTATATATAAATCGCCTTCCATATAATAAATTGACGATCCTATGCATTATTCATTTTGTATTAAAAATCAAAATCATTGACGGCAACGAGTTTGATAAGGACGATCATGCTAATTAACACGTCTTAATATAAAGTCAGGCACATTCAACTTTCCATTTCTACAAGTTGTGCCCCCGTGCGCCTTGTACTTTGTAAACTGTTATTAAACGTTCAGATGTTATGCCTAAAAAAAAATTATTAGAGGGATAAGAAGCTAAAGCCGCTCTTTGGAAATCAGCACACATAAGAGGAGGACTCACTTTCCATGCTCAGCAGAATTGATGAACATGGAGAGTTAAGAGATTATGAGCCGTCGGATCTAATCTGGACGGCCCAGACCTGTTTTATTAAAAAATATAGATTTTTTAATAAAACAGATCTGGACCGTCCTGATTAGATCCGACGACCCATAATCTCCTAACTCTCTATACTATCAAATCTACTGAGTATGGAACCCAATTCTGAAAGTTTGCAATGCCCATTACTGTAGTACTTACAAATAATGAATATGATTTGTGTCATATATGCTGTAAAAGAATATTTCAAGTTATCTTTAAGTTGTCTGTAAAATATTAGATTAAGAACTCTATAAACCCAATCTTATATTTATCGCCAGAGGTAGCATATTATATTGTAAAGGATTAAGGTTCAATTTTATCCTGAAAGTTTTCACGGTGGGCGATTTTACTTTGAAAATTTCAAAAAGAGAGCAATTTTGCCATAGCCGTTATCTTAATCAATTTTGACTGTTAGTTAACCAAATATGTTGAGCTGGCAATCCACATGTCATCAACGTCATTTTTGTTAAATTGCAAATTTGCCAGAAAGTTTTAAATATAATTTTGAAAGAAAATGAAATAGATGACAAATAAACTTCCTGGGTAAATATCATATTTACAAGAATGAGATACAAACCGACTTACTTATAATTAAGTAAACCAAATATCATATTTCAACCTCTATTGCATTACGTTCCACTACCCTACCAAAACATAGACTTATAATATGCAAGAAATTACGCCAGACATCAAAAAGTGAATATGGACCACAGTCCATCTTCTATACAAATTTCAAGACCATTTCCTTGTGACGGCGAAAACCTTTTCCATGCTATGCTGCGGTGATTCCATGCTTATTGAGCTCATCACACTAATATGCTGCTCTGACGGAGAGGAAGACTGCACCAGTGTTTTGCAATGGATTAAAATTGGCAGAAAAGAAAGATGCGGAAGCTACTGGCAAGAGAGTGTGAAGAACTTCTGAAAAAGAAAATATGAAATTATGGAGTTCATTGTTGTCTATAGGACTGATGAAGGGATTAATAAGTGACATGTGAAGTATCACGTGTCATTTAACAGTCAATGTTAACATTGACTAACAGTCCAGGCAAAATTGTTTGATCACTCCCAGGATAAAAATGTTTCTCAAAAAAGTTTTGGATGCCCGTCGCTATCTCTAAAATTAATGTGAGTATATGTGCTTGCTGACTGAACACAATTAGCCTTGTTATAATTTAATGGATATATTATTGTAAATGCTTATAACAAGTTGTAACAGCGAAGTGGTGATGATCAAATTATTCAAGAATAGTCGAGTTTAATTAATAAGATGCGTAAATCGCCATATTAAGTAAGTGAATGCCTGGGGGAAAACGTTTACATGTAGCTAGCGGACTAAATAAGCGAACTCCGATAGAAGTAGATTATTGTGGATTCTGTTTTTTTTTTTTTTTTTTTGCCGTCGATTATTGTGGATTCACTAGTAGAAGAAGTTACCCCATCGCTATTACCTGATGTATACTTGTGTTCTTATGTATGTTTTGTCGTTTCTGCCTCTGCTCTACTACCCATTTTTGTCTCTTATTTTCGCAGATGCTTTTGTTTCCATGTCTCCTTCCTCTGCTTTTTCGCCCGTCTTGGCCAATTCCTGCATTCCCATTAAACCCCTCTTTTCTCTCCAAACTTTCCAGCTAGCACTCTGTTTCTTTCGCCTTCCACGGGCATTCAGACAATTTTCCCTTCTCAGTCAGTTGATTGATTGGGTTTATTTTTTATGCTAGTGCAAGCTGGCTCCTTCTGAATCCTGAACGCCACGATGTTTCGTACTCCAAACCTGTTTCTCTCACATTTCTTCTGTTGGACTTTGGGTGTAAATATATCTTCGATGGGCCGGATTATTTGATTAGGATATAAGTAATCTAATCAAAACCTAATCAAATAAGAATAAAATCAACATTAATTACAGATTGGGGAATAATTCTGTAATAATTATGGATTTGTTAATTAAGGAACAAATCACCATAATTAGAAAATTAATTGAGAATCAATTAATTTAATTGTTGTCTTAGAGGGAAAGAAGAAGTGCACACGTTTCCTAATTAGTGGTCTCTACAAACCACTATAAATAGGGGGTGCCTCCTCAATTACAATTCACCCCGCCATTAAGTTTTCTGGCAATTCTCTTCTCTCCTACCATCTTTCTGGTTCTGGTGATCTGCTGTGCAAATCACAATTAAGCTCTAGTAGTCTAATAATTGTGTGGGCACAATTATGGAGCATTGGAGCTTTAACCCATATCCAAACATGGATTCACCCCGGTAAGCCAGTTTTCTCTTCTCTTATATTTTTTCTTACATTGGCATCAGAGCCATGATGATCATGTGGCTGTGTGCTTTATTCTTTGTGAATAATTAAATGGATATAATTTATTTATATCTCAATCACTATTTTTTTTATTTCCGCTATGCTATTATAGATATGAGTATATATGATGTTAATATATGATTGCATCCTCTTCTATTCTCTTATTCGCGTATGAATATGATAATTTTTCATAAAATATATATTCCATTATATATTGCTTTTTATGCAAAAGTAAAAGAGCAGATGCTGTGTGAAGTTTCTTACTTATTTCACCATCTCTTAGCATGAAAATATATGCTGTTAATTCTTCCTTGGACATGCCATATGTATGCGTTACCTGTCTCTGATTATGCATATATGAATATCGTGCTGTTAATATACATTTGGGCTTTTGCATGAGTTCTTGACTCTATGTTCTTTGTATATTCATGCAAGATTGTCCTCCCTAACTCATGTCAAAGCTTCATTTTCTCCTCTTCTTCTCAATTCTTCGATCTCTTCTCAAGTTGGGTGTTTTTGAAACCTATATGGATTCAAAAACAAAAAGACCTAACCCCTCAAAGGTCAGGAGAACTTTTAAGGCACAGAGGGCACACATCCGGTCGGATTACGCCGCGCCAACAATGTCGAGGAAAAATTGGGTGTTCGAAACTGAGTGTTTTTTGCCCAAAGCAAGGCCATGGATGTGTAGAGCTCGAAGAGACGATTCCAACGATGCTTAGAACGCGACAAACGGAGTTCGGATGAGGGAGAAACGAAGGAAAGAAGTTGGTGGGTTGTTTGTCGTTACCGCCACTTTATTCACAATTTGATCAATGAAACAGAGGTTTTAAGATCAAATAAAAGCCATGAATTTGTAGTTCGCTGAACTACGATTTCAACGACACCAAGAACATGAAAAATGGAGCTAAAACGAGGGAGATATGGCTTCCCGAAGTTGGCAGGTCCCGATAACCAGTCGGAGCTCCAATCGGGTCGGTTGACCTGGCTAGAGGTTAAAGACAATGACGTGGTAGTCAACGCCACATCATCGGTCAACCAAAGCTACATGCCCCCAATGAGATGGAGCCACGTCAGCGTTCATAGCCACGTCAGCATCGATCAATGTCGGTCACGTCATCCGTTGACCAACCACGTTGACAGAAACATGTCATCACCACGTCAACATTACGCGGGGTCAAGGGTTGACTAGTCAACATTGACTGTTCAAAGTCAACAGTCATCCATTGACTGTTGACCCAAAAAAACCACAAACTGACATATGGCGCGTGAGGCTCATTGGGGCCTCCGTTTGACAAGTGGCAAGCACCGTCGGAGAGATGACGGCGTGTGGAGTCTTAGGAGCCAACGCGTGTTGCCTTTAGATAGCCGTAAAGTTCACGCGCTGCCGCCGAGAGTGGCCTTCGTTGGACATTTCCAATTTTTCAGGATTTTTTCAATCCAAACACCTTTTAGGGCCACGTGTGGGCGCTTGAAACCTCTGATTGAGATGCGGTTTGTTTTTTAAAATCCCTAAATTTGAGAGCTTCAATTTGATATATAATTTGCATATATTTGAAGCACGTTTGAATGTGTTTTGAGTCCAAAAGGTGCTTATATGCACTTTAAAGATTCCCAAAAGCATTGAAATTGAGTCAATGATGATTCTATTGTTTTTTGGATAGATTGGCTTACTTATTAAGAGTATTTTCAAATGCAACATAAGGTTAATGCAGAAAGATTCTTTAAAAGTGAGGGATTATTCAAATGAGGTTTTGAATATAAAATCCTATCCAACCTTGACTCAAACTTTTAGAGATTAAAAACCTGAAAATTGCAGCAACTTGAAATTATTGAATAATAACAAGTCTTCCTATGCTTCTAACCACATTGATCCACTTAGATTGAAGCAATGACTCCTAAAAGTCAACCCTTTATCACAAATGTTGTGACAAATGACAAGACAGATAGAGATGTGAGAATCATCTCATCAAGTGGGAGGCATGCGGCAAATACATCCAAGTAAATGGATGTAAACATGGCAAAGAGGAGATGGACATTGTAGCTAGACACTACATAAGTTCATATGGTCAGAAGGGCCTATGAGAGGAAGAACCTAGTTAAGAGACAACAAAATGAGGCAAAAAGTTTTTTGAATGTTCTTTATCATTGAATTTATGATTAAATTCTCTGTTTTTAGAATTGAATTAATCATATTCTCTTCTTGTTTTCGTGAACATTTATGTTGATTAGATGATATTGTATTATCTTCTTTGAATAACCATCTTCGATTGAGTAGGGGTTTTCTGGAATACGTCTAGAAATCCAAAGGAGAATGTGTTCAAGGAAGACTATGGTTAAAAAGGTGATAAGCTAACTAGCATGATTGGGATAGGAGTCAACATAGTTGTCTCCTAAATATGAAACTAGTGAACTTATTATCTAATTATCCTTTGTCTTACTTAAACAAATATGATTTGTATACCATAATCGTCTAAGTGACCAATTATGACCAAGTCTATTTGACCGAGCTTATGAAGACAAGCTCAATAGAGATATCTGTGGAGTTAGAAACTCTCAGATCTCTTTCATTCAAGATGAATGAGATGTCAGGGATATCCTACCAACTAGTCTTCAGCATTTAGAGGCTGAAGCAACCGAAGGATACAAAAGGTTTATGCTATCAAGCATTGAAAGAACAACATTGCTCAAACTTATATTAGTACAAGCAATATCCAAGCCGTGTGGATAGTATTGGAAGATAGGGAAATAGATGATCTTCTTCCATAAAGTTAAAACTAAGTTAAGTTTTAACATAGTGTATTAAGTCCTAACATGTCGTTTAGGCAACACTTCAGGCAAATGTCAAACTAAGAAGTTGAGACAAATACAATGTCAAGTGCTTTCTAACAAACAAATATATATTGTGATAAGACGTCTCCCAGTAAATTGGAGGAAGCTATGTCTCCCAGTAAGTGGGAATGAGCCACGTCTTTCAGTGAGTGGGCATATACAAAAGTAAATATTGCCCCTGATATGCATATTGTGACCTTCAGCAATGTGATTCGCCACATTAAACTTAAATATAAAAGACTGAAGGATCCAAGATCCACCAGTCAGACGAACTTAGCTAAAGAGTGGGAGGATTCATCCTCTAAGCCTAAAGGCAAGAAACTTGTGAGGTAAACTTGATCTAGATGAGGTCAAATGGTTTCTACAAAGATGAAATAAACATATGGCTTCATGTCAAATGCAAAGAATAAAGAGATTGAATCAAGAGATTGAAACTTGCACGTTAACTCTGCATAGATAAACTACCCTGATTCACTCCATACAATTGCAACTAACAGAATCACATATTTGCTATCTCTTTAGTTAAGGATCGATGGGACTATGATTCTCAAATCCTTCGTTGGATTTTGATGTTTGTTTAGGGATAAAAGATTCCATTTCTTGCCATATGTACACATTGATCAAAAGAAATTATCAAATTAACAAAAGAGTATTTGCTAAACAACGTGTGCTGAAGGGTTAATACCCTTATGAATAAGTTGAGAACTTATTCTACCTGGCAAAGAAACATTTTTGAGAAAATCCACTGTAATTGGCAAATTATGACGTTAGTGAACCAATGAACGTGAGGGAAAAACACAGAGCTTGGTGTTTCGTTAACGTTGTGGACGTTTACTAGAAATACAGTAATGTTTACTTGATTTTTGGCAAGTGTGAAGCTGTTAGATAATGGCTGAACTAGTCAAAAATCAGTTAAACTAAAAGGATAAAACCTTTTGAACTAACAAGGGTTAAATACACCCACGTGATTAGTTCAAGCTGTTTTGTATACAAGAAAGGCATTGTTAGGATACTATCAATACCTAGAACCCTTCAACATAATAGAGTTGTTGAAATAGAGAGATAGATCTCTCCTTGACATGGTTGAGTAGATAATGGCATAAGTAAAGCCATCAGCCATATATTGGTATGTAAACTCACAGCTATTATCTTCACACTTGATCAAATGCCCTCTATGTTAATCACGACCTTACCCTGTGAATCGTGGATAGGCCTTAGATCAGGCCCAAGTTCGTTAAGACCATAAGGGTCAGCAACTTCATATCCATAATTCTTCCTATGAGTAAGGAAGATTGGGGTCAAGGTATACAAGGAATCTCTTTATAAGATGACTTTGGAATTTGACAAGACATGTTTTCATTAGGGAAAATGATGGCTGCTCAGTGACTGCAAGAGAACTGAGGGACGCAATGTTCATAAAACCAAGATTTTCTAGCAGGAAATGAGCATTAATCATATTGAATCTCTTTAAGAGACTCACAAGTGACAAGGAATAACCAAGTGTTCCTAAGTTCACTGACCCGAGTGGGAGGATTGAGACCATTTTCACAATGAAAAAGGTAAGAGGTAAGTTACGAGAGAATTACCTCACTCATACATAGGAAAAGAGTCCTATGAAATCCACCTCGAAGCAAATGATCATCTAGTGAATGATTATAAGGGGATAGATTCCCTAATGGATTAAATGTTGTCTTTATCATTTAGAAGGTGATGACAACTACCTATAAGAAGGACCTGCTAAGAAGAATTACAAAGTGTTATATGGATTCTTTTTTGGAACTAGCCAAGTATATGTTTTAGACAATTTGTCACCTATCCAGGAGGCGATTGGGAATAAGTAAGTTCTCAAATCTGTTGGGGGCATATAAAACCTAAAACATCTAGTGGCTAAGGGGTAGTACTATAATAGAAGGTTGTCCATTGTGCGTTTTAACTCTGAACTTTGGCAATAACAGCAAGCTTAGTCTTGAAATTACATCAAGATGATGTGAAGGCCGCTTTCAAATTTGAAAATTTTGGAAATTGGATGATGAACTCTACATGAAGCAGCTTAAGGGCTTCGTAGAAACAATCACCCAAATAGTAGTATATGAGGTTTCACAAAGTGAAAGCCTCACCAACTTTGAGATAATCGAAGAATACTACATGAGTCCCAAACGGTCTAGTAATGATTCTTTGTGAAGTCATCATTTGTCAAATGGCATATGAAACAAGTGTCAAGGGAGTTAAAGGAATAAAGGATCAGAGAATCCTTAAATTCTTAGTTGAGAAAATCATGGGTTGAACAAATATCTTGAATGACAAGGTAAACGGAGATTGCACAAGGAAGATACAGTCTTTGCTACCTAAGACATGTACAAGTGTTATCTTTAGGTATCCAAGGATGCCAAACTGCAAACCCATGGACACTCCTGAAGTCCAGGGCACAAACCTAAAGAGGTTACATGTCCTATGAGGAATCCAACATAGAAAAGGTGGATAGAGTCTCATGTGAGACTATGGTTGGTAATATGAATGTATAGATTGGTGTACATAAGACCAAATGTTTTTAGTCGAACTTAGAAGCTGTTTTTTTTTTGTCCTGCTATGAAATGGGTTATGAGAATAACCATGGATTAAGTTGTCAAGACAACAACTTCCTTTTGAAAGGATACTCCAATACAAGACCTAGAAAAATGGTGATGGAGTAAGGAAATATACAAAGTATTTTTCCTGTTATCCATGGAAATAGAATACAGAGCGTGTTTTACCATCATTCAAAGTGTCAAATGGCTAAAGTAGTTCCTATGAGAGATTGGGAATGAATGGTGGGTAGAATGATCCAAACGATAATATCTTATGATGAGGATATTAAGTATCACAGCAAGGAAAAACATACTTTTTAATATATCTCTGAGAGATATGCTTTCAAAGAGGGAAAACGACAGTTCAATGATCTTCTACTGACAGAATGATGGTATATCCCCTTACTGAGCCCATAGCTTGATTTTCATGGAGTTAGTGGAAATCTTGGGGCGCGAATAAAATATAAGGTCGTGAACTTCTTTTATATGAAGATAAAAGAAATAGTATGTATGTTATGAGTAAATACATATAAGGTATACAAGTTTGTAAGTCGTACAGGTCAAAAGAGGTTGGTTCACTCACACGAACAACCATCTTCCCATGTTTTGCGGGGGCATGGGAGGGTAAAACGAGCAAATGATCACCATGAGATAGTTAAGAAGAATCTTTGCGTTTGAGTCACCTCAATTAGACTGAGATAAGATCTATATGTGTACATATACACATAAAACAAATCATAGCCTGAATACAGATTCGTAGCCAGGCAAAGAACTCTTTTTTTTCATAAATGAGATTATAAAAGAGATATTGTGAAAACAAAAGTTCTGGTTCGAATGTTGAGTACATTTTATAACTAATGTCTGTACGGTGAAAGATAAAGAAATCGACGTACACCACAAACCGTTTACCGTAGCATGCAATTCATACTGCATGTGCTTGAGAGTTGGACTGCAATATGGGATGTGGGTGAAAGATCCCTAGTTCACTACAGTGTGAGTCTCAGGAAGGAAGAATCCTTCCATGATGCCCTTAAGACTTAGGCGGCATCATGAAAGCTTGGTTTGGTGACAGCTACTTTAGCTGAAGCTCCATGATCACACTTGATTCGGTCAAACGAGTGAAAACTAGAAAAGCGACCAAGTCAAGATGGACTGATATTTAGTCAAAAAGGAAGATTTACTCCTAGATATATAAGATGTGCTAGTGTCTGTGGTCGACCCCTTACTAGCTTTATGTATAGCTTGTAAGTGCAGATACTATGTGCGTGGAAGGCAATCTGAGTTAATCAACATATTAACTCGAGAGGGATTAGATATGCCATGAGTAATATGTATGGGAGAATCTGAGGCATATGAGACAATGAATATATAGCTTATGGTTATATATAAAGGGTGTCCTTGAATGCTGATCTGGTATGAGGGATTTCTAGTATCACAAGCACAAATCTTAAAGACGTTTTTGCCCACACGGTCACGATAGACGCCAAGCATGAAACAAGAAAGAGTAACGTACGCATGATGGGAGGCCCATCAAGTACGAGTACGAGATGTTGGACTTTGGGTCCAAATCTGTCCTTAATGGGCCGGACTATTTGATTAGGATATAAGTAGCCTAATCAAATAAGAATAAAATCAGCATTAATTTCAGATTGGGGAATAATTCAATAATAATTATGGATTTGTTAATTAAGGAACAAATCACCATAATTAAGAATTAATTGAGAATCAATTAATTCAATTGTTGTCTTGGAGGGCAAGAAGGAGTGCACACGTTTCCTAATTAGTGGTCTCCTTAAACCACTATAAATAGGGGGTGCCTCCTCAATTACAATTCACCCCGCCATTGAGTTTTTTGGCAATTCTCTTCTCTCCTACCATCTTTCTGGTTCTGATGATCTGCTGTGCAAATCACAATTAAGCTCTAGTAGTCTAATAATTGTGTGGACACAATTATGGAACATTGGAGCTTTGACCTATATTCAAATATGGATTCACCCCGGTACGCCAATTCTCTCTTCTCTTATATTTTTCTTACATCTTCATATTTCATTCTTTAGTTTCTTCCTTGCCTCATGACTGACAAACTCAGTGGACTTGCTTGAATTTTAAAAGCCACACAGAAGATGAGGATTTAAACGTCTTTAAATGCACTATTAAGCTTTGAAAAATCAAATCATCAACAATCTAGCAACCCAATCTTTACACGCACTAATAAGCTTTAAGAAGTTAAATCAGCAATAGTCTAGTAACCCAGCATGACAAACTAAGGAATAAAACTCAAACAAAATATGAGAAGATGGTTTCTGACTAAGACAAAAGATGAGGAGACAGTAAACTACTCAAACTAACTAAGAAGATCGTGGGTTGGCCAAAAAATGTTTCTAGGTTTCAGCCTATGCTACACTGCTCAAAGGCGCATCTCCTCCACCTCCGTTTCCGCCTTCTCCGCAGCTTGACCCGCCTCTTCTTGATGCTCTAGGTCAATCTTTGCTTCCTGGAGTTCCTTATTATGCAGCGCACACACCTTTGCCGCTGCCACTGCCGCCGCCAAGGTGAGTACGCTGCACAACGACCTCTAGGAAGCTAAGGCGGACCTAGAGAATCAGGAGAAGGCTGCTTAAGAAGCGGCTCAAGTGGCAAAGAAGGTAGAGGTGAACATGGAGGATGCAGAGAAGGCAGAGGCAAAAGGAAACATATAGTGCCTTGGGGGTAATAACTGGTTCCACTAGGATCACAGAGTTGTTGTTTTTTTTTCAAATTCCCAACTTAATAAGGAGTAAAAAGAGTACTCATCATTTTATTTTTTTACCTGATTATAGATGTCCGCAATCATATTTGAGATACTGTAAGACATTAAATATGGGCACGTAAAAAACAAGTATTTTATACAAATTCCTTTTATAAACTTAGTAAACTAGCCAACTGGTAAAAAATAATCTCAAATTCCTTTTATATTTTTTTTTTAGTTTTTGCGATAACTTAAGCGGGTTTGTATTCTTATTTCCAAAGTGGTAAAGCTGCATCTAGAAATTTAAAAACCAAACTCTTATCTTTATGCTAATTACTTTTTTTTTTAACATTTATGCCACTTATTTAAAATCACATACCTCGTTCACATGGGAGGAGGATTGCTTGATACAATTCTAAGGCTATTTTCCCAACTATTATTTTGAAAGGTATGGCTTTGAAATATTCTTTTACCCTTCTAATTAAGTTTTTTTATTGAATGGAAAATCATGTGAAAAGCTATTTTTCACTTCTCACCCTGAAGGCAGGCGTTGTACCCTAAATGAACATATTTTCCCCATGTTGTTCTTGGGAAATGGGCATCTGAATTTAAGATAAATTATAACCTGAATTTTCTTCCTAACAAACTTCTAGCTAGCTTGCTGGTGAGAGCATCTTGGACTCACCTATCATGTATTCAAGCCATGAGTTTGAATTCAATGGCGTTCTTAGACTTATTTAAATGGTTCTATCCTTAATGTCTTAAACCAAGTTGTTGAATTGATTACTTTTCGTCAAATATATATATATATATATATATATATATATATATATTGTGTTCTTATTTTGTGAGTTGTCAGCTTCAGCGACTTTAATCGCACACAGACCATTTGCTCGGAATAACAAAAACCGTAGAACCCTTTCGTGGTTGTTCAGTAACATAAACCATGCAAGTTCGTCTTTCAAGGCGCCTTTTTATAATAGCGATCCATAATCTACAGAATAGTCCCTATCTTACAGAGTCACAAAGGCGCCAACAACTACTTAAAAAAAATACAAGAAGTGAATATCACCGTCCCCAACATGAACCCACAGTCTTTGAGAACAACAAACGTACAGCTGCCGAGCCCTCTGTTACTTTCTTCATTAAGATTAGGAATTTCTTTTTAAAGGCTCAAAAGTGGGCTTTCTGTGGATGATATGACTCTTAGAGACGTTAAATACATAAATAACGTATAACGGATGAATTACTTCTTCATTTTTTTATTACTACAGTTCAGTTACAAGTTTTATAATTAAGTTATAATTAAAAGACAAAACATAGTTTTCAAAATAACTTAGTGCGTGTTCGGCCACCCCAAAAATCATGGTTTCAGAATATCGTTTCCGCAAATCGAGACAAAACTCCTCTCACATACTTACCTCGTAAACTGTAAAAGCTATTCTCCAAAAGCTAATCCGAACACACACTTAGTGTGTGTTTGGTGAGCATCCATAAGCTCGATTGATAGCCATAAGCTCAATTGGCAATCACAATTTTTTTTTTGAGTGTTTGGGAAGGGTTGCCGGCAATTGAGCTTTTGCCAAAACCCAATTGGTGAAAGCTCAATTGGGAGAAGCTGGAAAATGGAGCTTTTGTTAAAAGCTAATGACATTTTATGCTAGATTAGGTTGTCTAGAAATTAGTTATATGATATTGGTTTTTCCCATTAAATATTTTTTAAATAGTATGTAGTATCAAAAAATATTTTTTGAGTGTTTTTAACCTCTTAAAATATTTTTCTAGTTGTACCCACTACCTAATGTGCTATCAAACTGATTGCAATTTTATCCACTTTCTAGTTGTACCCACTCAAAAAATATTTTTTGAGTGTTTTTAACCCCTTAAATATTTTTTTGGTGTTTTTAACCCCGTAAAATATTTTTTCAGCTATATCCAGTGTGTTATCAGAATAATTGTAATTTTATCTTTAATGTACTTGTTCAGCTCCAAAAATTACTTTAAAATATTTTTTTGTGCTTTTAAGTCTTTAAAATAATTTTTCAGTTGTACCCAGTCTTAAGAGACTGATTACAATTTTACTTTTAATGTATTTTTTTTTAGTAGTAAAGAGCATCCAAAACTTATAATACTGATTTATTGATTTCCATCCACCCTAAAATATTTTTCCAGTAGCACCTAATATTTTAAAGTAATTTTTAAATATTTACTTGATTTTTTAAATATTTTTCCACCCACTCTCTCTTACCATTATCATAAAAGCCCTTATGCTTAAGTCAATCCAAACAAGTTTTATTTTTGTAAAAGCTCAATTAACAATCGCTGTTCCAAACACACCCAAATTTTTTATTTTTGCAAAAGCCCAATTGACAATCGCCAATCCAAACACAAATCACATTACATAATTTAGCTTTTATCAAAAATAATATCACAACAAACCCAATTGACAATCGCTGTTCCAAACACACCCTTAGTATTATGGTACATAATTGTTGTTTCTAATCTTGCCAAAAAAACAAAACAGAAGAAAAGAATTGCTGTTTCTAATCAGTCAAGCTGAACTATGATAATGACTCAAACTTGACATGAGTTTGAATTAACAAGGGAACAAGGCAAAATAACACATTTGAAATATCAAAAAGAAAATGAGGGTGTTGGATTTTAATAATACTAAATGGGGGAATTTGAAATTTTGAAATGTTGATAAATGTTGGGAAATTACATAATTAACCTTACTTTAAAAAATCCTTAAAACCCCTTGCCGCCCGGCCGCCGAAGCTCTGGCGATCTAATATTTTTTTAAAATTCCTCAAATAAAACCAATCAATATGAAAATTTAAGTAGTTAATTACAAAACTGAAATAGTAAACAAGGTTTTTGTTATTGAATATTTCTTAATACCTACTTTTGTTTCGCTATTTATTACTGTAGTTTTGATATATATTACTTTGGTTGGCTACCAACAAACTTTTGATATATTTTTTGAATTTTCAAAATAAAAATAGTTAACAGTGAAACTGGAGTAGTAAATACTAAAGAGACTCCTTGTTGCTAAATAATTTCTAATAACTACTTTTGTGTTACTAATTTCTACTCTAGTTTCATTCAAAAAATATATTAAAAAAATTATCGGGAGCTAATCAAAGTAGTAAATATCAAAACTAAAATAGCAAATAACAAAACAAAAATTGTTATTGAGAAATGTTTAATAACAAGTATCTTGTTTACTACTTTTGTTTCGCTATTAACTTCTTAAGTTTCTATATTGACAACTTTTGTTTAAGAAATTTAAAAATATATATTTGGCCGCGCAGAGCTCCGGTCCCTAGGTTAGGGTTTTAAGAATATTTTTTAAAAAAAAAATCAAAAGGTAAGGATAATTATGTAATTTCTCAACATTTGTAAACATTTCACAATTCTAAATTAATCCATATGAAATTATTAAAATTCAACACCCTTATTTATCTTTTGTATATTTCAAATATTTTTTTTTATCTTTTTCTCTTGAATTAATGTACCCCAGTTACTTTTTCATCTTAAAAAATCACGCACCTTAACTTATCAGTTATCACAATACGTTTGAATTGGCTTAAGAATTACGAGTATGTATTTCTTCCCACATTACTTGTTATTTCTGTGTCTTAAAAATTGCCCCTTGCGGTTTTTGTGCATGGGTTTAATCTCTTTGGTATTGGTGTGTTGAATCTATTTAATACTGGCCTGGGCTGGACATCATTTGGAGAGCTACCGTTTGATCCGTTGAGGGATCTAGGGTGAGTTTGGCATGGTTTATTGGGCCCCTAAAAGCAAGAATTTTTGGGTGTTTTCTGTTGAAGTTTTTGGTTATGTTTGGTATAGCTTCTGGTCCATTGGGCTTATAAGATAAAAACAGTTTATTTTGATAATCTTGAATTTGCAACTCATGGAGTTATGGGGGAAGAAAAGCACGACATGCAGGAGGAAAAGCACCAACCATATTATCTCTCTCTCTGCTCTCTTAAATGATTATTCTAGTTTATCTTCAGCTCATTTGTTCTCCCAGAATTATTCTAGTTTATTAAACAATTTATTGGGAGATATAGAGTGACTTTGTATGAGTATAATATATTCATTACATAATCTAACAAAATTTGATTTTGTATGCCATATAGCATTGTAAAAGACTGCTATTTAAAAAAAAAAATAGAAGGAAAAAAAACTAAACTTGAATATTCTTCTCCTCTATATGTGTGAAGTGTGAAAATAAGAATGATGCACATATGAGTTTGAATATATAAATATCTGAAGTCGTGAAGAGTCAAAATATTTAATATTCCTTTTGTATTGTATTTTTGAATGTTTTTATAATTTTAATTTTAATTTTTCTCTTATGATTATCACAATATATATATACATGTAATATATATATGTATTATTTAATTTAATAAGGTTTACGTCATTTTCAATCATTTTCCATCTAAACTTACTTTTAAAAAATAATCATCCAAATAAGTTTAATTTCTGAAAAGCTACTTATGCTACCGTCAATTCAAACATAAATAACATTACACAATATTAAGTTTGCATAAGTCATATTGCAAAAAAATCACTTTTTCCACCATTATCCCAAACAAACACCTAGTCATGTTGTTTTACTATTGATATCTTTTTTCTTTTACATTTTTTTCATGACAGAATCTGTTATGGGTTGTTTGGTATCATGGAATTGAGCGCTCGCTCACACACACACACACAAAAAAGCTGAAATCACACCCTTCAAATCAAAATTAGTACTCCTTCTATAGTTGCACTACGAATTAGGTCTTACATATAGGATAATAGGTAGTATCCTATTTTTATCAAACAAGTTAGCATAACATTTAATTTACTCTAGCTCTAGCTTAAAACAACACCCAATAAAAATTAACCATGAGTAGAATATTTCTAGTTTGGTGAAATATGTTGGCAACTTGGCATAAAGCATGTTTTATTAAACAACTAGTGAAAAAAAGGTGAGAATATATCATACCACCATTGACAATATGAAAAAAAAAGCTGAGAATATATCCGACCATCGAGTTCTCATGCTGAAGCATGTCCTTCTCTAGTGGACGCAAGCGCAATATGTTAAGAGTTTGATAATATTGTCCTATAGCAATCATTTTCTTTTGCCTAGTGAAGAGCCTCTCCAGACATATGAGGACTTGATCATAATGTGAACGTTGAAGTTCTCGAAAAAGAAGTCACTAAGAAGATAAAAAAAAACGTGACAAAGCAGGTCAGAATTCATGGTAAATATAATGACTGAATTCAATGTAAATATAAACACTATACTGTACTACTCGTATATTGTCTTCGCTAATAAAAGAGAAGTGTCGACACGTGACCTAAGGTTAGCTATGTGTTGTGCTTTTTTTTTTACAACAATAAAATTCATTAAAAGGAATATCTAAGTACAACATTTTAAGAGAAATAGATATAAGCCGACTAAGACCAAGGCTAGAAAATGCATAAAAAGTCCTACGAAATGAAAACAAAACACTGAAGGGAAAACAAAAAAAAGGTAAAGGGTTTGTTGTGCTTTACTGTCTTTGTTTAGTAACAGTGAACATATTCAGCACATATGTAAGGGTTAGTACTCCCTCCTTTTATAATCATTTGTCTATTTTATTTAGTACTCCATCTGTTCCTTTATCTAGTGTCCATCTTGTTCCTATTTTTACGTCTTTATAATTTTTAAGTAAAAAAATGCAATGTATGATTACAATAACATAACAGGGAACAGTTCAATAAAAAACAACCTGAGTTTGGCTTTGATACCAGACTCGATCCTGGCTCTAATACCATCTACAACATCCCCTAATATCCTAGTGCCTTTGTTCACTGGTCTTTTGTCTATTGTGTTCACTACTCCCTTCGTTTATTTGTCTTTTGCTCATTTTGTTCTCATTGTTATGTCATTATATTTTAAATAAAAACATAAAGTAAAAAATAGCAATGAGCGATCACCACAATTTAAAAAGGAATAGTTCAACAAAATGTGATTCAAGCTTAATTCTGACGCCATATTGAAGCCTGACTTTGATACCATGGTTCTGATATCAAACCCAAGCCTAATTTTGATACCATACTTAAGCTTTACTTTGAAACATTTATAACATCCCGTAATATCCCAATTCTCACTCTCAATATTATGGTGAACTCGAACTTTAGCTTCTCTCCAACATCCCTATGTAGCGCTTGTTGAACTTCTCTTATCTCATTTTACAACTACCTCCATCCATTTTATAGACATGGGATGTCATTTTCTGTGCAACCTTAATCCACACTCCAGCATTGTTTTCATTGGGAAAATTTGCTCTCATTTTTATATAGAGCATAACCAACAATGTATCTTCTTCCTAAGTCTACTCTATGATATCTAGGGCCCAGGGCTCATACTCCTACTCTGATTGGTAGCGCTCCTGCTCTTGCTAGAAATAACTTTTGTCTTTATACAAATAAATTTTCATTTTGTTAATTTATTCATTACTTTATAAGTGAAATATGTCAATATAAAAAGGTCGTTCTATATCATAGCATGGCCACCTGGTATCAGAGTAAGGTCCTCCAGCATCTCCGAATTCCCATATGGTATCAAAGCTAAGGTTGCTATGTATCAAAGCATAGCTACCTGGTATCAAAGCAAGGTCCTCTAGCACCTCCAAATTCCATCATGGCATTACTAATGCCATGATGGAATTCGGAGGCGCTGGAGGACCTTGCTCTGACACCATGTTGTAATTTGTAGGTGCTAGAACACCTTTTGATTAAAGGTGGCCATGTTCTGATAACATAATGACCTTTGCCTCTACTTTGTCACATTCCACAATGACCTACTTTATTCAGGCTCCCTCATCAACCTCAAATTGAACTAAATTTCAAGTTTTAAGAAATCAAACCAGGAACAATCTAGCAACCCAATCTTTACATGTACTAATAAACTTTAAGAAATCAAACCAGCAATATTCTAGATGCCTAGCACAACAAACTAGTAATTAAAACTCAAACAAAAGATTAGAAGATCGTTTCTGACTAAGCTTTAAGGCTTAAACAAAAGATGAGACATTCAACTACTAAACTAACTAAGAAGATCAAGGATTGGCCAAAAAATGTTTCTAGGCTTTAGTTTATACTATGCCTGCTGTGAAAAGGGGCACATCCTCTGCCTTTGCCTACACATTCTCTACATCCTCAGCTACATGTTAAGCAACCTTCTCCTGATCCTCCAGATCCACCTTAGCTTCTTGGAGGTCCTTGGCTAGTGCACTCTCCATTACCGCAGCCTTTGTCATGCATTTACATCTACTGAACCTACTGCCTCTGCCATCGCTTGCATGAGACTCTACCCCACCGCATCCGCCTTTTTCATCTTAGCATCCATCTTTGCCTCATCCTTGTCTTTCACTTTTGCTTCCTAAACTACTTAATGCACAGTAGCTAGAGACCCCACCAAATCCCACCAACCCTTATGTTTGGCACATCCCCCAATCCTAGAGGAGGACCCACCAATAACACCTTCACCTAAGTCGGGAGTCTAATTAGCTTGTCATGCCCAATGTTTAGTCCATCGAGGAGTTGAAGGACTTAATACATGGGGTTCTTGGCGCAGAGGACATGGTAGGGGAAGAAATAAGAGGTGAAGGTGAAGACTAAGTTACCATGTAAATATATATTGTCTTGAGGTAATAATTGGTTCGATACGTGTCTAGGGTTCACATATTTGTTTTTTTACCCAAATTCTCGACTTAATAATGAGTAAAAAGAAACATGTATGCCACTTACTTAAAATCACATACCTTCCTGCCTGATGGAAAGTCGATTCACGTATTTAGGAATTTGATCCTTGTAAGCCTCTGTCAAATCTCAGGAAGAAGAAGCCATGGTAGGGGTAGAAAAAACATGAAAAAGTGAAGGAGTGGAAGAAGTTCTTATGGTGTAAAATATAGGCAAGTGGTATTAAATATGACTCGAGCATGGCCTAATACTTTGACTCTGATACCAAACTCGAGACTGACTCTGATACCATCTATAACATCCCCTAGTATCCTAGCTCTAATACCATGACTCTGATATCAAACTTAAACCTGCCTCTGATACCATATATAACATTCTCTAATATCCTAATGCCTTTGTTCGTTTGTCTTTTTCTATCTTGTTCACTACTCCCTTTGTTTATTTGTCATAGATATATATTCTTTTCTCATTTTATGTGTTTGTATTTTTTTAACTAAACAAATAAAATAAAAAATATAATAAATGATAGGGAAAATCCCATATAAAGATAATTGAAATAAGAAAATCTTATATAAGGTTGGTAAAATCCACAAATCTTAAATTGTGTCAAAGACCCAATTTAGGATATGTAAATGTTGAATAATTATCAATAATACCCCTAACCCAGATTCCCGTCCCGTTTCCTTCTCCCCCTTCTTGATGAATCTGCATTTTAGTTTAATCGAAGGTGTTTTTTACTGGTTACCTTTGCATATTCAGGACAATCATTGATACCAGTGCACTTCGCGGAGGTGCATATTGACTAATCATGGAGGAAGTTCTGTGAACGAGATCATCTATCCTCTTAGTCCTACTTTTTTAAAATTTTCTATTTGATACTTCCTTACCTCAGAGAAGGGTGTTAGGTCCACGTCCTTTCCACTGAGAGGGTTACCACCCCATCTCCAGACTCCAATACCACTTGAACGCCCTCATACCTGGACCAATAGCTTTCATAAGGGAGCACCTTTTGTACCAAACCAACCCTTTGTTGGATCCCCACCGGTGCATTGTCTTCCTTCCATGCCTAGTGATTATCCATCTCCACCTCTTGATAATTATCGCATCAGAGTTGATAACCATCAAATGCTGGCCCGACAAATTAAAGATCTACTAGTCAAGATGAGTATCAGTGGCCTGTTTGACAATTATAACTTCTCAGGAATTTTTTTTATAAACATTCAATTGAACCAATGGAATTATGATTTAGTTGACGGACATGGGGAAAATTGGGAAGGATCTCTGCAGAATTCTGTTTTTTTTAATAACTAAGGGATATAGAAGTAATTTGACTCAATTTCTAAATCCCTAATTATGTCATATAACCTAATTAATAATATGTTAAGTTTAGTAACCCAAATTAGAATTTGGGTAATTCAACTGTCTTTATATAGGATTTTCCCTAAATGATAACCACAATTTAAACAGAATAGTTCAACAACATGCATCTTTTTCATTGTGAAAATTCTCTCTCATTCCCATATGAAACATTACCAACAATGCATCTTCTTCCTGGTTCACTAAATGATATTCAGTACCTAGGGCTCACACTCTTGCTTTTGCTAGCCGCACTTATGCTCTTATTAGTACTTTGCCTTTGCCTTTACCTGTTACTTTCATAATTACCTCCTTCATTCAAGCATCCTCCTCAGCCTCAAACTGAACCGCCTCCTCACACCAAGCATTTAGCTCCTTAAACCAAGCCTCAACTCGCTCACGTGTCCTTGGGTTAGTACTCCCTCTGTTTCTTTGTCTTTATATTTTTTAAATAATAAATAAAATAAATAAAATGTAATGAATGATAACCATAACTTAAAAAGGAATAGTTCAATAAAATGAAACCCGCACTTGGCTCTAATATACAAACCAAGCTTGGCTCTGATACCCAACTCGAGCATGTCTATGATATCATAGCTCTTATACCAAACTTGAATATGACTCTAATACCATCTATAACATCCTGTAACATGCAATGCTTTATCCGCTTTAGGGCTGTTTGGTTGGAGGGGAGGGGAGGAAAAATAAGCCCTTCCCCTTGTTTGGTTTGAAAATTTGGAGGGGACAGGAGCCAAAATATGGGCTCCAAATCCCTTCCCTCCCCTTATTTTGCTTCCCTCCAATTTGGGGGTTTTATAGGGGAGCAAAATATCTTAACTAATTTTCCCCCATTAAGTTTTTAATATTCCCATTGATGCCCCTTAAGAAAAGTTAAAAACACACTCTACTCCATGCGTAAATCTCGACACACCCACTTTCACCAAGCTCTCATATGGACATTGAGTTGGAGGGAGGGACTGAACGGAGTCAACCTACATGAAGCCATCTCAAAAAAATCTAGAGGTTCCCCTTTTATTGCTCTTCGTACCCTATGTTTTCTTGGGCTTCACAAATCAACTTGTAGCACTTCATATTTACATATATTGGGTTAATGAGATAAAAATATCATTATATAAGTTTTCATAATTTTAATTTTCATAAATTATGTAATTTATATTGAGGTGTAAGCTAATTTAAATAATATTTAGTCCCAAAAAACTCATTTCAATAATTTATATAAGCAAAAAAAAAGTATAAGCTAACACATAAGGGTAAAATGGTAAATTAGTTATTATCTCCCCTTTCATCCCCTCTTTAACTAAACAAATGATTATTAAAAAACCTTCCTCTTCCTCTCCCTTCAATCAAACCAAACAAGGTGACCCTCTATCACTTCCTTCCATCCCTTCTCTTTGAACGAAACAGGCCCTTTGAGTCTATTACTACTCTAGATGTTAAAACGCATAGAGAGGGAAGGAGAAGAGAGTGAGAAAGTAGCATGTAGGTGGAAAAGAGGGATCAAGGGGTGACATTAGCAATTGAGAGAGAGAAGGAGAGTTTCATAGGGGATAGAAGATGAAATTATAAAAGACTTATATAATATAGGAGTTAAGGTACAAATTTACTTTGGAAGTTTTTGATGAGGAGCGATGTTACTTTGAAAGTTTTTTATGTTCAATATTGTTCCAGAAGTATTTAAATGGAGTAATGTTGCCATTTTCTATTAAAAAGTTAATGATCAACGTTAGTATCTTAATGATACGGAGCAATATTGCAATGATTTAAATTTTTTGGGATGATATTAAACCTGAACAAACTTTCAAAGCAACATTGCTCCTCAGCAAAAACTTTCGGGGTAAATTTGCCCCTCAACCCGATATAGTAATATTTTTTTGGCTAAAAGTTTTTTATAATATTTCATCCAAAGTTTCTCTTTCACCTGAAAATGTTTAGTCATACATATCACACGCTTGTTTAGTCAAACAAATTTACTGTTGAGATATTTTTCATTTTTCCCCACAAAATCTGTTGATGTCTTGGTTACGGGGGAACGTAGCTGAGCAATTTCTCGGCCTCGTTGGTTTTGTTTATATGCCTGCTAGAAGCTGGTGGGCAAATAGTATGCTCAAGTACATAAAGACGTTTTTGTGGATAAACCACTATTATTTGCTTGTAGCTTGCGGGTTCTAAGATTATGGAAATTGGACAGATGGTGCATGTTAGGGATGAGCATGGACTGGACTGGACTGGATTTGACATCAACCTAAGGTCTAGTCTTGAGAAGATCTTGGGTTGCACAAAGCAGTCCGTGGTCTAGTCTGGTCCAGCACCAACCCGAGGTCAGATTGGATTAGACCGGGTCTTGTGGACTCCCTGGACTGGTCTAGGTAGTCCATGAGCTAAATTTAATATATTTTTTTCTTCTTTGGAAGGCAAAATTTGAACCTATTAAATACAATTAGGACCACAAAAACACCTATAATAATATAAAATATGTCACCAAAAATTAAAACATCATAAACCTATAAGAATATCCAACAACATTCAACAACAATAAAAAAAATATGTTGAGAAAAAAGATTTAAACATGATAAATATAATTAAAATAATAAAAATACATATAATCGTATAAAAATCATCATAAAAAATAAAAATTGATTATAAATCTTTAAAAAAACTCTAACAACATTAAATAAAAAATAAAAAATAACATCTAAATTATAAAAATATTTTTTAAGAAATTGACCTGGACTAAACCAGACCAATCTAGGTGGTTTGGTCCCCTAGTCTGGAACCCGATCCAACCCGACCAATCAGTCTGGTTCAGTTTAGTTCGATTTCATTATATTGCTTATTTGAACTGGACCAGACTAGCTCGAATCAGACCAGACTAAACCGGACCATCGGATTTTTACTCATCCCTAGCGCATGCTAGTCATTTGCTAGTACTGGAGGAATACTTTCCTTCTAAATTAGTTGATCCCCTCCTTCCTTCTGGTTGTCTTCAAATGTCTGAAAACTTAAAAAGAATTATTATAGTTTAATAAAGAACCCATAAACATATATTCTGTTTGATTAAAGAAGATTAAAGGTAAACATGAAGCTAACAGGAAATATATCTTTTTTAATACATTTTATATTCTTTTTGATACATGAAATATATCTATTACATTAGTACAAGCCTAAGTCCCTGTTTGTTTTGATTTTTTAAAAGTTATACAATTGTGAGATAAAAATATGAAAAGATTTTTATCTCGACTTACGAAAACAATCTTCTGAAATTATAGTTTTAGGGTTCCCCCGGGAAGTAAATGAGACACTTCGTTTGCGTCTCTCTAATATTATGACATTTTCCCTTCATCTCCCAAATACCTATTTTCTCTTCCTACCGTAACAAAATGGAAATCCCCTTGTCACTGAAAAAAAACTGGGTCTCGTTTTTTCTAATTATTAATAAATGTTTTCAATTTTTAATAATTATATACACATATATATATTATAGGAAAATTCCCTATTAAATATCATTTGAAATAACAAAAGCCACAAAAGTTTTTTATAACATCTAAAAGAGAGAAAAGGGATGTCGGATGTATCAGGGATACTGAAGTGTTGTGCAAAATATCAAAATGCCTCTTTTTAAATTTGTTTCACATATGAGGTGGTTGTTGTGGAAAAAGCCTAAAGAAAAAAAAAACAAACAAAGTGGAAGAGTGGTGTCTGTAAAACAACGTCGAAGGTGAAGAACAAGGCGTCGATCAAGGTTGAATTAGACAAGTGTAAGCAATTTTCTGAGAAACATAATCTTTTTTAGATGAATCAGACTATAACCATCTTATTGTCATTGTTCATGTTGGTGGGTATTGGCTGTGGTTCGGTGGGCCTGATAGTGCATGAATAGTAAATATATGGGCGGTAACGTGGTGTATGGAAGCTAACTTAATTTTAGAGAATAAGTCCTTATTACGCAAGCCAAGATAAAACTCCCCTCACATACTTACCTCGTATACCGTGAATCACGATTTATAAGCACTTATTGCTTAAAAATAAGCTATTCCAAACGAGCACTTAGTAGGGGTTGTCAATGACGGCTATGAAATGACGATGGTACTGCGATTGTAGGTTATTTATGACAGTTTTGGTTGTGAGTAAGTGGGTTTATAGGTTGAGCGGGATTAAAGGTTCGGACTTTACGTAACTATGGCAGCATCGACGGAGTGGTATGGGTTATTTATGTCTTAAGTTTTGTTAGCTGTGAGAGGGAGCATAATGAAGAGGTTATTGATTTGAAATAGGTAGCATTGAGTTGATGTGATGACTGACAGTTGAGTAGATGTAAGTGGAATGAATAATCTGTAATGAAGATGTCATAAGCATATATGTACGTGCATGGTAGTTGTTGTCATTACCACATCTGGTTTGTTGTCAATGCCATTACAAGATTTATCATTATTATTACTAAATTTGTCATTAGCGTTAACAATAATAGTGAAGGCAATAACTCATTTTGTCAAGCAATAACTTGCATAATTTAATTGATGACAAGGAAAAACTGTTGCTTAATCGTTTAGCATATGTTGTTATAAGTTAGTGATTCTTGTTAAATCCACTACAAACTTTGTCAACATCTTTATTATTGTTGTGAATCCCAAAACGGATTCTGTTAAGAGCAGCAGTAAGTTAATCAAATCGTTGAGAAATGTATGCTGTCATGATATGTGTGTGGAGTTGGAGGTTAAATACTTAGTAAAGGCATAACTTTATTATTAATTGCGAATAAAGTGATATTATCAAACATATTGATGAAGTAGTCATTGGTGAAACTAATTTGTCATTCTCATTACCATTGTCATCAAAACCATTAAAAACTTTGTCGATCCCATTATTGAACTTGTCAGCGTCCACCCCTTTTAGGCCAACACAAACACACAATATTTCTTAATTTACTTGCTTCCTGTACAACTGATAAGTAAAATATTTGCATATTTATTTTCCCTTATATAATGATTTTATGGACGATAGTTAAGCTTAATATAATATATTTGGGTATAAAATAAATAGTATTTAAAAAATAAGTAAAAATATGAAAAAATGTCAGTACTATAGCGTTGGTCATTATTCATGACGGAATCACTATAGCGGATGGAATCATTGCAGCAGGCGACAAAACACTGTAGCAGTAACGGAAAAACGCGAAAATCCGCCGATAGGATACTGTTCACTACTGTAGCATCATGGAAAAAATTGACAAAACATTGTAGCATCAAGGAAAAATGACACGACACTGCCTGTAAATATGAAGCATCAGGCGTAATTCAAAAGGCGCAGAGATATTTCTCTGATCTGGAGATACTTCTCTGACAGGGAGAGATATTTTCTCTAACAGTTCTAAATAAATTGTGTTATTTTCTAGATTAAATTTTATTCATTGTATTACTTTTTACATGCCTCCTACATTGAAGGTTTAGAATTGTATTACTTTTTGCATGCCACCTACATGGAAGGTTTTACCTCCTAAAAGGACGGCTAGATTTGTCCGTTTTTCATTCATCTTTTTGTTATATATTTATGTTTAAGAATTTAATATTCAAGTTTATTCAGTATTTTTGAGGTTTTCATTCAAGCTTTATGCAATGTTAATTTATTTTTAATGTTATCATGAGCTAAATTTCCATTTTCCTAGGATGATGACGTAGCTTACTAATAACGGATTGAATATTAACTTATTCAATCTAGTTTTAATTTCTCCTTCATGATTGAGTTTTAATTATTATTCTTAATGCTTTTATTTGATTGACCATCTTTTGAATGATTTCAATATGCATGTTGAGATCAGAAGGAGATGTGTGTAGATCCTATAATTAAAACCATGACTTGCATATGAAATAGGAATATATTCATATGAGTTATGTAGTTTTAGTAAGTTTGATAAATCTTAATACATAATTAATTGCTTAAATTCATATAGGAATATATTAGATTAGCAATTAATTATAGAATTGTTTGACCTTGAAAGAGGCTAGTAATTAAATTAGGGAAACTCGAATATCAATCATGTGGCATAAATTGGGCTAGAATAGATAAGTGATTCAATCCAGAATTTGTTAAGTGAAATCTAATCCCTAGGGTTTTTTCTCATATTTTCTTTCATATCATCTGCACTTATATTTAATTATTTTTCTTTTATTTGTACTCTCAATCACAAACGAATCGATCGACTAAATAGAATTAAAATTATCCATTTTAGTACTTAGTGATCAATCCTCGTGGGAACGATACTCTACTCACTTCTATATTACTTGATTATGACAGTATACACTTACATTATTTAATTGATCATCTACACTCAAAACAACAACAAAAGTGCATAGTTTATTACTTGTAATAAAAAGATAATCATGGTTGCAAGAGATAACAATCTCTACAATATTAAGGTATGGATTTCTCCATTCCACAATGAAACCATAAAATTAAACTGCACCAAATACATAGAAAAGCCTTAAATAAGGCTTCAACTCAGTCCAAAGTCATGAAACAATAGGATCATTTAACAGCCCAATTTTATGTATAGCACAGGAAAATTCAGCCTGTAAAATAAAGTACTCAATTTTGAAAGAATGAATTATCGGTAGAGCTACTTCAACTTCAATACAAAAAGAAAAAGCAAACACCTATCGTCCATAATGGCCAAGCAGATAAACATGGATTTCAGAATCTATTTATGGCAGCAAACCAATATGATCTTTGACTCTGAATGGGAAAAATAGACTACCTAGTACGATGAATAACCCAATTCCATAATTTTCTGGGACCAAGAAACCGCTGAAAAATGATGAAATCGAAGTGAAGTATTTTAAAATAAAATCAGTTTATCTTCTTCTTCGCATCTGGGCAAGATGGGAAGACATATCTGAGACGGCGAAGCACCTATGTCGCCGAGAGAGGGAAGACAACTAGGAGAAGGTGACCAAAGTATAGAGCAACAAAGATTTGTGGGCCAGAGAGAGACAGATCAGGATCCCAAACATCCAATCACTTACCACATCAACGTCGGCGGTAAGAAAAGAAAACGGCAACCACTCTGATTAAGGAACAATATCAAACGTTCAACGATTTGGGGACGGCTTCCACCCACGCTTGCTGATTTGCGGACGACGACGATGGCCAAGGGTTCATTTTCACCTGCGACTCTTCAAATCATTGAACCCGTCTGAAACTTTCCTCCAGTATGAGGAATCCATGTGTGTGTGAGCAAATGAGTGTGCAGGGTATTTTGGTCTTTAGCATTAAACTTCATTATCCTATATTCCTACCACATACCTTATATGTCTTTTTCAAATTATAATGGATTTTTGTGGGTTTTAACAATTTAAATAATATTTAAATAGAATTTTTCCTTTATTACAATACAAAGTGATATTTAGGGTCTGTTTGGTTTAAAGGGAGGGGATGGAATGGGAGGGACTCATTTTCCATCCCCTCCAAAACCCCCCAATTTAGGGGGAATAAAAATGAGGGGATGGGAGGGATTAAGAGCCCCTCTCTTCAATTTTTCAAACCAAATAAGGGAGAGGCTCATTTTTATCCCCTCCCATTCCCTCCCCCTCCAACCAAACGGAGACCCTTAGGGGGTGGAGAAAAATTGCCTAACAGATGTCTGAGTCGGTTGACGGCGCGGGAAGCGGTTTGCCAAGAGCCTAACTGTCGTCTCCGCAATCGCCTTCACTTCGGAGATTGAGTGAACTCTCTCTCTCTCTCTCTCTCTCTCTTCTTATATGAGGAATCTCCCCGGACAGAAGGTCCACTACAGTTTCGAAAGCGATACCCTAAATTCAATTTCACAATGCGTGTTGCTCTGCTCAAAGAATCTCTTCGTTTTCTATCTTAAATTAAGATTATGTATTGAGTCAGTTCCTGACGCTATTGAGCAATTGGTTATCTCCTTGAGAGGTGTGGATGATGTAAATTGGTATAGCGTGATTTTGCTTTCAGAGTTCCGAAGGAGAGCCCTAGAAGTCGACGATCTCCGGCGCTGCCATTTCCTTCCTTCACGATCATGAATGGCATTTTCTCCCGGAAAAGTTTTTTGTATCGTAAGCTTCCTTCTCAGCCTCTCAGGCTCTCCGTCCTCAAATTGGACGGCTCTTGCTTCGGTAATTCATCGTCGTCTTTTTTCCTTATTTTTGTGGTGATCTAGAAAATTGAAGAAAACTTTTAAGCATTGCTTTCTCTGACTCAAGAGTTTGTTCACAGATATTGTGGTTACAAGGACGGCCACTATCGCAGAACTTAGGCAAGCAGTGGAGGCAGTTTTCAGTCACATGCCTAAGAAGGGACCAGGGAAAATTTCATGGTGAGACTCAAATGAAGCCGTCTGTGATCAAATTTGGATCGAAAAGTATATCATCTTTTTTTCATGTCAATGGAATAGGTGCTAACTTTTAAAATGTCAATTCCGGTGCATACGGGTGTTTTCCTAGTTGTTATAATTTGTCTTTATTTTTATTGCTTTGGATCACATAGGCCACACGTTTGGGGGCAATTTTGTTTATGCTATGATGGACAGAAGCTAGTTGCAGAAACAGATCATCTTAGAAACTACGGCATCAAGGATGGTGACCAGGTTTGTAACTTCTATTCTTTCACTGTTATTACATATCAGGCTTAATCTACAGAAATACATTCTGGTGAAATGTCTTTTAGAATTTTGTCTCCATATATTCTTTGGTTTTTCTTTTTTGTTTTTTACTTTTTTTAAATATAAGGGGTACGCATGGGTGTAAAAATTGAAGTTGAAGGATCCTGCACCAGCAGTTTATATATGCTTGTCTTTGTGTGTAATTTTAGAAAGATCGTCCAATAGGTCACCAGACAGGAAAACACTTTTTTGCTCAACTTCAATTATGTATAATCTGTTAAAAATTTTGAAATATTGGGATTGAATTTTGAATCTAGGTTGAATACATAGTACTCAGCAACTTAAAAAGACTTCCAGATTACTTAGAGACAAGCTCAATGTTCTGGCCTAAAAAGACAACCACGACGTACGGGAATGGAAAATTGAGACAGTGCAACTTAGTTCTTGTTCTAGTTTCTTTTTGCAGCTTAAAATAAGTATTCCATCATTGTTGAAATCTACCTCTCATGCCACTCGACCCTTATCCATTGCTCATGATCTGTACCGTTTTATTTTGGTGTGTGCAGCTTCGTTTCATCCGACATGTCTCAAATAGTTGCAATGTGAGAAGGAGAAGATACAAGAAACGTATTGTTATTTCAAAACAAAAGGAGGGGTATGATTTTATCCATGGACTTCTTTATGTATCTCTGTAACACTCAAAAACAAATTTTCTGCTGTCCCTTGCATTATTAAGAACTAAAAGTCCTATTGATCTTGGACTAGATCAGGTGGAGCATGGTTATTGCCTTGATTTGTCGGGGAAACAATTACCTCCTCAGGAAAATGTCAGCATGAACCAATCTGATTTAGTGATTTTAGTGACCAATCTTTCATTATTACCTGTATAATTATATAGAGGGTGTGGAACAAGTACTATTGAGGTTGATAGATGACTGGAAACTTCCTGGAGATATTATGTGTCTTGATTTGAACGCAATTGAAAAAATTCTTACCCTGGCCGATGGATATCAGGTCTTCTTCAAAAGTATGTAGCTATCAGCAGAAAGATCACGATGGCAGTGAGAGTGATGATGAAATTGGTTTGGACAGCATAGAGGTAGAGAAGGGGAAGATTCAGCGTTTCAATAATGATGAAGATGGCGTTAAGAATCTTGAAAAGAAGCTAACAAGCTTCTGGGGAGGGTTAGTCACATGCGCCCGACTTGCAGTCATGAGAAAAAATAGAACCGAAGGCCGGATATGTCCCGGGAGGCTTGCTCGAGGCTTACTGGGCAGTTTTAGGAAGATAAGCTTTTACAGGAAAAAGCGATTTTATAGAGAAAAAAATGCGGAGATTGAATGGTGTTGAGACTCAAAAATGTCATCTGTCAGCTTACACATGCCCTCTTTCCCCGCAACAGACTGAAAGATGAGTTCTTTCTACCAATGCCAAGTGTGTGTGTCGACCCAGCGAGTATTGAGTATGGCACCGTATATGGAGAATTCCCCTCCACCTTACTCCCTCCCTCCCTGTTTTCCCTTTCTTTTGTCTAAAAGTGGTTCTTAATATGGTGTAATTTGATATAGCTCACCCTTGTAAAATCAGCCACGTTTTCGTTAGTTTCCCCCCTCTATTTTAAGTGGTCAATTTTAGTGATTTTAAGATCAATGTATTCTTTCGGCTTCGGCTGAAAATAAGATTTATTACTTATAATGATTTTGCTCTCTTGTAGTCTTGTTAGTTAATTTTCGTAGTTAAAACTTCAAGACTTAAATTCATTGCGTGATTTTAGCTTCAAGGCTTAAAATTCATCTAGTGCGTGATTCTACAGGCCGGAAAAGGAGAAAGATTGTGTTAGGATCCGACCCGGCCCAATAATAATTGGGAACTACTCGCACATGCCGTTCGTCCATTTGTCAGCGTGCGAAGCATCATCCAGGGACCAGGGCCACAGAGTGTCACTAATTTGTGTGGCAAATAATTTGGATAGCCTTCTGGGAAATCATCATCCTCTTGCTCTCTTTTCCCCTGTACCTCAATCGGTCAATCCTATAATGCTGATAGGCTGAGGCGGAGACTGAAGAGATTGAAATCGGAATCCGAATCCGAATCCGCAGCTGCAAAACGCATTCATCAGCTGCCATGGCCAACATGATCATGGCCTCTTCGAAGCCTCTGATTCCCGTTTCCTCCATTTCCCCTCCCCCCAAAGTTCCAGTGCTGCAAATCTCACTCCCCAAAACCCCTCTCCTCAAAATCTGCAAGCCCCAACTCTTATCCCTCGTTCCCTCCACCCTCAAATCCCTTTCCCTCCTCGCCGCCTCCTCTCTGGCCTTCGCTCCGCCGTCTCTCGCCGAAGAAATCGAGAAGGCCGCTCTCTTCGACTTCAATTTGACCCTCCCTATCATCATGGCTGAGTTTCTTCTCCTCATGGTGGCCCTCGACAAGCTATACTTCACCCCTCTCGGCACCTTCATGGACCAACGGGACGCCGCCATCCGTGAGAAGCTGAGCAGCGTCAAGGACACCTCCGGGGAGGTGAAGCAGCTGGAGGAACAGGCCGCCGCCGTCATGAAGGCCGCCAGGGCTGAGATCTCTGCCGCTCTCAATCAGATGAAGAAGGACACTCAGGCCGAGGTGGAGCAGAAGATCGCTGAAGGCAGGAAGAAAGTGGAGGCTGAGTTGCAGGAGGCTTTGGCCAGCTTGGAGAGGCAAAAGGAAGACACCATCAAGTCCCTTGATTCCCAAATCCAAAATCTTAGCCAGGAGATTGTTAAGAAGGTTCTTCCTACTGTTTAATTATCCTCCTCCTTTCTTCCTTCTGTTCATCTTCAATCCAACTGATACACGGATTGGTACTATATATTTGTAGAATTGCGTTTTTGGATCTCCGTGGTAAACAAATCATTTCTGAATGTAAAATCTGTTTGTTCACTCTGGATCCTTTCCGGGAGAACATAATTTTTTTCCTAGTCCCTACAAGGAACAATAGAGTGGAAAAAAATTAAACGGAAATTAACTTTTGAATGTTATCCTCGTCTCTTAAAATGTTTGCAAAAAGCAGAAGTAGAAGCCCCTCCTAGTCCTAAGTAATCTGCATAGACTATTGCTTAGAAAGTATGATTAGACTAATAGTAATAGGAATGGAGCAAACAGAAAGAGAACGAACGAATCAATCAATCCCACATATGATAGAATTACTCTGTTCTGATATGCTTCATCAAGTGGCACTTCAAAATTTGATTGTATAACCTTGAGTTCTTGACGGTTTTTTTGTTCTTTTGCTACTTGCATTGTACCGGCTCATGTTAATTTTGTATACTGATTACTGTATTGATTGAGTGGGAAGGGATTATATGTATTATTGGTGTAGTAGTTAACTAGTTAGTCATATTGTATCAAAAAAAAAAACTAGTTAGTCATAAATGAGTGTTCATTTGTGTAATAAATGAACATGCGCCAACAGACATGTTAGTATATTTATCTTAGTATTTTGCCAACTCCCATGCTTAAAAGGCAAAAGTCAATTTGTTAATTGAGTTGAGCTTAGATTGTCTGCACATGACATACACCGAGTTTTAGGCATGCCTTATGGCTAAGGAACAGCAGTGCATTTCATGAATTTTATAGTAGATGTAGGTGTGTAGACTAGAGATATTTTATAGTAGATGTAGCCATGTAGGTGTGTAGACTAGAGATGATGTTCTAAAATAAATTCAGCTAATGTGATGAGGGAAAAAAGATTAAACTCAGTTGAAATAAGGTTTTTTAAAGATATATATTATATCTCACTCAGTTTATGATTTTACATAGGGACAGCGGTGGAACTCTCTCCTCTGTTTTTTCCCCTCAATTAGTTGAAGTGGACTATTTTTAGGAGTTAAAGTGATATTTTAGAAGTTACTCCTTTCGATCCTAAATATAAGATAAAGTTGATATTTTTGAAGAGATTAAAGAAACTAATTAAATTACTTTAAATTATTTATATTTTTTATTTTTTATCTAAACTATTTTGTCTACTTTATAAACTGATATATAATTTATAGATATACAATATATGATATAATTAAGTAATTTATTTAGTTTCTTTAATCTTTCTAAAAAATCAATTATATCTTATATTTAGAATCGAATATAATATATAATAAATGCAAATCATGCTGATCCTTATTTGTTTTGACTCTCGAATTGCCTGGTCTCCTACAGCAGGACATGTTTCCAAAACTTAGAAGGGGGAAAATAGAACAAGGATCCATTGCTATTCAGCGGTTTTATATTTTCAGTTTGTCTGAAATACTGGATTATTCTAAATTTAGATTAAATTTGCAATCATTTCAAATATTTATAAAAATTAATCATTTAACCCTTATTGTTTTGACTCAATTAAACTTAATCCTTAAATTTTGATTTGGTGTAAATTAATCTCTATAATTTAGATTCAATTTTGAAAAAACATTAATTTCTAATGTTTAAGAAATAACTTTAGTGTTTGTAATTTTATTTTTAAAATATGATATACAATTTTAATTAATTAGAATTATAAAAACTGAATGGCGAGTTAAAATTCAGAATTCAATGATATAGTTTTACGAAAGTCAAAATTTATGAACTAAATTTTATGTAAAATTTATAGAAAGTAAATGATTAATTTTTTCATTTATTCTATCAGATTTCGTCTAATACGTTTCCTTTTCCCAAATGATTCTCATGGTTTAGACAAGTCATCACCTCGTCATCTTTCTCCATCTCATTTAGGCCAATCTCTAAATTTAAATGTTAATACAATGTTTAATCCTTATATTTTGTTCACGTTTTGATTTTTGTTCATATAATTTTAAATTATAGATTTTGGTCCTTTAAAATTCTTTTCAACTGAGATTCTAGAGATAAAAGCTATGATTTAAAAATATATAGAATAAAACTAAAATGAAGGAAAATTATAAAAAAAAAATATAGTAAAAAGTAAAAACTCTAAATTTAATTTCAAGCACAAAAGAAACAACATTAGTTGCATCAAGCAAACTATCATGCCGGCGTTGAATTCTAAAATTATTTCAAAAGTTTCACAAATTAAATATGTAAACTCTACAAAAATTGGATATACCAAAGAACAAAAAAACAAACCGTTCATTAAATCGATCAAGGCAATAGGTTAAGGGTCAAGGGGTCTTATAGGAGTTAATCTGGGGTTAGACTGGTAATGATTAAAATAATATGCTTTAGGATATATATTAGTTATTTTGATTGAAAATTAAAATAAAGACAAAGATATAAGGATAAATTTCAAATAGTAGTAAATATATAATATTGGTATGAATAAATATGTAAAGTTACACTAACAAATCAGATATATTTTAAATACTTTGCTCGCATGTTATGGAAATATTCTTGGAGCCAGATTGTAACAGTATCCACAATTTTCGCAGCACAATTATAGGAAATTTTCTAATTTCTCTCTCTAAAATTAAAGCAAATGTCAGATTATTTTATTTTAGTGCATTCTCTATTTATTTAATTTTTTCCCCTTTCTTTAGTTTTTCCTCAACGTGGTTTTAAGGTTTTGTGGTGTGAATATACATTTTTGCCCTGATATATGAAGTTTATGCTCCCGAGGAAAGCAAGCCCCGTTGTTAGTGGGCAAGGTTTTTTTTTTTTTTTTTTTGGGTTACAAACAAAGAAGATAATCTTGAATTCACCAAGGTAAAAGTGTAAAACCCAAGAAAAGAAGTACTCCCTCCGGTCCTAATTATAAAATAAAATTGACTTTTTTGGAGAAATTAAGGAAGCCAATTAAATTATTTTAGAGTATTTTTATTTTTATTTTTTTCTCCAAACTAATTAATTTGACTAATAAACTAATATATAATCTAAGGATACTAAAAATATAAACACTCTAAAGTAATTTAAATGGCTTCCTTAATTTCTCCAAAAAAAGTCAACTTTGTCTTATAATTAGGACCGGAGGGAGTAAAACCTAAGCGGGGATGCGCCGTTCTTGACTTCTTCGTCTGGGCTAAACTGAAACCACATCGTTTCCTCTCCCCCTTGAACATTGTCTCGGACTGTTCCGTCGCTACTTTCTTCTTCTTCTTCTATTGTAGTGCTCGACGGAGACTATGTTGAAAGGAGAGGAGGCTCGCCATATGTACCAAGGTGGACGCCGTTTCAAATTTTACTGGGGTTATCTCCTATGTTTGCCACTCCTCAACCTCCATTGCCTTCGATCACCAGCAAATGGTGAAATTGTCCTCATTCTCAGGTTTCCCTTTCTTTAGTCGATACATGATGCACCTCTCTTTCTTCTCCAACCTCCTTCCTCAACCATATTTTGAGATAAATTTTTAAGTCAGTCTCAACTCAGGCAACCCACACCACCCCGGTGGGTTGCCTGAGCCAAGACCGGTTGGGTGAGTCAACTCGGATATTTCTGGGTTGATGCTCCCCCGTTTCTGTCTCAAATTAGACCGGATTGGTATCCAGTTTTTCTGTCAAACCGGCCCGTCCAATCCAGCCCTGTTATTTGTTCCTTGGGATTTACCATCATCCTACTTAAAATGTCTCATTCTTAAACATAATAATGTGGTGTTTTAAAACTATTTAATATAACTATATCCAATTTAAAAGCCGCATACTTAGAAATAAAACCTAGGAAGACCATGGAAGAAGCAAATCGATATTATATTTATAGGTTAAGGTGCAAAAACATAAATAAAATTTTTTTCGAAGTGTATCTAACACCAAATACTTTTTAGAGGGACAAAAATAACTATAAACTTTGAAAACTGACCCAAATGTAAACATTACTGTTAAAACTAACCTAATACTGTTATTCTTGTGGTGGGGTCCACACTATTATTCTAAAAATACCAAAATTCTCCTAACTCGAGAAAAACCCCTCCCCTCTCTTCGATCTAAATAGTTTTTTTAAATAGCATCAAGAAACCCAGTGGCCAAATCGAACCCTACAATGTGAACGCCAAAATGATTGTATAAGTTGGTCAATAATTAATCCTTCCTCTGTGATACAAGCAAGTTGGAGCCTTTAAAGAAGAAATCCAAGAGGGGAAAATCCAAAAATAGAATATCATATTCATCAACTAGAAAGAATAATAAAGATGAACTTGTAACTCCAAGTAATGAAGAAGGAACATTCCCCAATTCCTACTATCTTTGCTACCTCCATCATATCTGAAGGCAGCTTCATACCTTGAGCTTCTGCAGCTTTCATAGCCTACACAAAACTTCAATAAAAGAACCGAATTCAAAAAAACATGAATCATAGTAACATGAACCCATATCAAAAACTAGGACATTTAAACAATCAAAGGTAATCGCTAGAATATAACCAAAAACCCACCTCAATCCACTATCCCCCAAACTCAAACTACTAGTACTGGAGATATTGAACCAACTCTAGTTTCTCCAGCTTCTATTGGAGGCAACTCAACCTCTGCAGTAGCAAGATCCATCGTCACCATAAACGGACCTTAGATTCTGTTGGAGTAGCGAGATCCGCCGTCAAGTCCGATCCTTGCTACAAATAGACCTTCAATTTCGCTAATGTGTTCAACTTCTGCCTTCATTGTGCTTGATTCGCCATCGTCGTTGGTGGCGGATGCCGGTGTCGCTGCCCTCTGGTCCTCTTGATGCTTCTCAGATTGAAGAATCAGACGATGTAGGGGGAGGGTTTTTAGGGTTGGGGGAATTTTAGTATTTTTAGAATAATATTGTCACCAAAAAAAAAAAAAAAGAATAATATTGTGGGCCCCATCAGAAAACGTAACGGCTTTAAGTTAGGTTTAACGGTCACGGTTATTTTTACCCTACTTTTCAATGTTCATAATTATGCTAACTTGCTCGTAATAGGCAATTTGAACCATGCCCTTATTGGGTAAGTTCATAGTTACTTTTACATCTCAAAAAAATATTTGATGTTGGATATACTTTTAAAAAAATCTCATGTATATTTTTATACCTTAATCCTATATTTATTGTAAGAATGCATAACTTCTAGGTCAAACACTTTAAGAACATATATGGGGAGGGAAAAAAATAATTTGGGGTTTTTCATAAGGCATCAATTGTTAGAAATTATGCCATAGGAGTCAATCATTGTACTTTGAACATTATTATTTAATGAATTTATCTATTTTGTTATCATATTATTCGCATATTCATTGTGATAACTGTATTCTTGGATAAATCATAAAGATTGTTTTAAATGTCCCTGGTCGGTCATCTATATGGGAGTAAAGATGAAGTAAGACCAATATGACTTTGATAAGGTATGAAAATACAAATCAAAATCTTAAGCACTTGTAAGAGTATAAGGTGCTGGACCGATCCGCTATAAAAAAGCTGCATGGATCAAGTCATAAGCTTATCTCATGTATAACCACGTCACTATGCCCTTCGACATGAGATTATCATGGATTCCTTCATGAGAGTCGCTAAGATTTGACATAGTCAAAAGTCACTTTTAACCAAGTGATGATAAAGGCTACAATTAAGCTTGGTAGTTTTCATGCAGAGGAATGTGAATGGTCAAGATAGAATTTGTCTCTCATATTAGTAGAGGGATATTACTGAGCCCTTTGATGAGTATGTCTGAGAAATGTATGACTATACTATGATGAAAAGGAGTTTTCAATTCTATTGTCAAACTATTCAAGAATCGGGAAAGTAATGGTTAGGAACAGGAGAATAACATTATTTGTGCTGCATCCTTGGCCGAAATATCGTGTGACAAAAGGGACATGACATGGTTATATGATAGGTTGTATCATGTTAACGACCCTTGTAACATCCCAAATTTTATTTTGTTAAATAATAGCATGAGATTTATTATCTAATGAGCTTTAGAATATATTAAATTTATTTATTCTGAGTATTACAAGATTATTTTAAGGTGATTAGAATTTACCATATAAATATTTAAGTAAGAATGATTTAATCAAAATATAATTAATAATTAAAAAATATTATTATTAAAATATGTATATATATATATACCATAGCTTATGCAGACCTGGGCAACATGAAATTTTTTTGCAGAATTTAAAATAAGGATATAAACAAGGACACACTTGCAAAATCAAAGTCTGTACATATATTTACTAAGAAGATAAATAAAACTAGGATGATTTTTGACCGATATTGATCCGGGTCATAGAAGGAACCATGTCCTCTTTCATACATGGACCATTTACAGAGAATTCCTTCTGAATCTCGCACAGAGCATTCATTTAATTGGAATCTCAACCTTCTTCCTTCAGACCATATCAGCACAGCCTTCCTTCGTTTCCTACTGGAGGCGTATTCATCCTATTTTTATTCATCCGAACATAAAAAGACTCTCTCTTTTTTTTTTTTTTTTTTTACATATTGCCCAGTAACATAATCTATAATACTTCCTTTATGATCGAATAAAATTTCCCCCTTAGATCCCTAAAAGGAGTTTAGCCTATCATACCTGATTATCGTTCAATAATTGTAGATTAAAGATGATGTTGGTTGCAGCTATCACAGAGAATTGTTCGCACAGCTCAGAGAGACAAGAGAGAGAATTTGGAAATTCTGTATATTGCATTCAAGGATTGCTTACAGGAGAGGTGCTCGACTAAGGAGCTTACAGGGGCTTTTATAGACTCACGGACTCAACTCTATTTACATAACTAAGATTACAATTGACTCAAGTAACTACAACTCTAGTTACTTTTACAGGACATCTGACCTACTGAAGGACGATTACAGATAAAATAAAAGATAAAGTTACATGACTCAACTTTGTCGGCCACCATCTGCCTTTACTTGTATATATCTGCCGACACCTTTATTTGTCTTCTTATGCCGACACCTTCATTTGTCTTCTTATGCCGACACTTCTTCATAGTATACTTGGATCCAAGGTGATAGAAGGACTCTTATCATTTCCTCGGAATTCATGGCAATATTCGCATTCATGATTTGGATAATCATTGATTATTTGGCATATTTTTCTCTTAGTATCTGGGGTATTCTCCATTTTATTCTTCTTTATATTATCATACCAAAACCCGAATTGCTTCTCATTAGACCTATCATTAGAGGGCTTTTTCTTTCCCAAGGCATATACACATGTTTTATCAGTGGAATAATATACCCATGGATATTCTTCTTTTCCAGGTGTCATATTGGCAAACTTTATACGACTCATTTCTTGGAAAATTATATGATAATCCTGAGCTCTTATATTGGATACTCTGAACTGGAAGTCTTCATCATCAGATATATCTTCTTTAATCTCTGGTTCATACTCCAATGGCTTCTTAGTAGTTCCCAGCCTAATAAGATTAATAGGCATATAAAACTTCTCTGAAGTGATCTCAGCTACAGTTGAATAACACCTGATGAATACTTGATTTTGGGTTACAATATCAAAATAATCTCTAACAGCTTTTACTAATTTCTGCGGTAATTCTGCAATTTCTTCCAAAGATCTGGATGGATATATACTTTGGATTAAACCATATTGGTACAGAGTTTTTACAATTCCTGAAGGAGTTCCTGGATATATGATGGCTTTATTGAAAGCATAATGGGATACATATTTAATGGTTTTATGAGACAAAGAAAGCTGGTTCAACTTTTTGATAATGACTTTATAGAAATTATACTGTTTGGGTATCTCAAAGAGATCATTATTTGATTCTTTCTGAGGATGGTTATTCTTCTTGGTCTGGTCTTTTTCTTTTTCTTGTATGGACATTATTTGGGAAAAAGATAAATTCTCTGGTACAGGCTGGCTTATAGGAGTTGAAGTTACAAAAGAATTAGAGGTTAAGAGTGACTCAAGTCCAAATAACTCAATTAAATTCTGGGTATTGCGAATGGATGACTCGCCTGGAGTGTATGACTCCATTATAGGTGCACTTGGCTTATAAGGCTCAACTTCTTTTCCTTTATAGTTCATATCATGGACTTCTGTCCTTATAGGTGATTTGGCAGTATCCTTACAAGTCTCATTTTGGACATCTGTCCTTATAAGTGGATTGGCATCAGCCTTACAGAGCTTCAAATTCTCAAGCTGAATATAAATGTCATTAAGTGAATCATTAATACCAGATATAGAGCTTGTAATCCCTTGTATACTGGTACTAACTTGACTACTTAATAGACTCATATTCATTTCAAGAATATTCATCTTCATTATAAGTTGGTTCATCATTGGGGAAGAATCATCTTCCTTATTCGTCTGAGTTATAGGACTTCTTCTTCTTACTGGCTCCATCTGCTTAAATAATCAGCAATTAAATTATTTTTTCCTTTTATATATAATCATAATAGGCTAAATCAGATTGCCATTTAATTAACATTTTACTACTTAACTTATTTTGTTTTATTCCTCTAAAAATGATGAATGCAATAGAAGAAGATGATGAAATTGAAAATTTAATGGGATTAGAAGAACAAGAGTTAGAAAAAATTCAAAGAGATTTTAAGGATGCGACAAATATAAAAGGAAACATAGAAGAATATAAAGAATTAAATGTAGGAGTAGGTATTAATGAAACAGGAGATGGAAGTAAAAAGTCAGAAGAAGAGGCATCTAAAATAAGGACAGAAACAGATTATGCTAAACATAAAGAACAAAGAGAAAATGAAATAGAAAGAGAAGAGTTATCACATGATAAGAAAACAGAAAATCAAGAATTTGATATAAGATTTCAAATACCAAGAGGAAAGGGCTTTACTCCAACACCTATAGATCAATATGGAAGTAAAAGTATACCTGTATCTGGAATATGGTTAAATTTAGATTGTGTATTAGACCCCGAAAAAATAATTGAAGAATGGTCAAGAGCAACTATAATAGCACTAATAGGAAGGAATAATTTGGATTTTCAATCAACTAATTTACTTATAGAATCAAGCTTTTTAGGAAATGTATATTATTGGTGGAGAAGTCAAGAAGAAAATTGGAGAAATCAAATAAGGAATATAGCAAAAGAAGAATACAATAGTAGAAAAGAATATTATGTAAAACTGGTAAGAAGATATGAATATGTGCTTAGAACAGAATTTGTAGGAAGAAGTAGTACATTAGAAGAACATATAACGAGTAATGAAGCAATAAAAAGATTATATCAAATAGAAATATGCTCATTAGAACCAAAATACTTAAATCCTTATATATGTGAATTTCAGAAATATTATTATGAAATAAAAGAAAACCCAGAAATGAAAAGAATAAAATATTTAGAACTTTTTTATAGAAAACTACCAAAATTAATAAGAGATGAAATAATAGATGATTATATAAAAACATTCAAAGAAAATCCAGAACTAATACCATATATAGATTCTTTAGGAAGAAGAATAGATTATTTAAGAAATTATTTATCTGAAAAATGTAAACAAGCCTGGAGAAATATGAAATATTACAAACAAAATAAATTAATCTTAAGATGTGCAGAATATGAGAGACCACATAGATGGGGATGTAAAGATGAGAATAAAAAGATAAGGAGAAAATATAAAAAAGGAAAATATAAAGATAAGAAATGGAAACCTATGAAGAGATATAATAAGTATAGGTATAAATTCAAAAAATATCCAAAAGAGAAGTTCTATAAGAAGTACAAACCTAAGAAGTATTTTAGAAAATATTTTAAGAAAGGAAATAAAATAAATTATAGTAAAAAACCTAGAAAATGTAGATGTTATAATTGCGGAAAAATAGGTGATATATCAACAGAATGTAAAGAGCCAAAAGATAAGAAGTTTATGAATATATTAGAACAAGCCCAAGAATATGAATTAGAACCATTAGAATTTGATGAGGAGATATACAGTGATATAGAAAACCCTGAAATAGAAATATATAAAATAAAAGTAATAAGTGAATCGGAAACAAGTGAAACAGAAGAATCAGAATCAGATATAGAATATTTAGAAGACTCAGAAGAAGAATTTAAATTTTACATGATGAAAGGAAAAGAAATAGAAGAATCAAAAGAAGAAGATGGATATGAAACTTATGAAGAATATAGAAATACATCAGAAGGAAGTGTAGAAAAGAGATTAACTTTTAATGCAAAACAATATGAAAAAATAAAAGATATGAAATTAAATTTAAGACCTGATTAGATAGTTAATGAAAATTTTATGAGAAGAGTTAATAGAATATTAAAATCAAAAAAGGATATTAAAAGTCAATGTATAATATTACAAAAGAAACATCCAATAGAATCAACTTTAACAGAAGGAATATTAAGAATACCATTAATAAGTAAAGGATTAATAGAAAATGAAATATCTAAATTACCTTTTAAAGAAGAAGTAACTGAAATTTACATTGCAGGAGTACAATTATTAGTAAAAGCTTATTTTAAAGAAGGAATAGATTCACCTATAGAATTACTAATAACAGATGGAAGAATAATAAGTAGTGTACAAGATAGTGTATTAGGAATGTTAACAGGAAATTTAATATATCAAAAATTAAAATTTACTTTAAATACAAATTTTGCAATATCTAGAAATGATGAACATATAGACCAATCAATAATGATATACCATAAATTAAAAGGAATTAAATTATTAAAAGGTGCTAAAACAATAAGTATAACAGCAATGGTAGGACTAGTATTTACAAATGAACATAAAATATATAATAAATCAATAGGAAGAGTAAGTATAGAAAAACAATTCATGCCTATATTAAAAGAAGTAAAAACAGATCCTATAAATATAACCTTACCTGAAATATTAGAGATAGAACTAGATAAAACTATAAGTATCCATGATAATAGAGGAAAAAGATTAATAGCAAATAACAATATAGGAAACAGATCATTAAAAATAAACACGCTAGATAAACCTTTACAATTAAATATAATGAATCCAAGGAGAAGTATTGATATAGCAAGTAGTAGCCGGTTAGCTGAAATGTCTCTAATGAATCCTATAAATACAGAATTAGTTGAAATAAATCAAAAGATAACAAATTTAGATATAACAAAAGAAAATAAAAAGGATAAAATAATAATAGAAATAAAAAAGCAAGGAATATGGCAAGAAATAATAACATTAGTAGATGAACATGTAGAAAAAAGTAGAATAGAATTAGGATATATAGAAAATGAGTATGAAGAAACAGATGAAGGTATAAAGACAAATATAGTGATAAGATTTAATAAGAGAAATGTAATACAATTAACTTTATGGATAGAGCAAGACTCAAATAAATCATATAAAGTAGTGTTAGGAAAAGATTTTTTAGAAAGAGTAAAACCTTATAGAAATCAAGAAGATAGAATAATCTTTAACATAAACCATCAGACAATTATAATTCAAAAGCTAATATGATGATAAACACACACCAAACTGCGAAAATAATAAGAATAATATTATCATAAGAAAATAAAGATTATTATTATATAGATGATGAAAAAATAGTAATACCAAAAGTTGATAAAGCAATGATAAATCATATAGTACATAAGATAAATAAATGTAATGAAAAAGAAAAAAGACAATTAAGAATAGTATATCATAACCAACCACAAGACTTTGTAGAAGCTTATAATGCAGTAGTAAATAATATGATGAATAGAAATGATATTAAAAAAGTATTAAAAGAAAGATTAAAAGTATTATCTAAAGCTTAAATGGACAGGAAGATAACATTGTATGATGAAAATAACTGGTATTATTTTAAAGACAATGAAGGAATGAGAATACCTAAAGTAGAAAAAGGATTAATGAGAAGTTTTATTAATAAATTGAGAAAATGGGAAGAAGTAGAAGAGCAAGCATTAAATCAAGTATTACTAGAAATTGGAGATAATGAACAATTGAGATTTAGATTAATAGGATATACAGTAAATAGGATATATCATAGAAAAGAAGTAAAAGATGAATTTAGGAAACAATTAAATCTGTTATCACGAGCTTAATGGATAGAAGAATCACACTTTATGATAAAAATAATTGGTATTACAATAAAGAAAATAATGATATAAGAATATCTAAGAGTAATATAGGATTATTAAGGTACTTAATAAATAAAACAAACAGAACAGATAAAATAGAACATACAGTTATAAGCCAATTGTTAGAAATAGTTCGATATAATGATCAAATGTATATACAGTTAGTAAATGAAGTCATAACTAGGAAAAGACAAAGAAGAAGTATAAAGAAAGAATTAAAGAAACAATTAGACTTATTATCTAGAGGTTAATATGGGAGACATTCATATGTTAAATGAAGAGTTAAGGAATAAAAGTAGATTGATTATAGATAATGAATATTGGGCATATAAGAAAAAAGAATATATTACAATTATACCAAAGAATGATAAAAGCTTTTTGAGAATGATAATTAAAAGATTAAGTAAAACCTATAAATGGGAAAAGAGAAGATTAAACTTTATTTATGATAATTATTATTTATTATATGAAGAAGAATATGCTAGAGTAATGAGAGAAAGAAAAGACAGAAAAGAAATTAAAAAGACATTGAAGAAACGTTTAGAAATACTATCTAGGATATGAGTAGACCTCTATATTACATACTTATAAAATTTATATATGCAAAATATAGATCTAGAAAATATCATGCTTTGGTTGATACTGGAGCAAACTTGACAGTAGCTAAATATAATGTATTACCACCTGAGTTGTGGAAGAGGAAGAATAAGACATTAAGAATGGAAAGTGCAGGAAAAGAAATTCATATGTTAGAATTAGAAGCAAAAGATGTAAAAGTTCAAATAGGAAATTATGAATTAATAATAAAAGAATTAAACCAATATAATGAACCTTCTTGTGATGTAATTCTAGGACTAGATTTCTTAGAACAATATTTTCCTATGCATATGATTAGTAAAGCTATAATATTAACAACTCCTTGTAAACATGAAGCTTGGGGTATAAGAATAACTAGACCATATAGAAGAAAAGATGAGAAATTCCAGAAAAAGAATAATGAACATGAAGTACAATTTTTACAAAATAATAACCCAGTAGAAATTCAACATATGTTAGCCACATTGAATATTATAGAAGTAAAAACTATAGAACAAAGAATTATAGATAATTATAGTGAAAATCCTTTAATACATTGGGAAAAATCTAAGCCTATGGCTAAAATAGAATTGAAAGATTATAGTAAAGAAATAAATTGTAAACCTTATGCATGGATTGTTCGCACAGCTCAGAGAGACAAGAGAGAGAATTTGGAAATTCTGTATATTGCATTCAAGGATTGCTTACAGGAGAGGTGCTCGACTAAGCTATCACAGAGAATTGTTCGCACAGCTCAGAGAGACAAGAGAGAGAATTTGGAAATTCTGTATATTATATATATATATATATATATATATATATAAAGCCACTTAAGTGGCGCCGAAAGTTGAAAGATAGTGGCAGGTGCCACTATCTTAACAATCATTATGTTTATTAAAATAATAATAATAATAATTTAAGTCGGAGGGGATATTATAAAATACCCCTTCCCCAAACTCACTTCACGCAGATTACTTGCGTGGAGTGTTGTGCAGAAATAGTGTGAGGTGAGATTTTAGTAGGAGTAATTTTGATTCTTCAGAGATTAATAAGGTACTCAAATTCTATTTTGATCATAAAACTTTTTTTATGAGTAATGTTCTAAATAATTTTATCTTTCTTATGGTAGTAATTCCTTACTAATTAAAGAACAATATAGAATTAGAATTTTGGGCAGACGGTGGATAAAATAAGTAAGAAGACTCTCAATGATTTTTTTTAGCTGTGATTTGAAATCTTCATCAAATCCCCTACAAGATGCCGAAAAATCCCTCCAAGATTATATTTAGATTTCTCCCTCATTTTATATCAGCGATTCAGCAGCCAGAAAATCAGTTTTAGTGGAGGGAGACGGTGATTTTCGGATTTTTAGACTAAACTGTCATTTTAAAACTTTGGGGTATTTTTCCGTAATTTCTGTTGATATATTCCTCGGTGAAAGGCGGTGGTTTTTTGGATTTTTGGGCCAAACTGACATTTTCAAAATTCGGGGTAATTTTCTGTAATTTCCGCTGATATGTTCTTCACTGAAAGTAGGGGATAATATTACAGAAAAGTACCCCAACTTTCTGTCACAATTCCCATTAAACCACATGTAGAATTTCATTTTCTTCATTAGTCCTTATACATCTTTACTTTTTGGTCTTTTATCTCCAACTTTCCAAAATGACCTATAATTCAAATCAATATTTTGTAATATCTTTATTCAAAATTAAACTTTTAAAGAGCAAGACTATAAAAATGTAGAGGAAGATTAATAGTGAATTGTAATCGGTTTACTGTTATTATTCAATTGATATATTATTTTATAATGAATTTTCTACATAATACATCTATAAATAATTATATATATTGGACTTTTTAACTGATTAAATTTGGGTTAAATAATTTATTTGGATTGTTGGGGGTATTCTTTAGGCTTTAATAGGTTTAGATTTTTTTTAGATGAAGATTTATAATTTAGTATTTTAGATCTTAAACTTAAAATTTGGAGATTTTCATGTATTGGAATGAAATTAACAATAATCAATTACTTGAATAGGTTATTTGAATTAAGAAAAATAATTAAATTTTATAATTGGAATTTTAGTGTGAGATTGGAATTTTAGGAGTAATTATTTCAAAACTTAGAAATTATAGAATTGAGTTAAATAAATTAATTTTTCTAATAACTCGAGTAGTTATTAATATATAATAAATTGATTGTTGTAGATTGATTTTTGGCGTGTATTTGAGCTCTTGGATTAGGAGCTTGTAGTTATAATTGTGCTTTGGCAAGAGGTAACCACTTTTCTCTTGTTGTGCATATTTGTATGATGTTTGTGAGTGATTTTTAATTACATAGAATTATAAATTTGGCTATTGATATATGATGTGGACTTTGAAAAATATGTTATTAATGAAATAGTCTTGTGGGACTTATTTTCGCTGAGAAAATGAGTAGTGATATTTTATTATATGAATTGATATTTATTTATGAGATTGAAAATATCCTTTTGATAATGATTTGTTATAATCACACATATTAATATGAGAGGGGATGGTGGATGTTGATTTGATGGGTTGTTACTTAAAGAGGAAATAAGGGGGTGAACTTTTATACAAAAAGAGGAAATAAGGTGGTGGACTTCCAGGTGTACACTGGTTAGTCCTTTGCATTGTTCTGAAAACCGGACCGGACCGGCCGGTTCGGACCGGAAACCGGCGAACCGGCCAACTGGCCGGTCCGGTTCAACCAGTGAACCGGCACTGTTCCGACCCGGTCTGACCCGGGGTTGACCCGGTCAACCCGGGGTGAACCGGTGCAACCCGGCCGGTTCACGGGTTGGGTCTTTTTTTTTTTTTTTTTTTTTTTTAAAAAAAAACTTTGCTTTTTTAAGCTCCAAATGACATTTTTCTTACTTTTTTTTTTCAGAAAAATTATTTTCCTAAAATTTTTTAATTTTCAATGAGTTTTAAAAGGATTATGGAATATTTTTGGCATTAGTTGGAGAAACATTCTTATATACTTAACAATATTTTTGTGGGTATTAGGTTTAGAAGGTTATATTGGACTATTGGTTAGAAAAAAACTCTTATTTAGTTTTTTAAATAGTATGGATGAATATTTAAATTATATATATATTTTTAATTGACCCCGGTTTGACTACCGGTCTGACTCCCGGTTTGACTCCGGTCTGACCCACTGACCCTTGACCCAGTACCCCGACCGGTTCAGTGCCCGGTCCGGTTTTTAATACCTTGGTCCTTTGGCCCAAATTGTGTTCAGTAGGGCCTTGACACCCCACTAATATAATTAGAGGGGGAACCCATGATCCGGTCTCGTGCTCTATGGATTTTGGCCGGTCCATATCACTTGATTGGTGAGCTTGTTAAATTAAACTACCAATTATATGGGTCAGTGCTAACCCATGGGTTCAGTCAGAGGAAATAAGGTAGGAGAGGAAATAAATTATCGTATACTGATTCTTGTATACTTGTGATAAATATGAGAACGAGATTATGATATGGTAAATTAATGTGTATATATACATGTGGACATGTGACATTTTAATATTGATATGATTTTAATAACTATCCCACTTGGCACCTCATGGGCACTTACTCTTATGCCCAATGAGATGGATTGTTGGTTGCTGAGGCTTTTGTCTCACCCCGTTGAATTAACATTTTTCCAGGTGATAGTTGTTGTGCGGGTCCATCAGGGAAGACTCCGGAAGCTTAAACTACTTCTGCTAAAAGTAGTGCTTCTATCTTTATAATATATGTTGGATTATTATATATTGCCACGTTAGGGCTCATTTTGCATACTCTGGTTTATTTTGGAGAGTTGATATTTAAAACTATATATTTTTAATTACTCTTGATGATGTTGGATGACCTATAGGTCTTATGACGTGTTTTGAATTGGTGGAACTATAATTTGGTTTGATATGGATATTGTAATATATGATGAGATATTATTCAGTTAAAAAGTTGTCAAATGATTAGTTGAACTCTTTTCTACCATGGTAATCTTTTGGAAGATGAGTTGTAATCTTTTATTACCATGGTAGAGTTTTCAAATGGTTAAAATAATGTTTTGTTTTAAAAAAAATGGTTTTATCAAATTAATAGTAAATTTTTATGTATAACGAAAGGATTTTACAATTCTCATATGAATTGGGTGGTCGTAATATCTTATTAAAGGCCGCTTGTGACCTGTGAGTTAGTACATTTATTGGCCCACTACTAACTTTATATGGGCCTATAGAGTCGTACATAAGAATAGCTCAACACGAATTATAATGTATAGGTTCATTGAATCTAAAATGTGTCTAAAATTTAAAGAATGCAATATTTAATCTAGGGTGAACGAATTTTATATATATATATATAAATGATATAAAATTCGTGAAAAGAATAATAATAATAATATGTAGTGTTAGTTTCAGATTTAATTTTATTTGATAAATTAAATGACTAACATTGATAGAGATATAACATCTCATATTTAATTTATAAAAGATAAATTAAATCTAATTCTATTGGCTCTTTATTTGTATTAAATAAATAGGTTAAATTAAAACTGTTGGACAGATTTAATTAAACCGAATTTATTTAATTAGCTTATTAAAACAATTAAGTGTTAATTGATTTCCAAAATGAATTAAGATTAATTTTGAAATATCCAATATAACCCTGATTAGTTATAAAACGAAGGGGCAACATAATCTGAGGATGGATGAGAAATAAAGAGCTGCAAGAAAAACCCTAGGGTGGCATTGGAGGCACTAGCACGCAGTATGCGTTGGAGTTGTATTCGAGTGGATACTGGTAAAGGGAGCTGATATGAAGTGTTGACTCCTAGAGATCGAAAAGCCTGAAACGCATAAAAGGTATGATTCTTACTACTAGATTTAAATGTCATTGATAGATCCACAATTAGGATTGGTAAAGTTTTACAATTTTAAATTCTTCCGCTATGCCTGGCGATTCTAACATCAATTCCCATTCGTTGCGTTTTGGGTCACTTAAGGTAATACTCCCTCCTATCCTTAATATATGATATATCTGGGGTAGTTGATCTGAGTCATAAATATAAGACATATTTATAAGGGAAAAAGACATAAAAATACCATCAAAATTGGTAAAAAAAAAAAGTATGTTGAATTTCAACAATTCCAAAGGAACTGGTTTAGAATTTTGAAATGTTACAAAATTTGAGAAATTACCAAACCACCTTTAGTTTTTTTTTAATAAAAAACCTTCAACCCTTTTGCCCTCTGCCCGAGCTCCGGCGGCCTAATATTTCTTTTTTGAATTTCTTAAGCAAAAGTTATCAATATAGATGCTTAAGTTGTTAATAGCAATACTAAAGTTCTAAACGTTAGTACAAGTCTTTCACCCAAAAGAGGGGCGAATTGGGTGATATGTAAAAATTTAAACTTAAACTTAAGGAAGAGAATAAAGTCATAGAGATATCACTAAAGGTTGACATAGGAGATTTATATTAGTTCGGTCTAACCACTTGACCTACATCTAGTCCTCAAAAACTTTTTTGAGATTTTCACCAACTTCTAAAATTCACAAGACTTTTGGTGCTTCAGTACAAACAAGTCCTTCTTCAAAGAATGATCGCTCCCCTTAAACATTACAATTAATGTCCACTCAAGATCCCACTATCTTGAGTAACTTACTATAATAAATGATTCAATAAATAACTCTTATGGGAGTATATGAATAAACACTGAAGGACAAAATCACACTTAAAAGCTCATGCCTTCGTAATAAATGAAATAGTAAATTTTTGCATAGAGAGTTGTTGCTTCGTCTTCAATGCTCTAGTATTTATAGGTGAAGTAATTTTAATGACCATTGCTTTTTGAAAGTATTCGTTAGAGTGTTTAGTCTTGATTCTAACAGTTGGAGTCTCAGAACATTCTTTATGTTTAATGAATTAGTCGTTGGAGCAGAGCATTTGAAACCTCCGAGCATTTAATGCTTCCGACACATAAAGTATTTTCTTGCATTTTGTGTGTTAATCCGTGCTTGATTACCTGAAAATTGCTTAAGCATGGATATAATAAAGTGTCAAAACAGTTGGATGAAAAAAGAGCAAGTTATAAATGAATTTCAATTATTTTCAAAAAGGTTAAAATGATGCTTTGTTTTCTATAAAAGCATTACTCGAGTGACCTTTGCTTAGTACATTGAAAACAACACAGAGCATTGGATGGGTCCCTACAGTGATGTAGTAGTGACGTTCAAAATATGATCACTCGAGTGATCTTCATTTTTTAAAAATATATTACTAGGAACATCACTGTGGTGTTCAGGTGGTGATGAGAATTTTAGGACCACTCAGTGGTTACTCGAGTGATCTTGTTTCCTCTAATTTCAAAATGAATGGGTCACCAAATATCATCACTTTAGTGTTCTGATAGTGATGCACTTTTTCACACATCATTCGAGTAGCCACTTGAGTGATCTTACACTTGGAAAATTTTCAAATGAGCAGTGCACTACCAAGATCATTGTGTTGCTATGCTAGTGATGTTCTTTTTCATATATCACTCGAGTGGTCAACCAAGTGATCTTACACTTAGAAATTTTTTAGAATACTGATCACTAGGACAAATCGCTGTGGTGATGTAATGTTGATGAAATTTGAACATATCACTCGAGTGGTCACTCGGGTGATCTTCTCTTTGAAAATTTTTACAAAGCTAATAATTGTAATGGAGCACCGTGGTGATGTGATGGTGATGACAATCTAAGACATTACTCGAGTGGTCTTCTTTTTGGAAAATAGATTAACGGATGAGTCACAATGGTGGTGTGAAAGTGAAGACAAATTCTCTAATATCACTCGAGTGATCTAAGTTCTGTTCATTAATATCACTCGAGTGCTCATGTTAGCCGTCTAGCTTTACCGCAAGTGTACGGGTCGCAAGTAATATAAAAAGATCGTTCCTACGAGGACTATGTAAAAAATGAATTAATTATCTTAATTAAGTTATCAATCAGGTTAAGTGAGAATATTTTGAAAGAAATTTTATACTTAAGAATTAATTGATTAAATCGAAAACTTCAAGACGGGAGGAACTTAAGATTATCTATCCCCTATTTATTTCATGAACTAATTAATTTATCCTCAATAAGCAATCAAACGAAGATATGTATTTGTCTAAGTTTCAAAGACATTCGATAACACTCTCTCGAGTCAAAACCAAATATTTATCCTAATAAACTAATCAATCTCTTGTATTAATTTATAAGGACTAACTTAAAACACCAATCTTAATCTGACAATGCTAGGTTAGTAACTATATATCTATAATACTAACAAACCATCCGTTTAATATACCTAAACTTCAAGTCTAACATGATTTGACACAAGTTCTACACTTAAATTATCTTTCTCAAGATTAATTTTAAATGAACAAGACAACTAAATGATGATCAAGCATTTAGAGGCATTAAGAGTAAGATAAAATCAATACAAAAACTTCATTCGATACAAAAAGAGAGTAAATAAATAATTCAATCCATAAATAGGTTCAAGAAAATCCTAGAATGAGAAAATCAGCTACTCATGTTCATCAACAAATCAAAACCATAAATAATAATTCGGTTCATATCAAAAACTAAGAAAAAGAGAGAAGAAAATTAATGTAAAAACAAGTTTAAAACACCAAATCTCTTTAAATCTTCAAGCCCCAGCTCCCTAATCTCCACTCCTTGCTCCGCTCCTTATCTCCGCTTCCCTCGGTTCTGTCTCGCGTCCGGCTCTGGATCTGTGCGTCTCAGTGTTCTATGTCTTTTCTCTCTGCCTTTCTCACCCTCCTTTTAATAGATATTGTTCAGGGTGATTTTTGCTGCAAGCTCCACGTCTCTATCCGGATTTCCTGAATATATATCATATATTAATGATTTGATCAGATCTGCATCTTCATACTCCACACGTGGGCCTACGTTTCATGCCTTCAATTTTGCTTTTCTTTCATCGCGCGGGGTCCACATTTTTGGCCTTTTACGAATGAATATAACATAGCTTATCATCTTCATGTGCGTGGGACCCACGATTTCTTTATTCCTTCAATTTGCTTTTATTTCTTCCAATATCCTTGAGATTTTTTTTTTTGATTTTCATCATTCGGTATCCCAGGGCCGACAGCCCCAGACTAATACGAACCGTCAATTGTGGGCACCTCGATGGATGGAATGGCTGGCCAGGAGATTTAACATTTTTCCATACCCATAGCGAGGATCAAACCCTCGACCGATAGTTAAAGGAGGAGGAGCCCCTACCGCTCCACCTCATACCCCTGGTTATCCTTGAGATTGTTTTATCTTCGGGGATCTACGTTTTAGCCTGAATGATTTGCTTGAGTAAGATATTATATATATCTATATAGATATAGGTATATATTATATCATTTTCCTATTCCTTAATTTATTTGATATTTTCATCTTTCTTCAATATAATAATATCCCCTGTAAGATCAAATAGGATATGATTAGATTTTATATTCAAATTCTTCTTTTCTCTTATAATTAATTAAAGAATATAAAATATAATTAAATAGGCATAAAATATTAATAAATCCAGTGAATATATCCAAAATATATACCGATTTAATTATAAAATATATACTTATCAGGTCACTCGAGTAATCAATGTTTTGCCCTTCTTGTGGTCGCTGCAGTGATGAGTTGCTTTTCAAAACACATTACTCAAGTGGTCACTCAAGTGTTCAACTGATATTTGCAATATATGACCTCTTTGAGTTTTAAATCATTTTTCTAAACTTATCTCCTACAAAACCTTTCTAACTTTTTCTTAAGCTTTATTATTATCAAAACATAGGCTTTAACAATAAATAGCGGCCTAATATATATATATATATATATATATAATAATTTCTGAGGCAAAAGTCATCAATATTGATACTTGAGTTGTTAATAGTGATACTAAAATTATAAACAAGGTTTTTATTGAGTATTTCCTAATAACTTTCATTAGAGTGGCAGCGGTTTTTTTTTTTTTTTGAATTTCTCAATCTAAAATTGTTAATATAGATACTTGAGTTGTTAAAAACGATACTAAAGTTGTAAATAAGGTATTTTTTGAATTCAACAAATATCCCAATTTATAACTTTAGTATCATTTACAACTTTTTCCTGAGAAATTTAAAAACAAATTATATTAGGTCGCCGTTTACAATTTTAGAATGGCTATTAACAACTCAAGTATCTATATTAACAACTTTTACTTAAGAAATTTAACAAAAAATATTAGGCCGTTGGAGCTCCGATCCCTGGTCGCTGTTATCGGAGCTCCGATTGCCTATTGCTGGCAAGGTCACCGAAGATCCGGTGATAGCCGCCGGCATCTCCAGCAAGGGGGTTGAGGATTTTTTTTTAAAATAAACTAAGAATAGTTAGGTGATTTCTTAAATTTTGCCCCATTTCAAAAGTACAAATCAGTCCCTTTGGAATTAGTGAAATTCAGCATACTTATTTGTTTTTTACCAATTTTTATGGTTTTTTTTTTGTCTGTTTCCCTATTTATAACATTAGTCAATCTAGCTTCTCTGAATTTACCCTTATTGATACTTTTTAAAATTAATCAAGGAGGAGAGAGAATGAAGGAATTAAGGAAAATGTTTATGATGTTTTAAAAAATACATGTCATATTAACTAACTTTCTTAGTATAATCAAATTAGATAAATATATCTTATATTAAGGATGAGGGAGTATATGGGAAAAAAAATGAGGGGTGGGGAATTTGTATGGACTTTAACGTGAATCGCTTGATTTCAAAATAAGTTAAATAAGTTTGATAAAAGGTATCTTCTTGAAAGTTTTCATAATCCTAATTTTATGTAACGTTGCAAAAAAAATTAATGGCATTATACTTTTATTTTTCAAAATTATCCTTATTGATTTTATTGTATAGAGAGATTAAGAAATAAATTAAAATTAATGGAGAAACATTTTTTTTCAGTAAAATAAATCAACCTCTTTTATTTATTCTAAATTACAGAAATCTCCCTTCTATGTTAAAAACCTATATGGACTAATATATGAAAAAATTATTGTATGAACTTGATTTGTGAGATCATTTATGGTCTAGCCAATCACAATAAAAAAAATTAAAAGAAAAAGATTTTCAACTTCTAAAATGGAATTTTCTACCGCTGCCCCGCCCTTTACTTACCCTTTCTCCTTTCTCCTTTCTCCGTCCCCCTCTTATCACTTTTCATTTGGTTTTTCAGACTCCCTTCATCGCCGACATTTCTTCAAGTACCACGTCAAAGTGCTCCTTAATCTCTTCCGGCCGCCTCCGGTGGTGATGATAAAAATGCTCCAGAGGAAAAAGCACCTTCGAAGTGCGTCCTTCATCTTCCCAATTCCTTCTCAAATGCCAATGACAGTGGGCCATTCATCTTGTAAAATATATACATTTCCTTCGATCTTAAATATAAGATAAAATTAATTTTTTTAAAAAATAATAAAGAAACGAATTAAATTACTTTAAATTATATGATTAAGTAATTTATTTAGTTTCTTTAATCTCTCCAAAAAAATCAGCTATGTCTTATATTTAGGACCGGAAGGAGTATATATATATATATCTGTGTTTGCTTGGTTCTCCTAAAAACCTGTATTCTGTCACCAAGAGGAACCGATGGAAACTGGTATGGGTAGATTCTCATCAAGGAATTAAAAAAAAAAAAAATCCTTTGCGGGTTGATTAACCGCCGTTGTTCTTGGTGAGATAATAAAAGATATAATGAATTCTATTCATTATAAGTAAAAAGGCTCCTTTGTTCTTTGCTTACAGCATTGTTTTGACAGATCCATTTTGTAATTTTTAGCAAGTTCTACATATTTGCTTTAATATAAATAAATGAAAAATATCATATGGTTTTGCTGCAGGGCCCCATAGAATATCATACCCAGAGTTCTTCGTAGTACATGGTGATAGATTATGTGTAAAAGAATTAAGAAAGAGAAGAAACTTGGGAGCAAAATTTATCCTGTGTCGTTAACTTCTCCATCATATCTAGAGTTCCGCGTCATGTTTGTTTGGGTGTTACGATTGCTTATAAGTTGTTTTTTACGTAAATCGAGACACAACTCCTCTCACATACTTACTTCGTATACCGTAAATTACTATTAAAAAGCAATTTATAAGCAATCGAATCGCTAAAACAAACATGCCAATATGATGTCTGAGAAGAAAAAGAAGTAAGATAAAGGACATCATAGGCTTCAATGGTGCTTCCTTATCTGGCGCTTTTTAGCCTCTCCACCATAGGCTTCGAGGTGCTTCCTCCTCCGGTACTTGAAGAAACGCCGTCAAAGAAGGAAGCAAGAGCCAATCTGAATGAAGTGAGGAGGAGAAAGTAAAGAGCGGCAGTAGAGGAAATCACAAAACTCTAGTGGCCCATTTGGTATCAAGGAAAAGTTTTTTATAGAAGTATAAGTGTAAATGGAAGTAGAACAGGAAGTGAAATTAGGTTTTAAAGTATGTTTAGTATGTCAATAGAAGTGAGATATAATTTTTAATTAACTTATTGATTTTAAATGTAAAATGACTAATACACCCTTATATTAAAAACCTAGCCAATACCCAAAATAGTCATAACCACAATAATAATCATCCATTGGGCTTCTCGGGTTCAGCAAAATTTGTTTATTCCCTTCTGCAGAAAAATATTTTTGTTCCAGTTTGACTCAGTGAGGTTATACTGTTGAATCTGCTAGACTGTACTATAGAATTCTCACTTAGAAGCCTTGAAATAGTTGCTGCAAGGAGGGAGGGAGGGAGGACGTCGATGGTGGCTGCTAGTACAATGGCTGCAAGCACTAACTAGACTAAAGAAAGCGACCGAATCTAAAGAGGGAGAAGGAGAAGACAAAGAAGGCTGTCGTCCTCTGTCGCAGTGCCATCAGCCGTTCTCCATTCTCTATCCTCCGTCGCATTGCCATCATCCTCACACCGGCGTCCATCACGCAAGCTTCACTGTCGGTGGAGGTGGATGGCAGCTCTATCGGTGGTAGGGTTAAAATGTAAAGGGCAAACTTGTCAATAAATTATAAAATGAAGGGTATAATGGTCTGAAAAATTCACTTCAAATGGAACTCATCCACTTCCATGGGTTAGAAGGTGGAAGTGAGTTCCAACCTTTTTGGTGGAATTGACTTCCACAAAGAAGTGGGTTCCAACACACAAAACACACAAAATGGTGCGTTCCACTTCTATTTCTGATTCTCTGACTCTAATTCTTTTATACTAAATGAGGCATAGATGTTTTATTTTTTTTGAAAAACAACAAATTATTTGAAAAAAGTAGCTGACATGTGGATTAAAATAATTTGAGGTGGAGCATTTTTATTGGATAGATCATAGATGAGTTGGCGGTGCATGCAAGAATTTCTCCCAATATATGGAACACAAATCTCCCTTCTAATTGAGATTCAACTTCTATCCACTCAATCAATAATTAACTGTTAAATCACAGCATAGACCCGCCATTTTGACCAAAAAGCCCCTCCTTTACATAATATTATTTGATAATCATTTAATCACATACCTTTATCCAACATTTTAAAATAATTTTAATATATATTTTCAAATATTTTATTACATTGTTAAATTGATTACCATATTAAAAAGTTAATTAATTTTATAACTATAAATTTTAATTCTTCAATAAATTTAAACACTTAATCTCGTTTATTCATTAAAATTTACTACCTCTAGTCCTTAATATAAAAACCTTTTGACTATTTTGGATAAATTAAGGAAGCTCAATAAATTACTTTAAATTATCCATATTTATTTTTTTTATACCGAACTAATTTGTCTCACTTACAAACTGAAATATAATCAAATGATGCACAACATATGCTATGATTAACTAACTTATTTAATTTTCTTAATCTTTTTAAAAAGGTCAATTGTGTCTTATATTAAGAACTAGAAGTAGTATGATGTAATCATTTTCTCTTGTTGTTTCATTAACTTGCTATTATGGTTAACAACTAGTATCACAAGTATGATTCGATTAGGTATTTATTAGTGTCTGAGGAATCCACAGCTCCTAGTGCTACTTTTATGTAGGACTTGAACAAATTTGTGGCGCAATGTCTAACATACAAAGCATTGGTTGATTGAGTAGTCATAAGCGGATAGATAATAAGAAGCAGGAAGTGAGGATCATTTTGGTCATATAAGTAGAGCTGTAGAAGGAGACCCACACCCGCTCGAGGGAGGCCATGAAGCTATGTGAACCTAGAACAGAAGCCGAGACCTAGTCTCCCGTGGAGATGAAAACCTGCAAAAAGACAATAACAAAATAGAAACTCGAATCTACATTTCAGTGGTGACACGAGGGAGGAGCATGGAGACCGACAAAGACGACTGAGAACATGAGCGACGAGGCCGAAATGCATGAAGACAACCAAGAAAGGCTGCTTGGTTTGAGGAGAAGAATTATATTTGGCCACACGGTATTAAAGCAATGTTTTCCAGCGCCTCCAATTTTATCGTACATGTTATTTTTGTTAAGATATAAATTTATTTTAAAAGTTTTTTATTATGAGCAAATTTATCCTAAGTTTGGTCAACTAATGGTGAGAGCAAAATCACTCCAAATTTGACATTTATGGAGTAAAATTGGTCCTTGAAAAAATTTCAAGGCAAAATTAGCCATCGATGAACACTTCCGGAGTAAAAATGGCCTTTAAGTAATTTAGTACTTTCTTTTGCATTAATTATCTAAACAAACTTCAGCTTATTAAAATACTTTTTTAAAAGCTAATTCAAACATAAATCATATTACATAATATAATTTTTTCTCTATCTTACATTTGCAAAAATCATATTAAAAAAAATCACTTTTATCACCATTAATCAAAACACGCTCTAAATTTAATTACAATAAAAAAAAAAAACTAGTTGCGTCAAGCAAACTATTATGAGTGTGTTTGGAACAGCGATGAGAAAAATAGAGTTTCTTAATTTAGAGTTTAGTAATTTTATTTTTGGTAAAAGCTCGATTGTGTAATGTGATTTATGTTTGGATTGACTTAAGCATAAGTGACTTTTGTGATAATAGTAAGAGAGAGTAGGTGGAAAAATATTTTAAAGGGTTAAAAACACCAAAAAATATTTTAAAATAATTTTTGGAACTGAAAAAGTACATTAAGGATAAAATTGCAATCAGTCTGATAACACACTGGGTATAGTTGAAAAAATATTTTAAGGGTTACGAGCACAAAAAAATAGTTGAAATTAATTTTGGTAGCCGAAAAAATACATTAAGAGTAAAATTGCAATCAGTCTGATATCACACTAGACACAACTGAAAAATATTTTAATCATTCTCACTCTTCCCAAAAGCTAAATCACCAAAAGCTCCAAAGTTGAGCTTATATCAAAAACTATTTTTTCAATTTCAAACTCAATTACCCACCTTAATCCCCAAACACTCATAATTTTTTTTTAAATTGCCTATTGAGCGTTTGATGCTAAATCCAGCGTTTGGGGCCTCAAAACAACCCCCCCCCCCCTAACACGCACTATGTAGGACTACTATGTCGGCGTTGAATTCTAAAATTATTTTAAAAGATTCAAATATTAAATATTTAAACTATACCAATATATATATCATCATCCCAGGTAGAATTTCTCTTCCCAAACATAATAATGTTGTGTTTTAAAACTATATACAATATAACCATATTCAATTTAAAAGCCGCATAAAATAAAACTGATTTGTCATGGGACTTTTAATTGTTAAGCCTGCAGAATAATGCGTTATAGCAGGAATTGCCGTGGAAGCAAAAGCACTCATCAATCAGTAAACTCAAAAGAGTTATCAATTGTCGTGATGCAAATATGATCACACAAGAAAGCAGCCTAAATCTGACTTCAATTTCATTTTTTTCCCTCTCTTTCCTTTTCTTATGATATCGATATGGTCTTAGCCACGTGGTGGATTTTCGCATGCCCCTGGCCATTATGGTCAAATATTACACTTGATTGTAACACTGAAAAAATACAATTTTTTTGTTTTTGTTTTTATTTTTCTCCAGTGTAATTTACTAATTTGGAAGTAACGTTGAAAACTTGAAGTCACTACCATAATCATCCCTGCGCCAAGGTTGGAACTTGGAAGGCATGCGTTGCAGATTGCGTACACTACTCTACCCTGTAAATTACTTGCATAAATAGTTAAAATACAACCTAATAATGAATTATTGCATCAGAGAATCGTGGGTCCCACGTTATTAGTTGAGGCCCATATATTTTGATATTTACATGTATTACACACATATATGTATACTGTGTACCCATGTTTTTCGTTCCTTCGCTTCAGTTCCGCACTCCAGAATCCCAGATTCCTGTTTGGCGAGAATCCAATCCCAGAGGTTGGTTCCTTTTCGACCTCTTGTCGTTCGTTTTTCTCTCCGTCTTCAATTTACTGGTTTACTTTGATTTTAGCTCTGAATTTGCTGATGTCCGTGTCCTTTACTATGTTTACGACGCCTCGTTTGGTCGCTGCTTTCACCCAGGATCTTTTTCTTTCGTCTCAGTGAAATTTCTACTATTTATTTATTTTTTTCCCATGATTATTATTTGCAACTCCTTTTTCCACGGGCTCTGTTGTTCTTCTTTACTCTTGGAAAAGCTCAAGAGTTCGCGTATCCGTTGGGGGCGGGTTCGTGAAAGTGGACTGGTTCATTCAAAAGGAGCTTTTGGTGCCTGGTTTATGCCAAGATTCAAGCACTATTGAGAATATAAGGCTCATTTAAGGGAGTCGAATTTTGGGTTGTCTCTAATTCTTAACTCAAAGCATAAGGGTAGCTATCTCTAGCTCAGTTTAGTCGATGAATTTTGTTTCTTTGACTTGTGTGATGAAAATATTTGATTAAGTTGTGACTCTATGTTATTAATATTAATTGATTCTACTCATAGGTCCGAAAATTAAGGAGTAATCTTCCAAAATTAATGGATGATGACATGTTGGAGAAAAGCCGTTGTACAATCACCTTTGAACTAGTATCTGCTTGAGAAAGTAATGTGAACTCATTGACATGTCAGAGAGTGGAATCAAGTCAACTGGGGTGTATTTGTTGTTCATTTTCAAGAGTCTAGAGTTCTTTCGCCTTTACTCTGGTGTATTGTTATCTGTTCTATTTAAAGTGGTACATGACATGTTTTCAAAATTGTTAATAATCATATTTTGATTTTGGGTTGTTCTGTTTGCTGAATTATCTTATCAAATGTTGGCTTCAGATTGACAAATGGCTAAAGAAGTCACTGCTACTCCATCAACATCTTTTGACTATGTTGTCTTGGGGGATGATCATGAGAACCTAAGAACTGTCAGAGGCACATCCAACCACACAAGTCCTAGGATCGAACCTGAGAGGTTGAAACTTCGGCACAGGATTGGCCGGGGACCATTTGGTGATCTTTGGTTAGCAACTCATCATCAGTCAACTGAAGATTATGATGAGTACCATGAAGTTGCTGTCAAGATGTTGTATCCCATCAAAGAGGACAACTTGAGGACTGTATTAGAGAAATTTGATGAGTTATATCACAAGTGCCAAGGAGTGACTGGGGCTTGCTGGCTCCATGGCATTTCAATTCTAAACGGAAGGGTAGGACTAATTTTAATCTTGCTCTTGTATATTTCAAGTTACTATCAACTTGGACCTCACTAACAATGAATCTTCTGTCCCCTTACAGATATGCATCATTATGAATTTCTATGAGGGATCTGTCGGTGACAAAATGGCTAGGCTCAGAGAAGGAAGGATTTCATTGCGTCATGTGTTGAGGTGATATTGATAATTGATGTAGCGAAAAAATAAATACAAAGGACTGTCAATCCTAAAGGCATGTTACTGGCTGCAGGTATGGAATCAATCTGGCCCAAGGTATTCTGGAACTTCATTCTAAAGGAATGCTAATTCTCAACCTTAAACCCTTTAATGTGCTTCTTGATGTTAATGACCAAGCTATTTTGGGAGATTTTGGTGTTCCCAGTCTTCTGCTTGGCCTCTCATTCCAAGGCTCAGATATGGTTCACAGGTTGGGGACTCCAAATTACATGGCTCCAGAACAATGGGAACCTGAAGTCAGAGGCCCTATATCCTTTGAGACAGATTCATGGGGATTTGGGTGCACCATTGTGGAAATGTTGACTGGTAATCAAACTTGGTGTGGGAGATCAGTTGGTGATATAAACCAACTAGTAGTTAGAAAACATGAAAAACCTCTTATTCCCAGTGGTCTTCCTCCTTCAGTTGAGAACGTCCTCAGTGGATGCTTTGAGTATGATTTAAGGAATCGTCCCTCAATGGTGGATATTCTGAGCGTATTTAAAAGGTTTGCAATTTTTTGTCCAAAACTTAGCAACAAAATTTGTGATTTTGTAATTAGACAGCTTTTTGGTATCTTCATGGCTTATTCTATTCTTTTGTATTCAGTTTAAGTGGCTTATCAAGTTCCAGTAAACGTACATTTATCCTCCTACAAAACATAATTATATCATATTAGTGATGCAAGTATAGTTGTTCAAGTGCCATTGGCTATTGTATCAAAGGGGTTGAACTAATTCCTCTTGACCATTCTCACTCTGTAGAGGTTATATGATCTATCCTGTATGTCCTGCTGCATATATACGACAGGATTCATTCTGCCTACTATGTAAGAGCTTACTGTGTCATCTATAGTTACTAAATGGGCTGACGGTGAACTAGAGTGATCATGTCCCTTACATTTAGCTCATAAGAGGCAGGAGTTATTGTTAGTGTAAATTGAGGCGAAACTTATGCTTACAAGTGATAGTTTAGAGACCTCCTTTAAGAGCATTGGTCATGTCCCGGCATAAAAAGTTTTGTATTCGGTATTTTCACATGATGCGGACAATCAACTATTACTATGGATATGGTCTTCCTTAGGAAATCACTATTTGCAGGACAGACATGAGTTTTCCAGCTTTTTAATTCCATGTGCCCTGCATAAAATTTGGCCGTTGATTTTGCATCTGAATGTCGCTGCTCCGAACTTGTCTTCTGGTTGTGGATAATGTCTGGACCACAAGTTGGAACTCTTATCAATTATCAATATTGTGATCACCGAAAAACAATTGAGAAATACTGGATCTAATTTTAATTAAGCATAGTTTTCCTCTAGTTATTATCTAGTCGTGTTCATGAAAATAACAATATTTTATTCAAAAAAAAAAAAACCATCTGCTGCAACTAGTTCTCTGTTCTCATTTGTTCTGCTAACTTCGCAGCTCTCTGGATGCATTAGCCAGTGATGGAGGATGGCAATATCTCGGAACCATGAAGGTTGCTGAAAAATCAAGTAGCACAGGCTATACAGATTGGTTTGTTTCAAAGGATCGTCTGCAGGTGAATGACATGGTAAGGTCTAGAAAACCAACCAATTCATGCAAACGTCAAAACATGGATGTCCCGGAGGGAACTGTTGTTGGTTTAGAACGTGGTGTAGATCATGGTTTTGTTTTAGTGAGGATCCACGGTATTCATGACCCTTTAAGAATTCATAGTTCAACCCTGGAGCGCGTCACATTTGGTTTGGCAGCTGGTGATTGGGTACGCTTGAAGGAAGAAGATGAGAAGCACTCACCAGTGGGCATTCTACATTCCATTAGCCGTGATGGTGGAGTGGCTGTTGGATTTATTGGAATGCAAACTCTCTGGAGAGGTAGTTCCTCAGAGCTTGAAATGGCAGAGCCTTACTGTGTGGGGCAGTTTGTAAGGCTTAAAGTCAATGTTTTGAATCCTCGATTTGAATGGCCTCGTAAAAGGGGAGCAGCCTGGCCTACTGGAAGGATATCATGGATCCTACCAAATGGGTGTCTAATTGTCAAATTCCCAGGGATGTTGACTTTTGGGGATGAAGCAGGCACCTTCTTAGCTGATCCGTCTGAGGTTGAAGCGGTTAACTTTAATACATGCCCTGGGATCATAGAGAAATATAAACATGTAGAGGATCATCACTGGATAGTCAGACCTGCTCTAATTGCATTTGGCCTGTTCACAGCTTTGAAATTAGGCCTGTCAATTGGAAAGAAGATGAGGAAGAACAAGGTGCACGCAAAAGAGGGTGAAAATCAGCACATGGATGGCCAGAATGCCAGCAACTCTGCCTGGAGATCTTCTGGTGCTGTAAATCCTGGCAACACGGTGTGGGTCCCTTCAGTTTCCAATATTCTTTTCAGAGAAGGCGCTAATGCTCCAACTGATCGGTAGTATTACCGATCTCATCACAGTCATATAAATTATGAATGTACAGGTCACTATTAACTAGCTTCTGCACCAGTGAAGGATATCCATCAAATGTCCTGCTATACTGCAATTTGTCGATACTTCAAAATGGAACAATGTAACGTAAATGCAGACTGGTATCACTCTGAATGCAAAAATTGTATATGTGCATTCCTATGATTAGCTTACATTGTTCATGCTTATTTTCCACCCAAGATGCTTTGCATACATGACCACTTCAGGAATTGTAGGAATGCGTATTACGAGTGGTTTGTCGTCTCTTGTCTTTATAAGAAACTATAGTTTCTAATTACACTTAATGTAAACCTAATCGATGTTTTAATGTTCTTGAATGTGTCATGAAGAGTGAGGATGTCAGGGTGACTTTCAACTATAAGCTGAGGAAAGTGGTTGCAAGCTATCGTCTCGAAATGTCAGAGCATTTATGCCTAACAAGGTTATGAGAGTAGTTAAAAAGAGACTAAGAGAGTCTCCGAGTTCAAATTTCTAATTGGATCACAGTATTTTTCAAAAGAAAGCCAATGTCTTTTGAGTCGATGATTTGCTAGGTGATTTACATTCATGCACCTTCTTGTCGAAAGGTACTCTAGAGATCACTTATTCTCTTTTTCGCTGTAAATCTGTGACTCTTGAGACGTATATCATTGTACCACGTTTCAATACTAGTGAGAGAAACGGTTAGATCTGTGTTCAGTCAACTAAGAATCCGATCGCAATCATGTACAGTGGGTGAAATTGGAGCCACTTTCTAGAATGAATATGAATATTAGGCATCCCATATGACTATCGAGACCAACTTTTTGTGCTGGGTGGAATGGAGATTTGAACTTGTAAAAGACATTCTTTAAATCACACATGGTGGCTTATGCCTAACATTCTATTGTAATGATTATAGTCATGGCGTGGTTTTCACACGGTCTAAATAAATCTGAGATATGGCCACAAAATTTGCAAATTCATGAACATTGCAACCAAAAAAAAAACAGAAAGAGTAAAGCATGATAATTGGGCACCCTGTAAGGACATTCATGGGATTTTAGAGACGTGTTAAAACTAATTTGGAGGTTAAAATGGGAGATTAAGGGTGTGTCTGGTTTAACTTATTGGGTAGAAATAAGCCCTTTTTTGGCAATAAGCCTAAATAAAAATGTGTTGCGTTTTTACAGTGTTTTGTTTAGTTTATTTTAATTGCATCACGGGTAGAATAAGCTATTTATTAAATAAGCTCCACATTACGGACTTGTTTGTTTAAGCGTTTTGTACAGGAAAAACGTACTTATTACGCAAGCCGAGAAAAAACTCATCTCACATACTTACCTCGTATACCGTGAATCACGAATTATAAGCACGTTTTGGACAAAAATAAATCATTCATCCAAACATAAATCATATTACAAAAAATGACTTTTCTATTAAGTCATTTTTAATAAGTCAGAATTATAATAAATCATTTTCCCTATTATTATTCCAAACACACACTAAATCTTTCCACAAGTGACAAAATTCAGATAGTAAAAGTGATGGAAATGTTACTAATAAAATTCAAGGCAGGTGATTTAAACGAAGAAAGGCCATTAGAACTATAAGTAATAGAAAAGTATCTAATAAGGTAATAGATGAGGTTTATCATACCGTTACGAGACTAACAATAATATATATTAGTAAATGTTGAGCTTAATGGGATAAAATGTGGGATAAGTGAGATAAAGATATTGGTATAAATGTATAGTTATATAAAAAAAAATATTATAAGATTTATAATATACATGTGTGAAAAAGAGTTAGAGTGATATAGGTTAAAGAGTTTGATCAAAAAAAAAAATATAGGTTAAAGAGAATAGTAAAAAATTGATTGAGGCGGTTGAGACATATGTTGAGAAAACATTGAATACCCCAATGGAAATGGCAGTTCAAATCATATGAAATGTTGTAAAAAGAAGAAAAAGTAAATGTAACATTCAATAATATTACTGAGTGAGACTTTATCTAAAGATATAGTTTTAGTTGCAGATATAGTTTAATATCATGGTGTGACGTGACGTGTATCGTTGACTCTGGTCGAGCAAGATAATATGTGTTGTTATGTAGTAGATGTATGAACTGGAGAAAGGTGTTGGTGTTGGTGATGGAGATGAGGTGGCCAAGTGCCAACTGTGAGGTGGTAAAGGACAAGTGAAGAGGGGTCTCTATCAAAGTATCTGATGAAGGATCCGCACAGATTCAGCTGCTCCATTCTCATTAATGCCTCCCATTTGTCACTTCACTACTTCTCATGCAATCCTCTTTTCATGACCCCCACCTCCTCATTGTATCAAATCTTTGCATTAATTCTACACAGATCCACAGTAATTCTTTTCAGAGCCAAAAATTGGCAGAAACAATTAAAAGGTATAAACACAACAACAAAATATATTGTTTGTTTCGGATCTTAATCAGGCATCTAAAAAATCCTTATTTATTTAAATTAGGATAAAATTCATCTCATATATTCATCTCATACATAATAAATTATGATTGTAAAATTATTTTTAAAAGTACTAATGATCATTTCAAACAAGTATATAGAAAAATGTAATTATTTGCAACAAACATATAGAAAATTGTTGACACTTTTATAAAAGCAAGCCACTCATTTAATGATTTGAATCTAATACAGATAAAAAAGTTCAAATAAATAACTAGGCTAATACATATAGGGATGAAAATAGGTAAGACCTCTAACAGGGGCCTACGGCCTAACCTACATAAAATATAGCCTAACCTATTTAGTAAATAGATCAGGTTCAGGTTCAGACATATTTCTAGGCCTATTTAGATAAACAGGTCATGCGTATTTTTATAAGGTCTAGCCTATAAACCTACAGGCCTGACCTATTTAGTTTTTTTAATATATACTATTACATAAGTATATATAATATAATATAAATAATTTTATAAATTTATAAACTTAACCTTAATTCTAAATTTCATATCACATCGTCATTACATTTAACCATTACTTTGTCACTGGTTTAGCTCTGATTTGGCCATCATCTGACCCACTGACCTTTAACCCAGCACCTCGACCGGTTCAATACTCGATCCAAATTTTAATACCTCGATCAATATAGATGACCAAACATATATTTTAGTGTAAATAAATATATCATAAAAAAGTTGGCAAAAAAAATATCACGAAAAAGAAACAAGCATAACAGGTGGGAGGGAAAAAATGGTTGGGTAATGAACTGATGATGGAAAGTGGGGGCAGTGGGGCGAAGGGAATTAAAAAAGTAATAGGAAATGAAAAGGAAAGAAGATGGAGGGTGTCAGTGCGTGATTGGTCATAAAGGGAAATAGGTACCAAAAAGATGCAGTGAGCTTGCTTCCAGATAAGCCTCGTCACGTCCTTGTTTTAGCCAACCATTTTTCCAGCCTTAAGCCTTTTTATACACTCAGAGTCAGAGGTTTATTAGTACCATGTCATGAACTCCCAAGTCATAACAGATTCCAGCATCAAAAATTAAGAAAACTAAAAAAGGTCATAATTAATCATTAATATATATTCCGATCAAAAAAATAATCATTAATATATATTAATAAGAGATTAGGGTTATAGGAATGGTACCCGGTGCAGCCACAGATCCAAAAAAGAGGGAGCAACGTCATTGGCATTTACGCCACGTGGGGCCCCGGATCCTAAGAAGATCTTAACCCTCACCTCTCTTTATCCAATTCCAATTGCTTTCCCTTCCCGTCAACATCACTCCCCTTAAATTATAAAAGTATTTACGTTTACGAAAAATTAAAAATTTATTTAAAAAATCCCTCCTTACAAAATTTATTACCCGAATTTATTTGAAATATTCTTACCATTTATTCATTTAATCCGTGCAACTCTTCTACAAATATATACAATATATGCTCAACTAATGTACAAGATGGGAGATATCTGTAGATAACTGAAAACATATGGTACTCAATTTAAGATAAGCTACATCAAATCAATTCAGTGTTTGTTAGAGGAAACGGTGGAAAAGTATGTTTAAGTAAATCGAAAAAAACTTTCCTCATAAACTTATCTCATATATTATAAATTACGTTGGAAATACAACTTTCACTGCTAATTCAAACAGATACTCAAAAAGTTAGGTCCTTGTGTGCTTATAGGCACTAAAATTTTTGCAAAAGGAATTACTATTATGCTTCTTAACATGGGAGTTAATTGAAAGTTGAATTTAGTTATAAATTTATTTTATCTCCCGAATTTATATTTTTTATTCAAAGCATCCATATAACTGCACATGTTAGGGAATTTATATCCAATAATTGTTATGATGAAATACGGTGTTTTATGAAAACCAAACTATATTTGACATTTGTCACAAATTACTAATGTAACCAATTTTATTCATCCATCCAAATTAGCCATTCATCTCTGATATTAAGTGTATATTTGGTTTACCCTTTTGTTTTAATTTTTTAAAAATATTTTTATGATTTATGAAATAAATATATAAAATAAATTATATCACAATTTCTGAAACTATGATTTTATTATTTCCTAATAAATCACAAACGTGCACAGCGAATGTAGCATTTGAGCAATTTTTAGCTCCCTCCAGGTGCCCTTGATCGGCCTGACTCTTCTTGTAGTATGTGTAGGAAATCTAAGGATGTGGATTGTTTCAATGGCTTAGATCAAATTATTATTTTAATTGTTAGATAAAAATTTTCAAAAAAAACATTTCAATTTAAATAATTGGATGGTCTCTCTTTTTCAGGGGGTCTGGACCCAATACGGCAATACCCATCATCCCTGTCTACCATATCTATCTCTCACTCTCTTGATTATTGCATAATTATAAAGTTATTCCAACCGGGCATTTCTATGTCTCCCACCGGCTGCCTCCCTCTGATTTCTCTATCATCACCCATAATTACCACTCTTGATTAGCCTACCTTCCAATTATTTTTCCAAAATTATATTTATAATCAAATTTTATCTTTAAAAAGGTGATACTCTATATTGTTTGCCTTAAGCAAAAAGAATTAAAGATTTAAAAGTTAGCATCTAATTTTGAACTTACTTTCGATTATTTGAATTTTTTATCTTTTCCGTGATTATATTCTGAAAATCATTCATTTTCAGTAAAAATTCTTTTATTATTCTTAATAATAATTAGGACAACAAATAGAAAAGCGCTATCACTGATTTTTTTAAGTTCCAGTGTTGTGTTTTTTAGCTACACCTTGAAGACATCTAAAATCTATAAATAGGTGTATATTTTTTTCACTCCTAATTAATTTTGGGGGGTTTGTAGTTCTAAAATATTTATTATTTTTAATTATTTTTTACACAATTCAATCAAAAAAAGACGGTTGAAGTAGTAGAATAAGGATATGGTAAATTAAATAAAAAAAGAAAGAAATCAATAAGTTATTGATCGAGCTGATGTTAGCTTCACCTCTATAAAGAGAATGACACGAGTTTGAATTTCAGAAAGCATACTTATAGAGAAAAGCAAAAATCCTTTAATGCACTTCAAACTTTGAAAGAAATTAGTCTCAAAAGGCAGAATAACTTGAAGAAACCATTGGAACTCCCTCTGATTCATAATTCACTAGAAAATAAAGAAGCAATAGTTTACTTATTAAATATGTCATAAATTCGTTTTTCTTTCACTTTTACCCTTATTCAAATATGTGTTTGTAATTTTAATGAATACGTAAAATTGGAAATGAATATTAACTACATGAATAAAACTGAAAAATAATAATCAAGTATCTCACAAATGATTTATATTTTACACTAAGCTATTATTCTAAAAGTGGCTTATACTATGGACTAGAGAGAGTGATTTAGAAAAGGGTCAAGGGGCATTTTTTGCCTCAAGAGGTTTTCACTTATGGGCAATTTTGCTCAGAAGTGTAAAAAACAAATCAATTTTGTTTTAGGCGTTATCCCAATTAATTTTTAATCATATAAATGTTAAAATTAACTGAGATAGCTAAAAATTAAAATTAATTAAAATAATAATTAGAATAAAATTATTCCAATTTTAACACATTCAGAAGAAAATTATCCCTCAAGAGCCTTTCAAAACAAAATTACTTTCAACTTTCAAGTGAAAACTTACGGGTAGTGCCCCTTACCCCTTAAAAAGAAGAAGGAAGAAATCAAAACTCAAAAATTGACGAGGGTGATATGGTAAAAAAAAAAAAAAAAGCGAGGAGGGTGAGAGACACTCACGGGATAAATGTGGTGTTGGGAACACGTGAGGGGTCTTTGACTTGGGAGACGTTAAAAAGAGGAAATGATCTGGCGTGATCTTTTTTCGAACATGAGTTTGCACGGACGCGATCTCATGGACGGAAATATGGAGAATCCTGACCGTTGGAATGTGAAGTACGATACGATCGTGTGATCTAACAGATGTGAACCTTTGTCTCTCTAAAGCTAATGATCATCTTAAATCATATATCATCGTACGATCGCGTGCGCATGAACAGTGAATCCTGTACGCCCATGTTCCCTCATGCTGCTCCACCTTCTTCCTCTGTGCGTCCTGCCCTTTTTCCTTTTTGCCTTTTCCCTTTTTATTTTATATCCTTCTTTGGAAACATCCCATTGTTTTCCTTTTTTTTCCTTCCTGGATTAAAATAAGTGGATAGGATTAAAGGCGTTCCTATATCTTATCCTTGTAATTAAATAAATTATTTTCTCCCAAAAGATGTTAATTAAATTATTTATTTCTCATTAAACAAATCAAATGAAAATGCTATTAATAAATTTAAAGCAGTGGCATCGACAATATATATTCGAATCAAATAAAGGCAAAAAAATATATTCGAATCAAATAATAATGACACGATTTCTGTGAGCAAGATTTATGATATAGACTTTATAAATGAATAATTATGCTAAGATATACTTCATTCGGTTTTATTATAAGTCATTCAACCTGTTTCATAATATAATATATCATGTTCAAGGTATTGGTAATTTTTTTTACATTTAATATCTCAAACTAGTCAACCTTACTACTCTAATTAATATTTGGGTATTTTAATATTTTATATCAAAATAATTAATTTTGACTAATTTTACCGTGGCCTTTAGACATAAATGCCTCACCATTGCATCCAAAATGGCGTGTCACGTGCAATACACCTATTAGTAGTTGTCAGTGTAGAATCTGTTTAGAAGGGTAATCGAAATCTTTAAAAGTATTTTTAATTATGATTTAGGGTATATGGGATAAGTATGTGAAATGAATTTTGTTTTAGTGTGTGTTTGAGATAGTGGTAGGAAAAATGATTTATTATGATTCTGACTTATTAAAAATAACTTAATAGAAAAGTCAGTTTTTGTAATGTTGTTTATGTTTGGATGAATGATTTATTTTTTGACAATAAAAGCTTATAAATCGTGATTTACGGTATATGAGGTAAGTATGTGAGAGGAGCTTATTCAATAAGTAGCTTATTCTACCTGTGATGCAATTAAAGTAAGATGAATCAAACACTGCAAAAATGCAACACGTTTTTGTTTGGGCTTATTGCCCAAAAACGGGCTTATTTCTGCTCAATAAGCTGAACCAAACACACTAGTAGTGAGGAGTTTATTTAATAAATAGCTTATTCTACCCGTGATGTAATTAAAATAAGCCGAACCGAACACTGTAAAAACACAACACGTTTTTATTTGAGCTTATTGTCTAAAAACGTAACTGTAAAAATGGGCTTATTTTTACCCAATAAACTAAACCAAACACACCCCTAATTTACATGATGTACTTATGTATGATAAACAGTTTCAAACAATATCCAACTCAACTGAAGAGCTGCCTTTTTGCCAAAAAGAAAATACTCTAAATCCTTATTTCAATAACATTTCTATCCTTCTAGATTTAAGATCATTTGTTCGGAATGTTGTTTTTTCCCTACGTATCTTTTACTTTGATATTTTCAAATCCACTAAGCTGCATAAAGCAAAATCATCTGTTTTTTTTTTTTAAACTTAAAAAAGTCTCACGCGCATAGTTTTTTTTTTTTACTATAATTTCCTTATGCGCATAGTTCAGGATATGGTCATTTAACAAGTTATTTGAATCAAGTTTAATCATATAAGTCGACAAGTACTCCTCAATCACTTTTTCACCATATTTCACGTAGCCGAAAAAACTCACACACTTAGTATCATTTAAATTAACACTAGAAACTATTTTTTTCAACATGATTTATAATATACAAAATAAATTTATTAAAATAATTTTGTTTTGACGTATTTAAGTGAACGTGCATTTTCAATATCAATTTAGGTAGGCCCTTAGCACATCCACCCAAAAGTTAAATTCACAACCTCTTATTTAAATTAAGACTTAAAATGTTTGGTATCTATTAAGCCAATGGGCTCCAACGGCATTTCACTGTAACGGGCGGAAAATACAAGCATTCCTCTTTACAACTTAATTTCACTGCAATTTATGTAAAAGACAAAACCCACCGATTATTTAATATATAGACTGAAATTATAAAAACAACGAAGGCAAAAAAACAAGGAGGATTTTACCAATATAAAATATAATTTTCTCAATGCAATCAATCATACTATTGTTGTTTTTGTTTTTAAAAAAAAAAAATTACCACTTGCGGGAGTCAAGTGCGTTGCTTATATTTGCACAACAGTTGTTTAATTCATAAATAAACATCATTATCCACTAATACCTCACAAACAATAGATAATCCGAGATTAGGAGGCAAGGGACAAACAGGTCAGCCCCCTAATCAGAGAATCCTAAGATTTTCAAACAGAACATTCCGTCTGCAATCATTATTTTTTTCTCTCTGTAATGCAATTTTCAATAGTCGTCGTGTGATACACGCGGCCCACTATCGCGTCGTTCCCAGCCCCCACATCTCCACACAGTGCTCTGCTTCGCTCAACATAAATACTCACATAAACTCAGCCGAATAGCCCATATATTTTAAACCAAACCGAACCCATCGTAATTACTCGCACAGAAAACCGAGAGCTCACACTGGGAGGGAAAAACCGAAAGAAAGTCCCAAGTTTTTCCAGTTTCTTCTTGAAACCAAGAGAGTGAAATTACAGAAGCAAAATCATAACTGCGAGCAAAAAATGTTTGCAGAAGAGAATGGTTTGAAGGGAGACCCGAGGCTGCGAGCCATATCGGAAGCCATTAGAGTGGTGCCTCACTTCCCAAAACAAGGTTTTTGATTTTTTAAATGGTGTTTTGCTCAGTCTCTTCTGTTACCTGTGTTACCATTTTTTTAATGTCCCTTTCACTTGGCCTTGTTCTGTTTTTTTTATCTTCTTGTTGCAGTTTCTTGTTGAACTTTTATCGAACAGATCCGAGGTATCATATATGGGCTCTGTTTTGTTTTTTGTTTTTAAAATGGAATTTACAGGAATCATGTTTCAAGACATAACGACATTGTTGTTGAATCACAAAGTCTTCAAAGACACCGTTGATATTTTTGTCGATCGTTACAGAGACATGGATATTTCCGCAGTTGCCGGTATCGTACTCTATACCGAGCTCATCCTTTATTATATTCATACTTTTTTGACAAAGAGAAAACATTTGTTTTGTAAGGTTAGCAAACGAATCTTGCGGTATATTGTTGTTTTTCTGTTGCAGGAGCCATGGTTGTCCATTGTCTTTAACAATTTGCCTTCTCTCGTTTTTGTCCCGTCACTGAATCTTTTTACCTTCTCTGAACCAAAATTATTGTACGAATGTTCTAAGCTTCTCATATCTATCTCCAACTTTTGTTTAGAGAAGGTTCGCCTGCTTGTTTGTGTAATGATAATTCTTTCATCTCAGTTCATTTTCTGCATATTTTTTTTTTACAGGAAATCAGATGTCCTCTTTCCCATTAATATTATATTCTCCTACTTTAAAAATATCCCGGTCTTCATATTAATTGCTTTGGCTTTTGTCTCTTTTCTTGGCATGGCTCAGAATATTTTGGTGCGAGTAAATAATGACTTTTTGGTCGTCCTCTTGGAAAACTTGTTTGGGATGGTATTTTGACCTTTCATGGTCCTGGCATATAAGGCACATATAGGTCTTCTAATAGTCTCGAATGCAAAATGAACTTAAACATGAGCATTCTATTCTAAACATCAAGTGTTTCTCTTTTGGATCCAATGGAGCACTTAAGCTAAGCATTGAGTTTGGGTTTCATGAAGATTTGTATGTAATTAACCTCAAGAGAGCACCATCACTGTTTTTCTATACAACTTCTTTGGTGCCACCATATGTTGCCTCTGTTTGGTTCATGTGCTCATGGTATTGCAACTTGGATTGCATGTAGGAGTGGAAGCTCGAGGATTTATGTTTGGCCCGGCGATTGCGCTAGGCATCGGTGCAAAGTTTATTCCCTTGCGCAAACCAAGAAAGCTGCCAGGTACGCCTATTTATTTCTAAAACAAACTTACACAATGTTTTGTGTTACTTCAATTTAATAAATTATTCTGAGTTGAGATATCAAAACTGTGGTCTAAGCAGTGCTGGTATTTCCCCCACTTTGGGTTAGAATGGTCTTGTCTTGGTAAAATGGCCTTGCCTCTATTAATGACTGATGTCAAAAGTCCATTGGTTTTGAAACTATATGATATTAAATTTCTAATAATATGCTTAATGCTTTTGAAAGTTTTGAGTAATATATGCCCTTAGCTCTGTACATGTAAACTAGTCGAACTGGTGCTTCTACTGGGTCTTCAGATTTATGCCTAAACTATGACCTGCTTCGAATCCAGGTGAAGTGATATCAGAAAAATACGTTCTTGAATATGGAACTGATTGTTTGGAGATGCATGTTGGGGCTGTTCAGCCAGGGGAACGGGCCTTGGTTATTGATGATCTGGTGGCTACTGGTGGAACTCTCTCAGCTGCAATAAGACTACTAGGTGATTAATTTGCTTTGTGGTTTGGTATATTTTGTCCTCTCTTGTCCTTTCAATTCACTCACCATTGCTCTTTGCTGTTTCTGGAATGGTTTATGGTTTTCAACCTCTGTTCCTTTTTTTCCTCCTTTCGGCAGAACGTGTTGGTGCTGAAGTAGTTGAATGTGCGTGTGTGATTGGTGTTCCTGAGGTTAAGGTATTGCCAAAACTGCTTTTGCAAGCTGTGTTTTGTCTCACTAGTTAGCTCAATTTCCTCTCGTGTTAGTGGTGTAGTCTATTATTGACTGTGAAAATCACCTCACATGGCAAAGAACCATTGTTATATGGAGGGCAGTATCATGGTCTGTCCTATATGATACGAGGTTAATGAGTTTATGTATCTGAAGCTGTAGTTTAATGACTGTTTTCATTTGATCCAAATCCTAAAACTAGTGAAAGTGACATTTAAAGGGAGCTTCTTTTCAGGATATACTGGAGGCTGGTTAATGGAAGCCGATTGTGTATTTTGCTGTCATCTTCCATGTTAAATCTCTATTCTTAGAGTTTTTAGAATTTTTTGGAAGTGAAGTTTGAAGAAATCTATGTTTCAGGGACATCGCAGGCTTAATGGAAAGCCACTGTATGTTCTTGTGGAGCCACGTGAAATCGAGAATGGATTTTCAGGTACGCAAAAACAGTCAGAAATTCAAACTCTGTTGAATTGTCATCTGGAAAAATACGAAAAAGTCTGGATTTTTGCGATAGTTTAGACTTTAGAGACAATGAACAAGTTAAAATGCCAATGATGGAATTATAGCGTTGATGGTGCAGATGGATAGGTGAGTTGCATTGTGCTTGGGCCCAGACAAAGGAGGAGTGAAATGAGCCGATGAAAGAGTTGTGTCCGCACCAAGGTTGTAATTTATGAATGGAAAATGTGTGTAATTTCTTGTAGTTGTCGTCTATGTATGTCTGACATTTTCAAACAATCATTCTTAATTGCATGCTATTTTTCTTAAATCAGCCCGCGCACTCCGACTAAATTCTAATTTTTTTCCAAAACCTGTGCTTGACTTGGAGTCAGCTTCTACTTCTCACTCTCCCCTAACTTTAAAACGACGCAGTTCTGGTTCTGAAACAAGATCTGGGCGGTTTGCATTTGTGTTTTAAATGGATGGCGACGGATGTGTGCTTATTAAAACGATGTGGTTTAAGAAATCTATAACTGAAAAAAATAGACTTTTAAGTGAAGAGAACTAGAAAATAAAACTCTTCTACTTAATATAAAATCTATATATCTATTTTTGAGAAATTAAGGAAGTTGAATAAATTGTTTAACTATAGATTATATATCATTTTAAAGGTTAGGTCAATTGATTTGGGGGGAAGACAAGAAAAAGAGATTTGGAGAAAAATGACAAGTATAAGAAATAAATCATTCAAAACTAAGATTTACTCAATTAAAAAGTATGATAGCAAATAGAAGAGCTGATACTATGTGTCTGTTTTAGCATGGGTTTGGGCTTTAGATCCTAAACCATTTAAGGGGTAGGAATGATGATCTACACCAAGCTGCTCCCTTACATATTTCTTTAAGTATGAGGTTATAAATTCGAATTCTTTATAAATATAATATGAACGTGGATTATAGAAAAAATTATGAATAAACCAAATTTTTACGGTCTTGGGAAAAGGGTCTTCAATAAATTAAGGATTGAAGTGAAACAACATGATATGAAAATTGAAGTTGCCAGAAATTAAAAACAACAAAGGTAAGAAAATGTGGTCCGTCATCTTTGGTATCACATGTTGGAAACTGTGGGAAGTTAGAAACAGGAAGTTTTTCCCAACGAATCTTTCTCTGGCATTGAACTATTTTTTTTTCCATTCAGGAATCATGTAAAGTGTAAACTTATTGTAATCGAGCTATGTTTTCCATTCCTTCTTCCCTAATTTTTTAATTCTTCCCTTGTTTTAGGAAACCTAATTTTTTAATTCTTAAAAAAAAACTAAAAATAAATCAATTTTTATGGCCTTGGAAAAAAGGGTCTTTAATAAGTTAAGGGTTGAAGTGAAACAACAACATGATATGAAGGCTGAAGTTGCGAGAAATTAAAAACAACAAAGGTAAAAAAATGTGGTGCGTCATCTTTGGTATCACATGTTGGAAACTGTGGGAAGTTAGAGACAGGAAGTTTTTCCCAACGAATCTTTCTCTGGCATTGAACTATTTTTTCCATTATTCAGGAATCATGTAAACTTATTGTAATCAAGCTATGGTTTCCATTCCTTCTTCCCTAAATGGCCTTGCTTAATTTTCTCCTCTTATTTGGTTACATTTGATTGGTACTTGTATTCCTTGATTGATTAATATACTTCTCCTTTCCACTATAAGAATGGGCTAGAACACAGTGAAATGAGTCATTTTTGCTCCACAAGTATTTACGAAGGAACTGTGGGTATTCGGTGGTTTAAGGTTTAAGGTAATCAAATTTTTAAATTTTTATGGAAAAAACCATAAATAGATTAGAATTTTATGGTCTTGAAAAAGGGTCTTTAATAAAGCATCAAAGTGGAACGACAACCTAGCATGAAAACCGAAGTTGCAAGAAGTTAAAAACACCAAAGGTAGGAAACTTGGTGCGTTATCTTTGGTATCACATGTTGGAAACTGTGGGGAGCAAGAAATAGGAAGATTTTTGCCAACAAATCTTTCTCTGGTGTTGAACTTTTTTTTTTTTCCTATCAAGGATCGTGTAAATTTATTGTAATTCAGCGATGCTTGTCATCCTTTCTTTGCTTAATTTTCTCCTCTTATTTTGTTACATTTTGATTTGCACTTGTATTTCTCGATTGATTAATATACTTCTCCTTTCCACTTAAAAAAAATGGCTAGAAAGACAAGGAAATAAGTCATTTTTTCTTTAGAAATATTTGCGAGGGAATTGTGGGTATTTAGAAGTTTCAAGAAATCAAATTTTTTAATTTTTTAGAAAAAACTATAAATATATCAAAATTTTACGGCCTACGAAAAAGGGTCTTTAATAAATTAAGGGTTGAAGTAGAACGACAACCTAGCATAAAAACTAAAGTTGCGAGGAATCAAAAACAACAAAGGAAAGAAACTATGATGCGTTATCTTTTCATGTTGGAAACTGTGGGAAGCTAGAAACATGAGGATTTTTTCCAACGAATCTTTCTCTCACATGAACTATTTTTTTTTTCTATATAGGAATCAGGTAAACTTATTGTAATCGAGCTTTGTTTGCTATCCCTTATTCTCTAAATGGCTAGCTTGCTTAAATTTCTCCTCTTATTTTGTTATATTTGATTTGCACTTGTATTCCTTGATTCATTAATATACTTCTCCTTTCCAGTCAGAAAAAATCAAGAAAGACAAGGGAATGAGTCATTTTGGCTCTAAAGTATTTGTGAAGGAGTCGTGGGTGTGGGTATTAAGAAGTTTGTTTTAATTCAATGTTGGCCCAATATTGGTCAGTTAATGTTTGATTTTTAATGATTAGGTTGAGACATTACTCATTGATTAACATTTTCGGGTTGATGTGAAGCTAAAAAAACTTCTGAATAATCAGATATCTCCTACGTGAAAACTTATAAAGAAAAGAAGAAGAAGAAGAAGACGACTTTTTACCAAATTAAATACAAAGCCAGGATTGGTTATGAGGGGAGTTTGTTATGGAATGAATGGCATCGTGACGTCAGTGCCGACCTACAAACGAGAATCTCATCCAACCTCATCCTGACACTTCCTGTGCTGTCTTCCACTCTTTTACTTACTGCCCCATCTCTCATTCCTTAATCCATTATTATTCAAATTCATTCTTGGGATGATAACAAACCAATTGCCTCCCCAAAAAGTAATCAGCTTTTCAAGCAAATCACGACCAATGCATGCAAGAGCATGTTTCTGAACACCTACTCCTCATTATAAACACCAACCATTCACTACGAGAGGTTAAGATCTTGGGATTATAATTTGATACTGCAAAATAATATATAATTCTGTTTTGAATACACAAACATCGAAATAATCACCACACATGTTTCTTGCTTCGCTTATCGTTTCAGTATGGCAAGTACGTTTCAGTGTGTCGGTCTTGCTTTGCTTACGATAGGCCCGAGGCAATTACCAGCATAACCTCCAAGGAAAAAAAAAACATGACAGAGAACTTTGTTTTTCCTTTTGTAAAAGAAACCTAACAAGATCAAGTCTTGATCTGAGGATTGCGATTTGCGATTTGCGATCGATCTTGATAAGAAATGAGTCGTCACAGGACGACAGAGACCACATGTGTGTGTTGGAGCTGAGGCCCCCAAAGTGCCTCACAATTTACATAATTGATGTCACTAACAGCCTGCCATTGTATAGAAAAAAGAAACCATGCATGTGTGTGCCCTTCTGGAAGGATGGCCTTGTGTTTTCTTCTCGATCTGGACCATTACAAATATTTCTCCTTTTTCACAAGGGAATTAAAAAAAATTCCCCCAAGCTCGTAATTAAGTTCATCTGAAAGCAAAACAGTTTTACTACATTCCCTAAAAGAGAGGGGGTTCAAGTTCAAAGAACAACCACACACATTTCATGTAATAGCCAAAAAGATCTGGCTTTATTAGATGATAAGTTGTCACTACCGGATCAAACTAGATTCCTCTAATCTGCATTTGCAAGATGAAAATGAAATTTCTCCGTCAGTTCATTAGCTTAAGGTAAGAATTTCATATAAAAGGGGAACAAGTGTAGATCGGGATAAGATACAGAAAGAGTAAATACAGAAGACACGCAGCGATATATATATATAGGTAACTCAGGTAACGGAATTTATTAGAGAGACAATATATGCTGATACGCTTAGAGTGTGAAACGACTCAGAGATAATACAGATCGATCGTCCCAGTAATCTTTCACGGCATTCTTGAACTGTTCGGTTGCATATATAGAGCGATGAGCTCCGTTGCAGAATTCTAAACAGTTCAAGAAAGCCGTGGAAGATCACAGAGAAGACCATTCTTGAAGGAGAAGGAAAAAAAATCATCTTCTCTAATCTAATCCTACCCACCACCTTGTGATGAGAGAACTAGAGAGAAAGAGAGATGGGGGAGGGTTTATTTTGTGCGACTGTAGAATGAGATATTGGGGTGGCTTGCTTATGTATATATAGTCGAAAGACGTAGCTGTTTCGACCTTAGCTTAGTGATGACGATATATGTCGGGCTAGGGTAAAGGTTTCCAAGCTCTAACCAACCATACGTGAAATATACTTTATATGTGTTATTTAAATGATTTTTTAAAAAAAATTTTAGGCTAAAGTATACGTAGTCATTTAAATTTACATTAGCTTTCGTTTAGTCTTTCATTTTTTTTTTCATGAACCTTTTAGTCGATTATGTTTATGAAGTAAGTGTGTGTATATATATATATATATATATATTTTTAGTGCCTAACGGTAAAATGGCAATCTTGTTAACGAAAAATGTTAATTTAACGAATTTAAATAGTGACTCTACAATTAAACATTAACATATCAATCTTTAATTTAAAATTCATAAATCAAAAAATATTTAAAATATAAAAATATTAAATTAAATTATTGAATTTTAAGTATACTTAATCGTTATTTAATTGTAAAGTTTTAATTAAATCCACTATTAAATTCACTGAATTAACATTTTTTTTGTTGATGAAACTAATGATGTTAACATCAAACAATAAAAAGTACACTTTATAAAGTTGAGGAGCTAAACTTACACGTGATATAAATTTAAAGGATTAAATATATGCTTGAGCCTTATACCTTTTTACTTTTTGATAATTTTTATGTTCATATGATAATTAAGGGTCTGTTTGGCAAAAGGGAAATAAAGGGGAAGAAAAGTTTTTATAAATTGAATTTTAAAAAATTGGATAAGTGAGGTTATGAAATTTTAATAAAATAAGTTGCAAAATAAAATAGTAAAAAAATTAATTAGAAACTTCTTACCTCACTTCTCCAATTTGATTAAATCCAAATCATAAAAATTTTTCCACCCCTTCAAATGCCTCATATCAAACAACCAAGACCCTCCATTTGCAAGGGAATCTAACCGGTTGGGAGCTTAATTTCATGTCATTTTTTATATGGTTATTTAGTGCGTGTTTGGAATGGCTTATTTTTGTCCAAAACGTGCTTATAATTCGTGATTCACGGTATACGAGGTAAGTATGTGAGAGGAGTTTTTTCTCGACTTGCGTGATTCGGGCTTATTTTTTAAGCTGCCGTGAAAACAAACAAGCCCTTAACTAGGTTCGATTTGAATATTATCATTTATCAGGACCAATTGAGGAATAAATAACGCTCCCAAAGACCTTTTTTTGTATATTCACACATTTCGCTCCATGCATTTTTTAGTATTTATGAGACATTCATGTATGATTTATGTTAAAAATACGAGGTAGCAAACACTTTTTAAAAGAAACGGGTTACTAGCCCTCACGTGAAAATCAAGACATGAGTCCATATATATTTTAGAGTCACACTTTAGCTCGTGTTACCAGCAATCTCAACGGAGTTCTACGTTCTCTAAAACTAAATAATACAAACGGGCTGTTCAACGCCAGTTTTTAAATAAACTGTCAAATAGCATGACGCGCTTCTAACAATCTTAACGGAATTCTCCGTTTTCGAAATGAAAGCCATCATCAATAATAAAGGTGGGCGAATTACTCCCAAGTCACCCACAGGAAGCTTTATTACTCTTAATGCCTTAAAAGAGTGAAATTATACAACAGCCCCAAAGTCCCTTAAAATGCCCTTATATAAAATGGAAAATAACAAACTTATCTTCTTTCGCCATGGAGCTTAATTAACAATAGCAGTCATCGGACCTTCATCGCTGACAGTCTTTTTTTTTTTTTGCCTGAGACATCGCTGACAGTCAAAGCTATGGTACCAGCAACAAATGAAATGTTTTGGTGGGACTTAAAACCCACGATTTTAATTTCTTTACCACAAAAATTTATAGCCATTGGCCTACAAATGTCTTTTGTTATTATAATACAAAATATTCCATTATTACATTATAATAAACCCAGTGTCTGAAATGTAATTAAAATATTCAAGAAAGTTGTAAATTTTAAAAGAGTAGTTATTAGTTGTATAATGAAGTTATTAATTTTCAAAATGATATATTACTCTCTTATCTTTAATGTAAATCCAAATTAAATACTTTTAATAGATTAAGGATGCTAGCTAAGTTAATTAATGAAAACATTCTAATCATCTTCATTAATTCCTTTTCTTTCCTCCTGCTTGATTATTGTTGAAGAATATTAATAGAAAAAATTTGGAAAAAATTTATAAATGTATGAAATGGGTCTTACATTTAAAATTAACACCAAATCTCCAGTTAAGTTCTACATTACAGAGAGTAGTTATGAACATTGTCATGAATTTGTTATAATGTAATTAGTTATAATGAAATTATTAAACCTAATAGAATTGCTGTCAATGAAGTTGCGTTTAGCAGCACAAAATAAAAGTTTATTCTTTTTTGTAGGTAGTGGCCAGTGGGTGCTTAAGCCAAAGTTTAAGGAGGTGTTAGGCGTGGGTTTGTATCCGGTGCTTTTTAATTCCTAGATCCTTTGCAATCAAGATGCTTATCTGCAAAGGTGTTTTTAAACTTAGTTCACCCTCTATATGGTTTAACAAGTTCACAACTAAATCAAGTATCTTGGGTTGGGTTGCATTTATTGTAGCTTAATACTAACATAAGTGTTATACTTATTATTTTTCTAGTTAGCTATTGTTAAATGAGCTAATTGAAATCTTTTATATATCGTTAGTACCTGTTATTTGAAATTTAACAAATTATACTTTAAGCCCTTTGCCAATAATAATACAACATGTCAACATCTGATTTTTAATAAAAGATCTTGTTTTGCAGTAATAATAGTGTTTTCAAGGCCTATTGATGAAACATGCAAATGAAAAGACATATATATCATATTCATCGGGAGAAATAACGACGAGGATACAAATCAAGGCAAACAGGCTCGCCCGATTAAGACAAAACAATATGATACCTTCACGAATAGCAACAACAAGAGTATATACAGAGACACGCACCCCACCAATAATACACAAGCTGATCATACACACAAACGAAGTTCAGACACCCCCCCCTTTTTTTAAGCGCGAAAATGATTATTTTGAGTAAATTCTCATTAGATAATAAATCGATGTGTTGAAGCATTTAAATTTATGTTCAATGAATATTATATTTTTAGCAAATTTTAGTCATTCATATTATATTAAGTAATTAGAACATGCAGATGACCAAAATTTACTCAAAACAGTCTTCATTTTTCACGCTTAAAATGGCGAAAGCAAGCACAACGAGAGAGTTTATAATTTTAAAACACACAAACCTCTATATAGGGGGGCAAATAAACAGTTGACCTACAATCTTCTCTCTATTCTAAGGACATTGGAAACCAGGAGGAACTGTCTTCTGACAAGCACTAAGGATTAAGCTGAGGGCGACGGGGACATTAAGGTTAATTCCAAGCAAGTTGGCCTTAATCGCTGTGCACAGACAAAGTGCTGCCTCCGAGTCCACTAATCCATCGAACAATGCACAACACTTAGCCGACAATGGAGTTCCCACAACAACGTTAACAAGCCTAGAACATCCGCACACAACGACAGCTTCAGCGTGTCCTTCGGGCATTTGTCCGTCGCCGGCGTCGGTGGTGTGGGAGCGGGGTTCGGGGTCGGCGGAGTGGGGCGGGGTGGGCTTTGGGATCCGCGGCGTCACGGTCGGGGGACATGGTGATTTGGGGTGGGGGGCAGTGATGAGTGTTGAGTGGGCAAGGAGAGAGAGAACGGAGATGATTGCACAGAGCTTGTGAGAAGCCATTGTTATTGGGAAACAATGGTGCATATACAGAGAGCCTGGCTGGCTAGCTGGGTTTGAATTATGAGGAAGAAGGAAGGGGAAGAGTGGTCTGTTTATAAAGACAAATTGTTAGGTTAATGATATGGGAATCTGAATTGAGTGGAAGAGAGCGAAGGACATGCTAACTGATAACGTTATACAGTTGGAATTTTTTTTATGCTTGTGAATTTAAAGAAATAGGCCCCTCCTCTTCCTCCAGAACTTGATATTTCTTCACCCTCTTCTTGATCTTACACCAGGGTCCAAGGGGCAAAAAATAAATGAATTAAACTTGCCTCTTTTTTGGGCTGCGTATGTAAATACATTCATATATTTATAATTCTCTCAAAGTGGGGTAAAATTATTATTGTGGACGAGATTTCCATTCTAACACTCACAGGTTCTCATTCCTCGAGAAGTGATAACCCTCGCATGGCTGATCCTTCTCAGATCAGAAGAACCAGGAATCACATCTGCAGATTAATGTACAGCGATCTGAAGAAAACGGCAGCTTTGGCTTATATATATGCTTATTCCATAGGTAAAGGAGAGGTTGAAAACTTGAACTACGGCAACGTAAAATTATAAAATATATAAGTATGAGAATTGTGAAATACACACTTTCACTTGTTGCATAATGCCTCCCTCCTATTAGTTTGTTCTTCAGTTGAGTAATGCATATAAATAATTAATGGTGAGCATAATTGTTAGGATGCTAGCTATTGGTATAAGAGTAGATTTGACTTGATATAGGATACTTCACCTGTAGACATATAAGTTAAAAGACTCATATAAACTCGTTGTTTTTTGATTTTGGATTAAGAGATTGTAGTGTTGATCTTCCAACAGATGTTGTTGGTCCTAATGAAAAGAGTTTTCACTGCTTAAAGTCTTTACTCTTGAGTTCGAGCTGGGTAATTTTGAGTTTATCCCATATGTTTTTTTTTATGGATTTTTTAATTAGATTCTACATAAAATAAATAATATTTTAATATTTTTTAAATGAAAAATGATTTTTTTTTTATTTGTCAAATATTTAATACTCTAAATTATGTAGAGTCTAATGATAAAAACAACTACGAAAAAACATTTAAAAATGACCCCAAAATTTAGGGTGGGTGGGGGGTTGCAACTAGTGTGGAGTTGCTAATAACACCCCCTAACCAGTTAAATCTAAGTCTGTGTGAATGTTAAGAACATCCATAAGATGGTTACTCCCAATTAACTCTCTAATAATATGTTCAAATGTAACCCATTTAAATTTTGATTAGCTCACTAGAACTCACATAGCCTAATATATAGCTTCATGGGAAAATTAAAAAAGATCGACGTAGAGTTAAGCGGGTTTATTATATCTATTTTCTTATTACTCCTTTTGGTAATTCAAAGGGATTGGAGAGGCACAAAAGGGGAATTCTGAATTAAGCAGGCAGTTTAATTAAACCAGCAGTTATCAAAGCGGCGATGAAGATGATGATGAAGGGACTTGGCTTTAAAATAGTCTTTTCCTGTTTGATATGTCCACGTAGCTTGGAGTAGTGTTGTGTGAATTATTAAGGCAAACGAGGCAGTGTATAGAGTGAAGTACATGGATGTATGGTTGTGTATATATATATATATGATCTGGCGCTGTAAGGTTGGCTGTGAGTAGAGAGGTCAGCATCCATGGAAGGTGATGGAAGCTGTGGATTATATCTCTTTGACCTTTTTCTCCTTTGGAAAAGGATTTCTCATTGCAACTAAAATCAGCAACTTACGTACCATTCGAACACTTCGTTTTCTTTTCTTTATCTTTTTCTAATCATTAACAAAACACTGCACCCTGCAGGCTACCATAGTTATCTCCACCGTACCGCTGAAGTTATACTCCTTGCTTTTCTATCATAATACTCTAATATCTCGTTGATTGATATTTAGGGTTTGAATTTGGGTTTTTTATCAGATGAAGAAAATTAAATGTGGATAATGTTACCTTAAATTTAATTGAAGAATCGATACTTGCAGCCACTGAAAAGGAATCCAACAACCCAAATGGCTCTCATAATTAAAACCAACCAATGGGATGATTCACGAAACAAAGCACCTTACTATTGCTGCAAGAAATATCGTATTTTACTCAATTATTTGTTGAAAATGTTTCTCGGTACTTATGCAATAATGATCATTATTGGATAGAATTGTTGGATATGCCATGTTCCTTACCCGCACCCAATTACAAATATTAATCATATATACCACTATTGCATTTATTTAAATCCTTGAAAAATTTAGACTAAAGCATTCAATATAACATATTCTCCCTCTTTCGCATAAATGAGGGTATTTTGGACAGCAAAATTAATTTTTTTACATGTTTATTGCACCTAATTATTTTTAACCAATTTTTCGAACAATGCAATTCGATCAAGTCTGTCCTATAAAAAGAAACAAAAACTGATTTATTTTTTTCAGATAATCCTGATGGTCTGACCTCTAGCTCCCTTCCACCCTGCTATTTTATTAGATTTTTTTTTTTTTACATAATGATAATTGAAATCCTTAATCTACCCTTGTGATTCTCACACCCACACCCCGCCTTATCACCTGAGTTAATCTCGATTAGCTGTACTTTTTTTAATAGAGCACTTTGTTATATTTTATCGATCATATGCTAGATTTACTTTTGTTTTCCACTGATTAGTGATAAAATATGTAATAAGAATAAATAGGAGTTACTGTGTTGTATTCTGTAAGTGACGTAGTTCAGGTGTTAATTAGTTGTTAATTAGCTTTGTGGGCCTGAGGCCCAATAGGATATGATAGGACTATTATATATACAAGGATCATTCTGTGATCCACTGATCCTCTTGTAGAATTCATTTTACATCAATAAAATATTTGAGCAGGTCTTGCTGCTCTTAATACCTCTGGATTTATATTTCCAACATGGTACCAGAGCCACAAGACTTCATTTGCTCAAGGTGTTTTTTTCAAGAATTCTCCTTTATGATCCGCCAGTACTGGCCCACGAAGGCCCAAGAAAGCCAAGCCTCTTCTTGAATACCCGCCCGAGTTACTTTTCTTTCCTGCCCGTGCCGATCTCCAGTTCCCAGTCGTCCTCACCATTTGCCCTAAACTCCCTCCCTTCTCCACTCCGATGGCCGACGCTAAGACACCGTCCTCCTCGTCCTCCGCCGTTGATGATTTGACTTTCAACCATCCTCTCTACCTTCATCCATCGGAGACGCAAGGGATTACGATTGTGCAACACGTTCTTGTCGGCAGTGCAAATTATCTCATGTGGAGTCGAGCGATGCGCATCGCTTTGCGTGGTAAGCACAAATTGGGCTTCATCGATGGTTCGTGCACCAAAGAATCGCAGGACGAAGGACTCCGTGAGCAGTGGGAACGGTGTAATGCCGTTGTTCTCTCTTGGCTTCTCAATTCCCTTTCGAAAGATCTCGCCAATAGTGTCATATTCTACCCATACGCGCATCTGGTATGGAAAGATCTTCAAGAAAGGTTTGATCAAGGTACTGGCTCTCAATATTACACTAAGATGAAAGAGCTGTGGGAGGAACAGTCGACTTTGTTTCCCATTCCCTCATGCCGTTGCGAGACGTCCCGAGTGTATGCTGAGATGATTCAGCGCCAAAAACTGTTACAATTCCTCCTTGATTTGAATGATTCCTTCAGTGGTGCTCGCAGCCAAATACTCTTGATGAGTCCACTGCCTTCGGTTAATCAGGCCTATGCAATGGTCGCCGAAGATGAAGCACAGAAATCTCTCGCCTCCCACACTCCGACTAGTCCTGTTGAGGGTGTAGCCATGACCACTCGTGGTAGAGGGCGTGGCAGGGGGCGTGGCCGATCCAACTCCAGACCAGAATGCTCCCATTGTGGCAAGAAAGGCCACCACAAGGATGTTTGCTGGGAGCTCGTTGGCTACCCCGTTGATTTCCAACGCACTAAAGGGCAGACAGGTCGAGTGGCTGCAGCTGCTCAGATGACACCTGAACCTGTCCCCGATGGTGACAAACGGACTCAAGCATCCCATACTGTCTCTCCCAGCTTCACTCAGGATCAGTATGAGCGGCTTTTGGATTTACTCAAGCGTGACTCTGAGGCAACAGTGCATGCTCTCACTGGTATTGATTTCGGTTTGTCCTCTTCTATCTCTCCTTACAGTAGATGGGTATTGGATTCTGGGGCAACTTCACATATTACGGGTGATCTTTCTTTATTTGAAACTTATAGGGTTAATAATAGTAATATTAAGGCTATTACAATTCCCAATGGAGCTAAAATATCAATCACTCATATCGGAAATGTTAGGCTTTCTCCTGATATTTACCTAACAGATGTCTTGTATGCTTCCCAGTTAAAATTCAATCTCATCTCTGTGCCATGGTTAACTAAGGATTTAAATAGCAAAGTGATCTTTTATCCTAACCACTGTCTGGTGCAGGCCCTTCCAAATGGGAAGAAGAAGGGGACTGGTAAGGTTGACGAAGGCTTATACATGCTGTCATTTCCTAAATGTTTTGCTGCTGTAAACAATTTGAATTCTGCTATTACCTCTTCTGCTGATTTGTCACTCTTACACAAACGATTAGGTCATGCTCCATTATCTGTATTGAGGCATTTAACCTTTGTACAAGATAAACATACATCTTTCAATAAAGACTGTGACATTTGTATACAATCGAAACAGACTCGCCTGCCTTTTACTTCTAGCTATATTAAATCTGTATTCTGCTTTGAGTTGCTCCATATGGATGTTTGGGGGCCTTACAAAACCCCTACACACCAAGGGCACCATTATTTTTTGACTATTGTGGATTATTTCTCTAGAAGTAGTTGGGTTTTCTTGATGAAGTCTAAATCTGAGACCGTTAGATGTATTCGCAATTTTGTATCATATGTTCTCACACAATTCTCTTTGCATGTTAAAAGGATTCGTAGTGATAATGGTTCTGAATTTATTAATCTTGAATTGAAAACCTACTTGAATGATAAAGGTATTGTTCATGAAACTTCATGTCCATATACGCCACAGCAGAATGGTATAGTGGAACGTAAACATCGCACCTTGATGCAAATAGCAAGAAGTCTTATGATACAGTCAGGGGTACCCCTTAAATATTGGGGGGAATGCGTTCGCATGGCAGCCTTTATTGTTAATAGAGTCCCGTCAAAAGTCCTAGGATTCAAAACACCTTATGAAAAGGTTTATGGTCATGAACCTAGTTATGAAAATCTTAGAACATTTGGGTCACTTGCCTATGCCACCAATTTGCATGTCACCGATAAATTCCAACCTCGTAGCACCCCTTGTGTGTTCCTAGGATACCCGAATAACCAGAAGGGTTTTATCCTCTTAGAGTTAGGATCTGACCGCCTTATTGTTAGTCGGCATGTTAGATTTCTTGAACATAAGTTTCCATTTTTGGATGAGCCGGGCTCCATCCAAGGGGGAGTGCCATCAAGAGAGCTGAGGGATATGTTTCTTTTTGATGAAAATGACATGTCACAGCCCAGAACACAGTTATGGTGTCCTCAGTCAAGGTTGAACAGATCTGCTCCTGATGATGTTGCACAAGACAGATCTGAACCTACTGTTTCTGAACAGATCAGATCTGACTCTGTTATCCCTGCAGCTGTTTCAGGGTCTTCTGGGTGCCCTGAACAGGGTCAAATCCCACATACAAGTGTCCGAATTGATAGAGAGAGGAGGCCCCCCATTTGGGCCAAGGATTACGTATGTGGTTTAATAACCAAAGAATCTCATGAAACTTCCTCCACATGTCTTTATCCCATTGAAAACTACATTTCATACGATAATGTTTCTACTTCTCATATGTGTTTTCTATGTCAATTAGACTCTATTACAGAACCAAAGACTTATCAAGAGGCAGCACATGATGTTGATTGGGTAAGAGCAATGAACCTTGAGATGGAGGCACTTGAAACCAATAAAACTTGGGATCTTGTGCCATTGCCTATTGGTAAGAAACCCATTGGTTGTAAATGGGTATATAAAATCAAATACAAATCAAATGGGGAAATTGACAAATATAAGGCCCGGCTAGTAGCCAAAGGGTATAATCAAAAAGAGGGAGTGGATTACCATGAAACATTTTCTCCCGTAGTAAAAATGATTTCTGTACGCATGACTCTGAAACTTGCTGCCTTGTATGATTGGTATATATATCAGATGGATGTGCATAATGCTTTCTTGCAGGGTGACTTAGAGGAGGAAGTCTACATGACTATTCCCCAAGGTTTTCACAGCAAGGGGGAGAACCTTGTGTGTAAACTTCGGAAGTCCTTATATGGGCTTAAGCAAGCCTCTCGGCAATGGAATTGTAAGTTGACTAAAGCTTTAATAGCAGGAGGTTTCATCCAAAGTAAGTATGATTACTCACTATTTTCTAAGCAATACAGTGATAATAGTGTGGTTTTGATTCTGATTTACGTTGATGATTTGCTTATTACTGGAAACATGCAAAAGAGGATAAGTGAGGTAAAGGAATTCTTACATAGTAATTTTAAAATTAAAGATCTAGGTGTAATGAAATATTTCCTTGGTATAGAAATGGCTAGATCTGATAGAGGCATTGTTATGTCCCAAAGAAAATATGTTTTAGACTTGCTGGCAGATTTAGGAATGAGTGCTTGTAGACCACTTGGTATGCCTATGTCCCAAAATTTAAAATTGATAGGATACCGAAAGGGTAAAGATAAGATCACAGATTTGTTGAAAGAACCAGATAAGTATAGAAGGTTAATTGGAAGGTTAATCTACTTGACAGTGACCCGCCCTGACTTATGTTTTTCAGTGCAGGTCCTAAGTCAATTCATGCAGCAGCCTATGAAAGTACATATGGCAGCAGCTTTAAATGTAGTACGTTATCTAAAGCAAACCCCAGGGATGGGGATTCTGATCAGTTCCCAAGGTGATACTACCATGAGCTGTTACTGTGATTCTGATTGGGGGTCTTGTAGTATGACAAGAAGATCCGTGACTGGTTATTTGCTCAAAGTTGGAGGTTCATTGGTGCATTGGAAAACAAAGAAACAATCCACAGTGTCCCGGTCATCAGCAGAAGCAGAATATAGGGCTCTTGCTTCTGCAAGTTCAGAAGTTGTTTGGCTTGAAGGGGTACTAAGGGAGCTAGGTGAACCTCAACCGAAACCAGTGGATGTTCACTGTGATAGTAAGGCTGCAATTCATATTGCCACGAACCCCGTCTTCCATGAACGTACTAAGCACATCGACATAGACTGCCATTTTGTTCGTGAGAAGGTGCAATCCAAACTGATTAGGCTAGTGCATGTTAGTTCTGTAGATCAGCAAGCAGATATCTTGACTAAGGCCATCACCAAGAGAGCACAGAACCGGATTCTAGACAAGTTAGGAGCAGTGAATATTTTCTACCCCCAACTTGAGGGGGAGTGATAAAATATGTAATAAGAATAAATAGGAGTTACTGTGTTGTATTCTGTAAGTGACGTAGTTCAGGTGTTAATTAGTTGTTAATTAGCTTTGTGGGCCTGAGGCCCAATAGGATATGATAGGACTATTATATATACAAGGATCATTCTGTGATCCACTGATCCTCTTGTAGAATTCATTTTACATCAATAAAATATTTGAGCAGGTCTTGCTGCTCTTAATACCTCTGGATTTATATTTCCAACAATTAGCTACATATAATTCGAATATACTTAAAATTAAAACCTAAAACAATATACACTCACAATATATGCTTTGATTATTGTAAAGGGAGGGTGGAATCTAGTTTAATACTAGAATATATGATCAAATTTAAATTTAAATTGCATACACCCCTATATTAAATATTACCAGATGATATAACAGAGAAATTAAAAATAGTCTTAACTTAAAATTAAATTTGTTATAATTATAATTAATCAGTCGAGAGATTTCAAAATGTACAGAAATACAATATATTATTCATATAGGTGGTAACTAGTGTAGTTCAATACACGTATTACGTGCAACATAATGAACCCTCATGTTTCCTGAATTTAGATTAGATCATTGACAGCGTCAACAAGAAGAAGCCACGTCCATATAGATCCCAAAATGGAAAGAATAATTGATACATTAAAAAGGAAATAAAGAATAATTGAACCAGTGCTCGTTATCCGCTGCCTGCTCGTCTAGTCTTTTGTCGCGGGCCATGGGTCTGCTTGATAACTGGGGCTCCTGGGCTAAAACACCCTAAAGCCTAAATTTAGTGGTCCGCCTTCTAATTTGAGGAGGAGGAGAATTCCTTTACGAAAAAGGGTCTGTTTGGCATGAGGATGATGGAAATGGAGAAAAAGGCAGGGGAGGGAAAATTTTTATGTGTAATATTTAAAAAATTGGAGAAGTGATGTTGAAAAATTTTAATAAAGATGGAACATAAAATAAAAAAATAAGAAAAATTAATTAAAAATTTCAATTCTACTCCCTCCGGTCTTAATTATAAGACAAAGTTGATTTTTTTTAGAGAAATTAAGGAAGCTAATTAAATTAATTTAAATTTTTTATTTTTTTATTTTTTTTCTTCAAACTAATTAGTTTAACTAAAAAATTAATATATAATCTAAGGATACATAATACATAATATGATTAAGTAATTTATTTAGCTTCCTTAATCTTTCCCAAAAAAGTCAACTTTATCTTATATTTAAGACCAGAGATAATACTTCTCTATTTTTTAAAAAATATAATTCATACAAATTTTTCCTTTCATCCCCTTCCCTCCAAATCCGTTAAAGCAAACAACCCCTAAGGGCCTGTTTAGTTTAAGGGTTTGTTTGGTCTGAGGGGAGGGGAGGGAAAGTGGGCGGAGGGAAAATTTTTTTAAGTTGAATTTAAAAAAATTAGAGAAGCGGGGTTAAAAATTTTTAATTAATTTTTCTTACTCTTTTATCTTATATATTCTATTTATTAAAATTTTATTACCCCACTTCTTCAATCTTTTAAAATTCAACTCATAAAAATTTTCTCTCCCCTCCCTTTCGCTCCAAGTCCCTCAAACCAAACAGACCCTAAGAGAAGGAGAGGGGAATGGAATGGAGATTCTCTCCTCTTGTTTGGCAACATAAAAATTTAAGGGGCAGGGAAATTTCCCCTCCCCTCCCCTTATAACCCTTCATTCTAAAATTGGGGGGTCTGGAGGAGAGGGGTAATATTTTGGTATAGTATAACAATTATACTCATGAAAGTTTTTAATATTTCTATGATACTGTTTTGATTTTTTTCCTCATCCCTATTCTCACTTTAATATTTTGGCATGGTGTGACTATTATGCCCATGATAGTTATAATTATTCAATTTAATAATTATAAAATTATAATTTTATATAATTATTAAACATTCTACAAATTTCAAAAAAATGAATTAAATAAAATAAGGATAAAATTAATATGAAAATATTTTACCCCCTCCCCTCATCAACCAAACAAGATAATATTAAAATCCCCCATTCCCATTCCCTCTTATCAATCCAAACAAGGTAATATTAAAATTCCGCCCCTCTCCTCCCCTCCTTTCCTCTCCTTTACATTAAAATCTCTTCTCTTCCCTCCCTTCCATTGAACCAAATAGACCCTAAAAGTATTGTATTTTAACAAGGGGTTGGCTGAAAGAGAAATGGCTAGTCCCTCGCTCATGTGATGGATAAATCTTTAAAGTTTTGTCCAGAGAGTACCCATATTTAGTGTCTGATAGTGTCTTGAACATGATTATCTCTAATAAACCGATACTTATGTGGTTTTTCCTAGCAAAAGAATATTGCATCTTGGGAAAATTCTAGAAAAAGACCTACAAATTATCCTGAATTAGTGATTTCCAAAACGGTGAATTTTTTTATCAAGAGTGCTTAGCAATTCCTTATTAATTACAAGAAATAAACCTGATTTGATATTTTGAAATTTTGGAAGTTATTTTTTGAGATTTTTCCTGGTATCTTTATATACCATTAAGTTTAGAAATATTAGTGTCCGTAGCAAAACGGTGACTTTTTGGTTTGACTTTTGTAAATATAAGATAGAGTAAATATTAGATTGTGTAATGTGATTTATGTTTGAATTGATTTTTAAGAAAGTTGAGGATAAAATGAAAATTTCTTGAATGATTAATACAAAGGTAAGTTTGGATGACAAAAGGCTAAAAAGGATATGAATTTAATGAAAATAAAAAGAGTTAATGTATTATTGGAAAAAATTCAAAAATACTAAATTAATTAAATTTTAGGAAAAACTGGAGAAAAATCCCATTTTAAAAATTTAATTGGTGAGAGTGACATCAATTAGAATACTGTTATTTTTCGTATATATAAATTTATCAAGTTATTCACTTTAGTAAATTTCTAATGGAGGAGTTTTTCCTAATTTCCCTTAAATTTTATAATTTATTTTTTTTCTTTGGATACTTTCATAAGTAATTATAAAATTAGAAAATAATCATTATTAACCTTCAAGTAATTTATATAATCAGGACTAAAATTTTTTATCTACAAATAAACTTATAATAAGGACAAAAATGTTGTTTTAATAAAAAGTGGGACCCGTTGTTTTTTTTGCATGAGGTATTTAATTTCTTCTCTCTCCATGATATAAATTTTCTCTCTCTTTAAAGTGAAAAATTCATGAGCATAAAATTTTGGCCAATGACTTAAAGCAATTTTTTCTTAAAAAACCTAATTGATAAAAAGCTAATTCAAACATCACAAAATGCCCAAAAGTGGATTTTGGCTACTGAAATACACGTTTGGGCCTCCAAGCGTGATCCCAACCACATCCTAATTGGGCGACTTTGGAGCTGTACTCATTTGTGGCCCAAACAATTATATTTTTCAGTTTTCACTACCAAATAAGTGTAAGTATAAAATTACCTATAATAAAAAGATAAACTAAAAAAAAGTGTACAAATCGTGACCCTTGTATGAGGGTGAATCCTTCTTTCTTTATAGTTTATATTATTGGTCGTTATTGCTAAAAAAAAAGAATATATTTTTGGAAAGAAATTTGAATCTTGATGATGCCGTTATTAAGCTCAAGAAACATGATAATATATATGAGATAAAGCACTTTACAAGTGAAAATATCGCAACAATGGAGGATGGAGCAAGCTGGGATGGATAGGCTTCCGAATTTGGGCCCGTGGTATAGACTTATAGGGCCGAAAAGTATTTAGGAAATACTTATAGGCCGGACTTTACATATGTGCCTATTTCAGAACTGGCGGAGAAAAAACAAAAAAGGCCCTCGATGACCAAAGGGGCAATGCACCTAGCCTCTTGTTTATGTCCATGCATAGTTGACATTTAACTGGATTTTTTTAAATGTCTAGTCAAGGATTTGATTTCTAACGGTATATATGGAAAGAGTTTTATGACTAACATTAAAGTCCTTTTGAAAAATTTACGGTGTAGGGGATTAATCACTGTTATCGATGGTAAATATCCTAGGTCTACAAAAAAAAGGTCAACAAAAGGGGGGATAAAACTAATATTTCCAGGCATTTGAAAAAACAGAAGAAAAAGAGAGAGTATGTCTTTGGTAGCGCGATGCTGCACAAAGTGTAATTTCTTGCACGTCTGAAAAACTTGGAAGGATATTGCATGAGACATGGGTTCTAGTGGCGGTGGTTTTAGCTAGGGCTGTTTGGGGACGGGAACAGGAAATCTCATTTCTGATCTCAGATTTCTTTTTTTCTTTTTTAAAAAAAGTTCTTTATATTGAATTTTTTGTTGTGTTTTCTTAGTCTAGTATAAATATATAATTTGTCTAATATCATAGTGTACTAAATTAGTCTAATACAAATATATAATCAGTCCAATACATGCTTAAAGTTGTCATTTAGCTACAAAAAGAATAAAGATAAGAACAAAACATTAGAATTATTTAATAAATAATAAATAAAATTAATTAAATAAACTAAAAGAATAGATACTGCCTTGAGGGTGTGAAGGATTTTCACATTTTATTTTACATCTGGTCTTGTTTTCTTAAATATTTTAAAAAAGTGTGTGAGTGTGTGTGTGTGTATTTATATATATTCGGGATCAGAAAAAAGTCGAGATCGAGAAGTTCCATTTGCCATCCCGATCCCAATCCCTAATAATTTTTCCCGATCCTAAATTTCAGGATGAGGTTTATTCGGGATCAAGACGGGAAGACCAGGATGGGAAAATATTACACACCCCTAATTTCAGCCGTTGAATCACAATGTTTTGAATTTGAGTGGGTGTGAATGAAGGGGGGAAAAAATGCACATTAGAGTTACCTCTGATCTCTAATTGAACGTGACAATTTTTGAATTTGAAACAATCATACACTCATAAAAATTGTAATAAGCTGTATGATGCTTTATTCTCGAGCAAAAATTTACCAAAAACAATGATTTATTCCACGCATTAGAACTTGGAAGATGCATGAGGAGAAGCATTAGAATTCTTTCATTTACCCTTTTCATCCCTTTACCCCTAAAACTAAATAGGTTTTGGGTAAAAACAAGCGAGTGAATTTTTATTTTTTTTTTGAAAAAAAGTCATCTACCAATGTGGAATTTTTTTTTTTTAGAATCCAATATCCCAAATTAATTTTTAATAAACTCAATACCCTAAAATATATTTTTTTGTGGTACCCAGTACCTAGCGCCCATCACTCACAAATATTTTCTTAGTAGCACCCAGTATCCTAAGTGCTAAAAAAATATTTTTGGGTGATGGGTGCTGGATACTGGGTGCCACAAAAAAATGTTTTAGGATACTGAGTACATTAAAAATTAATTTGGGATAGTGCATCCTATTGAAAAATATTCTATGATGATAGATGACTTTTTTCAAAAAAAAAAAGAAAAAAGAACTTCCCTTGTTTATTTTTATTCCAAAACTACGTAATTTTGGGGGTAAAGGATGGGGGCGGAGAGAAAAGATAAAGAGGAGAATTCTAATCCCAAGGAAAAAGCGTCATTCTATTATAAAATTAAGAAAATATAAGAGATTGAGATAAAAGGATAAAGAAAGACAAGAAAGAATTTTAGAAATGAAGAGTAGAGAACTCTCATTCATATAGTATTTTCATGCACATCAAATCCTTTATGTTAAGACTCTATATACAAGCCTCCAATTCTCCTAAGAGTTACAATGTCTTAAACACATGAATTAACTCACATTATAATGGAGTTACAATGTCATAAATATAAGAATTAGTATACAACATAAAACTACATAAAATCATGGGAGGTTATGGGCATTATGGAAACCTAAGAGACTATGAACATCCACTACCAAATATTCATAACATTCTCCCTTGGATGTTTGTGAGCAAATATTATGCCTTATTAAAATCTTACTAGGAAAAACCCAGTAGGACAAAAACTTAGTGAAGGAAAAAGAGTACATAATACAAATTGAAGATGCTTCATTAAAAATCTTACCAGGAAAATCCTGTGGGATAAAACCTTGGTTAAAGAAAAGAGTATAGCATGGTCTCTCTTCACATGATGATAATATTGTATTTACTGCCCCTGATAAGAACATCACTTCCGATATATTGTCGAGTATATCATTCTTTTGGCCGTCAAATTATAAATGATACATTGTCACCAAATGTTCTATTGGATGTATTCATCTAACATATCTTATCCACATATTTAGTTTGTTCTAAACAAAGATAATGTCATATAATATGTTCACAAGACCATTATACCAAATCTCATTTTTGTTATCTATTGTGTACTTGCAAGAACTAATTTTTACCGATAAAACCATAATAAATACAATATTAGCATGATACATAAAATATTCTCATAAAATATAAGGTACTTCTAGACCATTGAATTCAATATATCTTCGCAAGAAAATTCACTATAGAAAAAATATGTGATTTTGAAATCTTTGATGCATTAGATAACTTGATCTATAAGTAAGGTAAAATGTAAAATTACTTATTTTCTAATATATTTTTCAATCAATTATATATTCTTGAACTATTTTCATACTCGCATAATATTTTATATATAAAATGATTTTCTTGTATATGCTTATGGCATTTTAGAACTTTCAAGGATTCTCATATAAATATCACTATTTAATGAGCCATAAGAATAGGCTATATATAACAATATCTAACATACACATAATTTTATTTTCACATGCTGCCATGAGTACAAAATTATTGAATCCACCACAAAATAGTTTGCCTCATCATAGTCTTCAATAGCATTTGTGAAAATCTTTATTTTCACTTAAATATTTATATATTTCATATTTCAGATGGGACTGTAGGTTCATAATTTTCATATATTGAAATATGGTAATCCCATTTTCATTGCATCTTTTCCCCCTTTTAGTTTTCCTTTTTGGCCAATCATCACTGTCTACTCGCAAGATAGATTTATGCATAAGATCCTCAATTGATCGAATGAAATTATTATTAAGACCGTTGTCAACAACTTAATCTTTTCGGTTCTATTCTTCCTATAACATAGTTCATTGAGATCTCTTTATTACTTTTAGGTACCTGAACCTCTTATGAAATTTTTACAATTAGTTATGTCTTGGCCTCTTCGGGAGTACCCGCCTTCTTAATATGATCATCTCGATTATTTGCTCCTTTTTCTTTTCTTTTGGAACAAATTGTTCTCTCATATTTCGGGCATGTGTCACTTTAATTTATGTTGATCAGAGCATTTTCAACTAGAATATGAGATTTAGAGCCTGTTTGGTTCGATCCCATTACACCCTGCAATGCAGTGCGAGGCAATGGTAATGCAATGCAATATTAATTACAGGGGTAGTGTTTGGTTTGATTTTTAAGCAAGGTGCAATGAGTTAATATTTTAACAATTATTTAAAATTAATATATTACACAAAGTCTAGTTTACCCTTAATCCAATCTTTAGAGAAAAAATAGTTAAGAGTCGAAGGCGGCAGAGATGGAGAAGGAAGAGGTAGTGGCGGCGGCGGCAGTAACGGTGGGGGTGGGGGTGGTGTGGAGGAGGAGGAGGTAATGGTGGTGGCAGCGGGGGTGGAGGGGGATATAGTGGCTGAGGCGACAGTGAGGGTGCCGGGTGGTGGTGGAGGAGGAGGTGATAGCGGCGGCGGGTGGGGGAGGAGGAGGAGGAGGTCTTGACGGTGGCGGGGGGTGGACGAAGAAGAGGTGGCGGTGGCCGTGGGGGGTGGTGGGTGCAGTGGCGAGTAGAGGAGGAGGAGGAGGTGGTGGCAGTGGCCGGTAGGGGGTGACGGAGGAGGAGGTGGGGGCGGCGGTGAGGGGTGGCGGAGGTGGGTGGAGGAGGAGGTGGCTGCGGCGACGGCAGCAGTGGTTGGGGGAGGAGGATGAAAGTGGCGGTGGCGGCGAGGGGTGGCGTAGGAGATAGTGGCGGCGACGGTTGTCACAAATGAAATGAGATAAGTGAAACAAACACGTGGAACTAAAGGGTAAATTGGACTTTTTTAATCATGCGATGGGATGATAATGAAGATTCATAGGGGGGAGGTATGAATGTGGATTACCAATTTTTTGGTAATCATCATTACCATGGTTAACCCTATTACCATGTTAAAGAACAACCAAACATTATTCTCTTGATAATGCAATCATGATTACTATTGCAGGTATGCAATGGGGTTGAACCAAACGAGCTCTTAGTAATTCTCGTTTAGGTCAGTAATTGCATCTGACAGATTTTATGCAATATTTCATGAATGCAAAGTCTAATGAACTTCTGATTCATATTGCTATATTTGAGGATCTATACTTAATAGTAATAACGTATTCCTTTTGTTCTTTTTTCCAGCTATTCAATTTTCCCCCCCTGAGTTAGGAAAACTTTGTCAAATGACAATTAACTAATTATGCAGCATAAGTCTCTTAAATCCATTTGTCTCCATTAGAAACTTGTTTTTTCGTTTCATTTAGAGACAAACAAGAAGGAAGAGGTTCTTACCCAACATTTATCCCAATTACTTTTAAATATCCATTTATGTGATTGTGGTGGATCAATAGGAATGCACAATAGACTTTTTAAGATGGAATATCCTAGCACCTGACCAAAAGCCAAATTTATTCGGAGAATTTTATTGGCTTGATGTATATAAGTGTCATAATATATAAGAACAAATATGCCAACATTAAAATAAAATTTTATTCCCAAAAGTATTGATCTAGCTGTTTATGGAGGCCTTAATAAATGATTTATGGATCATATTATTTAAAAATTGCGCTCTCAATATAATGATTTATTCGAACAATCTTACAAACTTCATGTTGCAAACTAATAATAATCACACATGTAACCATCTTATGGATGCATTTATCAAGTTCATTGAATACTTGTATGATTTACATGCTATTTGAATAGGCTCATATATGAGTTTGATATATTTTCAGAAATATAAAGATCTATTCTAAATCATAACTTGTGGTACTCTCATAATCAAATTTCTTTAAGAACAAGTAACACATAATAATTCTTGAATTATATAATATGCTGACTATTCATGAAGAATCTTATAGTTTTTCAATGGATGTCATATATAATCTTTTATATATGACTCAGATGATCAAACAAGTCATGTCAACAATAAATTTGTTTGGATCAGTAAACTGTTGGTTCACTGTAACATGTTGCTTAACCAACAGCAAACTTTTCGATTTCCATATATAAGATATTGATATAAAATACTCCTTCCGGTCCTAATTATAGGACAACATTTGAAAGTTGATCTTGGTCCTAATTATAGGACAAAATTTTAATTTTTGTCAATTTGTTCCCAAAATACCCCCATTGCTTTAGATAATGGTTGGATTGCCTCGTCTGAAGTGTGGTACCATGAAGTTTCAAACATACACCAAATAAAATACCATGAAAGTAAACATAGAGAAGTGGAGAGAGAATACTGATTTAGATAATGGTTGGATTGCCTCATGGTAGACTCATGTAGTATTCCTAAATCACCCCTATTAAATAAGGGCATTTTTGGAAAGTAAGTAAAATTAACTAATTTAACTATTATCCTTAATTTCTCCAAAGTTAGGTAAATATGTCCTATAATTAGGACCGGAGGGAGTATCAATATGACATCCATTTTTTAGAGATCAATAAATTTTGTGAGGAAATATATGATTAGAACTTTGCAATATTAACTCACAATTGTATTCTAACAATCTCCCCCTTAAGTGTGAGTCACATAAATACTTGTTCTCGCTCATATCTTATATTCATTATCTCTCATACTTTTTATCTATTCTCTCTCCTACACTCTTTCATAAATAGGGGCTTATATGGAAAAAACATTGCATTTTTGACATACTTATTGTTTTTAACTATCAGTTCATTTTGTGCAATTAAGAGGAAAGTTGCTTATAAATAGGACCGAAGGGAGTATAACAACATAAAATGTAAAGAATACCAGGATATAAAATAAAGAAATATAAATGTAGCATAAGAAGAGATTCCATAAAAATGATAAATAAAAGTAAAAAAATCTTGGGAATGGCAGAATAAAGTACTAATAATCTCAAATCTTAGTCATAAAACCCGATGTATAAAATAATCGGTACAAGAGTCTTTTTAATTCCATGTAATGGTTCAAATTATCCTCGATATACATATAAAAGATAACAACAAAAAAGATAAAAATAGATATTGTAAAAAAAAAAAAAAGAATAACATATTGATAATGTAAATCAGAAAGATAAAATAATATAGAGAATAAACAGCATAAAATATAGTATGAAAATGAGAAAATTAGATGGTAGAAGAAATAGAAAACTAGACCATAAGCCTCATGAGCGAACTTATACTGATAATGTATTATAAAATTAAGAAAATATAAGAAATTGAGATAAAGGGATAAAGAAAGATAACAGAGTATTATAGAGATGAAGAGTGTAGAACTCTCATTTATTTAGTATTTTCATGTATATCAAATCATCTGTATTGAGCATCTATATATATATATGTCTTCAATTCTCCTAAAAATTAATGTCTTAAATATAAGAATTAACTCACATTATGATGAGGTTATATGTCATAAACATAATAATTAATATACAACATAAAACTACATAAAATTATGAGAGGTTATAAACATTTTAAAAACCTAAAATATTATGAACATCTACCATCACGATATTCATAACACATTCTTTGATGTTGACGCTGATTTATTTTCCCCTAACTGCTTTGTAACTTCGACGTCCCAGTTTAACATTTTGCTGAAGGTTCACGTAATGGCTGACGACCTGGTGTTGGCACAGGCTTGTCTTTTTATGTGTGTGTCTGGATGATGCTCAAAAGTATAGATTTGAAAAAACCAATTCAAATATTCTCATTTCTCTTATAATCAATTCTCCAATCAGAATCAAGGTTTTAAGAAGAACAACCCAAAACACTTCGTGTGTGTTTTGGGGGGGTTGTTTTTACCCCCCCAATTGAGCATTTGAGCTCAAACACTTAATAGTCAAACTGGAAAAAAAATGTAGTGTTTGGTTTCACCGGTGAGCAATCGAGCTTAATTCTATCTTAATAGCTTTTGCCATAAGCTCTATTTCTTAGCTTTTACTGATTTAGCTTTTGGGGAGAGTGAGAATGGTTAAAATATTTTTTTAGTTGTGTTCAGTATACTATGAGACTTATTGCAATTTTACCTTTAATGTACTTTTTTTGCTAAAAAAATTAATTTCAACTATTATTTTTATTTGGTGTTTTTAACCCTTAAAATATTTTTTCAACTGTACCCAATGTGTTATCAGACTGATTGCAATTTTATCTTTAATGTACTTTTTCAGTTCCAAAAATTATTTTAAACTATTTTTTGGTGTTTCTAACCCTTTAAATATTTTTCCACCCACTCTCTCTTACTATTATCACAAAAGTCACTTGTGCTTAAGTCAATCCAAACAAGTTTTATTTTTACAAAAGTCATTTTTCCCATCGCTGTTCCAAATATAAATCACATTACACAATCGAGCTTTTACCAAAACTAAAATTACCAAACGCTAAATTGAGAAATTCTATTTTTTCCATCGCTCTTCCAAACACACCCGAATTCCTTCCCCCTCCAGAAGCTATTTTTGGCAATTTCCAAGAAACTATTTTTTTCTTCCTTTTCATAAGCTATTCTCAAATTACTTTTTTCATTTTCCCCCCATAAACTATTCTCTAAAAGTTAATCAAAATTACCCTATATTCCATAAAATTAGACCAACATTGGTTCGAATGTATATACAATGAGTTTCTTTTTTTTTCTTTTTTTATACTTCTTACCACTAGATAGTGCCCATAAATCTCATGATAGGCACTCAAAGATTCATAGTGAACTTCAATAGGAACTTCTCTTGCATAAATAACGCATTGATCTAGTCACTACCGAAGCCACAAGCGATTTGATAGATTTCTTTTTTATATGGCCATATATCATATCTTATATAAATAATATATCCTATCTAAATAATAGTCTATAAATAATTATAATAGAGTAAATTTGATCTTTTCTTATGTTCTGAAAGATATTGAAAATGAAGAATTATTTATAAATTGGGGCTTGGAATTAACCTGTCTCAGTGGAGGAAGGGAATAACAAATTACTTAAGTTGGTTTTTTAATATGGTTATGATGGGGTCAGTTATTGTTCGACCAAACTGATATATTTTTTTAAAGGTGTTTTTTTTATATCCAAACGGGTTCAAACTTAAGTTTGTGCTTAAGTTTGGTTGGGTTGTATTTTTTTCTTATTAATGCATGATATATAAATCATAATGTTAAACAGCCAATGATAGATACAATCAAAATTTTAGTTGTCTCAAAGGGGAAGGGGAATTGAGATTCATAGTCTAATGCATTAATGAACATGAAGTTAATTTATGATGTTTAAAAGGGCCAACCAAAGGCAAGGAAGGGGAAAAAAAGAGCCACACGCAGCGTGAAAGATGGACTTATACGACATCACATCACCATCATTGTTCATTGTTATCTATCAAAACGGCGGGCAGGGATGGCCGGATGAAGGATTTGGCTCTCATCCTTTTCTCTAAAGAAAAGGATGGTCTTTTTCTTCTTATGAGCCACTGGATTAAAATCTCAACGATCTCGATTTAATATATTATAAAAAGCATCATGGTGATGAAAGCAACTCTCGGTATGCTGATGTGGCAATATCATAATATTCTAAATCCCAGCCAGTCCAACGCGAATTAGACGTGATCTGGGCCCAACACTACTTGAGCCTTTTGCACGTTCAGTCACTAATAAATGTGTGTTTGGATTTTTTGAGAATAACTTTTATGATTTACGAGGTAAGCGTATGAGAAGAGTTTTGTCTCGGATTATGCAAACTTAGATTTGGGAAATTCCCAAACACTCACTAAAACATAGCTTTAGATATTATTTATCGAGCATGTCATAAATGCATATGGAATGAACAATTTTTACACCCAAAGAACAAAAAGAATGAGCCATTTCATTCACATTCTCGAGATTCTTTTTTTTTTTGACCTGGAATATTACTTTTTCATTAATGCATCCAAAAGGATAGAGACAAACTAGTCCAGCAATAGCAGAGATTCAAATAATAAACTGAAAGCATGTAAATAAAAGCCAGTAAATAAAGCCATTTCCATCTCCTTCTTTTTAGCCGATCCCTTCTCGGTCTTGTGCTACATGCTCGTATTCACTGATTGAAGAGGAGACTCCAGCTTCAGTAGCATCACGCTATAATATAGGTAACATAGAAGGTGTTGGTGTTGAAACTCATCCCGTAGGATACACCTTCCTCCGAAAACAACCTGCTAGATGATCAGCAGTAGCATTTCCCCTTCGAGTAGTAAAGGAGAAAGAGAGGTCCGAACGTGATTTTGCTGCTTCTAGAGTTTCCTTGAGATAGTGGAGCCCACGCCATTCACCTCTTGAGAAATTTCTTGAGGATATATAAAAAAATAGATCCTGGTTGTCCGTTTCAATGATCACTTGTGGAATATTCAGCTCTAGACTAAAAAATACAGCTTTTCTAACAGCAATTAGTTTAGTTAAGAAAGGTGTGTCAGTGTGAACTAGTTCTCCAAAGCCCCAGATGAACTTTCCATCTTGATCTCGGCACACTAAGCCAATGGTTGCTAAGTTGTCTTTTGGTTGAAGGGATCCATCGTAATTAACCTTTAAACAATCTCTATGTGGAGCCTGCCACTTGACAGGATGGTTGCTGGGGAGCTCTAATCTTGTGGGTGTGTGCACTGAAGTAGCCTGGATAAATTCATTCGTTGCCCTTGATGCGCGTTTAATGACTGATCTTGGATTCGGCCTCTTATGTTGGAAAACCACCTTATTTCTTTCTTTCCAGATAAACCACTGTAGCCAGATAATTAGTGTGATGCTCCCCTGGTCCATTTCTTCATTTTCGCACAGCAACTCAGTGACCCAGGTCATAAAGGATATGGTATTATACTGCTCAACACGTATGGTTATTTTACTACCAAACCAAACTCCTTTAACCCATGGGCAGAAGAGGAATAGGTGTTCAAGGGTCTCAGGTTCAGTCAGACATATAGGGCAGAGTAGGTTAATAGAGAAATGTTTAAAAATAGAGCACATTTAGTTGCTATAGCATCATTACAGCATCTCCATAGGAAGTGAAGGATTCTGGGTATAGTGCTAATGTTCCATAATTTTGACTAGAAATCATGTGGTACAGTCCTTGAGACACTCGGCCGGGTATTTGTGCAATTCCAACTCAATAATTGGCTATTGTAACCTGATTTAACAGTGTATACCCCATTTTTGGCAAAAGTCCATACCACTCTATCTCTATGTGCCTGATGACTGATTTTAATTCCCTGTATAAGAGGTATGACTTCCACTGGGACAATATCACAGAGCAAAGGAATATCCCAATGTCCATCTATTAGAAGGGACTCCACTAACAAGTCAGGAATAAATTCAACATTAAGATGGTTTTGTAATGAGTTACCTGGCAGTCCCGGGACCCAGTGATTAAGCCATACGTTGATGGATTTGCCATCTCCAACTAACCAATGACATTGTTGTTTCAGCAACTCCCACCCTGTTAGGATGCTTGACTAGATCCAAGACGCTTTATGACCCTTTTGTGTTGTCATAAAGGTACCATTTGGGAAGTAAATCCCCTTCAATACTTTAAACCACAGAGAATTCTCCTCTTGAGTGAGCCGCCATGCAGTTTTTGCAAGTAAAGCATCATTTAGCGCCACAAAGTCCTTGAAGCCCATTCCTCCTTTGGATTTGGGGGTCTTCATGAAAGCCTAAGATTTCCAATGTATATTGCCTCCAGTTTTAATTTCCCCCACCAAAAGTTGGAAATTGTCTAGATATGTACATGTTTTTATTGGGAATTTGAAGCATGTCATTGGGTAGATTGGGATTGCATTTACTACCACTTTCACCATTATTTCTCGTCCAGCAGAGGATAGGAGATTCCTTTTCTACCCTTGGACTTTTCCCCCTACTTTCTCCTTGATGTAGGCAATAGCTTGTTGTTTGGACTTATCCCACACATTGGGAATTCCTAAATGCTTAACCTGATTTTCTGAGATGGGGATTCTTAAAATTTGGGTAACTTGATCCTTAACATCAACAGGGGTATTTTGTGAGAAAATTAATCCTGATTTAGATAGGTTTGCTGATTGACCTGAAGCTATGTAGTACATATCCAGTAGTTGTAATAGTCTTCTACAATTACCAGGGTTAGCATTCATGAAGAACAGCAAGTCATCGACAAAAAATGTGTGGGAGAGAGTAGGGCCCTGGTTCGAAAGCTTGATGCCCTTTAATATGTTATTGTTGATATCTTTTGTGAGCATATTCGATAACACCTCTGCAACTAAGATAAATAGGTATGGGGAGAGGGGGTCCCCTTGCCGCAGTCCTCGACCTGGAGTGAAGGAGCTAACAGTTTGGCCGGATAAGTATATATTCATATGGACCGAGGATACACAAACCATGATAAGATTAACCCAACGTTCACAAAAAACCATTCTCAACATCACTGCTTTTAGGAAGTCCCATTTAATACGGTCATAGGCTTTGCTCATATCCATTTTCAATATAAATTTATATTTGGGTTAATATAACTTTTGGTCCTTCAAGTTTGGCTCAGTTTGGGTTTTAGTCCCTGAAGTTTCAAAGTGGTGGTTTTGGTCCCTATAGTTTGGACCGTTTAAAACGTCAGTCCTTTAAATTTCAAAAGGACTTGCTGGCCCATCTGACGCCGTTAAACTGTCCTAGGTGGCACTCACGGCGTTAGTTTGTCCTAAGTGGAGTGCTGAGTCGGATGTCTGAAGTGAAGTGGCACATATAATATATTATAATATAACATTATTTATAATAGATTATTTTGAACCAGAAAAAAAACATAAACCAGAGGAAGAAAACAAAACCGCACGCACACACGCACGTAGCTGGGAAAGCGAAAAAAGCTTCGGTAATAAAGAAAAGGGAAAGTGTTAAGTCAACGAGGACCCATAACTGAAAATTCTGACATGGCCGTTGCCGGAGGGGTGATCGTTGTCGGCGACGGTGGAGTGAAGATCACAGGTTTATTGGTGTCGTCATTCTCTTGTTGTAAAGGTAAGAAGCTTCTTGTTCTTGTATCACTGTCGTTGCAAATCCGAGGTTTTTCTGATAGTGTAAAGCAGTGGAATTGTGAAAGATATCAATGGGAAGGGAAATTTTTTTTATGATTTGTTGTTTGCTTTGAAGTATGTCGTCGTTAGGTTTGATTGACTGACGCAACTGTAGGAATGTTTTAAGCTTCGGTTGATATATCTTAGTAGACTATTCTATTTCTATGCTTTGCGAAATGTATGCTCTATTTTTACCTACTTGATATTTCAATAGTCGGTAACATTGTTCACAACGCCTCTGGTTTCATCGTCTCATAATCTGTCATACATTTTGCTACTCTTTAGTGTTCCCAATATATCTGAGATGTTATCATCAAAATGTGTGATAGTTTTGTTGAAACTGTATATAGTCATATATACCTCTGTTCAGTGCTCTGTATTTTTCTGTTTGAGTAATGCAGAGAAAGACTTTAATGTTCTTTAATGGCTATGATTGCATTGGTAATGTTGTATAATATTATATGTTTTTCATAGGTGAACTATGAATTTTCAAAGACAGAGTAGTAACAGTAGTATAGGGGATGAGAGTGATAATGGCTCAGCGGATTGGCTGTCAGATTTTGATGATAGTGATGAAGAAAATGTAGATAATGACAATTTTAGGCAATATGTTGATGTTGGTGTGGGTGATGTTTTAGATGAAGTTGTTGGTAGTTCACAGTTATTGAGAGTGCAGCCTGAGCAAGAAGAGCAAACAGCTGTGGTTGAGGTGAGAGAGGAGGATATGTTAGCAATGTTATCCGATTATGAATCTGAAGAGATTAAGGAAGTTGATGGAATGAGTGATGATGAGGATGAGCTAGTGGTTAAAGAAAAACACCAAAAATATAACCCCTCGGAGATGTGCAAAGAGTTTAAATTTGAGTTGGGGATGGAGTTCACTTCCATTCAACAATTTAAATGTGCAGTGAGAGAGCATGCACTGATCAATGGATATGAAATAAAGTTTATAAAGAATGATAAAATAAGATGCAGAGTAAAGTGTGTACATAAAGAATGCAAATGGTTAGCATTTGTGAGTAAAGGAAGCGGTGGTGACCTAACGTATAGGTTGAAGACACTTCACTCAAAACACACATGTGGGGTGTCCATAAAGGGGAAGAATGCTTCGTACAAGTGGATTTCAGAGAAAATAGTTAACATTATGAGGATCAACAAAAACTTGAAGTTGGCGGATGTAATTGCAGCAATAAGGGAGCATTACATGGTTGATGTCTTTGTGTGGAAGGCATACAAGGCAAGGAAAAGGGCGAAGGCAATGATTAAGGGTGATTACAAGGAGCAATATCATAAGTTGAGAGATTATTGCCATGAGGTGAAAAGTTGTAACCCTAACACAACCTTTGTTTTGGTTACTGATAAACCATATATACATCGGCCTCCTATATTTAGAAGGCTCTATGAGTGTATTGGTGCTGTGAAGCGGGGTTTTTTAGCTGGCTGCAGACCTATAATTGGGTTGGACGGGTGTTTTTTGAAGGGCCCGTATGGGGGAATTCTACTTGTGGCTGTGGGCCGTGATGCTAATGACCAGTACTTCCCATTGGCTTAGGCTGTTGTTGAGGGAGAAAATAGAGACTCTTGGACATGGTTTTTGCTGAACTTATTTAATGACATTGGCATAATGAGAGAAAGAAGATGGGTGTTCATATCTGACCGGCAAAAGGTACCTTAGATGATTTTTATATGTTCAGATTAAGTGTTATTACTGTACAGGATTTGATATTAAGTCTTGTGTTTAAAGTTCTTACTTGTTTAGTGTTCATTAATCAAATGTTTAGACTATGTTCTTGTATGTTTTGGTTTATTAGTGTTTGTTGTTGTGATAATTAGGGAAACATATATAGGATAGTGATGCAACTGTGTTGATGATGAGTGTTCATTGTATGGTTCTGTTCTAAATATATATATATATATATTTACAAATGTTTGTATGTTTGTTCATATGTTTTTCAAGTGATTACATCTTCTTTTGTTTTTCAATTCGTTCATATGTTTGCTGTGGGGTTTTCACTTCGTTCACAATATGCAATATTTGGTGTGTCTTAAACCATACTACCGGTCTCTTGTGTTTCTGTTTATAGTTCAGTTTTGTGTGTCAGTCTGGTCATCATGTTTAATTTCTATATATATAAACAGAAGCTATTTGGTGAAGTTTATCCAAAATACAAGTTAGTATCAATTTCATTTATGAATGACAATTACATGTAGGGTCTTGTTCCTACATTCGAAGAACTACTCGAAGGTGCTGAACATAGGTTTTGTATTTGGCATTTGTATGCAAATATCAAAGCCAAATATGGAGGAGGAGTTGTCATTCGTGACTTAATTCTTCGTGCTGCAAAGGCCACTATTAAGAATCATTGGAAAGAACGAATGAATGAGTTGAAGGTCATTTCAAGTGGAGCACATGAGTATTTATTAGCAATCCCTCCAACATGTTGGACAAAATCACACTTCTATGAGACTTCCAAATGTGATATGGTCACCAATAACATTACAGAGTCATTCAATGGAAGACTGTGAGAGGCAAGAGAGCTTCCAATTGTGAGCATGCTTGATTGGATCTGAACGTACCTAATGACGAGATTCGCTGAAAATCGCGTCAAGGCAAAGAAGTACAGTGACAAGGGGACAGTATGTCCACAGCCACGGAAAAGATTAGAAAAAGAAATTCAAGAATGTCGACAGTGGGAAGTGAGATATGCGGGTAATAATCGTTATGAGGTTTCACTTAATAGGCATAAGTTTCAAGTTGATCTTACTGCTAGAAGGTGTTCTTGTTATTGGTGGCAATTGAATGGTGTCCCATGCAGGTAACACATATTTGTTATGCTTATTTTCCTTTTCAATAATTCAGAACTGTCAATGCATAATGATTGGCTATATAATGTGGTTTTTGTATGTTTGGTAGATGCAATTATGGATATGTTGAAGATTTTATTCATTATGCTGACCGAAACCATTTTTTTAAAGACATGCAGTGGCTTACATCTATGTTAAGAGGGAGGATCCATATGAGTATGTTGACAAGTACTTGACTTTACAATCTTTTATGGCCTTTTACTCTCCGGTCATTGAGCCTATTAATGGAGAGAACATGTGGGAGAAGGCTGATGGTCAACTAATTGATCCTCCAGTATATCACAAACGTCTTGGGCAGCCACAAAAGAAAAGAAAAAGAGGTGTGGACGAGACCACAACAGGAGCATTGAAGGAGAAACGAATAAATTCAACAGTTACTTGCTCCAACTGTCATAAGCAGGGGCACAACAAAAGGTCTTGTAAGGCACCGAAGGCCCTATCGGGAGATAGTCACCCTTCATCCACACAAGAGTCCATAAATGCAACTCCTCCAGGATGCAGTCAACCTTGATAGCTTAGCCTTGTATGTAATTGAGTTAACATATCTAGCATGTAATAGCTTAGCCTTGATTTTGGAATTAATGGCTCATGACAATTTTTGCTTTGGGATGTATTAGTTTAGCCTTGATTTTGGAATTAATGGCTCATGGCAATTTTTGCTTTGGGATGTATTAGATTAACCTTGCTTTTGGAATTAATGGCTCATGGCAATTTTTGCTTTGGGATGTATTAGAATTTTAGATCCATATGTTCAACAGTTTAAATGCTTCTGGAATGATTTAGAATTTTAGATCTATATGTTCAACAGTTTAAATGCTTCTGGAATGATTTAGAATTTTAGATCCATATGTTCAACAGTTTAAATCATTTTAGAATGTTGAATTTGAAATGAATTGTTAACCAATAATTGACAAACCTGTGTGTCTAACGAATTTTGGTGGAAAGAAGAATGATATTTTGCTTACATTTATATTGATTATCTATCATTTCATAATAACAACCTGACCCCTCAACTTAAATATAATGGTCACTGTGTCAGAAGTTATACAACATCCAAAGGATAGTTACATGAGTACATGCTTCATTCACAAAGTACCAAGCAAAAGATAGTTACAAGAATTGAAATTCCCATAATGCAATATTGTCATACAACATACTTTCTCCTTAATGAAATATTGTCATACATTGAAATTCCCCACTTTCCACATCAAATAAACAATCACAATTCCCATAACATATAACATCCCTTTTACAAACTTCAGCCTCCTCCTTAAATCAACATTGTCTTCCTTCATCTTCTTCAACTCCTCTAACAATGGATTCTCAATAGGTCCATCAAACCAATCAAAGTAGTTGCATCCCCAGCATGACTGTATATCATGTAAAGAATAAATATGTCAAAAACTCATTCATCACTAGACAAACAATTTTTGTATAGAAAAAGGAAGCCACAAATCAGAATGCCACCTCACACATCATTAGTAATAACAACAGTTAAGGAAATAACAAGCACTGTTAAACATAACAAGCACTGTTAAACATACATTCCCCAAAATCAAACTTAAACATCAACAAATGGTACTTTTCTAGGTGAATAGATCAGTAAATTTCACACTGTGCAGTTTTGAGAACGGAATAAGAAACACAAAATGTAAAGTTATTTTCAGCAGGGAGTACTTGCTAGCAGAATATATGGAATAATGTATGGGGGTCACAATTAGCTGACAGCAAGTCCATTGTATGTTCTATTCCATCTAAAGATTGGTTTTCATTCTCACACGCATCCGTTTTATTTATATTAAAGCTTCTAAAGTAGTCACAGGATCATGATTTTCCATCCCAAAACCAAGAGCGCAGGTTTGCCACCAAACTATAGAAGCACCCCAAACAACCAGACGACTCAAAAGGAAGGTTGGTTCAAAATAATCAAGAAGCCAGACAAGAAACATGCAGATATACAGAAGCAAGTCGTTAATTCTTTAGAAACATGCCACAAATTAGAGAGGCATCATTTACCACAATACAAACAATTGCTTTACAAAAACACGAAGCCACAAATCAGAGAGCCATATTCTGTCAACTTCATCCATTAACCTTATAATTTGGACACTTAACAAACCTCCGACCATAATTTTTCTCTGTCTATGAAGTGAGAACTACAACTTCATCCCCACATCTGCATCTTTCACCGACTGTTCTCCCCGCAATATGTGAAGAAGAGCTCTGACTGGAAGACATCTCAGTAGCAACGACGTTAATAAGTGCAAATCGATTACAGTACTTAATATTAAAGACACAGCACCGTCTCTCGCCCCTCAGACTCCTTTCCTCGTCGAAGCTGGCCGCTCTTGTCAGACTTCGCTCGCCAGATCATAGTCGCTCGGACCTCAGACCAACCCTCCAACCTTGTCGAATCTAGCAGCTTCTCTCACACTTCGCTTCCCAGATCACCGTCGCTCAGACCTCAGACTCCAGACCAAGCTGGCTGCTCCTCTCACACTTTGCCGCCCGTGGGTTCTCGTTGACCTAACCCTCGCCCCTTCCCTTTGTCGCCGCAGCTTCTTTCTCTTTCCCTGGTGCGTGCGTGCGTCCGTTTTTGCTTTCTTCCTTTGGTTGCTTTTTTTTTTTTTACTTCAAAATAATCAATCTATTATATTATATGTGCCACTTCACTTCAGACATCTGACTCAGCACTCCACTTAGGACAAACTAACACCATGAGTGCCACCTAGGACAGTTTAACGGCGTTAGATGGGCCAGCAAGTCCTTTTGAAATTTGAAGGACTGACGTTTTAAACGGTCCAAACTATAGGGACCAAAACCATCACTTTAAAACTTCAGAGACTAAAATCCAAACTAAACCAAACTTGAGGGACCAAAAGTTATATTAACCCCTTTATATTTATTACCTGACTTTTTTCTTCGAAGGTAATGGAAAGCCTCACAATCGCGAGATTCATATACACGCAAACGCAATCCTCAGCGATGGTTCTGTGTCCCTGATTTAACAAGTAAGCACTATAACAAAAAAAACAATGATGGTCCTGTGTCCCTGATTTTTTTTGATCGGGCTGTGTCCCTGATTTAACAAGTAAGCACTACAACAAAAAAAACAATGATGGTCCTGTGTCCCTGATTTATTAGTTATTACGCAGGCTATAGTTAAATTTGACGAGCACAGGAAACAATCTGAAAATAAAAGAAAAGGGCAGGCGTAAGACAACTAGAATGCGCCGCCTTGCGATGAACATATAAAATTCCCGGTAAGAAATGGCGCAGGTCTACTACAATGCGCCATATTTGGCCCCAGCTCGCTGAGCTACCCTCTAAGCACATATCAGCCCCTCTTCCTTCTCCTCCTTTCTCTGCTCCTCTTCGCCCCCCGTCGTAGTGTTTGATCAGGAAGAACCATATACTTGGGAAACAAACCTTGGGACAAATCTTTATGACAATGAAGCAGAGTTCATCTGAGGCTGTACCGTCCTTTTCTTCCGTACCCTCTCCAACTGACCAGTCACAGGCTGCCACCTCATCATCGTCTTCTTTGGCGTCATCGGACAAGCCCGGGATAGTTTCTTCGTCGCCGGCGGCTGAGGACCTGGCCTTGGGTTCGCGGGATGGAGGCGGCGCCCAGGAGGCCGTCACTGTAGATCGTCGGGGCGAGTACTCCTCCGTCTGTCGATGGACGATACATAGTTTTCCGAGGATAAAAGCTAGGGCACTCTGGAGCAAGTACTTCGAGGTCGGAGGCTATGATTGCCGCCTCTTAATATACCCTAAGGGTGACTCCCAGGCTTTGCCAGGTTACATCTCCATCTACCTCCAAATCATGGATCCCCGGGGCAGCTCGTCGTCCAAATGGGACTGCTTTGCAAGCTACCGTCTAGCTATTGTGAATGTCGCTGACGATTCTAAGACCATTCATCGGGACTCGTGGCACCGGTTTTCAAGTAAGAAGAAATCGCACGGGTGGTGTGATTTTACGCCTTCCTCAACTGTATTTGATCCGAAATTGGGTTATTTGTTTAATAATGATTCCGTGTTGATAACGGCTGATATTCTCATTCTTAACGAGTCTGTTAACTTCACACGAGATAACAATGAAATGCAGTCATCGGCATCATCTTCGTCATCCGGGATATCTTCCTCTGTGGTTGCGGGACCAGTGTCTGATGTATTGAGTGGGAAATTCACTTGGAAAGTGCATAATTTTAGTTTATTTAAGGAGATGATAAAAACACAGAAGATAATGAGTCCAGTTTTCCCCTCTGGGGAGTGTAACCTGAGGATTAGCGTGTATCAGAGCGCGGTTAATGGGGTTGAATATCTGTCAATGTGTTTGGAAAGCAAGGATACGGACAAGACAGTAATGTTGTCTGATAGGAGTTGCTGGTGTTTATTTCGTATGTCAGTCCTGAACCAGAAGCCGGGATCCAATCACATGCATAGGGATTCGTATGGGCGGTTTGCAGCTGATAATAAGAGTGGTGATAATACCAGCTTGGGTTGGAATGATTATATGAAGATGGCAGATTTTATGGGGCCTGATTCAGGGTTCCTGGTGAATGACACTGCAGTTTTTAGTACGTCATTCCATGTGATAAAGGAGTTTAGTAGCTTCTCTAAAAATGGGGCTTTAGTTGGGGGGAGAAGTGGGTGTGGTACAAGGAAATCAGATGGCCATATGGGGAAATTCACATGGAGGATTGAAAATTTTACCAGATTGAAGGATATATTGAAGAAGAGGAAAATTACAGGTCTTTGCATCAAGAGTAGGAGGTTTCAGATTGGTAACAGGGATTGTCGTCTCATTGTTTATCCTCGAGGTTTGTTATTTTCTCAATCTGGAAATCTTTTGTTGTTTGCGGGTACCACTTGCTTGGTTATGGTGTTCCAGCTATGGGCATTTATGATTTATGCGTAAATTAAGTAGACGATGTCTTATCAGTAAATTGTAATACCCTGAAATGTGATTTCTTGTGAGTATTTTGTTGAAAATTTTTACGGATACAATACAATTTGAAGGGTTATTGTTGCAGTCTATAGACTCTATGCACTTGTGAATTTTTGAGCTGATTTGATCCTTGTATTTGTTTATATTAATTTAGTAGAAGCTAATGATTCAAGGCTTACGTTGTAGATACTGTTACATGGAGAATGAATATGGTCTGGCCCTTGCACTCAGGATTTTTTATGTAGACTGAAATAATGTCATTGTTGTGATGAAAGGTGAAGTCTGATGATTTTTTTTTGTATGTGAACAGGGCAATCTCAGCCACCCTGCCACCTTTCAGTTTTTCTTGAAGTTACTGATTCAAGAAACACTTCCAGTGATTGGAGTTGTTTTGTTAGTCATCGGTTGTCGGTAGTGAATCAGAAGATGGAAGAGAAGTCTGTCACTAAGGAATCCCAGAACCGCTACTCCAAGGCTGCAAAGGATTGGGGCTGGCGTGAATTTGTGACACTTACAAGTCTATTTGATCAAGATTCTGGTTTTCTTGTCCAGGACACTGTTGTATTCTCAGCAGAAGTTCTTATATTGAAAGAGACATCAATAATGCAGGATTTTGCTGATTATGAGTCTGAGTTAAGCAGCAGCGGTTCCCTTATTGATAAGTATCAGAAAAGAAATTCATTTACATGGAAAGTGGAGAATTTCCTGTCTTTTAAGGAAATCATGGAGACTAGAAAAATCTTCAGTAAATTCTTTCAGGCTGGTGGATGTGAACTTCGGATTGGTAGGTGTTATCTTTGCATATATTATTTCCCATATTTTGTTCACCAGAAGTAGTGATTGCCATTTTATGCATTCCTTACGGAACCTGTATTTTTCCCCTTTGGCACAGGTGTGTATGAGTCTTTTGACACCATATGTATTTATTTAGAGAGTGACCAAGCTGTTGGAAGTGATCCAGATAAAAACTTTTGGGTGAGATATAGGATGGCTGTTGTGAATCAAAAGAATCCAGCCAAGACAGTGTGGAAAGAATCATCTATCTGTACAAAGAATTGGAATAACTCTGTTTTACAATTCATGAAGGTGTCTGATTTGTTGGAAGCAGATGCAGGGTTTCTCGTCCGTGACACTGTTGTTTTCATGTGTGAAATTTTGGATTGCTGCCCTTGGTTTGAGTTTTCAGACCTAGAGGTAAATATTTATGGGATTGGTCTGTCTATATGTTATCTAATGCCTGGCGTAATTTATAGATGCCTGGTGTTCTCTCTCTGCGTCTCTCCACAAGTTTCTGCCCTCCCTTGTGTCTGTAAGATGAATCCTTCTTGTCTTTTGACATGATAATAAGATTACTTACATGGCTATTTGTCTAACCCTGCACTCTTGTACCTCTTATGTATCACTAGTTTGAATTGTAAGATCTGGTTTATCATCAATCATATAATGAGTATGGTAAAATTGGAACAAGCATGTCTGAAAATAAGGTGTAAGCAGAAACTCACAACTCATGCAAGTATTCAACATGATGAAATAATTACCTTCCTCAAGATTTTTTTTTTTTTTTTTTAACCTTCATTTCTTGATAGAAGCAGCAGAAGAGTTTCTTGCCATCAATTATTATTGGAACAAAATTGTTTCGCCTCTCAATCTTCCATTGCTATAGTTTTACTTATTTGAAAATAAAACTTGTGAGCATATATGCATCACATACATGAGCCATATGATATAGCTAAGTGACACAGAGAAACTAGGAAAATAACCATAAAATACCAACAGAAACTCATTTATTCTTTTCATTCAATATCATAAACTAATTCTAAGAAGACATCAGGTCTATATATAGGTTTCATAAACATTCAATCGAACTAGAATTTAATTCAAATAATCCTACTTTTGTGAAGGACTTCAGAATTCCAGATGAGACACCACTATGGAAAAAGATATCCCTAGCCCTGGAAACGTTAATTAAAATCCTGACATGCTGGCAAACAAATACCAAATTACCCTAAATTCCTGGTTACAAATCTTAGTTTTACATATTAAATTAACAGAGCATAATCGCTTAATGTGTTACTAGGAATAGGCGTAAGTTATATTATTTATTGATATCTACCTTTTAGCTTCTTACTGTTGGTAATTTGTTTAGTTCAATAGAAGTTTCATAATTAATTTTTGTCAAAAACTAGTGGTATTAAATTCTCATTGCACTTATTACATGGTTGCTTGTGCTCCTCTTTATTTGCATTTTTTACCGTGTCAGGTTTTAGCTTCAGAGGATGATCATGATGCTTTGACAACAGATCCTGATGAACTCATTGACTCTGAGGACAGTGAAGGAATAAGCGGAGATGAAGAAGATATTTTCAGAAATCTTCTTTCACGAGCTGGGTTTCACCTAACATATGGAGATAATCCTTCGCAGCCACAGGTTACTTTAAGAGAAAAACTTTTAATGGATGCTGGTGCAATTGCTGGGTTTTTAACTGGACTTCGAGTTTATCTTGATGATCCTGCAAGAGTAAAGCGTTTGCTTTTGCCAACCAAACTTTCTGGTAGTTGTCATGGGAAGAAGGTCACTAAGGCCGATGAGTCTAACCCTAGTTTAATGAACTTGCTGATGGGAGTTAAAGTGTTGCAGCAGGCAATCATTGATTTGCTTTTGGATATAATGGTGGAGTGTTGCCAACCTTCTGAAAGGGGTTCTGTTACTGATTCTCTTGATGCAAAAGCTTCTGTAGACCGTAATGGAGCTGCTAGTCCTCTGGACTGTGATAGAGAAAATGGAGCAACGGAATCTGCACAAATTCCTGTTTATGAGAGACTGGATTTTGTTGCTGATGAAAATGGTAGCACATCTGCTGTCCAAAGCTCTGATTTAAGGAGTGATTCTATTCAGCAAAAGGCTTTTTCTGGACAGCCTATTAGTCCTCCAGAAACAGTTGCTTCTCCTTCAGACAATACACCCTTTCGGACAAAGGTACATCTTTATTCTTGAGGCTGTTTGGTACAAGGGATTTGGAGGGAAGGGGAGGGGAGGGAAAATTTTTATGAGTTGAATTTAAAAAAATTGGAGAAATGGGGTTATAAAATTTTAATAATGACAAGATGTAAGATAAAAGAGTAAGAAAAATTAATTACAAAATTTAAACCGCACTTCTCTAATTTTTTTGAATCCAACTCAAAAATATTTTCCTTCCCCTCCCTTCATACCAAACATTAAGAGGCAATTTTCAAATCATTAGACATATATAAATGGTGTTAACTATGTGATTTGGCATTTTAGACCAAGTGGCCAGAGCAGTCTGAGGAGCTCTTGGGTTTGATTGTAAATTCACTAAGAACCTTGGATGGGGCTGTTCCCCAAGGCTGTCCTGAGCCAAGACGACGGCCTCAATCTGCACAGAAAATTGCACTTGTGCTAGACAAGGCTCCTACGCATTTGCAGGCAGACCTGGTTTCTCTTGTACCAAAATTGGTTGAGTATTCTGAACATCCACTGGCAGCCTTTGCTCTTCTTGAGCGACTTCAAAAGCCTGATGCAGAACCTGATTTACGGATACCTGTAAGATAGAATACTGTCTATTTCCACTACACCATATCTTGATCTTGATGACATTATTTTCTTTTATTGATGGTCTTCTTCATTTCACAGGTTTTTGCGGCTCTTTGTCAGCTGGACTGTGGTAGTGAAGTGTGGGAACAGGTTCTGTTCCAGTCATCTGAGCTTTTGACAGATTCAAATGATGAACTGCTTGCAGAAACCATAGACTTTTTATTTAAAGCAGCCTCTCAGTGTCAGCATCTCCCTGAAGCTGTAAGATTGATGATAGTTGGAAACTTACTGTGCTCTTCATATTATGTCTTTTTTCCAGGATGTCTTATGGAGTTTTTCTAACCTTAGTATCTTAACATTTATGTAGATTAGATCGGTTCGCGTCAGGTTAAAAATATTAGGTCTTGAAGTTTCACCTCATGTCCTTAACTTTTTGTGTAAGACTATAAATAGTTGGGGGGATGTTGCTGAAACCTTACTCAGGGACATTGATTGCGATGATGATTATGGTGATAGCTGCTTAGGGATGCCTTGTGAGAATTTCTTATTTGATGAACACGGAACTGCGCCAACTGGATTGCATGTAGCTGATGAGCAGGCCTTCCAAGGGAGTCGTCATTTTTCTGATATATATATGCTGATTGAGATGTTATCTATACCTTGTCTTGCTGTTGAAGCTTCTCAAACATTTGAGAGAGCTGTAGCTCGAGGTGCAATTGGTGCTCAGTCTGTAGCCTTGGTTTTGGAAAGGCGCCTCTCCCAGAGACTGAATAATAGTGCTAGATGTGGTGCTGAGAATTTTGAACATTCAGATTCTGTAGCAGATGGAGATGCTAATGAGCAGTTGGGAGTTCAAAGGGATGATTTTGCTTCAGTTCTTAGTCTTGCTGAAAGATTGGCCGTCTCCAGAGATCCATGTGTAAAAGAATTTGTGAAATTGCTCTACACAATATTGTTTAGATGGCATGCCAATGAATCTTATCGGGGAAGGATGCTGAAGAGGCTTGTTGACCGTGCTACCAGAACTACGGATAATGGTCATGATGTGGTTCTGGATTTGGATATCATGGTTACTTTGGTCTGTGAGGAGCAGGAGATTATAAGACCTGTTTTGATCATGATGCGTGAAGTTGCTGAACTTGCAAATGTTGATCGTGCTGATCTATGGCACCAGTTATGTGCTAGTCAAGCTGAAATTATTCGCATTCGTGAAGAAGGAAAAGCTGAGATTTCTAATTTGGCTGGGGAAAAAGCTAATATGTCACAAAAGCTGAGTGAATCTGAGGCTACCATCAATCGTCTCAAGGTATTCTATGTCTTAGTTAATATTGTGCTGGAGTTATCTCATGTTAATTATGCACTGCGAATTAATGCATGATGTTCTTCTTGAATTAACAGTCTGACATGATGTTCTTCTTGAATTAACAGTCTGAAATGAGGGCTGAGATGGATAGGTTCGCTCGGGAAAAGAAGGAGCTATGGGAAAAATTACAAGAAACAGAGAGTCAGCTCGAGTGGCTTCGCTCAGAGCGAGATGATAAAATGGCAAAGCTCTCCACAGAGAAGAAAGCTCTTCAGGACCGTCTGCATGATGCAGAAACACAGCTTTCACAATTGAAGTCCCGGAAACGTGATGAATTGAAGGTAATATAACGTGAATCTCTTAAATTTTGTTAACTGATTAAGAAGACTCCTAGTTATGATGTTAAATATTGCCAAGCTGTTTTATTGTGCAATATTATTCTTCTTTGCTAGTTTCACGAATTTGTATATTGATTAAGATGCTTTATGTCAACTAATAATGTCTAGCAAATTTTTGATGTCACTGATTATTAAAAAATAAGTGACTGGCATATGTTCATGTAACGCAGTCTTCCAATATCTGATAGTCATTGACACTCAATTCTTTTGGAACTGCAGTTTTTGAACTAGTTGTAGGATCGGATTAGCTACATTTATCCTTGCTTTATTGTATTACAATTATTATCTTGTATATGCCTCTTTTCCCTTCTCTTCAACTCCTGTGCGCGCGTATTTTTTTAACTCTGCAGTGCTTATTTTGTCCAAATACTATTTACTTATTTAGGTAATGACGGGATAAAGTAGTGTATTTTGTTTTTTCTACTCATTTGCCATCAAGCTTTATGGCATGCTTTTTTCTGTCTTCCCCATTCCTTTTTGGGGGAAAAGTGAAATCTTGGCCTTCTGTTTCTTCTTCTTTTTCATCCACGCTGATTGATCTGGAGCATCAATGAGCTCCTTAAAGGAAAATAGTTCAGCTACTATTTTATTTATAATCGTCCTGCATTGATTACTAGTTTGCCGTGGTCTTTTAAGTTAGGTTCTGAATTGATGTCAATATTATTTACAGAAAGTAGTGAAGGAGAAAAATGCCCTTGCTGAGAGATTGAAGACTGCTGAATCTGCAAGGAAGAGATTTGATGAAGAACTGAAAAGATATGCGACAGAGAATGTGACCCGGGAAGAATTCCGGAAGTCACTTGAGGACGAAATTCGCAGATTGACACAAACAGTTGGACAAACTGAGGAAGAGAAGAGAGAGAAGGAGGAGCAGGTTGCAAGGTGTGAAGCGTACATTGATGGCATGGAATCTAAATTGCAGGCCTGCCAGGTTTGTTTTAAGATAAAACTTTATGCTTTCATATTTTTTGTTTGAATAATTTGATTATCGTTAATTTCCCCCCTTAACTCTCAAACTTTATTATGTCAATGATGTCACCTTTATATTGAATTTACTCCGACGCATTGGTCTTAAATTTTAATGTTACCTTTATATTAAAATGTTCATTTTTTTGGGCAAACTTGAACAATATATTTAAGAGTATGTAATTGATATTTAATTCACGAGGTTTGCCATGCATAATCTCTCTCTCCCCCAAAAATAAAAGTCGCTTCAGTTCAAAATCAGCTTAATAGTAGTAATTTGTTGGATGGCTTAAAATAAAGTAGCAGTCTGCTATTTCCCTGATTAGTAGCTTTCAATTTGTTGTTGCACAATTCTTTAGAAGATGTTTCAACTTTGAAACCCTTGTGAATTTTATCCTTGTGGCAAAATTACAGCATTGGCTCTTTTTATTACACTCGTGAGAGGAATATGGTTGGATTAAATGATGCCACGTTCCTTTTTGCAGCAATATATTCACACGCTGGAGGCTTCACTACAGGAGGAAATGTCACGACACGCCCCTCTATATGGCGCTGGCCTGGAGGCACTGTCGATGAAAGAGTTAGAAACACTATCACGTATTCACGAAGAAGGATTGAGGCAGATCCATGCCCTTCAACAGCACAAGGGGAGCCCCGCTGGCAGTCCTCTTATGAGCCCCCATGGCCTCCCACACGGCCATGGATTATATCCTTCTGCATCTCTCCCAATGGCTGTAGGACTCCCACCTTCACTCATTCCCAATGGGGTAGGCACCCACAGCAATGGGCATGTGAATGGTGTAGTGAGACCTTGGTTTAACCACACTTGAAATTCTTGGGTCATATAGGCTTTCTTCCGAGGATATGACTTCTCAATCTCAAGGGATGTTGTTCATCTTTGACATATCGGCTGGTAGATCTGTTGGAGCCAGGGTGCTGTGGAGAGGAAATAAAGAGAAGATAGAAAGGGGATGCCTGTTCAATGTGAGCAAGTGTTGCAAATGCCATACCCGTGTGCTGCTTGTATTTTTCAGAGGTTAACAAAGGGAAAACATTATAGGGTTTTTTTTTTTTTGGTTCCCACAAGTGGTCTTCATTCTTGAGTTTCTTACAAGCGAGGATCCTCAATTGAGGGTCACATCTTGGCTGGGATTCTTCACAAAGAAGGAAAATCTTAATTTCATTGAAAAGAGAAAAGGAAATATTGCCCCATTAGATTTGGAATGCCCAATTAATATGAACGTAGTGTTCCTCACATGCGTTCCCATTGGTTCCCACTTCAAGTTCAAATATGATCTTGTTCAGATTAGCGTAAATCACCCTCTGTTCTATTAATTGCTGCAGACTAGGTAAAATTTTGTAGATGAACCTGGTCGAGTTATTACCCTTTTTAATTTGTGGGATTTACTATACGAGCTAAGGTTGCAAGCTCAAGTGGACAATAAGCCAAAGGATTGCATTTATCATAAACTGAGCTACCTAGTACCTACTACCTAATAAATCTTAGGTCCGAAGACTTATAATTTCGCAGGCTATTATTACCCAAGATGCTTGTGCCTGAATACTACTTTCAGTTTTAAATATAAGATAAAGTTGATTTGTTTTAGAAAAATTAAGAAAATTAAATAAGTTACTTAATCATATCATATGTTGTGTATCTTTAGATTATATATCAATTTATTAATTAAACTATTTAGTTTAGAGAAAAAAATAAAAATATAAATACTCTAAAATAATTTAATTAGCTTTCTTAATCTTTCTAAAAAAGTCAACTTCATCGTATATTTGGGACCGGGAGTAATTCAGACTTTGGATGATTATTACGTATGTCGGATAATTACAAATCATGGGATCAACACGTGTCTTGAAGGAATATAGCGTGTTTGAAGGTTGTGATCACTTATAACTGATACGCAATAGCCATCTAGAATCTTCCCAATGCAGGAATGAGCCTTCATTCTCATCTGTTATCAAGACGGAAAGAGAAGGCATCCCATTTAAGGGATAGAGATCAGAAAGGCTCATTACCAAGTAATGATATTAGAAAGACTAACGTGATTTCGATTTGAAGTGCTCAACGGTGTTCACACTAGAAAGAAGAAACAACAACACAAGATCGTCTCGTAATTTATGAAATATTCATTATTCTAATTAATGGGACACTACAGAATGAAATTTATAAGTTGACCAAAAAATAGAAAGAATAAAATTTAGACCTTAAATGGATCTTAGGGGGAACTACTATGAGATCTCAATGAAGGAATTTAATTATCAAGAAATCTTGATGATAAGTGAAGTATTGTCATTTCTTATATGAAGACTTGTTGTTGCATGTATACTATTCAATTATCATTAGGACTTCTTGATAATTAAATATCTTATTTTTTTTTTTATTTAAAACCCCCCGGTGTCCCACCCCCTTTGGGGGCAGACTAATCCGGAGTCGCCCCCTGGAGGGGACTTCCCACGGGTCGAGGCCTCGACCTGGTAGGCACTTTCACTTGGCACTACCAGCGGCGCACTCGCCCGCAGGCATTAAATATCTTATTTGAGACCTCATAGTAATTTTCTTTAGAATTCATAAGTCTTTTTTTTTGTTTGAATATTTAAATTTCACCGAAGATAAAAATTAATAACTTTATATTCTTAAAATTAATTTAATAGTTAGTAAACTTTTAATAAAATTATTGTGATTTTTCATTTTTTTTTAAAAAAAATCAATGTGGATCAGCCTAATATTTTGGAGAAAATTGTGGGAAGAAGGAAATAATTAGAAAGACATGGTGGAATAATGATAAGTCTCATTTGACTTTGTATTAATGTCCATTTCTTGCCGTTCCTAACTTGGTCTCAATTTTTCTATGATCCATTCTCTTCCACATATTTAGGTCACTCGGTTGAACCTAATTAATCATGGTCATCATCTTCTTCTCTTTCTCCCTCCTTTGTTAATTATTAGCATATATGACAGGCTACAATGGTTGGCATTGTTCTTGCTACTCATAATAATAATCTCTCTGTTTCGAGAGAGAGAACTCACATTTTGATTCCTCTCTCTCATCTCATCCATCTCCTTCCTCATTTTTCAATTCTGGCATTGCTGTGTTTATTATTATAAGCTGGGCTTCTCAAGCCCCACCCATTAACGTACGTACGTACGTAAGCTTATTAATCCAGTTTTTTAGTCTAATAATCACATCCTCAATTGCATATTAACTTGTTCTGTTTCTTCTTTGTAACATTCACATTCCTTTCGAAATCCACATGGTTCATTGATCCTTTGATCCTTTCATTGTATATCCTCGTCATTATTATCTTCTTCGATTATCGAAAATTCCTAGTTCATTTGTTCATGGCAATAACTTAATGCTTTTGTCTACATATATTTTTAATTAACGCAACGGCATGCCCCTAATTCAATCTAATGCATTATGGCTGCATCAGTTAATTAATTTCTCTCCTCGTATATTAGTCTCAGGAAACGCAATTGATTCTTAACAATCGTCCCACATTTGACATGAACAGAATTGAAGCTGAGGGAGAAACAAGCATATTTTTATGTTGTTAGAATTTGAAAATGGCTGAGAAGAATCTCTCTTAAACAATAGTGAAGAGAGAGAGAGAGTTTGTGTGTGTGTATTTATTGACGCCTTCTTGTACTCATATATCTTACATAAGAATTAGAAAGACTCCGAGACAGTATTTTTTCATGATTTTCATGAACTCATGATATAGATCATTCGAAATATTCGGCTTAATTATTATGTCCTTTTCTTTTCCGCAAAATGTGTCCATCAGCCACCAAACTAGTAGAAATTTTAAGTTCCATAATATAATAATCTCTCTCTGCAATATTAATTAGAAGAAGAGACACTGTTTATTAACATGCTGTTTCGTATCTAATTTGAAGTGCAGCATGAAGAAAGTTTGTTGGCCTTACTTTGATCCTGAGTTTGATACTCTCCCAGAAAGGATAAATGGTCCCACGTAAGAGTGTTTCCTATTTTTCAATCTTTATGTCTTATCTAGCTCCAAAAACAGATAATCAAGTCAGACGTACATGTGTTTCTCTGTCTGCCTTGCAGCTGTAGAGTCACCATCGACAATGAAAACACGGAAGATTGTACAGTAGTAAAGGTAAGCAGGAGATCATAGTGGAAAACCCAGAAGTAAATGACATTAGTTCTAATGAATCTCTGGTTCAGAAAGCTAGTTTTTTTTTTTGGACCGAGTTCAGATAGCTAGTTAACAGCAGTACATATGATTAGAAGATTATGTGTGGAATATAATAATTTCAGGTGGATAGTGTAAACAAGCAGGGTCTCCTTCTAGAAGTGGTTCAAGTTTTAACGGACATGAACCTTCAAATCTGCAAGAGCTATATTTCATCTGATGCTGACTGGTTCATGGATGGTACTAACTACTTTAATTATCTCTTGTTGTTAACTGAGTTTAATTCAATAATGGCTCTATATATACTTCTAAATTCTAATTTGCAGTTCATGGCAAACAATTTTCAGTGTTTCATGTTAGAGATGAACATGGCAACAAACTAACGGACCAGAAAGTCCTTAACTATATCCAGCAGGTACTGCAATTCCAATCATATACTTAATCAGATTCCTTATGGCCTATCTTCTTGATTTTTTTTTTGGGGAAAATTATACTATGGTCCCCAACAAGAAAAATAATACACCCTCGGGTAGTGAATATAAAATCCAATTAATTTTTTTTAGAGAAATTAAAGAAACTAAATATATTATTTAATCATAATATATACTATGCATCATTAGATTATATACCAATTTATTAGTCAAACTAACTAGATTGAAGAAAAAGTGATAGATAAAAGTATTTTAAAATAATTTATTTAGTTTTCTTAATTTCTGTAAAAAAATTAAAGTCAATTGAATCTTATATTTAGAACCGAAGGTATCATTAAAAAAGTTTTATAACTTGTCAATGTAACCCTCAATTGTTATTATTCATAACTTATATGATTTTTCTAATATTATTTTCTTTAATGGGTAACTTGGTGTGATTTTCTGTTTTTTATTTTTTGGTTGTAAATGTGAGAGTTGCGCATGCAGGCCATAGGAAGATCAAGGGGATCTCCACATTCCATAAAGGCCTATTCCAACAAGGTTCTCCCAAATTACCTTCACCCAAACGAGCACACCGCCATCGAAATGACCGGCGCCGACCACCCCGGCCTCTTTTCTGAGATCTCCGCCGCGCTCGCCGACCTCCATTGCAACGTCGTTGAGGCTCATGCCTGGACCCACAACGCCAGATTAGCCTGCGTCGCCTACATCTCCGATCAATCCACCCATTCCCCGATCGAAGACCCTCGGCGCCTGGCCTACATCGAAGAACACCTCACCACCGTCCTCCGCGCCACTACCAACCCTAACGGCCCGAGCGCAAGCCAAAAAGAGGTGAAGATGGCGGAATTCCACGGCGAAAAAGGCACCAATATGACCACCGTGGAGCGGAGGCTGCACCAACTGATGCTTTCCGTTAGGGATTTCGAAGCGCCTGGGAGTGGTGGTGGTGGGGGGGAAGAGATGAGAAGGAAAAGAATGGTGACAATAGAAAGCTGCAAGCAAAAAGGATATTCAATAGTGAGTATAGAGTGTAAGGATCGACCCAGGCTCATGTTCGATACTGTTTGCACTCTCACCGACATGCAGTACGTCATCTTCCACGCTTCTATCAGTTCCCACAATGGCTATGCCTTTCAGGTATATATATTCTCACATTCCAAATTTCTACGCCATGAAATGCATGCGTATTCATATATATATATATATGATTCTACGTATGTAGTCGCAAATAATATTTATGCATGCAGGAGTATTTCATTCGGCATATAGATGGGTGTGCTTTGAGAACAGAAAGCGAGAAGGAAAGAGTGGCCAAATGCTTAGAGGCAGCAATAGAACGCCGTGTTTGTGAGGTTAGAAACTTGCTCAACCATCAATATTCTTAAGCTTTGTCTATGTTGTATCCAGCATGTGAAATACTTTTTTCTGATAGCGTTAAGTATCCCAAACTAAATTTTGGTATATATATTCAACATCTCAAATTATTTTTTCAGTAGTATATATCTAGTATTCTAAAATAATTTTTTTGATGTAATTTTATTCTTAAAATATTTTTTACAATGACAACTTAGGATAATAATTAACGAGTACTATTGAAAAAATATTTTAGGGTGTAGATACAGCAAAGATAATTCAACGCTATTGGAAAAAAAAAATACTTGATGGATGTTACTAATTAAACCTATTCTGAATGCCATTTAAAAGGATGAATTTGGCTAAAAACTAAACTATAACTTGATTATATACAAATATGTGGGTGTGGATGTTATAGTTATATATATTGATTGAATGGGTGGAATATAAAATAGGGAGTGAGGGTGGAGTTGTGCGCAGAGAACAGAGTAGGGATGCTTTCAGACATAACGAGGATGCTGAGAGAGAATGGGTTGGCTGTGGTGAGAGCTGACGTAGAGACTCATGGAGAGAAGACTGTGAATGCTTTCTACGTCAGAGATGTTTCTGGCAATTATGAGGCTGATATTGACTACTTCGTTCAGTCTGTGAAGAGGGAGATGGGTCCCACGGTGCTTCATATCAACAATAATAGTTACAACGCTACTACTCCCAATAATAACGACGACGCCACACCTCCCTCCTTCGGACACAAGCTCAGATCTCACTTTGAACGTCTCTCTCATGCCTTGTTCATCTTATCAACTCACAACTAGCTACCACCTACGTCTATCTTTCATCCATCTTCTTTGCTTCAAGTCCTTAAATACCTCTCTCCGCCTTGCTCTTGTATTGTTCCTCATCTGTAAATAGTAGCCAGTTTCGTCAAAACCTGATCACTTGTACAAAGCCTCATCAAAATGTGTATGTTATCCAAGTTGTGACTGGGCCCCTTCACTCTCATGCTCACTAACCAATGTATATTGGACATTCATTCATCTTCTTAAAAATCAAAGTTTCCTCCTTATGGCCAAATTCTGTAAAATGTTTAATTAGGCGTGCTTAATTAATTGATTAGGTTATACGATTTCCATCAGTTAACAGGGAAGGAAGAGTAGAAAGTAAATAATGGTTGATTCAGCCCCATCCCCACAAATTATTTGGACAAATTTGATGTACAAGTTGTATGTATAGTATAGAGATAAAGTTATGCATGTGTATTCCTGTATTCTATGTTCTCTTTGCTTTCTGACCACCATAATCTGAACCCCAGCCTTTCAGCGTAAATAGCGTACAAGTCAGTTGGTAATTCTGCTCTCTCTATATATATATATATATATATATATGTTTTCAACTCTGAGAACAATATGCGGTATGCTTTTTTTGTTTTGTCAGGTATCCTCATATTGGAGATAATCCTGTTTGAGATACTATTAAACACTAAATATAGATACCTCTTATAGTAGGGATTTGAACCTTAATTTCTCTACATTGTGAGGGACCATGCCCTTCTGCTAGACCCAACTTCCATTAGTATGCCATATGCTTTTGGTGCAATATCCCCCCCCCCAAACTAGTAACATTACTTTGTAAACTTCTCATATAATAGTTTGCTTTTATTAACATTTATTTTTCAAATAAAAAACAACCTCTCTTGCATACAAATTTTTTATTGATTAGGATTGTAGTCAATTGATGTGAATTATATTGAATAATATAAACGAATATTTTTAACGAAAAAAATTAAATTCTTAGATCACACGTCTCTCAATACTCAATAATATTTCCAGTGTGCACATATTGCATTGATGGAATTGAAGATTTAGATATGATTCAAAATAAATGAGTTAATACTAGCTATATATATATATATATATATATGTTATACTGCCTCCTTTCGTGTAGTACTAATCCTAACAAATATTCAGTTCTACGAGAATTGGTCATGAACTTCAATTTACAAGCACAAAACTTATATTCGCTTCTATATGAAAATTAATTAGTGGGTGCCTATTTGAGACCGATAATCGAGGACAGAAAAAAGTGAAAACTAAATTACTAGCTAGCTTAGGAAACTTAGAGTGTGTTTTGGGGGGGGGGGGGGGGGGGGGGGGGGGCGTTTGACCCCCCAAATTGAGCGTTTGAGCTCATAAGCTCAATGGCTCAACTGGAAAAAAAAAAGTGTGTGTTTGGTTGCAGCGTTGAGCAATCGAGCTTAATTCTATCTTAATAGCTTTTGGCATAAGCTCCATTTCTCAGCTTTTACTGATTTAGCTTTTGGGCAGAGTGAAAATGGTTAACATATTTTTTCAGTTGTGTCCAGTGTACTATCAGACTTATTGTAATTTTACCCTTAATGTACTTTTTTTGCTACAAAAATTAATTTCAACTATTATTTGGTGCTTTTAACCCTTAAAATATTTTTTCAACTGTACCCAATATGTTATCAGACTGATTGCAATTTTATCTTTAATGTACTTTTTCAGTTCCAAAAATTATTTTAAACTATTTTTTGGTGTTTTTAACTCTTTAAAATATTTTTCCACCCACTCTCTCTTACTATTATCACAAAAGTCACTTGTACTTAAGTCAATCCAAACAAGTTTTATTTTTACAAAAGTCATTTTTCCCACCGCTGTTCCAAACATAAATCACATTACACAATCGAGCTTTTACCAAAATTGAAATTACCAACCGCTAAATTGAGAAACTCTATTTTTCCCATCGCTCTTCCAAACACACCCTTAATAAAATGGGCAAACGTGGAAAAGTCTAAGCAAGTCCTACATTTAATCTCCTAAGCCAAATTGAATGCAGGATCATATGAAAGACGTCATATCTTTTAGCCGGGTGATTCAAAGTAAAATGCTTCCTCACAGCCCTTACTCCCTTCTTGAGCTCCCTGTACTTGTTCTCTGGAATTGCACTGAGTATCTCCTTCAACCTTGGAATATCGGAAACATCCATCTGCACTGAAAATGACTCCCATCTCAGCACATCACTAAATGGCAACACATAATATTGCGATAGGATAACCGGCACACAATCGGCATAAATTGCCTCCACGATTCTTGGGCTAGCTACTTCATACCCACTTGGACAAAGACAAAACTTGGAGCTGAGCATGAAGGAATAGTAATCTAGGCCTTTGGGAAGGTATTCGTAGACGCGAAGATCCTTGTCACGGTTCTTCCAGTGATGGAGGAGGATGGAACGAATTGGGCCGTGCAGCCCACCGGCGAAAAAGGCTAGATGGGGACGCGTAGCATTGTCCGGTGGGGGTGAAAGGAGTTTAGGAGATACTTCGCCGCCGTAGAGATGGATTTCTGGCAGGCTTACATCTTTTCGAGGGTTGAAGCCTTCGGTAGTGTTAGCATTGCATAAGACCCTGATGGAGGTATTGTAGAGGAAAGGATCGCCCTCTGATGCATGAGGACCCTGCAGAAATAATATCCAGAAGAAAAATGAGCAAAAGAAGACAAAATATTTTGGTCCCGCCCACACACATACAGAGAGAGGGCTTATTGTGCGTTATACATTTGATTAATTGGTATTATGTTGTGTTGATAATTGTACATACATATTAATTTTCACATATTTAAAAAACTAATCCATTTGATAAAGTTAATTTATTACGATTCAGTGATTCAGCAATGTACTTATATTCCTATATGAAAAAAAAGACATAAATATATGCCAACGTACTCGAGTAGAAAAATGAATTAAATGCTGGGGTGTGGGTAAAAGGAATAAACCTAACCCAATCATGACAGGCGAGCATGAAGTGGTCAGCACCATGAGTTCTATTCCAGTAGGGATACCTAGTAGACACCAGTCTCACATAATCGGACACGAACCTCCTTAAAGGATTGAGGTCTTTGGAGGGTGGAGTATAGAGGTACTTGACCATCCAGGTCACACTAAATGGCATGAAGTACACGTGAGCGGCATTGGGATTATTGGTTCTGAACATCCCAACTCCTTGTTCCATCTCATGGAGGAACCTTCCTTCAATTGAGTATATGTCTTTACACGGACCGTGGTGAACAAATGGTGGTTCCCCTTCTCCGTAAACATACACCTTGAATCTTTTTTCCATCTCCAAGTAGCTCCTGGCATAACTCGGCAATGCATAATGAATCAACATATATATACATGCATCTACCAACAAAATAAACATATAGCTATTATTTTATTTTACAAGATAAAAAGAAGAAGAATGAATCCATCGAACGTGACATTATTGTTCGTTTCAAATGAAATCCCAGATTGCATGGCTAATCACTGTGTTTAATTAATTATTTAACTTTTTCAAATATGTAACATCTTGAGCGATATAAACTATTGAATATTGCCCCGAGATGGACCCTCAGATTTGCATTCATTAAAGGTGTATCAACTAATGATTGAAAGTGATAATTTGTGATTTAATTTGAGTGAAATTAAAGGGTGGCTAATCTTTTTATTTGTGTATGATAAAGGGAGGCTAACCTTTTTTGAAGGCAAATTATAATGATAAGATCAAGATTTGAGTTACGTATCAACTGTACTTGTTATGGTTCTCGTGATAGGAATCATGTGGCCGAACGGGTGAAGTGACCATAACTATATTCTAGTCACACCATCCAATTGTTTTATTAAGTATTTTCGGTACAAGAGTTTTAATGAGTACTGCATATACCAAAAAGCGGCTTTGAACTTCGAACACTCTTAGAACGAATGAATGCTAGCGCACTAGCTTAGGCACCTCCTAACGTAGAAGAAAAGGAATTATGCCATCATAAGAGACAAAATAAATCTAATAAGAAATGAAACATCGTTGGATGAAAATTTTTTAGTGGCGGTGACTTGTTAGCAAAGCAGTGAATAAGTGCCCTCGACTCTTTAATCATTTTCTTGATTCAACTAATTGATAGTTATGTGACTAGATCTGAAAGAAGTGCGCAGTGTCCTCGTTAAGTTAATGCTTGATGTGTCCTGATAATATAGTTATTTTTGGTATATTTAAATTTGTAACCTGAGCCATTCTAGCTATTTCTCCTGAATATTATAAGTTTTATGATTTAATTAATTAATTAAAAAAGCAGAACCAAAAAGGATAAAAGGAAAAAAAAATGATGCGGAGGGCTTACTGATGAAATAAGCGCGGGTTGCGATATATGTCTCCGGACGGAATGTAGTCGTCACCGCCGTTGTCTGCGGACACCGAAGAGAGATTGCTTCTCCTATCAACTAATGCCCTGCGAATCGAGGCTCTTGCTCCGGCGAGTGCTCTTTCGAGCTTTTGTTCTCTGCTTAGTCTTTTTTTCGCATTCTGTCATATACACATTTCATCGATTATCACGCAATCGGAGACGTTAGATTCAGACAATAGAAGAGCAACAAATTCCACCATAACTGATAAAAATTAGCTACTGAGAAAATTTAAGACTAAATCGAAGCAAAACGAAGGGGAGAATAAAATGTACGAGAGAGAGAGAGCATCAATTAATCAATGCGTAAATAAACACTTCAACGGAAAGTGCGAGTGAAACATACGGCTACTATTGGATGACTGGATTTGTTCCGGTGAAGATCATCGCCATGTCCATCGAGAACAACAGCTCGGAGTACTTCTTCACTGGAAACCGAGAATTGAACTTGACGTATTTGCACTTTACTTCTATATAAGCCATCGAACGTGACTGGATCAAAGAACTGGGCTGGAAGAAGCTTAAAGACGATAATGGATATGGCAAGTAGCCAGTAAATTACAAAGAAAAAGAGTCTATAAGAAATCTTCATTGTGTTTCTTTCTGAAGAAGTTTACAGTGTTTGGTTTTCTGGGGAAAATGAGGAGTGATGAATGTGGAGAGAAATATAAAGCATGGCAAGTGTAATGATGAAGCCTGGCATGGCGCTATCTATGTGTTTCAGGCGCACACTAGCTCTGTTGCGAGGGTGGAATGGAAAGTGTGAACAAGTGTTGCACGCAATGACTAATTTGACCTTCCAGATGTCATCTTGAATGACAATCCTGCCCCTGTAAACCAGAAACGTGTTCAGATTGGCCATTCATGTTTGTCAACAAGAGCGATAACTTCCGTTCCCGCCAAAGTTGTAACAACTTCCGTTCCCGCCAAAGCTGTAACTCCAAACTTGGCTCGTTTCGAAGCCCTCACGGAAATTGTTATACTTCGAAGTCATTTTAAAATTAAGTCTTTGTTTTTTTGAAAAAAAGTTAGGATTATTTTCTAGGGGAAAAACCACCAAGTCTTTTAGTAATTAATTTGCCAAAAAATTTCTGGCCAAAACAAAATTACCGAACAAAATTAAACTATTTTTTTCCATTTGTATCCATAGCTCGAGCGAAATTATTACTGGGTTTTGTACTGGTGATAGAATATTATTTTATTACCGTATTTTAAAAAAAAAATTATTTATTTCGACATAAAGGCACAAATATTATTTCTATCTAAAATTTTATGTTATTAATTTAACTTAGCTCTATTAAAAATGTCAAGCCAAAGAAAACCACCTTAAGAATTAATCATTTTAAATTTGCTTTTTTAAAAAAAAAAAAAAAACTAATTAACCATACGATATTCACAATTATTTATTACTTAAATTGAATTCGATCAGGCCAAGTTTTGAGCGTCAATTATTGGGAAACTCTCCCAATATAGTATATTATTTCTATCTCCAACCATCCATTATTTTAATATCTTACTCAATCCAATTGCTGTTTATACGTTTTTCTTATCTTTGATGGATGAACGTGAACAATGCGTTATATATGTTATGTTGTTATGATATTGTACTCAAACATAACATGAAGGGGAGGGTCTATAATATGATTTCCTTTTCCCCCAAAAGGCGAAAATGTGTGTAGAACAGGAGATGAGCGTCTCTGCTTCCCTTACTCTTCACTTTTTATGTAATGGATCAACTTATTAGTGCTTGTTTGTGACCTCTACAAGCTATACACACTTTGAAATAGATGCTTGAATTAGTTTATATAATGGAGAAAAAGTCGTTGATTAAGTGGTCCTGGATGGTGATTGGTGAATAACAATAAAATGGAAGAAAGGGCTAAGGGTAGGTCTCCTGGGCTTGTGTACACCAAAGCTGGGAAACACTTGTCCATCACACCAAAATGGAGGCAATCATTTTCCCGACTTCCTAATTAATGAGAAGAATGGTGATCGATCATCACACTGCTTCGTCACTTTATCAATGATATAAACGGGCTTTGAGAAGTTCCTTAATAGAATAAAGTACGTTTCGTCACCCCCAAAAGAAAAAGAAGTTAGTTCAAGGCTGATTATATTGTTTTCCTCTTCCCTCAATCTTGTGATCGAGTCTCAGTTCATGGACGGGGATGTCAATATCAGAAGCTTTAGGTCCTGCCTACTTTTGATTGCATAGTTAATTTTATTTTTTTTTTTCACAAAAAAAAAAAATCGCAAGGTTGGGTTCATAAGTATGCTTCAAGTTTTCCCCAAGAGAAAAGCTCTGGTTTCCCAAATCCCACCTACCTTTATATGATCCGCCCAATCATTGGGGCGCCCTCTGTTATCCTTAATCCGCATAAAAGTATCAGACTTGCTTTCCAACATTAAGGCAATTTTTGGTACCCAAAACAATGTTTTATAAAAAGATAAGTGCATTTTCATTTTTTTTGAAAAATACTTTTATTGTAATAAACAGTGCATGATATTTTCATGAGATACATGAAATGATGAAACACATCACACAACATTTCATTAAAATTGCATTTACCTCCCCTTATTTATTTATTTTTCAAAGACCAAGCAGAAGTGGTTGAGGCCCGTCTCCGCAATCACTGAAATTTCGAATAAGCAAATTGTTTTATATCTAATATTCATAATCTTAAAATCATTAAAAAAATATACTAATAGATGCAAATTAATCTAAAGTCAGCATTGTATAGAGAATTCATATCTACACAATGCTGTCTTCTTTTTTATGCATAATAAGGCTTTTAGGTCTGGACCCGGCGTGCATTTTTCTTTTGGTATTAGAAGCTCTTCTCATCTTCTCGTAACGTATTAGACAATCGTAAATCATCTTCAGTGATAAAATCCGCACTATAACAAAAAGTTATACAAACACTTGAAAAAAGAAAGACGAGAAAAGAGCACTGAGGGACAAAGAAATTCACTCAACTGTAGAATCATTATTAAAGGAGAAAGCAAGTGGGATGGGATGATTTAAGAACCACCATCAGCTACCTCCATGGCTCAATGAATGACGCACAGCTTTCTGGTGAAGGAGCCTGGTTTTGAAGGCAATTACTGTTGATTATGAACTTCCTACAATGAAATGTACATTGGGCCGGAGAGGCCCATGACTAGCAGCCCATCGGCCCACACTCTCATCGGAGTGTTTGGCGTTAGCTATTTTTAAGAGGTTTGACTGACTCATTCTAAATATCAGAAAAAATTACAGTCAGGTCCTAGGTAATTAGAAAAAATAAAAAAAATGGTTCATTGAAATCTCAAAATGAAAAAACGGTCTTAAGAACTTGTCAATGACACCTCTGATGTTATCAATGACCCACTTCTGGAGTTGTCAATGGGACATTTTTTTATTTTTTCTCTTGTTGAGGACCTTGGGTATAATTTTCCCAAAATACTATTGTGAATACAGTTCAGTGGAGTTAATTTTGAGCCTAACCTTTGATACTCCTGTTCTCTTAAAGTTTCTGGCAATTCAGTCAAAAAAAAAAGTTTCTGGCAATTACTAAAGTCTGAAGCCAAGCCATATCTACAAATCTGAACACATATTTCAACGCTGATTATTACATAAGCAGTTGCTCAAGTAAGCGATAGATGAAACATGTGGTCTATTGGCAAGTGATCCCTAGTTTCTTCAGTGATGCACGAATGTCATCGACATCCATCTTTTCAGCCTGCGCGACACTGGCATCTTCCAGAGGCAGAACATCTTCGAGTGGATAACTTCTGTTATTATGAAGCTTACGCGCATCACCAACATAACCCTTCAGAATCACAGTTTTGTGGATCCCTCCGACCAATCCTTCATAGTCAGTGTCTCCACATTCTCCCACAAATACCACGGTGTTGGACAAATCCATTCCCCAACGGACATAGAGGTACCTTTAGAGGATAATGAAAGCAATTATCAGAGGCAAACACATGATTCATCAATAACATGCTCAATAAAGAGGCTAGGTAAAGTTAGGTGTTGTGTTCATGCAAGTTTATGATCATAGGCTCCCTGTCTCATGTAAAGAACAATATGTTTTCACACGCTAACATGAGTATGAACATATATAATTAGCCTTTTCATCTGGATGATAACTCTTGTCCAAATCAGGAGAAGATAGTACTCCCTCCGGTCCTAATTATAAGACAAAATTGATTTTTTTGGATAAATTAAGGAAGCCAATTTAATCACTTTAGAGTATTTATATTTTTAGTATCCTTAAATTATATATCAGTTTATTAGTCAAATTAATTAGTTTGAAAAAAAAAATATAAAAATAAATATTCTAAAGTGATTTAATTGATTTCCTTAATTTCTTCAAAAAAGTCAACCTTATCTTATAATTAGGACCGGAGGGAGTAATAAAATTTTGTGTTGCTTACCTATGCCTATTTAGTTTCTGCACTACTTATTACCTAAAACTCTATTGATAATCATCTGCAATTTTCAGCTGGAGCTGCCATTTTCAAACAGCAATCACTGTTGTAAACAGAAAGATTAATCAAGACAAGTCACTAAGTTTTAGTCTAGAGATCCACATCAAATATTTTGAACAAGTGTTCGGAAGTGATATATTTCACAAAGATGTCATCAGTTTCTAGGCAATCTGCCAAGGATTAATAGTACTCATAGGAAAATTATTATTAGCAAAGGGTTCTCATTTAGGGTCTGTTTGCATAGCGGTGTGCGAGATGAAAACGTATGATAGGAAAAAAATGCATGTTTGGCAAAGCGTTAATCTTACTTTTGGGTCAGAATGCGCGATATTAGCAAAGCAGACTCATGCTGCTTCTCAATAAAAAGCCACGGCGTGGCAGTAGAGAGGGAAGAGAAGCATGGAAAAAAAACAAAGAAACACCATTTGCTTTTAAAAAAAAGATAAAATAATTATAAAATAGTACCCAAAATTTTGAGGTTTGTAAAAATACCCTGAAAATAATAAAATAAATAATAAAACTTAATTATGAGTCACCCAATTAATCTCCATCATTATTTTTTTATTAATCTTTAAAAATCTAAAGAAATAAAATAATATTGCATATTTTTTGCCAAAAAAAAAAAGCCACTTCTGCCACCGCTAATCTAAAAGGGCCAAAGTTAGAAAAAGTCACTTCTTTCACCGTCAATCTAAACACAAATTATATTTAAAATCTAACTTTTATAAAAGTCATATTGTAAAAAAGTCACTTTTTTCACCACAAATCTAAACAGTCACTTAGTTGTTATAACATTGGCTAAAATCTTAAGTATGTAATGGTGAGGCACGAGCTGAATTATCCTCTGTACATACATAGTTTGACCCTCAATTTCATCAATAAGCTAGGTAGCCACTATTAGTAAAAAGAGCATCGATAAACTAGATAAAATTAGAAAAAATAGCAAGTCTGCCAGACTGGTTTCACATCTGTACCTGAGTGCTTGGCATCTGGAAGCTAAGACAGGGATGACGTTCAACCTTGTCCCATTTTGACAATATATAGCATTGCAACGAAGAGCTTGAATCCTCATTATTTTCCGAAGTTCCCTAACTGCAGGAAGCTGTCATTGTAGAATAATAACCAAACTTGTCAAAACGTTAACAGATAATTAACAAGGATAAACATGCTAAAGCACTGGTGTTTCATCATGTGACAAACCAACTACACATGCCAAAGAATAAGGAAAGTTACCGATGTAGGGTCTTTCACTTTAAATGAATAGCAATGTACAGTTGATCCTGCTTCATCTTCAGAGATTACAGGTCCGTCCTTCGTTTTATCGTTGATTGAAGCAACCCAACGAACCAAAGTCTTTCTCAGATCCTCTCCACCCCATCGATAATCGGTGTGAGATTGATAATCTGAATCTACAACAAAAGGAGGTCCAGTAGAACTCTTCTCTGAGGTTGCAGATGGATAATAGAGCTCCCCACCACTGTTACATATTAAAGCATCAAAATCTGATGGCTCCAAATTTTCTGTAGCTATAAGAGAATTTATCTCAGTTATTGTCAAGGAAGTTGACAATATGAATCCAATCAAACCAGCATCCCTGTCCTTCTGCACTGCCTTGATAATTTTATTGAGAATTTTAAGAAACTCTGAGATGTCATCACAAGCAATTACAAAAATGTATTTCCTCCTCCTCAATGACTGGGTCATACTTACTGCTTTGCTGTCTTCTTTATTTATTGACCCTACTTTTGGCGTGCTGTCAATGGCATTCTTTGACAATGTCGACGCAGCATGTTCTGTCTTGCTCTTTCCACTAACAGTATTTTGTTTCGAGATATCTAAAGCATTATCAAGGTTTACACCATCCAGTGAAAGCTTTAGGTCCAGTGACAGATCTTTTACATCTCTCAAGGAATCGCTGGGTGAATCTGTTTCTGAAGCTTCATCTTCAGCATCACTTCGCTGCCATCTTGGCTTCCTTGGTTTTAAAGTGGCTATTCGAGCTAAGTAACTCTTACAGTGCTCTGGCCAAGAGAAAAAGTGAATATTTCTTAGCCCATTCTGCTGACACTTTGCCCAAAGTTGTTTGTCGGATACAAGCTTAAAAAGAGCATCAGAAATGGCTTGTTGATCATGGGGGTCAATTAGAAGACCATTGTCGAGAACCTGATAATATCAAATAAATCAGTCGTTATTCATAAAGAAGTTATTATATAAAGCTTCAATTCATTATGTATTCAATTTTCAAGGGAATTTGTATTTTCTGAATTCTGGTAAGGTCGCGGCAGATTGACACACCTGGTGAATATCAACAGGGCCACCGTTTTTTGTCGCAACAATAGGCAAACCATGAGCTGCTGCCTGGGAACAAGAACGTTGAATTAGAATTTTCTACTTGTTCATTTCTTAAAAACAACAGAAACTGCAATGAAGGTTAAGAGAAGCACCTCAATCAAAGTAAGCCCAAATGGCTCGATAAAAGCTGGATTAATAAAAACACCCTACAAATATTTCCAAGAAAAAAAGAGTAGAGTGAAGAATACATCATGTGAAAATTAGGAGCTGTCAAGGTATATAGCAATTTGTCAGAGGATTGTATTTGAATAACGTGGGATTTTATGAAAATGGAAAAAATAAATTTATGGTGATTTATTATACCAGTGAATTAGATTACCGCATTTCGACCAAAAAAAAAAAAATTAGATTACCGCATAATTAATAACATTATGCAATTCTATTTGATGAACAATCTAGCTAAGCAACCTTGGATCTTGCAGCTAGACGATAGATATCAGGAACCTCATACTGCTTGTGGTGTTTAGGATATGCCACTTGACCATATAGATCATATTTGTCAATTAGGCTAAGGATTGAAAAGAGCACAGAAGCATTTGTTGTAGACATTTCTTCAATATCATCTCGATTTCCCATTATCAATGTCTGAAACAGCAGAGCAGCGTAGGATTAAAGAGGAACAGCTATGAATAAGAAATGTTGGACAGAACAAGCAGTGTTAGCTCAACTAATTGAACGTACAAGGTTAGCTAGCTCCCTCAGCGGGCGGCATTCTCCAAATGCTTTGACTAGAGTAGTCAGATTTTTTTTGGGGTCTGGCCGGGCGAGTGCGAGTATCATAGGCTTGCGAGGATTGGAGAAAAAACGCATGATCTGTAAGTCAATGGTAATGACAATGTAAGAAATATATAAATCTAATATATACAGAACATATTTTCTTTTCCAATTATCAAAAAAGAGTAGCTACGTGTTATCACCAATTCAAAGTAAAGGAGAAGGAGTAGCTTTGACCTCAGACCAAATTGGTGGGTCAGGAGCAGACTTATCTTCGTTCTTTTCCGCTTCATCCAGATCGGGTGGAACGATATTATTGAATTCCATTCCCGGAGGAATCACCTTGACGTATATGAAAATTTAGTTTAGAACAAGTCGAACTTAAAGGAAGTATATCCAATCGTAAAAAAGATGATAAAGGAGAAGTTTCATCTTGATACTTACAACCATACGAGGCATAAACCTGCCATGACAGCTTACACCCCTCTTCATCCTCGCTCTCAATTTGCATGCTAGGACGGGATCAAAGCCATCATAAAGACGCCATTGCTCCTCAATCTCCTGTCTTGTGCTGGTTATGACAACTTCAGAGACATCGAGGGTTAAATCCTCCGCTTCTATTCGCCGCATTATTTTGTAGGTAGCATTAATTTCTTCTCTTGAGTGCCTTCCTTGTTTTAAAAGCTGGTCAAGCTTATCTCATCCCAGTGAATGGCCAGTGAAGATCATTGGAACATTCAAAGATCCAGATAGAAGAGCAGCAGAGTCACCCGCATCGGCGTAATGTCCATGAATAGCTGCAGGGCGGACTGGTTCATCACCACCAAACTCTTCACCCAGAACTTTGGACATTTGGATAATGTGCTTCATTGCACCATCAACAAACTCAGGTATATACGGCCAAAGGCGTTCTTTTGGTATATACTTATCTTTTGGGCCAAATGGTATACGGATTATATACGCCCCGCTACTTTCCCCACCCTCCTGAGGTGAGTACTCTGAGCCTCTTGGATTCAGCATTTCTGTTGGTTCACCATAGCTCCAGTCTACATCAGGAGCTGATACTTGTCTTGTTAGCAAGTCTACCCTATAAACACCTGGCATCATTCCTAATGCCCTTGCAAGTTCTACCACGTATTTAACCTGAATGTGACAGATAAAGTTTAGAACCACCTGCCAATTAATATCTTAGAAAACGAGCAAACAACGTCCAAAACCTATGATAGTTACCTGACCTCCAGTATCAGAATCACGACCTAATTCCATGTTTTCCCCTCGTATCAAGCCATGAAGACTGTATGAGGAATATTTGAATCTTGCTCGTTAGATGTGAAATATAAAATAAGCTATGGAATGGAACATCAATGCGAATATTTCGTTTGCAGTTATGAATAAGCTGGTGATTTCTCACGCTATAGATCAGTATACAATCCCATGAGGAGCTACTACAAGGAAGAGTTTATACGTTCGTGCCTGATTAAAACGATGTAGAGTTTCTTCTCCTGGTGCTGACGAGCCCAGTTATCCATCGAATCAACAGAACTGGCCCTACTCATTCTTCCTCTAATGCTATCACCATGAGCTGGAAGTTCACCTAAAGTGTCCCCTTTCTCTCCTTCTGATAGGTCTTCTGACATGTCAGCAGCTGTTTCTCTTTGTGCTCTTTCCCGTTCAAGACGACGCCTAGCACGATACCGGGCCTCATCTGCCTCAACCTGACAACGAAATCAGAGGAATAGATGACAACTTCATCAGTTTATGGTGAATGAATTGTGATATATATAAATAGTAACACCATTTTGGTTTCATAATTTTTTTCCCCTTCGGGAATGTGGTTTTCATAATGTTTATTTGTCAAGAAAATAGAGAAAATATGAAGCTCCATTCTGATGTTGAATTTGACATATCAGTTACTGGGTAGCGCCAGGTGGCCAGTGAATTAAAGATCCTATAGCAACATTTAAGTAAACGTGAAAAAGGTCAAAGAACCCGTTTCTTCTTGCGCGCCAAATTCCAAATCCTCCAGCTCATGTTCTCCATTCTGGTATTCCTCTCCTCAGTCCCACCCATCGACGCAGCCTTAACAAAAATTTTAAAAATAAAATTAATAAAAAAGAGAGGATCAGAAGACATACATGAGCATTCATATATTCATATATATATATATATAATATGGCCTGATTGAATAGAGGGGACTGGTAAAGAGAACGTACTCGAAGCCAAGAACGATGGAGATCGGTCTCATCGAATCCAGTGATGACCTCTTCGACGAAGTAGCGGGTGGGATTGAAGCGACCTCTTTCTCGGAGCAGCAGAGATGATTTTGTTTTATGGCGGTCGGCGATCCCAGGCCCAACGTCAAGAATTGCCTTCAAGTAGCTATTTATCCAATCGTTTCCCGCCATTAGGCTCCAGAACAAAAATGTTCAACAAGAAGACGACGAAACAAAAGTGTGCTAGTCAAGCGATTTCAGTTTCACGAGTGCATATGACAGAGATGCATGAGAATGGCGATGAGTGATGCGGAAGGAAGTGAAAGTGGATCGATGTGGCGTGGATGATCTACGGGAACGTCCACGTTCCAAGCTTTGCGACTTCTCTGGAAGGGGTTCGGGCTTTGTGACTCATTTTTGGCTTTCCCTAGATCGCTCCTATTTTACTGCTTCTACTGAGTTTTGGCCATTAGAATTTATGCCATTACCATATACGAGTCCAACATTTTTCTGGCCAACAAATTAAACTAAACTAAGTAAAAAAATAATTTTTTAAAAAAACTGCAAATATCAATTATAATTTAAGCAATTATTTCAGAATCTCCCGCCAGAACACTCGCGTGGCATAACTAACCTCGCGACGCTACTCTTCCATGAGCCAAAAACAAAAAGAACCTCGCGACTCTCTCTTGCCTCCCTCGTCCTCCCTCTGTTCGAGCAAAATGCCCGACAAGTAGACGCTCGTTTCCGATGTGAACTCTCTCCACCACCCACTGGACCATATAATTGAGCTAAAGAAGCACAACATCTCGACGCAGAAAACGATTTGTGGTTCCCGCGTTCGCTAACGTCCCTGTAACATTTCTAAAATGGGCTTCTTCAGCGGATTGTTCTTTGGCTTCTTATTCGGCGTCGGAATTATCATCGCTTTTGCTCGTTATGAAGCTAGCCGATCAAAGCGTCGCTCTGATTTGGTATTTTCCAGATCCATGTTTACATGATTTTGATCCATCATCATCATTATCACTATTATTTTGGCTGCAAGGATATCTCCCGACTCTTTTTTTTTTTTTTTAACACTTTCAGGCGAAGACGGTCGCTGCTTTTGCAAGAATGACAGTGGAGGATTCCAGAAAAATTCTGCCTCCTAAGTTCTATCCACCATGGGTGGTTTTCACTCAGCGGCAGAAGTTAAATTCATCTTATTGTCTATATAATCACATTCACTGCTCCTTGCATTTCAATTTGGTATCTGATAGTCCTTTGGCCTATAATCTGGGCACTGACATTAATTCTTCATCAAATGCAGTTAGATTGGCTCAATACCGAACTCGAGAAAATTTGGCCATATGTTAATGAGGTACTTTCATTTTTATGTTTTCATCTTGAGGAATCTAATTCGATCCCTTGGCTTGCTGGACATTGAATTCGTACATGCCGGGAAAATATCGCTTTCAAACTACGTATTTGTGGTAATATGGCATAGGCAGCATCGGAGTTGATAAAATCCAACGTGGAACCCATTCTTGAACAACATACGCCAGCTATCTTAGATTCACTCACGTTCTCTAAATTGACCCTTGGTACTGTTGCTCCGCAATTTACAGGTTAGTTTGGTCTCTGATATCATTGATCCTGTTCTTGTATGTAATGATATAGGTACCATATGACACTCATGATCAAGCTAAACAGAGTGGACATGTTAAGAAGTTGGTTTGATTTATTCGTTCCCGGAAATATCCTGCTGCTAATGTAAGTTACTGCAAATATGTAGGGATTGCAATTCTTGAAGAAGAAAGCGGACCTGATAAAGTAACCATGGAGTTAGAGATGAAGTGGGATGGTAATCCCAATATCGTACTTGACATTAATACTCATATAGGGGTTGCACTACCAGTGCAGGTAATTAATATATTTTTGTCAACTGCAGGTTTTTTTGCATTCTGATTATTTTGTGGAAAGATTTCATTTATTGTCTTTTTTCTGTAGAGAATGAAAACCAATCCTAAAACAATAACGAATTAACGATGATATAGAGGGGAGGGGGTGGGTCCTGTGCGTTTGGTGTTGCCCCTGCTGTCCCGCTAATATAATATGGGGCCTTTCCAAGTGTTTTTTTTTTCTTTTTTATCGTTAGATTCTATATAAAATGAGTGACATTGTGATATCTTATGAGTAAAAATGGAGATGTTTTCAATTTTTTATGATTTTTTAAATATATTTCAGAAAAATGGTATTTAAGTACTGAATCTTTAAAAAATCATATAAAATTAAAATAACTTCATTTTTTATCCATAAAATATTAAAATATCACTCATTTTATATAGAATCTAATGATAAAAAGGAATAAGAAAAAAACACTTGGAAGAACCCCTTACTGGTGGGGCAAGGCCCCCCGGGGATATAGAGATAGGCAGGCATCTTCATACTGTAATTTTTATAAGCAAAAAATATGCATACTTTTCATTGATTTATGTGTTGGACTGTGAAATTCAGTCTGCTAGTGAGATCATTACGGCCTTGCATTGGTCTTTTTTTCTTGTAAGACATTCCTTATTCTTCGCTTGCTCTTTCCTGGCAACTTGTTCATATAGGTAAAAGATATTGCATTCACTGGAGTTTTCAGGTTGATCTTCAGCCCGCTAGTAGACGAGTTTCCTGCATTTGGAGCTGTTAGTTATTCCTTGTTTCAAAAGGTGAGCGGTCACCTTGTGACTTAATGCCGTCAGGAGGAAATGAGAATACAAAACTGTGGGGAGAGCGAATTAAAATATGAGAAATTGGAAGTTAATGCAATTGAAATAAAGTTTACATTGATTTCTTTGTTTGCCATCAGAAAGATCTGGATTTCACTCTCAAGGTTATTGGTGGTGATATTTCAAGTATCCCAGGGGTGGCTGATGCTATAGAGGTATAAGCCAAATACATCTTTATGGTTTCTGTCTTTCAATAACAAGGCAGCGTTGTGACTTTTCGTCCATATCTAGATGTTACTTCTTTCTACTCTGCTTTCGTTTTTTCCATATATTTCCTCTGTTGGTTCTTAAAGCTGCCTTAATATTTCATCATATGAACACATTGATCTATTATGAAGTTCAACTCCTTAAATGTTTATGCTGCAAGCAGAACTGAAGTTTGATGAATCAACACCTCTAAAATTAAGATCTTTTGACAGAACCTAATTGCCAACTAGGAGTAATAAGATCCAAAGATATGAATATATATAGCGGCAGTTTAATCCTAATACCCTAGGTTTTTGTTAATCGATTATGAAACTTAGGCAGACTAATCTTGCATTGCAGTGTCAATGACCCTTTTGTTAACCCATACAATACTGTTGAGTATATAACAACTTTTTCTGTCATTTATCTCTTCAGGAGACAATTAAGGATGCTATTGAAGATTCTATAACTTGGCCAGTGCGCGGTATTGTACCAATTATACCAGGAGATTATAGGTATGCAAAATCTGATTTGTCAAATAAGGAAAATGATGTATAAAAATGTGGGCGGCAGTAAGTTATTACCTTCTTTCCTAACTAGGATCTAACATGTAATCATGATTGCTCTCCCGCAAAGATTCAAAAGAATGCCTTCAAAGTGATCATGATATGCTTGTTCAAGAAATTGTGGGGTCCATACCCTGAAGAACGACGTGAAGGGATAGTGAGAAACAATTATGGGAAAATAAATTTCTTCTTGCTCCATATGGATAGGCATTTGAAACCCTTTTGCAAGCGATCAGATTGATAGTATTTCGTAATATTTGAGAAGTAACTTTTCTTTGCTGAAGAACCTTTGTGAATATAGATGTTAAAATTTCTTCAATTCTGCATTAGAGGCAATAAGCCAAGTACAGTAGCAAGAGAAGAAAGTGTGAGCCTCGGAGAGAGGGTGGGAGGGAGAGGGATTGTACTATTTAAAAATACTAAGGATGTCACAGTATGTCAATTTAAATTTGTCTCCCGTGAGAACTGTAGTGAGATACCACAATTATCTATGATAAAGTGGAATTTTATGGGCATTTGATGGATGATTATTTCTGTAACATTATAATTAGGTTAGTCAGTTCTATTCGAGGCACAAAATGTTCTTATTAAGCCTAGCTCCACTCTAGCAACCCTTTAAAACGGAAAGAAATCAGTTAAATGCATATTCATCGAGAGAATTACTCCATTATTATCATTAATCATTGTGTTTGCTCTTTGGGGACGTCTCCATGCATGGAAGACATGAGTGGCTTCTTTTTCATATATATATATTGAAGTCAAATGCAATCCATTTCAGCCTGGAGAATAGCTCCCTCGGTTGCAGAATGCAGTGCATGTCATTCAAATGAGACACAAAAAAACGCTATGCAGGGTTGCTTTTAAATTTCTTATTTCATCTTTATTTGTATATATCTACTTGTTTCATAATTTCACCACAAGTACCCTGCATATTCCTGTGGATAATTTGATCTATTTTTCTGTTGAGCTCAACATGGAAAAGGTTTGTTATTTTTACCTTCCAATGCTTATGAATTATTTCTATCTCTTGTCAGTCACCTGGAGTTGAAAGTGCATGGAACACTAGAAGTAAGACTGGTGCAAGCGAAGGGGCTATTGAATAAAGAACTGATAGGCAAATCCGATCCTTTTGCAAAGTTATTTGTACGTCCGCTTCGTGACAGGACCAAGCAAAGTAAAACAATCGTAAGTCAACCTTCCCCTGAGGAAGCTCTGTTGATTGTTTTTGGTTGTTCATTAACAAACGGTTGGAAATTTTCAGAATAATGACTTGAATCCAGTTTGGAACGAGCACTTCGAGTTCGTTGTTGAAGATCCTAATTCACAAAGCTTCACGGTACGGATTTTTGATGATGATGGTCTTCAAAATGCGGAGTTCTTAGGCGTAGCCCAAGTTCAGCTAAGGGAACTTGAACCTGGTAAAGTCAAGGAAGTATGGTTAAAGCTGGTTAAGGAATTGGGGGTCCAAAGAGATAACAAATACAGGGGTGAGGTAAGAATTGCATCTCACTAGCGTCTTCGTAATGTATTCGTCTAGACAATGAGCTAATTAGCAGATATCACATTTGTATTTAACTTTGTGTCAGTGGTATTCTATAAGAATCAAGTGGCAAGTTATTCATTAATATTTCATACAATATTCTCGAGTTTCTAGTCTTCTTACATTATATTATACCCGCCTCCCATAGGTGCATTTGGAGCTCTTGTACATCCCAATTGGCCTGGAGAACCACTTTAGCAACCCTTTCGACCCAGATTACTCGTTAACCACTTATGAGAAGACCCTTAAGGATAGGGTTGATGAAGATGCTGCTCCCAAGAAAAATGTTATTGTTAGAGGGGTGCTTTCAGTGACAGTTATATCAGCTGAAGACTTGCCAGTTGTGGACCTCATGGGGAAGGCTGACCCTTTTGTAGTCCTTATGTTGAAAAAATCAGACAGAAAACACAAAACTAGGGTAAGACTGATCAGCTCATTCAACAACAAATTAAGAATAATTAAAATGTTAAACTGATAACTTTGAAGTAAGTTTTGAATTAATGTAAATCAGTTATCATCAGGGTTGCTAAAACGTGTTTTCATCTTGAATTGAACCAAGAATATGTGACAGATTGATATTGATTTCATCTGTAAATTAAGATAATATAGTTTCTGTCTAGTTATAAGGCACAGTATCTTAACTGTTGTAATTTCAGGTTGTAAACGAATGTCTAAACCCAGTGTGGAATCAAACGTTTGACTTTGTCGTGGAGGATGCGTTGCATGACTTGCTAATTGTTGAAGTCTGGGATCATGATACTTTTGGGAAGGTGATTTCTCTTGACTCTGTCATGCTAATGTTGTTTCTTTTTTTAAGGTTCTTCTTATTAGATCCCCATCAGATCACCACTTGTGTTCTTCAAAATTATAAGTAGTCCTAGAATGATCAGTTTACCATCATTTTTGCTGCAAATTTCTTAAAATCGGTATCACATATAAGAGACGAAATGTATGGATCTTGCAGGAGAAAATTGGGAAAGTGATCTTAACATTCACCAGGATTACCTTACAAGGAGAATTTCAGGATACGTTTGCCTTAAATGGTTCTTCAACCGGAAAGATCACGCTGCATTTTAGGTGGAAACCACAACATAAAACGCGAGATCAATCATAGATATGTGATATTTCGCAAAATAAGGCGACGCTTAAAATTATTTCATTTTTTTCACATTTGTCCTCATTTTGAGAAGTTTGACCCAGTAGTTGTTGCCACATGACGAAATCTCAACATTACTTTTTATTCCAGTGTTAAGAAATTGCAATGATTTTAATTTTAGGTTTTTTCAGGCTGTAATTGTTTATTATGTTATGATAGACATTTTTTAATGCGATTTAACAGGATATACGCTTCTAAAAAAAAAGGAACTGAAAGTTAGAGAATATGAACTTTAAATACGTTTTGTCATGTTTATCACTTTAATGTTTCTATTTAAAGGTATAAACTAGTTATGTTTACAATAGGACATCGTAAGTGGAGGATTTTATATACAGTGTGTCACAAGTTTCAGAAGATAAATGCTTATACTAATTTGAAGATGGATGTTTATATGCATTTGGAGGATTCGATGATGAATTTCAATTGAAGATCTCTTCACCTTTCTAAGGTATAAATGTTTCTATTGAAATCTTTAACATGTAAAAAGCCTAAGGAAAATATTATTTCGGTTCTCCAGTATTCTTTTGTGATCATTTCTCTCAAAGTGGGTTAGTTGCTGAGGAAAGTGGTAAAGGACATAAATATAAGTGGAGGCTGACTTGGGCCACTCGCCGAGAGCTGAGTGGTGAGAAGTGAGATATAGATACAAAGGTGGATCTTTTATTTTCTAAAACGGTGGCCGTGGTATAAGTTAAACCACCTTTTGTGGAGTTGACTCCCTATCATTAATTTTGATCAATGATCACTCCATCCCTAAAGTTGGGTGGAATTGCTGGTACACATCCATTACGGAGTCATCATCCCGCCTTCATTTTTATAATTTATGGACATTAATTATATCGTTATTCATCCATTAACTAAAGTATTTATGCGTTATTAGAGTTCTCTCCATGATCTAATTACTTTTAATTTGTCTCCGTTGAACGTTGTTTATTGGTTCAATTATGCCAAAATGAAACTAAAAGGCATGTCTTTATTAAATTTAACACGGCTTTGCAGTAATCACTGCTATTTATCGACCAAGAAGCAGTAGTTTCTAGCTGTATACATACCATGCAAGGGAAGGGAACATGAGTTTGAAGCTATTCCGTGTTTTTTAATTGAGGGGGCAATGCGTAAATTTAGCAATAAATAATTCCGTTATAGGCACCCATAAAATTAATTATTTTTTATTTTAAAAATAGATATAAATAATTTATTTTGAGGTGGATAAAACAACACGCTTAAAGAGATTTAACTTCCGTCACTTTTTGAATTATGGGTTATAGCAATCTTTTCTATCTCTGGTATTTAAATATTTTTTTAATGAAAAAATATCACTTAGACCTTATATAAACAATTTTATTTTAGTTAACCTTCAAAAGATTTTAAAATTTCACTGCACCCTCGAGTCAAAATGAAATTAAGGTTTTTCAGTGAAAAGATAATAATACCCCTCCTTTATTATTATTATTTTTTCCACCAACTCATTCATATGTTTATTTTGTAAATGTCTTTATTTGTCTTGAAAATGCACATATATTTCTTATAAATGCTCATATGAAGGGTATTATTGCATTTTTACTGACAGAACTTAATTTTATTTTGACTTAAAGGGGTGCAATGAAATTTCAAAATCTTTTGGAAGTTAACTAAAATGAATTCGTTTCCATTGGATCTAAGTGATATATTCCCATTAAAAAATATTAAAATAATAAAGATGTAAAAAATAATGAAAGTTAAGTTTCCTTAACAACATTGTTATATATGCTCCCAAATAAATTATTTATGTTTTCTTTTACGCCGATTGTTCACTGATAAATTTGTACTTTCATCCTTTAAATAATAGTGAAATTGACTTGACTCACTACAAATTATGCTATTTAAAGATCCGAAAACGTCATTTGATTCAGAGGAGATACACCTCAAATGCAATGTAAGATGAATCTTCTACTTCCAGCTAGAGAAATTGTAATATTATGACCGTTTGCTTCCAAGTCCCTGCAATATTGGATCTGAACTCCATTACTAACATTCCTTACAATATCATTTGCTTTTAGGCTAAATACTTGATCGGCCATCTTCCCAACAAAATATCTCTAATTAATAATATTACGTTGACCTGTCTCCCTATTTTGTGGAAAACTGGAAATACAACAGCACAATAATTGTTTGTTTGGGTTCACGTTTGAATCTCTAAAAGCACTTATTCACATAAATCTAGATAAAATTTCTCTTACTTACTTACCTTATATATTATAAATCATTATTGAAAAGTTATTTTTAAAAACTTAAATCACTATTCTAAGTAAATAGTAGCCGTATCTCCTTTGACTTATAGGGGATAGACTGATAAATTCCAACAACGCCAGCGTCCCCGTAATTTTTTTTAAACGAAAATTTATATAAAACACGGATTATTTTGGTCCTACATTCTGGCCAAAAAAAAGAAAAAGAAAAAGGGATAATTTTGCTTTATGTTATGTGTATACGGGGCCAATCCAATTTATCCCTCAGAGTCCTCGCTCTAAAATTTAACATAATTAAAAAATGCCGGCTTTCTCCGTCACAAGGCGCAAGTTCACTGTCGTTAATTAAACCCCCCGACGATGATCTAATGGGTTCTCCGGACCTGACAAATATTTTACGATATCTATATTTAGTTGCTCCCATATTTTTAATGTTTGTTTGGTCAGTCCCTCGATGAATCGATGACCTATCAACTAACTCAATTATGCTCCGAAAATTCCACTTCATCTTTTGGTCCACCTGCATAATTTATTTCCCAATGCGATGGCATAATTGATAATTCCAACGATAAGCTCACCAGAAAAAACAAATACAGATATGTCCACGCACATGTCTATCTATTTTAAGGAGGACCTGCAAATTTATTATGCGCTGATTTGGAATAGTTTATTTTTAGATAATAAATATTTATAAATCGTGATTCATAGTATACGAGATAAATATGTGAAAGAAAATTTATCTCGACTTATGTATTAAGGACTTATTATCTAAAAATAAGTGATTCTAAATATAGGCTATATGTTGACAACAATAAAAAAATACAAATTTATTATAGGATGGATGGATGTAATGTAAGACCCCAGTGAGAGAAAATCGATATTTATTTGGTAAGTTTTGAATTTTTTGGATAGAAATAAATAGGTAATAATAATTTAAAGGTGGTAATATGGGTTGGGACTGTGAGCTGAACTCGCTCAACTCTATAAAATAGGTGGTTTGGGTTCTATAAAACTAAGATCACATTGATACGGTTCTTTTGGGCCCGAATATATATGGTCTCAACTCATGACGGGTTGGATCACCAGGTTGGTGGGTTGGCCCTTTTTTTTTAAAACTAAAAGGGAAGAGCCATTAGCCAAGGCCCAACCTCCAACAGTCCAAAACCGTTACTCTAGAATTCAGCCTAGTACTCCTACTCCTTAGTCCTTACTCCTTAGCTTGGTCAATTCTCTTTTATTTTTGCTTGAAATAGTCTCTCACTCCCTATCTCTTTCATGGCTCACGCTCTCAATTTCAAAAATTAAAAATAAATCTCAACTCTCTTTAATTTATAATGTATTTTTAATTTTGTTATGTTTAAGTGTGTAGAAAAAACAATCTTAATATAAAAAAAATTAATATATTATTAAAAAATTGAAAAAAAAAATATGGGTCTCAACCCAACATTATAGAACGATTATAGGTTTATCAACCCATATTGATATAATTTTTTTAGATCTACATCCATATAACTCAAACCCATGACGGGTTTCATATATTCGGAGAGCAACCTGTGAGACATGTTGACCAGCTGAAGTAATGACAATTTGACAGCTGAAACTTAATTTTAACACTTCCCTCTCTTTCGCTTTCTCTTCGTCATTCATCCACATTACTCTGAACTTTTTCTTTTGCAAGAATCCTCCCTCCCAATCCCATCTTCTACTCGTTCCCTTCGGTGGGTGCATTGCTTCGGATTTGCCGCAACAAGGAGGTTGATTTTTCTATTTGTCTCCGTCTTCTTTCTCTCTGGCCAGAATTAGCAAGCACGCTAGATTTGGGTTTTGGATCTCAACCGCACAAGTTGCTGAAGTGACGTCTTGAAGGGAGTTTCGGAGATCTCGCTGAGCCTTGCAGATCTTTGCAATTCCTGAGGTTTCTCCGGCTGGGCATAGTTTGGTCGATTATGGGTTGGAAGTACAAGGCTGGTTTGTTCTTTATAGCCGCCGTTGTTCTGATTTGGGTCACCTCCGCCGAAGTCACTCAGGTGACCTTTCACCTCCTTTTTCTGCTGAATAAAACTCTTCTTAAGTTTCTTTCAGAGTCTGTGGGATTTATTTTGTGAATGTGCTTTTGTATATGTTTCTATGGTTGAAACCTGCTTTTTTTTCTTTTCTTTGGTTCCTTTCAATACGGGTTTCTTTGACACCTATTAAATAGGATTAAATGATTTTAGGGTTAATATCTGTAGGCCATAACGTTGCACTGCCTATTAATCACGCAATTCATTAAGGAGTCTTTGTGCTTGAGAGATGGATGCAAGCTGATCTTTTGGCTTAGTGTGACTTGACGTTAAAGCTTCCCTAGAATTAAGATTCCTACTGACCAACCATTTGAAATTTTATATTTCAATCATAAATCCTCATTTAAAGATCAAAGTTCTGTTGATGTAACAATTGAAAGCTGGATGCGTATTACTAACGTGTCTCTTGGACACTGGAAGGAGATGAAAGACACACCTCCTGTTAAATCTCGTTTATCCCAGAACCAGAAGACATTATGCTTGAAATTTCATTGTTGCAAGTTACCAGGTTCTCTAGAAACATGGCATTTCGCCTCTGCCTTTTAATTTGCTTCCTCAGAATCCTGATCCACCCGTGATGTATTTCATGAAAGTGATCTAATATATTGAAATTTAGCTCAGGGGGCATCTCTTTGTGGGAGACATGCATTGCCATGCAATGTGATAGCATCTATGCTTTATGCCTAATGTACAGGTTTTTTTGGAGGAAAATGGGGTATCATTAAGGTCTACAGATATATTCCTCTTAAAAATGTATAATTATCAACTGTGCAAGGCATTTCAGCATTTGATAATGCTATTCTGATCATTATCTTTCTTGACAGGATATTTTTACGGATTATAAACAGCCATTTGCTGTGACATATCTTGGAGCTTCTCTCATGGTAGTTTACCTCCCACTTGCTTTCATAAAGGACTGGTTGTGTAATCTACTTAAACACCCCTCTTCTAAAAGTGGTAAAAATGTGGAAAGCAAGGATGAGCCTTCTTCTGAGATTGTTTCTCCTCTCAAAGGCAATGGAATGCAGAAACACTTTGAACTGGAAATACTAAAAGATAGTGAATTAGACCTTTCAGCTCTTGATGAAGGAAATCCATTGGTGGCTAGACATAGTGATAAACATGTGCTAAAGGCAGAGAAGGAACTTACTACTTGGGAAATTGCTAGTTATGGATTTTTCATTGCCCCTATTTGGTTTTTGACCGAGGTGAGTTACTTCAAATGATATCCTCGTATATGCAATGGTTTTTAGATTCATATTTTTTTCCGTATACTAATACTGTATATGTGTCTGTTTTGACTTATTTGAAAATCCTGACCATTATAACCAGCCATGAATTGACTATTAAAAATATATCAGGATTATATTGCTTGTGCTCATAAGTAAGTCTTTTCTACCGCAAGTTTAAACAGTCCTTAGATTTTTTTGGTTTTCCCTCATCATTTGACAAGTCTTTAATGAGAGTGCTGGTGGATTATATGAACAGGTATTCTTTGACCCATACTTGTAACGCAACACACACAGACATGCATCATTGTATATCTGATATCTTTAACACCCCACGAATAAGTTTTTCTGCATATCTATGATTGTATTATGCAATAAATCTAGCATGTAACACTTCATCACAACTTGCATTTTTTCAGTTCTATAAAGTAATTCGATTAAATTCTACCCAAAATAGTTAGACCACTGGATAGATAATTGTAATAGCCCAATAATTTGGAAGCTATACAGATTTAAGAAGCTGGGTTGACTTGTTCTTAGCGCATCTTTTTTGTTTTTTTTTGTGAACTACGACTTTAAGGTTGTTCTATGACAACATCAGGGAGCGGAAATTTGAGTTTATTAACTTTTATTTTGGCTGCTTTCAGTATCTATCAAATGCTGCCCTTGCGCACACAAGCGTTGCAAGCACGACAGTATTATCATCTACTTCAGGACTTTTCACTCTTTTCATTGGTGCATCCATGGGTCAAGACTCTTTAAATGTTGCCAAAGTAGTTGCTGTGTTTGTCAGTATGGCTGGGGTTGTCATGACAACTCTGGGGAAAACTTGGGCGGCAGACGACTCACAATACAGTGCTGAGTAAGCATTTTCTCTATTTTCATGATCACATTGCCTATATTCTAATCTGAATTTAACTGATTAATTAGAACTCAACCAAACTGATATTAATGCAGTGGAATGTATTTTTTTAATGCTCTATATTGAATGAGAAGTTGTGAAATGCTACATAAACTGTTTAATTTTGAAATGCTTATGCCTGTCATTTAAAACAAGAAAGAAGTACATTCCTCAGAAATGACAGGAAAAAACCATGTCTGCATGTGAGACTGGGATAAAATGTGGGATCCTTAAAGCCCTTCACCATTAATGCTCAGAGAAATTGTCACAAACCATATGAAAGCTTAGCTGACAATTATTTTTCTTAAGACGATTAAACTACGCTGAATAGTCTCGTCTGTTATGCAGCCAATTGTCATTTCAGAAGATATTCACATTTATGTAGACGTAAATGTATCCATGACCTTGCTCTTTGTAATGCTTTTCTTTTTGGGCGTTGACAGTTGATATTTGTGTTCAGCAATGAGAAACGCTCTCTAGTTGGAGATCTTTTCGGCCTTCTCTCAGCCATGTCATATGGTCTCTTTACTGGTTAGGCAATGCCTCAGCGGTCAATTAAATTAGTTCTTTGTTCTGTCAGTTAGTTTTGAATTTTAATGAATGACAGTCATTTCTTTTATTATTAATGTTACAGTTCTTCTGAAAAAATTTTCTGGTGAAGAGGGGGAGAGGGTTGATGTGCAAAAGCTATTTGGATACATCGGATTGTTTACACTTGTTGCCCTATGGTGGCTTAGTAAGTCTACTATTTGCACTGCCTCTGTGCTTACTCGTTACTTTGCTTTGCTAAATAGATTACTAATTCTCGGATTTATATTCTTTCAGTCTGGCCACTGACAGCCTTAGGAATAGAGCCTAAATTTACGATTCCCCATTCTGCTAAATTGGATGAAGTGGTTCTTGCTAATGGATTTGTTGGAAGCGTACTGTCGGACTATTTATGGTACATGAGATCAATCTTAATAATTCATGTGCTCGCTGGTGCTCAAATTCTAATGTTAAAAATGTTGCTCATCCACGCAGGGCACTTAGTGTCGTATGGACTACCCCACTTGTGGCCACTTTGGGCATGTCACTCACCATTCCTCTTGCTATGGTGGCTGACATGATCATCCATGGTCGGCATTATTCTGCAATATATGTTCTAGGCTCGGCTCAGGTACTTTGTAATCTCTCAAGATTTCTTCTCCGTGCTCATGTCTAGAACATTTTCTACTGTCTATGATCTCATATATGGGTTTTTTCTCCTTTCCTTTTCACACATTAAAATCAGAACTGTTTTGGCAGGTGTTTTTAGGGTTTGTGATAGCTAATCTTTCAGACCGGTTCTCGAAGAAATTGGGATTGTAACATTTTGTGTCGAACCGTATCTTAAATTTAATCTCTACAAAAGATATTCTTTTACTGGGCTCCACTGTCCTGGTTGGGTGCTGTGCCACAAATGTCTTTGTCCTGGTTTGGCATCCTCATAAAAGAAATAAAAGGAAGAAAGAGGACAAGAGGGTGTATATTTTATACTGTATTCGTTGGCTGTGTATATGATTCTAGAGTGAGGAAGTATTTACTCTGACTTTTGTAAACATGATTACTTGATTAGGTCTTGTTAGCAAGGCTGTTTCTGTTTGTCATTTTAACATAAATCGTCAAATCCAATTTTCCAGTTTATTTTTTCCTGTTGTCTGGGGCCTCATGCAATTATGTGAGTGGGAATATAATTATTCTTTTTGGTCTTTACATTTAAATACATACATATATCTATATATGATCACAATTATTAGATAAATTTTTTGCTTACTAAAAGAACGAAGGTCTTGGACGGTCCTTTGCAAGGTTGGAATAATTAGTATTCACAGCTTCATAGACGGACAATATAAACACGTGAATATAAGATCAAAAGTAAATAATATACGAGTAATTTTTATATTTTTGTAATAAAAATGTAGTGAAATGTAACAAGTATATAATTTGAAGAAAATGAACAAGAAATATTTTACTAGGGAGGTGGAATTCTGAAGGAAGGAACAATTATCTTAAAAAAACAAAACAAAACAAAACCCCATCTATCATAATAATACACCCACAAGAATAATGTTCAGCACACTAGTGTAAGACATTGATAACCCCTGATTTTGCATCACTTTCTGTATAATCTTGTACAATGCAGAAGCACTACTCACAGGACAATCTTTGTCAACAAAGCAGGGGCTACCTTCTTCAGCTGCCTTACAAAAGTAGTGGATCCAATGAAACCTTACCCAGAAAGGTCACCCCATTTCATTGCACATATTTGCTCAAATCAAGCAATCAAATTCATCATTTCTGGTGCTTTATCTCTCAAGTAGTCCCTAACCCTGTGTGACGTATCTGTGCTCCCCTGTATCTGTAATTTTCATAAACTTAAAATCTGTGAGTTTGCCAAAGACCACTCATATTGTCCACAACCCCAACAACTTTTTACTCCAACCTTGTTGCAGAAATTCACTTGTTTCCTCACATGACAATTGAAATGTGTGTTCATCTGAGGTACAGCAGGTGGAGCATCAACTACAAGAAAATCTAAGTTCTCCCTAATAGACATCCTTTAGAAGCTGCTTAATTAGCCCATTTTTGTGTCTAACCAAGGCTGCTCTGGTGTATTTCTTCTTGCCCTTATAGCCCACAAATGTTAATGTCAAGATCTTGTTAAGTATCTTTTCGGATTCGGAAGATCCTTTTCAGTTTTCATAATCAACATTCTTGGACCATCTTGCTCAGGAAATTTAAATGCAACAAAGGTAAATACTGTTGGCACTATTGCTTATGATGTATTTCCTCTCTTAAATTCTTTCAGCTCAATGTCAATTGATTTACCCTAAAACCTTATTTATTCCCTTACTCCTTCTACTCTCTCGAGATCTTATTCTTAATATAAGATTCATTTTATAATTTTAAAGTAGATTTTATATTAAAGATATGAGAGAGTGCTTGATTAGAATCATAGAGCTAGCCCTTTTCATTTTTTTTTATTGTTTCAATATATTGATCTTTTTATTAGAAATGATCCATATGAGATTCAAAGCATCAAGCTCCGTTTAACTACACAGGAAATTAAAACGTAAGTTCATATCGTTTCATTTTTTTTAATTAAAAATTAAATGAAAGAACTGATGAATCAATTTTCCCTTTTTAGACTAAGAATATAAGCTTTTAATCCAAGCAGAAAATCTAAAATACTTGCTTAATATTTCTTGGCCAAAGATTGTGGGATTAATTTAAGCACTAAAGCATTTATGAATTTGATTATTTGAATGTGAAGCAGGGAAAAAAGTATTTATCAGCAATTCTTCCATCAAAGGGAAAATCGCTGGAAAATACCAAATAAGCAAATTAATTGCTGATTGCTACCAAGTGTGCAAGCGATCTTCCGTGTGTGCAAGCGATCTTCCGTTTTGTGCAAACCATCTTCCATGTGTGCAAAAATCTTCCGTATAAATGTGCAAGCGATCTTCCGTTTTGTGCAAATCATCTTCCATTTTGTGCCAACCATCTTCCATGGTAGCATTCAGCAATTAATTTGCCAAAAAAGTATTTATCAGCAATTCTCCCATCAAAGGGAAAATCGCTGGAAAATACCAAATAAGCAAATTAATTGCTGATTGCTACCAAGTGTGCAAGCGATCTTCCGTGTGTGCAAGCGATCTTCCGTTTTGTGCAAACCATCTTCCATGTGTGCAAAAATCTTCCGTATAAATGTGCAAGCGATCTTCCGTTTTGTGCAAATCATCTTCCATTTTGTGCCAACCATCTTCCATGGTAGCATTCAGCAATTAATTTGCCAAAAAAGTATTTATCAGCAATTCTCCCATCAAAGGGAAAATCGCTGGAAAATACCAAATAAGCAAATTAATTGCTGATTGCTACCAAGTGTGCAAGCGATCTTCCGTGTGTGCAAGCGATCTTCCGTTTTGTGCAAACCATCTTCCATGTGTGCAAAAATCTTCCGTATAAATGTGCAAGCGATCTTCCGTTTTGTGCAAATCATCTTCCATTTTGTGCCAACCATCTTCCATGGTAACATTCAGCAATTAATTTGCCAAAAAAGTATTTATCAGCAATTCTCCCAAAATCAAATTATAAAAAGTAAAATTGTTAGCCGATGACGATAAAAATCATATTCGTAAAAAAAGAAAAAGGTACTCTCCGATCCCAAACGAGCCTCTTCTCCCCGGCCTGCTAATCTTGCAGATTTCAGTTTCTTCCGTAGGCGAGACCCGAAGAAATATAGCTTTGGTTTCGATCGGCTCTTAGAAACACTCCGCAACCCACCGTCCCATTCTGAGGCGACCATGCACTCCAAAAGACTCCTACTTCCTTTTATTCTGCAGCTATGCTTCTCGATTTTCTCCTCATCCTCCGCTCCCGCTACTGGGTACGATTTTTTTTTTTTAATCTTAGCTTTTATCTACTGTCTTTTTCTGTATCTTCATATGAGATGTAGCTGATAAATCAGTTATTTATTTTTCACTTTTTCTGATATTTGATGTCTTTATTCGCTATTTCCCTTAAGTTTTCTTCCCAATGCTAACTAACCTAGGAAGGTTGGTTTAGGAATATTGGCATTGATACAATCCTCTGATAAATGTAACTTTTGCAGGTCTGCTGAGGGTTACCCTATTAGTGGTCGAGTGAAGATTCCAAGTATGATTTATCCTAAATTTGACGACTTTTTATAAATTGAATTCAAATTTTAGATTGATGTTTCATGTGAGTTTATGACCCATTTCGTTTAATTCTGGCGACCTTTCTTTGCTAGTTGACCAATATAAGATTACTAAATATCTGGGCTCTGGGATCGAGGTAGTGATATGCAGGGTACACCTGGAGACCTGTTGCTCTTCAATGTCAGGAGCGACCATAATTTTACCAATGCTTTAAACGGGATGTATTGAACTTGGACATCTTGATCTAGGTCATTATGTAGAAGTCATGACCTATAAATTGAATATTAATTCATATTAGATTCTACTATTAAGTTGAGAAGTTTCCCTGAAACCTTGAATACTGACTAATACTGTGGCTGGCATGCAGCATGAAAAATTTTTGATTTAGTTATCATGTGGTAAATGGTTTGGGTGGGGTGGGATGTTTCAAACCTCATGATTTGTAAAAGGGGAAAAAAAGTAGAATAAGTTTGCACTTCATATAGATCAATTCGTCTTTAATCATTCGCAGAGCAATAATTGATGATGACTGAGATTAGTTAAATTTGATCTCATTCAAATTTTATCAAGGACATGGGTATTACACCTATCTGTTGCTCTTATTCATTTGAATTTTTGGTTATTTGGATCAAGTTCTTATTTCATTAGTTGATGCATTGTGTTCAAAAGAGAAGTATTTGATCCAGAACCTTTCAGTGTTCCTTGTCACCAAGAGTCAAGAGGGTATATCTGGTAGTCGTGGACTGAAGGTTGGGTTAAATCTATCTGATATTGTCTCAGGTTTCGAGAGGTTTCAGGGGTGTTGATAATTACTCATTGCCCATACGGCATATAGCTTGTCACACATCTATCATCCTCTTGTGCATTTTTGCTAGATGAATTGGTTGCATGTTGGTAATTTTTAGTACTTCGGACATTAGCAAATAAATCTATTTATGGCAAAATATGAGGTAAAGTTGAGTTCATTGAAATTGTTAGTAACCATCTCTGACAGCTGCAGAACTTTTTGGCAGGTTGGGGGACAAAGGAATTTGGTCTTCCTGGAAAAGTTTCAAATGTCAAGGTCATACTCAATGGTGGTCAAAGAGTTACATTTCTGAGACCTGATGGATATTTTTCATTGTATCCTTGGATTTTAACTGGATTAACACCTCTGTTTGAATTTGCATTATGAGAGGATAGTAATCAGTCCCTCCCCCAATCCTCCTCCTCAATTTTGAGAAGTTGTAGTTAGTGCTGAGATGATTTCTTAACTTGCATGCTCAAAGCCACAATGTGACAGCAGGGACTCACCTGATTGAAGTTGCTGCAATTGGCTATTTCTTTTCTCCGGTTGGTTCTCAACTACAATTTCATCTTAAATTTTTCCTTATTAATTTAGTGATATTTTCTTTTCTCTTTTCTCCATGCGTTTAATTTGGTAAATTCTATTCACAATAAATTAGGTACGAGTTGATGTTAGTGCCAGAAACCCGGGCAAAATTCATGCAGCGCTAACAGAGAATAGGAGAGGGCTCAGTGAGTTTGTCTTGGAGCCATTAATGGAGGAAATATATTACGAGGTTGATTCTGACTACATATTTCAATTCAAGCTGTTCTTCAAGATTCTCTCTTCCCCCTTCAAATTATTATTAGAATATCTGCCTCATACTATCTTTCATTACAGATTAGGGAACCCTTTTCTATTATGTCCATTGTGAAAAGTCCAATGGGTCTGATGATGGGATTTATGCTGCTTGTTGTGTTTGTCATGCCCAAATTAATGGAGAATATGGGTATGTTCATAAACTTGCATTGTAAACTTATTTCATTTGTTTAGAGTCTGACTCTTTTGCATGTCTGTGTGGCTGAATTCGCTGCTTTGGAATGTACAATTTCGCATGACTGCTGCTGATGGTTTCATTTTATTTTGGTGGCTACAGATCCAGAAGAAATGAGGCGTGCCCAAGAAGAAATGAGAAATCAAGGAGTTCCATCATTGGCAAGCTTTTTACCTGGTGCTGGCAGCAGCAGCTAGATGGTGATTGGTGAATGACTCAATGTTTGAAGAATTTTTTAATGGCAAGAAGATGCCCAAAGATATATATATTTTTATACCGTCGAGCAGTAGTTTCAAATTTCTGCTAGTTAGAACCTGAGGCTTTTATGTAAATCTGCTCACTTTCTTGTCAACACTATCAATCATACGCTACCGTTTTGCCATTTGTTGTATGCTTGAGGTGACATTACATTTTGTTAACGAAGAACCGCGAAGGCAGGATTTTTGTGCGTGCATTGCTCGAGTTGGCATTTCTTGTTCGTAGCTTTAGGTTTTTCGTTTGCTACCCAAATGATTTTTAGTAGGAAGGAATTCCAATATTCTATGTAGAATTGTGCTGCTTGAAGTGTCAAAGCATCATCAAATTGGTGCGGGATGCTCGCAAGTGTGTGATTTAAGTCAAAAACCCTTAGTGATATGGCATTCTTCTGAATCATCTTGGTTAATGTTTTTTGTTTCTTTTTGTTAAAGCAAATATAGTGAAGCATCGGTATATTCCATTGCTTAAATTCCATGTAATAATCATTTCAAGGATGGGTTATGTTCATAGCCATCACCTGTGAGTATTCTACTATGTACAATCTGACAACAGAAAATAAATTACAATAAATGCGAAACTGCTTATCGCAAGTATAAGTTAGGGAAGTCTTCCTGCTTTTGGTTCCCTGCCTACCCCATTAGGAGGTTAACCAATTGAGATGCAGGAAGCCAATGTATTGCTGGAAGATCCATTCTCAACCAGTGAGGGCACTCCCCATTTGCCTTCAGATTCAAGTGGCTCCATAACTTGAACCCCACCATCTGTTAATCCTAGGGCAATCTGGTTTGGATCCTGTGGATTCGCTGCTATCACAAAAGGGTATAGGCCACAACCTCTGCAAAAGAAACAAGTTTAATACACAAGGGAATTGTTACCACCGCATAAGAAAAATCCTTGATTTTGTGATCATACATCATTTTTCCATACGTAGATGCTTGCATATTTTTTCAAAAATTGAATAAATAAACTGAAGGGTGTGGAACTGATTAATACTCCTCTAGTCTTAAATGTAGGATCTAGTATGCAGCGTAACATAAGACTTAGTTTATAATACGATTTACATTATAAACTATGTCCTACATTTAGGATTAAAGGTAGTAGCATGCATTTATCTTCTATGCTAAAATGGGTTAGCTGAAGGCATCCCTTGGTCTATCTTTATCTTAGTAAAGACCTGCCCCTTTACTGTGATCCCTAACAGGGTGAATATGAATTAGTTTGATCCAATTTGTAAATTCAGGACCTTCTCTGACCTCAAAGGATCCCCTGTTTAAGTCTTAGATCAACTTAATCTAGAACATTTCAAGAACTGACCAGTCTCGCGGACTGTAAAATGTTGAATAACATGCCATCTTCGATATAACATTGGGCAGAGGGATTACAGGTTATGCGAAGTACCTGACATATGAAGAACCAAGATAAGTACTGGGATTAATCTGGCATTGCAGCTGGAGATTTGAAGTACTAAATATTAGTATTACTCCATCTATGAAACTGGTATAGATTAGCTGGCAATTGGACGAGAACGTTGCATGGGAAATTGGTGCCATGAACTCTACTACAGCCCACTAAAACACACAAACACAAGATACTAATTAGTGTACGAAGGACAAGTACAAACACCAAGTGCTTCATGCATAAATCTAGAAGTGATGTGTATGTACTGTAATGTGATCAGTGTAGAGCAAAACAAGTTATTGAAACCACATTAGCTAATCACGAAATTTGGAATTACATCTAAAATCTCGAAAAAGTTAGATGCTACAGAACATACTTGTTTCACACATTGAAGCTTAGATGTCTCATATATAGCTATCTGACTCTCATGTGCAACAAGAACATGTGCCTGATCCTGATGAAACTGAAGAAAGATGTCCGACTTAGCAGGGTTTGTCCTGGGTGTCCTTCTTTCTGGAATCTGCAGGAAGGCACTATTCTCCTTCTCCCAAGTATTTGTGTTCCATCTTATAATCTTAAAAAGGGATGAAAAGAAGAGGATGAAGAAAAGAAAGGTCAGTTAATGCGTCAAGTTGTGTCAGACTTAGAACAGCTGATGCAGTAATCTGTAGTCTCTCTGTGTGGACCAACCTGAGCATCTTCTCCAGAAGAAATAAGTAGATTCTGAACATGAGAGAAAGCAAGGCCAGTAACTTTTTTGGAGTGACCCCTTAACCTGTGGCTTACCTGTAATGTGAAAATATGAAAATTCTGTGTATCTTGATTCAATGAGCATCAGAGACAAGTATCATATGCTACATTGTACCTCATCTGTACGAACGTTGTATATATGGATGGAACTATCATCTGTGCCAACAGCAATAGTATTATTGTCCATAGGATGGAAAGCAAGAGATGTTGCTGCTGGTGGTGGGGACATACAACTTGTCATTATCTGTAATTTTATCAGGGAACACTTGATCACTGAATGGTAATCAATTGAAAATTTAGCTGATGCATCTTTTGCATGGTTCTGTGGTGAGATAAATGACTACATAGCTGATTTAAATATTTGAATTGAAGTTTATTTCTAATTTATTTCTGAAAACTTGAGCTTCAACATTAGGAGACCAACTACCATAACTGATAAGTTCCGTTATCGAGCGACAAAATTACCTTGAATGTCAGCATGTTGAACAAAGTAACCTTTCCTCCAGATGCTGACATAAGATAGGAGTCATTCTTGGACAAAGCAAAGCATGGTACAGCTTCTCCGGCTATACCGTCAGTTAAGTCATTGGCCATTACTGCGCCTGGTGTCGGCTGAACAACATGAGGAGTAACCCTGGTAGTCGCCTAAGCAATGAAAGAAAATACTTTTCAATAACTATACATGATGCAGATTTCCTAGAGAGAAACATGTGATGAATAAAAGTTAACCTTGCCACTTGGATTAAGATCATTGCGTGGCCACTTCCAGAATAAATGGATGGCGTTTGATGCTAATGCCAAAATTCCACTCCCTGTGCTAGTGTACATCAATCTCGAGATCTGCAGTTGTAAGAACAGAATTCAATAACGGATAACTAGTGTCTGGCATTATACCATGCTAAAATTTATGGAAACTATTATGCTACTGCTCAAGATAAAATGAGCTAATAATTTCTTCTGCTGCCACTTTTACTGCGATGAAATTTCTTGTGCAAACTAATGATGTTACCAATTGGCAAAGGCAATGTTAATGAGAGAGTATTTACGCCCTTTGATAGCAAATATGTACCTTTTCTGCCCTGATGCTGGTTGCAAGTCTTAGTGACCTAAATTGAGACGCGTCATTAATCTCAGTGAACTTCCAGGTCTTCGGTGGTACCAATGCCTTTGTCAGTTTAGGTTTTACATCTTCTAAGGTTCTTGCCTCACCATTCTGAAAGTTTAGTTAAAGTAATTTAATACATTTATAAGGCAGCACATCACTACAGCTGTATGCAAGCAAAGGTTAATGCAAGGAAACTAGCAAAATAGCAGCAGTTAAACTAAATAGCATTACAAAACTAACACGGAACATCAACGGATCATATGAATCTTGCACACCTTCATCTGACACATCAAATGCTGACCATTAATTGTTGCTAGCACTTTTACTTTGTTATCATTAGCAGTAACAGCCAATAAGGTGCCATCCTTGTTGAATCGGATTCGAGGACTAGCCTTCACAGTGGAGAAGATATATAAAAATCAGAACTCAGGAAAAAAGGCATTCTAAGAGTTTAACCTATCCATTAATAGAACTCACTGGTAGTCCTCCTTCAGCATCAGTACTTGTCAAAAGATTGGCGTTATCCATATCCCAAAATTTTATTGAACGGTCATGACCAGCTGCCAAGAATTGATTCTTGGTCATGTCAAATTGAATGATAGCCAAAGACTGTTTATGAAGTCCCTGGTAAGATCTTTTGATGGTGCCTTCTTTTTCATTCCATTCAACAATATGTGACTCCCCTTCTCTAGTGGTTCCGCAGGAAAATAGCCTGCAAATATGACCCAAGCAACATGTTCACTAAGCAGTCGAATCACAAAAGTTAACCATTTCAATGGTGTAAATGATCAAGTCAAGAATCAACCTGCTCCCATCAGCACTATAACTCATTGTTGCGCAGGATCGACTAGGAGCATCAAAGTCAACCTTTGAGGTAAAGGTGTCATATACCCACGCTTTAATTTTTCCGTCCACTGATGTGGAAAATAGAAACTAAGGAATAATGGGTAAATATTAATAACCAAAACCAAACCATCTGTGTAGGCAAGAGATATGAAATCATTCACAGAAAAGTAAACCTTACATGCATATTTTCCTTGTAATGTGGGCAGACAGAATATACACCACTATCATGGCCTTCAAAAGTGCAAACTCTTACGCCAGTCGTAGCATCCCAAAGCTAAATTTATACATGTATGCAAATGAGTAATTAAGCCTCTTTCACTAGCATCCAAACTAATTTTCACAACCAACCTTGATGGTTTTATCATCACCGCAGGTTAGCAAACAGAGGTTTGTTGTGGGGTTGCAAAATGCCAGATCATTTACACTTCCAACATGAGCTTCAATCTGGGGTTAAAAAAATGTTAAACAATGGGTAACAATTTATTAGTAAAAACATGCACTTGTGAGGATGAGAAACACACCTCCAAATGAGGTCGTATGTCGCTAGTGCCATGGTAGGAGTATAACTGAATCATGCTTTTGGAATATGCAACTCCTGCCCCAAAATTAAAAACAGTACAATAATTTCTGCAATAGCAATACAAAAGTTTTCCAACCATTTCCTTAGTAAGGCAGCAGGCATACCGAATAATGAGCCTTTAGAGTCCCACAATGTACGTCTTACTGAGATAGATGGATCTTTAACTAGTGATGCCTGAATTTTATTGGAGCAATTTAAATATCAGAAGTTTTTATCATCAAAACATGCTACATAATTAAAACTGAAAGAAGTAAGAGGCTTCTCACCTTTAAAGTCATTGAACTTGATCCAATATCCCATACTTGAAAATTTCTTGCGAACAACCTCTCCATCGAAGGAACATCCCACAAACTTATCTCTCCCAAGCTTGTACCAACTAGAAAGGCAAGTTGAAAATGAACCAGATTGACCAAAATTTTAAAACTGAAAAATGTGTCATAATAATTATTGTAACGAGCCAAGATTCATGAAGAAAAGTCAATTTGAACCGACCTAGAAGTAGCATTTGATGGGTAGGATGAAAATCCATGCTTGTGGGGTTTGACCACATAGTCAGTGTCCGAACAACAGTCTTTGGCAAGTCGTGGGATTGGATAACTGCAGGGTTGTGGCTTTGAGTAGGATAGACAGCAGAAGGAGTAGCCTACAGAAATTTCAGGCATATCACATAAAAATATATGATGACTTTATATTTAACCAAGGTTCACTTCACTAAGGCGTTGGAATCAACTAACCTTGTCTGGAATCCCAGACATCCTTAACCTGCACATCTCATCAGCAACCCCAGGACCCCTTACCATTGCTCCTATATCAGGCAACAAAAAAGGAATAAATTTGAAGGCGGCAAATATTTTCACATTACATACAATATAAAGAACACCACCCAATTTTACCTGGATGTGTCAGGCCACAATAATTGATGGTTCCGGGAAGTACCGGACGCATAATGTTTGAGGCATTAGGCATCCATGTGTTGATAGGAGGAGTCTGAAGTGACGGTGGTTGGGGATGAAATGGAAGCTTTGATGTGAAAAGAAATAAATAAATAATAATCAGGTGAATATATCTTATATTAAGGATCCGAGGAATATAATATAACCAATCACTCAATGCTTACTTGATTACTCGCCCCAGTGGCTCCACCTATTGGATGGAAGCCTTCAAGTCTTGGGTTAGAAGCCACAAATTGATTGCTTGCTGACATTTGTGCCAAATCACTTGAATTTCTACAACTATGATCCACAAAGAGAGTTCCTCGTTCAGGATTTGGTGCCGGGTTTTCACAAAGTGAATGTTGCCAATTTATGCTGCGATGCCAAGATTAAAGCCAGTTAGTTACACATTGAATATAAAGAGAGTATAACATTCAATACTTAAATGCTGTAAGATTTTCATTTTAATGAAGAATAATGCAAGACTCCATGTACGTTGCTGGGATTCTACCTTTGATAAACGAGACTTCTCAATCTTGAACCTCTTAGGTTAGGGAACTCCGTTTTACCACGAAGAAGAGGATTTGCCTCAATAAGCCTTCTGAGTTCTGGCATCATGTTAGCTCTGGCAGTTTTCATATCTCTGTAATTAGAGAGGACGCTATTTTCCCTGCAAAAAAATCACCGCATTAATCATGCGACATCCGAATATATCAATATCAACACTAACCAATGTTTCTGAAGAAAACATACCTAAAATTATCCAAAGTAATAAGGTGGGTGATTTCCTTGAACAAATCTTCATCAAAAGAGGAAAACACCTTCAGATCCTTCATTAGGATATTCACAGCACTCGCACGATCAGGCCTGAAAAATTTAGGGATTAAAGAAAACACATTGGGAAGCCTAAAATTTCGAAACCAGACTTACTTATCCAAGGCCTCCAGGTACTTCTGCTTGCGGAGTTCAAAATATATCTTGGTCGAAAACTTGTTCTCGTCAAATCTGGTGAATCCCTGAAGATACCTTTCAGCTTCATCCCAGTTTCCATTGAGCACCTGCTCTTCGAAATAGTTGAAGTTGAAGAACAATGCTGATTCTTGCTCCAAGCTTTTTTACAAAAATGGTCAAATGTTAGCTGGGACAAGAATCTCAGCAAGAAATCGGTTAAAGAGGGAAATAAAAGGGAAGAAAGATTGCGAAGCATATACGTGTGAAGGGTATCTTTGAATTTTTCTTCGTCAAGGAACTGCAAAATCAGGAAGATAAGGTCCCTGCTAAGCGTAGCCGCCATTAACGTTCCCCTTTCTTATAGCTGAAGCCTGTAAATCACACACTATCAGTGAGATTGTTATCCGTGCAAACTCAGAAAGGTTCTCTGTTCAAAAGATATATATTCATCCCAATAATGGCCCCAAAAAGAAAAGATACATTCATCCTAAATCGGTTGAACATTTCGTAACGAACATCAAATAATCTGGTTTTAACTATCAAGGCACCGCATTACACCGCTTTCGAATCCTGACTAAATAAATGTCAGAACAGTCAGAAACAGAGAGGTACTTAGAAACGGACAGAACCGGAGCATTCGAATAATTAAATAGTGAAATATAATGAATCCATAAGAAAAATAATTTAGCCGGAAAAAAAGAAAGAAAGAAAACCCAAAATTTATAACATAAATGAGGTCTGAGAATTTATATTGCTCATTCATGAAAACGGATAAACGAGTAAAATAAACGAATGAATGAAATTAGGGTTTTAAAAACACGAAAACAGTAAAGTTAAGTTAAAGTATGAATCTGCGAAAAGCCGAGCCAGAACCAGAAATATAGAAGAAAAAGAACATGGCGGAATAGAACAAAAGCAACCCGATTAAAAAAAGATGATAGTCCCAAGTCTAAACATGCCTGCAAAACAGAGAGGTAGGGATAAACCAGAGAGAGAGAGAGCGCGCACGACAGAGCTAGGCCAGAACACTCGAAAACAAATATTTTCTTCTCTTTCTCTGACTTTATAGCAAGAAATCAGAGCCCACTCTCCCAGAAGCGCTGTTGGGGTTCCGAGGCAGAGTTTATATATGCGCGCAGGCGGCACCAACGATGAAGATAACCCAACAGAATTATCATATAAGCGTGGAAGTCATTTGTGATAAGTGCTGGTACTTATGAGATACGTAGTAAAATAGTCGGTCCCACTTTGGAAAATCAAACACGGACAGCTGTCTCGACTTTGATAAAGACGACAGTGACGGTTGAACTTTGTCCCCCTCACTCAATCCCAAGGCGAGTGAACAAGACGCTTTCGTCTTCTAGGCGAGTGAAGGCAACGCTCCGTTCTAATTTTTTCCCCCTTGTGAGAACGTCTAGATGATCAGTGAAAGTTTCACATTTGGACGTAGACCCCCAAAAAATTGTCGTGTATTAATTTTTTGATAAATAATCTACTACGTAAATAAATAAAAAATATATAATTATTTAGATAAATTTTATAATCATATCGTCAAATATATAGTCACATTTTCTTTACTTGGGAGAATCCACCCAGATTTTGCCGCCTGAATGTGGGGCCATTGAATGTTGTCACAAGAGTCATGCAGGCGCATCCATCGTAGGATTATTTATAGCAGATAATGCCTATCATCAGTGACAATTAAATAAAAGAATCCAAAGACAGCTAAATCGTATCTCCCATAATTTCTTTACTAATATATGGATAAAGCGTATATTATGGAAAAATTGTCGCAAAATAAAATCTACTTTTTGGATATTTAAAAAGCATGAAAAGATTTGTTACCACTTCAGCACTTTCATTTTAGGTATAGACTTTAAAAAACATTACTCGTTTTGATTTTTTTTATAAAAACCCAAAATTTAAATTTTTTTTATTTTTTTTATAAGAACTCGATAAGAGTTGTCTAAATATTTAATGATTTTTTTCATTTTTGCCCTTCAATAATTATAGGTATTGCATTGATAAAGAGATTGGTGATATATATATTTAATCTATTTCTCTTCCTTACTTACCCCCTCATAAATAAGGACATATTTAAAAAAAATGTTTCAGATACACTTATTATTTTTAATCAATTCTAATCAATTTCTTAAACTGTTATTAGGCTCTTATTAAAAAAAAAGATCAAAGTGAGTATAAAAGAAGTGAGAAGCCACATTTTTTTTGGGAAATTTGTAAAAAAATCCCTTATTGGTAACTTATTTGTCAAATGGGACTTTCACGTGCAGATTATCTTCCACATATGCAGAATATCTCCCTTGGTGTGCAGATGATCTTCCCTATGTGCAAAATTCTTCCCTATACGTGTGCAGAAATCTTCCCTATATGTGCAAAAATCTTCTCTCCATGTGCAGATATCTTCCCTTCATGTGCAAGATATCTTCCCAGGTCCTATTTAACAAATAAATTGTCAATGAGGTCTTTTTTAACAATTCTCCTTTCTTCTTTTTTTTCTTTTAGGAAAATAAATAGGGAACGTGAGATAGGGTGTGAATATGAGTTGTGAGAGGGGTCGGTGGGTCCAAGAAAAACGTCTATATTTACGGAATGTACCGACATGCTGAATAGCACAGCCACCAAGAGTACTTGAACTTTAACTAATTAAGTAGTTATATTAAAAGAAAAGAAAACATACCAAGATTAAAGGAGAAAACATAGTAGGAACACTATTAAAAATTTGTATTTTGCAACTTAAACATACTGGCCAAAAAAGGAACACTATTAAAAATAAATAAGGATTCCATTTTGCAATTTAAAATAAAACATAAGTTTAAGAATAAAACAAAATTTGCATTAAGACATTAGTGGGGGTGCCAGGGAAATGCCGTTTGGGGAGTGGGGTAGAGAGTGTGAGAAGCATTAATGTTAAACTCACGAGTTAATTCTTTAAATTTATATTTTTTATGTTTTTAATTTATAAAATTAAACTGAGTCATAGGTAAACTCGTATAAATTATAAACTTAGTTAAATTTATGAGTTTATACATCGAATTCATTATTTTTACGTTTTTAACTTATAAAGAGTGTTAATTTTTTTTTTCATTTGATTATACTAAGTGAATTTATATATAAATTTTATAAAAACTTCTTTATTAATAATAATATATTATACATGTTGATGGGTTAAATTTAGATTATTTATATTTAAAATACTTTTAAATCAAATTTTTGATATTTTAATTATTTAATTATATACCCTTAATACCTATTTAATGATAGAAATAACTTTTGTGAGTTTCCTATTTGAGTTCGAGCTTGCGTCACTGTTACCATCACAGATTAACTTAATTTCACGAGTTAGATAATACTGACGTGGATAGAGGAAGGTGACGTAGGAACAAAAGTGGTAAGGTTATAGGTGGGCCCCAAACTACCCCCTGACACATCACCCGCCCCTCACTCTTCTCGCCGCAATTGCTCAGGGGACGATGGGCCCACAGAATCTTGTCCCCATAATAGAGCCAAGGCCAACTGTTAGTGTTGGTTTGGAATAATTTATTTTTAGGTAATAAGTGTTTATAAATCTTGATTCACAGTATATGAGGTAAATATGTGAGAGAAATTTTATCTTGACTTACATAATAAGAATTTACTTTTTAAGAAAACGCTGAACCAAACACAACTTTACTCTTCCCTCGGATGTGCTTTTAAAACATTAAAAATTCTTCTCAGGAACTAATTTTTGCTAAATTTATGTTTGAATAAAAACAATTATTTTTAACAAACTCGTCCACAAAATATAAAAAAATTATATTGTTGCAAGAAGTATTTTATAATTTAGATTAAATGCATGTTAAGAGGCCAAAATACTTCATTTGCGATTAACTTGATAGGATTATATTGTGATATATCTGAAAATATTCGCATGCAATATCCTTCTAGATGCATACATTTATTTTACAATTCTTGACCCTGGTCTTTTTTTTATACCCTGTGTGATCATAGAATGGGGAATGAAAAATAAATCAAGAAACTCACGACCCAGGGGAAAAAGTTAATTCGAGTAAACTCCCCTTTTGAAAAAAATAAAAAAACTGCATCTTCTTTTCCCTCACAGCATCTTATTCTATTTTTCACTATTCATGTAATCTACCACTCTAATCTTATTTATAAGTTTTTTTTATAAAAAACTTTGGTTCTATTTATAAATCCATTTTCAGGGTAGTAAATGCATTTTGTACTTTTTTACCCCTATTAATTGCAATAAACAAAAGAAATTTTTTCATGTTGACTTATGAAACCAATTATAGATAAGGGTGAAATTGAAAACTTAGCCCATAGTTAATGGGTTAACTAACTCTCCTTGGTATGTGAGAATTAGTTAAAAGAGACTTATAAATAGAACCAGAGTTATATATATTTCTAAATTACATGGCAAAATTAACTAACTTCGTGATTGTTAAAGAGTAGTACTCCTCCCATCCTTTTTATAAAAACTTAAAATTAGAATTACCTTAGTCTTTTTTATAAGAGCTCGATAAGAGAGTTATCTGAACGTTAAATGAGTTTTTTTTTTTTACCCCTAATTAATTATATGTATTATATTAATTAAAAGATAAGTGATACTCATATTTACTTTATTTCTCTGCCTTACTTGCTCCTCATAAATAAAGGCATATTTAGAAAATAAAGTTTATTTCAGACATACTTATTATTTTTAACTAACTCTACCAACTTTCTTAAACCACGTAATTCAGTTATTGAATTATTATAAATAGGATCGGGAGAGTATTTAATATCCTTAAACTTATTAAAAAATAAGTAACTTTTCAAATTTGTTCATAACCAAATTAAAATTAATGACCATGATAAGGTGTGTTTAGAAAGTAGTGGTTTAAATTAAAGCACGTTAGAGTAATAACTTAATGCAATCAAACCAATGAGGGTTGGGTTTAGTAGAAGAGATTAACATCTAAATATTAATGATATGAGTCAAATAAGTAAATGAACGTTTATTATTTTCCAAGTGACTTGTATCTTGGATTGGAGAACAATCATAATTATAGGATAAAATTTTAATTTTTTATTTAGTCATTAATGTATGACAAAGATTTGATAGTTAATTTTTTAATATCATTCCTCCTTAATTACATTGCATTAACTCGAGAGAAGTATCTTCCTATCACAAACAATCGTATTGGAGCCATTGTGGGAAACTAAACGTGGACCCTTCTTTCAACAAAGATTTAAAGTTAGATTCGTCGTGTACTTCCTCCAGTTCTAAATATACAATAAAATAGACTTTTTTGGAGAGACTAATAAAGCTGATTAAATTATTTTAGAGTATTTTTATTTTTATTTTTTTTTTCTTCAAACTAATTAATTTAACTAATAAATTAATATATAATCTAAGAATATACAACATATGATGATATGATTAAAAAATTTATTTGGCTTCCTCAATCTCTCAAAAAAAAAAAAGTCAACTCTGTATTATATTTAAAATCGGAGAGAATACACGACGAATCTAAATTTAAATCTTTATTAAAAGAAGGGTCCACATTTAGTTTTCCACAATGACTCCAATACGATTGTTTGTGATAGTTTGTGATAGAAAGGTACTTCTCTCAACTTAATGCAATATAATTAAGGAAGAATAATATTAAAAAATTAACTACCAAATCTTTTTCATACATTAATGACTAAATAAAACTTTAAAATTTTATCCTATGATTAAGATTCTTCTCCAATCCAAGATACAAGTCACTTGGAAAATAATAAATGTTCATTTACTTATTTTACTCATATCATTAATATTTAGATGAGAATTATTATATTTTTTCTCCTTCACGTAACTGATATATTTTTAGTTTTAATTTCTTAATCGATTGTGGCTTGTATCATGGATTGAAGGATTATTTCTTTCCCCGACTCTTTATTAATCGATGCGTGCTGACCTTAAACAGTTAATGCCATTTCCTTATTTACTGTGGGGGAATTAAATGCAATGAATGTTCATTTAATTAATCAAGGGATTCTGTCGGCAAAATTAATGGCTACTTAATACATTGACTTGCAATAGAATTAAAGATTATTTTTGTCCCGAAAGTTTTCCCTCATGATCAATTTTGCTTCGGAAACTTTTTCTAGCTCAATTACACCTTAGAAGTTTTTAATTGAAGCAATTTCACCCTTATTTAACGGAGACATACTGATTACTGTCAAATTGGACAAGTTAGCATTTGGAATAACACGTTGGCATAAAACTTGTGTGCCATGTGGATTTGTGACGATGGCATGGCTTAAAGGAGTGAATCGATTTATGTATTACGTAAATTGATTTGCTCAATGAGTGAATCGATTTATGGTAAATCGATTTGCTCCATGAGGAAATCGATACGTAAGTCGATTTGCTCCATGAGGAAATCGATACGTAAATCGATTTACTTATGACAACAAGATTTATGAGACATTATAATAAAAATATAATATACCTGACAATGGGTTTAACTCAATCCAATAAATGCACATAAGGCAAATCGATTCATGAGGCATTATAAGCAAAATATAATGTACCCGACGATGGATTTAACTCAGTCCAAGAAGTACACATGAGGCAAATCGATTTATGAGGTATTATAAGTAAATTATAATGTATTCGACGGTGGGTTTAACTCAGTATAAGAAGTGCACATAGGAGCAACGATGCCGCAATGATAGATCCTCGTCGACTCCTTGCTTTCAACCTCTCGAAACTCCACGTCGCAGAATACTTGCCCTCCTCCTGCTTATCTTTGTTGAAGAATCCATGGAGTCACCCATCGCTTCTACTTTCCACTCCAAACCTCCAAATGCTTGTCGTCAATCATTGCTCGTGGAGTTTAAAGCTTCAAGCTTTAATGTCTTATATCTAACAATTGAACAAGAAGATGCACTCTCCCATAGATCGGTCTAATTGCATTGAATAGGGAGATGGACTCCAACGTGTCTTTAATTCTCTCAAACGTGGACTACTTACTACCTTGCATCTCCTCAAATGTATCACACGTCCGTTGTGTTTTGACTTAATTAAGGGTAAAATTGCTTTAACTTAAAACTTTCAGGACGTAATTGAGCCACAAAAAACTATTGAGACAAAATTAATTTTGAGTAAAAACTTTCGAGGCAAAAATGGTTTAACCCTTGCTATATATAAAAAAATACATTTAATTGCAAAATTCCAATCACGCGAGGGTTTTGAGGGGGATCACGAGAAGCAACATGAGAGCGTCTCAGCACGTGAGCAAAAGCGGGTCCAAAGTTTGTTTCAGGATGACGTGGAGTGGGTCCCACATATTTTGTATTGTTCCTTAGTATGCTACAATCTTCTAGGCCGGAGTTTTGTTGAACTATTTCAAGACAGTGTTTCTTACGCGCCTCAGAAGCTTTTTGACACGTAACAGACAGGTGTTGCCTTACGGATCCCAATCACACTTATTGTCTCCTGATCTTAAAATATGCTTATTTAATTTGATTAAATTAAATAAATTTATTGAGTTAATTAATATGAGATATAATTTTTAAAAAAATCTAGTTATCTTTTTTAATTCATTCATTTTCTCTCATTTTTAATTATTGCAGAGGTAGCATCAATAGTGATAAATTAGAAAAAATATTTAACAAATATAAACATTATATTATGTCTTATATTTAATACCATAACCAATTCTTCAAATATGTATTATATTAATATTGGAGGGAGTACTTCTTAACATGTTTTTTAAAGATAGTCCTTGTCTTAACTATTTTATATGGTATGAGAATTCAATTTGTTTGAAACTACATAAAAATGAAAAATGATAATTTTGTAGAGGCTAAACAATATAAAATCTCCAAGCCTTTATGTCATATATGCTTATTTTGTTTTTTGTTTTTTGGGGGAATGCCAGCTCTCGAACAGGTCCCTTGCAGCTTTAAAGCATGGCTCTAAAACCACAAAGGCACAAGGCAGCTAGCTCACATATGCTTATTTTGTTGCGCGCTTGTGCAATATATTACTCCCCCGTTCAAAAAATAAGAGCTAAACTCATAAGGGAGTATGAATTTTTTTATAAAACCCATTTTGGTTTTGTTTCTGCATTTAACTCTTTTTTTTTTTTAATTTATCACACTCTCTCTCATCATCATTCTTCTCCCATACATTCTTTTTCTTCCTTTTTCTTATTTATTATCTCTCTTACTTATTCCATTAATAAATTAAGGTATATTGGAAAAAGAAAGTAGATATTTTACGTATTTATTGTTTTAAACTACTTTTAACTAACTTCTTGATAAATATAAATTAGGTATTTAACTCTTATATTTTGACACATGGGAGTATTGAACAACTGATTATAATTATCATACATTCAAATACACACAACAATTTTCATTATCACGAATACAGTGAAAAAATGATAAATAATGTATGTTTATTCTTAATACATGCACATGAAACGGAAAAACTTACATGCTCAATTTTAATGAAAAAATGAAGCAAACATTTTGGTTTGCATTTTATTTTTCTCACCTTTTATTTGGTTTAGTGGGGTGGGTGTTGTGGAGGAAGGCATATACCCCTCCAATCCTTTTTATAAGCAACTTTTATTCTTATTATGTAAAATGAACTAGTGGTTAAGATTAGTTAAAAATAATAAATGTGTAAAAAATGTCATGTTTCTTCCAAATATGCACCTATTTACAAAATGAGCATAGGAGAGATAATGAGTAACAAATATGATAGAGTATAAGTATAAAATATGAGAGAGAATGTGTAATAAATGATTAAATAAAAGAAAAGTATTAGTAGTGAGTGTGGGATAATTAATATAAAGATATATATATATATATATAAAATAAGGGTAGAATAGGAAAAAGTAGTTTAGATTTTGAGACACAAGAAGAAAGTTGCTCATAAAAAGACCAACTCCAAAAGAGAAAAAATTGTTTATAAAAAGGATCGGAGGAGTATATAAATAAGAGGCGCGTAGTCAACAAATGCCTAAGGCGAGAGAGCTAGTTATTGCATGGAATCGCCTTACATTCTTTTTTTAAGTGAAAGGAATATGTATTAACAAAATTAAAAATTACAAAAGTTGCTCCAATGACAACAGCAAGATAGCAGCAAGTTCGGTGTGGTTCTTCCAAGGACTAAGAAATTCCTCCATTAAGGAAATATGAGAAACTAAAGAAGCTACGTACGAAAGAATACAACTTGGAGACAAGGGCTCATTAGCAAAAAGGCAAGCATTTCTATTGCTCCATAGTTTCCAACATAAAGTTCCAAAGAAAGTTCTCCATTGTCTTGAGTGCCTTTAAGGGTGCAAGTTCATCAGCAACCATTCATTGAGTGGTAAGGAGAAGAATTCATTGGCACGGTTCTGCGATATTACTATTAACCAGCAGGTTTAAGCGATAGAACAGTGTCGTAGGACATGGCTGAGATCTTTAGTTTCTCCATGGCAGATTTCACATTGACTAATATATGACTTACCCCTTTGTAGCCTTTCAACGTTAGTAAGCACACAATTCTTTGCAGAAAGCTAAAGAAAGGTGCGAATGCATGGGAGCCCTGGCCATTTCCAAATCCATTTCCAACAATCGGCTTGATCATTCCAAGAAGTGGATTTAATGGTTGTATATGCCGACATGACTATGAACGCACCATTCAGAGCTAGATTCCAATAATAGGAACCTTCTAGGCTTGAATTCTGTGGTGGGTTGGTTGCTGCTATTTGCAGGTTTAGTGATGCCAGTAACAAATGTGAAATTGGTGCCATCTCCATTGTCCATTAGTGTCAACATAGTCACGGATAAGAGTCCTTAACTCTGCCTCTGGAACTTCAACTAGGGCTGTGAACTTCAGTAGACCTCCATTTCCTAGCCAATGATCTATCTAGAAATGGGTGGTGAGACCATTTCCTACCTCCCAAGTTAAATGTGATTCCATTTCTAGCCAGACAACAGCTATGCTCCTCCACGTATGTGAAGTAATCTTCATTTTGAATTCATAGTTAGTAGCTCTGCTCCAATTATATTTGGCTTGTAAGACTTGGACCCATAATTGGCCTGGTAAATTGATGAGTTGAAAAGCAAGTTTGGAGAGGAAAGCTTGATATTGACCTCGGAGTTCTCTTAAGCCGCAACCTCCATACTGAGTGGGTTAGCACATTTCTTTCTAGTTAATTAAGCTTGTTTTGCGTCTTTGACCAGTAAATCCCCATATAAATCCTCTCACTATCTTTTCAATAGATTTGCAGCAATAGGCTAGTAGGAGGGATGTTTGCATGGTATAATATGGGATTGCGCTAAGGACAGATTTGGCAAGAACTATTAGGCCAACAAGCGTGAGGGAGTTCACCTTCCATTTAGTGAGTTTGAGTTGCACCTTCTCCACTAAATAGTTGTACGTGTCCTTAGAGACCCGAGAGTAAAGGAGGGGTACCTTTAAATATTTACCTAGTCGGTCAGTCTTTTGGAAGTTTAGGAGTTGACATATTGCATTGGCTTCATTGCTCCTGACATTTTTTGAGAAGTGTATGTGGGTTTTGTCTCAACTGACTACTTGCCCAGTGCACTACAAAACTCAGCCAAGGTATCCTAGATCAACTAAATTTGATGTGGGGACGTGGTACCGAAAAGAATGAGGTCATCAGCAAAAAACAGGTGCAAGAGAGGAGGACCCCATCTTCCTAATTTGATAATCTCCTATCGTTTGCTTTCAACTTCAGCTGTTATAGCCTAAAAGAGTCTTTCCATCATAGAACAAAAAGGTAAGGGGAGAGGGAGTCTCCTTGCCTTATGCCTCTGGATGGTTTGAAAGGCTTCGTTGGTTTCCCATTCCAAATGATCCGCATAGAAATCAAAGTTACACACTGCATAATCAGTGAGTTGATATGTGATAGAAATCCTGCCTCCGTTAGCATATCTTATATGAATGACCAATCTAGTTTGTCGAAATCCTTTTCCAAGTCTACTTTAATCGCCAGCCATCCTTTTTTTCCCTTGTTTCCTTCTTATTGAGTGTATTACCCCTTGAGCAATTATAATATTGTCAGTAATACTTCTTCCTTTGATACAGCTTGATTGATAAGGGAAGATGAGTGTTGGCATTAATGTTTTGAGTCGATTATCAAGCACCTTGGTGACCAATTTGTAAAGAATAGAGCAAAGACTGATTAGCCAAAACTCTTTGATGGTTGTTGGAAAATTTAGTTTTGAAACCAATGCGATGAGTGCACTGTTAAAATTTGAGTCCAATTCGACACCATTAAAAAGGGAGTGGACCATTTGGAATATGGACTGGCCTACAACATCCCACTGGCTTTGAAAGAACAAAGCATGTAGGTTATCCACTCCTGAAGCCTTGAGAGGCTTCATGTCAAACAGAGCTTCCTGAACTTCCTCAAGAGTGATGGTTGCCTGTAATAAATTTAGTGCCGGAGTGGGTAAGGAGGAAAATTTACCTCTATGGCGATATTGTGTAGTAGGGTCTGTAAGGGCTGAATACAGAGTTGCGTAGAATTCCTTCACCATTTGTTTTAATGCAGCTTCATCCGTGATCTAGTCGCCTTCTCCATCCTTAAGAGATAATATTCAGTTTTGAGACTTCCAAATATGAGCTTTTATGTGATAATAAGCTGTGTTTAAATCTCCCTGGTTGATCCAATTGGCCCTGGATTTCTAAACCCATAGTAGTTCCTCCTGTAGACACACCGTTTCATACTCTTGACAGAGATCATTGTTGAGGTTGAGGAGGAAGGAGGAGAGTGGCTTGTCATTAAAGCCTTCTGAGCTCCAGAAATTCGTGCTGAGAGGCGACGCTTGCGTTGCCCGATCTCACCAAAAACATCTCAGTTCAATAGAGTTGCCACCTTTGTGAAAGCCAAGATGTTCTCCGCCAAGGTGTGTTCATTACTTCAGATGCCTTGAACTAATTCTTTGAAGGAAGGGTGTGTAAGCCACACCGCTAGAAATTTAAATGCTGGTTTGTGTCTAGTTGCACTTGGGCTTAGGCCCACTAAAACCTTAAGAGGGTTATGGTCCGATTGAAGGCGAGCAAGGTAATGTATTGCAGTATTGGGGAAGTGGTTGACCCAATTGTTGTTAACTAGAGCTCAGTCCAATCTTGCTAATGCAAGGCCTTTTCTCCAAGTGAATCATGGCCCAGAAAAGCCAATGTCAATGAGAGAACAGTCTTGCACAAATTGATTAAACAACTGGCATCCTCTCCTTATCCTTCCCTTGCTTGATCGTTGTTCCTCAGCAGTTAGCACTACATTAAAATCTCCAATAGCTATCCATGGTTCCATCATTGCTTCTCTTGGCCATAGCTGGTTACAGATTTAACTAGATGGGTTGGCATATATAGTAGTTAATAGGAAGGATTCCTTTCCGAGGGAAGGCTAATCCTGGTATGCACAAATTGCCAGTGACTCTTGAGGATTTCTACTTCAAGCTTATTTGACCAGAGTACCCAAATGCCCCCTGAGAAACCAGAAGCTTTCACTCAAAACCTATCTTCTTAATTACTTTATCCATCATGACACCTAATATTCTAGATTTAACTAGAATTAGGAGGTCGGGCTTGTGCTCAGGAATTAAGGATTTAAGCACTGAGTGAAATTTACTCTGCGTCGCGCCTTAACAATTCCAGGAAAAGATAATCATTGAGAGACTATTGAGGTTAATGATCCATTTTGGAGAGATCATGATCGTCATCGTTGTCCTGTGAGCTGCCAGTTAGGTCAGATTCCTGGTCCTTTATTTTAGGTTCCAGAGCTTTAGTCAATGTCCATAGTACCTCATCCGCTAGGGTGTGGATGGGCTCTATGAATTTGGGTTGAAGGCCACCTATATAGAGGTTGGACATGAGAGGAATGGAGAGGTCGAGGATGATTGCCATTCTCACAATTAACTTCCCACACTCACCAAATTCTGTGTTGTAGTCAATGCGTATTACTCTGCCCAAAACTCTTCCTATGGCTTTGATGGTGTTTTTCTTATAGTATTTTGTTGGTAAACCCAGAATTCGAATCCAAGCTACCACTTGAGAGATAGCATGATTTGTAGGCAAGAATTTCGACGTCCATAGGTGCACTATGAGATAGTGTCCCGTAACGACCTAGGGGCCGTCAGTAAGCACAGTGCGGTAGTCTTCCTTTGAGTAGAAACTGGCAATAAAGTAACAGCCCTCAAGGTCTGTTAGCTTAAAGGCTTTAGTAAACTTCCAAAGATGTGTCAGGTTGATGGGGAGCTTCTTGTAGCCTATTGGCTGGCCAAGCAGCTTGAGCACTATTGAGAACTTCATACTTTCCTCCAATGCCTTGTGGACTCTTGAGGAGAATCAGAGGGATGGGAACATAACCTCTTTGCCTATTGCAAAGTCGTCCTCCTCAAGGGCAAAGTCATCTTCACTATCTACAGCTTTCTCCCGATTAAGAAGCATGTCGAGGAATATGACGGCCGTTGTTCCTCTGTAGCTATCTTTGATTGCTTCAGCTCAGTTAACAGGAGATTGGAAGAGGTCGCAGGTTCATCCGAGGCCTCCTTCATGCCCGTGTCATTATTATCACACTGGTTTGCATAGTCTGCAACGGCCATTTAAGTGTCAGTCGATGTTTGCTCTAAAAGTTGGGTCTTGACTTTCTTGTTATTGCGAACGTCCTCCCGGTGGGGCGGTGATTCTTCCTTTTCAGAGAGTTTGAGTGGGATGGAATAATCCACCCTCTTAGCGTCATTATGGTCTTTTCTGTTTGAGCAGTCCTCAGCGCTTCCTTAGTCCTTCTTTCTTTCTCTGCTCCGGTCCCTCTCTCTCATCCCTCAGGCAATATTTGCTACCGTGTTTTAGGTAGGACTGCAGCAGTGGGCAGCAGTCCGAAGTGGGGCACAAGATCCAAGAGAGAGCTCCTCTCTCTAGCTCCTGAAGCAATAGATTTCAATCGCCTTACATTCTATGTCCTTATAAATACCATTTCCTCTCTTTCACGCAATAGTGCAATACCCTTCACCTGTGAGTCATATATCTCTGCGTTCTCTCCATTTCCTTCTTCTTCTTCTTTTCTAGCAAGCTATCATTTTAGTTCATAACCTTTCTTCATTACCCAGACATAAATTTTTACCTTTTCAACTTATCTTTCTCTTTTCTGGTATTTGGTCGTCATGATGATATATATCAATCTCAGTTTCTTTTCGTCAATTTTGCAAGCAATCAGATTTGCATTGTTATATTATTACATATTTATTTTGAATACTTCGATGAGCTGATTATAAGTAGTCGCTATGATGAGGCTGAAGATTATGTGCTGGGATTCACTTGAGTCGAAGAAAACAGATACTCTCCCAAACTAATCTTCGACATCAAGAAGCTCAGGCTCCTGGAAGCCCTGCACACACACATACATAATACTTTTTTCCTGAAAATGACTTTTTAATTATATATAAATTGTTTATTTACAAAATTCACAGTGGAGCAAGACGCTATGCCAGAGACATTGTGACCCAAGAGTTCCCTCAGTTCAAAGCATGCAATGAGACAATATATGATCAAGCAATGGAGCTGGTTTGCAAGGAGGACTACAGGTGATGCATTACATATAATGATCAGTTATATATATACACATTCCCTCCGGTATAAGAGATAATTGAATTTTTTTAGAAATTAAGAAAATTAAATAAATTATTTAATTATAGTTGTATTATTAGATTATGTATTAATTTATAAGTTATGCAATCTCGTTTGAAAAAAAAAAATATAAATAATTTAATATAACCCATTTCACTCCCTTAAAAAAAAAAAAAGCCAACCAACTTTTATATTAAAGATTAGATGAAGCGATGAGGAGTGTACATGTGTACGCATGTACACATATATAACTGTGTAGGGGTGTGTACGTGTGAAGGTATGAGCACCCAGGAACAAATTAACAATTTGCTGAGGTAATTACTCCCTCGGGTCTTATTTATAAAAGTCTAATAACTGAATTATGTGGTTTAAGAAAGTGATTAAAATCAGTTAAAAATATTAAGTGTGTTTGAAATAATTTTTTTTCTTTAAGTATGTCTTTATTTATGAGGGGTAAGTAAGAGAGAAAAACAGAATAAATATAAATATGACAAACTTTTTAATTAATGTAATATATATATATAAAATTAATGAGGGGTAAAAATAGAAAAAATTCATTAAATGTTCAAACAATTCTTGTTAAACTTTTATAAAAGAGATCAAGACAATTTAAATTTTAGGCTTTTATAAAAATTAGCGTGGGAGTAATCTACAATCCTAAACGGTTATAATGGAATCCCAGCGTTCCCTTCGTTAATGTTACTGAACCCGGACCGGACCGGCCGGTCCAGCCCGGAAACCGGCGAACTGGCCGGTAAACCGGTCCGGTTCCCGGTCCACATTTTTTTAAAATTTTTTTTTTTATTTTTCTTTTAGAATTTCATACTATAAATCTAAAATTTTCAATTTCTCACCGGTTTGGTCCCGGTTTGACCCACTGACCCTTAACCCAGTACCCCGACCGGTTCAAAACCCGGTCCAAGTTTTAATACCTTGCCCTTCGTAAGGTTTCCGTGGGCTAATTAATTAATAGGATTTGTTATGCACAATTTTTTTTTTTTGGAAAAAAAAAATTTGAATCCCGACGTTTGTGTTAGAGGTTAAAATCTAATGACATTAATGAAGAAGATGCGTCCAGAGTCTTTGTCCTTTCTGTCTGTTATCAGGTAATTAAATGAACAGTTAATTGACATATCCTCTTTGGTGTATGATATACTCCTCTAGTCTTATTTATATAGGATATTTCTAACATTTTTTATATAAATCAAATAAAACCTTAAATTTCATTAATTTTGACTATAAAATTTAACAACTTTCTAACTCTACACCTATTTAACATACATAATCCCAAATAAAAATAAAGTCAACACAATAATAAATGAATAGTTAAAATATACATTCACTTCAAAATTTTAATAAAATTTCTTATAAATAGGACAAAAAAAAACTTTTCTCTACCCTATATATAGGAACATATGAGTAAGGCATTTCTAGAAGAATAATCTAGTCCAAAATATAAATCACTTACGAAATATCACTCTGGTTCTATTTATAAGTCCTTTTAATCAAAAGTTTTGGTCCTATTTATAAGTCTATTTTCAGGGTAATAAATGCATTTTGTACTTTTTTACCCATATTAATTGCAATATAAACAAAAAGAATTTATTCATGTTGACTTTCAGAACCAACCATAGATAAGAGCGAAATTGGAAATTTAGCCTATAGTTAATGAGTTAACTAACTCTTCTTAGTATGTAAGAATTAGTTAAAAATAACTTATAAATAGGATAAGAGTTGTGTAACATAATTAATATTAATTTTTTAGTTTTGTCATGTAATTAATGTTCACTTTCAATTTTACCCACTCATTAAATTTTCAAACATATTTTTTAATATGGGTAAAAGTGAAAAAATTTTTAATTTAAGAATCAGTTGGTGAGTTAAATATCACTCATTGTTTCCCACTAAAGTATGCTCTATCTCATGGATGGTAGGAAGCACTAATGTTTTTGCAAATATAAAACATAAAATCCTAAATTGAGGGCGTGGTTCTCCTTTTTCCGAAAAGGGCAGAAAGAACGGTGACGAGAGAGTCTATTTTTGTGGGATATATTTAATTATTTATTTCCACTTTTCGTATGAAAACGACGTGCTTTGATGAGGCGGCCCTAATTCCCCAAACCATCTGTTCTTGCGTGCGGCACACCGGCACGTGACCAGACGTTGACGCCTGTAACTAATAACAGATCCTGATTGATAACTCATGGGGCTTATCACGAAGTACTTATCATCACTCGCCCCCAGCGCCGACTATAAATCCGTTAGCCTCTCACCGTTAATAACCACCATTCCATTCAGAAAATAGGACTTCTGAGAGCTATCTAGGACACACTCTCAGTTTCAACGCTTTCTTTTTCAATGTAAACACCATTCCTTCTTCTTTATTTGTTTCTCTTCAGCTTTGAGGAACTTTTTCTGATTGTTCCTCTTCTTGCCTTCTTTTCCACTTCCTCTGTTTTCTTTAAAAAAAAAAAAAAGATTATTATGAGAGCAATGATTTTTATGGCGAATGTTGGAGCATCTTTCAAAAAATTACATTGATCAGGGCCCTTTCTTCATTTTTCTGTTTATTTCCAGTTGTCTAATCTTGGAACCTAGTTGCACAATTAATAGTCTGGCCTGGTTCTTCTTGAGTTCAAAACTGAACATAGGCCATTATCAAGAACCCCAACTTTTCAAATTGAAAACCCTTCAATAATTGTTTTCTCCCGCCAATTGATCTTTTATTCTTTAAGCACTGCTAGAATACTTTCTACAAGATTATCTGTTGCATTTATTCGTGCTTTGATTTAGAGTGATCGTACGATTCGGCCACAACGCTTGATTTCCCCCCCTCTTTAGCTGATATATACGTGTATGTCTCTCTCTCCATTTTGACTTTCAATTCTGGGTTTAATGTCACTGTTCCTTTTTCTTTCTTTTATGGATCTTATTGTCTTTTTTGTCCTGCATTCATAGGCTCGAGCGTGCGTGAAAGTGGGCACAACTTTGACAAGAAACATTTTGAGACATGGAGCTTGCTGGGAAATCCGAGGACGATAAGACCAATCAATCTTGTTCCACAAATGTTGATAACAATAGGTTCTCCACCAAAATATACTTTGAATTGAGGAAACAGAAATTCCTTAAGGCATTGGACAGGTAAGCTTTTCAGGCTCACAAAGATCTTGTTGGTCTCAACAGGGAACATGAATCACTTTCAAACTGCCAAGACACAAATTCTGTGAGGGAGAATGTCGCAGAGGATCCTAAAACAATCGTTGAAGAAAATCCACCGCCAAATAAAAGGCTTAAGTTTCCTGCTGCAGAATCTCAGTAAGTAGTCTTCTAAACCAAAGGTTTCACTCTATGTCCTTTAGTGGAAGTTGATACTATTACTAACATCAGAGACTTGCAGAAAACTAATTCATCTTCCAAATTATCAGCTTAAATTGGCAGCATATTCCTGAGCATGTTATGCCAACCCCCTCTGTGGACCATGTCTGTGAGCCATGCCCAAATCCCTCAAATCCTATAAACAGTGATGATCGTGGCCCATCTAGTGTAATAGATTCCTCACTCTTCCCTGCTGCTAATGCAATTTCCGGTATGGGGTCTTGATTATTGCATTGGTTCCTTTTTAAAGATGGTCATTAATGCTGGGAGTTGATGGTGATCTTTGATGGCCTTTTTGTAGGAATGCCTGTGAAGGTTTCTGAGGATCCTAATCAAATATCCAAGGGAAAATCCTGCCAAGTTTTAGATGAGGTCAAATAGATGAAACTTTTTTTTTCTTCAACCTCTCCTTACATTTCTTATTTTGTATCTGCAGAATGAAATGCATGGGGTGCCTTGTGTGTAGGTGCCATCAGCAGCCTCAAAAAGTTGCCTGCCCCAGAAAGTTTTTCTGACACTGAATATTGATTCACCTCCTACTAGCATGGATTTTCATCCTATTTGGCCCTTTATTCTTCTAGGTTGCGTCATACTTGATGTTACTATTTGATAATTGTTTTCCTCTATATAATTTGGTGCAAAATTTGGTGCTGAAAAAGTGAAATCGGCTAACATATGAACAATGATATATTACTTCAGTTGGAACTGAAATTGGCAGAATAAAAATTTGCGCTGTAGCTCCTGCCTCTTGGATGGAGTTGCTTTCTGTAAATTTTGAGGTTTGGAACACTACAGCACGTTCAACCAATTTCATGGTATGTCTGTTTCCTTACCAAGCCGCACTTAGTGAATTGTTATTATATACTATGTGCTCATTTGGAATAGCTTATTTTTGGGCAATAAATGTTTATAAATCGTGATTCACGGTATATGAGGTAAGTATGTGAGAGGAGTTTTATCTCGACTTGCGTAATAAGGACTTATTATCCAAATATAAGCCCAACCAAACACACACTATCTTCCTCTCTTATTACAAATTTCAAATAACCGATTTGTATTAATCAAGATAACAATGCAACTGAAATTAGTTAAAGGCAACAAATATGTATTATTTTTCCAACTATGTTCTTGTGTATAAAGAGGATAAGTAAAAGCGAATAAATGCAATAAATATAACCAACAAGAGTAAAGTTCGAAAAAACACAATAAATGTTTGGACAAACCTAAGATGGAGCTTATATTTTAAGATACACCCATTCACAAATTTGAAGCAAATTTGAAGCTTATAACAAAGGAGTAATAGTAAATTATCTAATGTTGGAACCATTGTCAACAATGTCCAGGCAGCCATAGAAAAAGATATGTGGATCTCTGTCAACAAAGTCATTTGGAGCTCTCATGGTTTAATGTTCGGTACGGATGTTAAGCTACTTTCTTTTTCCCCATTCTTTCTTGCTTCTAATTATTTTTTCTCATTTTGAATAGGGGTTGCATTTGCGAAACATCTTGTCCAATTATATTCCATCGTTCGCGCATATTCCCTTGATGGTGAACTTAAAATAGGCATTTGCCGGCATTTGGAAGTATTACTCTTTTAACCCTCTGGATTTCTAGTTGCATGGAAGTGATACATGTGTTTTCTGGATGTAATGCTAAATATTTGCTTCTCAGATTGAAGCTAATTATGGCGGTGTCAATGATATAGCCTTGTATTTGGATGGTGGGCAACCATTAGTCATAACATGTGGTGACGACAAGTTAGTAAAGGTCAGTTCGCTGGACAGAAGATAGATGTTTTAGACTTTTAGTATTAAAGAAACTGCCGTGTCTATGACTGTTTATAAGGTATGGGATGCAAACACCGGTGAGAAGCTTAATACTTTGTTTGCTCACAATGCTCCAGTTTGTTCAATCTGTACGCATGTGAAGGACAATGTTCTTGTAAGAATGCTTTGGATTAATTTCCATTGAACACAATCTCATTGCTTTTTAACTGGTTGCATGTATCACTAATTTTTTTATGTTGTGATTTTTGTTCTCCTACAACTCAGGTTATAATTTCAACTTCAATTGATGGAAAGATTAAGGCATGGTTACACAATCATACGGCCGCAGGTGCTGAATATGACACCATTGGTTGTGGATACACTAAATTTGCTTACAGTACTGATGATCAAAGGTGGTGAATTAATTAATTGTCTTCTGTGCAATAATCAATATGTGATTATTGTGTGACTAGTGTTAAAAAGTAAAAACTTTTGTAGGCTTTTTTCATGTGGTCTTATCAAGGAGGGAGAGCCATTTCTTGTGGAATGGGATGATAGTAACGGGAGCAAAAAAAGAGTCTACAAGGGACTTAAGGCTCCAAGCTCTTCTAAAATTCAATTTGATACCACACAGAACCGATTTTTGGCTGCTGGTGATGATCATATGGTTAAGTATTGGGATATGGACAATGTACAGCTATTGGAAAGCACCAATGCCGACGGGGAATTGCTGGTAAGCTCTTCAATGACCAAAGCCATAAATTGAACATTACAACTGTTTGAATGGAGAGAAAAGTGGGGGAGGGGATATAAGGAAGGAAAACTTTCAAAAAATTTTATTTGCAAAAGAATTTCTCTCAGTACGTGATTGGAGATCGTAGACACTTGAGGGGCTTGATACTGGATCACAGTATTTTTAGCCAAGTGTGACTAAGGAAATGTTTGACATGGAAAGGCCACTCTCAGTTGAGCTTCATTTGTGCAGGCAAATCCTTGCCTTTGCTTCAACAAAGATGGAAGATTGCTGGCTGTTGCTGCAAGGGAAAATAAAATCAAAATCTTAGCACCTGATTATGATGATATTTGGAATATCTTCAAAATTTCCGAACCATCTCAGTGCCAGTTCTTGCAGCTCCCTGTTCATCAAAGTGTCAACAATGTTTGTCCCTTTTTCTTGGTTTATTGGCATCATTGGCAATAACTAGATGCAGCATCACTAGTGTTAATAATTATATTTGGATTTCGCTTTTAGCTTCATGTCATGAATTAAGCATGTTATAGCTATCATCAGATCCAATAAAATAATGAGATCACTTTGTATCTTCATTGAGGATTCAATTAAATGTAATCAAATTGAATTTAGAAGGCTGAAAATTTATAAGTGCACCAACAAGTTAATTTTTTTTTAGACCAGTTAACAAACAACAAGGAAACTAGGTTTCTCCAAACAAAATAATCTTACCACTTTCCTTCTGATGAAGCACAGATTGTTAGACTGATTTACACCAACGCGGGAAAAGGCATCTTGGCATTGACATTAGATGGTATAAATATACTTTGGAAGTGGCCAGGGGATGAGCATGTTAGTAGAGGCTTTCGTACCCACTTTTAGATTTTTCTTATTATTTCTATTTTTCACCTCCTCCATGTTTGTTCTTACCTTTCCTGGAGTTGAATTTGGGGTCTTAATTTACTGTACAATAAAAGATGAGGTATCACATGCAGGCAACGTCCCATGATTGCCCTTGCTTATGGAAACCAGGGGATGGCTTGCAGTTTATGATCAATGACCGAGAAAACGTCGGGCCCGTACAATCAAAAGGCTTTTTTGCCATATCAAATAATGATGTTAATCTCATTTCAACATCAGGTGGTTCAATCTCCTTGTTCAACATGGAGACATTCGAGGTAACCTTGAGAGATAGTAGTATTGTGTTTCCTTTTGCTTTTTGCTTCTAATAATACTAGGATTGAACTAACCAGAAACTACTCGTTGGCTGTTAATAACAGACTATCAAAACCTTCATGTCTCCCCCACCTAAGGCAACGTGTATTTCCTTCTACCCTCGAGATGATAATGTAGTAGCTGTAGGCTTTGCTGATTCTAGCATCCTTATTTATAACATCCATACAGATAAGGTATGTGCCTTTTCCTTGATCTGAGAAAGACGTGCCTCACTTCGTGATCAGAGGAAATTGAAGCTAGTTGTCTGTGACTTTTGTTTATGCAGATTTTAAAAGAGCTCAGGGGTAACTTAACAACAGTTATTTCCGTTGCCTTCTCAAATACTTTGCATGTTCTTGTTCATGCTGAGGTTGATAATGCGGTTAGTGCTCAATACTCAATACAGTTTTTGAATTGGCTCCCCTGTTTTTTAGACCAACATGGATCTGTTTCCTATGGCTACTTGTCTCATTTTATAGTACAAAGGCATCATGGGATGAGTATCCACAAAGAGCTAGGAATATGAACTTGTTATCTGTCCGACTTCTTGCAGATTTTCTCATGGAATGTTGAAGGGTGGCAACATTTGACAGGAAGACGCTTGAAGTTGCCTGCTGAGAGGAACCCAGAAGACCTATGTGATACTCACATTCAGTTTCACCCACAACAGATAAACTTCCTCGCTGTACAATATAGTCATCTTGCAATTTATGAAGCACCGGACTTAACTCTTGTCAAAGAGGTTCCTTATTGTTCCCGTCCTATATGATCAACTTTTCTACATGTATAAATACGAAATGACTAAATATAGCCCTTGTTTCATGGCAGTGGGTTCAAGTACCTCCTTTGCCTATCTTCCAGGCAGTTTTTTCAGCTGATGGAACGGAAATATATGCTGGTTTTGGGGATGGGACTATCAAAATATTGGATTCTTCAAATCTTCAACCTCTTTGCAGGGTAGATCCCACTGCTTACCTTCCCCTTCCCCCAACTTCAAGGTATGTTGTTTCTAAAGTCTTGAGATAAGCCAGAGCCCACAAGTGGTATTTGCATTACAGTTAAAGATAAATTGCTAAGTATTCTTCTAAGTCTTGATGCACTGATATTAACACGGTGAGTGTATTTGGTGGTGGCAATGAGAGCAGGTACCTACTTGCTATGGCCGCAAATCCAGTGAAGGCAGGCCAGTTTGCTGTGGGGTTTTCAGATGGCAAAGTCTATGTGATGGAACCTCCAGAGGCAGGACTTAAGTGGTCCACACTGGTGAGCGATGATGACAAGGAGGCAGCAGAAACCAGTGGCGTGGGAGATGAGAATTGAGGGGAAAGAGGAGTTGCGCATAGTTCAGTTGTTGCATTAGTTCAATAGAAATCATTCTTTTTGTAATGAATTTTATAGAAGTCTTTCCGGGGGTGTTAAAAAAGTGATGTTCCCTTGCTCCTACAGAAACAGAATGGTTAGGCCAGAGCCCTGAGAGAGCACACTGTTTTTTAAAGAATAAGCCAGTCCGAACAGGCTGGATCGGGTTCCTTGAGCTGGCTAAACCCCATTGTTCACACCTCATCAAGAGAGATAATAACAGATTTTTCTTTGAAATTTGTATTCATGTTTTCAATTTTTTAATGCTCATTTTACATATTTTCTATACTCATATAGAAGATGAGTTCTTGAAGAGAGATAATAACAGATTCTTGGAGAGAGAATATCTACTAGCTAGCTTTTGGAGAGAAACTTGTTCTTTACACCCTCCAGTGATATAATCACTCCGTCACCTCTTAGCTGTGATTTTCGACAAATCACGTCCTCTGCTTTGCTTGTCAGATTCCTGCCCAGATTAGGGCAAAATCTCCCAAGGAAAACTCCTTGCCTTTTTAACTAAAATTCTTTCAATAGATTGAAGTCCAATATCCATTAAAGAGCACAGGAGAATGTTAACAATGGCATTTAGAGGATATAAAGAAGATGAAAAATCATGTATTAACTAAATAAGAGTAACAAATTCATACAAATTATAATTCATTTGAGTTATTTCTAATATACTCTTATTTGAGGGAGATAATTAACCTCATTTGAGGATTAAAAGGGACTTCTCTCTTTAAGAAAAGACTCAAATTATCTTCTTTTTAAATATGGTGAGAATTTAACTTAGGCAAACAAAATACCCTTTAATCCAATATAAAACATAAATTGAGAGCATGATTTTCCTTTTTCCCAAAAGGGCAAGAAAGATTGAAAGAGCTGATAAGAGATTAAAATAAATAAAAAACTAAAAACTTATTTTAAAAATTTATTTTTAAAAAACTAAAAAATAAAAGGGAGAATGATAAAAAAATACTACTTGAACTTTAAAAACCCCAATTAGTCCTTTGATAAAGATTTGTGTTGTCAATACCATTACTATTCTTGTCAATCCCATTACCATTCTTGTTAGCGGAATTTTGAAGTTAAAATAGTATTTTTCTGTTATTCTCCCAAAATAAAAACAGTTTTTGAGTGTTTTCTTATTTTACTTTTTTATTTTTTTAAAGTAGACACCTATCAATCATCGATAACACATTGTGCTTGTTTGTGATAGTTTATTTTTTGGTAATAAATACTTCTAAATTGTGATTTACAATGTACAAGGCAAGTATGTGAGAGGAGTTTTATCTCAACTTACGTAATAAGTGATTATTAACCCCTAATAAACAATACCGAACACATAGATTATCGATGATGACCACGGCCACATCATTGTCAGTAACAACTGTTGTCACGTCATTTTAAAAATAGATTTTTTAAAATAACTATCCAAATTAATTTTTTTTTTTCAAAACTTATTTTTAAAAACAATTTTATAAACTGTTTTAAAAAAAACAGAGAACATGAAACATGCCTTTTTTGGGATATTTAATTATTTATTTCCACTTTTCTTATGAAAACGACGTTTGAGGCGGCTCTAGTTCCCAAAACCATCTGTTCCTGGGGCGCACCGGCATGTAACCAGACGTTGACGCCTGTAATAACAGAGCCTGATTGATAACTCATTGTGCTTATCATGCACTACTTATCATCACTCGCCTACAGCGCCGACTGTAAATCCGTCAGCCTTTCGCCTGTAATAACGACCATTCGGTTCAGAAAATCTAAGCTGGAATAGAACTTCTGAAGGCTATCTAGTAAAGACTCTCAGTTTCCTTTCCCTTTCCAACACTTTCTTTTTCAATGTAAACTCTAGTTCCTTCTTCTTTATTTGTTTCTCTTCATCATTCTGTTGATCTTTGAGGAACTTCTTCTGATTGTTCCTCTTCTTGCCTTCTTTTCCACTCCCTCCGTTCTCTTTAAAGAAAATTAACGTTTATCGTCCTCTTCAATTCTTTAAACAAGAAACCCTTTTCAGTTTGCCTTTTTAAAGTCGAGCCATAATTATTATGGCGAATGTTGCAGCATCTTGAAAAGATTACTTTGATCAGGGGCCTTTCTTCATTTTCCTGTTTGTTTCCAGCTGTCTAATTTTGGAACCTAGTTGCACAATGAAAATTCTGGACTGGTTCTTCTTGAGTTCAAAACTGAAAAGAGGCCATTATGAAGAACCCCAATTTTTCAAATTGGAACCCCTTCAATAATTGTTTTCTCTAGCCAATTGATCTTTTATTCTTTAAGCAACGGTAGAACACTTTCTCCAAGATTATCTGTTGCATTTATTCATGCTTTGATTTAGAGTGATTGTAAGATTCCGCCAAAACGCTCGATTTTTTGCCTCTTTATCAGATATGTACCTGTATTCTAAACTGGTAATCTATAAGACAAACGGGGATTGTGGTTATGTCCAGCCTCAAGAAAGAGATTATCTTCCTTTTTACAGTTTTGTGAAGAGTAAGGTTTTAAGGAAAACTAACATGTATGTCTCTCTCCATTTTGGCTCTGGTTTTAATGTCACTGTTCCTTGTTCTTTCTTTAATGGATCTTACTGTCTTTTTTATCCTGCATTCATAGGCTCGAGCATACGTGAAAGTGGGCACTACTTTGACGAGAAACATTTTGAGACATGCTGCTTACTGGGAAATTTGAGGACGATGAGACCAATCAATCTTGTTCCACAAATGTTGATAACAATAGGTTTTCCACCAAAATTACTTTGAATTGAGGAAACAGAAATTCCTTGAGGCATTGGACAGGTAAGCTTTTCAGTCTCACAACGATCTTGTTGGGCTCAACAGGGAACATGAATCACTTTCAAACTGCCAAGACACGAATTCTGTGAGGGAGATTGTCGCAGAGGATCCTGAAACAATCATTGAAGAAAAGCCACTGCTCAATGGAAAGCTTGATTTTTCCTCAAATCCTGTAAACAGTGATGATTGTAGCCCATCTAGTGTAATAGATTTCTCACTCTTCACTACTGCTAATGAAATCTCAGGTATAGGGTCTTGATTATTGCATTGGTTCCTTTTTAAGATGGTCATTAATGCTGGAGTCGATGGTGATCTTTGATGGCCTTTTTGTAGGAACGCCTGTGAAGATTCTTGAGCATCCTAATCAAATATCCAAGGAAAAATCCTGCCGAGTTTTAAATGAGGTCAAATAGATGAAACTTTTTTTTCTTCAACCTCTCCTTACATTTCTTCTTTTGTATCTGCAGAATGAAATGCATGGGGTGCCTTGTGTGTAGGTGCCATCACCAGCCTCAAAAAGTTGCCTGCTCCAGAAAGTTGTTCTGACACTGAATGATTATTCACCTCCTACTAGCATGGATTTGCATCCTTATTGGCACTTTATTCTTCTAGGTTGCTTCATACTTGATGTTACTATTTGACAATTTTCCTCTATATAATTTGGTGCAAAATTTGGAACTGAAAAAGTGAAAAAGGCTAACAGATGAACAATGATATATTACTTCAGTTGGAACTGAAATTGGCAGTATAAGAATTTGGGATGTAGCTGTTGTCTCTGGTAAGGAGTTGCTTTCTATAAATTTTGAGGTTTGGAACACTAGAGCACGTTCAACCAATTTCAAGGTATGTTTGTTTCCTTACCAAGTTGTACTCAGTGAATTGTTGTTATATAGTAAATTATCTGATGATGAAGCCATTGTCAACAATGTCCAGGCAGCCATAGAAAATGATTTGTGGATCTCTGTTAATAAAGTCATTTGGAGCTCTGATGGTTCAATGTTCGGTAAGGATGTTAAGCTACTTGGACTAAGTCTAATCAAGCAATCATCAACTATTGAGGGGCTTGATACTGGATCACAGTATTTTAAGCCAAGTGTGTGTGACTAAGGAAATGTTTGACATGGAAAGGTCAATCTCAGTTGAGCTCCATTTGTGCAGGCATATCCTTGCCTTTGCTTCAGTTGAGATAATAATGTAGTAGCTGTAGGCTTTGATGATTCTAGCATTTTTATTTATAACGTCAGTACAGATTCGGTATATGCCTTTTCCTTGATCTGAGAAAGATGTGCGCCACTTCGTGATCAGAGGAAATTGAAGCTAGTTGTCCGTGATTTTTTTTTATTCAGGTTTTAAAAAAGCTCAGGGGTCACTCAACAAGAGTTACTTCCCTTGCCTTCTCAAATACTTTGCATGTTCTTGTTTCTACTGAGGCTAATAATAAGGTTAGTCTTCAATATTCAATACAATTGTCACCATACTCAATACAGTTTTTGCATTAGCTCCCTGTTTTTTTTACCAACATGGATCTGTTCCCTTTGGCCGCCTTTTCTCATTTTATACTCCCTTCGGTTCTTAATATAAGACATATTTAGGGAGTTGATTTTGGTTCTACTCCTAAATGTAAAACGTATAGTTTTCATATTTGTTAACATTTTTTTAATTTACTCCTATTAATGCTTCCTCAATAATAATATGTCATATTAACTAATTTAACTGACTTCCTTGATCTAATCAAATTATATAAATATGTTTTATATTAGTGACCAAAGGGAGAAGTACAAAGGCATTATGGGATGAGTATCCACAAAAGAGAATATGAACTTGTTATCTGTCCAACTTCTTGCAGATTTTCTTATGGAATGTTGAAGGGAGGGAAAAATTGAAAGGAAGGCGCTTGCAGATGCCTGCTGAGAGGAAGCCAGAAGAGCAATGTGATACTCACATTCAGTTTCACCCACAACAGGCAAACTTCCTTGTTGTACAAGATACTACTGAAGATAGTGATCTTGCAACTTATGAAGCACGGGAATTAACTCTTGTCAAACAGGTTCCTTATTCTTCCCGTCCTATATGATCAACTTTTCTCATGCATAATAATATGAAATGACTAAAATATAGCTCTTGTTTCATAGCAGTGGGATCCAATACTTCCTTTGCTTATCGCCCAGGCAGATTTTTCAGCTGATGGAACAGAAATATATGCCGGTTTTGCGGATGGGACAATCAAAATATTGGATGCTTCAAATCTTCAACCTCTTTGCAGGATAGACCCCACTGCTAACCTTCCCCCAACTTCAAGGTATGTTGTCTCCTAATCTGATCAAAGTCCTTGAGATGAGCCAGAGCCCACAATGATATTTGCATTACAAGTACCACACTCATCACTGTTGAAGATAATTGCCAAAGATTCTTCGTGTAAGACTTCATGCATTGATATGAACAGTGTATGTGGTGGTGGCGGCAGTGAGAGCATGTACCTAGTTGCTATGGCTGCAAATCCGGTGAAGGTAGGCCAATTTGCAGTGGGGCTTTCAGATGGTAATGTGTATGTGATGGAGCCTCCTGACGCAGGACTTAAGTGGTCCACACTTGTACGTGATGACGACAAGGAGGCAGCAGAAACCAGTGGTGTGGGAGATGCGAATTGAGGGGAACAGGAGTTGCGCATGGTGTATCCAGGGAACAATAAATTGGCCCCAGTAGTTCGGTAATTGCATTAGTTGAATAGAAATCATTCTTTTATGATGAATTTTAATAGAAATCTTTCAGGGGGATTTTTGTGAAGGGCCTAAACTCTGAAAAAAGTGATATCACTTGTTCTTACGTATGTCATCTGTTTCTAATGCATGTCCTTGCTCTTTAATTCCCTCCCTCTCTCTTTGCCGGTCTTCTTCATTTATCTTTTTAATTTTGATTTGCTTCATCATTTTATATCAAGATATTATTTAAAATCCATGATATGATTTCTTATTTGAAAAACTCCAACCCTAACTCAATAACTCCAATCCACTGAATTAAGTCATTTGTACCATTGGGCTCTTAGATCAACTGATTGTGGATTGTTTTAGCTTAACTAATGGTTTCGTATTCGGGTCCTAGACTTGCAACCGTGATAACTATTTGGTGGTAGCAAGGTTTCTTTCATTGTGTGCCTACATACCCGCAGACTAGACTAGCCAGTTCCTCATAGAGCTAAATAACTGTGGATTAATCCAAAACATTAAGTGATCTATATTCTAAATACATATGGACTTTAAGCATCTTCCCTTCTTTGATTATAATAAAACAGAATGGTTATGCCAGAGGCCTATGAGAACACTCTGTTTTTGCCATTTTCATCAGTAAGCCAGTATGGCCTAGCCCAATCAAAGCAGGCTGGACTGGGTTCCTCGGGCTCACTAAAGCACACTGTTAACACCTCATCAAGAGAGATAATAACAGAATTTTCTTTGAAAATGTTATTCATTTTTCAATTTTTTTAATGCTCATTTTAGTATTTTTCATATTCACAATACTCATAGAAGATGAGTGCTGAAAAATAACTAATTACAACTAAGGGCCATGGATTTTTCGAAAGAAAGTTCAAAATTTCAATATTCTTAACTATCATTAATGTTCTTGAAAGGTTTTTGTTTAAATGTCAATTTCCTAAAATATAACCAAAATTTTCATGAAATATGTGTGTGTGTGTGTGTGTAACCAAAATTTTAGTTTTTAATTCTACTTTAAATTAGAATAGAAATATGACAAACGTGCTTATTTTTTCGGGAAGAGATGGTGTATATATAATACAGTGTTGCAACCAATCTTCAATATAACGCATGACTAGCCCAAGACTAGGAGTCTTCGTTTTCTGCCTTTAGATTTTATAGTCAAATGCCTCAAATCTATCCTCTTGTCGAATGGCGAAAAAGATGGCTTCAACATTGATAATTAACATATTAATGCAACGGATAAGAAAAATTAAATACTACAGCTTATTATAAATGCTACATTTTACATTGATATTGATAACTATAATAAAAAGAAAAGTATTTATTCCCATCCTTTAAAAAAAATACAGTATTGATATACCACCCATGGATTGTTGCAATTTACAAAGCAATCTTGACTACAACTAGGCAGCAAGCCGAACAAACCAAATCATTCACCATCTCAAAATGACAAATGAAATCATTACACCTTGCATCAATACCTTGCATGTATAAAAGAATAGCAATCTCGCAGACAAGCGACACCAAAACAAAATACAATCATAGCTAGCTCCAACCGTTGGGCTACACAAAGCACTCTTGGTGGGGAAAAGAACAAAAAATACCCTGCAATTAAAAGACAAGAAATCCACTCAGTATACTCTCATGATATCAATCAAAGGAGCAGAAAGTTTTAGGTCAGCTGTAAGTTTGACCTATAACCATAAAGCGGATATAAGACTAGAAAGGACTTCAGCTCAGTAAAAACAATCGCATAAAAAACCTGTGGTAACAAATTATTTGTATAATCCAAAAGCACACAAATCCAAGACCATAGTTCCACTATGTTTCTCTAGCATTAAACAAAACAGAAAATCAACATTGCTCTCATAAATGTTGTTAGTCAACATTATGCATGTCCAGCATACAAAAGCCCTGCGAGATTAAACAAGTTGGCAGACTGCAAACTTTTCATAGCTACCTGAAAATCAGATCACAATCAACATATTTTAACTTCTCCCACAACCAGAGTCAACCATTTAACCCGGATATTGTCAGAACCTTGACATGATGACATCACTAAATTAAAATCACCAAAACAAGTTTCTAAACAGGTTCCACAAGATTAAGATCAAACAGGATGCAATTAAGTTCACATTATGATTTATGAGCAATTCAAGATTGCCTAATTGCCAACGCACATAAATGAAGAGTCATTTAGGGTGTGTTTGGTATGAGAGATTTTGAGGGGAAGGGAGGGGAGGGGAGGGAAAATTTTTATAAGTTGGATTTAAGAAAATTAAAGAAGTGGGGTTACAAAATTTTAATAGAGGGAGTATATAAGATAAAAGAGTATGAAAAATTAATTAAAAACCTTTAACCTCATTTCCCCTCCACTCCCCTCATACCAAACAAGCCCTTAACTTGTACGAGGATTTCCTCCAGCACCTTTGTAAGGATTAAAATGTAATTCGTCAGAAGCATTTTGTGATTTTCACATCAGGAATCTAACAGAAATACAAATCCTATTGAATTATTCAGAAGGATGTACAGAAATACTTCAGAACAGGAAAAACACGCTCCAAACATTCTACTGTTCAAGAAAACACAATTTCAACTGCCATCATCTTTTCTTTTCACGGATACTACTAAATCAAAATACTTTTTGGGAACAATTACGAAGAAAGAAACCCGGGGCGGTGTTTGGAATCACTGTCTGATTTACCTGTTTTAAATGGGATGAAAAGCCCTTCACAAATATTAAGAAACAGAAGCATTAATTATGCCCCTAAAGAATTTCAAGCTCTTGAATAAAACTCAAAAATGCTCCAAGATGTGATGGAGTCTGGGAACACGCCGCCGGAACAATGGTTCAAGACGAAATGATGGTACACCAAACTGCCACCTCTGGGCATCATACATTTCATTCCATGCCTGTACTATCTCGTCAATTTTGAACCCCAAACCTGTAGTTATGAAAATTGTCAGTTATACTCTCTAATCCTGAAGCACAATAAGTGAAATATACACAATCATTTTCCACATCTCATACCTTCTAGTGCTGTTTGATTGGAACAATGATTCTTTACCATGACCCCTATATCTGTCGGAGAAGCTCCAGCTAGTTCAAACTTCTCGACTGCAACCTCCAAACATTCCTCCCATGAAGGTAAGCCTATCTTATATTCCACAACAGAACGCTCATACAATATGGTGCCCCATAAAATATATATTTGTGACCTCACATTTGCAGCCTGCTCTACCGCTTCATCAGAAGAAATATCCAAGAGAAGGCCATCTAAGCCCATTTTTTCCAAATGCGCTCTATATTTATCCAATTTGGATAGTCCATTTAAACGCTGCTCTTCAATCTCTTCCCACATCAACATGCCTCTATCCATGCAGTCCTCTGCCTTGTTATATAGTTGTAAAACCTCACTGGAAGCGCCATCCTCTAAATTCATTTTGCATGCCATTGCGTAATACCAGCAGAGCTTTGCTTGCTCGAACTGCTGATGGCCAAGTGCCAGAAATCCCTCATAGAAGTCTGTTTTGATTTTCAAGGCTTCTTCATATCTCTTCTCCGCTTTCTTGTACTCCTTTCTTGCCCACTCATATGCAGCTTTAATTCGCTCATAAGCAGATTCCGTTGATCCGTCCTCTGAAATGGAAACACGTCTCCTTGCACTGGACATGTGAACATTACCCCAATTAAATAAAGCCAAAGCTGCCATCTCTTGAAATTTATCTGCAGCGATTTGAAAAAGCTCTTGAGCATCATCACTTGTCACCACATCCTCCAAGGCTTCTGAATATAGCTTCATAGCCACCTCATGCATATCCAAGTATGAATCAGAATCGAACCCAACATGATTCTTGAACATCCTGGCAAATTGGATTATCCAATCCTCCACATTAGTCAGCTTATTTGCTAAATCCTTGCCTGCTTCCGTTGACCCATGCTGAATACTGTCACCTTGCATCTCATCCCCATTGGTTATTCCATCATAAGTTGGTTCCTCCTCTGGATTGACTTCTGCAACATAGAGTCGAAGAGAACCCAAGGCATCACCTGAAGATTCAGCTAATCTTAATTCATCAGTAGTAGTGATAGTAACCAAATCACCTTCTTGATCCTTATATTTAACAAGAACACCCTTCAACCCAGGAAATCGATCCTTAATTATATCCCCCACCAACCTCATGCTACAATTCAATGGCAACTGTGCCCACCTTATATCCTCTCCAAATACCAACTTCACCGTCCTTGTGACTACTTTTTCTTCTTTAACAGGCTTCAGAACCACTTCCTTTTTTGCAATTGTTTTTGTCACCACTTCTTTATCTTTAACAGCATTCGCAGTATCCTCGACAATCACCTTATCCTGTGCCTTGCTCTCACTTTTTTTACTTTTCTTTTTCTTTAGTTTTTCTCTTACCACTTTACGCATGGGGACAGTGGTAGGCTGCTTTAAACTTGCCAAATCTATCTCATCAATAGTGATGCCTTTCTCTTCCATGGTCTTTTTCAAACTCCCGAGAAGCTCCAATGCATTAAGATTATTAGGCTCCACGCTCAAAACAAAATTAACGTCTCTCAGCGCATAATCAAGTCGATTCAATGCTTCATAGCACTTTGCTCTTCTCAATAGGGCCTTGCTATATCTGGGTGATACTTCAAGAGCTAAATTGCACTCATTAATTGCTCGAGGGTACTCTCCAAGACCGAGCTGCATATAACACGCCGCCATATTGGTGCGCAAGTGTGCCACATCTATGTGGTTTCCGGGAAGGAGCTTGAGGGCCTTTTCATACTTCAACATAGCCCCTTCATGGTCCCTTTTCTGAAAGAGTCTATTGCCTTCTTCCTTGAGATCCTGTGACATGTTGATGAAGATTGCTGTGTCTTCGTCAAAAGCTTTGGAAGACCTCTCAGAGGGCTTGCTCGGCTTGCCGCTTGCATTTGCAGCCTTCTGTGTTACAGGATCCTTCTTCTTACCGGTGGGCTTCCCCATAGATAATTCAGCAACAAATAAACAAAACGAAAGTATCCCCAATATCAAAGTCCTACAAATTCTGATTGCAAGCACAACCCCTCCACAGAAAAGAAATAAGAATATATGGAATCCCAAAACTATATACAACAGAAAGCAGCAGAATCCAGATTGAAGACCCCAGAACAAGAAAAAGTAAAAGAAACAATGGAACAGATATTTCTTATATCCTAACCCCGAACCACTTCAACCAATCAAGATTTAGACAGAAAAACTAATCACAGGAGATAAGTTTATTATTGGAAAGGGGGAAAGAATCCCAATTGGAGGAGATGGGGAATAATACTGTGTCTCAAGCTTGGCGCCTGTTTTTTCTCCTTTGTCTGAATCTACTCAGCTAAGACTAATCCAGAAAGAAACCAAGAAGCATTTCGCAACAAAATCAAAAGTTTTGGAAGTGTTAATATTGGTGTAAATTTCAATACAGGGAGAGAGGAGAGGAGGCGTCAACGGCATCTGGGTTGGAGCGTAAATGCAAAAGAATGTTCATGTACTCGTCTGGGTGCTAGGGTTTGGTTGCGCCCAAGTCAACGCTGGCTGACGAACGAAGAATTCTAGTTGCTCCGAGGGCGCGTGTAACTGGAATTGAACACCCCGTGGTACTTTGTTAAACTGTAGTAACTAAGTGAATCGGGACCAATTGCTGTCTAAATTTGACGATAAATATTATGTAAGCTTTTTCTGAAAGAATAAATCCTCCTATTTAATAAAGAAACTTAGGAAACTAGTACAAGTATACAGCCATTTCATCTATTTAAATAATAAGCAGATAGATATGATAGTTGATTATAAACGATTGAGTGATGAAAATGTCAACTTGGACAGACGGCGTCCGTGCTTGGAAGATAAACAGTGTGTACAGGTTCCGGATCAACAGAATATTCCGAAATTTAAAGGATAGAATAGAAAGCTTTTTTTAAAGATTAAGGTTAAAGCAGGGGGAAGTTTTTCTTCATTCCCTCCTTAATAATTGTAACTTTAGTCTTGAAATGGGCCAAAGCATGTGAATTTTTAGTTGTTTACGGCAATTTTGCTGTTAAAATTAAGGACATTATGGGGTCAAAAGAGCAGGTCTATAGAAATGGTAAAAGACTTTCGACCAAAAAAACAAGAAATGGTAAAAGACAAAAACATGGGGGTGGACCGGAGTCTGGGGTCCTTTTATTTTCTGTATAGTATTTTTTTAATTATTCAATTTTAATTTGGCGTCACATTTTTTTGTCAACGGTTTTTTAACTGTTACTAAAGATTTAACTGTTGTGTTTGTTAACACAGTCATCCAAATAATTGACAGGAATAGCTCATTCTGAGAATATGTGATAATTAAAGGATGAAAACATGATTTCATTTGAATATTTTCATTTCTTAAACACAAAACGAGTAAATATTAAGAATTTCCAAACACCCATGTGCAAGCTGAACTCTAGACGTATCTCTTGTGTTCTTGAAGTGTGCGTAGCATTCCTGTGCTTACCATTAATGAAGGTAGGGGTGTTCAAAACCGGAACCGGGACCGGGACCGGGACCGGGATCCATCACTCCCGGTCCCGGTAATCCCGGGCGGGACCAGGATCAAACCGGGAAATCCCGGTTTTTTTTAAAAAAAATTAAATTTAAAAATATTATTATTTTAGTTAAATTTTCTATAATATAGTGTTTAAAGTAATTATTTAACATCTAATAAGGTCATAATAATCACACAAATTGATCTAGAATTGAAAAATAATATTTTATTATTATTATTATGATCAACTTCATCATTTTTATTATTATTTTTATACATTATATAGTAGGATTAATATCACAATATATATAGTTTAACTCCAACTAAATATGTGATACACATTTTATCAAATGATAACTTAAATTATAGGATAAAAAATACAAAAATAAAACAATAACTTAGTTTTTAAGAAAAAAATTTAAAAAAATAAAATAAAAAAACCGGGACCGGGACCGGGATCACAAGGTATGTGACCGGTCCCAGTCCCGGGTCCCTTAGATCCCGGTTTTCCCGGTCCCGGTCCCGGCCGGGACGGGAAATTCCCGGGATCAAAATTCCGGGACCGGGACCAGACAACCGGGACTGGGACACTTTGGACACCCCTAAATGAAGGCATCCGTTAGCGTTACATTGAAGGACTGAGCCATATGAAGGCACATATACAGAAGCAGAGAGCATGTGTTATTCTGCAGAAATCCCTCAAGGTGGCGTTGGCAGGCTTAAGAGAACCCACCATCATTAATTTTTCAGTTCACCAACCTCGTCATTCAATTTCAGCCCTGCACTGTCATGAATGGTAGGTTGGATAGAGCAAAAACTGTACAAGTTCAAACACACTGGATAATATCATCTCAGCGGCAAAGGTTGATCATTACACACACTTGTGTCCTTGTCGCTTTCCCTCTTCTTAATTGCCTCACCCTCAACAAATTTTTCAGTTCTATAAGTTACCATGTCAAATTGGCAATATTGGTCACCACAACCAATGAACGGTGTAACTCAGCTGTATGCATCATGCTCTCGTGGTTTTCTCTGTGTAACTTGCAGTGAAGAGGCGTCATTCTTAATTCTAGGAGTAGGTGGTGCAGTGAAGGACTGAGGTTGAAAAATTACTGTTGAAGACGAAAGAAGCCCAATATTTGTTTTAAGAAGAGGTCTTTTTTGGTCGCTACAATAAGGCCAACCTAAACAAGAGAACAAAATATTAGGTCGATGGCAACAAATGGCCCGCGAGTCACGTAGTCCAAAATACACGTGTGGGAATGGGAGAAGTGCCGCAGCATGTTCACGTTGGTGACCTTGAGGCTGTGGGTGCGGAACAAATCAGCAGATAGATCTGAACGTCACAGACTTATTTCTGTTTTTATCTAGCCACAGCCGTCCAAACGTGGCTTCTTTTTTTTTTGAAAAACAAGCATGGTAGAATTGGCTTTTAGAAAAATGGGATATTTGGGTTAGCGTTTTTACTATTAGGCTTTTTTTCCCTCCTAAAAGTAGCTTTTGAAAAGAAACTTAAAAGTCTAGCTTTTCTAAAAAAGTCACTTTTGCCACCGACAATCCATGTTTTTATGCCCAAAATGCGCAGCCAACACTTAAAGGCACAATGGGGCAGAACTTGTAATGTTTGGGAAAGCGTTGGATTTCATTGCGCTTCATGTTAAAAAACAGCTTCTTGAAGAAGCCCACATAAGCCGCTTTTCAACACCCAACTTGTCACTAGGATTCATGATAATTAAGTTCCTTTTTTAGTATCTCATAATAATTCTTCCTGTATTGTTAGTAGATTTAGTACATTCTGAGTAACAATTCTAAGAAATTGATGCTTAAACGAGTGGTGACTTTTCTTTGGGAGTGGGAGACCTAAGCTTAGGTATTGAATTTGAAAGTGTCTATAATCATGCCATCTGTTTGGATCCACGTTTTGATGCCCAAACCGTGCGGCCAACACTTAAAAGCATAGTGGGGCAAAACTTGTAATGTTGGGAAAGCATTGGATTTCATTGCGCTTTGGTTAAAAAATAGCTTCTTGAAGAAGCCAACACAAGCCGCTTTTCCATACTTTTTCTCCGCAGTGAAGGCGTCACATATATATAGAGTTAGTTTGAGAAGAAGAGAAAGAAAGAAGGGAATAATAATCAGGAAGAAGAGGTAAGGAGCATCATGTTCTTGAACTCCTGGAAATCAAGGCGGCCATCGGAGTTGGTGTCGAAGGCGCAAATCATGGCGGAGCAATCCCTGCCATTCTGATTGTCCCATAAGTGGAGCCTCGTCAACACACACTCCAGTTCAAGGTTGGTGATGAAGCCATCTCCGTCCAAGTCAAACACGATGAAGGTTGTTGCCAGGTCACTCTCCAGTCATCACCTCCTCTGTTACTGTTATACTCCGATATAGACTCCCAGAAGAGCAAGAATTCATTCAGGTTCAGTAGCCATTTCAGCTTTTCAAGGCTCACCAACCTATCCTTGTTCATGTCCAGGATCTCACATATTCGTTACAAGTCATTGGCTGTAAGGGGAGACATAATATTTTGTCACTATATGTATTTGATAATGTTGGAAGTCAAAAGCATATCCCCCAACGTCAGGCATATCTTCCACCGTCAGGAAAGTCATAATGTTAGGAAACGAATGTCATTTTCAAATTGAATTTTTCAAATGTATTTACTTGTATATATACCTATATGTAGCTTTACATAAATGAGAACTTACGTTTATTCTGCCTTCATGGTATAAGAGCGAGAGTGTTCAGATATATCTTCGTAAGTTTTTTGGTCAAGCTTCCATATTTTCTGGTGACACCTGCATTTTCCGTTGAACCTTCAGATCTCCATCCTCAGTGTGTATGTTAACTACACGCGCCCTCTCATCATCTTCATCACCATCAGATCGGCCTATCACTGAAATCAGGTCCTCGTCCGACCTCTAGTGACACCACTCGCGCCACTGTCAGCACCGCCACCCAGATCCACATGCAGTGGGGTGACGACGGCTCTGATCTCCATTTGCGACGGTGCTGGTTGCGTCCTGATCGACTCTCCACGCTCTATCTAACCCTGAAGTTGCGTAGTCATCCAACTACGTTTAAATTTTAAGCATTGGTCTTCGCCTCTACTTCAAAGTTCTCCAAGTTGCAATTTGCCACTGATCTTACTGTTTTTGAGTTAGTATTTCTGCCTCTGTGGATCCCTTGTTCCTTTTGTGACACCAAATATTTTTGTTGATTGGTTCAGTTGTTCAGGAATCTATGATATTTTTTGATATTTTGTGAAACTTTGCCCTTTGTTGATTGGTTCATGATACTTTGCCACTCCTAATTGTTCGGAAATCTGTAAACACTTTGCTATTTTGTGAGCATTATTCGTGTGATTGTCTATTACTACTCAACTTGTACTGTGGTTGATTATCCTTTAAGCATTATCAATGGCAAACTCAAAGAACTCCGATATGTTACCAATGTCTGATAAGATTACTGCTTCACATTTGAACTGGACAAATTATAGTGATTGGAATAAAATTGTTAGAGTATATATTTTGGGCATAGAGATGGAAACTCATTTAACTGAGGATCCTCCTTCTGGTGACGAAACAAAACTTTTGGCCTAGCAACGAGTGGATGCTCGACTTCTGTTTCAAATTTGAAATTCTATTGAACCACGAATTCTATCTTCTTTCAGCCATTGCAATACTGTCAAAGAAATCATGAGTTATCTTGAATTTATATTTTCTGGTAAAGGAAATATTACTCGTGTTCATAAAGACTGTAAAGGTTTTTATCGTTCCAAAAGCAAAGCCATTCATTGAAAGATTTCTTCTTGGATTTCAAGATGATGTATGAAGAAATGAGGGTACTCATGTCTCCGCAAGCATATCTCTCAACTTGTATCAAGAACTTAGAACTTCAGGCTATCATAAGTTTCCTTGAAACTCTCAATCCGTCTTATGAGACTATTCATTCTCAGATTTTGTCTAGTCAAGAGCTTCCTTCTCTTGAAGATGTTTTCTCCCGGGTTCTACATGCTGATAGCTTGATTCACTCTTCTGTTGATCTAACTGCAAGTGCTTTAGCTGAGCGTAACCCCTTTGAGAACAGGAATTATGGGTATAAACCAAATAATAATCCTCCGACAATGACTTCTAGTAGTATTATCTGCAATTATTGCAAGGAACCTGGACACGTTAAGAAAAATTGTTAAAAATTGCAAAATAAACAGCAATATGATCAATAGCGTAGCCTTACTCATATTGCCCAAACACCTAGTCCCTCTGATTTTGGATCTGGATCTTCTTCTGCAGGGGCCCTAGCCACAGGTACTTTATTTTCTAGTCTTACTACTGCTTCATCTAAGTTGGTCATTGATTTTGGTGCCACCGACCACATAACAGGTAATCATCACTTATTTTCTTCATATGCCCCATATACCAACCCGTCATTCATATTTGTAACCAATAGTTCTCCCATCGGTGTTACTAGCTCAGGCACTGTTAAACCAACTGCGTCCCTTTCATTATCCTCTGTTCTTAACGTTCATGATCTCACCTTTAACCTTTTATCTCCAAGTAAACTCACTCGTCAGTTAAACTACTTTATCTCACTCTTCCTTGACTATTGTTTCATTCAGGATCTATCGACGAAGCAGATTATTAGTAGAGGCTATGAATCTGGTAGGCATTACATCCTTGATGATCAGGTGTCATGTTCTGTTGCTTCTTCTGGTGGGTGGTCTCTCTGTGAAGTTCATTATCGTCTAGGTTATTTGTCACTGTCATCGCTCCAAAAATTGTATCCTCAGTTTTCTTCTTTGTCTACTTTATATAGTGAGTCATGTCAGTTTTCAAAACACCATTGTGTTCATTTGGCACCTCGCGTCAATGAATGGGTTGCATCCCCCTTTGAGTTAGTACATTCTGATGTTTGGGGTTTTTGTTCAGTTCTGTCTCAGACTAATTATCATTATTTTGTCACTTTTGTTGATGATTTTTCTCGAACTACTTAGCTTTACTTAATGAAACAAAATTCTGAATTGTTTACTCATTTTTGTAATTTCTGTGCTGAAATTCAAACCCAGTTTAACACTCCTGTGAAAATCTTACAAAGTGATAATGCAAAAGAATATTTTTCCGCCTTATTCACCGATTACATGCAAAGTCATGGTATTCTTCACCAATCCTCTTGTGTTGATACCCCTGCTCAAAACGGTGTTACTGAAAGAAAGAACCGTCATCTCTTAGAAACTGCCCGAGCTCTCATGTTTCATTCCTCTTCCCTTAAAAGTTTTTGGGTTGATGTGGTATCTACTGCCTATTTTCTCATTAATTGCATACCTTCGGCTATTCTTAGTGGGGATATTCCGTATTCTGTTCTGTTTCCCACCTCTAAGTTGTTTCCTGTTGATCCTAAAATCTTTGGTTGTATCTGTTTTGGTCTGGATGCCTATCTTAGTGTTAGTAAACTTGATCTCAAGTCCCTAAGATGTGTTTTTCTTGGCTATTCTTGAGTTCATAAAGGTTATCGGTGTTACTCTCTTGATCTCCGTCATTACCTTATGTCCACTGATGTGACCTTTCATAAGTCTTCTTCTTTCTTCGCATCTTCGACCTCCTCTGAGTCTCTATCTATTATTGTTGAGTCTAATGATGTACTAGTTTATCATGTCTCTCTCTCACCAGTACAGGCTGCTATTCCAAAACCTGATATCATCAATGATGTTGATGCTACCAATGTTTTGTCGTCACCAGTCACTGCTTCTCCGACGGATTTTGGTCATGACTCCTTAGTTTCTATTCTTGATTCCCCAGATCCTCCCATTGCAGTCCCTGACCCAGTTACCTCTGATTCTGTTGTTGATCCCTCTCCTGACCTACATATTGTACTCCGAAAAGGTACCCATCCTCATTGTCCTCTCAGAAGATATGCTGCTGACTGTACCTATCCTATATCCTTATTTGTGTCTTACCAGAACTTGTCCCCTACTTCCTCTTTGATTGTGGCCACACTTGATTCCATCTCCACCTCTACTACCCTTCACCAAGCCTGAACTCATCTTGGTTGGCGTATAGCAATGGAAGAAGAACTTATGGCCCTTGAAAAAGCTAATACTTGGACTCTTGTTGATCTACCTCCTGGGAAGAAAGTCATTGGATATAAATGGGTGTTTGTTGTTAAAATTAAGGCTAATGGTTCTTTAGAATGGTTAAAAGCTTGGCTTGTTGCCAAAGGATATGCACAAACTTATAGTATTGAATATTCTGAGACTTTCTCTCCTATGGCTAAGCTAACCTCCGTTCGTCTTCTTATCTCCTTGGCTGCCACATATCATTGGGATTTACATTAATTGGATGTTAAGAATGCATTTTTGAATGGTGATCTTCTTGAAGAAGTTTATATGGAGCAACCACCTGAGTTCGTTGCTCAGGGAGAGAATAGGAAAGTGTGCTACCTCCGGAAGTCATTGATGGTCTAAAGCAAAGCCCTCGTGCCTGGTTTGGTAGATTATGTGATGTAGTTAAGAAGTTTGGATTAAGTCAAAGCAAGTGTGATTACTCTGTGTTCTACTAGCAATCTGATGTAGGCATGATTCTTTTAGTAGTATACATTGATGATATTGTGATTACAGGGAGTAACATTTTCGGAATCTCAGAACTTAAAGTCTTCCTGAATTCTCATTCCCAGACAAAATATTTGGGGTCATTAAATTACTTTCTTGGTATTAAAGTTCTGAGAAGCAAGAAAGGTATTCTTTTGACTCAAAGGAATTATGTTCTTGATCTCTTAAAGGAGACTGGAAAGCTTGGAGTTGCACCAAGCAACATTCCCTTGATTTTGAATCCCTTTCTAGATTTTGATGCTAGTATGTTTAATGAGCTTCTTGATGATCTGAAGAAGAAGATTGATCCAGAGAAATTGAAGCTGTTTCCATTTCCTAAGAGATATAGAAGACTTATTGGGAAGCTGATTTATCTAACAGTAACTCGTCTTGATATAACCTTCTCAGTCAGTAGGCTCAGCCAATTCATGGCATCACCAACGGTTGCACAATATGAAGCTTTAGAACATATCTTGTATTATTTGAAAGGTTCTCCAGGTCTTGGTATTCTTTATATAGATTATGGGCACATTAAAGTCGAGTGTTTTTGTAATGCGGATCATGTAGGATCTAAGGCCACAAGGCGATCCACCACGGGTTACTGTGTATTTGTTGGTGGAAATTTGATATCTTGGAGAAGTAAGAAGCAAGGAGTTGTATCAAAATCAAGTGCAGAACGGAATACAAAGCTGTCACAATCAGTATAAGAAATTGTGTCGGTATTTTAACTCTTGAAGGAAATTGGCATCATCACGACATTGCCTACAAAACTATGGTATGACAGTAAAGCAACACTTCATATAGCATCAAACTCTGTGTTTTATGAATGAACAAAACATATTGAGATTGACTGCCATTTTATTCATGATAAGATCAAAGAAAATAGTGTATCTACAGGGCACATACGATCCGACGACCTACTGATAGATCTTATGAGGAAAGCCTTACATGGGACACGGGTTAAATATCTTTGTAACAAGTTGGGCATGATCAATATATATGCTCCAACTTGAGGGGGACTGTTGGAAGTCAAAAGGATATCCCCACCGTCAAGAAAGTCATAATGTTAAGAAACGAATGTCGATTTCAAATTAAATTTTTGAAATATATTTACTTGTATATATTTCTATATGTAACTTTACATAAATGAGAACTTACGTTTATTCTGCCTTTAGATAAGAATACGTGATGTTAGTGTATTTTTCTTTTTTCCAATAATATTTGAATTTTTTATTTTATCAAATTTTATTTATATTTTTTACTTCAAAATATATACAAATAATATATATATATATATATATATCTACATATATGTATGTATATGTAGTTAGTATTCAATAAATTTTATTTCCTTTTCAATTGTTTTTCATCTAAATGAACTTTTTAAATAATAATTTAAATATGTTTAAGGTTATAAAAAAAAATCACTTTTATTACTGTTAATCCAAACACAAATCAAATTTTCAACCTGACTTTAATCCTATCTTATTTTTATAAACGTGAGATTATAAAAAACACTTCTGCGAACTACCGTTAATCTAGATAAGTACTGCGCGGGTGAGGTGACTGCAAGACTGGGTCTTTTCTGGGTCCACCTTTGAATTCAAAGCGCCACGCGTCCCGCGCCGGTTTCCCTTTGCAAATTTAGTGGCAACAAACGTGTGATCCAACATGCCCCTCTTCCCAACGTTTACATCACTTCCCTCCTCAAATTCAAACCACTTCCCATTTCTATTGAATTCAGTGACGCCCAGTCCACTACAGCACTGTCTTTCCACATTTTGTGTCCCACACTCCCATTCACTTTCTCAAGTCTGGGGCAAAATGATTTCCCGTCATGTCCAGCAATCAAAACCACCACAGCTCAAGCCTGCTGGCTTGATCTTCTCTCATTTCCCTCCCCTCAACTTTTCCACTACAATCTTCTCAATTTCCTATTCCTTCCCAAGTTTGAATTCTTTTTCCATTAATGGCCATTTTACATCTTATACCATTCCATCAAACTTCTTCCTCCATTAAATTAAACTTCCTTTTTTCCATTAGTAATTCCATCCCCCCTAACTTTGATTTTGTTCAATACACATGAGGTTTTTTTTTTTTTTTAATTTCTTTTTTGCTATTTGAGAGATGTCGCCTTGTCAAGATGGCGCCAAACAGATGGAATCCATATCCCGCGACGAACACGAAGCCGATCTCCAGCTGCAGCACCCCCTTGCTTAAAAAACAAAGCCAAGAATTAAACAATTCCAATACAAAATTTTAAAATGTAAAAAAAAGAAAAAAAAAGAAATGAAAAGAGTGTATACCTCGCACAAAGAGCATCTGAATGCAACGGACAATAACGGAGAGTCTACGGCGACGACGAAAACCGGACCCGAATACGGGGATACCAGCTACAGAGCCACCAGATAGAACGGCGAACATGAAAGAATCGCTACGCTGCAAAGAATAACGGGATGGATCACGCACTTCGCAAAAAATGTTTACAGTTTTAAGTTTTATCATTCCGAACAATCTTTTTAGGTTTCACTTTGAATTATCGGGATCGAAAAATTAATCCCAAGTTAACCGAAATGTGGCTTCAGTTTTATTTGAACTTCGATTTAGGGAAAATATAGTCCATAAAAATCCTTCCATAGCTAACGGTATGTACATAAAGGTCCATTCTCAAAGATCTATTGCGGAACCCTTCATTGATTCCGGGAACAGTCCCGAACGTTCACTTGACCCGATGATGCTCCAGACGACGAAAGCAAAACTCACCGGAGAGGACGCGCTGCAAATCTCTCACCCTCTAATAGCTTCGCAGAATTCTATCTCCGACGGCGTATCTCAATGCAGAAAAACACGAATAAACCTGTCAAGGGAAAAATCAGCGATCCTCTGCCTTGGACATGATCGAAAGACGACTGGGCCGGGGCTCAAACGCCGCTCTCCTCCTAAGCTGATGAGACGAAGGCCGAATCAAAGTGGCCAATGCTCTCTTAACCCACTCACCTTCTACCCATCCTATTCTCACCAAGGAGTTCTTCATCGCCGATCTGCGCGTGTTCAGCCGATTAGAGGGGTACAAATCGGCGTGATTGATGCGGCTAAGGTTCACCATATTCCTATGAAGGCTGCATCTAAACGAACCAGGATGCGACGTTGGCGAGCACATACAGGTCTTCTTCTGGAACGAGATGGGATGGTTCTTCTTACTGATAACAAGGTTGGAGATAGATCGATTGGGAGAGACGGAGCGCTGATCGATTGAGAATCGGACGGCAGAAGATGGGGGCGTAGAGGTATACGAATTGACTCGCGCAGGAGAAGCGGCAAGATGATGCGTTTGATGGTGATGGTTTTGGGGTTCTGCGAAGAAAGAGGAACAGGGAGATGAGAAGCTAGAGCTTGAAGAAGAAGCGAAAGTATATGACGGTGAAGAAAAGGGAGTGTTTGAGGTGGAGTAGGAGCAGAATCTTCCAGAGGGTGAGAGCGAACGAAGCACTGGTCCGCTTGATCTTGTTCTGGAAGACGAGGTAACCATTTTCAGGGAAGAAGAAAAGCGAAATTTAGAAAAAGGAAAAGGAATAAAGAGAATGAAAGCAGGATTTGGGAACACCTTCTTCGGCGACCCCTTGAGGGAAGTTGGTTTGGCAAACCTTGTGAGTCTCGGAGGCGGTTTATATAGCTGCCAGAGGGAGAGGGTTAAGAGTAATAGCGGGGGGAAAACAGGGGGCGTTAAGGAATTAAGAGAACCGGGTTCAACTAACTCAACTATAGTTAAAGGAGGGTTTGTTGAAGAAGTAATTTAGGGAGTGGTGTGGATTCTGATCCAACGGCTGGAGCGAGGCGGACTGCAAAAAAAGGACACGCAAAGGATGCCACGTATAAGATTATTTAAGAAATCACTGTGTGTAAATGTACGAGTCTACGAGAGGCCTCATATATCTATGAGTAATAACAACATGCCAACTATATAAAACTTTCCTTTGTTCTTTTGAAATTTTGGGGAAACAACCGCTACGTCACTCCCGGGACCACCGGGAATTTCACCTGCTCCGCGTATGTTTCCCGCCTATTGTTGTTGGGCTTTAACCCACTTTTTTTCCAAACGTTTTAACTAACCCAATTATTGGCCGACGAAATTAACTTGAAAACTTCCTCACACGATATATTTTGCCCTAAATAAGAAATTCTTTTGCAAGATAGCGTGAGATTTACAACGGCCCTTTGTTAATACGGGGGACCGGTGAACAAAATTAGTAGGGAGGTTTCGGGTATGTGAATTTAATTTTATATTTATGTTGGGAAATTATAAGCGTGGAGTTTTTATAACTAATTATTTGAGGTTGAACAGTAAAGGTTGTGCGTACATTTATTTTAGCAGATATAAAAGTTGAATTAATGTGCAGAGTTTGGAATAACGATTGAAATATTTAAAAACAGTTTTTCAATCATGATTTACGATATGTGAGGTAAATTTGTGAAATAAGTTTTATCTTGATTTACTTAAAAAACAGCTTATAAACAATCTCAACATCATAACAAACATGTATGTGTCATATATAGTTTGAATTAAAAAACTGAGGTGAATCGTTTATGTCTTGTAAATAAAGCGATTTGTTACAATTTTAATAATATTTTTGCAGTTATTATCTAAACAAAAATCTGCGGAGGCTGTGCAAGAGCGTGGGAGTGAGGCTGCGTGTGAGGTTGAAGATGAAGAAAATTAATGAGAGGAGGAACCTCGAAGCGGATTTGTTGGACTCGTTCAACTACATTGTCTGCCTATTCACCCTTAAGCAACTGAATCTTTAAGTTGCTTATTGTGAACTTGACAAGGCAATAAATATTTGTTTATTTATTTATTTTAGGATTAAAACTTAGAAGATATTTTTGTCCTTAATTGTATTCTGTGGTCCCCAAAATAATATAAAAGCTGTGATCAAATAAAAATCAAGGAACTAATATGATTTCTTATCATGTGAAAAAACAATATCATTTTAATGCACCACTTTTATTGGTCACCATGTAATTTTTAATATAATATGCTTTGTTTTACAGGAATTTTAAATTGATCTTAGCCTCTTTATTAGCTACAATAGTCTATAAAAGCATCCCTTCACCACATGAGTTCATTACTAGATTGTAGACGAGTTACATGAATGTGAAACGTTGAGGAGTGATATAGAAGATTGTCAGTTTTCTTTAAGAGAGAGGTTCTACTAGGGTTTTTCCTTTTCGCCTATGTGGTGATAATCGGCCTTGGTGTTGGAAGTAAGACATTGATTCGCTGGTAAAACATCATGAACAGAAGGAAACTAGACATTCAGCTTCAATGGAAACGAGATGAGGCTCAAGAAGAGACATTCTGTAAACTGGTTGGAAAAGTTATTTCCAATACTCGAATAGGCTACGTTACGGTGAGGGACATAGAAATGGCGGCGTTGAGAGTTACCAGGGAGCTTGATGTTAAAATGATCGGCTTTAGTCTGTCTACCTTCACATTTAAAGTTATGAGTGATGCAAACGTGGTACTGAAGGAAACTCCGTAGATAGTCAGGAACTACATTCTTAGTCTGCAAAAAACAAAACCTTTCCTCTGCGAAAATGAAATTAACATTAACTCTTGTGAATTTTGGGTACAATTCCACAATTTGCCGTTGGAAGGTAGAATGAATTCAAACATAAGAAAGATGGTGAATGTTGTGGGGCGAGTTATCGAAGTGGAAGATATAGAGAATGGATGCTATGCTAATAGAGGTTTGGGGAGGGCCAGAGTGGAGGTTGATGTGGAAAAAGCATTAATACCGGGATTTTTGGCACCTAGACCGAAGGAACTAGACAATGTGTGGATCCAAATGAAGTATGAGAAGTTAATGAGATTTTGCTTTAACTATGGTAAGTTGGGACATGAGAGTAAGGCGTGTGAAAACAAAATGGCTGAGTTTATAGTCAATGGAGTACTAAAAGGATATGATGCTAGCCTATGTGCTCAAGCATTCATACCTCAGATAATTTTTTGGCAAATCGAAACCAAGGAAGGACTTCAGAACGACGAGAAGTGCATGGGGAAGGAGATAGCTGATAAATATATATTTCATAATTAAATAGGTATAAATTTTAGGATATAATTAATTAAATTTATTAATATGTTGTACCTATTTAATTATCTTTTATATATTTTCTATCTTTTAATTAAGTTCAGGATAAAAAGAAATTTGATATAAAATCTACTCATATTTTATTTTATTATGGAGGAGATGTAAAGTATGGAGAAAAACATAAATAAATAAATAAAAAGGATAGGGCCCACAGCAATTGAAGGAGAAGCAACGATGCAACATGATCTAATATTGTTGTGATTTGTGAATGAATAAAGACGTAGGGTTTTGAGCAAAAAAAATAAAGACGTAGGGTCCTCGAAGGAAAAAGGATAGAAGCAGTTGTTGCCAAAGAGTCGCACAAGACGTGGCGAAGGGATAGTATATATCTATTAATCTAATATATATATATATATATATATATATATATAATAAAAGAGATGAGATTTGGCACCACGCAATCCATCCAAAAAAACCGAAGGAAACCCAAAAAAATTCTGTTTTTTGAGAACCAACCTATACCTCAGTATGATCAATTGGGGGGTGAGAGGGGAGATGAAGAGAAGGTAGATAGGGGAAGGATTGATAGAACTGATATGGAAACTAAGAGGTGTGGTAGCTGGCCTAATGCAGCCATCAAGGAGTAATGATTTGCCTATGTTGGAACTGTCAGGGTCTTAGAACTACCCTAACAGTTCAAAATCTAAGGTTCCAGTGTGGAAGTTTAAACCATATATAGTATTTCTATCGGAGACAAAGATAAAGAATAGTAAAATTGAGAAAATAAGGAAAAAATTAAAATTTGATTATGGGGAGTATGTTAAGCCAGTGGGAAGGTCTGGAAGACTAGCTGTTTGGTGGAGGGAGGGGGTGAGCATAAAGATATGATTTACCAGTAGAATTATTATATAACTAGAAGAAGTCCAGGTGCAAGGACGAATGATGGGTAATATAAATTTGATTTATGGACCGAATGATCGTGGCATGCAAATGAGATGGTGGTCCGAGCTTGAAAGTCTCAACCTGGGACCTGAAACATGATGGATTGTGATAGGGGACTTCAATGAGCTCCTATACTCAACTGATAAAGAAAGGGGACAAGAATGCTCTCAAAGAGATTTAGATAAGTTCAGAAGATTTATGATAAGTTGTGAATTAATGGAGGTGGAATTTAAGGGCTGCAAATTTACATGGGTAAATAACCGGGAAGGGGAAGACTTCATTCAAGAGAGATTAGATAAAGCGGTAATTAACTCAAAATGAAGGTCTTTATTCCAAATTGGGTAGGGGCAAGTTTTGGAAGCTATAGCCTATAGGTTCAAATCATAGTCCCATTATTGTGGAATTTGAACATATGGAATTCAGGACCCCACCCCTATTTCAGTTTGATGCAAGATGGATTAGGCACCCTAATTTAATGGAATTGATCAAAAGAAATTAGAGGGCTAATGGTAATGCTAATCTGAAGGACTTTGTCAGTAATTTGAACAAATTGAGGGAATGCTTGACCGTATAGGGAAGAAAGGATTCAAGAATAGCCATAAACAGATCAATAAGGTCATCATAAATGTGCAAGAGTGCATTGAGGCTGAGTGGAATATGGAAACAACAAAGAAAATAGAAGATTTAAAGAAGAAAATTAATAAGTTGTGGGAACAAGAAGAACTTTTCTGGGCACAAAAGTCAAGAGTATAGTAGCTGAAATATGGAGACAAAAATTCCATATTTTTTCACATGACAACCATTCGTAGAAGGTGCATAAACAAGATTACCAGAGTCAAGAATAATGAAAATAAATGGATAGAAAATGAAAAGGAGATGGGGGATTTGTTTGCAAACTACTATGCAACTCTGTTTTCAACAAATGGCCCGAGAGACTGCTCAAATGTACTGGAATGTATAGAGGTCATATCTGAAGAAGATAATAGAAGTCTCATGGCTGAAGTTCAAAATGAAGAAGTAAGGCAAGCTGTGTTTCAACTTGGAGGGCATAAAGCGCGGGGACCTAATGGCTACACTGGATTATTCTATCAGAAAGCTTGGAATATCATTGGTGAGTAGGTATGTACTTTAGTTAAAAATTATTTTCTGCATGGTTATCCTCTGGAAATAGTGAATGAGGCTAACTGGGTTCTAATTTTGAAAGTGGATTGTCTTGAATCTGTGAGTGATTATAGGCCTATTAGCTTATGCAATTTTTCTATAAAATTTTCTCAAAAGTGCTTGCAAATAGATTGGAACCTTTACGGGGAAATATTATAGATGAGAATTAACGAGCTTTTATACCGGGTAGGCTAATTCAGGATAACATGTGGTTGTACATGAAGTTTTCCATTATATGAGAACTAAACAGAAGGGTAAATGTAAGGTTGCTCTTAAATTAGATATGAATAAAGCATATGATAGAGTGAAATATGATTTTCTGTGTGATGTTTTGCGGAAACTTACGTTTAATGAGAGCTGGGTAGAGCGAATTGTCTGGTGTTTAAATTCTGTGAACTTCTCAGTTATGCTATCAGGAAAAAGGATGTCTAGTCTCATACCCAAAAGAGGCTTGTGATAGGGGGGACCCACTGTCACCCTACCTATTTATCCTAGTGAATAAAGTGTTGTCAAAACTAATTGAGAGGGATAAAAGGAGAGGGTTGTTGAAAGGAATAGTGGTGAGTAGGGGTGGCCCAGAGATTACGCACAGCTTCTATGCTGACAACTTTGTATTTTTTTCTCCAAGCTAATATAGACTATTGCAGGAATTTGAAAATTTTAGTTGATGAGTATTGTGTAGCTTAAAGCCAGGCAATTAATTTTTGCAAATCCTGCTTGTATTTTTCTAAATATACGCTTAATGTATTAAAGGAAGAAATTGGCCAAAATTTTCAGATTCATGCAGTAGATGTCCCTGGTAACTATTTAGGTTTACCAATCATATGGGAAAAATCAAAAGTTCAAGTATTAAATTTTGTGATAGATAGAATAGAAAAAAGAACTCAGGGTTAGAGAAAGAATTACTTGTCGGAAGCCAGGAGAGAAGGTCTAATTAAGTCGGTGGCTAATTCGATTCCAGTGTACTCTATGTCTTGCTTCCTTTACCTTAAGAAGGTATTGCAACGGCTGGATGGTATAGTATTTAAGTTTTGGTGGAACTGTGAAGAGGGAAAAAGGAGAGTCTACTGGGTGTCTATGGAGAGGATGAAAAGGCATATGCTAGAAGGTAGGTTGGGCTTTAAGGATTTTAAAGCATTTAATCTTGCACTGTTAGCTAAACTATGATAGAGAATTTTGCAACACCCTGACTAGATGTGGGCCAAATTACTTAAAACTAGATACTTCCCAAAAAATACTTTCTTGGAGGTCAAAAAAGGCAGATCCCCATCCTGGCTATGGACAATTATGTGCGTGTTTGGATCAGCGGCAGAGAATGAGCTTTTTTTTAGATGGGCTTTTAGAAAAGTCAGATAAAAAAAAAAGTTAGATTTTATATGTGATTTGTGTTTGGATTGGCGGTGGCAGAAGTGACTTTTTTCTAACTTGAAACCTGTTTGGATTAGCGTTTGAAAAGCCCGTTTAGATGGAAAATGACTGAAAATAGCATAAATTTTATTAAATACTATATATATATATATATATATATTAGTTGTATATATTGTGATAATTGAAATGAAATTTTTTTTAAAAAAAACTAGATAAAATAAAAAAGGTGCAATTATTATTAAATACTACTAACACATATATATATATATATGTTAGTTGTATATATTATGATAATTGAAGTAAAAAAATATTTAAAAAATTTAATAAAATAAAAAAAGTAAAATTATTATTGAAAAAAAATACACGAAGATGCAGCTTTAAAGAAAAAATTATTTATATGAGCTTTTGGAAAAGTCAGATAGAAACAAAGTCAGATTGTAGATATGATTTGTATTTGGATTGGCAGTGATAGAAGTGGTTTTTTTTCTAACCTTAAACCTGTTTGGATTAGTGTTTGAAAGACTTGTTTAGATGGAAAATGATCGAAAAAGGTATGAATCTTATTGAATACTACAAATATATATTATTTAAAATATGTTGTGATAATTGAAGTGAAAAAAAATTTATTAAATAAAAAGGTTCAATTATTATTTTAATGCAGTTCAATTACAATTAGTGGCACATATATGCTTAAACAACAATATATTCATTTAGATGCATTAGTTTTCTAAAGTTGCTTTTTTGTTTATACATTAAAGTTGCTTTGCTCAAGAGCTGTAGCCAAGAAAAAAAGGTGGCCTGTACGAGTATACACACTCTCACCGCGCGAAGGAAAAAGGAGAAGCAACTTCAGTGGGCTTTTCTAAGAAGGAGCGTTTTTCCAAAAAGCTCAGTAAAATCAAACGTGGACCCAAACACCTATATTTGTGGTCACTGGGCTTCTGGGAGGCTACTGGGCTTTTTTTGGGTCCCAACGCCTTCCCAAACAGACCCTATATTGGAAGGTGGAAGCGTGTTGGAAAACCATATAATACTAAACATTGGGAATGGGGTTGATGCTAGAGTCTGGAAGGATCCATGGCTTGGGGATTTACCTGGGAATAGGTTGATGTCACCCTACCCTTATGAGTCATTTCAAGAACTTAAAGTAGCTGATATAATGGGATATAAGGGCTAGAATTTAATGTCAATAGAGGGCTAGATCACCGAGAGTGAGCGGGATATGATTTATAATACCATTGTAGTTCACCGAAATAGAGAAGATAGGTGGGCATGGGTGGGGGGAAGAAGAAGTGTATATTCGGTTAAAGAGGGATATGAAGTAGCCAAAAAAAGTGTACTAGGAAGACTAGAGAATGTCCCTACAACCTCCAATAATGCTCACAGATCAGATTGGAAGGAAATCTGGAAACTCAAAGTTCCACCCAAAGTTAAGAACTTTATATGGAGATTAATGTCAAATGCTTTGCCCACTTTCACTAATCTACTAAAAAGGAAATTTGTGCTACATATTTGTGTTTAATATGCCAAGAAAATGCTGAAACAGTAGAGCACTTATTCTTCTTATGTGAATGGGCTAACCTTGTGTGGTTTGGTAATAGCTTTTCTTTCAAACCAAAGGAGATTGAAAATTTTAACATAAAGCAATGGGTGCTTAGCTGGCTGAGTAATATGTCTGCTTCACCTTGGCAGAAAGCACTTATTACTATGATGATGTGGCAATTGTGGAAGACAAGGAATGTGTTTGTGTTTGAAAATTTTAAACCAGATTCTATCTTTATTTTTCAACAGGCTAGTAGAACGTTGCAATAATTTTGGGAGATTAAGGAATGGAAGGACAATCATAAACTGGTGAGCGGAGTAGAAGAACCTAAACAAAAGGAAAAGGAAGCATGGCAGCCACCATTAGGTAATGGTCTCAAAATCAACATTGATTGTGCTTTTTCTCCCTTGGATAGTCAAGCTTCTGTAGTATTTGTAGTTAGAGATATGAATGGGTGGTTGCCGGATGGTGTAACCCCCACCTCCATAAAGACCACAATTAGCGTTTAAACACGTTTAATAATCGAATGAGAGATCCGGGATAATTAAAAAACTTTTATAACACTTGTATAAATAGATTTCCATTCATTTCGTTCCTTTAAACAAATGGTCTGTTCGATCTGTTACATGTACAATATCAGAGTATACCACAATTCCCGACATTCACCAGGGATAATAATGTTAATCCAAAATAATAATAAGGGCATCAATGCCCATCTCAGTATCCATATCGAGGATTACACAAAACTATACTTCTATGATCTATTCAATATGTACATTTATCCAAAATGATAACCAAAATATCTAACTAAGACTACCACCGACAATCCTAATCGTCCTTGTTCACTTGCTTGTTCTTCGATCCACTTGCCCTGTCTAAAAATGTTATTTGAAAAGAATGAGATTATAGAGAATCCCAGTAGGAACAGTTTACGTATATGATGCATATAAACAAAGCAAGTAAACATATATCACAATGCAGCAATCAATATTCAAGGACGGGCACATTGTCACGTCCCCTTTATTGTATACGAGGTCGGGCTTACGCCACGTCCTTTATTGTATCTGTATTTAAGGCCGGGCTTACGCCACGTTCCCTTACTATATCTGTATTCGAGATCGGGCTTTCGCCACGTCCTTTCATTGTATCTGTATTCAATAACTAATGCAAACAAGCAATTGAATATACATGATATAGGATAAAGTGTCACTACCTTGGTCTTTTCGTTCTTGAGCAGGCACAGGCCTTCTACTCTCCGGGAAAATATCAAATCATAAAGTTATAATTAAGGACAAAGCATTATTCTCTATTCCAATACTTAATTGACTCTTCAACACTTAGATTTGGTTATCAATAATGACCCTTAAGAAGCTACAAATGCCTTTAATAAAACCCCTAAAAGGCTGGGAAACAATAGGTTGAAAATCTCTTTTCAAAAACTCAAAGTGCTGGAACACAAGGGTTGGCCGCGGCCAAAATATGGTCAGAAGATCATTGGCCGCGGCCAGCCACCCATGGGCCGCGGCCAGAATCAGGTCAGAAAGGCTAGGGGCGCGGCCAAGAAATTCCCTGATTATTGGTTGAACTTCCAAAATTCATAATTAATTCTAGAAAAATCGAAACGAGGTGATTCTAAAGCCAAATGAAAGGTATTTAAGTCCTATTTATTAGAAAAATATGGACCATAACCATAAATCACAACAAAATTCCAGAATTACCCAAAACTCAACACTACTCCAAAATAGAGTCCAGTTTTTGCCCCAAACTTTGGCAAAGCATAACTCTTAATTCACAAAACGAAATGACATGAATTATATGTCCATTTGAAGCTTGGGATGTGAGCTTTAAGAATAGAAAGTTTTAGAATTTTCCAACACTATTTGGTCATTCAAAATATTCGTGCAAACTGACAGCCCAGAACAGAGTTCACACAAGACAGATTTTCAACTTTTCTACCAAAGTGTCCAATGACTCCAAAATCATTAACCAAACCTATTCCTATACAATTTTCCACAAGAAACACAATGGTAACCTCAAAATGACCAAAATCACAACCCATTGACATGCCCTGTTTTGCCCAATGCACAAAAACTAACACAAAGTGGCCAAACTTCGCATTTAAGCTTCAATGCAATTCTATCCATTCAAAACACTAACTAAGGCACCATTTCCATAACAATAACATACCATCAACACATTGACCCTCAATTTCAAAATTCAAGACAATAAATTCCAGAATTTCCAAGTTTAATCGAATGGCATGAAACATAGATGGAAAAGTTTCTTTTACTAACCTCTTCAACTTTTCTAAAGGAATTTTTTGATTCTCTAACCTCCACAATTCCTTAGGGTCCGAAACCAACACTAAATGGCAAACTAGAACCATCAAAATAAAGCTCTCAACTCAAGGAATAATTTTAATGAATGGAGTTTAAGCAATGGAAGTCATTTTCCCTTACCTTTCCAAGCTTTCCTTCCTCTATTTTCAGCAACAATGGTGCTGAACCAGGGAGAGAGAGAACGAGAGAGAGAGATGAGAGATGAGAGATGAGATGAATGATGAAGAGTGAAGGAATGAAAATAATCATCATACTCCCTCCACCATACCTGGTTAGCGAGAAGAGAGGGAAGAGAGGAGAGATAAACCAATTTAAAAATACATTTTGACTTTTCTCCTAATCCCTTCACATGTGATCTTGTCAAGTGTCCACTCCTCATTGGCTTACACACACTAAGTCTCCAATTAGCTTCTCTAATCCATCCACTAGTCATTTAATCACACATTTTATTTCCTTTTAGTTAGTAATTAATTTCCCCATTAATCACCAACTTATAGCCAATAATTTCCATTCTATCAATTTTCCATTAATTATGACATATTAGATAATATTGTCATAAATACACATTAATTCAACTTTAATCCACAATTACCATCTCAATAATCAACATTAACCCTTAATCAAAATTTGGGGTGTTACAGATGATGCGACCAAGAAATTATAGAAGGCAGGAAAATTCTGGAATATAGAAATGCATGATGAAAGTAGTGACTTGTGAGGGTGAAAAAGACTGAAAATATCAAAAATTACAAAAAAAAAAAAAAGGGGATTCTTAATTCCAACTATACCAAGACTCCGATTGATTCCGACACAATTGCATAAGTATTTCATTTTTTGGGTGTGGACAAGCAAGTTTTATATCACAATCTGATAGATTCTTGACCTGTTCCTGTTCTTATCTAATAATGGAGTAAATTATATTATCTGTATCTATGCATCAATATATGGAATGAAAATTAAAAAAGACAGGCTGGGAGAGCGTTTCATCATGAAGAAGAATAATGTGGTAGGTTTGTGGTCTTGAGGCAAGTTGATTAGAGTCGAGTTTGTTCAGCCACGTTGTTGTTTGAATGATGCATAATAATTTAGGGAATAAGGTCAATTTCCCGAGTTTCCACGCTTGCGAGCTAATGCTTGTATGTTTGGTTGAACCGAAGAAGGGGAGGGAGGGTTTTAATAAGGGAGGGAGGAAGAGAAAGATTTTAATATTATCTTATTTAGATTGATAGCAGGAGAGGGATTAGAGGGATTTTAATATTATTTTATTTGATTTAGAAAGATAGGGGAGGAAAATATTTTTATATAGACAACTTTGTCCATATATTTTATTTTCATACTTTTGTTGAAATTTAATAAAATTAAATTTGAAATAACATCTAATACACTAAAATATAATTTTATAATTATTAAAATTGTGTAAATACAATTATAATAGCTAATATATACAATAAAACATATCCAATAATTATAGTTATACTTAACGCACGCACACATATACATAATTATTATAAATATTATTTTGATAAAAAATTAGAAATACTATAATTATAATATAAAGACACACAATAAGAAAAATTACAATGAGCTAGTGCTTTGATGCAGACACACAATTACTGTGTACTTGTACAAGTATACCTCAAAGTTTTGTAGTTTACGGTTCCAAATTAAAGGCTACAGTGAACGAATTGTTGCTGTGGAGGAAGTAGAACTTGTTTTTTATTAGAATTAAAGGCTGCAGATAGTTAAGTTAAGGAAGGAGACAAAATAATTTTCGCAAATAAAAAAAACCCATGGTGGTGGGAGCAACAAAAACAGCGTTGGTGTTGGTAAGGAAGAAGGAAAGAGGCCGGATAGTTTGGGAATTCTGAAAAGAAGCACGAGCATAATGGTTAAAGCTGTGCAAAATATTACTCTTTCCCTCCACCCAAAAAAAATTGAGGTGGATCCCCCCTAAAATTATAATATTGCAAAATAAGAGGAGGGGCCAAAATCCCTCTATCCCCTTCCCTCCCCTCCAACCAAACAGACCCTTAATATTAAAACAAAGTATAGCGAACAAGCGGACCCTTCCTCAAGAAGGCTAAGGGCCTGTTTGGAAAGACGCTAAGGGCTGAAAAAGCATGGTAGAAAGAGAAAAAAATAAAATGATAGTAAAATGAGGTGTTTAGATTGACAAATATTCGAATAAGCTTTTAGGTTAAAAACTATTTTTAAGAAGGAGCCATTAAATACTTTTCATAGTGCGGATGGGCTTCTATTACCTTCAATCCAAACATAAATCACATATATAATCTGACTTTTATCTTATCTTAAATTTATAAAAGTCATATTAGAAACAAGCTACTTTTGCTACCATTAATTCAAACTAGCCCTGATTAAGTCTAGATAGTGATGGCTCCATGCTTTAGAATGGCAAAGCTACTTGTAGTAGATTGCTTAAGGATAACAAAGGCATTTGAATACTGGGTTTCATTAAAGAATTAGGTTACATTCTTCCTATTGTTGCTGAGATTATGGGGCATCTATGAAGGATTTCACTTAAGTTGGAATCATGGTTATCATAAAATTGTTGTCTTTAGTGGTTTTGCAGAAGCACTGCAATTGATCAAATGTGACCTAACTCAAGATCATCATCTCAAATGCTACATTAGACAAATTCGTCACCTCCTAATGCGAGGCTGGATTTTTATTTTTGATATCATGTCAAGAGAGGCTAATCTCCGTGCTGATACCCCTATTCGTCAAGGTCCTTGCGCGTTTCATACAACCCTTTATTTAAAAAAGAAAAAGAAAAATAGAAAGCAGTGCCAAGTTAATGAGAGAAGGACATGCCAGCTAAGAAATGTAGGGGGATGAAAAGAAACTAAGAAAGGGTGGTTCATCGGCAGGAAAAGGTCAGCCTAAGTTAGGCGACCAACTTCGAGTGTGTAGGGCGCATATATAGACAGCAAGTAACTAGCATTGTGAAAGGGACGAAGTAGATGAATAGATAAAGAGGTGATTTAAAGCCTTTAGTCGCCTCAGGTTAAATCAAAATAAACCAAATTATGCAGTGAAGGGCACAACTCGGGTCGTATTCTCTTGAGGAGCCTTTTATTTAATTCCTAATCTAAGCTAAGTGACAAAAATATTAAGATGGGTTTTAAATTGATTTTTTTTTTCTTTTTAATAATGGAAAATAACCTAAACTAATATTTTTTGGATTTTTGAGAAATTGTTGAGATAACTAATGAAATTATGATTTAAACAAATTAATGATGAATGCTTCTTGGAAAAATGGAATATAGGTTATCCTTGCTCAAATTGAATTGGGAATTAAAAACTCACTAAGTCAAGAATTAAACCTTAACAACTCGTTAAGTCTAGTATATTAATTGGTGATTACCCCTAGGACTCTAGCTAGATAATTACCTCTTAATACACTATTAAATACCACTTAGTGTGCAATTTAGGATTGGATTCATGCAACTTGTTCCTCTATACAATGAACATTCAACTGAAATATTCAAACAAAATCTAAGCAGTCATAATATTCATTCAAACTATGAAAGAATAAACAACCACATTAAACCAAAAGGAAATATAGAAATTTAAATCTCAAATCACATAAACCAATCTAAATCACAATTGTTTAATCAATACTAAGATAAACAACTCGCAATCTCAGTAAATCAACCATATAACATAAAATCCTAACTCAGGAAATCTGTTACATAGTTAAATAAAAAGATTAAAACAATTAACTCCCCTGAATGTATCTCTGGAGCTCAAACCAGTCTTCCATCTCCAAGAAGCAAGAAGGAATTTAGCCTCTCATGGAGCTTTTCACAGCTGCAACTTTTTGAATGCACCAAGAATCCATTGAATTGGGATAATAATAGAAGAAGAAGAAGATGAAATTGTTGGTGAAGCTTGGTGAAGGTTGTATCTTCTCTTCCTCGTTCTGATGTGCGTCCTCCCTCGCGTGCGTCTCGTTCTGGTTCTGGTGCAATTCTTCAGATCTGCCGCTACTATGGTTCTCGCTGCTGCCGTCCGTGTGCGTGCCTGTGGTGTCCAAATTGGTCTCGGCTGTGTCTCCTTTGATTTCATATCCCATTTATTAATTTCCTTTTTTTTTTCCTTTGAAATCTAGGTCAAATCTTCTTAAAGTTGGGATAAAATCTTCAAAGATTGTATTTAGATCTGATTTTCCCCAATAATCTGTGTGAGAATTCGTGAGAAATAAGTTCCAGAGGCTAAGGCGCTGATGTTCGGATTTTGAGACCAAAACAGCAATTTTTGAATTCGGGGTTCTGTTCTGTAATTTCCGCTGAGAGCAAGTGAATCAGTTCCAGCGGTGATCTTCGTATTCTGGGACCCAAGTGGCGTTTTGTAAATTCGGGGTACTTGTCTGTAATTATCTCTGATATCTTCCTCTCTGAAAGTGACAGCCAATATTACAGAAAAGTGCCCTTTTTCTGTCAGAATTCTCTTGGAGCCACACGAAGAATCTTATTTTTTTGCTTCAGTCCTTAAAAATCTTTACTTTTTTGGTCCCTCAGCTCCTCCTTTTCCAATGTGACCTACAATTCAGATCAATATCTTGTAATATCTTTATTCAAAATTCAAATTTTAAAAAAAGTAATTACAAGATTATAACAAATATATCCTTTTAAGATTTATTTCCACACAATCATCTTTAATTCAATTTAATCATAATAAATGCTACTTAACCCAAAAATTAATGATAAAATCCCTAAATATGATATTCAATATTATGATAAAATCGGGATATATCAAATTCCCCCACACTTGAACCTTTGTACTCCTGAACAAAGATTATCAATTTAAAGTCGTCCAAGATGAACATCAATACAATTTAAAGATGAGCAGTCTCATGGAATGAAAAGCAATAAATCGATTAATTAAGCTCCACAACTAGCATAAGTCATAGTACAAAACAATGCAAAGGAATTAGTCCACTACACAATCAAATGTATTTGAAATAAGCAAAAGAGAGCTCTCCAGGATATTAGTGTTTACGCTCAACTCTCCTCATTAGGGTCATCTCACTCTGGCTCACTTAACTATCACCTTACCATAGGCTTGTAACAACTCTAACATCTCTACCGTTAATAACAATAATGTAGTGAATCAAGAGGACTTTCATGGGTTGTAATGATGGAGAAGGCCACATGAAATAATTGAGAGAAAAACAAGTGTCATGCACGTATATAAGCTAATAACTCATCACTTAGCATCCAATTTACCACTTGAAGTGCATATTGTCATTTATAGAGATTCCCTAGAATTGCCTTATTTAAAGGATTTTTCTGTTCTTTTTTTTTCTTTCTTTCTTTTTTCTCTTTTCTTTGTTTGTTTTTTTTTCCTGTTTCCTTTTTTTTTTTTTCATTTTTTTCCACAATTTTTTTTTTCTTTTTTTTCTTTTCAATATCTATATACATGGCAATTCAACATTCATAGAAACTAGGAGTGATGACAATTTACTTATAACAAGATAGGATGCCAAGATATGTAAATGATATATACGTACATAACAACTTAATGAATGGCTCAAAGGGGTAAACAATGGATGATTTGAAGGGCTTGTGTTTAGGTCAAAAGGGTTTAGAATCGAATGCCTCTATCCTTTCCATCACATTAATGTAAATACAGCTTTGACACAGAGTTGAGACAAGTTCTAGAAGATGAAAAGCTAAGAAAGCATGCACATATATAAAGAAAAAATTTAGGCTCAAATAACCTTCCAACAAGGGTTTTTCTCAAATGCTTACCAAAACACCTAATTGCATAACGAACTAACCACAACGCATTTACTCAGCTATTTCCAATGCTAGAATTAAGAACAATAACTAATCAAAACATTGCAATTAACCATAATCAAGCTCAACTCTCAAATGCATTAATGACTTTGGACAAACTTTCATTTTTCAAAACATTCAAGTACCAAAAATTCAATTGCGTTTTTTTTTTTTTTTTTTTTTTCAAAACACACTCTCCCCCACACTTACTCAATACAGTGTCCTCAATGTATTCTAGGAATACAATGCAACAATCTAATTAATTTTGAATGTAAGAGAGAATAAGGATTGCATATGATGAGAGAACCAAAGAAACATAGGGGGTTTTATTGAATTTCAAAACTAAACTACTAATCCTACTATCACGACTGGGAATGTCCCTCCCCCACACTTATCTTCCTCATACAACAATTAAACCCAAAGAAACATAAGAATTAGGAAGAAAACAAGTGAGGAAAGAGACAACCTGTGTTAGAGAATCTTCAGTCGCTTGAAGGAGAAGTTCTCATCCTTGATGAGAATCATGCATTTGTCTTTAAAAACAACCACTCCTGCATTGAAATTCCTTGGAGGAGGTGGCTCAGGATCAATCGGAAGAGGTCCAAGAATATATGGTGGATGTTGGTTCCTCCGATGACCTTTCCAAGAATGTTTCTGCAAAGAAGACAGGCAACCAGCAGTATCCCATCCAAAAATAGAAACATGGAGAGATTTCAAGTGAAATAAAGGCATGTGAAGTTCTAAACTCTCCAAGTAGTTATCGCATCCAAGGAAATCAATAGCACTCCCATCAGTAGGAGTCAAACAAATAGTTAAATTCTCTTGTGTTTGTAAAGTGGAAGGTGCGGAATCCAACTTAGTGTTGGGGTACACCACATCATCATTGCAATCACAAGAGATGGGAGGGAAAAGAGTGTAAGAAGAAGGAGAATTTTTCAAATCATAACCACCCAAAAATTTTGAACTTTCAAAAGAATCATTTTCCTTTTCTATATCGGGTGGCAAATCACAAGAAAGAATCATATGGAAAGAGTCATTTGCATTTGTAAAATCATCAATTAAATCATTTGAATCTTTCCGTATGAAGCTATCATGTAATTCATTGGAATCAAGAGAAAGATCCTTTCCTAGGCTATGGTCTTTGTCACTCACATCAACCACAGTGGCATTCATACAAGATTCAACATTTTCACAAGTGTCATGCTGAGAAACATCAATAGTACAAGGAGATGCATCAAGATGAACGGTAGAATCAACCACTTCATTAAATGCTTTCTTTCGAAACTCAACAAGTAAGTGGCATTTGTCATGATAAGAATCAACACAAATTTGATCTACCACACGAGAACATGAAGATATATCATTCAATTGACCACAATCATCCCTAGTACTATGAAGAGAAGCATTTTCAACAATAGAAGCATCACATAAAGAAGTAGAAGCACAGTCATTGACAAGTACAATCGAATTACTACTACTTGAACTAATGGGTTGAGTAATTACATTTTCAAATATTTGAGGGGATTCAACAATGATTTCCTCATCCACCTCATCATCACTCAAATCAGGAATTGCTTCACTAGTTAAAGTAGTAGAAGAGTCTACTTCTATAAGGATAGGATCATTACCGAATGGTAAGGAAGACTCTTCAATACGATTTTGAACTTGCTCCACTTCATATGTTTGTGTGGGAATAGGCACCGGAGGTTTGAAGTCTTCCACCTGTGAAGTTGCATTTGACCCTTGAAGTTGGACTCCTTGTTCCTCCTCCACAGGAAGGGAAGACTCCTCTGGAAGTTGAAATCGCACCTTTTTGACTTTCTTGACTTGAATAGGTGGATTACATGTAGGCAATGGAGGAAGAGTCTCTTGTGGAGTGATGCACTTAGAAATCTTTTGTGACAGCAACTCCATATTTTTCTTAAATTGTTCAACATCTTTCTTCCATCCCTCCGCTTCGTTTGATGGCTGAGTGAGATGCTCAAAGTCATTGGCCAAACTTGCATGCTCTTTATCTCTTTGCTCCATTGATCTCATTATAGAAGCCATGCAATTAGAAAAGGTATCCTTGTGTAACTGCTCCTCATTTATAGTACAAGTCATTGGTTTCTGGAATTTTCCAATAACTCCACCAATAGAAGGTTCTTGGAGAGGCACACATGGTTGAGAATGATGTCCATAAGATGGTTGAAATGGTGGGAATAGAGGCTCATGAGGTGGATGGCATGGTTGGAAAGTGGAATGGAATGAAGGAGAAGGGTCATGATATGGTATGTGGTTATATGACGGAGGATTAGAGGGAGGCTCATGATATGGGTTGTATGGTGGCGGAGAAGGTTTATGGTATGATCTATAGGGTGGGTGTGGTGGGTAATGAGATTGGAATGAAGGTTGTTGGTAGGGTTCATGGTATGGAGGGTGGAATGGACCTTGGCATTCTTGACCAATTGAACTATCTTGATATCCCAACTTGGCTTGAAGAAGCTGTAATGTTTGTTGAATATCATGGATGCTTTCAGAGTTAGATTCTTTCCTTTTAGTCGAATCTGCTACAAAAGAGTGAGAGTGAACGGATAAACCTTGATTACCATTAAACCAAGCCATGAAATCCAATCACAATAAATTCCAATGAATCACAAAGAGGATTATCTAACAAAAAAAAAAAACCTATAAAAACTAAGGAAAAAGAAAAAAAATCTAAGAGAACACAAATGCAAATGAAAAAGGGGAAAAGGATTTCAAAATAACAAAAGATGCAATATGCTTTGAAAAACATGCAAAACTACCTAAACTAACTAAAATGCAACCTAAAGGCTCAAGGTACCAATTAATCAAAGATTGACACTTAGATACTAAGGAATCAATTACTTGGCTCCCCGGCAACGGCGCCATTGATTTAAAGCCTTTAGTCGCCTCAGGTTAAATCAAAATAAACCAAATTATGCAGTGAAGGGCACAACTCGGGTCGTATTCTCTTGAGGAGCCTTTTATTTAATTCCTAATCTAAGCTAAGTGACAAAAATATTAAGATGGGTTTTAAATTGATTTTTTTTTTCTTTTTAATAATGGAAAATAACCTAAACTAATATTTTTTGGATTTTTGAGAAATTGTTGAGATAACTAATGAAATTATGATTTAAACAAATTAATGATGAATGCTTCTTGGAAAAATGGAATATAGGTTATCCTTGCTCAAATTGAATTGGGAATTAAAAACTCACTAAGTCAAGAATTAAACCTTAACAACTCGTTAAGTCTAGTATATTAATTGGTGATTACCCCTAGGACTCTAGCTAGATAATTACCTCTTAATACACTATTAAATACCACTTAGTGTGCAATTTAGGATTGGATTCATGCAACTTGTTCCTCTATACAATGAACATTCAACTGAAATATTCAAACAAAATCTAAGCAGTCATAATATTCATTCAAACTATGAAAGAATAAACAACCACATTAAACCAAAAGGAAATATAGAAATTTAAATCTCAAATCACATAAACCAATCTAAATCACAATTGTTTAATCAATACTAAGATAAACAACTCGCAATCTCAGTAAATCAACCATATAACATAAAATCCTAACTCAGGAAATCTGTTACATAGTTAAATAAAAAGATTAAAACAATTAACTCCCCTGAATGTATCTCTGGAGCTCAAACCAGTCTTCCATCTCCAAGAAGCAAGAAGGAATTTAGCCTCTCATGGAGCTTTTCACAGCTGCAACTTTTTGAATGCACCAAGAATCCATTGAATTGGGATAATAATAGAAGAAGAAGAAGATGAAATTGTTGGTGAAGCTTGGTGAAGGTTGTATCTTCTCTTCCTCGTTCTGATGTGCGTCCTCCCTCGCGTGCGTCTCGTTCTGGTTCTGGTGCAATTCTTCAGATCTGCCGCTACTATGGTTCTCGCTGCTGCCGTCCGTGTGCGTGCCTGTGGTGTCCAAATTGGTCTCGGCTGTGTCTCCTTTGATTTCATATCCCCTTTATTAATTTCCTTTTTTTTTTCCTTTGAAATCTAGGTCAAATCTTCTTAAAGTTGGGATAAAATCTTCAAAGATTGTATTTAGATCTGATTTTCCCCAATAATCTGTGTGAGAATTCGTGAGAAATAAGTTCCAGAGGCTAAGGCGCTGATGTTCGGATTTTGAGACCAAAACAGCAATTTTTGAATTCGGGGTTCTGTTCTGTAATTTCCGCTGAGAGCAAGTGAATCAGTTCCAGCGGTGATCTTCGTATTCTGGGACCCAAGTGGCGTTTTGTAAATTCGGGGTACTTGTCTGTAAGTATCTCTGATATCTTCCTCTCTGAAAGTGACAGCCAATATTACAGAAAAGTGCCCTTTTTCTGTCAGAATTCTCTTGGAGCCACACGAAGAATCTTATTTTTTTGCTTCAGTCCTTAAAAATCTTTACTTTTTTGGTCCCTCAGCTCCTCATTTTCCAATGTGACCTACAATTCAGATCAATATCTTGTAATATCTTTATTCAAAATTCAAATTTTAAAAAAAGTAATTACAAGATTATAACAAATATATCCTTTTAAGATTTATTTCCACACAATCATCTTTAATTCAATTTAATCATAATAAATGCTACTTAACCCAAAAATTAATGATAAAATCCCTAAATATGATATTCAATATTATGATAAAATCGGGATATATCAAGAGGAATTACACTTAGGTTTTAAGAAAACGAGTATTTTCTCCCCCACGCGTTGCGTGGTGAGCAGTATTTCCAACATACATTTTATATTGTGATAGAAATTGATATTCACATGTTTAACATCTGTTAGAAATTTACACTACTTGAATATTATTAGATCACAATCAAACCCAATTACCTTATACATTTACCAACTTATGAAAAACACATTTAATTGGACAATAAAAATAAATCAATTATTCAAATTCTTAAAAATCTCCTTTTAAACTATATTTGTTGTAGTGCTCTAAGCATTATGTCCATTATTGGGCAAGTATATCTTTAACCCATCCATGCTTCTAACTCTAGAGAGTGTAATATATAATTAATCATGTGTGAATACTCATTCGATATGAGATACTTCTCAAGACCCAAGGAATGCAACAATTCATCCACTGAAGCACCAGCCTGTAAGCAAGAACAAAAGTAATAGTGAGGATGTGCAAATTACATGGAGTTCAAGAGTTTTGGAAAATGAGAGGGAGCAAACATTTAACAAAAATGATAAACTCATGCAAGTTATGTATCTAGGATCAAAAAATAAAAATTCTAAACAAAGAAAACTAAACTATAAAATAAAATGACTACCAAAATAAGTACACTGTCATCTACCACAACTATGACCTCTAGTCCATCAAAATGGGCTTACAAACAAAATTAAACCTATTATTAAACAATCAGCCTCCTAGCCTTACATATACCATCAATGCTTCACCTACTTTTGCCTTCTTACAACAACAATTTCAAATACCGTGAGCACAAATTAATGTTTGATAAATAATAATCTTATGAAGTCATGATCATTATTACAGCACATTTGCAATAAAACATCGTGACTGCAATACAATAGCAGAACCTCCTTATATCATCAAGTGCACTTAATTGTTATTCCAATAGCTGATATGATATTCAATTAATTGATGTCTCTTTATTCATGAACCTCCCAACAAAAATACAATTTTGCTCCTACTCCTCAATGATGCATCACCCTAAACTTATAATAATTTTTACCAAGTTCTGAAGGCACATGACAAATGGTCATAGCAACATGTTTATTATACTCTAAATCATATTTTATATATTCTCCAAAACCTCTATCTTATGGAAAAAGTATATTTACTTCTACACATTTTATCTCACCTTCAACCAAAGTTTACAAAAAACAAAAGAAAAGAAAAATAATATCCACATTCCCTACCTATCTCTTATCATGCTACTATTCCTCTATTTTAACACCATCATCTCCAATTCAACTCTCAAACCCCACTTTTTTTATTTTAAAATAAATCTATGAGTAATAAAAATATTATGCATTGAATATGCATAGAGAAGTGTGAATCGTTATTGAATAACCTTGAAAGAAACATTATAAAAAGGGTAAGTTATAGGAAATGAGATAGGGAGGCTGTACTTTAATTTGTATTTTGACAATATCCAAAAATTTATATAACGGGAGTCAAACTTTTGGTGGAATTTCTGAGTGTTTTCACAGTAGAAAGATAGAATAACTCCGAAAAGTTTTATACATATGAATTGTCCATGCACACAATGATTATTAAACTTAATGTGATTAGTATACGTTTATACTTTATGAGGCTATCAAAATGAAAACAGCATACAAACGATATTAGCAAGAGTAAATTGAAGAAGGCCTTACCAATACAAACTTCTAGCATTTTGCAAAAGAGTGTCACCACCTGAGATCACCCAATAAAAACCAACTATCTGCCAAAGGAATGAAACCATGGTATTCACTTATTCACATTGTTTCATGACACCCTCAGGACAAAAAAAGCAGCTCAATATTGCTTTTTTGTTGATTGTTAATATTTGCTTCTCTGCCTAAAACTCTGTTAGCAAACATCAAATTTGTCTTAGGAACCCGCTAACGATTCCACAAATTTTGTTAGCAATCCGCCAATGAACATAACCATTTAAAAAATAGGGGATTCGGATTTTTTGCTCAAAATTGAAATTTTAAGATTTGGGGTAATTTGATGTAATTTCCGCTGAATATTTTTCACTGAAAGTAACAGCTAATATTACATAAAAAGACCCTTATTATTTCTGTCAACACTCCCTTCAGCCACATGCAGAGTTTCATTTTCTTTTTTAATCCTTGTGCATCTTAACTTTCTGATTTAAGGCGGTGATTTTTGGATCTAACTAAAAATTTAGAAATTTGGGGTACTTTCACGTAAATTCCGTTATATGTTCTTCACTGAAAGTAATGGCTAATATTACCTAAACATACCCTTATTTCTGTCAAAATGAACTTATAATTCAAATCCAAATCTTTAAATTTTTTTATTAAAAATTTAAATAGTAATCACAATATAATAATAAATATATTCTAGTTTTGTAATTCAATTTAATTATAATAAAATATAAAATGAACTTATAAGTTATAATTCAAATAAGATATTAAATATAAAATGAACTTATAAGTTATAATTCAAATCAAAATCTTATAATATTTTTATTCAAAATAAAAAAAAATAATCACAATTCAGTTTTTTTTTTTTTTGCCAACCACAATTCAGTTTCATGTTATTATAAATCAGATAAATTAGTTTTAAAACAAATAAATATAGTATAAAAATATAAAATGATCTTATATTTAAAATAAAAATTCACTTTCATACTAAGTTCTACGTTTAAAAATGGATGAAGACATGAAGTAGTTAGAATTTATAAGAAGAAAGAGGGAATGAGGAGGAAAGAGAAAAAGAATTGGTATCTCTTATCATTAAATAATTTTATTCCTTTTTAAAAATAGAAAAAGAGGGGAAAGGGAATGAGGAGGAAAGAGAAAAAGAATTGGTCTCATCATTTAACTTTATGTGGGCAATTATGGATGTTGTTTTTTTAAGAAGGAAACAGGGTGGAGCTCTACGAAATCATCATCATCATCCGGCCATATTCTGCTTCCTTCATCATCTCCACAACCACCTTCTCCCTTTTTCCTCCTTTATAAATCATCATATCATCATCCGAACAGTATCTTTATTCACAATTCAGTTTTTTTTTGCCAACCACAATTCAGTTTCATGTTATTATAAATCAGATAAATTAGTTTTAAAATAAATAAATATAGTATAAAAATATAAAATGATCTTATATTTAAAATAAAAATTCACTTTCATACTAAGTTCTACGTTTAAAAATGGATGAAGACATGAAGTAGTTAGAATTTATAAGAAGAAAGAGGGAATGAGGAGGAAAGAGAAAAAGAATTGGTATCTCTTATCATTAAATAATTTTATTACTTTTTTTTTTATCGGAATAATTTTATTACATTTTAAAAATAGAAAAAGAGGGGAAAGGGAATGAGGAGGAAAGAGAAAAAGAATTGGTCTCATCATTTAACTTTATGTGGGCAATTATGGATGTTGTTTTTTTAAAAAGGAAACAGAGTGGAGCTCTACGAAATCATCATCATCATCCCGCAGAGCACCACTCCTCCTTTCTCCTCTCCACCAAACGCTTACAACCACCGCTTTCAGTTTCAGAGTTGGGCACTGCAGGCTGAGAACTAAGAACTTCCTTCTTACTTCGCCCTTCTCACCAGCGCCGTCGACAAACACTGTCATCTCCACCTCCGTCGAGTCACCATCATCCCTCCTTCACAACCACTGCGCGTCTTCTTCATCACCATCGGAGTTCGCTATACCAGATCATCACTGTCCAGATCGAATCAAAAGCAGCGTTGGAGCATTTTTTCGGCGAGTTCTTGAATATTCCGGTGAATTTCAGAGAATGACCTTTAGGTAGAACCATCTCCTTCCCATATAAACCCATAATTGTCACCAGCCAATCTTGAGATGCATACCTGATAAAAGCGACAAATATATACAGGAAAAATTACATAAGTGAAATCTGTGCAGTTTATTTCTCACTCTTCGTTGTTAAAGGAGGAAAAGGGAAATGAAAATTAAATATGAAGATAGAGAACAAAAACTTTTCCACTTGCCTTCTCTCATCTTTGCTCATTGATGTACACCAAAATTTGAGGTCAATGTGGGCGGAGCGATTTGCCATCAGAGGTTGCATGTCTTATTTAATTGCAACAGACCTATCGGAGAAGGCAGAGAAAAAGGGATTAAAAGAGGTTGAGGCAAACTTCAATAGAGGTGAACGAATGGAGTGAGGACTTGATAGTTTTTTGGATGAAGACGTTTGTGATGGGCATTGGCGATTATAAAGCAAAGACATCCTATGTTGATAGCGACATTTTCGAAAGTTTGAATTCATCAGTTTGAAAAGCTTTGGGCGGGAGGTTTGAGATATAATTTGAAATTTTGAACGACCTCTTCCTTTTGACGTGGAGCTTTGTCCTTTTGCAAGAGGTAGAGTGAGGCATTGGGTAGGAGCCAAGAGGAGTGAATTAATTATTGAAGAAAAGTTGCCAGCCGTCCATTTTTGTGAACAGTGTTTTACATTGAGTGATGCCGTCTATTTCTTATAAACAGTGTTTGGTGGAAGAGTATTGTATTATATATTGATGATGATGATGATGATGATGAATAAATAAGGAAATGATTTTTGAGTATTATAAAATGAAAAAATGATTCTATTAATAATTTTAGGAGTTTGTACTTATAACTTTATATGATCATTTTTTTCATTTTGTGATTTCCAGCAAACATTTTTTCATTTTTTTTTTTTGGAATCTGAATATTATTCTCCCATAAATAAATAGTCTTGTCACCATATCTGAGTTTTCCCCCTTTTTATATAATAATCCCTTTTAATCCTTACTGCATAAAACCAGAAATTTGGCTGCCAGGTAACACTTAAATCTTTTACAACAATACCACCAACGCATCAATCAATATGCAATATGAAAATTATAACAAGTTTTATTATTTGTGAACTAGGAAAAAGTGAGTTCACTTTATGGAAAAAGAACTATAACATAACAATATGATTGAATATGAGGCTCTTTTTTTAATTTACTCCGTATGAGCATATTATATAATGCAATATATTTAGTGAATAATGGAGAGCCAATAATAGAAGGAGCAGTAAGAAAAAGCATGGCAAACCTAAATTTCTATTATCCAACTCAGAGGTTCATTGCTTAGGGCTATGAGATTGAGAAGATTGGCTCTACGGCCACTGAGAGTTTTTTTTTTGACCTGACACTCAAGGTTCATTGCTTAGGATTGTAAGATTGATGAGGGTGTCTCTACACCCACTCAGAGGGATTATTTAGGGCTACGAGATTGACGAGACTGTTTCTACGCCTATTCAAGATTGACGAGATTGCTTCCACGCCTACTCGGGGGATTTTTACGAGGGAGCCTGAGGCCAAACACGTAGTATCAATGATCAATACAAGTAATAAAGAAACACTGGTTACGAATCTGTTGACTTTGAACAAAGGTTAAGATCTCAATCCCCATGAGTAGGGAGTAAACCATGCGCACAATTCATCAAACGAAAACCCATTCTTCCTAGCTAAACCTAATTAAACTCAAAACCTAAGTAAAATACCCTTCAAATCACGGGCAATACTTGAGAAAAATATCACAAAATTTGTTATTTTCTCACGTCTAGCCTTTAAAGCTCGACACTTGAAAAAAGCCGCGCCAGGTAGCCCAACAAATACACATGCGTTGTTGCGGACGATAACCTGTCGTAGAACTAGTCTCCCAATTTGTTAATTCAACAGTGGTGGGCGTTCAACAAGAGTTGCCACTCCTATTTAATGGCCGTCCCATGCCAATTGATTGATTTTTTGGTACATTAATTTATGGAGCATCATCAAATTATGCGTATCAGAATCTATCCACGCTTACATTTGTTTTCTGCTCATTCAAAGATGGCGAGATATTCTGGGCATAAAATTAGTGGTAAAGCGAACACTAATTAGGGGAATAAAGGTAGAGTGGGCAGAGGCTGAGGCTCTCCCACATGGTTAGGGAGCAATAATAATAATAATAATTAGATTGTTGGGAGCTCAAAAGACAAAGTGATTTTCCCTTCACATGGACTCGGGCGGTGCTTACCCCCTTGTGATTAGGGCGTTCAAATAAATATTACCAAATACTGTCTCTTAAATTTAGTATATCCTCTTATAATAATAACATTATTATGTCCGAAACCCTCAATAATGTTGCCACCCAAAGATTTTTATTTGCACAAGGAGAATCTTCAGGTTGAATGCGATGTTCATTCCTCGTGAAGGTGCAACCCCGCCACACAAATACTATGGCCTCAGGTCATTATTATGATAAGCCTATGTTAAAAACAGATTCTTTAAACATTGATTTTACTTTTTTTTTGAATTGATGAAGGGCATAATGCCTTTAAAGGGTAAAGAGTTTTTGCTTCTATTGACAAGTGCATCTTCGGAGATTTAATATTGTATTTATCCTTCTTATGGAGTGAGACCATTTACTAATTACCTCCTGAATCAACAGCTTATTAATCACTTATTTTACTTTTCTTTAACACAACACTTATTTTACCTTTAAACTAGCATGAATGTTCACTGCGACACTTGTCATCCTTTTTTTTTGGTATAATATTTAAAAAAAAATTGATCTTTTAATCCTTATAGTTTTGATTGATTTGTAACTCAAACTCAATATAATTTAGTCCTTATAGTTTTAATTGGGTTGTAACTCAATCCCTGAACTTTGACTCACTGTAACTTAATCTCTATAATTGTAACAATTTTAGAATATAGTCCCCATTTTTATTTTAGAACATAGGGACAGCCTATGTTTGGGATAGCTAATTTTTGGGTAATAAGTACTTATTACATAAGTCAAGATAAAACTCTTCTTATATACTTACCTCATATATCCCAAATCACAATTTATAAACATTTATAAGTAAAAAATAAACTGTCACAAACTCACTAAATTATAAAGTAGTCTTTTAAGAAGGCATGAATGATTTAATGTCCACCAAAAACTGTGAATAGTGCTAATCATGGGCCGGGCTAAATGAATTACTTGGCCCAAAAAAAGACGCACACAGGATTTGAAGTCGGGCCTCCATGCTTGGCCCAAAATGACCGTACATGACGGAATTTCGCGTCAACCGATAAAACTAGAAAAGGCTATGAAATTTTACACGAGCATCGCATAGATATGCAAGCTAAACTGGGTACGTTGGGTTCTAGAGTGGAAAGTAAGTCAATAATAACTAGGTACTAGTGCTAGATTATTCTTGTCCTCGAGAGCAATTCGCGGCCGTGACCGTGGCTGTGGCCGTGGTTGTTGTTGTGGCCGTGCACGAGGCCGAGGCCGAGGCCGTGCCAGTGGTGGTGCTGGCGTTGACTCTTTTGACTGCAGACGATGTCGACGCTCCCTCCCAAAAATAACCCAGAACACCAACGACAGCATCACGGCGGTGGCCACCATTACCAACCCAGCATACACCCATTTGCTGTAACGTCTTAGATCAGGACAGTGATCCAGAGATATCTCAGTGAACGTTTCTCGGACAAAGTTGCAGTTTTGAAGGTCAACCAATGATGGAGCATTGTTATACAAGGCATTTCCCATGTTGAGTCCAGCAGATATTTGGTTATAGAAGGAAGGGGTCAAGCGCCCCTGTGTCATGCATATCTCATTTGGTGAAACCTGACACACAAAGTTGCTATAAACCTGCATTTCACCAAACCAGCATGAGCACTAAAGATCATATGTCGTAGGTTTAAAGAGATGTTGGTTAAATACCTGAGTAGCATTGGTCAAGGTTACTTCGCCGGGATCGCATTGTCGATCTGTGAAGTCAGGATGAAAAGGGTTGCAGAGGAGAGGCATGAGGGGGCCGGATTGATTATAGTAGAGAGGAGTGAAGTTGGGGGCGAAATTTATGTTTGATACGTTGGTGATGACCTGGTTAACCAAGTTGACAAGTTCCGAGGTTACTTCTTTGCTTCTCAACAAGGATTCTTGTGCTGTCGTATTGTCCAAACAAGGCAGAATTTCATCCATTGCAGTGTGTTCGGCGGGAAACTGGGTCCATTGATCTATAGCTACACAGGTGTCTGCTGTCACACTGGCAAGTGGCAACCAACTCAGAATTAGATGCGCTTAAGGATGCATGAAGATGCAGCAGAATCTTGTAACAAAGAGCTGAAGGAATTTATAATTCAGAACTTACAGGAAAGTGGGGAAGGGAACTTACTTATGGAGAAGAAGGAAGAAGCCACATAAAATAAAGGTACCAGTAACCAGAATCCATCCTGCGATCACCAAGCTGCAATTATTTATGTCAAAGCATTTGATGAGAGAAAAAACTTGCAGTTGTGTCTAGTAGAGATACAATAATGAGATTCAAAGAATATTTAACTTACATGTACACGAGAACCTGAATTCCAAAGATGGAGAACACTGAAGTAACAAACAATAAATGAATACCAGCTTAAGAATTAAGAAATAGCATTACAATTGAGATATTGAAGGGACTTACAAAATCCGAGGAATGTCAGGAGTAGCATAACAGCAGCTACTATGATAAGTGCCACCCTTCTGTTTAAGTGGTCATCCATATTCATGTCACAGAGTGAGAAGGGGAAAGAGAAAAAGTTAAAATAAAGATGGAGCCGGAAAAAAAAAACACATGATCATTACACGGAATCTAAGAGATCTTGGATGTCATCTGCATTTTTTTCAGTTTGTTCAGCAAGTGTGCTGGCAGAAGCGTTGATCTTCATTTCGATGTCATCGATATGAGTTTGAACATTAGTGGGGAGGAACACTCGATCGATTCCAACCTGCTTAGCTTGAGCAAGATAGTCAGATACATTTCTGAGTTTACCCTGAGCAGAATCAGCCTGACCTACAACGTACTCCAACGTTGTTGTTGTACTACGATGAAAGCTTCCCTGACCAATATAGAGAATGAAACATCCAATCCTGTCAGGTGCAAACGCATATTGTCAATTTGCAATGCAAGATCCAATCAACCTGAAACCATCCAAAAAAAAAAACAGAAACAAAGAAAAAGAAAGAAAGGAGAGGTAGATGTACATTGCTATGAAAGAGAATAATAGGAGGAGAATCAGAGAAACAGCATAACATGTAGGAGAATAACCATAAGGCTCTCTTTTAGGGAAGAAGCAACAGAGACAAATGAGCAATAAGCACACGCCAAAGCCCAAGAACCAGAATGCTGCAACAACAAACACGGGAGCTCCAGTATATGCTACAGACTGCATTCAGCAAGAATAAAAGCAATTAGTGGACTGTGTTAGACAGAATTTAAGGGCGTGCATTAGATTACAGTACTAAACTTGTAAATTAAAATCTCGAAACAACTAGAAAATGCAAGTATAATGGAGGGACATGAAAGAAAGAACATTGATTAGGTAATATTTATTTACACAACTTCATTGATACTTGTTTAAAAATTTTGATCTAATTGTCGGGTTGTAGCAGTTCTATTTTTATTTCCCAAACATCAGTAGCCCTATCACTAAGAAATGACAGAACACCATGGTTCTTGGAAGGCTGCAGGCCCCACTTCCTCAAGTGTTACTATCATTACCTCAAAACAACAGCCACAAGCTAGCATCCTCTGAAACTGATAATATAGTTTTATGAATAGATTCTGAACACTCACATCTTGCTTAATGCTATCAATTGTACTTCAGGTACCTGACATTACCATTGAACTCTTCCATAGGCTTCAAAATCAAGAATCATCCTTTCTTACTTCATTGACTCAACGAAGCACTCATCCTAAAAACTTTTAAGTTGTTAGGTGTAAAGCAAGGATTGAATTTATTAATACACCTACCACTTTCCAGTAGTGACCGTCAGTCATTCAGGTTGAAATATTACACAAGTGCTTTTCTTTTCCCCTTTATTTTTCAGTGAAAAGCAAACGTCTAATATGCTGCTCGGATTTTTTCAAGGTCCAGACTTTCGAAATTAACAGTCATAAGACATGATATATGAATCGGTAACAAAAGAGCATCACACAAATCAGTAAACTTACAGCCCAGTAATGGTGGTTTCTGATGTCCCATCCGTTGGTGTACTTTTTGAACCCGTTAAGGGGGTCATTCCTTCGTGTTCTCTCCGCAGCTAAAGGAATGGGTGAGTTCTGAAATGGATTGGGTGAGTTCTGAAATGGATTGGGTGAGCTCTGAAATGGATTGGGTGAGTCTACAAATGGATTGGTTGAGTTTGCAAATGGATTGGGTGGGTTCACAAATGGAGGCGAGTCATCAAATGGTCCTGCAGCAATGTCATCTAATAGGGACCTCTCTCTCCGGTAAAAACCCACAACATTGTTCTCATTTTCTCCCGCTGGAAAAAACAGAGAGGAAATTAGAGATCATGCCCCTCTACCAAAACATTTTATGCACACCTTGACATGTAAATCTTTTCGTTTTAGCAACAAACAGTGCAAGTATTACCCTGCAATGCATTATGAGTTTCCCACTACTTAGAGAGTTTATGAGCTATAAACAGAGACAAATCCACCAGAAAGAGGGTAACGTTAGTGAAATACCTGGAGTGGGCTGGGTCTGGAGTGAAGAATGAGAGTGAGAAGCAGCGAGTGAGAGTGAAAGGAGAGAGAAGAGAAGTAAGAGAAAGGTGACCAGAAAAGAAAAATGGAGGAGTGGCCGGTGACAAAGCATCATGTTTTAGAGGAACAGAGAAAGAGAAAACGCTCTTAATGCGGTGTTTCACTGCCTCTAGCAACCTCTCTGCCTCTGCTTGTGAGAGTGACGGAGACAGTCACACACAAGCAGAGAAGAAAAGCTCAAGAAAGAGTTAACGGTGACGATGACAGGTTAGTGCGTTGGATACCCCAATTCTTCAGCCTACCCAACCCCACCACGAGTCTGTGCCCGAAAATTCAAATCATGTTTGTTTGAGCTTATAAAAATTTATAAGTTGTTTTTTACGTAAATCGAGATACAATTCCTCTCACATATTTATTTCGTATACCGTAAATCACTATTAAAAAGCAACTTATAAGCAATCGAATCGCTAAAACAAACATACCAATCAAGCGGTAAACTTTGTTTGGAATAATTTATTTTTGGGAAATAAGTGTTTATAAATCGTGATTCACGATATACGAGGTAAATATGTGAGAGGAGTTTTATTTCGGCTTACGTAATAAGGACTTATTTACCCCAAAACGTGTTTCCAAACACAACCGTAATATTATAGATTGATAAACATAGGGATGTGGTCATACAAACGATAGGGATGTGGTCATACAAACGAACAGGTAACTTTTTTTTATTACCATATCGATATATAGAGCTGGAAACCATTTCTTTGTCATGTCATGCTGCCTCGTGCAAATCATTACTTCAATACTATTTTCTATGATAATGTAAGACAGCAAAAGAAGGTAAAGGCACTTCTTTTAGGATTTCCTTACAAGAAGTTGATTGCATGTTAAAGATAATGTTGGTTCCGTCTCTTGGTTTTGTATTTGTTTGGAATAGCTTATTTTTAGGTAATAAGTGCTTATAAATCGTGATTCATGGTATACGAAGTAAATATGTGAGCGGAGTTTTATCTCGACTTGCGTAATAAAGACTTATTGTCCAAATATAAGCCCAACCAAACATAAACTATGTAAAATCAAACTTCAATGGAGTAACATTCAACAGTGTTCAGTGTTGTGTAACGGTGGTAAGCATAAACCAAGCATTGATTAAATTAGATTAAGGGGTGGGTCCACTTGCCTTTCAGTAGAGGAGAAAGGTCAAAAAGTAAAGGGAAGAAAGGCCCCACACAGCGTGTGAGTGATCAGAATGGGGGGTTCATTCTCCAATGTTGTACCTTTCTCTCTGATTTCACTGCCTTCCTTTTTGACTTCACATACCCATCATCTCTGCCGGGTTTTCTGCCCTTCTCTCTTTCCCGCCCTTTTCAATTATAACAAAAGTATGTGTTTCCCCACATTCATGCTGGTTATTTCTGTGCATCGACATGCCCTTGAGAAAACTCACGATGAATGATGATAATTCATGGAGTATATTGGTTGCCAAGAATAATGGAGGAAGAACCAAAGAAGTAACATCCCCAGCCGCATGGTTCACGCAGGAAGATGCGCATACATCAGGTTGCCGTTGATATTAAAGTTGATTTTTCTCTTTTTCTCTCCAATGACTTTTGTCACCACTAATTTTAATTAGAATATTGCATGCAATTGTCATTCACACATGCAGGGGGATATGAAATGAAACACAAATGACACAACTCGATGTCTTTTTCTCATTTTCATCCAAAGGGAAATGCTCTTTTGAATCGTTTTCAACCCATCATCTTCTTTCTTTTTAGCATATAATCATTATGCTAGACATTCTTTTACGAATTATACAAATCATGTTATGTCCAATAATACACTCTGATTTGAATTCAGGCTGAATTTGGTAGTCCTTCAACTATTCAAAACTAAGGTTACCTTCACTGACTTCGGCATTTCCCTTTTAAAATAATGCCTTGTACTTGTCGCTTTTCAAACAAAATCCCAGCTATTTTCTGTTTCTTCGAACATAAGACCCCAATGCCACCTAGAGTCCTTATTATCACATCTAAATGGATATCGGGAAGGTGAAATACCCCTCGACTTTTGTTGATTTGGATTGTGTTCAAACCACCATATATTAGTGTAATACCCTGTCATTTTTTTTTTGGACAAGTTGCCTATCATTTGAGAGCTCTATAACAGCTAGAGGACTGCAATTATATGATGGTTAAACAAATGTTGGTAACTCGTATATTTCAGGGTTGGGTGTCAAGGGCTATATTGGCTACATATACTATATTCGACTTATACACAATGAATAAGATCCAAAATATATCTCCTCTATTTGATTAAACTTCTGCTATGGTATCAAAACTTGGTCTTGAAATCACCGAATAAGGTCTCAAACTAGTTATTCTGATTCTATTATAGAATTGGACTTAGATTCTTTATATATTAAAGAAGTACTAAGTAGCCATACTTGAGTGGTCTGCTAGTAGAGACATGCCTGAGGATCGCTTGAGAAGTTTAGAATATGGAGCTCCTTTTTCAAAGCCAGCATTCCTAATTCAAATTGTCTACTAGATACTGCAAACAATCCTCAATGGTGTGGTTTGATTCGTTTTATGAAAAAAAGATCCCTCATACGATTCGCTTATCAAAATAATCTTAGTCTCACCCAAAGAACATAATCTAGGAAGGTTTCATCTCTACTATATACTCTTCAAGCCTATCTCAATATCCATATTTTTACCCTTTAAGTGGACACATTTTTCTTTTGCTCATCTAAGAGAGGCCATCAACAACTTCAGTGATGGTATTAGATCTTGACACAACCTATCAACTTCAATTGTTGCCATAAAACAAATACTTCGACGTTGTAGTGAAATGACGTAGGAAGGTCTCATCCCTATCCGATCTACATTCTTCAGGCCCAAGCCCATCTCTGGATCCGTCTTTATAGATAAATTTTTCTTTTTTCTCAACTCAAAGCCGCCACCAACAACTTTAGTGATGGTATCAGAGCTTGACACAATTTGTCAATTTCAATTATTATATATAATTTTATTATTATTATAATAATATATTAAATCTGGACAATTGATATCTTAATCCAACGGCTCATAGGAAAAAAAATGACCATCCTTTTCTTTAGAGAAAAGGATAGCCGATTCCCATCATCATCACTAGAAAATGCTTTTGACATTGTAGTGAAGTGATATCGGAAGGCCTCATCCCTGGTTTACATTCTTCAATTCCTAGCCCATCTCTAAATCTAGAAATTTAGACTTTCAAGTTCTCATGGATATATATTTTTCTTTTACTTAGTTATAAGCCGCCGCCGCCAACTTCAGTGATGGTATCAAAGCTTGACACAATCGATCACTGTGAAATGATATCCATCAATTAATCGCTTTTCCTAAAGGGTTAACACACTCTAGAGTCTAAACCAATGGTGAAGATTTTTCTCCACCACAAAAAGACTCTGGTCAAATTTTTTTTTTATTTTAAAAATCATAGAATACTAAAAAAGATATTATTTCATCACCATAAAAATATCAATGAATATAATCATAAAATATTTGATGGGCTAGATTATTTCTAAAGTCACCAAAAAGAACCCCATTAAAGGCCCCTAATAAAAAAAATGGGGATGGAGTTGCTATTAGCAGAACAAGCATCCCTCATGTGTGTATTAAAGGGGATGGCATGCAAAGATGGCGCGTGCACACACCTAGTTTAATATAAGAGAATAAAAACAGTAACTATTTGTAAAATCAATTATGGCTCAAAATTTTGACTTGTCAAATAGAAACCCTAGCTTTTGAATTAAGATAAATTTAATTTAAAATTAAATTTGATAACTCCAGTTACATTCGACATAAACCCTAGCCTTTGAATTAAGATAAATTTAGGAAGTAGGCAAAGGGTAAAATCTAGTTCGTTTTGAAGGGTCGGGCCCTCGCAGATGGCTATACTGGGGTTTCGGCTCCTCCATCCTGCTTGGTGGGGATTTTTTCCCCATCGCGTAGGAGTTTATTTTGGCGTCTTTGTGGCGTGGTCTTCAAACATTTCCCTTTTGCGTTTGCTGAGTGAAAGCGATTTCCCAATCCATGACTGGATAGATGAAGCGCCGTGCGGTGAAGATGCTTTGGGTGTATGGAAAATCGGTGATGGCCTGGAGAAGCAGGGAAGATTGGAGAGTTGGGTGGCCTTTTGTAAGCGAACCTTAGGAGGCCAGAATCGGATTCGACAACAATGACTACTATGATTTGGGCAAAATGGAGGATTTAAGATGGGTGCCTCCTGGGTCAGTGTGGATGATGAGTGTTTCAACTTTAGAGCTCTAGGGATTCATGAATGATGGCCTTGTGGGGACAAATACTAAAGCTTCTAGGAAGAGTTTGACATCTAGAGCCTAGAACCTTGGAACAAAGGAGCAGAGCAGTATGGAAAGAGGAGCTCAAAGGTGTTGAGTTCCAAGGATGAATTCCATGGAAAGAGGAGCTCAAAGGTGTTGAGTTCCGGGGACGAATTCCAATGGGTGCCTCCTAGGGTCTTGGCGGAGGTAAATGGTCCACACTCAGAGATGTGTAATGCTAGGTTTAAGGTAGCTGAATGTGGAAGGAAGGTAAATTATTGTATTATTCAGTCTTCCAAGGTAAAGGTAATAGCTAGACAGTTAAGAATCATTAATTTGGATATGATCATTGTGATTGTATATGCTGTTCATTCTTGGTTTATCTTATGCATGTTTAGTGTGTTGATTAACACCGTTCATTATTGGGCTAGTCATGAGCCTGTTTAGTATGTGTGGCAATACTATTCGTTCTTGGGCTGGTATTGTGATTCTCTTAATCATTGTCACTATGATTGTGATTTCACTATTAATATCTTGAGAGTTGAACTCCTTGGGTCTTCTCTTGTCTCAAAGAATTTGGTCAAAAACAATTTATGCATGTGTTCCCATTGAAACAAATTTGGTAGTCGGGTTGATTACCAAAATTTCATTGGAAATATCCTACCCTATTAATTGGGTATCTCAACCCTCATCCTAGATGCAGGACCATCTGGTGTTTGGTGCCAAGTAGCTTTTGAGCCTAATCTTAGAGTCGTATTGCATCGAAGTAGATATTTTAACTATTTGTACTTCTAGTGTGTTTGCTGGTTTTGTAGTTTAGGTTCTTTGTCGGTTCGTTTTTGTTGTCTATGGTCTGCTTATTTGAGTTGTTATGGTCTACCTGTAAGACATTGTAAATGTGTTTGAGTTTAATTCTCATATCTTTGTTGACAAAAAAAACAGAATTAAGATAAATTTAATTTAAGATTAAATTTGATAACTCTTCAGTAACATTTGACATAAACCCTAGCCTTTGAATTAATTAGATTAGATAAATTATTTCAACCAGGCAGCTGAGGCCACCTTAAAAAGGAGGGCGTACCCGCAGTTGTTTAGCATAGCCTGACAACAACAACAACGAACTCGGCAATGGAAACTATGACTGACAATTAAAAAACAATCCTATATTGGGTAAACAGCATAGTGCTGTCCCATTGATACTCGAAACCATCACCAAGTCATGTTTGTCGTGGCGTCCCCTATGTGAGGGTATCGATGAGCCCAACGTGAGTAACCTGCACAACATTGAGTTACAGAGCCATAAATCAGAACGTCTACGTGTAAGAATAAAACAGTCCACCCATTCGCCCCTCAACCAAAGGTAACGCTTTTATAATTCACCAAAAAAAAAAAGTATCGTTTTTATTCCTATCCTGTTTTCTTTTGGTTTCTATGAAACGAGTCCAGGGTACTAGTGCTGTGTCATTTGATCCCCTAAACAATGCAGATGAGTGGTATGTACCTTCAACGACAATCTCTACAAGATCCATATCTGCGTTGGCATCCTGCAGTGAATAATACCAGACAATCGAGTAGAGTAAGTTAATTAAAGTCAATATGGTAACTTCAAAATGGCAGGCTAGAAGGAGATTGAGCAAAATTTGAGCAGGAGTTTGAATATGGAATTCGTGACTCACAATAATGAGCAGTGCCAAGTACATGTAATCAAAGCACAGATTTTTATGTTTGCGTGAGACATTACAAGAGATACAAATATCCATACTTCATAAAAAATTCAATTTTTGTTTAAAAGGAGGGGAAAAAAGGAACAAGGATTGAACGAGTGAATGCAGGGTAATTTGGAACTCACGGGTCCAGATGATGCCTGACATCTTGCAATCATCCTATAAAGACTGCGAAGATCCCTGTGGTTGAAATCGGGATGATTCATAAGAGACTCTTCGGATGTGTAATCAAATATTAGGGCGCAAATGCTTGAAGCCATCATCATACTTGATGTGTCTCCAGTGTTTTCTACAGATCAAGTTCCATTAACTAAATTAAGTATATAACCCTTGCTTCATTTTCTTTCAAATCAAGAGAAAAACAATAGTTGACATCAATATCAATCAATATATGATATAAAATACGCACAAAGTGGAAGCCACGGTGTTCATGAGTTGTAAATAGTACATCTTACATGGCACACTGTAGAGCATATGCTTACAATCTAGTTGGTTATAAAACAAAAATTAATCAACAGAAAATATTCATTATTCTAGGCATATCTACAGGTCAGTTCAAACAAGTAATTAGTAGATATCTGAGTTGGCTTATAGGTCTAGAGGCTCCATGTTCTTAATAGGCCAATCTTTTCGAAGGGGATCAGCCCTACAGTTATAACATATTAAGTAATATGATAGTGGACCAGTAAAACATTCAGTTTAAAGGTTGTTGCTGACAGGTACCTGCCCAATATGCCAATGACTTCAGAATGTTGACAATAGTAGATTCCTCTAACGTCAATTGCAATTTGTCTTTCTACAGTGAAAAAGACGCAGATTCCATCAAGATCTCACATAACCAGGTCGTTCTCCTAAGTAAGGTTAGGATGGTGGCAAGAACATCACCTTTAGCAGGAGATTCATGATTGTATCACACGCCAAGAAGACACCGCCATTATCTTCAACCATAGAATCTTTTGACCCTATTAGTTTAGTAAACCAATCCAGAACCTGCATACATACCCAATGTATTTGCAGTGGAAAATGCTTGGTTATAATTGCTGTTGGACAATGCTGTGGTAAGAAAACTACAAGTCATTTGTTCTAATAGAAAATAAAGAAACAAGAAACACTAAAACAATGAATCACACAAAAAAAGGTACTTGTATATAACGGTCTCCCTTCATACTTTTAAATCATAGCAGTAGCACAAGAGAGAAAATAGAAGGAACAGGAAGCAGAAGGAAATTAACAAAGGCCAGGAAGAACAGAAAATAAAGTACAACTTACAGCATTTAGTCCTCCACAAGAAGCTAGAAGCTTACATCCTTCAACCTTCATTGTAATTTGGCACAGCATTGGAAGTAAAAAGCACACACAGTAGAAAGGGCTGCAACAATATATAGTTCAATTGAGCAAAAGACCATTTTCCATATTAGAGACCCCATCAAGAAAGGGATATACATCAATCAGAGGAAGATAAAGAGCATTCATAATCAATTCAAGTGCATGATTGAACCCAGGTGCGTTGTCCAAATACTAAACAGGAGAAGCAAAAATATAGCCAGGAAAAAAGTCTTATATCCAGGTCTACCTCTGTTCATCTTCACCTTGAACAGAGAGCATATATCCTAAAAGTTCCTGGACCTTCTCCTCGCATGCAAGGGGCGCCTCAGCAAGGTAGCTGAAACAAACACATGAAAAAGCATTCAACACCTTTCCTCTTCAAATAAAAAATCTTAGCCAGATTCCAAGCTTGATACTAATATATAGTTCATATTAACTACCATACAGACTACAGAGAATGTTATCGCAATAGCTATAAGCAATAGGAGTATGGAAAACCAAGAAATATCTAACATGCGTTGAGACAAAGTAATGGTCCAACCAACTGCAAGAACAAATACATTAATGAATAGTATGAAAGACCAAGCACGATTAAAATAGAAATCATTCGAGTTAATGGAACTGACAGTGTCAATATATCACATCCTAACGGTTCATCAAATGTAACACAAAATCTAACTATGATAGACAAGTGGCATAAGACCATACCTCCCTATAATCCGCACTGAAGCAAGTAAATCATCCCCTTTATTCAGTCCACGTTCCTGTATGATTACGCACACTTTCATGCTGAGTCAAAAGATAAATGTCAAGACACTATTTAATGATTACCAGTCATTAGCAAATACCTTTGCATCTTCCAGATACTCAAGAATGACACCAATAGTCTCGTTCAGCTGACGGATCAACTTTGTTAATGTGGCCTCATCAATGAAGTTGCCTAAAAGATTATCAAAGATATGAATGATTTTACAGAGAACATCAGCAGATCCAAAATGCTTTAGGCCCATAGCCATGTCTCTAATCTGGACTATGCTACATGAACTCCAAGATGAAACACAAATACAGACATTAACAAAGATAACTATGATGGTGAAATTGAAGTTCTAAAGAAATTGAATATATATCATATACCATCATTTCCATCAACATTTGATATTAATTTTATTATTCTCTCAATCAAAGAGTAGGCAACAGCCACGTTTCGTCGCTTCAAGAGAATTGCCTCAGCAGTAGCTGAATTATCCTTAGGTGCTTCGTATTTCAAATAGGCCAACTCATTCAGAAGAACAGCAACTTCAACCCTTGACTGCTCTAAGACAAGCAATAGACACCTACATAAAGGAAAATGTGAGAAAAGATAAGATGGCTCACTCATTTTAGAAGGCTTAAATTTAAAGAGTGCAACTGACATGTCAGTTGAAGGGCTATCTTGGGCATCACTCGTGCTCCTGTGGTTGATCAGCCAACCCTCTCCATAAGTGGAAATGATAGACTCTGCCAACATGAGAGCTTGAAGCCTTTCAGCAGGAGCTGCAGATGAATTACAAGTTAAAAAAAAATTATCAAACAAACTCGTATGTTTTCTGTAGTATTTTCTTCATTTAATTAAAAATCCAAAATGTGAAAGCATAGATTCATATAAGTAAAATAATTTGCTCACAACAGGTAAGTCAGTTCTACAATAAGTGATTATCTGAATGTATTTTCACAAATGCGTATAATCTAGTCCAGAATATATGTTTTGCAACCAGTATCACAAAGTCAAAGAAGAGAAGAGATTATAAATCAAATCTAGTCCAGAATATGAGCACTTAGTGGAGAGATTTCATGACTAACCAAGTCTGATAGTGATCAAATTAATTCCAAAGTCTATGTAGCACTTATGTTTATCCTGACAATCTTTATTACTTATTCCCTACCATTAGTTCAGGCGATATGCAACCTCTCACTTAATTTTCTTTTTCTTTGTGAGTTTTTCTTAGTCATATTTAGAGTTGCTCCAAAATCATTTCTCTGAGTATAAATACAAACATAGAAACTCTTTCACAATCTTTGTTAAAAGACAAGCACACAGTCACAGCATTCAATATGCAATATCAAAGAACTACACTTCTCAGGGGGAAGGCATTGATAAAACCTAAATATCCCAGTTGGAATACAAGGAGATGATAACAAGGTAAAAGGCAAACTGTAATAGCACATAGTATTTAGCAAAGTTATTCTACATACCAACGCGATTCTGCAAAATGGCCACAATACCAGTGCGCATGTCATGTGACCAGCTATCATTAGGAAGTAAACGGAGGGGGTCAAAAAGTGGCGCCTACAAATGCCATGAAATTTTGGTTACTCCCAAGTCACATGAATCAACATGCACATGCATCAACTATAAAAATTTGTAACCCAGCAATACCACAAAAAAAAAAATCGGTTTGGTTTTTCCATATGGCAGAATACAGAAGTTATTCTTGCATAAAATATGAATAATTGATTCAAATACGAACCTATAACATGGAGTCAATATATATGTTGATTGCATTTTACTCTAACTCACAAATGTTCTAAACCAGCGCTGCAGAATAGCTAGCTAACAAATATGAATATTAATTCGCCAACTTCATATCCAACCACAATATGGGTCCATATTATTGCTTCATCATGAACCCAATATATTGTAAATTTCAGTGGTTTAGTTGAGCTTTAAGAGTTTTCTTATTTGAACAATGAGATTTTAAATCATAAAAATTCATATATGAAAGCATCAGACTATGATACATACTACATCTTTTGAAGAAACGATGGCACTAAGCACATGGAGAGCTTCAAACTTCAAGGAGTTGTGCAAAACAGCAAACTGCCTTGCCATTGCTGCCACCTGTAGAGAGGCATCCACGCCAAAGATTTAGAATTATATTTAAGTGTACTTGCCATGCAGCAAGACTGCAAAATTTTCATTTAAAGAAAACGAAATATTTATGGCAAATATTTAAAATGCATACTCACAATGATCGCAAGTTCAGATAAGTAATCCTTGATAATAATGTCCAATGATATCTTGCTCAGAATTAATTGCACAAGTTTAAGAGAGATCTCCATGAGATGAGAACCTGCATAATGTTTAACTCATCAATTCCAAGGCAGGAGTGAGATGAAAATAAAGCAATATAAGCCATCAACGGCAATGTTTCTTCATGTATATGCTGCAAGAGGATAGCCACTCAAAGAAAAGCAATATTACTAATTACTAATGTTATTAATCCTAAATAAAGAATCAATCAACCATACCAGTTGAATTATGTTCCTCTTGCCTAGAAAACAAGAAGCATGCCTTTAAGCAAATCATAAGAAAAACTTACCATCTTGAATAGAACATATCTGAGAAGCTAATATCTTGATGCCACCAGATTCGTAAAACTTCATAATTCCATTCCCAGAAGCAGTTGACACTAAGTACAAAAATTCATAGCATTCTTCAAGGACAGACGAACCTGGCCTAAACAAGTGATTTAACCATTAAAAAAACGAACAATTGCTCCTAAAAACAAAGCAAAAATAAAGAATGGAATATGGAACTAGACTGCTATTTTCTTTCACCCTCAATATAACAGACACTGAAAAGACCTGATGCAACACGGTTTGTTTTCTCATTCACTCTGTACATGATAAACAATAAATTGAACCCGCCTTGGAAAACTTATTCAATCAGCGCAAATAATTGGGGCACACCCTGACCGTAACAAAAATATAAAAAAGGCCACGTAAACTCCTAATGAATACCAAATAGAATAACCATAGATAACAAAAGAGCTTTGAAACAACAGATAGTAAGGCCCTTGTTAATCATTTATTAGCTTCTTCTCAAAAGCAAATCCTGAGAAATAATAGTTTCAGAATCCCAACATCTAAGGATGAACAGAAGCTAAAATATTGAGTTCAAAAATGCATGCTCAATTGGACTACTTATCACTTATAAAACTATTTTACACTGTGCGCTACCTCTATTCCTTTTAATAGCCTTTCTTCTTTGTTAGTCCATAACATAGTAGCCATTGCTAATTGAAATTTAAGGAGCATAGTTATGTCAATGAAAGCAAACTGGACATTGGTTTTTTTAAAGAGAAAAAATAATACAAGAAACTAAAAACGAAAATCATACTCCGTGGACATTACTTCCAATATAAGTGGGATCTTCAAAACCATATCTTCCAAGGACGCAACCTCTGGAACACGACAGAATGCGGCGAGCACTGTAATTGAAAGGCCTAAATACGCATCCCGATCATTTTCTCGGCCACTGGTGATAGTTCCTTTTCCCATTCCTAGAAGGAGTCATGGTTATAATTCAATAAGAAACCCTATAATAGGACATAAAAATTGAACAGCTTTAAGAAAAGCAGGCATGTATAAACAATAATTCGGGCAGCAACAAGTTCAGGGATCAACGTACCAGTCCTAAGTAATCGGTCAAGAAAGAGAGGTCCGACGGCATCGTAAACCCTGCGGAGGGAGGAGAGGTCATCACCTTTGCAAAACTTGGTGACGAGAAGAAGGCCGGCAAGGCGCTGTTCGTCTCGTTCTCCTTTCAATAGCTTCAAGCAGTCTTCAAGGCTCGGACTCTGCTCTTGCTGTGTTTCCTGCTGTGTTTCCTGCAGGAAACAAAAAAATTAGTTTATAGAGGGGGTTGGACAGCGATGGAGGGGAGGTAGAGAAAGAGAGAGTGTTCACCATGGACGCAGATTGCTCTAAGTAATGGAAGAATGTAAAGTTGGAGAGTTTATTATCAGTTCACAGTTCCCGCTCTCAGCAGAGCTCCGGGAGGCTTCTCGAAAACACTGCTTGCCGATTAATTGAGAAGTGAGTGACGCGCCCGGAATTAATTTGCAAGTTTAGTTTGGGCAATAAAATTTTTTTTTTTTACCAAATAAAATTGAAAATAAAATTTTTGGATTCTAGGTTAATGATATAAATAAAATACTGAGCTTCACTTCACATGCATCGATTGTTGCCCGCTCTTTCTTGTTCTTGAGACATTTTGGCTTCACCCTGTTCATGTTGGTAACAATCGTATTTGTAATTGTTATTACTTCTGAAATTGAAAGGGGCATTAGCGGCTAATTTCAGAATAAAATAATCAAGCTTGGTTCTCTTCACTATGGCCTATTCATGACACAAATAGACCACCCATCTTTTCTGTTTCTTGTTTTTCTAATTCTACTTTGGCTGGCAGAAACAGGAAAAACAAATCAAACTAACTCTGAACCGAGAGAATTTCAATTCATCAATTTACAGCTAACCAAGTGGAGGAGAAATCAAACGACAATGAACGTTGGTGTTCTTATCCAATAAAGGAATAACCATTTACAACGGGAATTTTGGGGTGCAGTGACAGAATTGGTAACAAAATGAGAAAGTTGTTAGTGACGACTCTAAACATGTACGGTTTATAAAGCAAAACCTGCCCAACAATCCCGCCTATATTACACACATTAAAGGAGGATAATGTTTGTGGGATTGGATTGAAAGCGGAAAAAAAAAACGGAATTAAAACAATGGAAAAGGCATGTCGGCGAGAATCATCGTTGGGGCGTAGGTTGAGATTAAGGTTGAGGGTGTGTTGTTTGGGCGGCCGCACGGCGGAGAGCCACCATCGTCTCGGAGAAATAAAGAGCCCAGGAACGCCGTCACCCTCAGCATGGCGGGCGAAGTCGCGTAGGCGCCACCGTCAATCTCCGTCTGCTGAATTTACCTACGACCCTTCAAGTTATGCACTCAATTTCCAGGACGACGACGACGACCATCATTTTCCCTCCAGATTCTCACTCTCCCCTCACGCGACTCCACCACTATGAATCCCGACTTAATTATTCACAAACCTCGTCACCAAATTATATTATGAGTATGAATATATGAATGTGATTATGATTATTTCCAGGTTCTGCTTTGTTCATTTTATTATCACCAACGCCTCTATAGTTTTGAATTTGTGATGCTTTCATGAGTATTTTCACTTTATAATACAAGTATGTTATCCCAGAGGCAAAATGTTGGACCTAATTGTTTTGGTTGCTCACCGCATGTATAGTACGGTTTTGTTTCTGGATTTTGTGATTTAGCAGAAAACTTGAGTATTCAAGCTTACCAGCGCGGTGAAATTACTTCTAATTAAATCAAACAAGTGCGTTTCAAATCCAAAAATACGTAAAGAGCTTCGATGATAGGGATTAGTCACGGGATAGGCAATGTGACGGTAAATCTGCAGCAAAGTCGTTCAGGTAATTTGCAGAGTCAAGCACCGAAGATAAAGATAGTTTGCAAGGATTCAGCACATGTGCCATTCCAATATTCAAATTGGCCTCGTCGATTTATCTATGCCGCAATACCAACCCAAAATTCATGAGAAGTTATATTAGTTACGGTGTTAATATAATTTTTGATTCCTTAAGTTTAAGGATAAATCAATCAACATGTTAGTAATGCGTGTATTTTTTTTAAATATTATTATTCAGTAACGATTTCGGGGTTCGTGGTTGTCTCTCCCAACATAAGTGTCTCTTATACGACATGAACTCGAGACTTGCGACAAAAGATATCTAATAAAGCCTTACACCATTAGACTAAGAGTCCGTTTAGATTAGCGGTGGTAAAAGTAGTTTTTGTTTTTTCAATTTGACTTTTGCAAACCTAAGTTAAGATAAAAATCATATTGTAAATGTGATTTGTATTTGGATTGACAGTTACAGAAGTAATTTTTTTTCTAAAGGCAGCTGGAGGTAGCTTCTGACAGAAACAGCATTATTCGGAAAAGCCCATCTGCAAAAAAGCCTTCCCAAACGGACCATTTTGTCTGGGCTTTTGTCCTCCAACTGAGCCTTTTTTTTTTTGGGCCTCCCAACGCTTTCCGAAACGGACTCTAACTCTACTGGCAACGCATGCCTGTTTTATTGCTGTACAAAACATAACTAGATTTTGATTAGCTAGTCCCAGCTATTATTTACAAAATACTTGAATCTTGTCCTATTTGGATTAGGTCCAATCCATGAACATTCAGGCCCATTTGTATGATTTTTCAAAATAAAAAATTACTCTTTATATTAAAAAAATCAATATACAGAAATACGGGGGAGATTCTCATTATCTTGACTCTTGAGTGACATCTAAAAGATATATCGGAAAAAATGTTTATGAAAATACGAAGATATAATAAAGTATGAAAATCACTAAATAACAAGTGTCTGTTACCATTTTAACCAAACGTAAAATGGTTTTTTTTTTAATAAAACCTTTATGAAATAAATCACTTTTCATAAAAACATTAAACTATTTGGAAATGAGTTGGTTTTAAGCCTAAGAAAAATTTAAGGTGCTTTTTGAATAAATAACAAAACATAATCATGAACGCTGTTAAATAATTTCGTTAGATTTATTATAATTGCAAAAAAGGGAAAAACATAAGAAAAACGTGGATCTACGGCCCCAACCCTCAAATATATGAGAAATTGGCTTCTCTGTCTCTCTTAGTGTCCATTTCTTTTTTTACACTATTAGATCAATTTTAATGGTTGAGATTTAATATTCTCTAAAAAGTAAAAAAAAGTATATAGATTATTTTAATAAAAGTACAGATATATGAACTAATAGATTAAATTTTAATGGTTTAAATTTATTTAGTTATATTTTTTTTATTTGATATTATAATAATATTTTTATAGAATATTAAATCTCAACCATCATAATTAATTTGATAGTATGAATAAAATGGAGAGAAGTGGACGGCAGTCACAACAAAGGAAACGGCAAGCCCCTTTCCCCAAATATCCATCACACTGTAAAATGTTATTTTCCTATTGGATTCGTTATTTTATTGATAAAAGCTTCGCTTAACATTTTTTTTGGAAGAATCCATTAACTAAGTATTATTTATCATGGTGTTTTTTTAACCTGGTTTGAGTCTTTTTCTTTTGCTATACAGGATATTCACTGGAGCGAGCTTGAGAATTAATCCCTCAGGTACCGTCGGGTTTAAGATGGAGGTGATCCTCACAAACGAAGTTTCTTCATACATATCACCCCAAGAATCGAACTCGACACTAGAGCTCTTAAGAGAATGCAAGTCCTTTATCACTTACACCAACCCGCGTTTGTTGGTTTGAGTCTTAATGCTTATTTGTTTAAATAATGAAATCATGGTTTCAGAAGCGCTCTTCCGTAATCCAAAATAAAACTCATTTCACATATTTACCTTATAAATCATAAAAATTATTTTATAAAACTAATCCAAACATGCAACTAGAGAATCACTCTAAACAAATCAATATTGAATTTAATAATTATTATTATTATAATAAAATTCCTTAGGAATCTCAAATTAAAAAAAAAAATAGGAATCAAGCTCGGCCTGCAGATAAGCCAATCATCCATGATCCATCCATGTCCGACCCTAACCACTATTTTTTTATTTTTTATTTGAAGAAAAAGAGTTGTTATCAATACAGGACAGGACGTGTTTAGATCCGAAGTGTAGATGAATAGGCGCCACATAACCCTCACCTTTGCCCGGCACACGTAGTCTTCTAGTTTCCTAACGCGCCAAATCCCTCTTCACAGATAAATACTACTCATCCTCACCTCCCCGTCACATAATCCTGAAGACAGTCCAACCAGGGAATGCCACCTCACTCAATCCCACGACTACCAAAATACTACGACACGTGGCGATTTAGCATTGGCCCTTGTGATTCGGTGAATCACCGCGTCTTAAAAGTCGCAGAACGTGTGAGTGTGAAGGAGTTCATGAAGAAGAACTCCGATATTTTGAAATGAAACTTGATAAATAGGCTCAGCCCTGTTCTTAGAGAGCTGGATTTCGTTATTACAGACAAGACAAAGAAAAAGCAGAGAGCAAGTACGGCCATGGCTGCAGATTTATCAGAGCAGGGATACGACTACTGTGAAGAAGAAGATGACGAGGGAACGACGTCGTCCAGTGCTTCATGTGGATGCTTCAGGGGAATAATATGCTCTTCGTGGCGGCGCTCAGGCCGATATGTGCTGTATCAGAAGGAGGCGGAGATTGAGGATGAAGAAGAAGAAGAAGGAGCTATGAAAGAGAAATGGTGGGAGAAGAAGGTGAAGAAGGTGAAGGTATTATCGGAGTTACTGGGCGGGCCAAAGTGGAAGAATTTTCTGCGATACAAGTTCAGAATGATCAGGACGAATCAAAAAACGAAGAGAATGCAGTTTCATTATGATCCAAAGAGTTATGCACTCAATTTTGATGAAGGCTGTGTTGATTTTTCAGCTCGATTCGCAAGTCCGGTAGTCGGCGACACTCGACAATAATACACGCAACTCTCAGTTGTTGTATTGTAATTATTTTTCATTATTCATTTCCATATATATAACATTTCGGCCGAAAACATGTTTGTATATAACTTTAATTATTTTGTATATAAAGTATGCTCTCGTTGTTGAGGTGTAATTATCTCTCCTTTCATCTCTTTTATTATTTTAGAACAGCCATATCTTTTTTTTTATTGCTCACTCGGTTCACTAGAGTTTTGCCCCGACTACATTCGGATCCGACCTGCGTCGCGCAACTGGTTATGGTGGGAGAGTCTCTCAATGAGAATTTTCTACATACACAAGGCTCGAACCCGAGACCTTGTTTAAGCGGAATCAAGCCGCTTACTACTTGGACCAACTCTCATAAGTAGAACAGCTATATCTCGTTGTTGAGATTTTGTTTTCCTGTGTGACAAGGCCTTTTTTGGTGTCTAAGTGATTATTTTCAACGTATAATCGGATTTAAATAAAATATAATTTCATGAATTTATAGCCGAGAGCGGTGGCAATTACAGTAAGATTTTAGAGTGACTAGTGAGTGTGGGATCTGTATGATAGTCGACATTCCTGGCCCTTCTCATAATATACATGAAAAAAAAAAACTACAGTTCGATTAGATTTTGATTTTTAATTTCAGGTAAACGGATATATTTTGATTGTATGTAATTACTTTTTTATGGTTAGGGAAAATCACAATTAAATCCAGTTCAAATATCAAAATTTATATTTAGGATTACACTGTTAAAAGATTTCTAATTTGGACAAGAGGCTAATTGAGAATGTTTAAATGCTATTAAAGGACCAAAATGGTGAAAATACCATTAATTTGGAAATAAAAACTATATATATATTTTATAAATTAAACTACCGTGTTAGATGAAGTGATTGGCCTCGTATCAAAATAAGGATTATATATATGTAGAAAGTATTTGTTTCTTTTATAACAAGCAAAAAAACATAAAACAAACAAATAAACAGAATTAAAATAAAAGGGAAATCTCAATTAAATTTAGGTAAAATAATCAAAATCAAAATCAAAATCAGACATATAACTACATTTATCTTTCCATTTCAACTGTAGAAGGGGATTATGATGGCTGATTTAATTTGTCTCTTGATCTGATCAAAAAATTCTTAAAAAGCATAAACTTGAATTTAAATTTTAACATTTCAGCTAGATTTAATTGGATTATCCTTTCTAATATAAAATCCATCAAAACACGTTCACAATCTGATTTCCTTAAATATATTATATCTTTATCGTGATTATATATATATATATATTATTGATGATCTTGATATAAGGAGAGGGTAGGGGATTTGAAGAGGGCTAGAGGGACGTAGCGAGAGAAGCACCAATATACACACACAAAGAGAGAGTCCTAATCAGAAAGCAAGAGTTCAGAGGAATGGCTGAGGAAGATTTATCAAAGCAAGAAGAAGGGGACGTAGCCAGTGTCTCGTGCGGCTGTTTCTTGGGGTCCAAGGGATATGCGATTCTTCACAACAACGAAGAAGGCAACAGACAACAAGAACTGAGAGCCAAGTGGTCAAAGTTCAAGAATTTTCTCCGATACAGGCTCGTCAAGTTCAGAATCAACAAGAAACCCACAAAGTTGCCGTTTCACTATGATCCTAAGAGCTATGCACTTAATTTTGACAATGGCGGCTGCCCCACAAATCCTCCGGTTGTTATCACTAATTTAGGAGGCTAATTGATACAATATATGTTTAGATATGATTCCTTTGCAACTATGTTTTGTTAACCACTCGATCATCTATTCATGTATAACGTTATTTATGATGGCAAGCTTACATAGATTATATTCTATATTCATTCTTATTCATATAAATTTCTATAACTTTGAGAGGGCAATGAAAGAAGCCTATAAGGTTTAACTAACTCCTCTCTTGATGTGTTTTAAATCCGTGAGTAAGACGAGAGCTCCAAATATATGAATACCTAACAAGGTGAGTGAAATAAGAGCTCCAAGTGTATTGTCTGAATAACGCCCTCAGCCTTGGCTGGGAAAGGAACATTTGAATAACCCTTTGAGTAGGTATCCATATCCAAGGTATCATGAGGGGTGATGGTCCAGAAACGGATAACATCGAGTGTGTTTTAAGACAGGTGAAAGTTGACATAGTCCTCTTTGTACTTAGCTTTAATGGATTGAATAGAAATTGATATTTCATCCTTTCCTCCTCATTTCTCCTCCTTCATTCTAGCCTATTGATCCCTTCCTTACTTTTCCTTTTAATCATTATACTCCTTAAATACATTTTATATTAAAAATCGGAAGAGTAAATGGTTTAAAAATTTAATAGTTTTTTAAATTTAATATTTTATAAAATTATAATTTTATAAAATTAAATGGTTCAATTTAATATTATATGTTTACTAAAAAATATATAAGTAAATTAAAATGGTTAAAATTTAGTATCAGCTAGCTGTGTAAAAAACAATATATATATAAATATAATATTTTAATGATAATTTATAATTTTGAATGGTTCTGATTAAATTATAAAATTTTAAATTTGTTTTTATATTATATAAGAAATATAATAATAATTTATAAAATATTAAGGTTAAATGATTAAACTTTTAACCTAACCAAAATCAGAGAGGAAAATGAGAAGGCGGCAAGGTGGAGTTTCCTCCCAGATACACCTCGGGCAAATATTGACATTTATTGCTGATACGATTCTTTTGCCACTTGATACTAATAAGGGAAAAACTCTCAAAAAGAACTTTAAAATTAGTAAAAGACAAAAAGATGATCCGAAATTGCATATTTCTAAAAAAGTGCGAGTGCCTGAACTGGGATATTGAATTTGAGACAAAATGACGTGTGTAACCTTCAAAGTTTTTAAATTGAAAAACGTTGAGGGAACCGTGATAAGAAGGGAGAAATTGTGTAAAAACGCGGTCGAGACTCTTCATCTTCTTCTGGGGTCGTCGGTGCCGTTAGTTGACCCTGGTTCCGTGGTGTTGAGAGAGGATAGTGGCAGTGACACTGTGGGGCAAATTTGGGGTGGATTTGAGGAGGAGCGAAGGTGAGGAGAGGTTGTGGTGAAAGGCATTGGACAGTTGCAGAGGTAACGGTGTTCGGATACGAATTTAAGCTTCGGTGCTGAAGTTCAGTAAGTGGTTGTGTTTAAAAATGTATTTCATTTTAACTTCTCTAGTTGATTAGAATGGCGGTTCAATGTGCATGGGTTAAAATAAGTTTGGAAAATGTGGATAAAATGTAAAAATTACAAAACCTATGAACTCTGTTGTGAGAATGTGCATGGGTTAAGATAAATTTGGGAAATGTGGATAAAACGTAATGAGGAAGGTTGTAAAATAAGTTGTGAAACTCTATTGTTAAGTGGGGAAGTTTGAATTGCAACTTTTGAAATTTATAAACCGTTGAAACAGCATATGAACGCGTTAATTGGTGAAGTTGTGAGACGGTGTTGAGATGTAGGAAATTGTGATTTTATTGTTGTGAGAATGTTATACATACAGTTGCGAATGGCTTCAGTAAAATTGTGAAACAAAACCTATGAGAACACAAAGATAACTTGCAAAAATCGAATGTTATAGGATGCAGAACTCGAGTTTTCTATTGATAACTCGAGTTCATATCATCACTGGAGGGTAACCGGCGAGTGATTAGGCTTATTGGATGCAGAACTCGAGTTATGAATTGATAACTCGAGTTTACCAACACAGTCTTACATTTTCATGACATTCTATTAGACTTTCACAACTCGAGTTTGCCATTCATAACTCAAGTTCATATCATCACTGGAGGGTAATCGGCGAGTGATTAGGCTTATAGGATGCAGAACTCGAGTTATGAATTGATAACTCGAGTTTACCAACATAATTTTATATTTTCACGACATCCCGTTAGACTTTCACAACTCGAGTTTGTCATTCATAACTCGAGTTCATATCGTCACTGGAGGGTAACCGACGAGTGATTAGCTTATAGGATGCAAAACTGGAGTTATGAATTGATAACTCGAGTTTACCAACACAGTCATATATTTTCACGACATCTCATTAGACTTTCACAACTCGAGTTTGCCATTCATAACTTGAGTTTATATCGTCACTGGAGGGTAACCAGCGAGTGATTAGCTTATAAGATGCAGAACTCGAGTTATGAATTGATAACTCGAGTTTACCAACACAGTCTTACATTTTCACGACATCCTATTAGACTTTCACAACTCGAGTTTGCCATTCATAACTCGAGTTCATATCGTCACTGGAGGGTAATCGGCGAGTGATTAGGCTTATAGGATGCAGAACTCGAGTTGTCCATTGATCACTCGAGTTTACCAACATAATCTTACATTTTCACAACATCCTATTAAACTTTCACAACTCGAGTTTGCCATTTTCACAACATTGCAGGGTGATCATCCCACTTCTGGAGATAAGACCATATTCAATAATTCAATTTTCTTCGTAAAACAATTACTAAACAGAAAATTTACCAACCTTCCCATGTGAATATGTATGCATAATTTTAACTACCACAATCAGCAAAATCTGAATTATAACGTTTACCATTTTGGCAACCAAAGATTATCCAGGGTGAAGGAGCAACAATGTCAGATATCATAGGATCCAAATTTATAGAAGAAAAAAGAGTCAAGTCTAAAGAATTTGGGTGGCTTTTCCTGCTAGAACCACTTAATCTTAAGCATAGAAACACCAATAGTATTAAGGGTTATGCAATAAAAATATCAAGATAATATCACAAGTGAATAATAATTCAAAGTTTGTCGATTCAGACATCTTGAAAATTCATTGTAGTACAAGTGTTTTTCATATTGTATGAAAAATTCAGTTACTTTACCTAAATGACTGCCATCTCCTCTTAGAGCAAGCTACAGGAATATCACCAAGATCAGGAGCATGCTACACACATTCATAGCAAAAGTTTCTAAAGAGTAAATATAAAGAATACCTGATTTAGCATTAATATAGTTAGGGCGGCCTGCTCCTAACTATAACATTCATATTACCTGATTTAGCATTAAAATTTCAAAAAAAAATTTACCCTAATAGTGATCTCACCTTTAATTGATCACAGTAATTTGAAGTATTGTAAAGAGTAAATATAAAGAATACCTGCAATTTGTGCAAGGAATTCCTATTAAGCATATGTCATTGGTGCATATTGATTGGAACAGAAAGTTGAAACAAATATTAACATTAAACCACAAAGAAATTGTGCTTATACTTTTCTGTTAATGCTTTCCCTCCCATTGTCTGTGACTCGTATGCAAGAATCTACAACAGCACTTCTAAGAGGATCCTGACAAACAGTTAAAGAAAGGTTTCACTTCCTCAACCTTGATCAAAAACTTAATTATAACACCTCATATAAAAAGGCGATATCCATATTAGTAATTTACTCATTCATTTTCAAACGTAGATAATCAAGTATTTTTACTAAAGTCAAAATTTTCAGTTTATACATGAAAAGTAGCTGACTAGTTTCATGAGGAGAATATCATGTAACTACTCTCTGGAAAAAAAAATCTTATACAAACATAATAAGCAAAAGTCAACTTCTGCAAGATGTTTGCTTTTACTCTGCCATTGTTAGACATCATCTTAGAGGATATATTGATATGCAGGCTCCCAAAGTAGGTTCAAAACTTTAGGAGTTTTATATGCGATTATCTTAATCTAATCATCTAGAGTTTATTACAGATATATGCATGTACAGGCATGAGCGTACAGCATTGGCGCCCAAGGTTTTACGAACCGATTGCATCGTTTTCCTCTGAATCGATTAACAGACTAACCAAAAGTGAAAATCTTAAAAACCAGTTCAATATATCTTGCATACACTTCTAAAGAAACTAAAACAAAATAATCCAATCACTCAGCCGTGTGAGTGCGCTCGCGAATTCTCTTCTAGCTTACCAGTCAACTTATAACAATTAATGTCCAACAAGAAACAACAGCTACCAGTCGAACAATCTAATCCTGATGGAAAAGAAATGATAACCTTTGCTAATAAAGAATAGCAAAGAAAGTTGGTTCAGCTTCATTATGATAACATTTACTTGTTTTGTAGGATCCTCTGTATATGAGCTAAAAAACAGGGATGAACAGAGGATGACGATGATAACTTATGAGATAAAACAGACAACAAGGGACTAATAGTAAGTTTCTCTTCAGTTAACTCGAGGGCTATAGAAGTCGGAGGTCGAGTGGAGTCAACAGAAATGTTTGGGGATTGAGGGATTTAAAGCGTGGAGAGCTGCTTAACTCAAGTTATAATCAATCCACTCGAGTCTTTCTTCCCCTTTTTGTTCCTGACTTTCCAGTTACCCTCTAGTGATGATCTTCACTCGAGTTTTAATTGGTAAACTCGAGTCTAATCGTGGATTGACAGCACCACCTAACTGGAGTGTGTTATTTAGAACTCGAGTTCTATGTATATTGATAGGATAACTCTCTGGTTACCCTCCAGTGATGGGAAAACCTCGAGTTTCTAATGGGCCTACTCGAGTCCATACGCAGATTGAACACAGGAACACACTGAAGTGAGTTTTGTACAACTCGAGTTTGGTTCTACTAGACGCCATCACTCTTTGGTTACCTTACAGTGATCAGGATAACTCGAGTTTTTAGATTAGAAACTTGAGTTCGTTCGTAGATTCATAACACTACCTCACTGTCGTCTGTTCTTTACAACTCGAGTTCAGTGCAGCTTGAAACATGCACTATCTGGTTACCCTCCAGTGATGTTTATAACTCGAATGATATATAGGCCAACTCGAGTCATCATGCCGAAGTAGTACAAGTACGCACTGGAGTTAGCTTCTGAACACCTCGAGTTTGATGCGGCTTCACACCATCACTCTTCGGTTACCTTCCAGTGCTGAGCAAAACTCGAGTATAAATTTCATTAAACTCGAATTTAATGTGTGCTTTAACAGGATCTTTTTTCTACCTCATTAGGTTAGATTGTTATCATATTCATAACAAGATTATACCTTTTCCTCAGCAGAGAAAGTTTGAATAAATACTCGGTAGCATCAACAACTATGGCCCTGCTTTTCCCATCACGATCCAAACAGAAGATTGTATTTCCAAAAATCTTTGAAATATAAACTGGGATATCAAGTGTTTTTATTAGCCATTATCTCCGTTTGGAAGACAATATTTGATGTGATTTAAAGTTGTGTGAATAAAAACACCATTGTCATCCCAGCCTCTACTTTTTACATGGATTGTCTCATGCAGGGTACATTGATGCACAAGCTTGTTGCTAGATATGACAATGCCATATTTGTTGAGCAAGGCAACACATTCCATATCATTAGACCAAACAACATACTTCATAAAGGGTATCTGAATATCACCAAGAACTATCCTCTACTGAAGATCAAATATAACCACCTCATTAATCTCGAGTTTAATGTGTACTTACATTAGGTTACATGAACACAGATCTTTTTGATAGCATAGCTGCTGTGGTCAAGTATGTTTTAGAAGGTCATGATAGCAGAGTCAAGTGGGTTGCATTCTCATACCATTTTACAACCTTCCCATCACAACCATAACAATTGGAAAAATCTATCTCTCCACAGTTAAATAAGGTCTCACAACTTATAGAGAATTATTCACAAGTTTTTCTATGAATTTCACAATTTCCTCATCTAAATTGACCTCTACACATATTTACCAACTTTTCATTAGGTTTTCACAAACTCAGATAATGTTTTCACAGGATAACATTCAATTTTTGTAGGTTATCTTTGGGTTTTCATAGATTTTGTTTCACAACTTCACTGAAGTCATTCGCAACTATATGTATAACATTCTCACAACAATAAAATCACAATTTCCTACATCTTAACACCGTCTCACAACTTCACCAACTGACGAGAATGGTTTTGCTTCAGCTCGACCACGCGGGGGAAGAACATTATCGATTCAATAAAATACATACCTCACTCCTATTTGTCTCGCCTCCCACTTACGCTCCCGCACTGACGCTTACCCTATATCGCGTCATCTTCTTCTTTTGTCACCAACTTCTTTTCTTTCATCAGAAGGCCAAATCTGTCATTTTACCTCCAATTCTAATATTCCAGTTCAGGCATTCGCACTGATATGGAATATACAATTTCGGAGCACCTTTCTGTCTTTTACTACTTTTAAAGTTCTTTTTGAGGGATTTTCCCTACAAATAATATCCTTTACAATTTCTTTTTTTCATCAATCTATATATTATCTTTACAAAATATATATGAAAAAAATTTAAAGAACAATTTAAAGAAATAACAATATGTCTGAGAATTTTTTCTTCCCCTATTATATTCAATTCATAGAACAATTTTCACAGATCAATATCCTTCTTGCAAAAATCTCCTCTCTCCTCTTTTAACAACAAAATCTTCAAAACACCTATTAGGCTCTATTTGGTTCGACCAAAGGGAAGGGATTTTAATGGAGGGGAGAAAAAGGGAGGGATAGGAGAGATTTTAATATTACCTTGTTTTGATTGATAAAAAGGAAGAGTAGGGGAGAGATTTTAAATCTTTAATATTACTTTATTTGGTTTAAGAGAGGAGGGGAGGGGAGGGAAATTATTTTTCATATGGACAATTTTACCCTTATGTTATAAGTAATTTTTTCCAAACTCTATAAAATGTGTAATAAAGTTTAATTATAAATAAAAATTGTACCCTTATATATATATTTAAAATTATATTTTATAATTATAATTATATGTATGTATGTATGTAAAAGATAAAAAAATAAATTCAAACCATATCTATAGGCAAGAAAAATCATGGGGACCAACAATATCTATAAGATAGTGAAAAAGTATAGGATAATGATAATAAATTCAAACAATATCTATAAGCAAGAAAAATCAGAACTCATCATCATCTCCAATAAAAGGACAAAAACATGTGGATGAAGAAGAAAATTCAGAACCCATCGTCATCTCCAGCAAAAGAAAAAAACAGAGGAGAAGGACGAAGAAGAATAAGAAGAAACAAAGGACAATGCTAAGCTTGTTTTCCAGAAGAGAAGAAACAGAGAAGTGATTATTTACTATTCAACTTTCGAGCCTGCAAAATAAGACATCCTTCCCAAACGAATCATCATCAATCAACAAACACATAAATCGGAAGAAAAAATTAATCGATCCTCTTGCCTTGGCTCTTCAAAATCGCAAGCATTGAGGGGACAACGGAGGTGCCGATGAGGGCGAAGAGCTGGAAACTGATACGACAGCTCCAACCTCGGGAGCAGGAGCCGATAAGGGCAACATGTTCAAGTCCTGAGAGGAGACGGCGGCGAAGAAGAGAGCCACGGTGAGGACAACAGCGAAGGCCTTCAATGTGACGACTGATGCAATAGCAAATTGGTAGAGAGAGACAGTGATAGCTTGTGATGAATGAGAATTGTGACAAACATTTACGGCCTGTTTGGTATGATGGAATTGATTTTGATGAAAATGAAAATGGATATGAATATGGATATGGAAATAGATATGGAGATGAAAATGGGCTTTAAAAGTATGTTTGGTATGTCATGGAAATGAGTTTTATTTTTTACATGGAAAGACCAAAATGCCCTCCTAAATAAAAAAACTCCCAAAATAGATCAAACGAAGCTCGACGTTCCCAAAATAAATCAGGCGAAGTTCGATCTTCATTCTTCCTTCCAAGTTTGACCTCGTCGTCGAAGCGAGCCCAGATCTCACCAGATCAGATGAAGAGGAGGGGGAAGAGTTGCCGTCGCTACCATTGCTGGTGAGGGAGAGCTGTCGTTCCCGTGGTTGTCATCACCGGTGCTAGATGCCACCATAGTTGTCGTTGCCGGTGGAGGGGGAGAGCTACCGTCACTGGTAAGAGAAAAGAAGTCGTCATCGTCGCCGTGAGTAAGCATAATCGCCACTGAGTAAGGAGGGTAACAATGGAAATGTAAGGATGGAATTACAAATCTTGGCTTTTTGTGTGGAATTGATCTTGGTGGAATTGGCCTCAATTGGGTTCCATGTGGAAATGGAATTTTGCCAAATTCTATCATACCAAACATCCCCAAGACATGGAATTAGCCTTTATTTCCATTTCCATGGGATCAATTCCTGCGTACCAAACGGGCCCTTATGGGTTATTATAAAATTAGATGGACATTTTTGTCCAATCAAATATTTTTTTGGACTTCTCCTCCACATCCCCCGATTTGGGGGGAGGGTTTTGAGGGGAGGGGAGGAAAAATTTTAAAAACATTCCCCTTTCTTCCTAATTAAATTCCTGATCTTGCCAACTAAGTCCTCCCCTCAAACCAAATAGAGCCTGTCGATTTATAAAGTCTTGTTGCATTTTTTCCTTTTCTCCCCCTTATATCTTTTTATACCCGGATTGATCCCTAAAAGATGAAACTAGCAAATAACCCTTCCTGACAATGTGAAACGACCGCTCCCTTTTGTCCCATCTTAATCATAATCACTATTTAACTGTCTAATAACAACAACAACCTTGAAGTTATATCATAGAAAATTGAAGAAGTTACTAGCATGTTCCATTACAAACGAAGTATTGTTTGTTTCAATGTTTTAAAAGCCGGACCGAATGTCGAACCGGAGAGGCTACCGGGTCATGGGTCACGTGGTCGGACCGGTCGAACTAATAACATAATAATTAAATAAAAATAATATTATACATATATATAAGTATATAAATATTAAAAAAATATGAAATTTTAACATTACTTAAAAATAAACACATACAAAAGTTTATATGTATCATCTTTCCTAAATCCCAAATTCTAATACATTGAAATCATTAAAATTAATACAATAATATGTCAATAATACCAATAAACGGTTCCCGGTTCAACCACTCCGGCTCCTGATTCAACTCCAGCTCCCGGCCTAACAGTCGGTTTGAAGCAGCCTGAAACGATCTAAATGGTGAAACAGTTAAACCATGCTGAACGAACCGAAAACCCACCCGGGCCCTGATCCGACCGTCCAGTCCAGTTCAGTTTTCACAACATTGGTTTGCTTAATTATGGTGTAGCTTATCCTAACATTTTTGTGACCAAATTCTTTGATTAGAATATAATCCCTTCTAAAGACTATAGCAAATGGTTTTTTACATTTCTCAACGAGTGTAATTTTAAAGATTCAAACTTCTTCTATAATTGGAGGTGGTGCTTCTGACCACCTTAATCAATAATAGTAGTGGCAATTCGAGCTGGCTCATCACGAGTTGCCTATAATCGGGCCAGGCTGAAAGCAGCCCGTTTACCAAACGGGATGACGTTAGTCAACCCGAGCCCGACTATGCGGGCTGGTGAGCCACCATTTTCAATGGACTGGGCCATTTTCAATAGGTTGTTCGGATTGTGTTGTCACATTATCAACATCCATGGTAGCCATCTTTTTTTAACGACAAAAGCATTATCATCTTTTTTTAACGATAAAAGCATTATTGAAAACAAAATTCACCAACAAGCACAATCCCATAAAGCCACAATCACAGATTCACAGTACAGTACAAAATAGAATGGGAAAAACAAATCCAGCAAAGGCTGAACTACAGGGTTCAAATTTGAGCTTAACCAACAATCACAGTACAAAAATCAATTTGGATAGTTGATGGCAAGGAGCATTTGAGCTTAACCAGCAATTGGAAAAATTTGAGCAAATGCACAAAAAATCAATTGGAAAAACAAATCCAGCAACACACAAAACTAATCACAGTCAGCAAATGCACAAAAAATCAATTGATTGAGTTTTATATCATTTTAATTTAATGTAGGATAAAAGTTTGATATATAAACCCGACCATATATCATTTAACCAACAAATACAAATCTACTATCTGCATCCAGCAAATACACAATCAAACCAAAGACAGAAATATAGAGTTCAAATTTTCATGATGCCAGGACCCAAGAACTCAGAATTCAATGATTTGCTTCAGTTTTTAGTTTACTTCAATTCGAACAAGAACAAAAACAATTACCTCTTACACTGTCTATTGTCTAAAGCCCAAGGGAATTCAAGGGCGACAAGTCTCGACTGTGTTGAGAGTTGAGAGCAAAGGCGACGAGCGCTGAGAGGAAGAGAATGAGATTGAGGAGGGTTTGGTTTCACCGTTTCTGATGGGCCACCACCGCACCACGGCACCACCACTCGCGACTGAAGCTCCGACCTCTGAGCAAAGGAGACGACAAGACACAAGGGGAAGAGGGAGATTGAGAGAGCAACTGAGCGGCGGAGGCGCAGAACCAGAGAGGAAGAGGGAGTCTGGTAGAGCACAGAGCGGCGAAGGAGCAGAGGAAGAGGGAGACTTGGAGAGCACCGAGCGGTGGAGTCGGAGAGGAAGAGGAAGACTGGGAGAGCACAAAGTGGCGGAGGCACCGAGGCGCTAAGGAAGAGGGAGACTTGGAGAGCCCGAACCGGATTTGCCAAAGAGGAAGAATGACGCTGTGACAGAGCTACCGAGCTGGAGAGGAAGAGGGGGAGGGTTAGGCCGCCGTTGCCATTCCTAGGCGTTAGGGTTCAGAGCGCTCGAAGAAGAGAGAAGAGACAGACCGATCGTTACCCGCGACTGAGGGTGGGAGTGGGAGAGGGACCAAGTGCAAGAATGAGGGGTTTTTTTTTTCTGTAATCGGGCTAAACGGGCTAACCCGTTTAGACCGCAGGTTAACCCGTTTAACCCGATTACAAACTGACAGCCCGAGCCCGATTTTTTAAACAGGCTGGCAAGCTGCCCGAATTACCGCTTCTAAATTCAATAAGTTGTTGGTGACCAAATTCTTTAATTAAGACGGACACACGCAATCATTGTTACATTTCATCTTAAGAAAATGAACCCACCCAATAATTTATGGTTTGAAAAATTACTCCCGCACGCACATTCTAATAACAAATAAAGCCTCAACTTTATTAATGTAGTACTCACCGAATTATTTATCCAAATGATTATAAAATTTTAAACCATGCTGTACTTGGCTATTATGAAGGATCACCACTCCAATCCATAAACTTGAAAACTGCAAATACTAAGTACTTACAGTGTACGGTATAACAACCTTACTACAACTTGGAAATTCAGAAAACTAAACAAAACAGCATGATTGTAAGGAAAAATGCACAGATTATTACTGTACACCCCCAACCCCGGACTTACTAATCGTATACAAATATATATATTTCACAAGCACCATATAACATGTGCACAAAAATCATAAGCCCGCCAAGTAACCCTAAGCGATTTAACTATAAAATTTGTAATTGAACTGCCTAAATATGTCGCACCCCCAACCCCTCCCCATGTATTGATTAAACTAATCTATACTCTACAGACTGCGAGGCATAGATTAAAATGGCTGATGAAGATTATAATAGCTCCTTGCTCTGTTCCTCCAATCAAACCAATGACAAATCTGCTTCTTTCTCACTGCATATCCATGCACCATGACCGATCCAAGAGAAATAAACAATGATGTATACTCAGGGACCCTTCTGATTTTCCTCCGTTTAAGTGTAACGATCGGCGTTACTGTTATCACCTGCACTACTTCTTTTCAAATAAAGGTTGGGAGAAAGCTTGTGATTACTTTGGAGAAATTAAAAAGGGTTTTTTTTGACAGATATACCTTTTGCGCTTGCTCTTCAGAACCGTTGAGGTGGACGGATTGCTGTGCCAGTTTCTCTTCCTTTGGTTGATAAACCAATTGTTAATCTGCTTCAATTGCAAACCAGTTTCCTGAACCAACCTTGCCTTATCTTCCTCCTGAACAGAGCACCACATTGATTTCACGAGGAAAAAAAGTACTGATGATTCGATTTGTCATACACATTGAATATAAAAAAGTCACACATGAAACTCTCATAGAACCTCAACTTGGAGTGCTTAGAGTCAGACAGTACAAAGTAAGCTGATATTTGTTCTAGAGTGTGCGTAGCTTATATTGTTGTTTACATTCTAAGACAAATGTGTACGAGGCATGTAGTTGGGGTCTGATTTGACAAACTTACAGTAGGGTAAGGCCATTTGGAATGTGACAGCCACCAAGCTTTAAGAACAGAGGTTGTGTCACCAGGAAGTTTCCCTGCTCGTCTCTTGCGCAGAATTTCCTCTCTTATGTCCACAATTTTCTCCTTGTAACCCTAAATTTCAAAAATTGAAAAAGCCAAAAAGGGTAGAGTTAGGCCAAAGAGTCACATGGGAAGAAATTCAAAAGAAGGTGGGAATCAGCACTGCATTAATTACCTGTTTGAGTTCATGCTTTAATTCCTGCCTTACGCGCTCCATGAGGGACCTTTCATTCTCCGTTGGAATAAGGGGACCAAACCCCATGTCTGAACCATCCAAACTACCATCAAACAGGTTGGCATCACTGTCCACCTGGTCATCTTCATCATCTGACATTGTTGCCCCTGTGCCTTCTCCTGGTGAAACCCCTGTTCATACACCATGTGCCCACAATTATAACCTCTCCACTCATCAATTTCAAATATGACCATTCAAGTTGGCTGATCTAAGGGTGAAAGACTTCCTTCCAAGTATTTCTATACTGCAAGTAATATGTGCTCAGCTTTATCGTCACTCTGTTTTGTCTTGGAGGCAACAAGCTGTCAATGCTCATCTGAGAGCAACCATGATGTATCAATTACTTCTTTTATACCCATACAGACAAATTTAATGTTATCTGGCCCCTTTGTTTTTTCTCCAACATTTTACTAGTCAGTTACTAAAAAATTTGCTGGTTGTTCCTCAATATTCAGAAGTATCCTTCGCTAGTGTTATATGAAAAAAGATGACACAGCACTGGTAGTCAAATTTGCTCAAGGATTTTCAATATGTAGCAAAATTAATTGCGGGAAAAAGTGATATGTGACAAGCCGATGACTGAAAAGAATTACCATGGAACAGGTTAATTTCCTTCTAGCATGCATGCAACAGCCAGATTATAGTTACTCTAGGAGGAAGCAAAAACTAAAAAGAGAACTTTCGAACCTGTTAGACTTTGTAAGGATTGCTCTATCTCCCAACAAGCCATTACTGCTTCCATTGCATGAACCCTGACATGTTGTTGAAGTTGTTCTTTGAATGAACAAAGCAACAAGACATAGTGAGACTGCAGCATCAACGAAGAAAATATCAAGCTTTGTAACCTTGTATAGATATTATAGTAAATGAACTTCTTTAACATCCACCAGCTTTGCCTAACATGGTTGGAATATAATGACAAGCTTAATATGTCAGAAATTCAGAATATTAATGAGTATAAGCTTAATTTCATTCCAGTCTCCAGGATCACGAGATTTAAAATTGCAAGTTAATTATTGAATGCCTGTAGCAGAAAAATGGAAACAGAAACCAAATCTAACAAGAATGAATTGCTGAATTACTCATAAATCAAAGATAATCCCCTCGCAATGATGTATAAATGGAAGAAGAAAGTGTAAAAGATGTAAGAAACTAAAAAAAGGTCTATTCCGTCTAAGATGGAGGTTAAAGATTTTCCAAGTCAAATTCCAACAATTTACTTTCCTTTGACATCTTTCTGTAATATCTCCGACACATTAATAATAGATTTTACTCCAGCTGCATTTTCATGTTGAGTAAGAAACCCTGTTTTTCATCCTGATCCCAAATTGGGATTGAAAACGTCCAATAATTTTAAGCTTCCTCAATTACTTTTCATTGATCGAACAAGTCACCTCATCTACTAGTCTTGAATCCATCTCGCTCGAACTATCATCCAAAAAGACATCAAATTCAAATTCTCCAAAGCAAGCAAGTCAAATTAATATTTTATGTGGAAACTTGAAAGCCTTTTAATCAACTCCAGGTAATAGTGCTTTCCAACCATTGATGCGAATAGCAATAACTAAATTCCGATTAGCCTCAAAGAAAAGTTTAATTGATTAATAGATAGTCAAGTAAGTGACAGAGAATTCTAGAAGATACCATGAACTGATCGAGTTCCTTATCGTCCCCAACCATGCTCTGGCTCCCGTGTCCAAGCGCCGAGTACTTGGCAACCACATTCTGCGACTGAGCCAGCTGAGCATCGATCCTCGGCAACTGGTCGACCGGCGTGGCGATCCGCAGGCACGCCACGTGTGCCGATAGCAGCTGTTCGTACAGCGGGTGGGCAAGAATCTCCGCCTTGAACCTAGCATTCTGCCAGTTCATCAAACCGTCCCCAGTGGCGCCGGCGCTGTCCTCCACCACCAACGCCTCGCCCTTGCTATTAAGATTGTCGCCGGTAGCCTTTAAATCCGCAGACTCATGGGACAAAGTCGCACCGGCGATGATAGAGTCCCCGGCGGTAACGTCGTCAATGACGTCACTATGATTCCGGTTGAGGATCGGGCGTGCCAGCCATTGGCTGGAGGATTGGGAAGCAGCTCCGGTGGAGTCGGAGGCGGCGGTGTGGAGGTTGAGGAAATTCGTGGCGTTGGTATTGTTGGTAGCAGTGGAGTTACTGTTGTGGCCGTTATTGTTGTCGGTGTAATGAGTTCGGAGGAGAGCGTTGTTGAGCCAATTGGGAGCGGTCTGAAGCGGGTGGTGGTGTTGGTGGGGATCGGAGCCGGCCTTACTGGTTGGGTCCTGCAATATCGTTCGCAAAGAGTTATCAGTCAGCGCCTGGTTCTGCCGCTGCTGCTGATGAGACTGCTCTGTGAAATGGTGGAACGGTAGGTCTTGAGAGAGATGGTGGTTGTGGTACGCCATATAAGAAACACAGACCCAGAGTACGCAACCTCAATATTTCGCAGTGAGTTCAGACCAGCTCCCCATAAAGAACCGCAGAGAAGGTAAGGAGGGAGAGGGAAGGAGATGGAGCGTTTAGAGAAGCAGGTGAAGGATATACAAAGATATATATAAGGCGTGTATTTTCAGGTAAGGAAGGAAGAGGAAGGAGAAGGAGAGAGACAAGTATGGAGAGAAAAGAGATGAGGGCTTACTATAAACGGATATTAATGGCTCCAAAATAGCGAGGATGGTGTGACACCGAGAGGGGGCGGTTTTGTCCTTCCGATAGTGGTTTTCAGAAGTCTATTGGATGTTGGCCGGCAAACTGCTTTTTCGCATATAAGGCCCTTTTGCTTGTTGATTTTTTTTTTTAACTTATTTTTTAAACATATATATAAAAATATGTCTGTGGGTGTTTTTATGTTTATACGTGTGTGTTTGGTTGAACTTATATTTGGACAATAAGTCCTTATTACGCAAGCCGAGATAAAACTCATCTCACATACTTACCTCGTATACCGTGATTCACGATTTATAAGCACTTATTATCTAAAAATAAGCTATTCCAAACAAACACGATGTTTTTCCCAGGTAAGCGGTAAACTCCCCCAGCATATGGTTTTTCTAAGGCAGATTTCTTGAGGTCATTATGATTTATCTCTTTTTACTAATTATTATTCCCTGCTCTTAAAATGAATCATTTTTAACCTCTGAAGTGGTTAAGTTTAATTCATGACTGCAAAATCTTTGATTAAAAAAATCCTTCAAATCGAATATTATTTAGATTAGATGGTGCACAATTGTGTGGACTGCTTAATTGTCTAATGTCTATCCATAAATTACGCTATGAATGGGAACATACTTAATGTTCAACCATAGAAATGTCTTACCTTAAATTAAATTTGGGTTGATTAATTATTGAATTGTGACCAACGCAGGTTTTGTGTATGTTTAAGAAACCCTCAAATCATGATTTCATAAGTATTTTTTTTTATAAGTCAGGATAAAATTTTTCTCATATACTTATCTTATAAATCATAAAATTATTTTTAAAAAATTAAAACAAACATGCACTTACTCTCCACAATTATTTATATACAGGAGATATAAGATGGAAGAATAGCCAGATTTGATTTGAATTAAGTGGTTGCATGGATTAATATTAATAACATGATTTGTGTCAAATTCAGATCCCGCATAACACGTGTAATTAAAAATTATAGAGGATGAGCGGCGAACTAGCGATTCTGGGCAAATATATAGAGTGTGGTTTTTTTAATTAAAATAATTTGTTGACGTGTCAGCCTACATAAACACGTTGTAGAATAAAACAACCCGATGCAATGAAACCTTGACCCCGTAATCATCATATAAATTAAGATATCGTTCATTATTAAATTCTTCCATTGTTTTTTTAAAAAGAAAAAGAAAAAATCGGGGTGAAGAAAAGATGCCCTCCCGCCACCTGGGCTCGCTACCTGGGCTCGATTCCTGAGAAGTCCCTCCCTAGGGGCGACTCCGAATTAATCTGCATGTTCAGATATAGAATATCGGAGGAAGTAATTCAAAAAAAAAACGATGTTTGCTTTTGTTTTGGGCGATGGTAAAAGCCAAATCAAGAGGAGGGGATGAAGAAAAGCCAACAGAAGTATGTATGTCTCTGATTGATACCACGTGGACCCCCTCTCCCATCTAATGGCGATGAATTGTCCTTGGGTCCCGAGGCACACGGGCGCGTGACGAGTGTGGACTGGGAGGGGTTTATTCTTTGGAGGCAGAATTACGGTAAAGACCCTAGATGGGAAAATATACTATACGAGTAAGTGTGCGTTTGGAATAGTTTATTTTTGGGCAATAAGTGCTTATAATTCGTGATTCACGGTATACGAGGTAAGTATGTGAGAGGAGTTTTTTCTCGGCTTGCGTAATAAGGGCTTATTTCTCAAATAAGCCCTTATTTAAGCTCTCCCAAACACACACTAATTTTGATTGTAGAGTTGCGGATGTTATAAATATTGAGCTTAGTTGTGTCGAAAGAAGGAGTCTCACATAACTTAGGATCACTAATGTCTTTGTGTATGAAAAAGTGTGAGCTTGAATTAGTAAAAAGGTAATAAGAGAAGTTTTTAAACTGATAATTGAAATTTTAATGTGATATAGTTAGTCGATTCTAATGATATTTAAATGATTTTTTTGTATTACATCTTTATTAATCTTTATTTTGTAACTGTCATTTTAATTGTGATTAAACTGTCATGAATGGTCATTATGGCTATTCAATGGTTATATCTTCTTGTCCTGTAAAAGGCAATGTTCGGTGTAGGGGTCAATAAGATCGAGGTCAGAATACTGATGTCAAGTGACACTTGCTCTATCCTCGAGTTTCTCTCCTCTCTCTTCTTTTGAGTTACAATGTTATCTTTTTGTTGTTCTATCACATTGCTTTTTATAGGAAGGGTTTGTTTTATCATCGGGAGTGCTGCTTCTTGATTTACTAAGGTGGTTGCAAAATATCTCTTAAAGATAGTGCCATCGAGCACGACTTGAACTATACTTTTGTTGTGTTTTTGCAAGTGCTGCTGCGAATAAATTGTACGATGTAAGGTGCGGACGGCAACTGCAAAGCTATTGGTGTTATAAAGCTTCAATGTTAGTGGTCAACGGTAACATGGTGATCCCATAAAAGCTTCCAAGTCATGATGTATATTGTTCATCCATCTTAGTGACTTGGTTACTATTCATTTTTTCAACCTTTTTTTACCATCTGCTAGTTCAATTTTGGGGTTTATGGCTACTTTTCTCTACATATGTGTCTCTATTGGGATTTGAACTTGAGGCTCAAAGAAATCTAACAGACTCTACATCATTAAACCAACTGTGTTAGTTTAAGTTTCTCTACCTTTTTTTATACAAATAAATAGATGATAGGAAAAACTACATTTTATCCCTTAGAATAATTCTCTCAAGTGCTAGAGAAGTTTGTGAGATTGACTAGAAGCTTGGCGTCCATGATAAACCTTCTTTAGCTAGTAAATCTGCTGCTTCATTATCCGAACGTCTGACACTCTTGATCTCTACATTCCAGTCCTTGTAAATCAACTGCCTGACTTCAGTAATAAGCCCATTGTCCTCATGGACGTCATTCACCTCCCCTTCAATCAATTCTTTTGACTCGGAGGAGTCAAACACTAAAATGATATGCTTGTGCCCCAAATCCCATGCAAGTTTCATACAGTGTATGCACCCCTATAATGGTCAGACGGTTTCCCTCAGCTCCTTTAAAAGTGAATGCGTTAATAAAATTCCCCTGCTTACTATACAAGATGCCACCACAAGCAACATCTGGAGCAAGGTGCGAGAAAACACCATCTATGTTGACTTCTGATCTACCTAGATGGTAGTGGCTTCTACTTCACACTATTAACATCTGGTTGTTCGGTGCTTGAGATAGCCTTGTGAAATCTATCACGAGCTTGACGGATACTGGTTATCGTCCCATACACGCTAGCTTGTATAGTTGTGTTAGGAATACTCTTCTGTCAAACACATAAAGGTTATGACGTTTCCACAACCACTAGCAAATGACTGCTCAACATGTTGTTGATCACTGTCTCGTGTAGTTAAGTTCCTCCAGAGCCACTCAGAAAAATTCATACAACTGAAAGCTTGCAAATGTTTAGGGCTTATTAGTTCTTTTCATAGTGCCGAAGTATTGGGTCAGTCCTGAAGAATGTGTTGTACATCTTCTACCTCTGCGTGACACATAGGACAAGCTGCATCATTGCTCAAACCTCTTTGAAGCCTAGCAGTGCTAGTGAGTAGTCATTTGAGCTACAATCCACATAAACATTCTGTATCTCTTTGGAATCTTTATCTTCCACAGTTTTCCCCGGAAAGGGCCCGACTGGGAACTCGAGTTCGTCAACTTTAATTCATTGTGACTTGGTGAAAATTTACTACATGAACCTAGACTCAGTGTAATTTAGCTCATATAGTTTTAAATATTTAAAGTGTTGATCGGAGTATTTTTAAAAAATGAAGGTATAAATTTACCACAAAAGTATTCAAAAAACCTTAAAGTTGTCTTAGATTTATTTTTTTGTTTCAATTTCACTTTGGAAGTTTAAAATCATAGTAATGCTGTCACCAAGTTAACAGCTCAAATTTTCAAACGTTAGTTGATCCCAATATATTGGCCAAATAAGATTTATTAATCAAATCTATAAATAGAAAAAAAGAATAAAAAAATTATACCCCTTACCTTCTTCCCAAAACTATGACCCTACGAGTTGCTTCTTTGATCATTGTTTATGGGAAATTTAGGGTTGCTTGTTTTGTTTCGTTTTTCCTCCCCCACTCCATATTTTCATCTTTTTAAAACACATAAATCTTTATTATCTTTAGGGCGAATGTGCAAATTTGGCAATGAATAATTTGGTCCGGAACATCCATAAGACTTTTTTCGGGTGTAAAAATAACAATAAACTATTTTTTTTGGGAGTAGATTTAGCAATGTCGTTAAATCTGCTTAACGGCCGTTAGTTTTTGAAATATGGGTCCCAACAAGCTTCTCAATCTATATTATTTTAATATTTTTTTAATGAAAAAATATCACTTAAGCCACATGAAAAAAATTTCATTTCAGTTAATGCCCAGAAGATTCTGAAATTTTACTACAAAACTTAATTTATTTTTACTGACAGAGCTTAATATCATTTTAACCCAAGGGGTGCAATGATATTTCAGAATCTTTCAGGCTTTATCTGAAACAAAATTTTTTTCATGTGGCCTAAGTGATATTTTGTCATTAAAAAAATATTAAAATAATACAGAAAGATGAGCTTGTTGTGACCCACATTGTAAAAAGTAACGACAGTTAAGTGTTTTTTAATGATGTTGCTAAATCTGCTCCAAAAAAATAGTTTATTGCTACTTTTGCATCTAAAAAAGATAAGTCTTATGAATATTCTAGGCGAAATTGTTCATTACCAAATTTACACATTCACCCTTATCTTTATCATTCATGAATGTATACGAAATTCATAATTATGAAGAAACTCAGAGTTCAAAACCCAAAAATTAATATGCAGAATCCTCAACCATGAAATATAAAGGAGTGTATAAGAAATTTCGGCATGTTATGATTAAATTTTAACAGTTTAAATATATTTGTATATTTTAAATAAAATTATAATAATATTTTGAGATAATCCCTGAAAAAAAATTTGGAAATTGAGAACTGACAAATCAGTCATTTCTCAAGAAAAAAGTTAGAAATTTCTTATTACGTTTCGATATTTTCTAATTAATTATTGGTAAAAAAACTCATTCATTATTTTCTAAATTTCAAATTATTTTTCAAGTATTCTCCCTAATGATTTCATGTAATATTAAATTTGAGCAACTAAAATTATAATAAAGGTGATGAAAGAGGAGAAGGGGGAAGGGAAACGGATAACCCAATTCCTTCAAAGTCGTGGCAGTTATAAGTTTTAAGTAAGTGATTATTCCTTCAAAATCGTGGCAGTTAAGCGACTAATTATTTAAAAAGCCCTCGGATTTACCCCTGGTATAATCCTCTCTATGATCCTACTTATAAGAACTTAATAATTAAATTATACGGCTTAAGAAAATGATTAGAATTAATTTTAAAAAATAAATATGTCTTAAATATATTTTTTTAAGTATACCTTTATTTGTCAAAAGGGAAAGTAAGAGGGAAAAATAAAGTTAATATAAGTATTACTGATCTTTTAATTATTACAATATATATAATTAATGGGAGTAAAAAAGAAAAAATTCATTAAATATTCAGATAACTCTTATTAAGTTTTTATAAAAAAGAGCAAGGCATTTCAAATTTTTAACTCTCATAAAAATGATCGAAGTATAAATTTATCAATTCCACTGCTGATATTTAGCACCCGTATAGTGTAAATTTACGACTAAAAACAACATAAAAAGTAACATTTTTTTACTGCTCAATCAGCACATATTAACAAATAGGATCATGAGTATTTACATATTGCAGTCCCATACACATGTGGGGATATATATACATTTTAAACAATACGTGCACATAGATGGAGGGGGAGGATAAAAACTACTGCCTCTTTTAGTTCTAAAGTTAGAATCTAGTAAACTAACTCGTATAATAAATTAATAAAAATAGGTAATTTAAATTTTTATAGAATGAATGCACATCGTTTTTTTTAAAAAACGTTCATCATCTTAGCTATTTATTCTGCAAACTTCCTACGTTAATCGCACCCTCTTTTTTATCAACAAGGGATTTCAATGATTTTTACAGAGACAGAAGTCCACATCAGAACAGTGAAGTAATAGCAGAAATAACCAAAGGAGACTAAGGATACAGAATGCTGTAGAATAGTAGATAATGAAATAGTGGAAAATTAAACAAGAAAAATGTGAAACCAGCAATCATGATCCAGACGAAAGTGTTTGGGTATTTCTCAAACGTAGGTTTCAAACTTATGTTTGCGCAACCCGAGATAAAACTCCTCTCACACACTTACCTCGTAAATCGTAAAAGTTATTCTAAAAAACTAATCCAAACACACATGAATCCTCTAAACCCTGCACACAATCTATAAATGCATATAAAGAGGAGGTGGCAACATTCAATTGATCAAGCAAGACCATCAAATAAAGCTTTGGCTATTTGCGCACACTGTCAATTTGATAAAAAAATGTTATTGAATGAGGAATAAAACAAAAACTGACATCTTATAATTATAACAAAAACAAATTCTCCAACTAGTTTATACATTTTTTCCTCTAGAAAAAACTGGTTTACACATTTAAGATAGAATAGAGAGTCATATACTGAATCATAACATCCTGGTATCGGATCAATTTAACTAGAAGAAATATATTTTTTCATCATTCATCCCGATCGATATTATTTTGCTGGTTACAAAAAGATCATAACAAAAAAATAAAACAAAACTGTGACGCACCTTGTTTTAATTAATTAAAATGCACACTGATCTACTGAATTATTTAATTTTTTAAATCAGGAGAAGTAACCATGAACATGAAGAGAAATAGAGAAGTAGTGCTTGTATGATAAATTGTGCGTATAAAGAAGGATATATAAGTCCCCAGTTTGACCGGGGCGATGAGAAGCGGGGTCGCATTAACTCGGGTGCGGTAACGGGTATATGACCCCCCCACCCTCTTTCCTGGGGATAAATATCCCCGGACTCTTGGAAAAGTTCGCTCCACGTCATCAGCATTCAGTATTTAGGAACACAAATAAATAAATAAACAAACAAATAAAATGAGGATGATGATAATGCAGGCTTAAATGTAATTAGGTGCCAATTGGAGGTTGAGGAAGGAGCGGAGGGAAAAATTGCAAAAGTGGGGCATCAGGTGGGGGATGCATAGGGGTGGAAACAGGCCAGGCCGGCTGACAGGGGCCTCCGGCCTGGCCTGTTATAGGCCTGTTCAGGCCTGGCCTGACAGGCTATCAGGCCAGGCCAAGGCCTCTTTGGAGGCCTATTTTCCTTAACAGGCCAGGCCAAGGCCTTGTGACAGGCCTGTCAGGCCTGTCAGGCCGGCCTGAGCCTGTAAGGTTAATAAAAAAAAAAAAATTAAGTAACCCCGCCCCCCCACAGCGCCACTCGCCCACCCCCCTTGTCTAATGTGCAAACCTAATTCCTACTCCTACATCAGTTCACTGTGCCTGTGCGCTCTCAGCTCTCACCTCTCAGCTCAGCCTCTCACGCACTCACGCACGGACCTTCTCAGCTCTCAGATCACTGTGCGCTCTCAGCTCTCAGCCTCTCACCTACGCACGGTCTCATCGGCTCACCGTCGACGCTCTGCCTCGCACCGACGCTCTGTCTCACTCTTCCTCGCTGCCTCGCTGTCGCACCGTCGCTGCTCTGCCTCGCACAGTCGCACCGTCGCACGACTCGGTGACCCAGTTCCCTCTGCCTCGCTGGTCGCAGACTCGCAGCTCTCGGTGACCCACTTCCCTCTGCCTCGCCGGTCGCTGCTCTCGGTGACCCAGTCCCCTCTGCCTCGCCGGTCGCTGCTCTCGGTGACCCAGTCCCCTCTGCCTCGCCGGTCGCTGCTCTCGGTGACCCAGTCCCCTCTGCCTCGCCGGTCGCTGCTCTCGGTGACCCAGTTCCCTCTGCCTCGCTGGTCGCACGAAAAATTAGCTGTGAGATTTGGAACCTTCTAGCTTTAGTTTTGAAAAATTAGTGACAAGTTAATCTCTAAAAATAATAAACTTGAATGTTAGTTAATAAGGATCTTATTATCTTGGATGATTAACTGATAATATAGTTGAAAACTAAAATTTCATAGGTCTAATACTCACGTTGAAATGCTTTTGTCTTTCTTGTTACTGAAGGTGCAATTTACCTTTTGAGTAGATCAGCAAGAAGTCCTAGTTCATTGAATCTCCACTGTTTGTAGAGCTCAGATGATATTTCCATGGATTTTTCGCCTGAAAATAATGTTTTTTCAAGAATTCCTTCTGCATTTACAAGTATACATCTTGCTAAAGCATTTATATGAGAATTCCTACTCCTTATTTGTTTGTGATATGCGTTGAGAAGCTGATGTCTATTTGGTTAATTAAATTATGAAATTTTGGTTGTTTTATGTTTTAGTCCTAGTGAATGTCATCTCCCTTTGAGAGTGAAACAATGTCATCTAGTTCAGTTCCTCCTAATGCTATTGAGGTTTGTCAACAAGTACCAACTGATTCAAGTCAACAAGCTTCATTAATTTTGCATTGTTAAAATCATATTACTTCTTGTACATGTTAAATTGTGTTATGATCTAATACTATATATTTCATTAATTTTTTTCAAGGCCTTTGAAGGAGAAGAAGAAATTATTTTGAAGATTTGATGTGAAGGTGAGAATTAGCTTCAAATTAGTTAGTTATTAGCTTCAAATTAGCTTCAAACTCTGTGTACAAGAAGAATCATTAGCTTCAAATTAGCTAGTTAGTTATGTATGCAGGGAATACTAGTATATTATAGAATTATAAAATGTAAAGCAAAGCTCTGTTTATTTGCTACTTTTGATTCTGGTTATTTGCTCCTTTTGATTCATGCAATGGTGTTCTCTATCAGGGGGAAAAAAAATCTGATAGTCCTAGGCCTGTGTTAGGCCTGTTTGTGTCGGCCTGTTTTGGCCTGTTACGTGTCGGCCTGTCGGCCTGTCGGCCTGTTTGGCCTGTTAGGATCTTTTACATATTCCAGGCCTTCTTAACAGGCCACAGGCCAGGCCAGGCCTATGTACAGGCCAGGCTTAGGCCTAATAAAAAGCCTGTAACAGGCCACAGGCCAGGCTCAGGCCGTCTTGTGCCTTAACAGGCCAGGCCTGTTAAGGCACAAGCCTGGCCTGGCCTGGCCTGATTCCACCCCTAGGGATGCATCTCCAAGGCGACGACTATTATAAAGTCTAGAAGGCTCCGGCGCAGGAAGGAGAGGAGGTAGGCCGTAAAATGTCGGTAAACGAGGAAAAGGCGGGAGGGGACCATGACTTCACGTCGGGACCGAATCAGCCACTCGCGGGACACGCGTCTGAACCACAAGCCTTTGGACCACAACCCCGGTCCCCGGGGGGGACCAGCAGAGCAGCACGCGCCTGAGTTACGCTTATCAGGTCTGTCCAATTGGAGTGGCGTGGGGACCACCGCGAATTTTGACTTCTCTGACAGCCGCCGGCTCAATCAATGGGGCTCTGTGGGGTCACTCTCCAGGAACTAGATTGTGGTCCCAGCTTTGCCTGGGCCCCTTTTGGACGTCGGGGCCCACTCCCCCCAACCCTACCCCAAAGGTTACTGTTTGGTGTTCGCGGCAACCTGTCCGGCAGTCCCGTCCCCCCATATTTTTAATTTTTTCTTATTTTCTTTCTTTCTTTCTTTCTTAAGGGTGTGTTGGTTTGAGGGAGGGGTTATATTATCTTATTTAATTTATTAGAAGAATGAGGAGAAAATATTTTATAATGATAATAAAAAAAAAAAAAAAGGAAATGATAGTCAAAATTTTGATTTCTCTCCTATTCAAAAATTCAAAAATTCAAAAAAAAAAAAACTCTCTCCTTAGACCAAACACATGCCAGATGAAAATTCGCCCCTATGTCTTTCGTTTATCTAAAAAATATGTAAGCGGGCTTCCGAATGCATTATTAAGATTTATTTTCAACCCTGACAAATAGAGTATAGATGCTAGTAAATCTTTGAAGGAGGATTAAACGCTGTCCTTTTAAGATCTTTTTACTTTACGGCGCATTACTCCCTCACTGGTCACTACCGTCAAGTGTCAATAAAAGGATGCTTGCGAAATTTTCTATACTACGGCTCAATGCGTCGCCTTTTATCTGCTCCATGCCTTATGCTTGCAAGTTTGTTCTTAATTATTCCCTTCCGTCTTATTTATAAATAATTTTTTTATTTCATAAAACAAATTAATAATTAAAAATAATAAATATATTAAAAATATCATATTTTTTTATATATGTTTCTATCATAAAAAATGTATAAGAAAGAGAATAAATAAAAAGTATGAGAGATAATGAGTATAAGATATAAGAGAGAATAATCATTTAATAAGGGTAAAATAGGAAAAAAAAAAACTTACATTTTCACACAAAAAGTGAAAGTTGCTTATAAAAAGAATAATTCCTATAAGAGAGAAAGTTGTTTATAAATAAAACTGGAAGGAGTAATTGATTATATTTACTAGTTACAATATTTTATATTTACGTTATTTCTATTGTGTTTAGGTCGACAACAAATGGATATTTATCCTCAGGAAGATTGAAATATAATTATAGCTATGTTTGGAATAATGTATTTTTTAGAAAATAAGTGTTTATTATGTAAGTCAAGATAAAACTCATATTCTTGAACTCGGATCGGACCGGCCGACCTGGCCCGAAAACTGGCGAACCAGCCGGTGGACCGGTCTGGTTCCCGGTTCCTTTTTTTTTTTAAATTTTTTTAGAATTTCATACTAATAAGCCTAAAATTTTCAATTTCTCCGGTTTGATCCCTGTCTAACCCACTGACCCTCAACTCAGTACCCCGATCGGTTCAATAATCGGTCCGGGTTTTAATACCTTGGATAAATCCTCTCACATACTTACCTTGTATACCGTAAATCATGATTTATAAGAACTTATAAGTTAAAAATAAGTTATTCCAAATGAGAATTATATTTTATTCATCCTTAGGTAAATTATTATAGGACATAATGTGTTTTTTTGGGATTACGTTTCAGGTCTTTAAAAATGTTTATTTAAATAGATCGGGATAAAATTTCTCTCATATACTTACACGTATTCCTTCCGGTCCTATTTATAAGCAACTTTCTTTTTCATGAAACGCGCTTTTTTATAAGTAATTTTCACTTTGTATATGAAAATCTAAGTTTTTTTTTTCCTATTTTACCCTTATTAAATACATAATCTATAATTAATTATCACACACTCCAAGAGTTATATTCATGAGAGAGAGTGAAAGAGACTAGGTGAATGAAGTCTCAACAAAGAATTGGGAAAATGTATACTCCCTTCAGTCCTATTTATAAGCAACTTTCTCCTGGATTGCGCAGAATAAACTGGTAGTTAAAATCAATAGGTGTGTTAAAAATGTCATGCTTTTTCTTTTTCATATATGCCCTTATTTATGAAAAGAATATAGGAGAGAAAATAGATAAAAAGTATGAAAGATAATGAGTATAAGATATGAGAGAATGAGTATTTAATAATGGTGAAACAAGAAAAAGAAGCTTACATTTTCAGACAAAAATCAAAAATTGCTTATAAAATGGACTAGCCCTATGAGAGAGAAAGTTGCTTATAAATAAGACCGGAGGGATTATATTTTACTATCTCTTCTACTTTTTATACATTCTCTCTCATATACTACTTTTATAAATAGGGCATATATGGAAAAAAAATAAGACTTTTTGACACACTTATTGCTTTTAATTACCAGTTTGTTTTACGTAATTAAAGGGAAAATTACCTATAAATAGTATTGGAGGGAGTATATCATAAAGCACGATTAAAAACTATTTTTAAATGTTCCAATCATTATTCCAAACAAACACAATGTGAATAAATAAAACGAATTTATGGACAACAACGTTTATAAATTCATCACTTGGTTCTGTTAATGCCACGTTTGAATAAAACACACTGATCGAGCAACGCTCAGCAGGAATTAAACAGTGAATACAGATAAAAACCATACCAGATTTTAAAACAGGCACTCTATTTATTCATTCAAATTATATATTTCCCAAGAAACACATGGAATAATAGTTTCTGTTCTTTAACCCCGTATGTTTAGGGTGTGTTTGGATATCAGGCTAGAAGCTAAAACCTGGTTTTCATTATATTGAGTGCATGTTTTATTTTATACGTTAGTTTTGCTGACTTGAGTTTTGCTCCTCACACCTAACCACCTGTGTTTAGGATGCATTAATATACTCATCTTTGAAGCGAGTAACTAATGACAAATAAGTGGGATACGATGAATATTCGGAGGGAAAATGAGGGACGAGGCTGTCCTATAATTTGGTGGCAATAAATGATGGCGCCGTATATATATAAGATTATATAATAATTCAAGCTCCTTCACTTTATGAGACACGATATCTTCTCTATATTAAAACATGGACAGCACAAAAGAAAAAAAATGGAATTATTTCATCATTACACTCTAGCCAATCAGGTATAAATATATATAATATTCATAATAAGAGCCAGGAAATATATAGCTAGGGAAAATTTTACCCCTCTGTGCCATAATTATTTTCAAACAACCCCAAAACTTTCTAAAATTTCAACGCACCATTAGGCTAAAATGAAATTGAGTTTTTTTGTTTGAAAAGACATTTATACCCTTATCTTATACATGATGGAGACGATCTTGTAAATTTCTATATGTGTCTTGTAAATATACATATTTGACTTGTAAATTTCTACACATGTCTTATATATAGTATATATTCTTATGAATATGCTTATTATTCTATATATGGCCTAAATGATATTGTAATTTCACTTATTTATCTTATAAATATACATATTTGACTTATAAATTCTCACATATATCTTATAAATAATTATATTAGACTTATAAAGTAAGGGCACAATTATCTTTTCAATGATAAATTTCATTCAGTTTAACCTTAGGGGTCCAGTAAAATTTCAAAAAATTTTAAAGGTTATTTGAGAATGATTTGCTAGAGAGAGAGAGAGGTTTGTAATGAAACTATCCCTAATATATAATACTCGTAGTTAAGAGAGAGAGAGAAGGCTGGCCTTTTGAAATTGGGAAGCGACGACAAAAGGTGAAAGAAGAGGGAATAATTAAATGAGAAATAGAGAACATAAGAATAAGGGGTGCGGGGAAAACGACAAGGGACACAACAAGGGTGTGGTCTAAATAATATTATTATGATGCCAATAATCAAACAACGTAGCCCAGGGGGCTTGGTCCGGTGGTTGAGACAAGGGAGGCAAAGATTCCCTCCCGCCACCTGGGCTCGATCCCTGGGAAGTCCCACCCAAGGGGCGACTCCGGATTAGTCTGCACCTTCGGGTGTGGGATACCGGAGGAAGAAATTCAAAAAAAAATAATCAAACAACGTAATTCAAAGAAACACAACCACCCCCACCCCCACCACCCACATCTTAGTATATGGTCTCTATTTTCCTATGCTCCCCTCCCATGTGCTAGCTCCCCCCCCCCCCCCCCTCTATTATTGACATTGATTTCATCTTTATCCACATTACTCTCACCAAACTTCCTTTAATCTCCAAATCACATTTGGCCTTTTTTTTTTTTTTTATGGTTTATGCAATGGATCATTTTTTGTCTTCGGTGCACCCACCTTTCAGGTATCCGGCGTTAACCTGAAGGCCAACGTCGGATTTACCGACATGGGCCCCCGACAACCAATTAGTCCTGGCGCTCCCAATCTGATAGGCCTGACATGAATTCACCTTTTTGAGGCGCCCCAGGGGAGAGAACTCCCAACGGAAATTCTCTACACCTTCCGTTTCCTGGGATCGAATCCAGGAATGGATTGATGTAGCGCAGATGCCTACCCATCTGCGCCAACTTCCGTTGGTCACATTTGGCCTTTTTGTCTTTCAATCCCTTCGTCTTTCCCAAAATAATTCACATTCATTGACTTCGTCATATCAAAAATATATAGTTTGTTTAAAGCAAATGTCTTATATACTCCATAATTTATATATACATTCGCTTGAGAAAGTAGTAGTACGTCGTCTTATATATGAATCTTTGACGTTGGCCTCAGAAAATCTCAGACATTAAAGACATTTATTGAACATTTTTAATGAGACTTTTCAAGAAAATATATAAACAATTTAAAGTATTATATTTTTGAACCATTTCTAGCTAGCTGTGTAGAACCTTGCACCTTTGCCATGATATGTGACGGCTAACACTAATAAAGTTTTAGTCAACTGGTCAACAGTACAATCAGTGTTGCAAAATGGGTTACATGTATATTTTAAACGATAAAAAACAAGTCCTGATACTGGGAGGACATCATTGAAACGAGGCCAGCGGTGGCTCCATAAACTGTCCTTTTTTATTTTTTTGGTTGGGGTTTTATTTGAAAGAATGAACCTTTTTGCTTGATAGGGACTTTGAAGGTCATGGAAAAGGTACAAAGAGAACATAGACAGAAAGGACAAAGGAATCTCCACATATATTTGAAATATGGATGGATGAGAGAGTAGATTAAAATTGCCATATACGAGTATTTAACTAGGTCACTCTTAATCATTGACAAAAAAAAAAAAAAACTAGGTCCATGTGGTATTTAATTTTAATTTCGATTATATTGTCTTCTCGTACAAATAGAATAATGGGTGCATGAACTCGACATTCGAGAAAAATGACGGCGGTGACAAATCTCAACCGTATCTATCGCACCAATGACTTTGATGGCAATGAATCCAAGGATAGATTATGGTAATAATTATATCACCATTATAACAACATGTGATAGTCATGATACTCTTTTTAAACTTATTATAAGGAACAAATTACTAATTCTTATAAATTAATAGTAACAATTATAAGTATTAAAATTAGATTAAAATTCAAATAATTTCCAATTTTACTTTTACTAACTACAAAAAAACTCAAATTTTATGCTCCCTTTGGTTTTTATTATGAGGTACTAACTAATCAGTATTTTTGATTCTTTTCATAAGGTACTTACATATTTTCAATGAGCATTTAATATATCTTTTCATGTCTAATTATATTTAAAAAGGTAGTGGGAGAGAATAGTAATTAATATGGCATTTGAGTTTAGTGTAGTTAATAAGGATAATATTGAAAACCACTTGAATTTTAGGATAATTTTAATGCTTTTAATTGTTTTTATCGGTTTATGAAAATTGATAGTTGATGCTTTATCATAAGGACTAAATGGAGTATTAATTATTACTCTCTCTCACTGCCTTTATTAAATAAGGGTATACATGAAAAAATAAATTAAATGCTTATTGAAAACTTGCAAGTGCCTTATAAAAATGATCATAGTTACTATTTAATTAATACTACCTTTGTTCTTATTTATAAAAGCCTAATAACCGAATCACCCAGTTTGAGAAAGTGGTAAAAATTAGTTAAAAATAATAAGTGTTTTTGAAATAAATCTCTTTCTATTTTTTCAAGTATGCTCTTATTTATGAGATGGCAAGTAAGAAAGAGAAATAAAGTAAATATATGTATCACTAACATTTTAATTAATAAAGGCAAAAAATGGGAAAAAAAAACTCATTAAATGTTTAGATAATTCCTATCAAACTTTTATAAAAAGGACTAAGGTAATTCAAATTTTGGGTTATTATAAAAATGACCGGAGGGAGTGTAGGTAAATTAAAAAAATTGGCTAAGTTGGTTATTTATAACAAACATAAGCTAATTTCACTAAACTACCCTTTTTAATGATGACCATTAGATGAGAATCCTTTAATTAATATGTGTAATCAATAAGGATATTTTATAAAATAAATTATAAATTTAAGAAATAAAGTGAATTGAGGTATTATATTTAAGACTAAATCTACCCTAAACCAGTTCTTAAATTAAGGATTAGAGAGAGTAACACAAATGAATCAGTCCTCCTGTGTATATATGCATAAATACCTGTGCATATCGGATTACAATTATTAAGTGCCCCTTATCGCCCCATTTAATTCCTAATTTTCTTTCATCTCAATTTGTTTTACGTAAGAGCACGTACGTATACAAGTATCTGCCGGGGAGGCGGGCTTAATAATCAACAATAAGAATTACAACCATTAAGCACTTGGTTCAATTAATAAGGGGTTGTACTGATTTAATTAGAGGTCTCGAGTTTAAGCTTTGGGGATACAATAATGTTAAACACTTGATGGTAGAGCTTTGTCGCCCTTGACGTCTTGCAAACTTAATCCAAAATAGTTTAGACTTTCGATAAATCCTCTAAGTTAAGAGGAGGTGGGTCTAAGATACTGGATGCTCCACAAAAAAAAAAAAAGAATTATAGGTTTGTCAATTTTTAAAAAATTATACCCTATAGCTTTGTTATTTGATCTTCTGCGAATAATTAAAGTTTGAATTTGTATTGCAGTTTGTATATAAACTACGTATGTACGTCAGGCCTTCCACTTCCTAAGATGAATTAGTCTTACGTTCTTCGGCCAGAAGGAAAAGGAATTATATGTCCTCATGTTACATAATAATTATGTTTATATACAATAATAAATGAACATATTGTCTATATTCAAATAGGAAAGACGGCTATTTAATTTATTGAATTTTTCAATGGAGTTATCAAACAAATTATTGGCACAGGCATATATTATTATCTTTTGTATAAGATTTAGTTGATTTTTTAAAAAAAATATCGAAGAAGCTGAATATATCAAATAATGATGGGTAAGGTGGAAGAAGAAGTGAAAGTCTGTGAGAAGAGAATGGTGGCGACTAGAAAAGAAAACAGGGAGGAAAATAAATGAAATAATTGAAAAGAATGGTGATATTAATAGGTTTCGTGGAGCATCCGCTAACTTCGTGGGAGCTACCTAACCCTAAAGCATCTTCACCCACACGTTTATCTATTTATTTATTATCATCATCACAATAATAATAAATCATGACCGTTTTGTTGTGTTTTGGTAGGTCAGGTTTTTATTTTCCTTATTATTCAATGGGCCCCACTTCTCTTCCTCTCCTTTTTTTTCTTGAAAAATCTTAACGGGCAAGGTTTGTCCGTATCCCCATGCCTCACCCTTGCTTTCTCAGAACTCTCTCCGGCTGGTTTCGGCTCTGGTTTTTGGGTTCATCTTTTGCATTTCTCTTTTTTCTGCAACTTTTTGATTAGTTTATACGTATCCATTTTTAAGTTGCAGATAGGGAAAGGAAACAGGAAAACATATACAATAGCCTGTCACATTCATTACCAAGTTCATTCCTTTCTATATTTAACAAATCCATACAAATTAACCTCATATTTCACATGCCTGTATTGCTCTGAGTGTTTGGAATATCTTATTTTTTAAAAATAAACACTCATTATATAAGTTGAGATAAAACTCCTTTCATATAGTCACATACTTACTTCGTATACCGTAAATCACAAATTATAAGCATTTATTATCAAAAAATAAATTATTACTGACCAAGTCTCGAAAGAAACAAAAAGGAAGGAAGGTGTGCGAAAATTATTCCACACTTGCAAAGTTGCGCGCGCGCGCACGTCGTCATCTAAATAACCAACATGATGAATATATATAAATTAATCATCCTGGATTCTTGGTGATTCAAATATCAACCAAAATGATCGCTACATATATATCATGTTCTTTTTCACTTGTGTTATATATTCCTTGATTTCTCTCGATTACTTATGAAGATAAAATCTTCAAGTATAGAGTAAACAACATTTCACTGGTCCATGCATAAAAAACTGATATTTAGGGCATTGATTAATGATAAAATACAGTAGTTAATGTCTTAATTCTGAGAGTTTTAATTTTGTCCAGTCTTTGATGTTGAAAGGGTGGGCATTTATGACTGACAAAGAACAGATAAGGTGCAAGTAGGAAGCAGAGAAAGGGCCGGAATGAATTAAGGTTTATGGAAACCCTAGATTGAAAGCCACCTTTGACAATAATGTATTAAGGTTGATGGAAACCCTAGATTGAAAGCCACTTTTGACAATAATGTATTAAGGTTGATGGAAACCCTAGAGACTAGAGCAGTGAAATCCACTTTTGACAATATAATGGTGTATATTATCTCATATACCATTCAAAGGGTTTTGACCCATTCCTACCTAGCTAGCCAGTTAGCTAGGCTTTAATACAATCAGTATTCCCCAATAAGCATTAGAAACTCAGTAAGTCATATCCATTCTTTTCACATGATATAACCCCCCCAAAAAAGAGAAAACCCTAATTACATTATTTAACTTAGCAAGCAAAATATCCACTTCAAACTTCAAACCCCCCAAAAAGCAAGATCCTTTGATTCGCAGGTTAAGTCCCCCTAATCCAGGCCAACAACCAATCATGACAAGGCAAGTCCTGGCATTTTGTAAGCATCCTTTGCTTTATAGCCACCAGAAAGTAAGCTAAAAAGACACATACAGTAGCAACACAGGCAAGGGTTATAATCACAAACTTTAGATGCACAGTAAGAAGAAAAAGAACCCCCCACCCCAACCAAAATGCATGGATCAGACATGGAAGTGTCCTGATTCAAGTAAATGCGTGACAATGGCGCAGCCCCCACCAGGGATGTGATTGTGCCTTATCCTCAGGACTACTATATCACAACACTTATATATACATGTGTGTGGGTGTGAATTATTTACGTCTCTTGAAAATGGAATAGCCTTTAAATGAATATAGCGACTTTATTTTTTATTTCTTTGAGGAGCACTTTGTCTCTGAAAATGATTGTGCACACCAAACCAGACGCAAAAGCAGAATGGTATATATATCTATCATCGGGTTGGAACAATTATGGAGGGGAGAATTTGGCTCAAAAGCGATATATGTGCCCCAGGCCCCAAAATAATGCTCTTTGCTCTCTCCGTTCAAAAGGGACGTCCATTTTCATTTTGTTCTCTCTCATCTAGAATAAATGCTCCTAATAATCATGCACACACACAAGTTTAATCAAAAAAGGTTTATCCGAAAAGATCGTTACAACCAGTCATTTCATGCAAATAATAAAGGTTCTGTGTGTTAATCAGAGAGGCTTAAGGTTTGGTAATTTAGTGATTATGTAACGTACATTGGTGGGGGCTTGATCACAGGTCCAACTCAAACCCATGTTTCTTTGGTAGCTATTATGCTTCCCTTCAAATTAGGCTTTCTAAAAATCTAGGACCACTAAAGCACTTGGAGGGCACTGTTCCCTTTGGTTGGACCACTTATCCACTCAACCCTATTACTATCTTAGCCCTTGTCCCTCTCACTCTCTCTGTTCTGCTTTTTCCACTGATGGGTTTTTTCTAGCTTCACAAAAGATGCTCCATAGTTAATACCAGCAATTTCAAACACGGTGTACGTTTGTGATTAGTTTTTAAAGAATAATTTTTATGATTTACGATACAAGTATGTGAGAGGAGCTTTGTCTCGAATTATAAAAAAAGGACTTCTGAAACCACAGTTATGTGGTTTCCCAACACTCACATGGTGCAATAAAGCCTTTAAAAGTAGTTTCTCAATTATAATTTACAGTATAAGAAGTAAGTCTGTGAGAGGAGTCTTGTTATAATTTGCATAAATAAACACTTTGACACTCATAGGGGCTGTTTGAAAAAGCGGTGAAAAAGTATGTTCATTCAAGTCGAAACAAAACTCATCTCATAAATTTACCTCGTATACTATAAATTATATTGAAAAAGCAGCTTCTACAGCTAATCCAAGCAGACACATAGTCTTAAAGTTTAAGGACATAGAGAGAGAGAGCCGCCCGCCTAGGTTTAAAGATCTATTATAAGAGAACTAATGGCCTGTTTGGTTTGATCCCATTATATTCTGCAGCACAATGTAATGTTAATGCAATGTTATATGAATTATTAGGCTAGTGTTTGGTTTGATTTTTAAGTAAAGTGTAATGAGTTATTATTTCAACAATTATTTAAAATTAAAATATCACACAAAATCTATTTTACCCTTAATATAATCTTTATAAAAAAATAGTTAAGAGTCATCGTGCTTCCTCATCATAACTATCACACTATCTCATCAAGGATTGTCGAATGGTGATGGTTGTGGTGGTGGAGGACAGTAACGGTGGTGGCAGTGGTAAGTGATGACAGCGACAATAGTGGAAGAGGAGATAGTGGCGGCGCCGGCGGCAATAGTAGGGGTGGCGGCGGTGATTGGCGGAGGAGGAGGTAGTGATGGCAGTGGTGGGTGGAGGTGATGGCGGTGGAGAAGGAGGAGGTAGTGGCGATAGTGGTTGTGGAGTGATGTGGCAAGTGAAATGAGATAAGTGAAACCAAGACACGTGAAACTAAAGGATAAATTAGAACTTTTAACTATGCAATAGAATGGTAATGGGTATTTATAGGGGAAGGTATGAATGAGAATTACCAATTTTTTGATAATCATCATTATCATGGTAAACAGTAACATTTATTCCCATGCTAAAGAGTAACCAAATACTCTTCTGTTGATAATGCAATCATTATTACCATTGCTGACATACTATAGGGTTGAATCAAACAGGATCTAAAAACTTTATAGCCTAATGATATGAATATTCCTTAGTGGAAAGTTGGGGGTTCCATCCCATTTCTTATAATTCAGGTTATTAGTCTCAGCCCTTGTAACTAAAAAAAAAAAAAAAAATCTATAAGAGAGAAACTAGGAAGGTAGACGGAAGCACAATATGTGAGTATTTGGAAAACACCCAAACCGTGGTTTCAGAAACTATTTTCCATAAGTCGAGATAAAACTCCTCTCACATACTTACCTTATAAATCATAAAAGTTATTCTCAGAAACTAATTCAAACATACACTAAGTAAGAACCGATGTAGGTGATATGATATATGAGGGAAAAAAGGGATGAGAGAGAAGAGATGAACATTATATTTGATCCAACCAAGCCACCTAGCATGCCCCCTCTGCTTCACTTCTGTGTTAGGTTTGGAGCGCTAGCTAGCAACGTACGTTGATGCTTATAATATATTTTATATATGTGATATATACGTGTGTATATATACATATATTTCACGTCTTGTCACACCAATCTGCTAGTCTTTTTTTTTTCTCCATTTTTTATTTTGTTTGGTTGCTTGATTGATTAAGGAAGCTCAGAAGAGGTCGCTATCAGATATAGGAAACGATAGAATGGCATGCTTTTTCCCATCCCCACTACCATACAATTAGAGATAGAGATATAGAGAGAGAGATGAAATCATCAGTATCGATCGGTCCCTGCAATATGATGAGGAATATTCACCATCAAAGGCCCTCTATGAACACTGCCATCACAGTTCCTTACTTTTGTACCTTTCTTATAATATGGAAACAAGGATTGTTTGCCAAAACAGTGAAAGATATATATGTGTGTGTGTGTGTGTGTGTGTGTGTGTGAATATATGATTCATGATGACTATTCTGACTCTACCTTGAACACTTACGATGATAATTCTTATGGCAATTTTCACAGTCTGATTTTTCACGATACATATAATATGAAACGGAGCCATGTGACGACAAGAGAGAGGGGGGAGTTGATTAATGTTGTAAAGAGAAAAGGAATAAAAGAAGGAAGTTAAAAACAAAAGAAGGGTCAATGTGAATTCACAATGAAAACGTATAAGGGATCACTTTCCTTCCAATTCCAAACAGTTTTTTTTCTTTCCCCCTTGTGTATAAAGCCATGTTCATGAATCCGGATCAGAACGGTCGATCTAGCCTGAAAACCGACGAACCTGCTAGTAAACCTGTCCGGTCTTTGTCACTATTTTTTTTTAAAATTTTCTTTAGAATTTCATATTAATAAGTCTAAAATCTTCAATTTCTCATCGATTTGGCCTTGGTTTAGCTCTGGTTTGACCTCGATCTAATCCACTGACCTTTAACTCAATATCCCGACTGATCTAATGTCCGATTCGGCTTTATAAACCTTGGTACAAAGTACTAACCGCAGTGAAGAAATGGATACGGCATGCAGTCACTTTCAAGAGTGTCCTTAATTAGGTACCCCATATTTCCCATATTCTTTTATTAGGTCACTTTCCTTAACCATTTCTATGTTAGTAGAATATTGCCTTGTTTCCCTTCTCCCAACCAGTAACATTAAAGCCACCTCTATAATCACTTTCAATTGCAACAAATGGAATTGAAATGAGAATACATTTTTTTCTTGGGCTGATGTAAGAAATTAAAAGGGTCACTTGAATAATATAATTTTGAGTGAAGAGAAGGAAACGGATTAATAAATTAATTCCCTAAATAGACATATAATGCACAAAAATGTGAGGACACTGTTCATTGTCCAGTGAGTTGTACGTTGTTGTCCTTAACCAATTCAACCAACAAAGGTTTTTTTTGGACGATGGAGACTCAAACTCACGTTTTGCTGATACTTTAATCACATGCAATACATGAAAAGATGACCACGTCTTCCAACCTTTTCATCTTAATTATTTTAATTAATGAATGCTGTTTTAATTATTACTTCAACCTGTAAACCTCCCAATAACTACTCCCAATTCCTCAGTCCTATATTTTACCTTCAAAACCTTTAACTCGAATAATAATTAACAACTGTGTATTGTATCTTCATTATGAAATAATACTATTTACCTATTTGAATAAGTTGGAGGGTGGCGAATTAGAAAGGAGAATAACAAGAATCGAGTTGGTCACATGCTACACATTGAAAAGGGCTTTGTTGGTTACAATAGGAGGGAGATGGGAGGCACCTAATTAAGAACCAACTCTAAGGTCAATTCATAATGATGGTTAAATCTCTTGCAAGTAATGAAAATACAGCTAGGGAAGATATTGACATCCAGGATATTACTTGTTAGCTAGTTATTATAATATGCACCTTAATCACTGCTACCTCGATTCCTTGTGTTCTGTGCTATCCATACGTAAACTTCTGGCAACTACTGCATTAATTTTGAGGACACCCACAACCTATCAGGAGATTTCTCTTTCGTTTTATTTTCGTTTTTTAGGGCCCAAAGCATTGAGGAGATTCGGTTCATAACGCTTACTGGGGAAGAAGTAAATCGCCTAAATGGGCTTTCATTTTCTCGCATCTGCATTAAGTCTTACCAAATACTAGCTTCTAATGTATAAAAAACAAATACTAGCATATAACTTACAAGTTATATCGAGACAATCACGTTGAACCACATGAGCACAACTAAGCTGGAATTTTTCACAAGATTAGAGGAAGACCGCGAGACCTCCTTGTTAGCAATTTATTATGAGATATTTGATTTTTGATGTGATTTACTTAACTGACCCCACTTAATGAGATAAAAGTATAAAACTTTGTTGTTGTTGTTGTTGTTTGAATTCAATGGTACTATGAATTCCGCAATGTTTCCATGGATGACTAGGGGAGTTCTTGCAAGCAAGCAAAGAGCATTTACCATCATCAATCAAGTTGTGAACAATGGATAAAATGACACCTCTTCACCGACCATACCTGTTTCATAACTCAACATTAAAGCCGATTTACAAATACAAACCAAGTTCATGTAAAAATCTAAACTCTCAAATTGGAACTGCAATGTTCCAATGCATCATCCTAGATAAACTAATGAATAACTGGTGCTATAAGCAGTGGACATAAAAAGAATGGGCTTAATTAGTGGACTTTCGCGGGTAAAAATTTTCAGGCAGTCCCAAGAACACGAACATGATACGGTGGCCCCCGACAAAAGATTGGCTCATCAGCAGAATTGGTCCTCGCTCGAGTCCTCAGGATGTCATTTGCATCATTGATCACTGCCGCAGCTGCAAGGGTATACTCTCCCGGAACAAGAAAATACAAGCAGAAGGATTGTTTAACTTCTTTAAGTGGGGGGATCTCCATAGTAATATCATTTAGAACACCTGAAAAAGGTAAATCAAGGCAGGTTCAGCGACTCTAAAAAAATTCAAGTTAACTGCTAAAACAACAAAAAAAGTACCAAATTACCGGTCCACAGAACAGTTGCCTTTGCCCCATCAACACAATTTTCCCCAGCTACATCTCTGCAAGTAATGTTGAGATTCATTTTAATCAAATCCTTTGTATTATTACGTACAAGAACCTCCATTGGCGTCATTTCATGTGCAAGCACAGAATCTTTTGATGGAGACTGCACATCATCAACATTGGATTCTTTTTCAGCTTCAGGCTTTTCTGAATCAAAATCATTTCTGACAAGCCTGAAGCCGAAGGTCAATGGATCAGGCAGCAGGACATCCATAATTGAGGTCTGAAGAGCAGCCTGGACAGCATCCTTAATATTCAACTCTCCAGAGCTATTGCGTCCTGAATGCCATCTAACTTTAATCCTAGATATAAGGTTCTTGATACAGGCATTAAGTTCAGCTTTAGTGTTCTTCTCTGAGAACGTTGTATTCCTGCCTCCACCACCACCGTCTGCCTGAACATCCTTCATGAAAAAGGAGTCATCAAGAACTGGTAGTTTAAAATGCTCAAGAGGCACTAGAACCCTGGCGGAGCAATCCCTATCTATTGTCGTTTTAGGATAGCCATATTCAGCAGCATCCTGATCACCAGAAAGATTGCCCTCATCGCTAGAGTTCTCCAGTTTGACAGTAACTCTAATATCAAACACAACATCAGTGGGGTTAGACAGCTCAAGTTCAAGAAATCGCAATCCCCAACTTCCTCTAAAAGGATCAATTTTCACCAATCTGTCCATTTTTGTCCGAGAGTCAGTATGCCCTCCGTCGGAATTACTATTTGTATCAGCCAGCTTGGGAAGATTCTCACCAACATGAGCAGGAAACTCCATTGAAAGCAGCCGGGCCTTGACAAAGGACAAGCCTGGCAAAACACAAATGTGCAAAGGAACAACAAGGCGCCTACCAGGGGGCACATTAGATCCATTACTGTGAGGATTGCCAGAGGTTTGCAATGGACCTAAAATGAAGAAAGTTGAATTAGCATTATTACCAAATATGGAAGACTAGTATGAGTTGATGGTCAGAGCACAAAAGACAATCAAACGACAAACTGACACAAGAGAAAAGTTTGCATGGAAGTATGAAAGCAGAGGGTCTAAATCTACTCCAAGATGGAAGCAACATAAGGCTCCCAAACCATTCATGCTGGACAAACAGCTAAAGAACAATGTCACTGCATTGACAAAAAGATAATGGGAAAAAAGACACCACCCCCACCCCAACAAATAATTAAAAAAAAGAGGCATCTAGCCAAGTTAAATTGTTAGAATCCAACATCAAAAGTCTATATTCAAACTGAATGTATGCTAGAGGAAGGATCCATGATCATTATACCTAATGCACGACGACAACTATTGGTAATATTTTAGAGAAAATACCAGCATAATGTATCAATAATGACGGGCAGATTCCATCTTTAACATGTCTCATAATGCTTCCGGAGGCACTCTTCGCAGCACTGGTATCTGGATCCACCAAACCAACCTGCCAAGCTCTCAAGGTCACTGGTAAAATCACTTCTGCTCCAGGCTTCAGGGGGAGGCAAGACTTTAAAGTTTCAAAAGAATATGAAAGCACAGCATCTTGATTTTTTCCTGACACAGAAATATGTGCCTGCTCGATTGGAACTGTGCCTGCATTAGCAAGACATATCCATACATCACGAATTTCACCTTCATACAAAATGATGGCACCATCACCCCCAACAACACGTGACACCAGCAGTGGAAGTGGTGGCACAACAGAAATATTAGGAACAGACACATTTTTTAACTTAGGAGATCCACAGCAGCGGAAAGGATCAGAGAGGACAAGTCCTTGCGCTGCCCCAAGAAGCAGATTGTCAACATCTTTAAACAGGTGTTCAGTAACAACACCAAAACAATGAACAATGCACCCGGGAACTGAAACTACTCCCACAGATGTTGGGATTCCTGGTAAGGTGATCACTTTTGATGAATTAGGTGGAAGGCTTACACTCACAGGGAAAGCATCAAAATTTCCTGAATCCACGGACAAATAGATGCTATCAACCTTCACATCGAAGCCACATGGATTTGCCAATTCCACCAAGACCTGGACAAGCTCTCCAACAACCCAAATAAGCTCCTGCTTCTTAACATTATTGGACTCTCCTTTGCTAAATGGTGTATAAATGAAAGGGCCTGAAGGAGCAGAACCTGCCCACCAGTCTTCCCTTGCCGTATTACGTTTTACAATGCCCATTTGTGTTGGATGGAGGGGAAAAGAATGCAACCTGAAAGCAATCAATGATCAAATGGCTGCCTGAGTATGTTGTCCAAAATTTGCATCATTAAACATGAATATCATAGACCAAAAAAATGCAATATGGTTCCTACTAAGCAATATTCCATGTTCTCAAAGGATTCGGCAAGCAAAAAGTGCATAAACCCTCCAGTTATTCTGATCCACTGTTAACCAGCTATTGCAGCTCCAACTGTAGTTCATAAGAGTAGAATTGCATATAGAAAATTTTCATTCAAGTGCAAATCGACCAGATTTGCACTATGATGCCTATTTGATGTGACAAAGTTTATGAAAAAATACTAATAACAAAATTGGTACTTTAAAACAAAGCAGGAGATATTATTAATAAAAATGTAGAAACAAACATTTTTCAGTGAAGCAATAAAATCATTTTACAAATGGAATAGGCCAAAATACAACAATACAAAATAAAAAGCAACTCATTACAACTTCTGAGCTGATAATATTTGGCCACTAGTAGTTATATGTAAATATTTGAAAACAAATTACCTCTGCTGATAAATTTGATTGTTTATTCTGGCTTATTTTTCTATGGAAATGAAAAGATATCCTTATTCATAATGCAAAATGCAGGCAAAGACAACATAAACAAATAAACACCTTATAAAAGGTAAGGCAGGATCAGCGCAACGAGTCCCTGGTGGCAGCCTTTCAGCTGAATTTTTAAGCGCACTAGCTAGGCCATTTTGCCCCACAGGAGTAATTAGAGGATAATAAGATCTGAGTAGTCTAGCTGCTGCGCTCCATGCAGCAAGAGGATCTCCAGCACGAACAGCAGAGAGTAGAATTTCTCTTAATACCACCATTTGAAGGGTACTCCAATGAGACTCAAATAGTGAGACTGCTGATTGGGGATACTTTTTCCCACTATCTGCATTACTTGATCCGATTCCCTTCTGTGAAGAACATGACAACTTTTATTAAAAACAAGAACAGAGTGAGTTATTTAAACCTATTCAAAAGGTCTCAAAACAATCAATCTCTTTACTAGTCTCTGACTTTGTGCAAAATTGTCATTCAAGGCTTTTCATCCCTACAATTAGTAGAATAAAATAAAACCGTTCTTTTAAAACTTGCGTATTTGAGGAGAAAATTGTCAAGAATGACAAAAAAACTACGCAAGACATAGATTAAGCAACAAACAAAACGGCATGGTTTATATAACAGCTGTTTGACTGGGAAAAACAACATTCATTCTTCTGCCAGTCCAAGGCTTGACAAGAAATCTTCAGATTTCCTGCATGTCTGTTCCCATTTATTGATCTAAGCTAATGATTTTTCCTTATCTCTCGAGACTACAGGAAATTAACATTACATAAAGATGATAACCTAGATTACAGAAGTTAACATCATAAAAGTTGATAGCCTAGCCATGCAAGCATATAGGTAAATTGAAAACCACTATACTTCATTCCATATCTTTAATTTCAAAACCTATCCATCTCTCATAAGACAATTTTCACTAAATTGTAGAGACTAGTTCCTTTACCAAGAGTCAAAATATTCACTATCAAAAGTAGCAATTCCAAATAACAAATGGATCTACAGATAAACCCCTCAGTGGCTCTGATTAAAGGTAAGTAGCACAAATCAAACAGATAGGTTACAAGGTGGATAAACTCTCCTGCTGTATGTTATGTCTTTTTAAGTTTCATTTAATAACCAGATTGAAACGGTGGATAGTAGGCTCTCTATTCTTGCTTGCTATGCAAAGTCCTGACTTATGGTTGCCCTCATGCCTTACCACCTGAAAATAAGCCTGGAGTTGTGAAAACGAACGTCCATCTTGGAGTTGTAAGCAATGGTGAGGATCATGAACATTTGATAACCCTCATATCTCACAGGTAAACTTCTATAACCAGCAACAGCCTTGACCAGAGTAATAGCTTTAACCTCAAAGTCAAGGAGTGGGTAGAGGGTAGTTGTTTCAAACACAGTTAACAAATCCAATATATGAGTGCCTATGCAGCATTTCAATGAACAATGTAAACTTCAATTGCGAAAAAAAATGATCATTTCTCAGTCACTAATTAAAGAAGCATGCCACTCATATAAATAGGTTTCCTGAAGGGTGGCACTTGTAAACTCACGTGAGGTGGAGAATTCTCAAACACTGATGCTCTACTTTGAACATGATACGCTTTAGTGGTCAGTGCCAAAACTTGCAAAGCACTAATTGCAGCCAATCGATTATCTTGCTGCAGATATAACTGAGCAACCTGCCTTGTAAAAAAAGCAGCTTTTCTCTCATAACCAAGGCTGCCATATAAACGAGCTATTTCAACAAACAATATGAGTCTATCACTGGCATCTATTAAAGATTTAGCACCATCTGCAGCATTAGTCAACAACTCCGTCACCTCCTTGGCCTGCTCTCTCCTGTACATAAAGAGAACTCAAATGAAATTTGACAAAAATTTAAAATAATGGAAACACATTGCTGAACATAACACAACACCACAAATGCCCTCGAAGACTAGGGAATATAACGCATGTTTCTGTCAATGGTACATGTTGAGGTACCCAATGTATATAACTTCAACAGTTTTTATGCAACAGGTGTATGAAATCCCACAGCCTTATGAAAGTCAAACAACTGAGACAGAATTTATAAAGGTACAAGTACATGACATCTGCAAGCTTGAAAAATTAACTGAAGATTCTATGCATAAAGGACAAACATGTCACATTTATCACATTGTAAAAGTCTGGGAAAAGCATCTACCTGCAAAGAAACCTTGCCAATTTCAAAGTAGCTTCAAGTTCAAAACTTAGGGGAGAGACCCTGCACAATATAAGAAAAAATAGTTAGATAACTGTGCAACAGGCCTAAAATGCCAACAATTGAAACAATTCAGAATAAGCAAATCATATCTTCCACAAAGATTGGCCAACAGAACTTCAAAGTACCTCTGAGCATTATCTTGTGACTTTTTGTAATTCAAGATCACACTGCTGTAACGGTATCTAACTTCATCCTCCAAGATTGAATCTTTCTGGCCCATGCGATCAATCTAAAACCATAAATTATAAAGTCATTTTTCTGGGCAACTTTGGTCATTATTTGAATTTCTTTCCTTTCGTTTTGGGTTTTGGAATTCCCATCACATTCTGAAAGGAATGATCATATTTCTGTGATAACGAATGAAATGATCGTTCAACCCTTATCTCCTTTGGTGATTAATGATGTGTTTTGAAGTTTGAACACTAACTAAGGTTATGCGAGATGGTACCATTTATTATTTATTCTCCTTCTTGAATTAATGGCTTGTTACGTGTAGACTTTTATCTTGGACTGTGGTTATATACTTATAAGGGGAATACTGCTGCATTTAGGAACTACTGCTAATGCTGGAAAGATTGCATGTTAGTTATCACCTACTGCATTATGAGAATATAAATTCTCATAATGGAAAGATTGCATGTTAGTTATCACCTACCATTTATTATTTATTCTCCTTCTTGAATTAATGGCTTGTTACGTGTAGACTTTTATCTTGAACTGTGGTTATATACTTATAAGGGGAAGACTGCTGCATTTAGGAACTACTGCTAATGCTGGAAACATTGCATGTTAGTTATCACCTACTGCATTATGAGAATATAAAGTCTATATAATTGCCATCAAAAGAGATGTAGTGGCAGAAGGTGGTACTAAAATGTAGAAGTAATTACCAGCAAGGCACAAACGCTCCCCTCCAGTGCGCCTGCATGCCAGAAGTAATCGCCGGTCAACCGGGCAAGCTCCACTGCAGTAGAATAATGGGCATTTGCATCAACTGGCGATCCGGCCAGCAAGCAATAATCACCTGTTGTCTTCTGTGCACGCCCAAGCCTTCGTTTTTTGGCCTTGATGACCTAAATGTATAAACCAAATTTCAAGATGAATTAAGTATATATTGCCACAGAAAACAGCGGATAGAAATGGAAACTAGAACACTACTTCGAGGACGAAAAATATACGATGCAAATAATTAGGACACCTAAACATGAACCTCCTCTGAGCTGAGACTCGCTTGAGAATCCAAAGGGGTCTTGAGTATGGTGCCTGAAGATTCAGCCTGAAGCACCCATTTTTCGAATTCCATCAACAACGAGGCAGCAACTTCTTGCATCATAGTATTCAAGTGGAACTCCAGTGTTTGACGATCAGCAGGGGGAAACAACCTTAAATTACCGCCCTTTTTACCTCCATCCTCAAGCTTCAATCAAAACATAGGATAATTAAACAAAAGAAACAGATCCAATAAAATACTCTATTTTTCCCGATCCACCATTTTATGTTCCAACTGACCAAGAAGAGTAAAATGCACATATAGGAACTCCCACCTGCGAATCATCTGGGCAGAATGCAAAGCAGCGAGCGACAAGCGATGAAGGGTAAGACTTGCAGGAATTCGAAAATTGTTCGATGACAGAATCAAGATCGGGCGAGGAAGGGCAATGGCAGATGCCTATGACCGCCAGGGTCTTACGATGAGATTGGAAGTCCTCCCATGGGCTTGGTTGCGCCCCTCCCAGAACAAACTTAAACTGGAGGAACCCCGAGTTCCATGGCTGATTAGTGAACGGTGATTTCTGGTGCTCTGTGTAGAAGGAGCTGATTGCCGAGAGTGGTATCCTGTGTAGAGGAAGCAGCATAGAATAATAGTCCCGCAGCATATTCGACGGCACCGTCCCGATCGGCAGTACCGCCACCTGGATCCTTGCCGAGCTCTCAATGCTAACGTCCGGCTCCATCGCAGGATGGTGGAAACCCTCCACCGGATTCAGTGAGCGAGATCAAGTTTTGTGTATGCGAGTCGAAGACATGAAATGACAAGTGTACCCTTCAGCAATGCGTAAATGACTCATTTGCCCACATCGTTTCCTCCTTGGCGCTCTTCTCGGGGTAAGTGCACCGGCCCAGTGAAGGGAACCGCGAGACCAGAGAATATTTTTTTTGAATAATCGATGTCAAAATCTGTAGCAGCACTCTGTTTCTTTATTGAATAGCTTCAAGCTTCGTTGGTGCTATAAGAGAGGAACAGCATCAGCAGCTCTCTTTGCTCACCTGCCAATCCTTTTCCACTAGGTTCACTTTCAGCCACTGAGGGTGCTTGATACCGATCATCTTGCCCTATTCACAGATAGGGAATAAAATATCTCGCTTCCTTCCCGCTTACCCTGTGAATGGTTTCACAATCATGTCAGAGAAGGAAGAGAGCAGACCTGTAGCTCGGAATGATGTGCTTCGCCTTCGAGGGATTCTTGAATCCTTCTCTCAAGTAGTATCAATCACTTCTCGTACACTATTTTGTTATCTCTTCTGATTTATTTACCTTCTTATATTTTAGTTCCTGATAACCTGGAGGGAGTAATTTTGTACAACTTTGGAACCTAGATAAATGCGAACAATTTACGCATACATACTGATTAACACAACTGAAATATTGGCTACGTTGGATTATAAATGAATGTTTTGAATTAAGTTTTGGGGAAAGTGAGCAACTAGGGAGATTGATGTCTGGCCTGGTAAAAACAGAAGGCTTATTGTTAACTGTCCTGATTTTAATTTTATACCTTGCAGCTGAATGAAGCTGAAGATTCCCACCAATATGAAAATACCATCCCTGAGCTTGTTAAGCTCCTGGATTCTGTATTTGATGCTGCTCTATCTGATCCTGGCAATGAACAGGAAGAGAACAATGCATTTGAAGTTGTCTCTGAGATCTATCGAAATATCGGTTCTCCATCACTTGATCAGGTGGGTTCACTTAAGTATCACGTTATAGACTTGTGAGTTACTATTTGAACATCGAGAAGACATGTAAATTGGTAGCATCTTGATTATCTCATTTGATGATGAGAGCTTTTTAATGGACTAATGGTGAGAGATAAAATGTTTATACCATACCTTAACCCGTTCTTTACTTTTAGGATGTCTTATTTGAAGCTTGCAAAGTCATTCTTCGTGTACGATGGTCAGTGATTTTAATTGATCGCGTGTTGATGTGACAGGCACTTGTAGATGCGCTGTCATTCGAATTGCCCAAGGCTGTTTCAAAGTTTGCTGCCGTATCACTTAGATTATCAGACATGGCTATAAGCATAATCGATCGGCTTATAGTGATGTGTGGTCCAAGGGACATGCTTCCAATTCTTTGCAATGTAAGTTGTTATTTATTTATTTGAATAAATTTTATATATATAATTGATATATTCCTTGGTCACATAGGCAGAGGTGAAGTAGGTTAGTTGTGTCACCTTATGCTTTTTAATATATAGCTACAGTTACAAATACACCCTCTTCTGCTCTTCTGTATAGTGTTGATTTAGACTGAGATCCTGTCCTTCCTAATTTAGGACATGTTTATTAAACCCCAAGATTTCCATAGGCATATATTTTAAATTTCTCCTCCTTCAAGCCCCACTTCTTTTAGACTCAAATGATGTATCTATCCTAATGGAAAAAATATTGACTTTCTCATTATCATGTCATAGTTGCCTGCCAAGATTCACTGGTCATTACAACTGCCACCTAGCTTTAACTTTTTGGGTTTGTGTCCTGATCCTATGCTGCTGCTGATTTCGTTATAGCAGGCATTAGGCTACTCGAGTAAGATGACCGAAGCTTCTGCTTATGTTATCCCTCCTTTAAGTGGGCTCTCGAAAGGTAATCCATTGCAGTGAAATTTCCAATCAATTAGGTTTATCAATAAACAAAATTTCAATTATTGAGTGGAATAAATGAAATTGTAATTTGTGTTCAATAATCGGATGCATTTTTTCAACCTACTGTTTGTTACCGTGGAACTTAGCAACTTACCCCCTAGCTGTAAAGGATTCCTCCCATGTTCTGAGTTCAGACCCCTACCTCCCTGGTTTGTTTTTCAATTCACAGCCTGAACTGCACCCAATTTGGGAATTATATAATGAACTGTGGACAACTGAATCCAACGACAATTGAATTTTTCATAGTTGTTGAGAAAAGTTGAAGGAAGTCATCGTTTGTTTTTCCTGTGCTTTTGCTTACGACAGAATTGAAAGTGTCAACTTGAAATAAGTTTTAAAAGGTTACATGCCCCGACATGTTCGCAGCATTTGGTCATACATCCAAGTGATGGATGAAAAGAGATTCTTGCATGAAAGGGTGCACTAGTATCACACATCTATTTCTTTTAATCTTATGTCTGGCTGTATTTAAATTTTGAAGCCAATTTTCATGTAAAATTTTATTCACTGTCAGTTTGTGTTTTCAGTCTTCATGTCTATTCAGAGGCGTCAGTTTGAGCAAATAAAAGAAGCCATTCCTATCATTCTTAATGTTTTGAAGAATATGTCTTTACAGACAGATGAAGCAGAACTTGAGAGTGTGTATGGCAAAGTTGTGGAGATCGCCAATTCTATATATGCAATTTGCACTAAGATGGTTTGTGAATTGTAAATCTCCCATTTTCTTAGGAAGGCTTCTATATTACGAATTTATATGAAATGTTTTCTTACAGTTTCTTTTTCGGTTAAAAAAAATCAGGAGTATGGTATGAATGAGAAGCTTTGTGCTCTCCTAGGTCTCTATGCGCTGCAATGCATGGTCTGTATTTCTTTACTGATCTAAACTCAGATTCTTATTTGTATTTATATGCCTTCTATATTTCGGAATCCATTTGACTTCATCTATTTTTATAATTGATATGTTATGGTGCACTGTTAAAACCCAGGCTCTTCTTTCAGCCAGTGCAAGCTATAACTCTTCAACTAGTCACTCATTGGTCGTACAACTATCACACGTTATTTCATTTTGTGGATTATCATATCTGAATCTCCTGACCAGTTACAATGTCAACATAGTGGCTAGCTTCGTATTTGGAGGTAGTAATCTTAGGTTATTGTATGCCTGATATTTATTTATTACCATTAGGAAGCGAGCAGCCAAGCACCTTTTACCTTTCCTAATGTTTTATATTCCTCCCCCTTCATTATCCAGAGGATAAAGATGACTATATGGGTTGTCTATCACATGTCAAACATGGCGCTGCTCTTTCAGGTTTGCAAGGAAATTTGCTGTTATCGATCTATTGCCTTTTCTTTCATGCATTTTTCCTTTTCGCTGACCAGTAAAACTCCATCCTTCCAGTAATTTGGGGGTATGTCTCAAAAGAAGTTTCTGAAGCTACTAAAGAAGATTTAGATGCCATCAAGAATGAACTTCGTTGTACTCAGGCCAAAAGGTGGGAAGCACTAGGAACATTAAAGCAAGCACTTTCCTTTGTTAATCTGCCGTGGGAGTTGAAGAGACATACCATCAATTTTTTGCTGTGTGTCATCGATGGGCATGTATCCGATAAATATGATGATGGACTTCATGAGTGGTCAACTTATATGCCTAATGTTTTCTCAGCTCTGCAGGTGGTTCACATAGATTCCTGATTGAATTTTGTGTGCTAATGCTTACTCTTCTTTCTCGCTGTATGAGAAAAGGAAAATCCTGATATATTATCTCTGACGATCAAACAATATTATTCAGGCTATCAATATGGTTATCATGTGCGCCCCGGACACGGAATATAGGAAGAAATCGTTTGATCTGCTAAAAAGGGTGAGTTTTTTTTTTACCTGAAAAAAGGGCGAGTTTCAAACTTTATACCATGCCTTTTTAAGTTGAAAGTATTGATAATTTTCATAAAATACGAGATGTGCATCATTCAGAAGTGAGAAAATATGATATTTCTTAAGTCCCTCGATGTTTAAGCACATCTTTCTAAAGAAATCTTTGATGCCATTATTTTTATGCCACTCAAAAGCTAGGTACTTGATGATATTCCCATTTCTCAAAGGTTTGACATTTTGCAATCGTTGATCAGAGACACCAACTCTTCCTCCATGGTAACTCTCCTAAACAACTTTGTTGAACTTTTTGTTCTTTACTTAAATGACTGTCTAATGTTACTGGCCTGTGATTTTCTGGAGATTGCCATTCTCATCGATCTAGTTAGGAAGGAAATGCACATGGAAGTCTGCCATAGCACACCAACAGAAAATCAAGTTCCAAACACAGAAGGCAAAGCACGTCCAAATACATCATGTTGGACTCCTGCTGTCCTTGAGTTGGTGGAGTTGGTTCTAAGACCACCACAGGGGGGCCCTCCTTCCCTCCCTGAGCAGGGTGATGCGGTATTCTTACCTTTTAATGGATTCTTGTGATTTGTGTGTGTGTGTGTCTTTGGGTAGATAGTTCTTGTTAAAGATTTCAATACTGGTTGGTTTTAGTGCAGCTTTTTGAGAATGCCTTCCTTATTTGTCTCATTTCCGTTTTGAATTTTCAAATAATATCAAAGTGAGTGTTATGAGCTACTGAAACTCGTGTATCCCCCAGGTTTTATCAGCCCTCAACCTATACAGATTTGTGCTGATGACTGAATCTGCAGGTAGGTCGAACCAAAGCCCTGATTAGTTTGAAAGTGTAATTTTTTTTTTTTTTTTTTTGGTGGGTGGATTTTGATAGCAGAGTTAAATGTAATTTAAAAGTCTAACATGAAACAGGGAAGACAAACCACACTGGAGTTGTGTCTCGGAGCAGTCTGCAGAAAGTGTACAATGAATGGCTGCTTCCTTTGCGTACCTTAGTGACAGGCATAGTGTCAGAGAATCAAAACGACTATGATCCGCTTTCAGTTGACACTGTATGTGCCCTGAATCCTCTCGAGTTGGTTTTGTATCGTTGTATTGAGCTTGTGGAAGAGAAGCTGAAGCAATCCTCATGAGCTGTAATTTTCAATTATTAATTCAACTGTGTTAGGAATTCTGAAAATTAAAGTCATATAAACTTTCTTTTTATTTTGTTTTAGATGATAATAGGGAATCTATGTCACCTGAACTAATTTATTATTAGTATATTTATTACTTCTTTATCCAAATTTATTTCAATTAGTATCGATCTCGAGTCCTGTATTCAATTCAGTGGCTTCATTAGCATTTATGTCTAGTTTTTTCCCTTAATTTTTTTCACTTATGTTTAGGTTTAAAGGAACTAACCATGTGTCGTTGAGTGTGCCAGCTGTTGTTATTTGGCAGTTTGGGGACATCAAGTTGACATTTGAAGTTTTGAGGAAATGAGGCAATGTTGTGAGTAGGAGATATGTTAGTCCCGTATTTAATATAATATATATTTTATAATTCAATTTTTTCATTAAAATGGATCTTATATTAAAAATTGAGAATAGTATACTCCGTACTTCATTGAAAAGATGTATACAGCTATTAGTCTCTCTTGTCTCATTATTATGGATGTGTTTTCCCAATCAAAGGATGCGACACTGCCCTGCTTCTGCATTTTCATATGGTTCACGACTCTGACTCATGATGGAGTTGGAATCAATGCGTACCAAATTAATTAAAGAAGCAGATAATTAAAACAGGACATGTGGCCAAAATATAATGAAATACTAAAAAATAAAAAGGGACAAAGGCGAGCTGTTCCATTCTACTATTGGTGCTCTATACTTACTCCATCCCTCCAATCATTTATGCCCCCAACCCCAACCCCAACCCCTTCCATTGCCTTCCCCTATACCCCACCATTTCATTAAAATGACATGATCATGTGATTCCAACAACATTAACTATTGCTCTTGCCATCATATTCATTATTTATAGGCAACTAATTATTCCCCATCAAAATTTAACCTCCCATTTAACAATTTAAAGTGCAAGTTTTCAAGGTATCATGATCATATGAGTTTGCCCCATGTGTAACGTTTTTTTTTTTAAACTAGACAGATTACCCCGTGTGATATGCACGGGCCTTTTAATTAAAAAGGAGAATGGAAATTATTTTGGGAAAATGACACTAAGATCTCAAATAAGGAAAATAATGTCAGTAAAGTCTCATAGTTTGTTAATGATAAGTGAAAGAGCAATCATTGACAATCTATATGACTTTTCTAATATTATTTTTGTTAATTGAGACCTTAGTGTCATTTTCTCAATGATTTTTAAATTTGGAATATAATTTTAGTTAGTGTTTACAAAAGGTTGAAAATATGAAAATAAAGAAGATAGTTTTAGTTAGTGATTACAAAAGGTTAAAAATATGAAAGTAAATGACATGTGACCCAAGTTAATAAAAGCTAGGTACGTTATTTATGAGCACCTATAATTCAAATTAAAGATGAAAATAAATGAGCTTGAGTTTACAATTGTTAGGTATTGAAAAAAAAAAAAAACGTTAAATAATACATTTTTTAAAAAATTTTAACATTATTTATGGCGGTTGATTGAGCATTCAATATCCTAAGTTCAAAACTTATCCATAACTGATGTAAATATGGACCACAATTTTTTGGTCAGGCTAAAATATGTTTAATACTTTGTCCCATTATTGTTATTTTTCCTTCTTTACGTATAATTAAGTGATTTTTTTGGGAATAATGATAATATAAGATATATGATTATATGTATCTAAAATGTATGTACTAAATTGTGCCAATTATAACCATGTTAGTGAGATATGTGATATGCTCGTAGATTAAATATCAAATTTATGCAGTCCTTGATAAAAATCACATGTAAACATTTATTAGTTTGTAATCCAAACGAAACAAAGAATGCCAAAACAATATTGGATTAAAATACATTTATTATATTATGCACACAAAAGTAAAGCTGCAACAAAGTTAGCGTGGTAATATACTAATATATGAAGTTAAGAATGAAAGTGAAGCAAGTAACAGAAGACGGAGGTGCGGGGAGCATGATCCCCTGAGCCGCACCCTCAGCGACGAAACTTTTGAGAAAGTACGTTGTCGTTTACTCAATCGTCGGTTATTGCGTGCAAAACGACGCTGCCCCAATGCCCTCCCACATATACTAACAAATACTCCTTGTACATAATTACATAATTGTACTAATATACATGTAATAATTCTTAATATAAGAAATGAGACAGAAATTGAATTCAGACAGATGGCAACTTGGAGATTGGCTGATTGGGGGCTCATTTTCAAACTTAAAAGTCCATAATCCACCTAACACATGACAAACGCTTATTTCTTCTCTTTTACTTTTTCTTTTTTTACATAAAGGGGCAAGTTAAAACTGAAGTCTACAAATAAAATAAAATAGTTTAAGCTTGTGTTTGACATCGTTTATTTTTGGACAATAAGTTTTTATTACGCAAGTCGTGATAAAACTCCTCTCACATACTTATCTCATATACCGTAAATCAATATTTATAAATAGTCATAAGTAAAAAAATAAACTATTCCAAACAAATATTTAGTTAACAATATGTCAACACGCTACAACCATAATGAGGTTTTCATAGAGTCATCATTTTTTCAGTGCATTGATGAGCGTCCTTAGCCAAAAATTTGCACATTGAATGGCTTCTTGTGGAGTATATCGGATCTCGATATCCCAATTTGAATATATGTTCGTCTGGGATAGTTTATTTTTAAGCAATAAGTGTTTATAAATCATGATTTACAGCATACAAGGTAAGTATGTAAGGGAAGTTTTATCTCGACTTACGTAATAAGTACTTTTAAAAAATAAGCTAATCCAAACATAATTTATATCATATATTTCTCCCTTGGATAATTTATCTTGCTATCTCCCATTAGCAAGTGTAACAAGTTTGTATGGGCTAGAATCTTCTTTTTTTCATAATATGAACCCCTCCCAGCAGGCCTTCCTTTTTCAAACCAATGTTTTCTTTATTTCATATATAGAAATTTTTTTCCTCTTTTTCAGAGTATACATAATATTATGGGAAAATCTTGAAAAAGAACTTTAAAATTGTAAAATGCCATATCAATTTTTTTCACAAGAGTTAATTAGAAAATGTCAAAAATTGATTGGCGATTCCCAACCTTTTTTTAAAAAAAAAAATACTTGAATTAGAATTTTGTGAATTCTAAGTTCTTTTTCTAGAATCTTCCCTGATATTATTGGCATGTAACAAAAGCACTGTGGAAGGAACCGTGCGTGATTGGGCGACTGAAATATGTTTTTTTTTTTTTTTTATAGTACATGAAAAAACTATAATAACCTCAGGAATTATTCTCCTGAGTCAACAAACAGTCTAAAACTATTCTTATCAGTAAATAACAAGTTCATAATAGTTGTAGGGGGCGAATCAGTGATATGGAGATCCATCGCCATATTCCAAGCTTCCTTTGTCATAGCATCTGCAACTGTGTTAACATCTCGATTACAATGAAGCATCTCCACTTCCCAATCTCTGTCCATCAACGTGCGAACTTCCATGATAAGGTGAAATATGTATTATACTCATAAACTTTCTACTCAACCCTGATGAAGTGATTGCTAGTAATGAAAGGCTTTTTGGCAGATTATTCGGGGCTTATTAGCCTTGGAAATTAGCATTACGACGTGTTTGGTATGCCAATAATTATGAAATCTTATTCCAACAATTGGAACTTCCCCGCCAAGTTAAACAAACGGGGGAAAAACGCACAGTTAGATTATGACGCTGCTATGAACTTCTTCATGTTCACACCCATAATCATAAAAAGTCAATACTCCCTCTGTTCTTAATTATAGAACATATTTATCTAACTTAAAAAAAATTAAGGATGATAGTTAAATTAGTTAATTATATTTATTTTCGTAAAATACCCTTATTTAAAATTTAAAATGACATCTAATTATGTTAATTCTTTATTTTTTTCTTGTACCTCTCCTGCTTCACACACGACTTCTCCAAGCTCTCACATAATCCGGCGTTGTCAATCTCCTTCAATAACTTCCGATTTACTCTTATTAAATTATTATCGTGTTTAATTATTATTGAGAAAGTATCAATAGAGAGTATTTTAGGAAAAATTGATAAAAATTAGAATTTTATCCTATAATTAGGATTAAAATAAATTCTTAAATATTATCCTATAATTAAAATCGGAGGGAGTAATTAATTCCCGGCTGTGGAAAATAATTTCCCCATTACTCCATCATTATTATCCCTAATGCGAGGTGTACTCACTCACACCTGCACATATTTCTTTGAACGGTACCCAAGAAAGTTCGAAAAAGGTACCAAAAATATCCACGACATTTATTACTATCGGTTATTTAGCATAAGAATTATTTGATTTTTTTTAAGAGATTAAAAAAATTAATTAAATTATATTAAAATATTTATATTTATTATTTTCCTTCAAACTAATTTACTTGACTTATAAATTTATATATAATTTAATGATGGACAACATATACTATGATTAAATAGAATTTAATTTTTTTTACCCCTCTAAAAAAAAGTTCAACTTACTTTTATATGAAACACCTAAGGGAGTAATAAACACGCTCAAGTGATGATGGACACATAATTTCATATTATTTGAAAGCGGGTTTTTAAATTTTAAAGCCTACACAGAAAGTATATGCGAGAAGAAGAAAGAATGATATTGGTTTAGATTTAAAATGGATTAGAAAAGGGTGTGTTATTATTCTGTGTCATCAGAGTTCGCCAAATAATAACAAGTTCAAGTTGAACAGTGGATCTTTCATAGGAATGCTTTTTTTTTTTTTTAAAAAACATTGATTTAGTGGGGAGGGCAATGCATTTATTTAGATTATAAAGTGAGGGAAAAAAGGGCAGCAAAAGTCCATGAATTGTCACCCCCTTTTCCTTCTGCCTAGAAAACCAGAAAGTGGAGTTTCGAAATATCACACAAACAATGTTTTTTTATTTAAAACAAAAAAAGGCGACAAAAAAAAAAAAAGGACGAAGGAAGGAAGAAAGAAATAGTGCAAAGAAGGATAGAATAGAAGGGAAAGACCGGAAATCGAAACATTACAAAAAAGTCTCTCTGATTTGTGTGCGAGTGTGTCTCTCATATCCTTCCCTTTTCTGCAATATCTATCCCTATCTGGAATTGATGTGTTGGTATTAGGACGCTCCAGAAAAATACAATGAAGACCAATCTTCTTCCGTTTCTGCTTCTCCTCCTCCTCCTCCTTCTTCTCGACCCCATTTCTGTTTATGCTGCTGCAGGCCCTCCTGCTTCAATGTCTGCTTCTTCCCCAGGTTCACTTCTCATACTCTCTCCACTCTCTCACTCACCATTCTTCATCATATCTCTCTCTTCGGGTCCTAATCCTTTTTCAAATTTGAATTTGCAAAACCGAACTCCAACATTTAATGCTGTAACTACTAGGTGGATTCCACATTTATTATCTGTCTTTTTATTATGTATTTATTACAATTATTTTGTTTGGATCCCATCCATCTTCTAAATCTGAGTGGTTGAATATGTGAGATTCCCTCCATTTTGACGATGCTTCCTGCGTTACACGCCCCATATCATCCAGTTACACAGGTGGAGAACGAAGAACACCATATGGATTTACACAGGAAGATGGTAATAGCGCTCGCTGTTGTCAGTACAGCGCTTGTCGCTGTCACTTTTTGCTTCTTATGCTTCTGGATTTACAGTAGGAAGCATCTATCCAAATCCAATAGGAAAAGCGTTCCCAACCCAGGTAGTACTAATTATTCAATCTCTGTATTGCTTCACAATCATGGGTGTTAGAAAATTAGGAAAGTTCAACATTTTATAGCATTGTGATGTGGCTGATATGATATTTTTCTTCTCTGTTCTCTGTTCTGTTTCAAGTCCAACAAGATGCTGAGAAAGGGGTTGCACTTGCTCCATTTTTGAGTAAATTCAGTTCTGTAAAAATGGTTGGGAAAAAAGGGTCTCTCCCAATCATTGATTATAAGCAAATAGAAAAGGCAACCGACAATTTCCAGGAAAGTAACATCTTGGGGCAGGGTGGATTTGGATGCGTATACCAGGCTCGGTTGGATGATAATCTAGATGTTGCAGTCAAGAAACTGCACTGTGAAACTCAAAGTGCTGAGAGAGAATTCGAGGTACTTGTCGGTTAATAATCACTCTTCTCCTCCTCCTCCTTATTCTTTGTTATAATCAATCTCTCGTATTTACTAGTGATATGAAATTGCAGAACGAGGTGAATTTGTTAAGTGAAATTCGGCATCCAAATATAATCTCTATACTCGGTTGCAGTGAAAATGAGGACAAGAGGTTCATTGTCTATGAATTGATGAAAAAAGGATCCCTGGAAGCTCAATTACACGGTAAAAGCAAAAAAAATTAATGATCTGATGCTTTATTTCCTTCTGAGTAAACAGATTTAACTGAGATTGCAGTTTTCCAAATATTGCTCATGTTGAAGGACCGTCTCATGGTGCGGCATTGACTTGGCATATGAGAATGAAAATTGCTCTTGACACAGCAAGGCAAGTCTCTTCCATTCAGTTTCTGATATTTATTAATGCCCTTTGATTCCTACATCATTAACATATTCAAATACTGTTTGTTGACCAGAGGATTAGAATACCTCCATGAGCATCGTAAGCCTGCAGTGATCCATAGAGATCTGAAATCATCTAATATCCTTCTAGATGAGAACTTCAATGCTAAGGTGAAAAATTGGGTGCACCTAAGTTCTTAGTGTTAATCATATTAAAATCATACGATATTTTTTTGACCATATCGGAGTAACCAAAAGTTCTCTTTTTTGTGCTGGATTCAGCTGTCTGATTTTGGGCTGGCCATAGTGGATGGGTCCCAGAGCAAGAGCAACATAAAGCTGTCAGGCACATTAGGGTACGTTGCACCCGAGTATCTCTTAGATGGTAAGCTAGTCAATTCACTTTGGTAAATGAGTTGTTATCATTTCACGACAAATGCGTTGGTGTGTCTGACAACGTTGCAAAAACCAGATCCAAAAATATTGTTTCTTTTAAATGTTTGGAGCCTTTGGGGAGAGTTAAATGATGTCATGAGGTTTTGGATGGGTTTGAATTTTGAAACATATGATCTGCCCTGTGTGGATCTGGTTCTCTTATTGGCCATCTACCTCCCCACTTTGTATATTGCTTAATTCGATTGCTAGTTAGATTGGCAGGAGACGACCTCATAGGTCATATGGCCTTGTTTTTCTCCTCTTGCTTCTTGTCATTTATAGATAAGAAAATGATGTGACTAGCAACCAAAATCTGAGATCAACTAATTTGTCAGGAAGCACGAGAAAGTAAAGTGGGAGTGATTCTTGCGAATCCTGTGTCAGATTTGAATAAACGTTAGCAGATTTTCCCAGAAAGCTAGAGAGATTTAATATTGATTCTGTGTGAAGCAACTGTCAATTATTGAGTTTGAATAGTCAATATTGGACTATTTGTTAGGAAGATTGACAAGTTTGTTTTTTTATGTACTGGACAGGAAAACTAACCGATAAAAGTGATGTGTATGCATTTGGGGTAGTGCTTCTGGAGCTTCTGCTGGGAAGGAAGCCGGTGGAGAAACTGTCACCATGTCATTGCCAATCGATTGTCACATGGGTACGTACGAGCAATTATTTTCCTGATCCTACGAAAGTTGGATTAAATTCAATGTCAGCGTCAGTGGGCGATGAATGATGGTGACGATGAATATTTGCAGGCGATGCCACAGCTCACCGACAGATCAAAGCTTCCAGACATAGTAGATCCTGTGATCAAGGACGCCATGGACCTCAAGCATTTATACCAGGTCTTAAATACGAAACACACAACCTTGGAAAACCATTGAGTGAACGTTTCAGGTGTCTTATATTAAGAACCGGAAGTTATAGTAACAGCTGTGGGTTTGGAATTATTGCAGGTTGCAGCAGTGGCGGTGTTGTGCGTGCAACCAGAACCAAGTTATAGGCCGTTGATCACAGATGTGTTGCACTCTCTGGTGCCTCTGGTTCCGGTGGAGCTTGGAGGAACTCTCAGACTCTCGCATGTGCCCCACCACTCTGTCATGTCATGACCACATTCCACCCACCTTATTTATTAATGCTGTCGTTGTCCTACAGTTGACATCACCCAAGGAGCACCAGTTGTGTTGCGTCTCCACACACATCAGCTCACTGGCTTCATTTCGGAGCAAGGCCGGCCGTCCGATCGGGCCTCCAACAGCGTTTGATTTGTTCATGACGCGTGTAAAGAAATTCATTCTAGTTTCATACGGAGCATAAAGCTTCCCCGGGGGGAAATTAGTATGTATAGAGTAGAGGGATCCATTTGTAGAATGCCGTATATTTGGATGAATGTAGACGTCACTCCAATTTTCTTCCCATGAAACATCTGGCACACTGAATGAAAAGAAAATACTACCTTTAGCCTTGAATTTGATTCTAAATATAAAATTTCAATTCCCTTCAACTCCCAAACTAGTTGGGGGTTGAATTAAAAAAAAAGTAATTTAGAAAGTTAACTCATATTTATTATAAATAATTAACTTAACTAATTTTTTAATTTACCTAAATTAATTAAGTAGTTCTTACATTAAGATTGTGGTAGTACAAAAATTTGCACTTAAAATTGGAGCAGCTAAATAATGTTTAAACAACCGAACTTAGAACTGCTGCGCATTCAAGTGAAAATTTCCCTCGTTAGTGGAGTGGATCTATACATGAATGTCTTCATCTGTTCCGATGGTAACCGAAGGGAGGATTCAAATTCAGACTATGGTCTGCTAATCCAGACACCAAGCAACAAGACCAATACCTCGAGGATGAAAGGGTACCAAATAATTAGAGCCGCCATTTTAGTATATGACGTCGAGGGTAAGGATGTTTCTGGCGACGAGGTTATTTCCAGCATTGTCTTTTTCGTCCACACAAACAGGAGGAACTCATCAAAGACGAATTCTTTAGTCAACCTAATTCAATCCCAATGTTAAAAACTCTCTGGCAGACCCTCTGGTTAAGCATAAGTATATGCCAGATTTTTTCTGTATAAAAAAGTTTAGGTGAGTTGGGTTTTAGAGGCTCAATAAGATCAGGATATGTCTTCAGATTCTGAACACTTACAAATTGCTTGCTAACAAAGTCATCACATGGACAACGAAATATACTCTCACAACCTCATCAGATATAAACCAACTTCTTATCAACTGATCAACATAGACATATATGCCAGACTTTAATCTGTCTTACTGAACTCCAATTGCCATTGGGTCGTGACATGACCCACGAATCATAAATCAGCTTGTCGGGGCCCATAAGCCATACCAGTATCATCTGCGAGCTATATTTGCGCCACCATTATGAATTTGGAATCTCCATTGAAATGAACAAATGCAAGAAATTCACGGACCGATTCACTTTGATTGTTTTGTATATGCAAGTGCATATCACGACCGCAACAACCAATTCTCAAGCTCACAGCAACACACGCAAGTTTCACTTAGAAACTCTTTCATCCTCTTACTAATTGGCCTATTTCATTGACCGAGGTGAGGGCCTGAACGCCATCCCAAAAATGGCTTTTTCTTAAAAAAAAAACTCTGGTGTTATTTTAAAGTGTCTGGATTCTCGTTTGACAACTAGACCTTATTTTTTAAAAGTAGGTTATAAGAAAAAACTTAAAAATCTAACTTTTTGAAAAAAAAGATCATTTCTACCGGTTCACACACAAATCACATTTATAATTTAATTTTTATTAACTCTTAAGTTTATAAAAATTAGATTAAAAAAATATCATTTCTGTCACCACTAACTCAAACGGTCAAGAGCCCAAAACCGACAGACAATCGAATCTTTAAAAACCATATGCTCTAACCGGATTAAGACTCATCATTAACTTCTTATTCATCGCAATTCAATTCCGAAAATCGACGATTGTTAAAAATAAAGGTTCTGGGAAATGCCGAAATGCATCGAAACATATAGCCCCCAGCATTCGATTCAATAGGGATCCAACTTTTGATGATAGTACCCTTGGATCGTAGATGTAAACTTGAATGCACTGCAGATCTTATCTCTTGGTATCATAAAACAGTTCTGATCCCCTCACCACAAACAACAAAAGGAGGTTTAATTATTACTCGTCCGATCCTAATTATAAAATAAAATTAATTTTTTTAAAAAATTAAAGAAGCTAATTAAATTACTTTAGAATATTTTTATTTTTATTTTTTTCTCTAAACTAATTAGTTTGAATAATAAACTAATATATAATCTAAGAATACATAACATGTTACATGATTAAGTAACTTATTTAACTTCCTTAATCTCTCCAAAAAAAATTAACTTTGTCTTATATTTAGGATCGGAGGGAATAACTTCAATGAAAAATAAATTAAAATTAAAATTCACCCTTATTAAAAACTATAACTACATTTCGATAAGTAAAAAAAATGGCATCAAACTTTTATGTATAGGTAATCTTAAAAAGGTCTAATCTTTTTTTTTTTTTTGTGGTCAAAATAAAAAGGTCTAATCTAGAACGTGAGCAAAGGGGGGAGGATAAGCTTGAATGTTTAGTTGCAATAAAATATCTAGTAAAGGGAAAAAAAAATTAATTTTCTCTTGATCATGGGGCAAGGTTACGTTCATTCCTGGTTCCCGCATGAATAAAGGCGTAGGCTTTGTCTGACTAGAGATTTTATTAAGTTAGATTCAATTGAGTGGGGTTAAAAATTAAAAATAAATGTTTGATTAGAAAGAAGTTAGATGAGGGGTGAGATGAGGTTTTGTCTTTTAACAGTAACCTCCTCCCTTTTATAAAACCTCCAAATTTGAGGGTTTTTCTTAAAGAATATTTATCAATTTATGTCTAACTTTGACTATATTACTTATGATATTTTTTTTATTTTTCCACCATTGTCCTTACTTGCCTATCGAATAAATCCACGTTAAATAGGAAGATGCCGGAAGAAGATGGAGCACGCTTGAGCATCTCTGAAAATTTCTTCTTGCTTTCTTTCCTTCGTTCGTCCATGGCAAAGGCAATAATCCCCACTCCACCAAAAATCTGATGGTGTGATGATGTGTGTGTGTGTATATATAAATAAGCACAAGCTTCAAGAAATCAAGGGCTGTCAATTATTTTATAAATAATAATTTTATAAATAATTATTATTAATAAATATATTATAAAAAAAAGAAAATAAGTAGAAGGATATTTTTGTCTACTAATAATTAGCTCTCCTCACCTCCTACATCAAAAAAGATACTAAACCTTCCCTACATTCTTCTTAAACCAAATAATATTATAACCTCCTCTAACCTAACTTACATAAACATCATCGAACTTAAAACTAATTTCAGTTGAACCACCAACACCCGCAAGGATGAGTATGGGAGGGTGTAATGAAATACTACATCCAGTCTTAATTATAAGATAAAATTGACTTTTTTTAAAAAATTAAGGAAACCAATTAAATTACTCTAGAATATTTATATTTTTAGTATTCTTATATTATATATTAATTTATTAGTCAAATTAATCTCTTTTGAAAAATAAAATAAAAATATTAACACTATAAAGTAATTTAATTGGGTCCTTAATTTCTTAAAAAAAAATCAACGACGGAGGGAGTACCAAACAAGAATACCCAAACAGACAAACTCGCAAATGAATCGTAAAGTAGAGGAGGCGTACTAATCATCGTACAGACAAGCTTGCTTAGGTTCGATGCAAACGATATAGAGCACAGCCATAACGATTCTATGGGAAGGAAAATTGAAATCAAACAGGACACGAAGAACATCTAAATTAATGAAAACTTAATAGGTGGCAGGCACAATCAGTGAACTGTAAAGTACCAATTCTTTGAAAATAGAAGCAAAAACATGTCTCGAATCATTGTTTAAAAACTAAAGCCTAACAAAATCCCCAAAAAAAAAGGAAACAAAATAATAATAACTGGGAGTGGAGAGCGCAGGCAAGCAGCTCAGAATCCAAGCTTGGTGCGGCGCCAGTGTCGACGCTTGGCGTTGTACCTGAAGAAGAAAACTTGTGATAGTGAGAAACCAGGAAAAAAAAATTGAAACGGTACAACAGGGAATCAGAAAAAGATCGATAATAACCGAATGGTATTGTCGGTTCTCATGCGGATCCAGTAGGGAATAGGCCTGTTCTGCCTCATCTTCTTGGCCAGCTTCTTCTTGATTCTGAAGGTCTTGTGGGAAGGCTGTTACATGATTCGAACCCAGTAAGATAAAAAAGCCATCAAACAACAAAATTACACTGCTAATAGATCACTGAGATTACGATCGTTACCATCTTCGCTTCGTCTTCAGAGATCCTCGGCTCCGAGAGATTAAGGGAGACACCACCAACACCAAAACCCTAGTACGCCGCATTTTCAGATTAACTTATTTTAAAGAGTGGATAGGTTGGGCTGCCTAATGGGCCTATCCTTAAACTAAACACTGACAAATGGAATGGGCTAAAATTTTAATGGGCTTTTTGGATGGCAATGAAGGCCTTTTCAATAAATGAAAATGAGTCAATAAAAAGCAAAATGGCCCTACAAAAAAAGTGAAAATTTAAGGGTGAAGAAAAAGATCATGAGCCTCACAGGCATCAATATATTGGGCCACTTACAAGATTGACAAAAGACATAGGGTATGTTTGTTTTAGCGATTCGATTGCTTATAAGTTGCTTTTTAATAGTGATTTACAGTATACGAAGTAAGTATGTGAGAGGAGTTGTGTCTCGATTTACGTAAAAAGCAACTTATAAGTTTTTATAAGCTCAAACAAACATGCTTATAATAGGCTTCTAGAATTGACCCAGGGAAATTTCCGTCACACATACATGGTAATCTTATCAGTGGCTGTTTGAATTAACGGTAGAAAAGTGGTTTTTTTTTATAATCTGACTTTTTTAAAAGTCAGATAGGATAAAATTCATATTGTAAATATGATTTTTTTTTGGATTAACGGTGACAGAAGTGACTTTTTTTTCTAACCTTAGACCTGTTTGAATTAGTGTTTGAAAAATTCATTTAGATGGAAACTGAAAAGAGCATGAATTTTATTCAATACTAAATATATATGTATATTATTTATATATATTGTGATAATTGAAGTGAAAAATTAAAATTAAAGTTTGATAAAATAAAAAAAAAAATCAATTATTATTAAACAATCCCCAAAAAATTCCAAAAAAAAATCTCTCATTCCCTACTTACCACAGTGAGCATATCAGTGTGTGTTTTGTATGGCGAGAAAATAGAGTATAAGCTGGTTTTGGGCACTGTTGATAATCTCTTTGAAGGGAGGAGGCGACTCTAAAAGGCGAAGGATTTGATTATTCATCGTCTTCTCAATTCTCGTCACCTTCATTGTGCATCCCAGAGAGAAGAGAGAGAGTCGAGCTCAACGGTTAGAATTTTTTCTTCCTCGAAGACGAATTGGACGTTTCCGACAATGGTGAATAACAGAAGATGTGTGTGGTTGGTGACGGACGAATGATGGTCGCCAATGCTTTGCCACTATCAAGCTCTCTCCATCCAAGACCCTCTCAGCTACCCCTCAGTCCTTAGCGTCTCTAGGTTTTTGTCTCGCCGCACCGTTCACTCCATCTCCAAGCTGCGGCGCAACACACATTCGCAACTCACGGTCAAGCCCTTGCTCTCCGATGATACTGTGATGCAGTTGGTAGTGGTGGGGCAAGGAGGAAGAGAATCAAGGTTTGGTTATGAGCTCTCTCGTCTCCCATTGTAAAGTTGTCACCGCAGCAAAAGAACTTATTATGGGCTTCTTCTAGAATCCACGTTCAGCGGAGAAGCCCAGTGAAGCTCATTGTCAACCCGAACGGTCTTCGTCACCGCTGGTGCGCTTTTAGGAGTTGGCCATGCATTTTGGGTGTGCTAACATGAACCCAAACCGGCTCTCATTTGAGACCTATATTTAATGGGTTAATTCATTGAGCTCATGGGCAGAGATTAAGTTAGTCAAATGATGAATTAAACGAGTCATATTGACTAGTCAAACCTCTTTCAGCTGATTTGATTTGTCTTGATATGTACCTTGTGCTATTTTTTATTGTAAAAATAAATATGTTTTACTAATAGTCTAATATACACAGTGCCTTTTAACCCTAAAATTAAATCATGGAGCACTCATGCATGCTATTTTCTTTTTTGCCCGCAAAACAGTTTGTATGTAGTTTTAAATGTGAGCTTGAGGAAAAAGCGTTAGTCGTACCAATTATAAGCCCATAAAACGGGACAATGTTTTTTTTCTGGATTCTCCGAATGTGGATATTCATAAACCATGAAGCACAAAACTAGTGACTATTGGCTACAGGAGTTGGCGGGAAAGACCAGTCCTTTTCACCCGAACAACGACGACTTTGCGAGTGTTAAGCTTCCTTAATTATCGCAGTCGCAAACGTAATTGAAACAATTGCCCCTTCTCGTAAGCCATATTGGTGAGTTACAAGCTGTCATGTGCCAGAACTAGTCATTGCTCGTAAGTGTTGCAATTAATGCCGTGTAATGTAACCCATACGACATTGAGGAAAAATTAAGAAAGGAATGGAGTGGTTAGTAGTTAAATGCTACTATAATTATAGGGTTGCCATTTAATGAATCTGACCTGAGGAACACGATTAGAAGAAAACACAAGAGTATGTGTACGTGTACATATAATAGAGCATGTACGAATTAAAATTAATCAGAAAAGAGTAAAGCACATGGGGTTGTGTGTGTGTGTTTGGTTGTTGGTTTGCTTACCTCCAAATCTTGGAAGTTTGCAGCAACAAAGCATGTGCTTCCCCTTCCACACACCAACAAATCAAGTACTTGACGCCTTTCACTCTCTCTGTATCTTTCCCCCACCTTCACCTAATCAACACACAATATATCAATTACTTCATGTGCTTCCCTTTATTATTTAGTTTTGATCCCCTGAACTGATTCCAACCAATGTTATGAGGAAAACAGACACAAAAGAGTGGACTCAACACTCTTATTATTAAGCTTGTTTTAGTATATTGTATGTTAATTAATAAATGAAACCCCTCTATAACCATATCTACTGTTTAGGAAGCAGTAAACAAAGCTGTGTTGGATTCCCATAATGTTTGTTAGAGAACACAATATAATACAATACTTTTCTCTCTCTTTCTCGAATCCTCATTGGTGGAGGCAAAATAGGAAGACGCACATGCTTGGAAGCTGCTGCGCTTATACATGATCCCAAATTAAATTTTCCATGGTCTCAATCATCAGTGAGTAATAATATAATATAATGCAAAAGAAACAAGAGAGGACAAGTCTTGAAGTTCATATGGTTGTTGGTCATGCATGGAGTAATTAACTGATATATACGCATAAATATGCAACTTCGATTCACTTGAATGAATTTCCTGAAACGGTGCAACTTAATTACATTCCTCATTTATATTTGAAACAGATTTAGTTTATAACACCTTCTGGCAAGAAAAAAAAAGATTTAGTTTATAACACCGTTGTTTTTCCTTTTTTGAAGGGGTGGAGACAAAATCCCTGAGAGTGCGGGGGAAGGGTGGTAATTAGTGATATGGGGGAAGACAAAGTGAAGGCAGTCACATCGCCATCTTTGCTGAGCTTTGTGATAGCAACTCACTAAAACCGCGTCGCACCTCAAATATTATTCACTCTTCACTCCCAAAAGTCCCAACCTGAACGTGATCTTACTTATTACACTTGACCATATATATATATATATGTCCTCATTTCATTTCTCTTTGACCCTTCAATTACTTGTAAACAGTAGCAATGCCCTCACCCCCCCCCCCCCCACAATTCACTGTATGTCATTAATGTAACTAGTGAGACTTGAAAAACAGATCATAAGACAAGACAAAAGACGCACAGGGAATATTAATGTTGATATATATGTATGTATGTATATGCGCGCGCTCGCGCGTGTTTGTGTAAAAACTATCAAGTTGGGAGTTAGGACTGGAAACACAGAAAAAGACAAGCTACGACCAAGTTTATTTATCAGGAAAAAAGTGATAAAACGGAGAGAAAATGGCATGTTAGGGTTATCTCCATAAAGCACGCTGCTGACTATATATTATTATTATTATATAAGTATTGATTTTTTGTTATTAGGAGGGTTGAATTCAATGGATGGAGCATGTTAGCTGAAGCTTGCATGTGATTGGAACACAGACACAGACAAATGAGTCATTAAAAGCCCTCAAACCGTGGGAGGTTCAGGTTTTCCTTCTTCTTTTATATACCAGCATGAGATGACATTATCCCATTTCTATTCATTAAATATTTATACACTAATCGTTTGCTTCCTAGCTAATACCTTAGCTTTTTGCTCCCCATCGTCACCCATGTTGGGCTCTTCTTGGGCCCCACTTCACGCGTATATGAAATGGGTGGGTCCCCCTCCATCACTTTCTGGCCTTTTCTGCATATTACTTCTATCATGTTAGCTGGAAATCAAGACACAAATCAAAGATAGATTTATGCATCAAACTATAAAGAAAAGGACACAAAAGTTCAAATCTTTCAATCCTCCCCATGGCCATACATATATATACAAGAATATGCTGCGTGCTTCTTTCTTCCCTTGTGTCCCTTCTATTCCTTCTTCACGTCTTCTTTTTCCCTCTCCCTCATGTTACTTGTTCTTTTCTTTCGGCCTAAACAAACAAAAGAAGCCCATTTTTGCATTTCACTCTGTATAATTTCACCACATACTCAGCTTTTGTGGCTAAAAAATAAAAAACTAAAGATTCCCTGCTCCCCCTAGCATACTTTGTAACAACCCCAAATAGTAGTAGTGATCATGAAAAGTTATTTATCAGACAAATTTTTGAACAGTTGCATTATTGACCATCATCCAATGATGTTGGTGACACTTGGCATCATTTACACAGCCTCCGTGTGTTTTTATTCAAATGTAGCCGTTTGCACATGGGACACAGGTGATGGGACGCACCAAAAACTAGCCCTGCAGCAGCATACGTATGAATGAACTCCAAGATTTGTTCCTTAACACAGCAATTATAAGAATAATTCTCACTTACATAAAAAATTATATAATATTGCTGCTGCTTATATAAATATGGTGAAAGATTTTTATTTTCTTTTTGACAATGTTGTATGATTGATGGAGAGGAAAGTGTTGGCATGTGGGAGCATTGTGAGCAGTAGAAGATGGCTCATTACCTACCAAAAACCTCATAAAACTATTCATGCCTTCTTCACACATACCAGGTACCATATGCTTTTGTTTCCCTGTCAAGTGTCAACCATCATCCTAAGCATTCAACTATGCACTCAATATTCTCACAACCCCACAAAATAAAACGCCAATTCAAAAATACATCTCTCAACTTCATGCCATTTCATTTTTTTTTTTTTGCTTTAAACCGAAGCAAACACTCCATTACTGTTTCTATAGAGCTTGTCCCAAGTACAGAGACTTCATTTGCATGGGGAGAACAGAGCATTTCATGCCCTCACCCATCAAATGATGATATGATGTAAGCCTAATTATGGTTGTCTAAGAATCTTTGATCTTTAATTGATGTAGTCTCAACTTGGGATTGACCCAATCATCAGATTTTCCTCATCACACTTAAATATTTATGCACCAACTTTAATGCTAAATCATTTTTATTCATCTTACTATCTATGTGTTACCACCATCTAATACCCCCCCCCCTCTGTTTTTCTTTTCTTTTCTTTTCTTTTTTGGCCAGAATATCTCTCTATATCTCACACTCACATAATGCAAAATATGGTTCCAGTATTTTATAGTCTTCGGATGGTTTCAACGAAGGTCCAGAATCTGATATTGACTGAGAAAAATGACACAAAAAGTTCCAATTAATTGCCAGTAGACCTTTTAAATTAGGGCAATGGTAGCTTAATTATATACATCGACATTCATATTTCAAAGATTTTGCAGTTAAAGCTTCAGACTACAATCTAGTCGGTATCCCCCACTGTTCCCTATTCACATGATAAGAATCTACGGGTAGGATCACGTATTTCAGATATTTCTAAGGCAAAAATAAGGCGTAATATAGTAATTATATTATACATAAGAACAAGCAAAAGTAGCTATCATAGTTGGAGAGAAATGTGAAATCAAATTGGGCTAGTTGAAACGTCATTGGATATACTTATTCAATAATCATGACTTGCAAATTACAATATGTACAACTGGTAGCAAATAAGTAGTAAAGAAAGGGGAAAAAATTGAAGTCTTGAACCCTGAAAAATCCTTGTGGGTCCCCTTGTTAAATTGGGAGCCAGATAGATTAGAAAAAAAGGATCTTGGTGTCCGTGAAAGGATTCAACTACAAAAACCCACCCTCCCCTCCTCCACCATCTGGCACCACACAAAACATAAACCTCTTAACTCAGTTATCAACTCTCAGACATTCTCCAAAATCTTTCCTCAAAAACAGAGTAAGTCTCTGTTTTCTCCGACATCATGGGCAGGCCACAACAGAGATACAGAGGCGTCCGACAAAGGCATTGGGGCTCTTGGGTCTCTGAAATTCGCCACCCTCTATTGTAAGTGAACCTTAGTTTTAATTTCCACATCCATGCACGCATGTTTCTAATGCTGGTTCATTAGTGATGTTGAATCTTTTCTTGTTTGTTTTCAGGAAGACTAGGATTTGGCTTGGTACTTTTGAAACAGCAGAGGATGCAGCCAGAGCCTATGATGAAGCGGCTAGGCTAATGTGTGGGCCCAGAGCAAGAACCAACTTCCCTTATAACCCTAATGTGTCTCAGTCATCTTCAAAGCTTCTCTCAGCTACTTTGACTGCGAAACTCCATAGATGCTATGTGGCTTCTCTGCAGATGACTAGGCCATCATTACCAGAGCCTCAGAGAGTGGTTTCTACACCACATACTGATGTTTCAACGAGTAACTTTGTTGAGACAGTGTTTCCGCCACGCAAGAGAGCACAAGAAGAGCAAGAAGAATCATCAGAGGCCAATTGGGTGATGAAGAAGGTGAAGGTGGAAACTAGTCAGCAATTCAAGACTCTTGAGGACGATCATATTGAGCAGATGATAGAGGAATTGCTTTATTACGGCTCTTTTGAACTCTGCCCTGTGTGATGGACTAAAGAGTTTCAGCTTCATGCTGGTTCACATTCTTAAATTGTGCGCAACGTAGTGCATTTTGCTAATTTAACCCATTTTTCTAAACGTTCTCTTCCTCTGTATTGTCTGGTTTAGTAAGTTAGTTCATCCTTTTGGTCCTAGATGAGATACCTTCTAAGTGACTTATTTAGCTAATACTATGTGTACAGCCGATTATTATCGACGTTGTTGTAATGTTATCAAGTTACTAGTGCTATCTTTATTTTGTGTTGTGGCTCTATTCTGATGCGATGTGCAAAGTAGTCTTCCTCTGTTCTGAAACCGTAAGGGTCAAATTTGTCAAAGGGCACAGCTTTTGAGAAAACTGGCAACATTCGTTTTTTTCAAACATTGTAGAATTTTATGCACTCAGGTTGCGCTTAGCTCTGACACAAGCTATAAGAATTGAATTCAATTAAAAAAAATTATTATTTATTCTGCAATATTATGACTCAAAAATATAGATGACAGACCAATTGACAACCTGGGTGACGAAATCTAAATATTTTTCTTCAAAATTTCTATCTAAATGACCTCCTCTGCTTTAACCCCCACCAAAGCCTCTGCTTCAAGATTCTCTCATACTGCATCGTGGTGAAAAATTATTCAGGTCATCTCTAGTTCTTACTGGCACTTGGTTAATGATTTGCTTGACTCAACACTTCGGGTAAACAGTAACGCACAATCTATGCATGTTACTTTTGCAGCTCCCACCAACTGAATTCAATTTCACGTTAAGATATGAGGCTAAGTTAATTAAATGAAAAGTATAATTGTACCAATCAATAGTGGTGCAGATTTAGTTTCTTTTAGGTATTGTGGCATGACGAAGAAAATAGAAACCCTGTTAAGAGCCAGTGGGAAGTATACTCTATATACACGAAGCAACAAAATTTGAACTTGCTAGAGAGAAGAGTGTGAGGAGATATAGTAATATTTTACTGTTGTGTATGTGGAGGAAACCATTATTAATGGGGGAAAAAGGGAAAGATTACTTTTGAAAAATTAGATGTCTTTTTGTTAGGGATTGCTGCTGCTGCTGCTGCTAAAATAAAATGTACACTGAATGACATTGAGTGGAAGTTGTACTGATTTCTTGGAGGGCCCTTTTCCCATTTTTAATCTCCAAAGGGCCTTTCCATGTTCATATTTCAACCTCCTCTGTTTCCCTCTCTTTCTACAGCATACCCAATTATGTCTCTGAAATCCACAGCTTCTTTCTGAGAAATATATGTTCTTGGCCCCCAGATCATTTTTTAACAGACTCAACAAGAAAAAAAATTCACACTCTGACTTATGAAACAAATGTGCATGACTTATACAGAAATTTAAAAGTGACGGTGTTTGTTTATTTCCTTTTTTGTAAAGAAGAAAGCGAAGTCATATAATTCTTTGACAGAATCTTTGAAACAAAAACGTGAAAACGATGGCGTTATGGGGATCGCTGAATCAATTTCTGATAATCTTCCTCAGTGGGAGACAAAACAAAGGTTCATGATTAACAAATGGGGTAAATTGAGGAGGATTATGACTATTTTTCCCCACGTAAATGAAAAGAGAACATGTCGTTTTCTGACCACATCTGCATCTGAAGCAAGTTTAATCAGAGGTGAATATGGTATTATCTTTACCATTTGGGGTCTTTTTCCATTCTGGGGATCATTTTTATTTAGTTTTGAGTGGCTGTTAGTTAATGCTTTTTAGTCGAGTGTTATTAATTAGACTTAATCCATTACCTAATCATGTTTTAGAGTTTCAAGTCAGCTTCATTAACAAGTTCAGATGTTATTCTGTTCAACGCCATTATGATGCAATGCTAGATTCCTGTCTGTATCCTCAATTCTCCCAAATAATTATGGCTTCAACCTTATTATTGACTGTCCCAATAACTGTCCAATAGATCCAGGAGAATAAACTACTAGGGACATTATAAACTAATTATGAGTCAATTTGAATCTAAAATTTTTTGTCTGCTATCCTTGAGTCCGTATGCTAAACTTTTTGTTTCTTAAATTTTTATTCGGTTATTGATTTAATTTTTGAAATTTAATCTGTCTCAATTAAAATTTTCTAAAGTTTCATATACAATTTCAAATTTTTATTTAAAGACAAACTTAGCAACAAAACAACAATACTTATCTCACATGATAAGGTTAACTATATGAATCATACGACGTCATTGTACTTTATCAGCAACTAAAACTTCAGATAATTTATTAACCAAAAGAATATGCTCAATAAATTCATTGAATGTTCTTTTCACTCTTCCTTTACTTATTTTTATAAGATTTCATGCTACTTGTTCTACCCTCTTACCAGCATATCAAATCGCTTTCTCTATGCAAAATTCGAACCAACTCAAATTTTTATCATTTCTATCTTATAGATAACACTTCGATTCTTCCACGTGTATATACTCATTATGAAAAGGCAGTGTATGTGAATTAATAAAAAAAGAGTGCATCTTCATCAACTGTATGTAATGCATAGTGTGTTGAAGATTGTTATTAGATGATGATGATTGTTAGGGGGAGGTAGCGGCAGAGTTGGGTGCAGGAGGGGGAAGTGTGTTTTGGTGTTCCATCTCTATCAATGAAACTTCATCATTGTTCTCCTGTTACTTGTAATTGATTTTGTTCCCCACAACCATCATATGACTATTTCTTTCTTTTGTTTTTTTGTTTTACTTTTCAATTTCATTTCCCTCAAAGTTGGTTAAATCATGTCATGCTAGTGAGTTTTTTCATCATTAATCCTTTGAACTTTTACACCCCCGTTTTCATCAGACACACACATGCCAGCTCCAACATCACCATCTTTATCCCCTCACCCTTCTCTCTCACAACGAAAGTAAGGGTAAAATTGAAAAGCTTTTTTTTTTTTCGGGTTGCATGGGACGTGTCTGTTTTCCAGGAACTACTGTTGATTTATTAGGTAGGCAAATTACCCTGAAGAATGATATGATGTTCACTTTGTCTGGCATTTGGACTTGTTTCATTATATTGTTACTACTGTAAATCTGAGTAATTAATTAAAGTTCTCTAGTTTTTATGATTGGAGTGCATCTTTCAAGGTTAAATACAGTTGAGGATGTTCGGCTTCATTATTATCCAACACTTTCATTCTCCTGTCTTGTGCGTTCCATATTCACCAATGGTTTTTGAAAAAAATATATATATGTAAAGGTTTGTGGCTGTCTTATCCGTGAAGAAGCATATTCCTTGTACTTTTTATCTCGCTTTTTTCTTGTAGCTCCGTAATGACGATGATTAATGTCGGCACAGTCAATGTTTCCTGATTTACATAGCTTATGATCCACTGGAAGGAAGTGTTGATACTCTCAGGACATAATGTTGTTCAATTCACACAATGACTCTGTGACAGCATAAGTTAATGAGAATGACTAATATTTTATAAGTATGAGTGAAGATTCATTCATTCATGTTATATATAGCTCATAATTAACTCTAGTGGGGATAATTTGTAGGAGGTGGTTTGTCTACATATTCGGCCCCAAAAAAGCAATAAGCGATAAGACAATAATGGACGAGACGAAATATATGGGTGAGGGTAGCAGCAAAAGGAGGTCACAGGCAGCTCAGGGAAACAGCTTTATACGAGAAAAGAGATACTCTATGTTAAGGTGATATAACAAGAATTCATGAAAAGGGGCTTTCGATGGAGTGAGCAACAGTTAAAAGGAATTAGGGAGGAGTCAAAGAAGAGTGTTGGTTAGGGGAAAAAAGTGGTCAAAACCAATGATGGTGAATATATATATAGAATCTCTAGTTTGAAATTAATGTTATTTGAGAGAGAAGAGACAATATGACACACAGTCACAAGAACACAAGCTAGTTCTGACGCCCAAACAAACAAACAAACAAAACCAGAATATGGGATCTGGTGAGTCATGCATAAAGCCAAAGAACACTGTCGGGGAATTAAAGAAAGGCACAGTTGGTGGGGGTGGAGGGGTCAAGAAATGAAAAGCAAAAATACTTTGGGGCCAAAAGAGAAACTTTTAGTTAAGTAATGCTTGAAGAGAGTACGTGGGAGATGATATTTTTGGAGGCCACAGAGAAGGATGATGCAGAGAACGTGGTTAGGTTATTTGGGCCCATAATAACGTTTGGTGGGTTGTAGGTTTAGGAGGGAGTAGATGACCTGTCTCTTCCTCTTGGTCTTACCCTTCCTAAGTCCTAACCACACCAATAAAAGAAACACCGTTTGTTTGCTGCAGCATCCTATACAACATAAACACGTGTATATGTATGCACTCGTGTTCATGCTGGTTTTTCGCATCCTTGTACAATTTTGTGACATTTGGAACTCTAACCCCACATTTGGACAAAGCGAAAAGTGAGAGGAACATGGAAGAAAATACTATAATGAAAACGTCCCCAAGTAATAAACAGATTCAATGTTTGTTTTTGAAAGTTTTTCTTTCTAATATTTTTTCATTCCTAATTTTTTTCCTCATCCGGACGTAGGGTAAAATTTATTGGAAAATCAAGGGTATATCGTGGGACTGGTGTGTGCTGTCCCACTTCCCGATGTCTTACAGCCTCTGGGCTTTACATCCGTAAATTATGATTGGGTTTGATGGGGAGAGAAATAAGGCCCATTTATAAGCCCCATACAACTGGAGCCCATCACTGCTGTCTTCGGTTTCTCATTCTGTTTTTCAATGTCCAACGTAAATTGTTTATATCCCTGGTCTTGTACGTTTTGATTGGTTTTGATTCAGCGGAAAATGAACATTTCAATAATACATAGGACGTATGACGGCAGGAATGAGAATTATTTCATTGAATGGAGAATTATACCGTGTGGATTGTTTAGATTGATAGAAAATATTACTTTGACTTGACTAGAAATGAATATATGCAAAATGGACGTCTAACAACAAAACAAATTACGCGGATCTCCTAAGAATTACATTTGAGTAATTCCATTGGAAGATCAGATTTTAGTATTATGTGGTGAGACACAAGAAACTTGTCATCATTGTTGTCGTTGAGCTGTCTGGAGGGTTTTTCTGAATCATATATCCGTCTACTGGACGCTGAGCGTGTGTTTGCGCTGAATATTATTAGCCCGTTGGACAAAGCTGTCAATTAAGGAGGAAGGTCAAAGGAAAAACTCCAACAAGTGTGCTCAAATTAAACGTAATGTTAATATAATGTGTATTTCTATAATTTACCTTCATTTTTATTTTAATTCTTATAGTTTTAAATAAATAGTTTTGATCCTTCAAGTTTTCTTCCATCTAAAATGTTACTCCAGTAATTATAATTTAAAAAGGACTTGTGTATCCCTCTTTCTTCACGGGAGAGAAGTGTCTCCATTAATTTCCCTCTCCATTTATTTTTCATTGAGGGTATTTATCATTAGATCAACTTTTAATAATTGAGATTTAATAATATGTAAATAATATCATTATAATAAAAATCTATCATAATAAATCTCAAAATTATAGGGACTAAAATAAAAATAAGGATAAATTATTGGGACCAAACCTTATGTTAACGCTTAAATGTAAGTCATCCAAGTTGATATTTTCATATATATGCGTTTACTTTGACCCTTCGACACACTGAAAACCAGTGGAACTGAAAGGCCACATCATACGAACAAAAAGCTTCAGCATCAAGAATGCTGAATTAGGAAAGCACACGGTGGAGCTATGTTCTGCAAAGATTGTTGTAAAGCAGGCCACACTCATGCCTTTGTGCCCCACGGCCCAATTCTTCTACTACGGGTTTTTCCCACTCCAAATCCAATCCAAACACCCCCCAAAAGAAAGAATGAAAAGAAAAACTCTACTCTTAGGGTGTGTTTGGTTTGGGGGATTAGATTTTTTTTTTTGGGTTTAAGGTATTTAATCCAAGATTTAAAAGGAATGAGAAAGTAAATTTTGGACAAGAATCTAAAATTTTAAAAAATGAGAGGGTAAATTTTTTATTTCTCTTATCCAAAATTGTGATTTACCCCCTCCCCTCCTCAAACTAAACACACCCTTAATAAATCACATGGCGAGGGGTGACCGATATAGAGTTGGTCTAACAGTGTAAAACATATTAGATTTTTTTAGGTCTCAAGTTCGAATGTTAGAGGAGACACTTGTATTGGGAGGGACAGTCGTAAACCGTGAACCAGATATCACTTAATAATACTCCCTCCGATATTTTCGATTAAAGCTTAAAATTTGAATTGACTTGGTCTTTTCTATAAGAACTCGACAAAACTTATCTCAACATTTAATGAGTTTTTTCTATTTGTCCTCATTAATTATCTATATTGTATATATTAAAAGGTTAGTGATATTTATATTCACTATATTTTTATCGCTTACTTACTCCTTATAAAATAAGGACATATTTAAAAAAAATTATTTCAAACATATTTATTATTTTAAACCGCTTTCTTAAATCAAATAATTAAGTTAACGGGCACGAAAAAACGCATGGTGAGGGTGAGGATGGTAAAACCTTTAAAGATTGTCGGGGTCATTTGACTCAACTGATACTTAGCAACGCAATCAGTGTTGCTTAAACATAAAGTTATGTGTTCAGCTTTTCGTGGATGCAGTGGGAGTATCTTCTCCCAAGTGAATGACAACAAAAACAAAAACCAGCGAACAAATGACATGTGATAAGGTAGAAGCCAGTGAGCATTGTTACAACTGGTACACCTAACGTCTATCGTTTCAGAAGTTTAGGGGTCTTTGGATCTTTGACTCTTCATCACATTCTACTCTCCACCCATTCCCCCACTTTTGTTTTTAACTCTAAGTACATCCATGTGATCCAAACACATTTTCCCTTTTTCAGCTTCGCCTTTTTCCCTTATCAGATTTAGAACTCACCGCATTGTTTGATAGACGCCAGGTCAAAAAAGATAGACGCCAAGTCTATTCCATTTCATCCATATCCGCCAGCTGCTCACTTTTATTTCAACCACGTTCTAATAATAGAAAATTTTGACATTTAATTTGTTAATTTAAAGATGATGAACAAAAGGCAGATGATCTTGAGCTGCCTCCAATTCCAAAAGCCATTGTCCAATGCCCTCGCTTACGCCTATCTGTCTCTCTCTCTCTCTTTTTGGTTCTTATCAGAGCACCTGTTCTCTATCTCAATGAAACGCCACGTATGCAAAATTCCATTCCCATCTTAAAAAACATATGACGTTGCCGGGGTCTCCAAATCCAAACAAAGTGAATTGAATCTAATTCATTCCCAGCTAGCTCATAACGAGAATTTAATGTGCAATATCGAATTTCCTGACGAAACTGCACTACATTCTAAAAGGCTTATCCTTTTGCAGGTCATAAAATAAAATGATAAGTTCTCATAATTCATGATTATTTAATGCAAGATTTGAAATGCCAGCATGCGATTGCTTTATCTAACGTAAGGAACCCCGCTTTATTATGAGTTACGGACTAACTTTAAAGAAGGTTGCGTGGTTAACTTGTTATCTCATGCCACAGGGGAATCAAACCACCTTACCAAATCCAGATTTGTTTTAATTGTATCGAACCTCCTCGTCTATTTTTTTTGGGCAGATATCACGTAATTTTCATTCATTTCCCAAATCTAACTAGTTTAAAAGTCTCCAGCAATATAGATATTCCCCTATAAATAGGCTGTTCACATTAATTTAGATAAACTCCTGTCATTTTTTAAATAAATCATAGAAGTTGTTGTTCCGAACTTCTGATACATGCCATTTCTTTTTCCTTGAATGAATAATGACGCGTCGTCTAACTTAAAATCTGATGTTCATGCTAAGCAAGCTTAGTTGTTTGAGCTGTTCAACAATTGAATGGCCAGTTAATTACTCGATGGTTAAATTTAATGAATTATTATAAAATTTTTACTAGCACAACACGAAGGGATATTGAGATTTGACAATTTGGTTTTGTTTTTTAAGAATTCGGAGGGACACATCCGACCCGGCGGCCGTCGACATTAGTGATTAGTTTGACTTTGCGTTGTGGCGTTCAAATTTTTTTTTAATGGAGGCCCTGACGTCTCCGTTTTAGATTCCTTGCTCATTTATTAACTATTAGTAAAGATGAAATAAGGTCGTTATATAAACTGCGTTTAATGAATTTTCACATAAAAAATAACAATTATTTTTTTCTGTTCACAGAACAACATTTTTCCATTATTTATCAATAAAATAAATTTTTCCTGCGCATCATAAAATAACCTGTGTCATCACGTAAGATGAATTAAATTAGCTATTAGCCATTATAGAAAAACTAACAAATTCCTTTTTGGGTGGCACTTCTTAACGTAGATGTTCACACAGGGAAAAAGTGGGAAGACAAGTGTGACATATAAGATAAGAGAGTGGCAGAGAGATGCAAGATGAAAGAGAAGAGAATTATTGAAGTTACTGTGAATGATATTTTGGAGTCATTTTCAGTGAAACTGAAATAGAAGAAAATTCAGAGGTCCAAGTCCAGTGGGCGGGTTTACTTTAGTTTTAGGCCTTTTCCCAGCCCCTTGAATACATAGTTATGGTCAGACACACAACACACACACGCTACAACAGTTCCACAGTACAAATACAGAGTCTTTGGTCTCTGGCTTCACTCGTCCCTTCTTCCCCCATATAATCACCCTCCCCTCCTTCTTCTCTACAGAAAACCCTAGAAATCCTACATTCCCATCTTCTTTCCTCTCTTCATTCTTCATCGTCCCACCATCACACACCAAAATCACAACTCCTTTGTAATCCAACTCATGTCCTCTGTAATCTCTTCTTGCTTTCATCCTTCCCGTACTTTCGATGACCCTCCTCCTCCTCCTCCTCCGTCGCTCTCGCCCACTAATCCCAACCTCACCACCTATTTGTATCACACGCACCTCGGCTTCGTTTCCCTCACTTGGTCTCGCTCTGTTCTGGGTCGTTCCCTTCATCTTCAGCTTCATCTCCATTCTTCTTCTCCTTCTCCTTCTTTTCATCTTCACATCAAGCCCTTCCTCTTCTGCAAAAGGCACGGCGTCAAGAAAGTTTCCCCCACCACCCGCATCTTTTGGAACACTTCCAAGGCCAGATTCGGGTCCGGACCCGAACCTCTCTCTGGTTTCTACGTCGCCGTCGTTGTCGACAAGAACATGGTCCTTCTGGTCGGCGATGGCGTTAAGGACGCGTATTCTAGAACCAGAGCACGCGAGCCCCTCACTCCTCAGATTCTTGTCCTGAAAAGAGAGCATGTCGTTGTACATAATAAAGTTTACTCCACCAAGGCCAAATTCGGAGGCAGGGTGAGGGACATACGAATCGATTGTGGTTCTGGAGACGATTCCAGACTCTGCTTCAGCGTCGACGGCGAAAAGGTCCTTCAGATTAATCGTTTGAAATGGAAATTTCGAGGGAATGAGAAAGTCGAAGTGGATGGGATTCCCGTTCAAATCTCTTGGGACGTCTACAACTGGCTGTTCGAGAAACAGAGCAGCGATGGGCATGCTATTTTCATGTTCAAATTTGAGGAGCAAGAAGAAGAACATGCTGATGAAGCAGGGGACAAGGAGATTGGGGATAGGAACTTGGCGAATTTGTGGGCGCAGCAACAAAACTGGAGTGGATGCAACGATTTAGGGCAGAGCTTTTCGTTGTCGTCGGTGTCAATGTCGTCGTCGGCGAGGTCTCTGGGTGGTAGCTCCTCCGTGCTGGAATGGTCGAGCGTGGAGGAGAATGAATTGGTGGTTCCTGTTGGCTTTTCTTTGCTTGTTTATGCCTGGAAAAGTTGAGAGCATCGCTATAGCTTCTCTTTCTTTCTTGTCTGCCATAATTACTTGCACTAACTTTTCTAACTAACCCTACATTTATTTGCTGAACATACATACACACTTTAATAAATCTCATTAGAATCATAAAAGAAGCAATCTTTCTGCAGATACGGAAGTTCCGTTCCATTCCATTTCCTTTTGTACACTGTACTGTAGTAATTCATCTATAGATGCTTGCTTTATCGCATTCATCGTGTTGTGAGAAGCAGTTTTGATTAAGCCAACGAAGCCAATCGCTCACAATTTGTTGTTCATCTGAAGGATAAGTGTTATAGCAGTTTTAATTAGGATTGTTTTTCCTTCATTTTGTGTATTAGCGATTGGAATAATAATCCAAAATGTGCCATCTCTACGGTCTCCATAATGACTTTTTTCATCTTACTGGTTTTTGGTGACTATTGAGAGTTTGAGACCGGAAAATAGACCGCAGACTGGCAGGTTGACTCGGTCAACGGAGAATCCAATCGTTGAATTCAACGGTTGATATTTTTGGACAGCGCTGCCTACAACTTGGGGCTTTCATCATCACCATATAATTCATCGTCTTCGGTGATGGTAGGAGTACTATTATTATTTTTCGCTGCTCACGAGAACAAAACAAAAACTTCTTTTAATTTATGCATGTTGGGAAAGATTAATTAAAATTATTTTTAAAAAAATATTTAAATTTTTTTAATCAAATTTATTAAAAAAATTATAATTAATTAGAAATACTAAAAAAATAATTTTTATAAAATGTATAGGAGGTGGTTGTAATAACAACAAATGATGATGAGTCCAAATTTCTTTCCTCGGCCTTGTAAGCACGGCAGCTAGCTTCTTTCGATAGCATGGTCAATTATTTATCTGGAAACCTTCGAGTTCTCACTTTCCTGCTATACTTTTTTAACTTTTGGAAGCTTCTGTCTGCTTTCAAATTCTTTAATATTATAATATCTGTGGAATATAATATTTATGATAACCTCATAACACATGATCTACTCTAATTTATGATAAATGACTCATCTTTTTTTCCAGTTATATAAAATGCTATACCTTTTCAATTATCAAAAGAGTGTAGGGGACTATATTGCTCATAAATTAAAGATGAGTCATTTATCAAGGGTATAGCATTTTATAGAGGCGCATAAATTAAAGATAAGTGATATCAATTTAATTTATGAGAATATAGTCCCCTACACTCTAATTATGAGTCATTTATCAAGGGTATAGCAGCATAAAATATCCATTTAAAATTAATAGTCAACGTAGTACTATATTGCTCATAAATTAAATGGTAGACTCACTATTCGTGCATCCATTTCTCAAATTTCTGTGGGGCTTTCTTTTTCAATGACATTTTTATTCTTTTGCTTAAAATTTCTCAAACCCACTTCATATTTGAGATGATTTTAATTTAATATATAGAAAAATAAGAATAACAGTTACCTTTGTATCTTTTTTAAATACGTGTAAGAAGGTCAAATGTAATGCCCCGTTTGATATAATGGAAGAGTTTTTAGAGAAATGGAAGTGAAAATAGAAGTGGAATTGGAGATGGAAGTGAGGTTTAAAAATGTGTTTGGTATGATGGTGGAAGTGGAATATAATTTTTAATGGAAACATATATTTATAATATGAAATTACCCAAATACCCTCTAACAAAAAAAAACCTCTTCCACCCCAGAGACCTTGTCACCGTCGACCCACATTTCACCCGAAATTGACCATTGCTAGCAACAATAATCAACCAGAAAACAATTCATCCATGCTCAATCATCAATCTCAATAATACACAAATCAAATCCAAACTCAAATATCATTCATCAACATTGTGTGAGAAACAGAACAACAAAACAAGATGAAAACGAGATGGCCATTGTGGATCTAGAAAGATGGAGGTTCGAACTCGATCTGGTGGCGACAGAGGTTGAAGAAAAAGACAGCCACTGAAGAAATTTAAGAAAAGATAAAGAAGACAAATTGAACAGGGAGGTGGTGACAGCAGTTGTTGAAGAAGACAGTGGCTGTTGCCGTCAACGGTTGAACGTCGTCACCGATAGAGGAGTTGCAGATCGACGGGAAGAAGAAGTCGAAGAAAGATCAAAGTTGCACAAATGATGTCACCATCGTGATTCCAGTGAAGAAGTTATAGATCATCATTGCCTCCGAATGCCATCACTGTAGTGCCCGCCGTGGCTGTTGGTGCTTCATCATCTCTGTCGTCGTCCTCACCCCTCTGCCATCCTTGCCACCACCAGTTGCCAGGGGTAAGAAAGGCCAAATCTGGACTTCCATTGAAGTGTTGAGACTTCCATGGGTTTTAGGTGGGAAGCGAGTTTCATCATTTTTTATGCAACTCACTTCCATACGAAAGTGAGTTCATTGGTACTAAACATGCTAAAATTAGACTTCCATCATCAATTCCACTTCCATGTCTTCACTTTTCTTATATTAAACAGGGCATAAGTGTTGACGGTGAAAGCAGGGAAGAAAGGGCATGGGGGTTGGTAATAGGTATGTAGCTGAGAAACAAGAAACGAAGGAAGAGTCCATCATCCATAGCGTTTGGTGGCTAGAAACGAAGTTTCGAGTGACTGATAGACTACTAAATTGATGTTTTTCTTAGGTTTTTGTCGAAATGTCCCAGTAATATCACAAGTTGTAGAAATTTATGCCCTAGTTATCCCTAATACGAAACGTTTGTTTTAGACAATGCCGATACATAAAATTGATTTCATTTTTGAAGCAAACAAAAGAATGAGGACGAGGATAGGTTTCGACGGTCAAAAGAGGGAAGGTTCTTCTTATGTCAGATGTCGGCTGAAATTTCACGTGCGCCCATCCTTAAGCCTTAACTGTATACTCGTGATTAATTAATTATAGACATGCTGGGTGGTCGACCAATGGGACTGAGAGGATTTGTAAACACGAGGGAGTCTAACTGCTTACATCATTTATGGGCTGTTTCCGGCTTTCCGCCACGAGCGACTGCCAATATACTATCTGGTTCATAATATGAGGCATTTAAATTATATAATAGAAAATAAATAATGATAATTAAGTTTTTTAATAAATCTTAAAATGTGAATTTTTTTCACTTATACCCTTTCTGAAAAATATGTTTAAATGTATCGAGATTGCTAATTTAATTTAGAGAGAAAGAATATAATGAATGAATAAAGTTGGAAAATAAGTATTAATTATAGGGACAAAACAGAAAAGAGGGAATTAATTAAACTGAATGAGACTTATATTCTAAATCATAGAATCCTTTTAGAAGTGATTATAGACTGAAGGGTGTACGCAAATCTGACGTGTCGTTGAAGCAGCCGGAAGTAGTGCTACCATCAATCATATTTTACCTTATTCTCTCGCTCTCTCTCGCTCTCTCCCTCTCTCTCAAGTATTTTATTCCGACAGTCTTTGATTCGTCTTTCTTGACTGCGCCAACTTTTCCTTTGGGCCTTGTCAGCATTCACCATCGCTCCACAAAAATGGAGGCATGTTGTAAACGTGGATTCATCGTAATAACTCTCAAAAGAACCTAAAACAGAGAAAAAGAGAGAGGCTTGTTCCGACTATTAAGAGTAAGCCTGGAAAGCGGGTTGGCTCTTCGGAGTTCCAACTTCCAATCCATGATATTGCAGGATTGCGTGCTTCGCTACGACTCAGTAATTAAATAAAGGACATTGGCTCATGAAATTAAGTGCTAATTGTAGGCTCTATACACCTCTCAATTGGACATCTTTCTTTTATAGTTACTACTTTCAATTGTACACTTCAGCAAATGGAATGGTCGCATGCTATTGTACACATCATGGAAACAAATTAAAAACGCAAAGAACAGAGACCTTGGCACTCACCGAAGGAGAGGGATGGAGGGGGGGAGAGAAAGATCAATTCCCTAGCAGCTATTGGCACACTATGAATATACAATTGAACATAAACATGGAGCAGTCATACAAGCTAAGTTGCTTCCCTGCTCAGCTTTGGTTGCCTTGCATGTTTTAAGACCTTAACTTTCAGAACCTGACTCCTGTCAAAGCTTTTCCTTACCTGATTGTTAATCACCGGGCGATAGAACCGTTAATCAAAGGTGAAGATGGAGGGATATCATTTGGCTACTGCTTTCAACTGCTGCGTCTCAACATCATTGCATTTCGACGGAGCCTCTAATCTTCTAGAAGAATGGCTTTTCAGTTTCTTCCTTTCTGCTTCCGAGGCTCCATGATCTGATGACACTGCCCGAATCTTTGTATCACTTAGTTCAGGAGGAAGAACACAGTTGCACAATAAGCCTGCATGTTCAGAAGCACATGTTATCATCACATCATGAGGTCCTTGGAAAAGGGAAGCGAGTTCCTCATTATCTTAATAATCTAATGTTTACAAGTCCAACGTACAGCTTAAGACGAGGAGGATCATTAGGAAAGTTACATGTGCTCCTAGATAGGTGCAGATGGATTGAGAAAACTTAGCATAATCAAAGTATCTAGCAATTCAAGATTTCAATGAATCCGGCTGAATAGCCCTGACATCGACTCGTGCAAGGGAATCAATGCCAGAGTGGCAGGTATGCTCTGTTGAAAACAATTCTTTCCAGATAAATGATAATCCCAAGCATTTTAGGCTATTAAATGAAACATTACAACAACAACTCCTCTTATCCCACTAGGTAACTTATTAAACATTAACTTCAAAAATTTCACCCGCCCCACCATTTGTTTCCAATAAAAGTGCACAAAAACGCAACATGCAACAATACAAATCAGAAGGGTGTAATGAATCCTGGAGCTGTCACGAAACAATATAAACAACATTCATAGCGAACAAAGAAAGAGAGAAGCATACAACCAAACAAAAAACAAAAGAAAACGATTGAGAGATGCATAGTTGGATCAGCAGTATACGACAGAGTTATTCTACAAAAGTTAATCATTTATCACACATGGAAACAACATCATCTTCCGGAAGGAAAAATCATACGTTCTTCTATCTGCCTAGAAAGTTATCTCAAGAAGTGAGTGAAAAAGCAATGCACATATAAACACAATGGAAGATGATAATTAATATAAATAAACTAAGGCGTCTATTTCTTACCAAGTCGAGCAAGTCGATTTACCCAGCGAGGGATTGACTTCCTGGTTAGTTTGAGACAAACATCGTTACAAAAGTGATTGCAGTTTTTGGTGATAAGATGATATGAATTCCCAGCATAATTATCAGCTATTGACTCCATATATGACCGAACCTCTCTTAGGCTCAGGTCTGTCGATCCAATGTAAATTGATTTTCTGAAAGTGAAACCAGGACAGCGGCGAGGCTCTAATTCAAATATCCCGGATGTTGTGCGGTCATGCGCTCCAAATGCATATTCAACGCCATGAACTACAATAAATTAAACAACGATCAACTGTTATAAGTGCTAATACCCAGAGCGAATTTAACATATAGCCGCAAAACCAGTAGTTTAAAAAAAAAAAAAAAACCCTTTCGCTATTCATCAGTAATTGACTAACATACAACATGCTAGTCAGGCTAAAATCGAAAACTGAGAACGAAGGTAGAGAAACCACAATCAAGTCCAGATACAGTAGCATGAAGAACAGTTCTTATAAATTCACAATAAGATTTCTTCCCACTTAACGTGTGCAATAATCTGCAGTTTGGGTTCTTGGAAACAGGGCTTGCAAAATACACGCCTATTGTATAGCGTTTCAATTGTTTTTCAATAACCGACTCAATCAAGCACGAAGCAAAATCGGTGCAATAATCTTCTAACAGTATTATTAAAATAAAGGCAACCGCTCTTCGATTTCATGATAACGATTAGCTCGCTCAGAGAATTCAGGGTAATGAACGGAACACAAAACACAGAACCAAGGATCTGAATTGATTATCCAGGATTCGATTGCCAATCATACCGCGAGAAAAACTAAAGCATGAGAATCAGGGTTATCTTAAGCTAAAGATTGGTAATGCCCAGAATTTCATTTTGTTTCCTGTCTTCCTTGAAAGCAAAGAAACGAAGGGAAAAAAAAAGAGCAGAAACAATTAATCAAGGGTATAACCAAAGAAAGTTCGCCAACCTTGAACACCAGAATGATAGACTCCGAGGCCAAACCAATATGCATACCCATTGATCGGCGTAAGGTCATAGACGTTAAGGTACACCGGATTCTTTCCCTGCGCCTTCTTCCGTGGCCTCATTACCTTTTTACACAACATTATGTGATTCCAAAAATTTCCCAGCAATTCCTTCTTGAAACGTTGGAAGCCAACGAATGCTTCAGACAAGGAACGCCAGCAATTCAGGTAGAGAGGAAGGAGATTCCAGCGATGGTATGTAAGGGCAAACGGCCAGGAAGAAATAGACACAGAAAATCGAGGGTAGATTGATAAGTCAGAAGCCTCGAAATTCGCCGTGAACAGAATGATTCTTTCTTCTCCTCTTATGCTCTGTCCCAAAAGACAGAACAACAGCGAGGAGAAGAGGAAGAGAGGAAGGAGAGAATCTTGTACCCGACTTCCACCGGCGGCCGAAAGTGCTTTTGCCTTTATTATTGTCCTCGTGTTGAGGAGATGCGGCTTTTTTTAAAATAATTTTTTAAAACTTAAAATTGCACTGCTGAAAGATAAATGTAAGGGTGTTAATGCGTAAATTTACTAATAAAGTTTTGTCTGAGGAGCGTCTGGCACAAATATCTTTTAGAAGGGATAAAAATATTAATGTATAATTAAAAAGGGATATCCACCACAAAAACCGTTAAATCAGTACTAACGCTGTTAGGGATTTTCTTCTCTTATAATTTAACGCCGTTAGTACGGATTAACGGTTTTTGTGGTGGATGCCCATTTTTAATTGTTCATTGGTATTTTTACCCCTTCTAAAAGATATTTGTGTTAGACGCTCCTCGGACAAAACTTTATTAATAAATTTACCCTTTATCCTAAATATAATTAAGAATATGATTTTGAAGATGAATAATAATAATAATAATAATAATGTTCAAATTTCTGCTTTGAGAGGTAACTACGTTTAATATTGTTGGAATTTCTGCTTTGGAGAGGTAACTATACTTAGTATTTGATAGTATTTTAAATATGATTATTTTTAATATGAGAATACTTATGCTGAGGAAAAATGAATAAATAAATAAAAAATAATAATAATAAGGTTAAAAAAGAGGTGGGATAATGAATATTAAAATTGTAGATGTGGATATGACGAAAGCAAAATGTGCTGGGTCTCAGCTTTATCTGCAACAAATTCGCAACCATGCTGTAAAAAGCTTGACCTCGAAGTCTCAACGATTTTCCAATTTGAAGTTCCTATTTATAGAACTTTTTTTTTTTTTTTGACCATAAATGAGAGATTCATTGAAAAGTGCCCAGAGGGCATAGAGAAAACAAACAGCTGGAAAGTTCATGAGTAACAGCATAAACGCAAATAAACAAAACCAAAACTACTGCTACGGAATTAAAATTATCATCAACTAAATTAGCATCAACCTATTCCTTCCCTGTCCTCGTCCGCAGACATATCAAATCCATTCTGAACCTCATCCAATTGTGCTTCACGACGAATGATGGCAGCTAGAGGAGGTGGTGATACTAAGATCAGACCTTTCGGTCCCAACTCCCTTGAAGCAAGGGCGGCCAGACAATCGGCAGCAGCGTTACACTTTCGTGGAACAAGAGAGAAAGAAATCATTCCTCGACTGCCACTCCGTTTTGTTTCGGAATTCTGCTATCTTCGACAAAATCCCAAAGCACAAAACTATGATTTATATATTGTATCAAAAAAAAAAAAACTATGATTTATATTTCCTCCTATCCTATTTATAAATAATTTTTTTTATTGCGTAAAATGAATTAATAATTAAAAATAATAAGTGTGTTAAAAATATCATGTTTTTTTATATATGTCCTTATTTATTAAAAGAGTATATGAAAGAGAATAGATAAAAAGTACGAGAGATAATGTGTATAAGATATGAGAAACAATGAGTATTTAATAAGAGTAAAATAAAAAAAAAACTTCTATTTTCAGATAAAAAATAAAAATTATTTATAAAAGAGATGAATGAGAGAGATAAAATTTCTTAGGAAAAAAGACAGCCTTCACATCCTATCGGGGTCTCCATTATCTCCTTAACATAAAACAAGAGTAAAGCTTTAAAATAACAAAAATATTTGTGCGACTTTATAGAGTAGTGGTGAGTGACTGGAAATGGGTCGATCTAAACTGTGACTTTTTTTTTTTTTTGAGTGAAAACTGGAATTCATTAAGTTTCAACCAGGAAGACTTAATACAAACTCAAACTAGAAACAAGGGAATAACCCTATCCCTCATCAACGACCGCCTCTAGTAATGAAGGTGGTGGTTGTTCAAAGAAAACAAATACCCCTGTGCTAGTGTGACCCAATAGCAAGGTGATCAGCATCCCTAAACTGTGACTTTTAAATCTACCGTAGGGAGTGATTATAATTTCAGCAACGTTTTGAATTCCAAAGTGTATTTAATGTGATTCATGGGTGCTTTTGTGTTCAGCTTCTCCCAAGGAACTAGTATGTGGTCCTTCGCAGGCCAAATAAATAGTGGAAGAACTTACACGAACATTGCGCCCATCCGGTCCTTATTATAAATCCGGTCCTTATTATAAAACAATAACTATAAATTCTTACAAACCAATAAAAATAATTAAAAGCACTGTTTGGAGAACCGGACCGGACCGGACGGTCGGACCGGTTGGACCGTCACCCGGTCATTGAAGCGGGCCGGATTTATGCATTGAGCCGTTTTTCTTAAGGAGCCGTTTTGGACCGTCGTTTAGCCGGTTTTGAGCCGTCAACCGTTATTGAGCCGGAAACCGGACCGGTTTTTCAAAAACCGTCCGGTCCAATAAAAAAGCAGGAAATTTTTTTTTTCTGCAATTTTTTTAATATTTGATGCTAAAAAAAATTTAAAAAATGGCATATAAATTTTAGACATGTTATTTTATTTTATTAATATTATATGTTACTATTTTTTTTGCCAAGTATATTATATGTTACTAATTTTAATAATTTGGTTTGTTATAAACTATTTTATAAAAATGCTTTTGAAGAAAAAGGCAATGATGTTTATTCTCAAGCTAAGTGATATGGTCTAATATCTTTCAAGAAACTCATGCTTTGATCAATCAAGAACCACTAATATTTGACAAGTCATGAAATTATTATTGTTAATACATTTTGTTAGGTTGATGATTGATTTAATGGTCTTCCTTAAATGATATTTTGTTACTTTATTACCTTCATATGAAATTGGATTGAAGATTAATTGTAATATATAATATATATTATTTTTAAATTTAATTATTACGTCACCGGTCCGACCGAACGGCTCAACCGATCCAACCGGTTGAACCATGACCCGTTGACCTTTCCGACTCGACTTCCGGTCCGGTTTTTAAAACATTGATTAAAAGTATTGAAGTTGTCTTAAAATTTAAGTGATTTCCAACATTACCCTTATTAATTACACTAAACTCAAATATCATATTAATTATTATTCTCTCCAACTACTGTTATTAAATATGGGCAGACATGAAAAGATAATTAAATGCTCATTGGAAACTTACAAGTGACTTATAAAAAATATCAAGAATACTTTTTAGTTGTTTTGCCAGTAAGAATACTTGTTAGTTGGTGCCTTATAATTCCTCTGTCCCTATATATAAAAGCTTTTCAAATGAATCGCGAGATTCTAAAAAATAATTTAAAGTAGTTAAATATAATAATTATGAAAGAAATTTATTTTTTCCCCCTAAAAATATCTCTATTTATGAATAGGTGAGAGATAGAGTAATAATGAGAAAATTATGAAAGAGGATGTATGTGGTAAAATAGTTAATTAAGGGTAAAATTAAAAAAAAAAGTATTTATTATTGAGAATCTCAAAAGATATCTTACATTTAAGGAGAGGCTCATTAAAAAAAAAGCTCTTATACTCCCTCTGGTCCTTATTATAAGGCACCAACTATTTATTCCCACAAACCAATAAAAGTAGTTAAAAGCATTGAAATTGTCTTAAAATTCATGTGATTTCTAATATTACCCTAACTAACTACACTAAACTCAAATATTATATTAAGTATTACTCTCTCCCACTACCCTTATTAAATATGGGCAAATATGAAAAGATAAATTAAATACTCCTTAAAAAATTACAAGTGTCTTATAAAAAAGATAAAAAATACTTATTATTAGTTTATGTCTTATAATAAAACCGAGGGAGTATATAGTTACGGTAAGTATAACAAGGGTGGAGCACCAATTTATTAGCCGGCTTTGGGACTATCCCTTGTAGAATCCCGTAACAAGTACATATGTTCATTTTTAAAAATGGTGAGGGTTTGGTTTAGAGAAGGGAGTATATAAATACCACGTCTCGAACTCGCAACCCCAAAGCATCAATGAAGAATGACCCAGAAGGCTCCGAGGGAGACTGGTAAAAAAAAAAAAAAAAATGGTGAGGGTTATTAGCCTGGCGATGAGATGAGAAGAAGAAAGTAGAAGGAAGCGGTTGGTGCAAAAAACTGATGATGGGGGCGTGCATAAAGCATACTGGGCAGTGGGGTAAGCAAGTTAAAAACAACGCGTGATGATGAAGGAAATGGAGAGTGGCGGGAATTATTACATCCACTGCTTGTCGGGGTTTCCAACGCCACCTTGCAACACCACTCATTCTCTCTAAATATTCCATATCGCTAAAACTGTTTCTATGAGAGTCATCGATCTGTGGGTATTTGTGTTAGAATAGGCACAGTGAAAGAATTTTAAAATTTTACCGATCCTAATTGAGAATTTATCAACCACGTTTAAACTAAGTTGGAAAAATTCATACATTTTTAATTCAGGATTTTCATGATCTCTAAGAGCCAATACGTCAGGTCCGCTCCCTCTACCGGTATCCACACGAATGCTCTCCAACCGAGACTGCGTGCTAGCGCCTCTAATATCTCCTAAGGTTTCACTTGCGGCTCTCAATTCTCATGTGTATCTTAGTATATCTGCTTTATCAAGTTTATAACCTATGAGGGCTATTTTTCAAATTTTAAAATTAATCATTATTAATTTTGAAATTAATTAACTATTAATTATCTTGATGAGCTAATTAAATAAATTCAGTTTAAATTAAATCTATCCAACAGTTTAATTTAACATATTTATTTAACTCAAATAAAGAGCCATTAGATTTAAGTTATCTTCATAAATAAAATCTGAGATACCATATCTCTATCAGGTTAGTTATTAGATTTAATTTATCTTAATAAATTAAATTTAAACATAACACAATATAATAATATCATATAATATATATATATATATATACATATATATATATATATATAATATGCATTTCGAAAATACATATCTATATAATATTATTAACGAATTTTTATATTACATATATACATATATATATATATATACATATATATATATATATAATATGCATTTCGAAAATACATATCTATATAATATTATTAACGAATTTTTATATTACATATATACATATATATATATATATATATATATAAATATAAAATCCGTCAACCATAATTAAACATTATCTCGTGTGGGGTCATTCTTGTGTGCAACCCTGTAGGCCCATATGTAGTTGGCAGTGAGCCAATAACTGTACTAACCCACAAGTCACAAGCGGCCTCTAGCAAGACATCACAACTACCTAATTCATATGAGGATCGTTAACACGATGCAACCTGTCATACAACCATGCCACGTCCCTTTTGTCACACAATATATCGGTCAAGGATGAGGCATGGATAATGTCATTCTCTTATTCCTGACCATTACTTTCTCGATTCCTGAGTAGTCTGACAATAGAAATGGAAACTCCTTTCCATTATAGTATGGCCATACATTTCTCAGACTTACTCATCGAAGGGCCCAGTAATATCTTTCTACTAATGTGAGGGACAAATTCCATCTTGATCATTCATATCCTTTGCATGAAAAACCACCAAGTCCGATTATAGCCTTTATCATCACCCGGTCAAAGGTGACTTTTGACTAATTCAAAGCTTAGCAACTCTCATGTAGGAATCCATGATGACCTCAGGTCAAAGGGCGTTGTGACGTGGTTATACATGAGAAAAGCTTATGACTTGATCTATGTAGCTTTCTCATAGTGGGTCAGTCCAGCACCTTGTACTCTTACAAGTGCCTAAGACTTTAAATCGTATCTCCATATCTTATCAAAGTCATACTGATCTTGTTTCATCTCTGTTCCCGCATAGATAACCGACCAGGGACATTTTAGGACAATCTTTATGAATTATCCAAGGATACAATTATCACAGTTAACATGCAAATAATATGATAATAGAATGGAGAAATTTTATTAAATTAATAATGTTCAAAGTACAATGATTAGTCCTTTGGGCACAACTTCCAACAGTTTGGGAGGGTTTTTGACAGCCTATAAGCTTGATTGGGTATGAATCTATTTTTGTTGGGTATTTGGGATGATGATTGATAAAAATGACTTCTGCAATTTTTAGGAGCTTTTACCATAAGAGTAAAATTGGTGCTTATTACTATTGACTTATGAAAATTGGACAGAAAAAGTTAGAGAGAATTACACTGTAGTCCCATAGAAGGCAAAATATGAAGAAATGGTCCCAGGAAAATTTGAAATTACCGCCAAGTCCCATGGGACCATTTTGTAATAAATTCTAAATGAGAAAGTCACAAATACCCTTAAGTATTTCCTCTCTCTCCTTCACGATAGCCCCAATTTCTTTATGGAGACTTGAGAACCATAGTTCGCCAGCCAACTTCGGCAGTCTTGTAGCCATTGCGTTGGAACTCACTGGATGGAGATTTTAAGGTAAAATCTGCATACAAATTGGTGCACAAGGGTAACAGTGTAGAACATGTTAGAACCGGCTATTACCCAAGAGGGGGGGTGAATTGGGTGTATAATAAAAACTTAAGAACTTTAGAAATCTTTTCGTATCTTAACGAAAACAGTAAATATGAAGGTTTATAAATCAACAGTTAGATTAAATAATATATGCTGGAAATATAAGAGTTTAGGGAAGAGAATATGCAAACTGTGATTTATCCTGGTTCGGTCCAATCTGTGATGGCCTACGTCCAGTCCCCAGGCTCCTCCTGAGATTTTCAAATCCACTATCTTCTTGTTTAATCCGGGCACAAGAAAAGCCTTTACAATCCCACAAGTTTAGCCGGGTACTTGTGAAACCTTTTACAAATCTCTCACTGAAATACTCCCCCTTACGGCAAGTCTTACGAGCAGAGCAATTCCGAAGATCTTCCTCTCCTGCTTACTTATGCAAGTCTTACGAGCAGCAACGTTCTCTCCTGCTTACATCCCTGTAAGTCTTATGAGCAGCAACGTTCTCTACTGCTTGCACCTTGTAAGTCTTACGAGCAGAATGTCTTACGGCAATTCTCTCTACTGCTTCTCCGTAAGAAAATCAACCCTCTCAAGGTCCCTCTACCTTGAGATCAACTCAGAAATATAGTTGAAAGTGTTTACAAACTCTCTCACAGAGTGGGTATAATGCTCACTGAAGTACAATACAAATAATCACTCTCTCAAAGATAAGTAATACAGAAACTGAAAATAGAGAGTGTATGGGTAGAAGCAGAGGATTCACATTTCTATGTTGTTGCACGCTATCTCAGTTTTTCTCCGTTTTCTCTGTTTCCTCTATGTTTCTCAGCTACTCATCAAGGTTGAATGCTATCTCATTTATAGTTGATGAAGATGATGACCGTTGTAACCATTCGTCCGTTGGAGTTCCATTGCCTCATTTGAACGTTTGAGCATTTTTGAAAAACACGCTCCTGTCCGTTGTGAAGCAAAGTGGAGCGTCTTAGTTTAATAGCAGAGAGAATCATTTTGAGCTGTACATCACGTTGTGGAGTGTTTTGAGTTTCAGACAATTCTTCATGGTGGGTCATTTGCTGTCGTGGTTGGTAGCACGTGATTGACTTTTATTTGAATTTGAAAGCTCACCGTTATATTTCCTGTTTCACACTGCAAAATACTTAATCATTAATATGATGAAGTATTAGTCATGGGTATGTTGGATCATTGGTCAAAAACTGATTTTCTGGCTTCTGGGATTCATCACGTTGAGTGAAGAATTTTCATACGTGACCTCCATTCTTGAAGATGCAACCCAAATGTGTAAACTCCTGTTTTACACTTGAAATATATGTTAGATAATGTTTAGAAACAATAACAAGTGAAAACATAATGATTGTATAACGTTTTAACCATGTTTGAATTGATGGTTGTGAGGCTCTGTTTTGTTTCTGCGTTCTGTCAAGTTCTCACTTCGAGTGCAATCTGCCTCACTCGAGTGCAGTTCATATTTCCACGTTCTGACTTCCTCTCGGGTAAGCACTCGCAACTCTTCTCTCGTATCTGCTTGAGTGAATTCTCAACATCACTCGAGCACAAAACTTCCTGCTCGAGTGAGCCTTCAGTTTTCACGTACATGCTTCTTCTCGGGTTGTCACTCGCACATCATTTTACAAGAGTGAGATTTTGTGCTTGCGAGTGATATGGTCCCTCACTCGAGCACACATACCTCTGCTCGAGTGAGACGAATATTCTCAAGGAATATGCTCTCAAAATCAACACTCGCATCAGGATCTCAGAGGGATGAATTTATCACTCGCAGGTGATATGAGCCTTCACTCGAGCACACACCTTCTGCTCGAGTGAGAAATCATCCAATGCTCGAGCATGAATCCTAGTGCTCGAGTGTTGCAACTTTCTTCACGTTTCATAAGCTTCTGGACATCACTCGCACGTCATTTTTCAGAGAGAAAGTTTTTGCACTCGCGGGTGATGTGGGGCCCCTTTAGAAAAATTTGATTCATTTGATCCAAATGATGTATCATAAGAATGCTCTTATCATATGCATTCCAATGCAACAAGAATCAGCTCCAAACTCCTTGTATTCTGCAAGTTATGATCGAAGGAGTGTATATTTCGCTAGTCTGCACAAGCATCAACTTCCAGAAGGCATAGCTCCTAGAATATACGTTAGAATTATGCAAATTACCTATCCATGGAAAGCTCTTTGAGTCTACTTTCATTTGGCACTGGTCTAGTCTCATTCCGATGTGTGGTTTGTGAGATATACTCAAAATACCGAACCTGTGTCAGAAAGTGACGGTGATTTCATTTTCATTTTCGACGAATCATAGCTCCTTAATTTGATCTTCTTTCAATATGATTCTGGTGCCAATTTTACGTGTTGGGAGTCCTCTTTCATATGCCACCGGTTTCGGGTCAATCCGACGTGTGGTTTGAGAGATATGATCAAAATACCAGACCTCGCTCAAGCTGAACGTAGAACAGAGTAGAACAGAGTATGCACCCGTGCTTCGAGTGAGAAAGCCTGTGCTCGAGCATGTTCTTCCTGTGCTCGAGCATAACACCTTGTGCTCGAGCACAACTCCTCTAGAAGTGCCAAAACTCATATATAAGTCATCTTAGCTTCATATTAACATATTCCAACCATTATTTGATCATAGAAACCTCCGGTAACATTATAGAAACCTCCAATATCACATCTAACAACTTGAATCTTGATATTCATGATAGATCTACCAAGTTCTTCATTCTTCAATATCTTTATTTTTTATCTTCCTCTTGATAATCATTCTTCATAATCCAAGTAGGCATCTCCTTGACTATCTTCAAATTCTCTTCTTCTTCTTCCTCTTGTTCATTTTCATTAATTCAATCTTCTTCATTCTTTGCTTGACTAATCTACAAAATATGTAACATTAAATATAGTAGTTAGTCAAAGAAATACATTATATAAACTTTTTGCTCTTATCACTTAATATCTATATTTGACATCATCAAAACTAATCATATCTAACAGAACACCCCTTTTTGATGATGACAAATCCTTTAAGAAAAATATGTCTGAATGAAGTGCAACATACATGTATAATGTAAAGTGCAAACATACATATACATATTATAATGCAAAGTGCAACGTACAATACATATTATAATGCAAAGTGCAACGTACATATTTTTCTTACATTTTTCTCCCCCTATTTGACATCAGCAAAAAGTTTGAAATATATAAAGAAGTAAGGTTTGTGAAGAAGTAAATAAAGTAGAAATAACTTTAATCACAATGAATGAACCAAGAAAACAATTGACTCTCCCCTATGTGAAGGAACTAAAAATAGATTTGGAGAGGTTTTCAAGAAAACTTTTATAATTAAGATCAATGAAATATATGAAACGTATTCTTGAAATTTAAATAGAGAAGGTTTAGAAATGCTCATGTAGATTTGGAAATTGGTGAAGCGCTCCATGAAGTCCGTTGCTTCTTTGGCAATGCTAGTGCATGCTGTTGTGCTTTGTACAACTCTGATGTACACCACACTTCTGTTATGCAACTCAGATATATATTCATGTTGTTGTCAAGATTCTCCAAATGAGTTGAGCTTCTGTTTAACATGTTCAATGCTCATTTGTATTGGCATATGTATTTGTTGTTCTGAATGTTACAGCCAATATATATTCCTTGACTGAGCGTTAAAAACATCCTCAAGGTTGATAGAGTCTTCTTGTAGTATGTTGAGGAATGCTATTGCGCAAAACAAATTCTCCTGTCATAAATTTAAATCTTTCTTTGCAGAGAGAATTGTTAGTTCAATCAAGTAACAAACTGTTCCTTTCCATATGATATATTAAAATTAAGATTATGAAAAGAACAATATAAGAATAACTCATCATCAAAACTAATCAAGACATGGTGAATACAGATGAGTATGTTAAAAGGATTTTCTTTCCAATAGGAGATGAGCTTTCAATATATAAAACACATGTGAATGTGAAGCTCCCCCTTAATTGATGCATGGTTTTAAAACATTATCAGGAAAACAGTTAATAACTCTCCTGGATTTGAGAAACCATTGAAAACTTTATAGAGAAAATGATTTTGAAAGATTTAGAGAGAAATTAAATGACAATTGCTAATCAGAGGTTTTAAGAGATACAACCCAATATCACCTGAGTGGTTACTTGAGTGATTCTACTCAATCATTACTCGATTGTATACTCAAGTGATACAACTCAAGGATTTTGAATTAAGCAAGAATACAATACCTCACTCGAGTAATATCGTAATCACTCGAGTCATAATCCTGTAGTCCATTGATGCATCATGTCCTAGTCAATATTGAATGATGTGACTAGTACTGAGGGATTCTGAAGTGTAGTCTTCTGTGAGCACTTTAGGATATCAAGATAAGCTTGGAGTAAGGCTTTATGCGCATATTGGCTTTAAGCAAACATCATTGAGAACTTTTAATTTCATCATAGCACATAACACCCTTATTTTGTCATCCATCATCTCAAATAGAACTTTGAAGTTCTGGTTCACATAGCTGCTTCATCTTATCATTGACTGATGATCTCAGCATTGTTTGTAGCAAGCTCTGTGTGATTGTTGAAGCTCCTTTCTCAAAAAGCCTTAGACAAATGGACCAAAGCATGAAGAATCATGGAGGTCAACTCTAGCAAATTGTCGTCCCTCATTTATTGGTCTTGTTCACCATAGCTCTAGTGTAGGTATAGCAGATAATCCAGTGAAGATTTAGACATAGAGCTAGGATAGTAGTTAAGAATCCTCATAGGCTCATCAAGCTTATTGATTCTGTGCATCTCAGTATTTTCCTCTGAACATCTCTGTTGGCTCCATATCATAGTGAAAATGTCTGATCACCTTGAAATGATAAGGAAGATGGGTAGGCAACAAAGATTCATATTGGATAAACTTATTCTTGGCCCTGTACTGCTTTGAAATAATCTCCGCTAGGTCTACTAAGAGATCTTCCTTCTCTTTCTCTTTCTTTGATTGTATCACTATCTAGTTATTTGCAAGTGATGAGATGTCATTTGAGTAATATCACATGTTCTGCTTCAACTCACGCTGCAACACTATCAGTCATGTCTTTTCTGTTAGCCTTTGGTCTTTGTATCTAAAAGTAGAGCATTTTGGTCAACTCCTGCAAACGTATAATGATATGCTCTTTGGTACCCATCTTCTTTTGGGTCCGTACAATATTAGACATAACAACATTTATGCTCCTATGCAATTAATCATATGAATTTTGAGTAAAGAGTATGATAAATCAACAAATATCAAAATATAATTTTACCTAGTAAAATCAATCCATTGAGATATGAAGCATGATGAATAAGTGATACCAAGAATGATGATGATCAATGACAATTTGTAAATACACTTTAAAAGATATGTCATTGATAAGATTTTCGTGCAATCCATGTAAGTTGGATCAAAGAGAGTAGAGAGTCTATCCATAATGACCAACTTTTATGAAATGATAAATCATGAATGAAACCAAATTTTCAAGAATGATAATGCGATATGCAAATTGTTTAAAAATCTCAAATGTTCTTTCGAATCATAAATATGCATTATGACATTAAGATTTTGAATGCATGAAAACTCATTTATGAAGCTTGTTAAATATCGATGCTTATGCCAAAAATAATGGAAGTCAACAGTTATAATATATATATCAGAAAGCTTCACTAAGGAATTTCAACTAAGATAACATGTTAATTATAAGAGTTAACATGTTGGAGAATTTTCCCAAGAACAAAAGTCATATGAAAAATGAATTAGCCAAAATGGCTTATCTTGACATATATAAGCATGATGACTTTAGTATTGATCAAGAGATAACCTTGCCTCTTAGAATTGCGTCTTAAAATGGATAAATATGTAAGGCAGCAAGACTTAAAGTGCAAGATTCTAGTTACTCAAAAAATGGATGAAGACAAATGGTAAAGCATTTGAGCAACAATATGAGTGTAAGAATTTATGGATGATGAAGCACATACTCATTGATCCAAATGACTAGAGTTCTAGAATATTATCCTGGTAAGTTATTCCACAATAATGGTTAATGCATTAAGATTCAATGCACTAATGAACATTTATAATGCTTGGAATAACGTGGCCAACTAATGATTTATGCATTCGGCACAAGGCTTTCACAAGTTGAATTCTTATCAAGGGAATATACTTGACACTCATATAGATAGTTAACTTGTTTAGACGTAAGGTCTAGCATGTTAAGGAATGAAGAGAGTTCAAGTATTGGATAGCACATTTAAGATCAATGTGTCAATGATGGGAAAATACTTTGATAAATGAATTTGAAGCATTCTGACTTTCATTATAAAAATATTAACTTCCAATTTTGAAACCGATTTAAATGCAAACAAGATATGAATAATTTTCAAATAATGTGTATGCATTTTTATAACAAGATGAATTTGAAATCTAAGTAAATTTATGAAATCAAATTTCCAATTCATAGAAAAATTATGCATAATTTGGAATCTAGGTACATTTTTGAGATATGCATTTCGAAACTTAAATACATAGAAAGATTATGCACAATTTCACTTTCAGTCCATTTAGCAATCTTAAAACAATTTAAAACCCATAAATGATTGATTGCTAATGGTATGCAATAATGAGCAAGTTATTCATTACCCAAATAAATAATTTATATAAGCATAATATCAGGTAAGAATAAGGAAGACAGTACCGTGCTCAAGTAATCTCGTAATTACTTGAGAAATTATCCTTTGGAATTCATTTGTGCATAATTCCTTGACTTTTACCTTCCAATCTTCCAGTTGGTGTTATCACTTGAACATTCACTCCCAGTTGTCATGCAGTGATGATGATCACTTGATTAGTTACTTGAGTAACACTTCACTGTGCATCTTTTCTTCCTTTATTGCTAGCTAGGCACTTGTAGTGTTGCCTCAAGTAATGCCTTCTTTTGTTTACATATTTAAGATGTAGCCTCAAGGTAAGATTTGAGTGAAATCTTATGTAGTCATAATCTTGAGATGAAGCTCTTTTCTTTCCTACAAAACCTTATAGATATTTTTCTTCCTTTGGTATCCAATTTTACTTGGATCCACTCATGGTTACCTTGTAGGAAACATAATTCACATGCTCTAAGAATATAATTAATTTGAGACAATTGAGCATAATGAATTAAACATGTATTTATGCATAAGAGAAATATTTTCTTTTCAAATCATTATACATGCATAAAGAATTAACCTGTTGAGCATTACAATCCCTTTCTAAATAAATCTATTAAATGACTTTTTAAGAGATGCGAAAACATAAAAAATCATTTGCAATGCTCATTCCTAAGGTTCCAAAATATAAAACCTCAACAAATATTACAAACAATAGTATAGGAGGTTTTATCATTGTGTACCTTTGCCTTAGATATTTGGAGGATTGCTTTTGCTTACCCATTGCATCTTTCTATGATGTTGATACTTTGAATATCTTGCTTTAGGTGCTGGCAACCTTCTCTCAAAATATATAGACTCCAAGAGTCTTTTATTTGATGCTTGAGAGATCCTCCTTTTCTTGTTCTCCTCAAGATAGTTGAATGGTATTCTATGGTAGTTCATTCTTGAGGTGGAACGTACTCCTTTTCTCCATTGCCTTTCTTTGTGGTTAAACTTTGCAGTTCTAGCAATGGGTGCCTTGAGAGTTCTCCTTTTTGATACAAATGGTATGAACCTCTTTATTGGCGCATGAGAAACTCTTGGCTTCTTTTTCATCTTCTCCTTACCCTTATGTCCATTTCTTTTCGAATCATCCTGCATACATAAAGTACTAGATGGACATTTTGGTACCCACATATACTTGGGTCCTTGATTGTTAGTATTAAACCTTACATGTTTCTTCGGTACCCAAATATACTTATTTCTCACATGGGAATTTCTTCTAATATAGCATGTGTGAGAAATATGATCGGATTTGCCACAATAATTGCAAATTGTATCAAGATATACATTATGGGATATCATGCAAGTATTATGACGATCATGAGAGTAGAAATTCGAATGAATTTGATTTGAATATTCTTTCTTCCCAACAAACTTTCCAGCATATTTGAAAACATTTTTCCTTTTCTCAATAGAATCAACAATTGGTTGAGAAACAAACTTTTGTAAACTCTGAAAATCATATTTATGAAAATCACACAAAGAATTAGAACTTTTTACCTTAAGTTCATCTTGAGCTCTGGAGAGTGATTTTTCATGTTCGTCCATACTAAGCTCTTTTCGGGAATCCTCTTTTTCTTGTTCATCCATGTTGACTGTATGGAAGTGTTCTATGATTTTTCCATTTTCATCATCAACTTCCAATTGTTCATGCACAGTAGATGCGTAGCGTGTAGTTTCACACGAACTGTCAACACTTTCAACTTCAACACAATTGTTAGAAGCATAAATAGAATCAAGAGTGTCCCAGATATGTTTAGCATTAGAACAACATTTAATTTTCTCAAAATCATTTTTGGTTAAAGCACTATACAGAATTTTCATTGCTCTAATGTTCAATGAAAACATTTTCTTTTCACTTTCTGTCCAATCCTTTCTTGGTTTGAAATCAAAAACATTTGTAAAAACATTCCACATATCAAAATCAAAAGCTTTTATAAAACTAGTCATTCTAGCTTTCCAAAACCAAAAATCAATATCTTTCAAAAGAGGTGGGATTGTATAATCAAAACCTTCTGAAAGTATAAAACACCCAAAATTAGCCATTTTAACTCTTGAGACGGTTAAGTCCTTTAAACAAGAGCCCGGGCTCTGATACCAAATGTTAGAACCGGCTATTACCCAAGAGGGGGGGTGAATTGGGTGTATAATAAAAACTTAAGAACTTTAGAAATCTTTTCGTATCTTAACGAAAACAGTAAATATGAAGGTTTATAAATCAACAGTTAGATTAAATAATATATGCTGGAAATATAAGAGTTTAGGGAAGAGAATATGCAAACTGTGATTTATCCTGGTTCGGTCCAATCTGTGATGGCCTACGTCCAGTCCCCAGGCTCCTCCTGAGATTTTCAAATCCACTATCTTCTTGTTTAATCCGGGCACAAGAAAAGCCTTTACAATCCCACAAGTTTAGCCGGGTACTTGTGAAACCTTTTACAAATCTCTCACTGAAATACTCCCCCTTACGGCAAGTCTTACGAGCAGAGCAATTCCGAAGATCTTCCTCTCCTGCTTACTTATGCAAGTCTTACGAGCAGCAACGTTCTCTCCTGCTTACATCCCTGTAAGTCTTATGAGCAGCAACGTTCTCTACTGCTTGCACCTTGTAAGTCTTACGAGCAGAATGTCTTACGGCAATTCTCTCTACTGCTTCTCCGTAAGAAAATCAACCCTCTCAAGGTCCCTCTACCTTGAGATCAACTCAGAAATATAGTTGAAAGTGTTTACAAACTCTCTCACAGAGTGGGTATAATGCTCACTGAAGTACAATACAAATAATCACTCTCTCAAAGATAAGTAATACAGAAACTGAAAATAGAGAGTGTATGGGTAGAAGCAGAGGATTCACATTTCTATGTTGTTGCACGCTATCTCAGTTTTTCTCCGTTTTCTCTGTTTCCTCTATGTTTCTCAGCTACTCATCAAGGTTGAATGCTATCTCATTTATAGTTGATGAAGATGATGACCGTTGTAACCATTCGTCCGTTGGAGTTCCATTGCCTCATTTGAACGTTTGAGCATTTTTGAAAAACACGCTCCTGTCCGTTGTGAAGCAAAGTGGAGCGTCTTAGTTTAATAGCAGAGAGAATCATTTTGAGCTGTACATCACGTTGTGGAGTGTTTTGAGTTTCAGACAATTCTTCATGGTGGGTCATTTGCTGTCGTGGTTGGTAGCACGTGATTGACTTTTATTTGAATTTGAAAGCTCACCGTTATATTTCCTGTTTCACACTGCAAAATACTTAATCATTAATATGATGAAGTATTAGTCATGGGTATGTTGGATCATTGGTCAAAAACTGATTTTCTGGCTTCTGGGATTCATCACGTTGAGTGAAGAATTTTCATACGTGACCTCCATTCTTGAAGATGCAACCCAAATGTGTAAACTCCTGTTTTACACTTGAAATATATGTTAGATAATGTTTAGAAACAATAACAAGTGAAAACATAATGATTGTATAACGTTTTAACCATGTTTGAATTGATGGTTGTGAGGCTCTGTTTTGTTTCTGCGTTCTGTCAAGTTCTCACTTCGAGTGCAATCTGCCTCACTCGAGTGCAGTTCATATTTCCACGTTCTGACTTCCTCTCGGGTAAGCACTCGCAACTCTTCTCTCGTATCTGCTCGAGTGAATTCTCAACATCACTCGAGCACAAAACTTCCTGCTCGAGTGAGCCTTCAGTTTTCACGTACATGCTTCTTCTCGGGTTGTCACTCGCACATCATTTTACAAGAGTGAGATTTTGTGCTTGCGAGTGATATGGTCCCTCACTCGAGCACACATACCTCTGCTCGAGTGAGACGAATATTCTCAAGGAATATGCTCTCAAAATCAACACTCGCATCAGGATCTCAGAGGGATGAATTTATCACTCGCAGGTGATATGAGCCTTCACTCGAGCACACACCTTCTGCTCGAGTGAGAAATCATCCAATGCTCGAGCATGAATCCTAGTGCTCGAGTGTTGCAACTTTCTTCACGTTTCATAAGCTTCTGGACATCACTCGCACGTCATTTTTCAGAGAGAAAGTTTTTGCACTCGCGGGTGATGTGGGGCCCCTTTAGAAAAATTTGATTCATTTGATCCAAATGATGTATCATAAGAATGCTCTTATCATATGCATTCCAATGCAACAAGAATCAGCTCCAAACTCCTTGTATTCTGCAAGTTATGATCGAAGGAGTGTATATTTCGCTAGTCTGCACAAGCATCAACTTCCAGAAGGCATAGCTCCTAGAATATACGTTAGAATTATGCAAATTACCTATCCATGGAAAGCTCTTTGAGTCTACTTTCATTTGGCACTGGTCTAGTCTCATTCCGATGTGTGGTTTGTGAGATATACTCAAAATACCGAACCTGTGTCAGAAAGTGACGGTGATTTCATTTTCATTTTCGACGAATCATAGCTCCTTAATTTGATCTTCTTTCAATATGATTCTGGTGCCAATTTTACGTGTTGGGAGTCCTCTTTCATATGCCACCGGTTTCGGGTCAATCCGACGTGTGGTTTGAGAGATATGATCAAAATACCAGACCTCGCTCAAGCTGAACGTAGAACAGAGTAGAACAGAGTATGCACCCGTGCTTCGAGTGAGAAAGCCTGTGCTCGAGCATGTTCTTCCTGTGCTCGAGCATAACACCTTGTGCTCGAGCACAACTCCTCTAGAAGTGCCAAAACTCATATATAAGTCATCTTAGCTTCATATTAACATATTCCAACCATTATTTGATCATAGAAACCTCCGGTAACATTATAGAAACCTCCAATATCACATCTAACAACTTGAATCTTGATATTCATGATAGATCTACCAAGTTCTTCATTCTTCAATATCTTTATTTTTTATCTTCCTCTTGATAATCATTCTTCATAATCCAAGTAGGCATCTCCTTGACTATCTTCAAATTCTCTTCTTCTTCTTCCTCTTGTTCATTTTCATTAATTCAATCTTCTTCATTCTTTGCTTGACTAATCTACAAAATATGTAACATTAAATATAGTAGTTAGTCAAAGAAATACATTATATAAACTTTTTGCTCTTATCACTTAATATCTATATTTGACATCATCAAAACTAATCATATCTAACAGAACAGTCTATCAAATGGAGAGATATTTGGTGGTGGCCAATTCCAGAGCGAGCTAAATATTTCATGTGGCAAGTGTTTTATGAGAGACTACCTACAAATTCTTTATGAGCAAAAAGAGGGTTAAGTGATCAAAGTGAGTGTCCCTTCGAGTGTCAGTGTGAGAAAACCATTATACACAAAATGAGAGATTGTGAGATAGCTAACAATGTGTGGCTTTCACTAATTGATCCTATACAATATACTTGTTTTCTTAGTGGTAATTTACAGGTATGGCTTGAGTGGAATGCAAAAAATGAACCTAACTCAAGGAAGTTTAGAAGATGGCCGTGGAAGCGAATATTTGGATTAACTTGCTGGCTTTTATGGACAAGTAGATGCAAGAAAGTATTTGAGAATGCCAACATACAACCTGCCAAAATCCTTCATAGTTGTTCTCACTTACTACAAGAGAAGATGGAAGAAGGCAAGCTCAAGCACAGAATTTTCCAAGTTACTAAGCGACATGAAGATAAATGGAAGGCGCCACCCACAGGATATGTAAGACTTGACATTGACGGTTCTTCAACAGCAGATCAAGTTGCTGCATGCGGAGGATTGGTGCGAGATGACCAGGGCACTTGGATTGTGGGGTTCTAACAAAAGATTGGCTTCAAACCCTCGACAGTAGCAGAAATAATAGCGATCAAGGCTGGTTTGAGTCTCTGTAAAAGTCAGGGTTAACTAAGATTCATTTATACTCAGATTCCTTGGAGGCAATTCAATTATTGATGTCTGATTGTGGAGAGGATCACCCTTTTTCTTAGCTGATATTTGATACAAGTCCCTTATTTATTCAGGATGGGACCTACAGATAAACCATTCTCATAGGGAGGTTCTTCGGTGTGCAGACTTCATGGCAAAATCGACAAGGGTAACGAACAATGAGTTGAATATAATTCACACTCCAACAACTATTTGTTCGAGGCTAATGTTACTAAGATTGGTTTGTTTTGTTAGTTTTTGGGTATTCATACCATGTAGTTAAATCTTCAAGTGTAATGCTTGTCATCGCATTAAAAAAAAAAGAAGAACCATTTAAAATGAAATTTTGATCACAATTTTTAAATAACACTGCAAGTAAACTGGGAGAGAATAAGAACAAATTGGATTATACTCCCTTTTTTCGGCAAATATTGTATTATTGCAAAAAAATGCTCAAATACAGCTACAAAACACAAGTTTAATTAGATTGCGCAATAATGACCATATATAACTTTTTCAGGAGAAATTCACAATCTGATGTTAATTCTAAGCAAACAGAAATTGGGAATTTAGCTCATGAAGATAATAATACCATAGAGGATGAGGCTTCATTAACCAATTATGCTGTGACATCTTCATCCTGTATGAATCATATTTGTGACATGATTAGAGACCAACTTGTACTAGACATGCAATTCAATTAGTTATGTAATATATTTTGATCAAATTATGTATTCTGGCGCCACAATTTCTCACTTCAATTTTTCCACTTGTTTATAATATTAAATTTTTTTTCTTACAATTATCATAAAAGCACTTATGTAATCGTCAGTCTAAACATAAATCATATTATACAATCTGACTTTTACCCTATTTTAAGTTTCCATAAGTCATATTAAAAATAAGTTATTTTTCTCACTATCCCAAACACACACCAAATCCACCCCTTAATTATCTCCCAAAAACTTATTTGTGTTTGGTGTCCTTTAACTAGCAGAAAGAAAAGAGTTAGCCAGTGATGCAGCTGTCATTCACAAGATCGGATTCCTCATGACTTTATTCGTTTAACGGAATCCATGCTTTGTTTCCTTTTTCTGTCACATTACCCCCTCTTTTCTAGCTTGCAGGGAAAGACTAAAAAAAGAACTGAGATGCTTATCCTGGAATAACTTTGACGGGTTAGTTGTGCAACTGTATTAGTGGGTTGGAGGAGGGGGAAAAAGGATATAATTAATAAATTAAAAAATCACGAAAAAGAAAAACCACACGCAAAGAGATGACCTCTTCATTAAGTCACCGGGACTAGCTAGTGACCATTCAATTTATACAAGCGTAGGTTCACTTTCAAGCTTCAAGCTTTAAGTATACCAAGTTGCCACGCACTCATAAATTAGGAGCTGTCTTGTTGATGATACACGAGAAGATGAAGCCTTTAATTCGTTTCCACTTTCTACGTACCCTCAAACTCCATATTTCTTCGGTTCTTTCTTTTGCTTTTTCTTTTTAAAGAAGAAAAAAAGATAAGAGGACAATATATACATAAATACACACAAGGTGGAGGTGGGGTTAAGATTTTGGAGGGAGAAGTATAATCCAAAAGACATAGAAGTGTGAGGTGTTTTGGAGGGCGATGAAGTGGATGAATGAGAGGCAAGGTCACGTGAGGTGTCCGTGGGAGAGGGTTATGTAATTTCCAGGGTTGCCTGCGTCCACCGAAACATCACTGTCACTCAACAAACTCTTTCCTTTACAGCGACATTAGTGTCCCCTTAATAATGTCCTCTCATTTATTGCCCTCCTCTCTGTCACTCCTGCTACCATATACTCTATAAATATATATCCCCATTATTGGAGCCGGTAATACGGGCTCAACCCGCGGGCTCAACCCGCGAGTCCGCGGGTTTTGACAGGTTAGGGTTGGGAAAATCCCAACCCGCAAAAATGCGGGCCGCACAGGCCCGCACCGCATAACCCGCGGGTTAATGCGGGCTAGCCCGCGGGTTGACGGGTTGGCCCGCAAAATATATATATTTTTTTACATATAAAAATTTTATAAAACTTATAAGTTTTTCACTCTTATTTTGGTACCTCCCAATCCAAAGAGAAAAAATCTTAGCTTCTTTCCTTCTTCTTTACACAATTATTATATATTGGTTGTTTGAGGATGAGTTTATGTTTTATTTATAAACTTTAACAAATTTGATAACTTTATCTCTTAAATTTTAGATTATGTTTTTAAATTTTTATAAAAGCAATTATTGATACTAGGAAGGTAAATTTAATTACTCGTATATATGTGTCTCATATTTTCAATCCTCTTTAAAAAATATAAATTTTTTTTTTCAAAAAAAAAAAATGCGGGCCCGCGGGTTGGTCCGCAACCCGCACACTGCGGGTTAGGGTTGGCATTTTGCCAACCCGCAGAAGTGCGGGCTGCACAGGCCCGCACCGCACGGGCCGCGGGTTGGTGCGGGCCAGCCCGCAACCCGCGGGCTGGCCCGTATTACCGGCTCTACCCATTATTATCAACTTTTGTATATTAGCCTTAGCATCAATTTACCCTACGTTTTGCTTCTTTCTGAAGGCGGAAAAAAAAAGGAAAAAATTATATTTAGTTTCCAAAAAAAAAATGAAAAAATAATCCCTGAAAATCTTAAAATTATCAAAAAGTCCGGAGACTTTTTGATAATAAATTCCAATTTTATTGACAAGTCTATGGGCGCTCATTCACAAGTCTAGGGGCGTTTATTGGCAAGTTTAGGGGTGTCTATTAGTAAGTCCATGAACATTCATTAACAAGCTCATGATTGAAACTTATTACAAAAAAGTCCCATGGGATTTTTTGACAATTTTGAGATATCAAGGAATTATGTTTTCATTTTTTTTATTCGGAACCTGAATGTAATTTTTCTAAAAAAAATTATATTCGCTTCTCGTTTTAAAAATTCTGATATACAACATTAATTACTAAGACCATTTAGAACATTTAAAATAAAATAGAAGGGTAATATTAATGTCCTTCTCTATTTTATTATGTCCCAATAAAATGAAACAAAACAAAATATCCATCAATATGAGATGAATGATTATTGATTGGACCTATTTTTTTATAAGCATAGCTATTTTCTTATTGGAGGCAATCTTGTTCAAGATATTATTGGGCATTAAATATGAGCACCTATATCAACGGGGATTCAAACTCTGATTCGTCATATTGTGACAGACTAACCCTTTCTACTAGACCCAACTTTACCAGTGAATCTAATATATATATATATATATCCACGTAATTCGGTTTAAAACACTGATTCAGCCCAATCCTCCATCACAGGCCACTTTCAGTTGTGGCCCAAGTTTATTGTTGCAATTGAAATGGGCCTTTCGGTGACTGTTGATGAGAGTGGACCACCGTACATAGACTATTTTATTGGAGTTTCACATGTTGCATCATGCGTAGCTTTAGCCCATCAACTTGTTGGGCTCGACAGAATCATGATACATACTGAACACACTTCCTTATGCCCCTTAAATCAAACTCCCAGGGAAAAAATATTTTGTAAAAAAATAAATTGATATCGCTTATTGACTCAAAAAATATAATTTCCATTTATTCTATTTAAAATCGATTTTTCATTCTTCATGTACATATATCTGCCCATCTACGCAAAAACGACAGATGTTTTTAAAATTCTGAGTTATTAATCTAACGGTGGACGAAAGAGAAGTTTTCGGTGCGTACGTGTCGGTGTCCCAACGTCTCTAATCTATAATACTCGCATGCTTGCTTGTTAAAAGGACTAAAAGATCTCTCTAGCACGAGCTTTCCCTTTCAACCTACCCATTCATAAAAATAAAATCTTAGCATATAATATAATATACATATAGGGAGAGAGAGTGTGTGTGTGTTGTGATTTATGATAGTTGGTAGGAATGAAAGAGGTGCCAATAGAGCAAGGGCATGTGAAAGAAAACAATTTTTAGATGAGGTTGCTGGGTAAAAGCAGACCTTCAATTTCAGTGGAGGCTCCTGATAATGACTAACGGGCACGTTTAATAAATGACCTTAAAATATCAGAAACCTGTGTACAATGGGTTACACAGCAGATCCATTGTTATTATAGTACTACACAACGAATCTTGTCTAGATTTGAGGCCACTTCGATTGAGAGAGACCCTTATCATGCACCCCATATACGACAGCCACACACCCCTATCCAATAATACCACGTCTTTTCATATTAATATCCTACTTTGCATATTTGGACCATCACACACACGCCCCCTTGTCCCCTTCCCTGTTTTCTTTATTCAAATATGTGTGTGTGTGTGTGTAATCATGTTATCTAACTCACTGTCAACTTGGGTTTTTGGTATGATGATTAATTTGATAACTTAATATATTCAAAGTATTCGTTCCTATGTTGTCACTTTTGTCTCTGCATTAAAGCAGAATCTTATTGGACAACAAGCAATTAACTACTCTGAATTCTTTAAGTTGTCTTCATGTCAGAAATCACCATCGAACCCAAATGGACAGGGCTTATTATTTTTGTACTAATTTTGAATCATTTCTCTGTAAAATTCAGGCCTCAGCTTGGATCAAGGACGAAGACCTGGCCTTTTGTACTTGTATGATCATCACGTGAATATATGATCAAAACTTTGAGACAGATTCAGTGAGAGAATTCATTCTATATGCTTCAATTAATCAACGATCAAATCAACCTCTATGAATTCAAATCAATATCTACAAGGAATCTAGACTCCGAAACTTGTAATCAGATTCACAGATAAGAAACAAGACACAAAAGAAGAGCTAGCCCGTGAAAAACTTGAAACATCGTCAACTAAATAATGCTCCTTACAGAGACAAATCAAGTTGTTGATCAACAGAGACAGAACTTTGATCCTACCAAGAAAAAAAAATTACAAAATATAATTATTCCACACGAATTTGACAAAATGATTTACCCTATTTATCATCCAGATCCCATCCAAGAGTGGCCAAAACCTAAACAGCGAGCCTAGCTATATGCCTAAAGCTTGAGAGACAAATCAAGATGCTTCATTTCTTGGGGGTTAACCTTCAAGCAATGAGTCCCACTCACCAAATGCCCACTCATCTCTTCCTTTTCTGCAGAACCCATCTTGGCCTTCACGATTTCAAACCTCCCCACACCGCCTCTCGAAGCCAATCCCGACGACGTCGTTTTATGAAAATTCACCATCTCTAGCTTCCCTATCCCAGGCTGCTGTGACCAACCCCTATTATGAACATGATTATTAAAGGGCTTGTGAATCAAAGAATGGGCCTGAATCCCCAGAGGCCTATTATTGCAAGCAGCACCATAGAGAGGCAGAGAAGCCATGCTCGCGTACCCATAATTATGCAGAAAAGGATGCCCATAAGCTGAAGCCAGTATTTGTGTTCCAAGTCTCTGTCCTCTTTTGGCTATTGATCTCTCTCTCTTGTGTGCATTTTGGTGTCCCCCAAGAGCTTGTGAGCTGTAGAACTTTCTCTGGCAGTAATTACATGAGAAAAATCTTGGCTCTGCTTCTGAAACAGAACCGCCAACATCGCCACAGTTTTCTGATGATGTTTTTGATGAACTCTGATCCAGGCAAGTGATGAGATTGAGTTCGGGGTTGTTCTCATCAAGATCAGAAGCATTAAGATCAAATAAAGTTTCTGTCTTGATCTTGTCTTCTTGGTAGTTTTCGTCTTCCATCTTGGAGTGCTTTTCTTCTTGGTCTTCTTGGTTGTGAGGATGACAGAGATACTTGTGGATTCTAGTCTTGGACACCGTAAAATGAGGTAAAAAAACCTAAAAATAGTTTATATATACTGGTGGTGGGATATATGGAAGGAAGCCCACTTATTTTAATATATCTGTTACAACTTTTGACTCTGATGGAAAGTTGGAAACCCCCAGTACATTCACCTGTGTGTTTTTCTGTATAAAATATTTTCATTTCTTTGCAAATCTCTTGTATTTGAGGCCCACCAAACCCATGACAATTTTATGCATGGGAAGAAAATATAACTCATTACCACTAATATATAACATTTTTCCGAATTAAGATTGGACTTTCCCCCTCTAATCAACGTCACCAATATGATGAAGCAGATCGTTATGTGGTGTGTGAATTGTTCAAAGGAATTTATACAAATGGCAGAATACAGTTGTGGGAAACGTGGTAGAGTCAGATTGAGTTGGAAAGCAAGCAGTGACATAACATAATTGGGCATTGAAATTGGAAGCTAAGGCCAACATTGTCATGTTCAATTCAACAAACAACTTTTCCTCTGTACTTGAAACTCCATATCTCTGGACACAATGTCCCATGCTGTGGCAACACTGTCCCTTTTTGATTCTCCAATTCCAAACGTACTTCCTTTTTCTCTGCTTTCCGCTTTAACTTGTCTTCTTGTGACTTCCCGGAAACTACAACGCATATTATAGGGAACAACATAAATAGTTGTTTTTATTGATGGATATATCTAGCCGGATGAGGCCTTCCACACAACTTCTGGCTATATGTATCTCTGTTTCTTCATTATGTCATCTTCAACATATACACGATGAGAGAGAGCGGCTTTCTGTGAAGGAATTGAATAAAATTAAGACTTTGTAAATTAGTGTTTAAACTAATCAAGTTATGGTTTCCAGCGATGCAAGTATATATGGGATCTTGAATAATATCTGGGAGGGGCAGCTGATATATACATAAAATTATGGTGGAAAGAGAAGGCAAAATTAATGGCCGACAAGCAAAAGGGGAAGCTGATGTGGAGTGGATCTAATGCCCTTAATAGTTGCAGATAGAGTATATCATCCCACTGTAATTAAAATTGAGAGTAGAGAGTGTGTTTCTTGCGTACTGTTATCTGTAATAATTGTAACCACAGTGTCAAGTCATTAATTAGTCTTATTTATAAAAGTTCAAAAACCGTAATACGGTAGTTTAAAAAAATAGTTACAATTAGTTAAAAATAATAACTATATTTAAAATATTTTTTTTAAATATGTCCTTATTTATGAGAGGACAAGTAAAAATAAGTATTAACAACCTTTTAATTAATGAGAGTTGAAATTAAAAAAAAAAAACTCATTAAATATTTAAACAATGGGAAAATCCCTGAAAAATACCTTTGAAATTGTAAAATCCCTATTCAGTACTCTGAAATCCAAAACTCCGGATCAGTACACTGTCAGTACGGATGAACAGTGTGGGGGCTTCAAAAGACGATTTTGCCCTTTAGTCCTCATTCTCGTCTACTTTAAAATAACAACACGAGATTTTTAATTAACAACTCTCCAACCCCTCGTTATTCTTTCACATATTCGCATCTCACAAATATAGTGTTGTTAATGTAAAATACGGTGTTGTTAATAAAGAAAGAGGTGTTGTTATTAGCCCTGAAACTTAAATTACGAAGTTGTGAAACAAGAAATGAGAGTTGTTAATGTAGAATATGGTGTTGTTAATAACAAGATCGGTGTTGTTATTGTAAAAGTAAAAAGATGAAACTGGAGTTGTTAATCAATAATCAGGAGTTGTTAATTAAGAGCCTCGTATTGTTATTCTGAAGTGGGCGAGAATAAGGGCTAAAGAGCAAAATCGTCTTTTGGCGCCTCCTGCACTGTTCATCCGTACTGACAGGGTACTGATTCAGAATTTTGAATTTCAGAGTACTGAATAAGGATTTTTCTATTTCGAAGGTATTTTTCAGAGATTTTTCCTTAAATAATTCTTATTAAACTCTTATTAAAAAAATTAAGTTAGTTTAATTTTTAAACCCTTATAAAAAGACAAAATGTAAGGAGGGGGTATTGATGATATAAAGGAAGATAGTAAAAGGGCACTAGGGGAAACAAATGAAAATTGGGAACGGGTATCGATGATGATCAAAGAGAGAAAGGTGACGTTGAATAACAAGTCAAATCAGTACACAAAGAACCAAATCTCAAAAAGAGATCTCTCTGTCTGTGGACACTCGAAAGCACATGAAAAAGAAATCCACAAAGTTGCGATCCATACATGACCTCCCTTTTCTTCTCCTTAAGCATATCTTTAGGGCATCAAAGTACTCCAAAGAAGATCGATCCATCTATCTATATCTCTTCCTTTTTTCCTAACACCCAATCAGTGCATGCGTGTACCCAACACCACCACTCCACAAGGGTTTTTTTTTTCTTTAAATTTATCTCTCCCTCTGTCTCTCTGATCTAAATGCTCCAACACATGCACAATTTGACGAACGAATACATATGGTCACGCACGTAGTTGAAGAGTTTTACATAATAACCTTACTTATGCCACATTCGTGTTCATTTTGTCAACATCTTCTTATGATGCTTTACTGTTTTTCCTTTATTTCTGTGCGTCCTCGTCGTCGTCATCCTTTTGTCTTCTTACTTTATATATCAGTCCCTCCTTTTTATCTCTGCATAAATTCCTTCCTCTCACTTTTGGTTTTCCCTTATTCACACACCTTCATAAAGTCGTTCTCTTTCTTTCTTTTCTAGTTTGTGTTCTCACGAAACGTCGTCGTCGTCCACATGCCCCACGAGTTTTCACTTGGCAACTACCAGTTCATGTAAGTGACTTCGTTTTCATCCACAGCCTTGTGCTGTGGAGATTAATGCACAGTTTTTTTCAAAAGTGCGGAAAAAAACAAAGTAGAATCTAACTCAGAAGATTAAGCAATGCTATGTGAATAATAAAGAAGGCCGTCTATATATGTATATGCTTGTTAGCTAATGTTGTTCGATTCATTGAGTCTTCCCCCGGCTTTTCGTTGAATTATGGGTATGTTTGTTTTAGCAATTCGATTGCTTATAAGTTGCTTTTTAATAGTGATTTACGATATACGAAGTAAGTATGTGAGAGGAGTTGTGTCTCGATTTACGTAAAAAGCAACTTATAAGTTTTTATAAGCTCAAACAAACATGCTTTATATTTTTACTTCGATAGAAGCAAAATCAATTCCAATTGAAAAATTTTAAGCATATTTGTGCAACAAGCCAACACTTTGCAAGTTGTAAATGCCGCTTATGAAGTTGTTAATATAACTGAAGATGTTGTAAATATAGCAGACCATATTGTAAACGATGATAGAAAAAAGTGGAGCTTAAGTGTTGGCTTGTTGCACAAGTTACTGCCCTTGTGGGAGTGGTTGTAAATGTAGCTTAAAAACTTGTAAAAAGAGCTAAAGGTGTTGTAAACGTAGCAACAAGTGTTGTAACATAAACCATTTAGATTTTCTTTCTCCCAAGTTGTAAACGCCGCTTATGAGGTTGTAAATACAAGTGGGGGCTATTTTAGTAATTGCTCAAAGGGAAATGCTGTCAGAAAAGTCCCTAGGGACTTTTCTGACATTGGAATTTGCAAAGGGATTTTTTTTGGATTAATTCTCTACCTTGGGACCTAACTGGTATTTTCCCTAAATATATTTATATTTCTAGGATTATATTTTTTGTTTTAAATATTTAAAGTCCTATTAAAAAATATAAGAGCTGATAAAATACAAAAAAATATATGAAATTTAATAAAGTCTGTAAACAATGATCAAAAGAATGAAGAAACGGTATGGATTTTATCAATTCTATGTTTTATATTGTCAATTAAAAATTTTAGAACGGTTCTTGGTTTATTTTTTGGGCCCGGAGTCACGGAAATTATTTAGACATACCCTTAATTAGGGTTGATCATGGACCAGACCAGATCGGGTTTGATCCCAATCAGAGGTCTGGTCTGGATAATACCTCGGGTTGAACAAGATAGCCCGAGGTCCGGTCTGGTCCAGCACCAGCCCGAGCTCGGGCTGGACCAGACCAGGTCCATTGGACTGCCTGGATCAGTCCAGGCCCTATAATTTGGTGTTTTTTTAAAAAAATTTTTTGCCTTCTTTGAGAGTGAGTGGCAACGTTTCAAAATCTCAAAACAAATCCTAAGCCTGCAAAAAATCAGTTCAATGAATGGATGTTGGTCAATCTCAATGATTCTTAGTAAATAACTTACTCTCAGATTAAAAGATAACATACAAAATTCAAACAACCATAATCACGATTTGTAATTACTATTTGAGGTTGCTAAACTGTTAAATTTACTCATTGTAATTCATGATGATGACAGATCGGTGGCAGTTTGGCAGACATACAAGATTTTTCAATGTGAGAGTGGCAAAGAAAGAAATAAGCAAGTTGCAACAAATCGGTGATGATGATGATGACAGATCGGTGGCAAGGGGGTGGAGATCAGATCTGCTCGACTCAGGCTCTGTTCGATCAGCCACGAAGCTGCCGGAGGTCATCTCGTTGCTGGGTTCGGACGGAGATCACAGACGGAGACTGATAGATGGAGATGGAGAGCGGAGAGCCTGACGGAGAACCAGACTGAAGACGCAAGCAACAGAAGTGATTCACCTCACCCACTGCAAGACGGCGAGACCTAGGGCTTCAGTCTTCCACACTCTTCCAGTTTCAGTGGCTTAAAGCTTATGCGATGATCTGATGCGATAAAGTGGAAGAGTGGAATGGAAAAGTGAAGTCTCAAGTCAATCTGAATTGAAGAGTGGGCTCTGGGCTGGGGCTCAGTGAATAGTGAGTGTGAGTGAGGGCCTGAGGTAGTGAGGGTTGTCTGTCTATTAGGTGTGAATTTTTTTTAAAAAAAAAAAGCTACTCGGGCCAGATTGGACCAGACCGAGGGGTCTGACTCCTTGGTCCGAAGTCCAGTCCGACCCGAGAAGACCAGTCTGGTCCGGTCTGCCAGAAGATGCTTCGGACCAATTTTTTTCCATCTAGACCGGGTTACCTAGACCACCAGGTTTTTTGCTCATCCCTACCCTTAATAGCAGCTATCCTGAATTTTTCGGCCTAATTTCTGTAGTTGTGGGACTGGTATAGCTGTTTAGTTAGTTGACAATCATGTAATAATCCCTTTCATGATTTTATCAAGCAATTAATCATAGTAATATTACTACTCCTATCCTTAATATAAGACATATTTAGGGAGTTGATATTTGTTCTAACTTTTAAATATAGGATAAATTTTTCATATTTATCTTTTCCTAATTTACCCCTTTTGATGTTTCCTCGACAATAATTAAAGAAGAGAGGGAAGAAAGGGAATATAAATCAGGTAACTAACTAAACCAACTTCATTAATCTAATCAAATTAAGTAAATATATATTATATTAAGGACAAGAGGTGTATAAGACAATAATTACTATATAAATCATTTAAGCCATGTTTTATGTAATTTTCTGGTTTTCTTGTTTTATGTAATTTTATCCCCTATCACCACTGTTTATTCTCACCGCAACATTACTTGGCCTTGGAGGAGTTCGGTTTCTCTCATTGTACTCTTTCTCATTTTCTTCTCATAATCTTATATCTACGGTTAGATTAAAACAATATAGGGTTCAGATTCAATCTTTTATAAAATTATTTCTATAAACATAAATAAATAAATTTAAATTCTTAAAATATGATATATACTATTCATAATTGCAGTCCAAAAAAAAAAATTTAATTTATAAAATATCATAATAATAATTTTATAAAATATTAAATCTAAATCATTTATTTCATGAACTAAAGGTGGAGATGAGATAATGAGAAAAAGGATAATGAGAGCATCCTCTCCCGCCTCGGAGAGGGTTGTTTATGGATCAAGCAAGGGAGAGTTGATTGGACTATTGGACTTCCATTTGCTGAATTTTGTTAGGCCAAAAGTTTTGTAATTGGGCTTATTGGATCACATTAATATAACCCAAAATAAAAGCCAAGCCCAAATCTCATTTCTCATAGTCCCCAGTAATGCAAGACTGACTAGTGAGCCTATTCATTTCCAATTTTATACCCAAAAAAAAAAAAAAAACTGCATGCTAATTCTTTTTTTTTTTTTTTTGCCGTGCATGCTAATTCCAACTTTTATTTGAGATTCCACTGTTTAAAAACAAAATAATCACGTAAGGTGATCACTTACTCCGATGTATAGCAAAATTATACATAGGTGTTGGCTAAATTAAATGATCCATCGGTATGGAATCTAATAATTAATGCTGCTGCAGGATCACCCTGATCTCGATTCCTAAATCTTTCAAAACACAAATACCATATGAAACATAAATTATGGTGATCTAAAATGATAGTTTATTGCTCAAACTCAGCTCGTAGTAAGACTGTAAGAGTAGCAATACAGAATACTGAATCAAAATGAATCCCAGCATTTTTGTCAAAGGTAGTTGGCTAAATGGAATCAAATACCAAAAGAAAAAAAAACAACAAACAATCGTCAAAACAACACCTCTCACAAGTCCCTGTCCTAGCACATTTATGCCTCTCTGTATCTCTATCTACTTTCATATGTTTATATTCACAGGAAACCCAAAAGGCCGAGATGGTAATCAGGGAGGGCAGGAGACGGATGAGACGGCGAGAGGATAGGGGAAGGTGTTGGCGTACTGAAAGGAGAGAGTAGCGCCGACGGCTAAGGCCTTGCCGTCGTTGAGGAGGCAGTCATTGTAGCGAAGACGCTTGAACACCTTTGGGTTTATGAGACGCGCCGAGCTGAACCACCCACACCTGACGTGGATGCCGGAGATATCGCAACCGCCGTTCCCACACATGTTGGTCACCTCCACCGTGTACGTCGGAACCCCACTCGCCAGCGGCGCCGTCGCCCCTTGCCTTATCACTATATCTTCCCTCCTACATTTCTCTTCACCCCATATCCTGTTGATTACCTCCTCCTTCTCACTCCCTACTCAAAATTCACATAACTTCCATGTTCACATGCCATACTCCAAAAACAAAAAAAAAACAAAAAAAAAAAGAGGGAAACATAAACTGTACGATTAATTAAACTATAATCACCTCCAAGAAGTTTGCGATGAGCGGAGAGTGTGATGTTGGTTATTATACCAGTGCTCCTGCTGTCTCTCACATCTGATATACAAACCCATAGGAATTATTAGAGCGCATAAAACAAAGAGTTGCATATGAAAGGCAAATAGAGAGATCACTAATAATTTTACCCATAAAAATGAAAGAAGATCGCTAATAATGTTGGAGACATAGAGAGAAAGACGAACGCACCGGCCAGATATGCGAGCAGTCCCAGGAACAATAACGATGCTGCTGCTATGACAACGATCCCTGGAATGGAACGCGCTTCCATTGCTATAACACGAGGAAGAAAACGACGCTCCGTGAGTGATACGAATTACCACGCTGCTATATATAACGCCACGAGAGAGAGAATAATAGAAATGAAGATTGGCGTGAAGGACGAGGTTCACTAAAACACGAATGAAAGTATGTGTTTATTACACTTTATAACACTTGGACAAGACTTGTTTTTCATTTCTAAATGAACAGTGATAAAGAGGTCACGTAAACGACAATCAGGAAACAAACAGCCGTCGATCTAAAAGTTAAAAGGAATTTGTGATTATTTTTCACCCATAGTTCAGTGAGTTGTCAGTCACGAGGCAAATTAAAGAAGACAGTTTGAAAAGTGAAAGCAGAAAGAATATTAAACTCATGAGTAAATAGAGTTTGAGGAATGAGGAAGGAGCCAGCTTGCACTAGCATCAGAAATAAACCCACAAGGTCATTGTCAAACCCTCAATCAAGTGACTAAGAAGGGAAAATTGTGTGAGGGAGAAGGTTGAAAGCGTGTGGAAGAGGAGTGAAACAGAGTAATAGCTGGAAAGTTTGAAGAGAATGGAGGGGAATGGGGAATGCAGAGAAAAAGTGAAGGCGGGAACAGCAGAGTATGTCACAGAGGAAAGAGAAGAAAAGGAAGGAGACATGGAAACAAAAGCATCTGCCAAAATGAGAGACATGGTTTAAGAGACAAAAATGGGTAGCAGAGCAGAGGCGGAAACGACAAAACATACAAATTCTAGAACCCTCAGCTGCATTCAATTATGAAATACAATACAAACAGAGGTTCAGAGAGAGAGAGAGAGAGAGAGAGAGAGAGAACCTTTGAACTTTGGAGCCGAATGGCCTGAGCAGTGAGCAGCAAGAAGAAAGAGCTGTCTGAAGAAGACGGGTTCTTTTTTCTGGGGGCTCCGCTGGAATATATAGAACAAATTGTGTGAGAAATTAAGAATTGACCAAAGACGAGACTTGCAAAGCAAGACCGAGAAAATTGCAACCTGACCATGGTTAAAGCGCACGTGTGGATCGTTATTCGTTAACCTTATATGGTTACTTATCCTTATTGGTATTAAAGTCTTTAAAAACAGTTTTTCATTTATAATTTACAGTATACGAGATAAATATGTGATATGAGTATTATCTCGACTTACGTGCATAAGTGTTTTTGAGATCCCCAATCATAAGCATGTTTGGGATTGCTTTTGAAAAGCTTATAAGTGCTTTTTACATAAATCGAGACAAAACTTCTCTCACATACTTACCTCATATATCATAAATTATTATTGAAAAACTTTTTTTAAAAGCTTCAATTGCTATTCCAAACACATACCGTAATCCCAAACATACTTATAGTCATTGGATAGTAATGTTAATATCAATATTAATTAATTTGTTTTTTTTTCATTAATTTCATGAGGACTAATTTTTATATGGTTCAATATAATTTTCATTACAATTAATGACTGCAGCTTGTATTTTTTTTGTAACTTTGTATTTATCACAATTTTCAATTCTTGTTGTGTATAAGTTGGGAGAATAATACAAAAAGAATTTTAAAATTGTAAAATTTTAAATCAGGTATTTCCCATAAAATAAATTATGAATTGTTTAATTATTATCTTTACTTTATCAGGTAACGAATCTAATTTAGAATTTTATAATTTTAAAATTCCTTCGCTATCATTCCCTCTATAGGTTATCATGCTTCTAGAAAAGAAATCCCCAAAAACTTTGTGCTTTTTTTTTTATCCACGTGGTTAGAGGTGTTTGTTGTTTGCTGCATTGAAATAATGAAACGTTATGAAGAGCGATTACACAAATATACATACATACATATATATAAATAAATGCATTGCTGAAAGTTGATATGATATTTAACTAGATTTAGAGCTCTAATGCCACTTAAGGAAATAATGATTAGAGACAAGAGAGCTGCATACTGAGTGAAGTTGGAACGGATGGTTGATTACTCTAATCTGAATAAGATTGTTAATAAGAAAGACAGTAGAAAAGAAAAATTACCAAATATCTTAATATCCTAGATAAGTTTAACAAAAAGACACGTCTTATTTATAAAAATGAGAAGTCCTTGAAAATCACTAATTAAGAAGTTCCATACACTCCTACTTACCCTTTGAATAGCAATGAGGAAATTAATTCCTCATTTATTTCATAATACATAGTTATTTGTCTCTTAATTAATAAATTTATAATTAATACTCATTCATTTTTTATCTGATAAGGTTTCTTAGTTTTTTAATCAAATAATCCAATCTATCAAGTTGAACTTAAACCAAAAGGTGCAACAGGTACAAATATTCTTAAACCAGGGGCCATTGGAGTAGAAATACTTCCAATAGTTCTAATGTTTGTCTTTGTCATTTAAAAAAAACACGTGGGAAAAATACCTCGAGAACATGTGTAATCATGAACCATGAACTAAGGAGAGACAAAACGACAGGTAACCCAACGTGGGATTCACATAACTAAAATCTGTTGCCATCTCAGAAACATGGGACCACACCCGAGCCCGTATCAAATTAAAGGCGTGGTTTCTTACGAGAAAAAAGCCGTTTCTAAATGGATTACATGTCCTAAAATTGTTAGGCCCAAAGCCCGAAACCTTGACGTATTTGTCCATAAACTTTAGTCCTTTCTAAATCCTAATTATTACATGGGCTGCAACATATTAATGAATGCCCTCAATATTAAAAAAAAAAGAAAAAAGAATGCCCTCAATATGGCCGGACCTAACAAACAGATCCACAAAACTTTAACATGCTCATCACCTTACCTAGACGGTTAAACCAAAAAGATATGAACTGTTCATATTGCAGACAAATCCGAATCTGCGATATTATTTTCACATCATGTCTAATGGATAACTACCTCGTCTGGTCTTATTTACGAGGGTTTAATAATTGAATTATATAATTTAATAAAATAATTAAAATTAATTAAAAATAATAAGTATGTCTGAAATAAATTTTATTTTTTAAGTATATGCCTTTATTTATAAGAGACAAATATGAGAGAGGAATAAAATAAATATTATTATCACTAATATTTTAATTAATATAATATATATAATTATCGAAGTGTAAGAATGAAAAAAAAACTTATTAAATATTCTGACAATTCTAATCAGACTCTTATAAAAAAAATAAAACACAATGATTTCTAAAAAGGTGGAAGTGAGTCTGTGTTATATAAGTTGTCGCATGCACTGTTTGGTTACCACCCGCGTTAGGTGGTTTTGCCTTCAGTGTGTGTGTTGACCAACATTGCGCTTTGCGTGTGTGACCTTATACCGTAATGGGACCTTCTTCGGGTCGCGCTTGGTGGTCCCCTTGTGGGATTTCCAAGTCCCACATCGGTGGTTGTGTGTGTGAGTCTGTGTTATATAAGTTGTCGCATGCACTGTTTGGTTACCACACGCGTTAGGTGGTTTTGCCTTCAGTGTGTGTTGACCCAAAAAAAAAAAGGTGGAAGTGCATAGTGGTAAGTGGATAAACTATAAAACTTTATAAAGAAAGATGAGATAATTAAATACAGAAGATGGCATGACCTTTGTGGCCTGGACCTTCTTGTGGACCAAAACCTCTTTTGTCCATTTGTGAGTATTTTTAAAAACCGTGGTCCCAACTTTAAATATTAGTTTATCATCAACAATAATTGTCTCCCACATTTCCCAATTCTCATATTATCTGATAACATTTGTCAATCTCGCACGCCATTATTATATTATATATACTATCTCCGATCCTAATTATAAGATAAATTTGATTTTTTTAGAGAAATTAAGGAAGCTAAATAAATCACTTAATCATATCATATGTTATGTATCCTTATATTATATATTAATTTGTTAGTCAAGCTAATTAGTTTGAAGGAAAAAAAATTAAAATATAAATAAGCTAAAATAATTTAATTAGCTTTATAAATTTTTCTAAAAAATCAAATTTATCTCATAATTAGAACAAAACAGAATGGAATAGTTAGTTTTTGGTCTCCACAAACACATCTGGTTTCACATTGAGCGGATAAACTATAGCATGCACGTATTTTGTAGAAAAGCGAGAAAATTAATTAAGAGAATACAGCATGTACGACTTGGCAGAGAGGCTCTTGTCGATCATGAGCCTTTGATATTTTTTACGCAGGTGCTGTAAATTTAGTAATAAATAAATTTATTTTAAGCACTTATAATATTTAAATATTTTTAGGTGTAAAAGTATATATATAGTAATATCATTAAAAAGACTTAATTTCCGTTATTTTTTATACTGTGGGTCTCACTGATTTCTTTTTCTCTTATTTTAATTTTTTTAATTAAAAAATATCACTTAGAGACATGAAAACACTTTTATCTTAGTTAACTCCTAAAAGATTTTGAAATTTCATTGCGCCCACTTGAGTTAAAGTGAAATTAAAGTTTTTTCAATGAAAAGACAAGTCCTTAGTTCTTTTTTATAAGAGTATTTATAAGATAAATATGAGCATTTTTAAGATAAATAAAAACATTTACAAGAAAAGTAAAAGGATTCACAGGAAATCAAAAAGTTAACAAAAATATTTTGGCCATTCATAAGAGAAAAAAGAGAATTCATGAGATAAATGAGGGTATTCACAACTCACAAGACAAATAAATGCATTTATAAAATAAATAAATGGATCTAAAAGAATCTAGGAAATTTAAAAATTTTTACAAGTCAAATATAGACATTATTTATCTTAAAAATGCTTATATGAAAAAAGTAAAATAGGGGTATTATTGTCTTCTCACTAAAAAAACTTTAATTTCACTTTGACCTAAGGGGTTGCACTTCAATTTCAGAATCTTCTAAGCATTAACTAAAATGAAATTGTTTCCATGTGATTTAAGTGATATTTCACCATAAAAAAATATTAAAATAATAGAGAGAGAAAACTGGTGGGACCTATAATGCAAAAATTAATAGAAATTAATTCTCCTTAACAACGTTACTATATCTGTTCCTAAATAAATTATTTATGTCTACTTTTATATTAAAAAATAGTTAATTCATAACAAAATTATTTATGGCTAAAGTTACCACTATACCCTTATTTTTATATAGCTAATCAGTAATATTTGTCTTCTGACATACGTATAGAAGATCAAGCATGTTTGTTTGAGCTTATAAAAACTTATAAGTTGTTTTTTACGTAAATCGAGACATAACTCCTCTCACATACTTACTTCGTATACCGTAAATCACTATTAAAAAGCAACTTATAAGCAATCGAATCGCTAAAACAAACATACCCGATGTCAAGATGATGCTGATTCAGATGATCTCTATATCTTTATTTTTGGAAATGCTAACAAAAACGTCATTTACAAATTTTTTTTTTTTTGGATAAAGCTGCGCGGTCAGTGCTCCATATTATTGCAACAAAATAGCCGGCAGGTAGGAAACACCCCCTGAATCCCTGTACAAGAATTTCCTCACCCTCTCAGGTGGCGTTTCAAGAAAACTCAACCGCCTCTGTCCACCTCGGTCGTTTTACAGGCAAGGTTCGCTAGACTAACAGCGCAAAAATTCTCCACCCTGGATGTATAGAGTTAACCAACTATTTTTTTACAGACGCCAAACACAATTAATTATTTTTTAATGTAAAAATAGACATAATCTATTTATTTGATAACACTTATAACAATGTTGTTAATCTTAATTAACTTTTGTTACTTTTTGTACGGTGGGTCTTATCAGTCTTCACACTCTCAATTATTTTAATATATTTTTAGAAGGGTCAAAATACAAATTTAACAATGAACTATTTTTTTATAGGCATCCAACACAATTATTTTTTTATAAGAGTATTTATAAGACAAACATGTGTATTTACAAGACACAAAAAGAATTTAAAAGAATCCAAGAAATTAAAAAAATTTGATCATTCACATATTTATTTTGTAAAAAGTTTTTTATTGCACCCCTTCAGTCAAAATAAAATTAAGTTTTGTCAGTGGAAAGACAATAATGTCGTTACTTTACTTTTTTTTCATAAGTGCATTTACAATATAAACATGGGCATTTATAAGACAAATATGTTAATGACCAAAAATTTTTAACTTTGGATTTTTTTAAATTCCTTTATTTATCTTGTAAATGCTCTTATCAAAAAATAAAGGGCATTAATATAAATACTCTTATGTAAATACTCATATTAGTCTTGTAAATACTCTTATGAATAATAAATGTGTTGGGTGCCCATAGGAAAATAGTTCATTGTTAAATTTACACCTTAACTATTCTAAAAATATATTAAAATAATAAAGAGTGAAAAGACTTAAAGGGACCAACAGTGCAGAAGGTGAAGGAAGTTAACTTGGGTTAACGATATTGCTATAAGTGCTACCAGATAAATTGATTGTGTTTGCTTTTACACCAAAAAATAGTTAATTGTATTGGGTGTCCATAGAAAAATAGTCGTTTACTAAATTTACACCTTAACCTATATACATAGTGCACTTTAACATACCTGCAGCTTTTTAGTTCATGCTTTACAAATTTTAACAAGCTAGACTCTACAACATCAAGCTCTCTTATTTTATTTAAAAGACTTACAACCACAGCAGAATAAGACTCTATGACCAGCTTCTGCACACCTAGCCGATTAGTCATTCTCAGCCGTGTTATGATGCCCCATAATTATGCTTTAATAGCATAACAAGTTCCCAATTTCCTAGCAAAACCCTTCAGCCACCATCCATTACAGCTTCTAAGCAAACCACCACATCCAGCTGCCCCACCCTGACCTTTGGAAGCTCCATCAGTGTTAAGTTTCATCTAATGATAACTCCCTATTTTTAGATAATTTTGAGACATATTTTGATATATTTGGGAGTCATCTATAATAAATCAGAGGGATTTTAGTCATATTTTGATAAGATACAGATTTAAAGAGATTTAATGATAAATGTCAAATTCTTAATAAAAATAATGATAAATAATAATAGTTTAATAATCTGAAAAAAAAAAGATTAAAACAAGATAAAAATATTTCAGAATTGATTATTATTGTTATTATTATTATTTTAATATTTTGACTTTTCCTCCCATTATGCCTCAGAATCATGTGTGTGGAGATATATGATAATAACTCAAAGGTAATATCTATTTGCATATACTGGGAAAGAGAGAAAGATATCAAGCATGGGAAAAACATGGGTCCCACGTGAAGAAAAGAAGACTATGAAGGTGCAGATCGGATATATTATATCTTGAAGGGATTGGAAACGTGGGCCCCGCAGCAAAAACAAAGAAAGCACCTAAGTTATATGTTATATCTATAAAGAGGCGAACACAGCAGAAAACAAGAGCCGGGATGCGGAGGCAACACAGTAGAGAACGCTGAAGGGTTGAGATGCGAGATAGCGACGCGGAGCGAGAAATAGAGCAGAAATTAGAGAGCTGGAACTTAAAAATTTAAAGAGATTTAGAGTTTTAAATTTAGTTTTTCATTAATTTTTTTCTCTCTTTTTCTTAGTTTATGATATGAACCGAATTATTATTTATTGATGAACATGAGTAGCTAATTTTCTCGTTCTAGGATTTTCTTGAACCTATCTATGGATTAAATGATTTATTTACTCTCTTTTTGTATCGAATGAAGTTTTTGTATTGATTTTATCTTGCTCTTAATGCTTCTAAATGCCTGATCACCATTTAATTGTCTTGTTTATTTAAATTAATCTTGAGAAAGATAATTTAAGTGTAGAATTTGGGTAAAATCATATTAGACTTGAAGTTTAGGTATATTAAACGGATGATTTGTTAGTATCATAGAGATATAGTTACTAACCTAGTATTGTCATATTAAGATTGGTGTTTAAAGTTAGTCCTTATAAATTAATACAAGAGATTGATTAGTTTATTAGGATAAATATTTGGTTTTGACTCGAGAGAGCGTTATCGAATACTTTTGAATCTTAGACAAATACATATCTTTGTTTGATTGCTTATTGAGGGTAAATTAATTAGTTCATGAAATAAATAGGGGATAGATAATCCTAGGTTCTTCCTGTCTTGAAGTTCTCGATTTAATCAATTAATTCTTAAGTATAAAATTTCTTTCAAAATATTCTCACTTAACCTGATTGATAACTTAATCAAGATAATTAATTCATTTTTGTCATAGTCCTTGTGGAAACGATCTTTTTATATTACTTGCAACCTGTACGCTTGCGGTAAAGCTAGACGGCTAATAAGTTTTTGGCGCCGTTGCCGGGACTTTGGTGTTTCCTCACTCCCTCTCCAACTCTTCTCAATTGTTGAATAAAAATTCTCATGCAGTTGCCATGATGCTTCATACCTGAAAAATTCTATTACCAACTCTTCCTAATTTAAGATGGAGATTTATCATTAATGGGTGATGGTCAAACATATCCTCGGTAACACTCTTACTTTTAGGTGAGGTCTATGTAATTAAGGTAAAATATAAGGGAGGTTAGAATATTTGATTCAAGGTTTTTATATTGACATTAAATAGGGTAATTCAATAATAGCAAATTAAAATTAAAAGAGAAAGTAAGAAATAAAAAATAAGGAATTTTCAGAATGCTTTTTAGAAATAACTACGGAATGTGTGTGACGGTTGTTTTTTATAAAAAAAAAACGGACGGGGTACATTAACAAGTCATTGCCATTATTTTTTCTAGAGAAAATCACTGGTAAATACCAAATAAGCAAATTAATTGCTCTTTGCCACCAACACACATGGGATACCTAACTGTCATTAACATTGAACTTAAAAAGACAAAAAAACCCTTAGTTTGACAAGACCATTTTAGGCGGGAGGGAGGAAGGAGAAAAGGCAGAGCAACTCGGTGTGTGAGTATAGTGAGTAGCAGATCCAATCTTCGTCAAACAAGCATTCCACAATCCTTCAGACGCCATCCATCGTTGTCTACCGTCTATAGTTGTTCTCGGGCAAGTAGTGAAGAAGGTCAGAATCCTAGGGATTTTTCTACCCCCAAAATCCGGTGAGAATGATTTGCTCAGTTTGGCTTTGCATCTAGATTTTAATTTGTTCCTTACGTCATCAGGTTGTTCTTGCATTCCACACTTCTCAGGCAAGTAGTGAAGAAGGTCGGAATCCTAAGATGATCCATTGTGCAATTACTCTCCCATGATGTATAATTGAGCTTTTATTTTGTGCAATTACTCTTTCATGATATGCAAAGGATGATCCATTGTGCCAATGATCTTGCATTGTCATATACTCTTCCATGATGTGTCAATGATCTTCTATTTTGTCCAATTGATCTTCCATTTTGTGTAATTACTCTTCCATATTGTGCAATTGAGCTTCTGTTTTATGCAATTACTCTCTCATGATGTGCAAAGGATGATCTATTGTACTTTATTCATCACATTAACTCTAGACCTGCTGTTAGTCTTATGAAATTCATATCAAAATGGCACATTTACACTCAATTTATCACACTTTTTGATTGATTAATGGGTATATGAGGATTGAAGTATGAAGGAAATGTGCCTAATGAGTGTTTGGTTAAAAAGGGCATAATTCTTTAATTAAATGTGAATATTTTGCTATCATACATCACCCTTTGCTTTGTATAAAATTTATTGTGTTGATAGGATCACAATTGAGATACACAAAGAGCTATTGGACGCACAAATCATGGATTAAGAAATTGGGAAGAAGAGTAGATCACCGTTGCATCATTGGAAAAAGCTAGAAAAGTTGAAGACAAATGCTTGGCTGCAGCTAAGAAATTGGCTGGCTGCAGCCAGAAGACCTCCAAAAAGTTTTGGGCTGCAGCCAGACGAAAAACAGAGCAAGACAGACTTTTTTGGCTGTAGCCAATAATTTCTGGCTGCACGCGATCAGCAGCTGCGTGTTTTACTTTCTAGGTCATTTAAAAGGCAAAATCCGGAAATACAAAGGGGGGCTAGACTTCTTGAACATAGTAGCTGCTAAGGTTTGGCATTTTGGAGAGCTTGGAGCTTGGGATTGGATTAAGAAAGGATTTGGAGCCTCAATTCTTGAGTTTTTCTTGTTCTTCTCTCCTTTTTCTCTATTTTGCTGATATGGATTATGATTGTGTTCTGAGATTTTGGCATGTACAGACCATGAGTAGCTAAAACTCCTAATTAGGATTACTTTTACCCATTGTATAGATTGAAACTACTAGATTATCTTGCTTTTGTTGGTTAATGAGTATTATATGTTGATTTTTCTTTGAGCTTAATGCTATCTTGTGCCTGATCACCACATGATTAGAGTTGTTCAATTGGAATATGCTTGAGAGAGCTATTTTGATTATAGAACTTAAGAAAAATCATGCTAGACTTGAAGTTTAAGGATTAAATGGATGGTTTGTTGTTAGAATAGAGATATATCTAACAACCTAGCATAGTCAAGTGAAGGCTTGCTTTGGAAAGATGATTTTCATTAATTGTAAACAAGATATTGAATATTTTTAATGAAGATTAAAAATCAATCTTGACTTGAGAGAGTTTGGTTGATGATTTTAGGATATTCGACTAGCATATAGACTCATTTAACTAGCATAAGTGAATATTTGCACAGTTTCATGAAATACAATAAGGAAGAAGTAATCCTAAGTTTATATCTTTTGAAATTAAACCCAATTTCTCAATTTCCACTATTTTCCTTTATTATTTTCATCAAAAGTCTTTATTTAACTTGATCAAATCTAAATGATTCCATTCAACCTAATTAAGAACATGGTTAAATTAGTTAACTCGCTTTTGTCATAGTCCTTGTGGTTCGACACTCGTTTCTTACTAATTTATTACTTGCGACCAGTACGCTTGCGGAAGTTAAACGGCGAACACCTGCAACAATATGGCTTTAATGTCAACTAATCTGAATTTTACAATATATTTGACCTATAATAAATTAGTCAATATGTAATTATACTTTCACTTATAATACACTAATATGCACTAAAACATGCACAGTCGAACCGCTTCAATGAAGATTTTTTACCAAAACATTTAACATTGCAAAGACAACACTGCACGATGCCTTTGAACTCAATTTCATCAAAACTAGGAATCAATATTACCCAAACAAAGAAAAGAATTATTACTTCCAGCAACAATCAGGCAACAATACCCAATACGAAAGATAATTGCATATAATAGAATATCATTGGCATATAATGGATCATCCTTTACACATATTGTGGATGACCATTGGACACGTATGAAAAAGATCCATTGCACAAAACGGGAGATCAGTTGCACATAATGGCTATCACATGTGAATCTCCATTGCAGCATCATTATTCCAGCAACATTCAAGCAACAATACCGATTACACGATATACACGATACACAATACACAATATACAAACTCTCTTTAACTAATATCAAAAACTTCACAATAATGGTCAAACTCATAATATCTAAGGAACCCCCAATTATATTTACTATTTCCTTACTCACACACACAGCAATGCACAATACTAAGTTCCACTAGCAATATACAAATCATCAACTCCATCAAAAATTGAAATATGAAAAAGGGCTTCAAAGTGATTTATCGACTCCACAGTAATGGACCTCCGACGGATTCCACAGTGATTGACGGCCACAACAGAAGACTCGCATCACTGCACTTCGCCAAACATGATAACTGAACAAGCCACTATCATAAACTTTAATCGTTTGCTTTTGCCTCGTGTCATCTTTCCAAACTAAACTAAGGGCTTTTTTGTCTTTTTAATTTCAATTCTAATGACAGTTAGGTATCACATGTGTGTTGGTGACAATGAGCAATTAATTTGCTTATTTGGTATTTACCAGCGATTTTCCCTTTTTTCTACCTCTTACTAGATTCATCAAAGCTAAATTATTACGTCATGTCGGCCTTAATTTATTGGGAAAATACCAGCTAGGTCCCAAGGTATAGAAATAATCTCAAAAAACTCCCTTTGCAAATTCCAAGGTCAGAAAAGTCCATAGGGACTTTTCTGACAGTAATTCCCTTTGAGCAATTACTAAAATAACCCCCACTCAAATAAGAAAAGAAAACGCACAGAGGAGAGAGGAGTGAAGCACTTATTTTTGATCAAGGCATCAAGGAAAAAGAGAAAAACACACACGGACGAAAGGCGTAAGTGGTGCAACATTGAATGGATACAAAGTGGTGTTAATGTGGCTGGGAACATCGTCTTCATCATCGTCCAGGTAAGTGCAGCAACGTAGAGAAACGAATTAGAAAATTTTGTTTTTTTGTATGTGAAAATTGGTTAGATTGAGAGTGAGGGTTTGGTGAAAGGTTGGATCTTGAGCTAAAAAATGGAGTAAGTGGTAGGTGGTAGACAAGAAAAGCTAAGAATTTGGTAGACAAATGAGCTTGATCATTGAAGTTGGGGTTTCACCTTGGGTGGGTTGGGTTTATGTTAGAGTGGTCTATTTTTGTGGCATGGTAACAGAGGAGCTGCTGTGTTTAAAGTGAGAATGATGAATGTAATTGGTATTCTTTGCTGGAAAAACGCTGAAAAGAACAACAACAAAATTGTTGTAAATTTGTGCATATGAAGTTGTAAATATTGCTGTGGAAGTTGTTAATACGTACCGTAGGTGTGCTCTGTTTTTGGTTAAGCAAACAGAGGTTTGACCCTGTTTTTAGTGTGTTTGGTGTTGTTAGAAAAAGCATATGTGTAGGAAAAAAAGTGTAGCTAACGTGCTGTTAATATGTGCATATGAAGTTGTAAATATTGCTGTGAAAGTTGTTAATACGTACCGTAGCTGTGCTCTATTTTTTGGGAAGAAAACAGAGGTTTTGCCTTAGTTTTAGTGTGTTTGGTGTTATTAAAAAAAGCACATGTGTAGGAATAAAAAGTGTAGTTAACGTGTTGTTAATATGTGTATATGAAATTGTAAATATTGCTTTGAAAGTTGTTAATACGTACCGTAGCTGTGCTCTGTTTTTAGGGAAGCAAATAGAGGTTTTGCCTTGTTTTTGGTGTTATTAGAAAAGCACATATGTAGGAATAAAAAGTGTAGTTAACGTGTTGTTAATATGTGCATATGAAGTTGTAAATATTGCTTTGGAAGTTGTTAATATGAAGTTTGTGTTGCAGATTGACATGAAAGATGGGAAGTTGTTCAGGGAAGAATCTATTTTGTTTCTTTCATATGGAGGGAGTTTTTAAATGGTGGAGAAGAAAAAATGCAACATGTTGGTGGTTTAGTAAGAACAAGATGCGTAAAGGAAGGCACAACGTATGCATAAATATAGTATAACATATTGTCAACAACCACAGAAGTGCCAGCAAAGTGTTGTGTATGTTGTAAACAATGAGAGAAGTGCCAAAAAAGTGGTGTGTATGTTGTAACTTCTTGCACAAGCTACTGCCCTGGTGCAATAGCTGGAAATAGTTGTAAACATAGCTTAAAGACTTGTTAAAATGACTTTAAGTGTTGTAAACGTAGCATAATATGTTGTAAACATTGCACAGGCACGCTTTTTTTCTTGCATGTTGTAAACGTAACTTAATACGTTGTTAATATGACTTTTGATGTTGTACATATAGCATAACATATTGTAAACGATGAGAGAAGTGTCAAAAAGGTGGTGTGTATGTTGTAGCTTCTTGCACAAGCTACTGCCCTGGTGTCACTGGTGAAAATAGTTGTAAAATTAGCTTAAAGACTTGTAAAAATAACTTAACGTGTTGTAAACGTGCAACATGTGTTGTAAACATTGCACAAGCATGCATTCCTTTTACATACTGTAAATGTAACTGAATACGTTGTTAATATGACTTATGATGTTGTAAATACAGCATACCACGTTGTGTACATTTTGTAAAAGTAACTGAATATATTATAAACGCTATTTGAGATTTTGAGAGTTGGTGGGACAAACACGCATCCAATGACCTTTATGAAAACATAAAAACATCAAATAGTTGTTAAAATGACATCAACTGTTGTGAAAACATGCATATCCACTAGTAAACCATAAAAAAAAAAAAAAACCAATTTGGGGACCTTGTTGTCAAATACGTTGGCCCTTTCACCTGTCAAATAACCTAATTAAACCACCAAAAAATATGTTGTGAACATATACATAATGTGTTGCCAATGTACACAACAACTAACCTATACTACAAAATAACATCTCAAATGCTACATGTCTTTCTTCCTCTTCATTTGTTGGTTGCCAGTGAGAATGGACAGCACATATCTATTTGCTCCCCCTGTAACATCCCAAATTTTATTCACCAAGAATATATTGTAATTATTATATATATTCAATGAAATGGTGAATATTTAAGGCCAAAAGAATTAAATATTGAAAATTGAAGGTGGAACAGTGCTTTCAGTGAAATCGCCTGCAAGGCAGTGAGATTGTCATATAGTTTTGGAAGACCAAATGATGACCAAAAATTATGAAATTTTATAGGGTGAAATTAGACATCCTAAGCTTTAATTTGATAGATCATATGACTCAATTGAAGCTATAGAAAAAAAGATATGAATTTTTGAAGTTGATCCAGAAAATCTGGAAAGTTTCTGGAGCAGAGATCAAAGATTGAAAATCTGGGAATAATATGATCATTTACAGTAAAATTCCATATTTTTCCTTGAAACTAGACTCAATGAGGGTTCCATAGGCTTTGGAATCGACTCGAATCGATGTCTACAAAATTAGTTATGATTTTTCAAAGTTAGGGCAGAAAATCTGCCAGAATTGCCATTATTCCGAAAATTGAAAATGAAATGTGTTAGAAATTGATTAATGAAATTAAAATGGCAAGTGTCATGAACATACAAGGAGATAGGACCCAAGTACACACATGATCACAAGGGATGGCATAAGGTTGAGTGAGTTGGTAGGTTAATGTTGAGTGTACACAAAAAGGGAAGCATGGCAAGGTTGAGTGTACACAAAAAATGGAATGATGGTGTACATGAAAGGTGTTGCAATCTCAACCATAGATGAAATCAAGGGCTAGGAAGGAAGATGACAAGGTTAATAAAATATCTTCTCTTCCCCTTCACACACACATTTCGTTCAAGGCACAAGGGAAAGAGGAAGAGAGAAAGCTTGAGAGATAGAGAGAAGAGGAGAGCTCAAGGAGGAAGAAGTCTAAGGTAGGTATTGTTGTTCTTGTGTTCAAAGCTTCCTCTCTTGCATAATAGCTTCTCTAATCTCTTTTTCTCTATGGATCACCATGTTAGCAAGCTAATCTCAAGGTTGAGGGGAGAGAGAGGACGTTCTAGAGAGAGAAACACCAAGGATCAAGAGGTAATCTCCAAAATCTCAACTTCTTTGTGTATTGAAGTTGTTGTTGGTGATTGTTGTTTGATTTATGTGATTTTTGGTTAAGTTGTAAAATTGGAAAAGCCATAATCCTAAGGGGTTATGCTGTCCAAAATTCTTTAAATCATGATTATGAAGTTTTTAAATGAATTAATCAAGGATTAGAAGTGGAAAAGTACAAGTTTTGGAAGCTAAAACACAAAGCTCCATTTTTCTATTTTCCCTTCAATATTTCGGTCAGACCAGAACTGGTACAAGGAGTTGGATTTTCATGAAATAAATGGTTCCATTGGACTCAGTGGGCAAAAATAGGTGGGGTTACAGTTGGGCAATTTTTCGGTAGAGGCCGAAAAAGCATAATTACGAAAACGCCACTAAAATCACTAAATAGGGGCTGTCAAGGGTATTTTCGTAATTTGACCATGAATTTGGCAATTTCGAGGCCGGAAATGGATTCCTTGGGTGAAAATAAGTCAGAATAGCCCTAGTCAAAATTTTGGGAAAACGTGCCATCGGGCCGGGTACGGCGGGGCCGGGCCGGGTTCCCGGGGGCATTTTTGTAAATTTTCACCATAGACTAATATAACCACAATAAACACTATGGAAGAGTCTAAAATGATACTTGGATAGGTTATGACCTATTTCTGGTACATTTAATATTTTAGGACCGATTTGGAGGCCGGATACAACACGTTCTTCGAGGCACATTTAAAAGAGGATTATAAAGCTTTGAGGTAGGGACATTATCCTTCATACACTATGCCATAAGTTATGTGATTGTGTGGATGCCATTGTTTTGTAAATGCACTTTATTAATAACATGATTTGCCTAGAGAGAGGCTGTTAGTGCCAGAGGTGCACTTACACTAGGAGTTGGCAGAAGTCCAACCGGTGTAGATTGTGGGGCTGGGCCCTACTCATGTATACATGACGATGATGTGTTTATATTGTTCATTAATTTGTGCATACCTTGGCGCATGACATATTTACTTTTCGCATTTTCTATGAACGATATTATGTCTCTACGGGGATTCTTCGGAATCTCACCCTATTTTTAAACAAATACCTCAGCGAGTACCAGTGGGCCAAAGGGCAAAGATGTTGACGCCGGACAGTAAGCGGCACGTGTCTCGAGGCGAGGATATGAACGTGGTTATGCCTTAGTCTATGCCTTAATATTTTGGATAATTTGTAAATATTAAAACTTCCGCTGTATTTTCTGTTTCCGTCGACGAGCAAGATCGGAATTGTAAACGAACGACGTTGGTTTGTAAACGAATATTTTTATCAGTATAATTGTACTTTTCTGTATGCCCATTGAATTCCGTCTTTATTACTCTTTGATTATCGAAATGGAAACGGGTGTTGACACCCTCAAAAATAGAGCATTCCCTCTGTTTGCTTCCCCAAAAATAGAGCACATGTTCTGTACGTATTAACAACTTCCATAGCAATATTTACAACTATATCTGCACAAATTTACAACACGTTAACAACACTTTTTTTTCATCATATCAGCATTTTCTAATAACACAAACCACACTCACACCTCTATTTGCTTCCTCAAAAACAGAGCACAGGGACAAACTTCGTATTAACAATTTCCACAGCAATATTTACAACTTCATCTGCACAAATTTACAACACGTTAATAACATTTTTTTTTCATCATATCAGCATCTTCTAATAACACAAACCACACTCACACCTCTGTTTTCTTCCCCAAAAACAAAGCACACGGACAAACTTCGTATTAACAACTTCCACAGCAATATTTACAACTACATATGCACAAATTTACAACACGTTAACAACACTTTTTTTTTCATCATATTAGCATTTTCTAATAACACAAACCACACTCACACCTCTGTTTTTTTCCCCAAAAATAAATCACAGTTACGGTACGTATTAACAACTTTTACAGCAATATTTATAACTTCATATGTACATATTAACAGCACGTTAGCTACACTTTTTTTCCTACACATATGCTTTTTCTAACAACACCAAACACACTAAAAACAGGGTCAAACCTCTGTTTGCTTCACCAAAAACAGAGCACACCTACGGTACGTATTAACAACTTCCACAGCAATATTTACAACTTCATATGCACAAATTTACAACAATTTTGTTGTTGTTCTTTTCAGCGTTTTTCCAGCAAAGAATACCAATTACATTCATCATTCTCACTTTAGACACAGCAGCTCCTCTGTTACCATGCCACAAAAATAGACCACTCTAACATAAACCCAACCCACCCAAGGTGAAACCCCAACTTCAATGATCAAGCTCATTTGTCTACCAAATTCTTAGCTTTTCTTGTCTACCACCTACCACTTACTCCATTTTTTAGCTCAAGATCCAACCTTTCACCAAACCCTCACTCTCAATCTAACCAACTTTCACACACAAAAAAACAAAATTTTCCAGTTTGTTTCTCTACGTTGCTGCATGTACCTGGACGATGATGAAGACGATGTTCCCAGCCACATTAACACCACTTTGTATCCATTCAATGTTACACCACCTACGCTTTTCGTCTGTGTGCGTTTTTCTCTTTTTCCTTGATGCCTTGATCAAAAATACGTGCTTCATTTCTCTCTCCTCTGTGCGTTTTCTTTTCTTATTTGAGTGGGGGTTATTTTAGTAATTGCTCAAAGGGAAATGATGTCAGAAAAATCCCTACCTTGGAATTTGTAAAGGGAGTTTTTTGAGATTATTTCTGTACCTTAGGACCTAGCTGGTATTTTCCCTAATTTATTTGCTTCTACATGTACTTAATACGTATTTCCATGTTGCTATCCAAAAAATACGTGTTTCCGTGAAGTACATGGAAAGTTGGAGAACTAGGATTATTTTCCCTTACTTATTTCAACATCATGATGATGAGTATGGTGCGTCCTTTATTGAAAAATTCAACATCCTCTCTTCATTACAAATAAATAAATAAATAGCGAGTCATGAACTGATCTCCTTAATACATTCAAAACAGATGGGCACGTGGGCGACCCTATTGCTGGACTGCAGGGATTTTTCATATATATGTAGATCTATTTGGGAATGATGACCCATTATAAGTCATCATCTAATTATTAACTATATATATATCATTATAATATAAACCAATTGTTTTTGAAAAGAAATTCTGACTTTTACAAAAATGCGACTTATTTATCTCGACTTTCACAAAAATACAAATACGTTGCCTAAGTTGAATACATTTCACGACAAATATTGACAGAGAACTTTTTAGTAAATCAGAGGCAATTACTAGTATTATATTGCCAAGTGTGAGAGGGACCCGGTTTACTTCTTTTGTCTCAAAAGTAAAGGAGGTTCTTTTCCCTCCTATGGACTGGATCAAGATGTCAACGGTTCAGATTTAATACATTATAAAAACATTATTATTATTATGATATTTTATATTATCATAATAATAATAATATTTTTATAATGTGTTAAATATGGACCGTTGATATATCTTGATCTAATGACCCATAAAAAAAAAAACCTATTTTTTATATCATTATAATAATAATATTTTTATAATGTATTAAATATGGACCGTTGAGATCTTGATCCAACGGTCCATAAAAAAAATGACCTCTTTTTTTTTTTTTACAAAGGACTAAAGCCTGTCCCTATGTGAGGGCATGGTATGTCCCTTTATGAGGGGAATTAGATGCATGACGATTGACTGGATAAATAAGGGAGCCACCTTGAACGTTGAAACTTGAAAGTTACGTTAATAGATCGTGACAAAGATAGAAAGCAGTTTTCTGGTTTCACTTTGAAATTCGATGCATGCACTGTTAATTAAGTGACGGAATCGTAGTTTTGGTCTGAAAGGAGCGAAAGTTCACGGTGAATGACGACACTGTAATTCATTTTTCTTTGGCTATTGTTGAAAAGTCACATTGCTGATCACTTACTTCTATGATCAAGTTCAGCTCAATAAACCAATCAACATATCATCTGTACCGCCTTCAATATCAATAAAACATCTATAAAATACTATTACATATTTATAATTGCGTGGAAAAAGCCCACGTGATAATTGACATGATGTATATATACGTATGGGTTTGGGATCACTTAATTTTAAAGAATAAGTCCTTATTACGTAAACCGAGATAAAACTCCTCTCACATACTTACCTCGTATACTGTGAATCACGATTTATAAGCACTTATTGTTTAAAAATAAGTTATTTCAAATGAGCACGTAATTATATAGAGTATACACTGTGTAACAGTCTCACATCGAACTGGTTGTCTTGAAAGAAGAGCTTTATAAGACCTTGGGTTCTTCAATTCTAACAGCTAGCTTCTGAGGTATTGTTCTGCCAAGGATTTATGCCTATTACAATAATACTCTAATTGAGAGCTCGATGTTCATAACAACGTTTTGACTTGCAGGAGGAGGCAAGTACCACTAACAATTTTAATGTGCTTTATAAGTCACGCTTATAATTATACTAATATTTTTAACAAAATTAATAAACTCCGTTATATATATATATATGTGTGTGTGTTAAGTATTACACATCATGGATACTAATATATATATATATATATATATAAATTATTTATTACACACCGTTGGATTATGTAGTATGTATGAATATTCTGCATTTTTTTAAAACTTTTATAATGACCATTGATAAATCAAACTTGGATATTGCACTTCCTCCATTTTTGAATTCGTTGGTTCAAAATCAAACGTCGGTGTAATCAATTAATAAAAGAGAATAATAGTAATAATTTAAGAGGGGCGACAATTCCTGAAGCTTAGACTATGACAACCGTGTCCAAGATAGAAAGCAGGCCGCCAAAATGTCTCCGTTATATACCCCTCCCTCTCTCTATCCTCTTTCATCTCCTTCATAACTTACCAAAAAGAAACCCTAACCCCCTCCTTCTCTCTCCATGTTCTCTATCAAGCTCGCCTCTTGATCCCAGAAACTAACACAAGTTTCACTCACTCGCTATATATCTGCGATCAAGGGAGAGAAAACTTTAGTTATGGAGAGCGTTAAGCAGACATGCAAGAGGGTTTTGGGACGATGCAAGCGACGCATCGAAGGAGGAAGCAGCTACAACATAATCTCGAAGGTTCAACAATCATTGGGAAAGAGTAAGAACAACAAGAAACAGTTGGCTCCAAAGGGATGCTTCTGGGTATACGTGGGACCTCGGAGAGAGAGATTCTTAATGAAGATAGAGGTAGCTAATCACCCAATGTTCAAGCTGCTTCTAGATGACGCTGAGACTGAGTTTGGCTACAGAAGCGAGGGCCCCATTTGGCTTCCTTGTGATGTTAATCTCTTCTGCCAAGCTGTGGCCGAGGTGGAGATGGAGATCGAAGAAGATAATATGAGTTCTGCATCATCATCATGGGCTTGCTCCTTTCATAATCACAAGAGTTATCCTAACTCACGTATGCACAGTCCTCTTTCATATCTTTCTTCTTCTAACCATACTGCTGCTGCAGATTACGAGGTTTTAACTCCCTCCTCATTCTATGTTTAAACTCTAACACGGCCGCGAGCCACCACGTCCCAAAGCTTTTGATTGGGGTGTCAGTTGCTCCTTGTCTGTTGTGCCCCTATTGTCGCTCAATTGTGGGGTTCTTCCTAATTTTTTTTCGTTATTTTGATATTTAGATTTTACTTGAAATGAATGATATTTTAATATCTTATGGGTAAAATATGAAGCTGTTTTCAATTTTTTACAATTTTTTAAAAATTTAATACTCTAGATTAAATAGATACTACACAATTTTGGAGTCTTAAATGTTTTAAGAATTATAAAAAAATGAAAAAAGCTCTATTTTTTTTTCCTATAAAATATCAAAATATCACTTATTTCATGTAGAACACAAGGATCAAAAGAACCACAAAAAACATTTGAGAATTTCTCTAAAATTGAGGAGCAACAGGGGGAATAGCTGACACCCCGCCAATAATGATATATGGAGGCTTTAGTTTTGTGAATAATGATATATGCATGTATAAATACATAAACGAGGGATGGATGATATTGCTCATCAAAAGGAGTCTCTTTTCTTTTCTTGGTTATGGAAATCAGATAGGAGTAGAGGAAAAGCATCTATATATATGGCTACCTAACAGGGGTGTGCAAGTTTTTCCCATCCCGATCCCGAGCAAATCGGGACGGGATTTTCCCATCCCGAAAATTTCGGGACGGGAAAAGTTCAGGATCGGGAATGTGACTTCCCGATCCCGACTTTTTCCCGATCCCGAATATATATATATATATATATTATGTATAATTTTTAAAAATATTTAAGAAAGCAAGACCAAATGCAAAATAAAATGTGAAAATTTCTAACACCCTCAAAGTAATATCTATTCTTTTAGTTAATTTTATTTACTATTTATTAAATAATTCTAATTTTTTGTTCTTGTCTTTGTGCTTTTTGTAGCTAAATCGACAACTTTAAGTATATATTGGACTAATGATATATTTGTATTGAACTAATTTGGTATAATATGATATTAGATAAATTATATATTTATACTATACTAAAGAAAATAAAATAAAAAAATTAATATAAGAATTTAAAAAAAAAATAAAAAAAATTCGGGATCGGGAATGAAAATTATTCCCGAACCCTTCTCAGCCGAACACCCCTACTACCTAACTCAAATCTAGGTTTGGTCGGTTACACGTAATCTAGGTTTGGTCGGTTACACGTAATCTAGAATGCATGTTCTTGTCAATGATTGTATTTCCCTTTTTGAATTAAAAAAAAATTTAACCAACTAGTAAATATTATTAATGCATTGATTGCACTCATCAGTAATTTTTTAATCGTAGTGTCATATATAACTAATTAAGTACGCCTTTACATCAACAGATGAAGTAAACAATGTGTATTTCCTATTTGATATTGTTATTCTTTACCAGCAGTAGTAAGGAGTAATATTGCCGGCCTTCTAACATTCTATTGACATAATAACTCCTTTGTAAGTGAGCGGTTAAAGCTTCAATCCCCCTCAAACTATTAGTGTCTTCCCTTTAATTTAAAAAGGAATTAATACAATCTTTGATCCCTCAATTTTTTTTTTTTGTTACGGTTTGTCAAATCTCAAATATCTTGAGTTTTGGTCCCTCAAAAGATAAATTGTCTAAGTTTTTATTAAATTATGGGGACTTATGTTATAAACGAAATGAAATTTAAGAGACCAAAAAATGATCTTGTATTAATCTTAAAAAAAATTAAACTTGAGGGAACAAACACAAAATGAGAGTGCACCAAATATTGCATTAACCTTTAAAAAAATGATGTTGTGTGTTCATAAAACTGGAATGATTTTGTTAACCAAAATAACCATAGTGGCCGGTTACATCTTTCCTGTTGTGTTTTGGGCTCCCTTTCCTATGTAGAGAAAAACTCATGTTTGAATTGCCTAAATTTTATATATTTTATATTTTATGTATTTCCTATTTTATGAAAATGGAAGAAAGGAAAGGAAAGAAAAAAATAGGAAAGAAGGAAAAGAGTGAGAGAAAGAAAAAAAAAGAGAGAAAGTTTCTTGATTGTTCTCTGTGAAAAAGGACATTATGAAAGGTGAGTTTCCTAATTTGACGTTGTGTCTCATTTATTTAAGTGAAGATAGGGCATATTAGATGTTTGGGCAAAGAGGCCCCGCTAAGGTCGAAGAAGTCTAATTTTGCAGCCGCGTGAGAGGAAACATTGTAGCTTCACAGGTCACTATTGGTAAATCGATGTTTGCACATTTGTTAACTGTTGAATCGAGCTGAAATTTGATTAGAAGGTTTAAAACATATGGTTCAGGTTTTTCAACGGTGGGATCGCTATTTGGAGGCCTAGTGTGAGAGAAAATATGTTCGTAGTTAGGGACGTTTTTTCTGTTATTTTTTGCTGTTTTGTTCTCTGACTATAAGCTTGTGGCTTTAGTTGTTTGGCCAGGTAGTTTCATGTATTTGTATATTTATTTGAGACTCTTGTATCTTATTTTGATTATAGTGAATCGTATTTTCATTAGTTTGGACGGCCCGTAATTTTTACCCTTGACTTGAGGGTTTTTCCACGTTAATAATTTTAATTTGGCGTCTCTTGTACTGTTTAGTCTCTTGTACTGTTTAATTTCTACCATAAATTTATTTGCTTTGTTTCCTCAAAGATTCTTACAAATGATAGGAAGGATTAACATCCACTACACTCCTTCCTAACACTTCCAGCAATTTTTCAGCGGAAAAGAATATCAATATCACTGCAGAATTGATTTATTTATAATATCCTTTCATGTTTAGCTTAATTTAATTATTTTTTATAAACACATGTACACATAAAAACTTATGCTTGGGTTTTCCTAAACATGTAACACATAAACGAAGTTTTAAGTTTTCAACCGTAGATTGGAAGAAATAATCATTATTAATAAAAAGAAAATAGATGATGTGATGGTCTACCTTCATCAGACATCTGTCGCTGGTTTTGTACTTAAAATAAAGGGGGAAATGAAAAACCAAGGATTTTGCTGGAACCTTATTTATCAGCACAATCTAAATGACGTAATTCAGTTCGTTTCCCCCCTCTTTTTGTTTCTTTTTTTATGTCAAAAGAATTTATGGTTAGTAAAGAAAAAACTAGAGTCGGGAATTCGGGTCGAGCCCGTTTAGGCCCAATCCCTTCAAGAGCTGGGCTTATGATTTAGAAGCTAAAACAGGAAGCGGATCTAAAAGGGCCGGCTCTACAGGACCGCAAATCCTAGAAAACCAGCCCTACAGCCCTGTAGGGCCGACTCTTTTAGGTTCGTTTAATATTTTTTAAAAATAAAGTAATATATATAATATTATTATATCAAATTATTAATATGAGAGACACCTAAGTACCTAATAAAGTATTAATAACAGGTAAACATTTATTAAATGGTTTGATTTATTTTATTTTCTTCAATGGTTTATTCATTTAAACTTTAAAAAAGAAGCTAATTTGGACTTTAGATGATTATTTTAATTAAAAATTTATGATTTTTAAAGATAATGTATCTCAGTTTAAGGTAAAATAACAAATAAATTGTAAAATTTGAAAAATATATTTTTTTTTAATTAAAATGAGTTCAAGCCCGTTTAGGCCTGAGCCCGTGAAAGGTCAGCCCTGTAGAGCCGTGAGCTTTAAAAATTGAGGGTTTTTAGGAAGTAAGCCTAAACGGGCCGGCCCGTTTAGGCCCGAGTCCGTGAAGGGCCGGCCCGTATTCCCGGCTCTAGAAAAAACTGGAGAGCTTCGCTTTTTATTCACTAAAAAAAAATGTAGTTTAGTAGCGGTTAAAAAAATATATTTAACGACATTAGTAGCGGTTGGCAAAACCACTATAAAATCTACTGCTGCAAACGAATTTGTAGTGGTTCTAAATAACCACTACTCAAGTAACAAAACTGCTACTATTTTTGTAGCTTTTTATTCCAACCGCTACAAGATTCTCATGTTGATAACACGTTATCTATCAAAATAGTAAAGCGCTATAAATGTTGGCGCCACAATCTTGCGTAGTGGAAAATGAAAATTGAAAATTTGGCTTCATTTTTGTAGCTGTTACAAAACCTCTACGAAATTGAAATAGTAATTTTTAAAAAATGGCGCCAAAACTTACTGCTACTAATATCATATGAAATTTTAAAAGTAGTGCCAAACATTTAGGGCCTATTTGGTTCGATTCCATTACACCCTGCAGTGCAGTGCAATGCGATGCAATGTTACTACAATGCAATATTAATTACAAGGCTAGTGTTTGGTTTAATTTTTAAGCAATGTGCAATGAGTAAATATTGTAACAATGATTTAAAATTAATATATTACACAGTTTATTTTACCCTTAATATAATTTTTTATAGAAAAAAGAGTTGAGAGCCATTGTGCTGCCTCATCATAATTGTCACGCTATCTCACTAAGGATCGTCCAATAGCGATGGTTGTGATGGTGTAGGATGGTAACGGTATTGTAGCAATGGCGATGGTGATGGCGATGGCAGGTGGTGACAGTGACAACATTGGAAGAAGAGGTAGTGGCTGCGGCGATGACAACAGAGGAGAAGGAGGAAGTCGTAGTGGCAAGCGGCGACAATTATGAAGGTGGCGGTGATGGGGTTTTACCGAAGGGGGAGGAAGTTGTGGTGGTGAGTGGCGGCAATTGGGAAGGTGGCGGCGGTGAAGGTGGATGAGGAGGAAGTAGTAACGGGGGGCAAAGATAGGGTTAACGGCGGAAGAGGAGGTGGTGGCGGGGGGTAGATGGCGAGGGAGGCAGCGGGGGTGGAGGAGGTGGTGGTGGCGGCGACAGAGGGTGGAGGATGATGAGGTAGTGGCGGCAGGTGGGGGTGACAGCTGTGAACGAAGAGGTAGTGACGGTAGTAGTTGTGGCGTGATATAGCAAGTGAAATGAGATGAGTGAAATAAAGACACTGGAAACTAAAGGGTAAATTGGACTTTTTTAATCATGCAATGAGATAGTCATGAGGATTCATAGGGAGGAGATATGAATGAGGATTACAAATTTTTTGGTAATCATCATTATCATGGTAAACCCTATTACCATGCTAAAGAGCAATCAAACACTCTTCTCTTAATAGCGCAATAATGATTATCATTGCAGGCATGCAATGGGGTTGAACCAAACGGGCTCTTAATCACATTGTGTTTTTCAATTTGTAGCGGTTGTGATTCTTGAAACCGCTGCAAAATTTTGTGAAAATTTAAAAAAAAAATTATACAATTATTTGTCTCCATTTTTATAATATTGAATTGAATAGTTTATTATTTAAGTAGTTTAGCTAATAGTAGTTATTATTTAAAAAGAATGATTAAATGAAATTGGATAAGTATAAACTTTATATAGGTAATATTATCGAGGATATGTAAGTAATAAGAAATTATTATGTTATCTATTATATGGTTATCATTATGGAAGGAATATTGAAAACGGTGAGGAAATTTCCTTTAGTTTCTGCAAAAAAAAGAAAAATAATGAGAATAAATATTATGCGGGGGAAAATGTTGAAATGAAAGAATTAAAAAACCGTTTACCATATTTCATCACCTTGTTTAGCTTCTCAACCCTTAAAAAAAATTTCTAAATGAGAGAAAATGAAAGAGAGGAAGGGTTGAAAGAAATAGAGGAGTATTTGAAATGAGGTGTGGTAGTGGTATTTATAGGAATCTGCATAATACTTATAGCGGTTAATGTGACAGGTTTTATAGCAGTTATTGTGATGCTCTTTGTAGTGGTTTTTAGTTGATTTTGTAGCCGTTATAAAATCACTACAAATATTGCTCTGAAATTTTTAAAAAAATATATACATTAAGGCTTACAAGAATAAAAACATAATTTGTTTAATCATTTTTCATCGACATCCCTACAAAAATTGTGTGAAGAAAATGTTATTGTGGTATTATTTTATACAAAAATTAATTTAAATGATGTGAACTTAAAAAAATGCACCAAATTATAGGTAAATTGTCACCACCTTTAGGAAAGAAGTTTTTGAAATTGGCGAGCTGGAATGACTCTCTTGTAGGCGATGTCATCACCACTACCATGTTGTAAAGGTCTCGAGGCTTTAAATGCACTACCATATTCCAATCCTTGTGCCTCTTGTCCTCAACATAATAAACCCGGTGTGCTTCTGAGGCAAGAATATATGGCTCATCATCTTCAGATTGACTAGTGTGAATTGGCTGGGAAAAATTGACTGATGTGATACCTAAATCGTCAAGTTTGAGTCCCCGAGAAGTTGTCGTATCTATCCACAAACACTTGAACAACATCATGGTGAAGCGGCCTTAGTAATTTAGTTCGATGACATCAATAAGCTTTCTATAGTAAGGGACACCTCCAAACTGCATGTTGCCATCACTACTGCTCGCATAACTCCTTGTCCTAAAGGTGTCATAAACACCTGAATTTTGAGTTTGCAATCCTTGATCTCATGAAACCATGCAAAACTTGAAACCACTGACATTATATGTTGTAAACCTTTTTGCACAGTTAAGAGGGCTAATTGCGAGAGCTCTGAAATCTGGGGAATTTGGGTTGTGGTCCTCCAACATTTAACAATTTGTAGCAGTTCTAAAATCGCTACCATAACCGCTACTAAGTATAAATTTGTAGTTGTTATACTTTAATAAAATGATACAAACATTCACGACCGTTGGCGGTATATGAAATTCAAAATTGCAAATGTTTGACACCTTGTCGCGTTTATGTACATAAAACCGCTACAAATGTCCATTACCGTCGGCGGAAATTAACACATTTAAATTTCAAATTTTCAATTTGCAGCGGTTGAAATTAAGAAGCCGCTACCAATGTGCAAGACACTTTTTAGCGGTTACTCTAACAAACCGCTACAGAGTTTCATGAGCGGGATTTAAAATATTCAAATTTCAAGTTAAAAGTTTATAGCGGTTTTAGTTGGGAAACAAGTACAAATATTTATAACACTTTATAGCGGTTACCACCTACAACTACTATAAATATTCATAATCGTTGGCTACATTTCAAATTTTTTATTTTGCAATTTGTAGCGGTTCTTGTCGATAAAACCGCTACAAAGATTCATGACAATTCGTAGTAGTTATCACCTAGAACTACTACAAAGTTATGTGTGATTGCTATTTGTAGTGGTTTAATTGGCTTAACCGCTACAAATATTGATAATTTGCATAATTTGTAACGGTTTGGTTATAAAAACCATTACAAATAAATGTTTTATTTATTTATTTATTTTCAAATTTTTTTGGTAAGTTCTAAACTAAAGAAAAATTTAACATGAGTGAAAACAAATACAAATTTTAATGCAGATGTTAGAAAGAAAAATATAATTGTCCTAAAACTAACTACCCAGAGGGGCGGGATCATGAAGCTGATCATCAAATCCTCCTTCAAGAGGCAGGATCACGATGTTGAGTAGAGTGAACCGCACCATCATAATCAGAAGTAGGAGACGGTTAGACAACGAACCTAGGGATAGGGGGACCTGTGGATGCTCCTAGTCATAGAACATGCGACTCCACGACCGCGACATCATGTAGTTCGTGATATCCCAACTCTGCGAATGCTGAGCATAGTAGAAATCGGCCTACTGCTACATCTGATGGGCCATCATAGCATGTGCCCTGGCAACCTCCGAACGGAGCTCGTTAACAGACTCCTCCATTGGACATCTTACCTTCGACGTCCGTGCTCAAGAGCTGCTAGTCTCAGAGGCGCCGCTCCTGTTATAGACCATGCTAAGTCTAACACCTATCCCTATACCTCTCAAGTGCCCAAGGTGCTCAACTAGACCAATAGCACAGTGGGGTCTATAGACCCCTGTGACTCCTAGGTCTGGGTCTCTCACAACTCAGCCTGTGACTGCTATATCCACTCCTGCCATTTTTTGAAACAATAAATTATTATTATTATTCACAATAAAGTAGTTTTATAAACAACATAACAATATATTATTATTATAAATTAACTTACAATTGCCTCGTCTGCCTATTAAGAGGTCAGAGTTTTGTCACTGTGTCTGTAGGTGATAGTGAATAGCTCCCCACAGTTCGTCTAGCGGTTCTACTGCTAAGCCTTCCTCTCCTAAAACAATTAAAACATTAAATTAGTATTGTGAACAATAAAACGCTAAATTATAATATGAAATAACTAACTAAAAGTAATTGACATTGTTAATCGCTTACTAGTTCGCTGTAAGTGACAGCAAATGTCTTTGATTTTGCTGTATGGTGGATCCTCTGCTGCCCTCGGTATCTGGTATTCCTCTAGGAAAGAGCCTGCATAAAAAAACAATATTAAAATTATTAAAAACAGATAAAACAATTATAATTATTAAAAACATAAAAATTATGAAAGTTATATTAAAATTATAATTATAAATAAATTACCTGCTTATCTGCGCTCCTCCTGTACTAGACAAAACCCGTCCAATCGTTTGGTGGGATGCCATTCAAAACGTTGTTGATTAGCTGCTGCAGAGGTATTGTCCCATCCTTATTCATACTGTGGAAGAGACAATTCATCTTGTTCTTCTAGCCGTCACCCATTTTCATCAATGTGTACCTCTTCCTGTTATCCCAGACGGCAAACCTATCTTGTAACTGTTAGGATCGGTAGGCACAGCAGAAGAATTTTAAAAATTTTCATCGGTCCTAATCGAGGATCTATCAACGGCGTTTAAACTAAGTTGGAAGGATTCATACCTTTTTTTATTCAGAGTTTTCACGATATCTAGGAGCCAACACATCAGGTCTGCTCCCTCTACCGGTATCCACACGAATGCTCTCCAACCGAGACTGCGTGCTAGCGCCTCTAATGTCTCCTAGGTTTCACTTGCGGCTCTCAATTCTCACGTGCGTATCAATATATCTGCTTTATCAAGTTTATAACCTATGAGGGCTATTTTCAAATTTCAAAATTAATCATAATTAATTTTGAAATTAATTAACAATTAATTATCTTGATGAGATAATTAAATAAATTCAGTTTAAATTAAATCTGTCCAACAGTTTTAATTTAACCTATTTATTTAATCCAAATAAAGAGCCATTAGATTTAATTTATCTTTATAAATTAAATCTGAGATACTATATCTCTATCATGCTAGTTATTAAATTTAATATATCTTAATAAATTAAATTTAAAACTAACACAATATAATAATATCATATAATATATACATACATACATATATAAGATATATATTTCGAAAATATATATATCTATATAATATTATTAATGAATTTTATATTTTATATATATATATATATATATAAAATTCGTCCACCTTAAATTAAACATTATCTCGTGTTGAGCCATTCTTGTGTACGACCCTGTAGGCCCATATGAAGTTGGCAGTAGGCCAATAACTATACTAACCTAAAAGTCGCAAGCGGCCTCTAGCAAGACATTACGACTACCCAATTCATATGAGGATCGTTATCACGATGCAACTTGTCATACAACTATGTCACGTCCCTTTTGTCACACGATATATCGATCAAGGATAAGGCATGGATAATGTCATCCTCTTGTTCTTGACTATTACTTTCTCGATTCCTGATGAGTAGCATGATAACAGAGATAGAAAATCCTTTCATCATAGTATGGCCATACATTTCTCAGACTCACTCATTGAGGGGCCTAGTAATATCTCTCTACTAATGTGAGGGACAAATTCCATCTTGATCATTCATATTCCTCTGCATGAAAAACCACCAAGCCCGATCGTAGCCTTTATCATCACCCGGTCAAAAGTGACTTTTGACTAGTTCAAAGCTTAGCAACTCTCATGTAGGAATCCATGATGACCTCAGGTCTAAGGGTATTGTGACGTGGTTATACATGAGAAAAGCTTATGATTTGATCCATGTAGCTTTCTCATAGTGGGTCGGTCTAGCACCTTGTACTCTTACAAGTGCCTAAGACTTTGATTTGTATCTCCATATCTTATCAAAGTCATATTGATCTTGTTTCATCTCTGCTCCCGCCTAGATGACCAACCAGGGACATTTTAGGACAATCTTTATGAATTATCCAAGGATACAATTATCACAGTTAACATGCAAATAATATGATAACAGAATGGAGAAATTTCATTAAAATAATAATGTTCAAAGTACAATGATTGGCCCTTAGAGCACAATTTCCAATAGTAACACAATTGAATAAAAAAATAATTAAATACAATTACTTATAAATGATACAATTAATAAATATTAATTAAATACAATTAATTACACAATATATAATATAATTAGATACTATTAATCACTTTCACAGCCTCGACCCACGTAAGATCCTTCGACCCCTTGCGAACGTTCTTCCATGTCCTGAAGTTGATGGGGAATAGCATCCAATTCAAGCCCAACTCGTTCAAGTAGCGATTAAAGAAGTCGCTGCCGTTCTCGATTGGCTGGTCCATGGCCTTATTCCATGGAACTATCACGCGTAGGCTTTGGTCCATGCTATTGAGACCGGCCACGTCTAGCCTCTGTGTGGACATTTTCCCCTGCTGATCTGCACAATTTACCACATACGTTAATTAAACTTTAAAAGACATTTAACCTATGGAATTTCAATATTAAATCTATTAAAACAATAATTAAATTTATCTTGAATTTGCACCTCAAACCCTATCGACCAGGCAGACGACCATCGTAGGTTATTCCAGTCCCTCGCCTTCTCCTCATCCAGGAACTACACCATGTCACTGATAGGAATACGAAAGTCAAACTCCTTGTTCTCGTCGTAATCGCTAAGACTTATCTCCCCCTTAGGCTGAACAGGCAGCTCTAGAGACGTCTCACCTCCTGTAGGGCCGTTTGCTGTAGGGTTGTCTGCTGTGGTTGCTGTGGGGCTGTTTGCTGTGGCTACAGCAGCGCAGTAGCCTCCTACGACGGCATGGGGATGTGCCTACCCCGCGCTACCCTCTGATGCCTTTCCCACTACCCCCTCTATTGCTCCCCACGAAATAGGTTTGGCGGGAAGTTCAACCTCCTTCCCCTTCCCTTTGTCTCGCTCAGAAGTCATAATATATAACTGCAAAAAAAAACAATAGCACAATGTATATCAAAATTATAAAATAATTGCTAAAAAATGAAAAAACACTTAACTTTACTAACCTTGGTGGCAAACTTTGTAAAATGCTTCAGTAGAACCTTAGATCTCAAGGAAAATCTCAAAGAGAGCGTGAGAATTCAAATTTGCAAAATGAGGAATGAAGGGATAGCGCCCGAATTTGTAGCGATTTTAACATAACCGTTACTCTAACCACTGCAAATCTAAAAGACCTACCCTGGATAACGTGAAAATTTGCAATGGTTACGAATAACTGCTGCAAACTTGCAGACCCTCTATATTTTGTAGCGGTTATAGGCTATAATCGATACAAAATTTGCAACCTACTTTGTAGTGGTTAACCTTAACCGTACAAAAGTGCGGCTCTTTGCTTTCTGTAGCAATTATTGTGATATTAACTACCACAATAGTTGTGCGAGCTTAGCACCTTTTGGTGCCAGCATTTATAGTGGTTTATATATTACAACCGCTACAAATATATCACAGCAAAATTGGCTCCAAATTTTGTAGCGGTTATACATTGTAAACCACTATAAAATTCATTTCCTAACTAGCGCACCACTTGGAGCGAGTCAAATTATTGCAAATATGTAGTGGTTTTAAGCAAAACCATTACAAATACTCACATTTATAACCGTTTATTTTAACCGCTCTAAACTCACCACTATGAATTATCATTTTTTTTTGGTAGTGAATGTTTTTGTCTTATCGTAGAATTAAGTTGTTGAGTGTTGACTTTTCTTTTGGTAATTAAACTGTTGACCTTCCTGCGTCAATAGATTCTTTGCATCATTCCAGTAATAATTTACCATCTGGCTAGGCGCGGGAATAATGGGAAGTATATTTCTTTTTTTCGATACAAGAGAAATATATTTCTTCTTATACGAGTCTTGTTTCTTTATTGGGTTAAGGATTAAATTTATCAGTGAAGTTTTGTTCGAGAAATGTCTGGCATAAATATGTTTTAAAAGGGGTAAAAATACCAATAAACAATTAGAAAGGGGCATCCAGCATAAAAATTATTAAATCCATACTAATGCTGTTAAGGTTTTCTTCTCTTATAATTTAACGTCATTAGTACAGATTTAACGATTTTTGTGCTGGATGCCCCTTTTTAATTGTTCATTGTTATTTTTGCCCCTTCTAAAATATATTTTTGTCAGACACTCCTCGAACAAAACTTTATTGATAAATTTACCCTTTAACCCCATAGGCCTGATTCTATTCATCCCTGTCAATCCTTTCCAAAGCAAATCAATTATTAAAAATTTAAAATCCACCAGCGGTCAATATTAAGCTAAAACAATAGGTAAACGTTAGGCCATCTACAATGCAGATATAAATCGGCAAGACCTTACTTGTTCCACCAGCCTACTTCAGAAATAGACCATGAATCGATGCCCTCTATATTTCAATTTTCATATAAATTTGTAGAAAAACATGCAAAAATACATATGCATACATGTTAACTTATTTGGATTAAATTAGTGGACGTTGAAGAAGAAGTAGACACCGACCATTGGTACCATTTGAATATTCTGGTATTTCTTTTTACGAAAATAATTTTGTCAGAACACCACATTTATGAAAACTTGGACATGTGCTGGTCATGGTCAAAATGGGCGAGCTCCACTAACAAGCTTAATTAATTAAGAAAACGTTACAACGCAGCTTCCACGCCATTATTTATCCCCACCATCATACTATACTAATATAATATCCCACTCTATCTTTATTAAGTTTTATATATGGTGTGATTCTCATTATTCTCTTCCAAAATAATTTGTGGTTTAGGTAATGTGCACTGTTTATGCAGGTACTTCTTGTGAGTATTTTTAATCAAATTAAGAAAAGTGGATGTTAAGTTTTAAAATAATATATATAATAATAATAGTTAGTTACATGACAAATATTTGATAAATAAATCCCCATACAGGCTTTGTGCCTTAATAGGGTGCCTCAGATTATCCACGTTATTCCATCTCATCCACAGGTTTTATACTAAATCTCCCAACCGTTCTAAATTGTATCCTGATAATAATTTTAGAGGGTTTCTGAATTTAATTCCTGGCCTAAAGTTCCCAAATTTATATGGAAAAAAAAACACACTAGATACAAAGTCTTGTCTTAAACTAGGCCGTACTAATTCAGCAGGCCCAGTTTCTGTTGTTATGGGCCTCAAATAGTCAACTACCTGAACGGTTCTTAAATTAAATGACAAGTGAAGTAAGGCTATTAATAGCCCAAAACTACGATCAGGCCCAATTGAATTTCTCATTATACATGGTCAACATGAGTCTTATTTGAATATGCGCAATCAGAAGCAAGGAACTAGGAAGGAATCGGAAGATATGGTGGCGATAGTGAATCAGGAACATATAATTAAATAATAAATATATATGAATAATAAGTGGAGGGTCAATGAATGATGTTGCTTTGTGCATAATAATAATCGCATAATTAATATTAGGTCGTCACATTTGGGATCTTATTTCCTCCAACATGTGATACTAAAGCAACCTTGTCTTTCATTATTCCTTCATTTCCACTCCCGCGAAGCTAGCTAGGTCGCCTCCAAACTCCAAACTATATATATATATATATATATATAAAAATGTATGTACATAGTGGCCACTTGAAGGGCCAAACTAGTTAAAGCGTCTTATTGCGTGATTAGATAAAATAAAATTAAAAAAAACGCCACCATACATTTGGTTAATTATTTATATGTGGGCGACAAATGTCACGCATGATTACATAATCTTCATCATCCTCGTTATTATTTGAATATACATATATCTGTACGAACTCATCCATCCATTAATTATGAGCACTTCTTGTTGGTTCTTATCTTGAGTGACCTAAACTCAAGTTTCACACCTGATGTGCCACCCCCCATAGACCTGGTAAATTACATATACAAAGGCTGTGATTTAGATTTTTTACTTTAATAAAAGGAAGCGTACGTGAAATATGTAGGAAGTAGCTAACTAACAGAAGCATGTGCCTGAAAGCTTGTAAGAGAGTGGCTCTATATACTCTGTGGGAGAATGTTTATAGTGATAACTTCAACTTCCATCTGATAACTTACACGAGCAGATGAGACCAAAAGTTGTTATCCAGATTCGCACCAGGAGGAACTGAATTTGTGATTTAGGTATTTCAACTTGACTAAATAACTTTGCGGGTGTAAAGAATGATTAAAAAACAAATGAGAGAGAGAGAGAGATGACGGGGCTGTAAATGATTTTTCCCCCAAAAATATTGTTATGTTGTCAATTCGCAGAGATTCACGAAGCAAGGAGGGTATTAAATACTGGTTTATCCGTCAACGTTGTGTGTTTGGTTTAAGTGGTGGAAGGATTAAGTATTAATGAGGTGGAGACGGGAGGAGGGGGCCTACATGATGCGAAATTTTGGATTATAATAAAAAGAAAAGAATAACAATGACGTTGAAATTAGTAAAAGGGGCTAGTTGCTTATAACGTAATGAAATAAGATTTGTATCTCTATTAAAAGAGGTGTCCACGTTTAATGTCTAAATATATCTTGAATAAGACTGCTTATAATAAGAAGATGAATTTTAGGCATGTCTCATGTCTACCAGCAGCCTATAAAAAGGAAGTGTTGTATGAAGAACAAACTTCTAAAATATTCTATCTCTTATTGAGTTTATTTTTTATTTTTGATATTATGTCGCCTTGTTAGTGTAAGAAGGATTCATTTAATTTGGAAGAGTGTCACATCTTTCAATTGTAGTGTGTGGGACATCTCTTAAGGATAGTATCATTGAGTATGACTCGAATCAACTTTTATCTTTTGAGTGCTTTTCCCCTACCCTTAAATGTAAACTTTTGTTTTGTAAAAAAAAGGCTGGGAGGATACTACAAATGAGAATAATGATGAAATATATCAAGCTAGCCTTGTTTTGTAATATAATATAATCAGTGGAGGGCGAAGTTTGAAGCAGCCGAAGGGCCAAACATAGGGTGTATTTTTTTTTTTTTGGTGGGGATTAAATGAAGTATAAGAAACATGTGGTGTAAATGTGGTAGAGGCAAATGTGTATATTGATTTTAATGAAAAGAGTCATGACAACTTAATAAGAGATTTTTTTTTTCCATGTGATCAAATGAAATTCTAAGTCACTTTAAACTTAAGATTGATCTTTTTTGAAATTCAGAGTGTAAAAAGTTTTCACCTTCTCTAAAAAATGCACTTCCATAACTTAAATTTGTGTTTTCTTCTTTATGCGTGTGATGCCACTCATTATCTCAATCAATAATTTATTGGCCAATTTAATAAGAGATTTTGATGTTGAGTAAATGTAGTTTTTTAAAAAGAAAAAACTGCTTAACACATACCCAAAAAAAAGAAATAATTAACAAATGTTTGTCTAATTTATAAAGAGTCAGCTCATAACTCAAAATCATAAGTTCAATTTATTAAAGCGAGAATGTTGTTAATAGATAATTTATGAACACTTTTATAAGCACTATTTGAATGTTTGAACATTGAGGCTAGAGCCGGGAAAACGGGCCGAGCCCGTCGGGCCGGCCCTTTTAGGCCCTGGCCCTTCAAGGGCCGGGCTTGTAAATTGTAGCCTCAAAAGGAAGTTGGGCCTAAAAGGGCCGGCCCTGTAGGGCCTCGGGCTTAAAAGGGCCGGCCCTTTAGGCCCGTTTATTTTTTATTTTTTTAACTTGAAAAGGAACCATGTTACATTTTTGAATTACCTTATTGAATCTATATGTCACTCTGTCCTCATATTGTATAGAGTATGATTTTTGAGTATATTGTTTTATCAAATTGAATCATATTGTGATTTTTGAGTATGATTTTTGAGTATATTGTTCTGCCTATTTAGACTAAAATCAAATTATATACTATTCTGCCTGATAGAATATGATTTTTTATGGAGGTTGTAATTATTTTACTACTTGAACCTACTGCTCAAAGTGAAACACAATCAAATGTCCTTGAAATTGATGATAGTGGCGAAGAAGGTGAAAATGATAGTCGTCATACTCATGTTGTTTAGAGGTTAGAGTATTTAGCTTCTTGCCTTCTTATACTTTGACCTTTGTGTGAGTTATTTATGGACATGATTTTACCTTTGATTATACATTAGTAACTGTGTTTGTTTGTTGCAAGAGACGTGTTATTTAAACCTTAATGTTGATAACATTTATGTATTAAATTAGAACTTTAATCGTTGTTATTTACTAATTATATCTTTCTGGGGAAAATATGCAGGAAAAATAGTTAAATATTGTGAAAAGGATTTCCCGGCCCTGGCCCTGATGCTCTCGGGCCGGGCCTTGAAAAACTGTAATTTTTCTGACCCCGAGCCCTTTAGGGCCGGCCCTGTTAGGCCCTGGCCCGTCAAGGGTCAGCCCTGTAGGGCCGGGCCGGCTCTGATTCCCAGCTCTAATTGAGGCGTGTCTTGATCTTAATGACTTCTCCGGCCCAATTCATGTAAATTTTTTGCTACCGGCGGGAACAAAAAGGAAGGAGGAAATAGAAAGGAGACACGAATGTTAAAGACAGAGGGATATATATTGCTATTGAAATGATTGATTTGTCATTATGTTGGAAGTGGCTTTCTACGTATCTTTCACTTATAGGTCATTCCCTGCTCATTAGAAACACGAGTAGAGGGCTCATCCCCCTAATTTTGGGGTTTTTTAATCTTTTATTTTAAAAAAAATATTCCATACAGTAAAAAATTGATTAGCTTAAGATATTGGGTATTAAAAAAATATTTTAGATATTGAATGCTATTGAGAAAATATTTCACATTGTTGGTGTTGTAGGAAAAATATTTTTAAATATAAGATTAAAAATAAATTAATTTAAGATAACGAATAACAAAAATATTTCAGAATGTAACATATAGTTTAATTCAAATAAATAAAAATATATAAATAATAATAAAAAAATATTCTCCACCTCAAAATTGAGGTGATGAGCATGCCCTACCCATCTTTTTGATGGGATCCTCTTTCTCTCTGCCTCTGCCTTTCCTATCCATATTCCTTCTCACCCCATCATCGCAGCCCTCTTAAGCAAATCCCACATACCACTCCACCCTTTTCTTTTATTATTTTTTTAAAAAAACGAGTCTTTATAGAGTGTGTGTGTATTTGAAGGCCTCTCGTCCTGTCCATTTTGTTATTTCCTTAGGCCTCGCGTTTATAGATGAACTGGTTTTCTTGCTAAATAGAGTGCTTATCACCATGAGTTAATCAAATCGAACCCTCCAGAACTAATCAAACGGTCCAAATTTATTTTTTAAAAAAATTATTTTAACAGTTATAAAATCTAAAATAATGACAATCTCTTAACTATTATTGTTGGACTTTGGGTCTAAGTCCGCTCTTGATGGGCCGGACTATTTGATTAGGATACAAGTAGTCTAATCAAATAAGAATCACACCAGCATTAATTGTGGAGTAGGGAATAAGTTAGTATTAATTATGATATTGTTAATTGAGAAATAAGTCATCATAATTCAGAAATTTAATTGAAAATTAATTTTTCTGATTACTAACTTGGAAGGCAAGAATGGTGGACATCATTTTCTAATTAGTGGCTATCATAAACCACTATAAATAGGAGGTGTCTCCTTCAGTTATTCCTCACTCCTGCCATTGAGCTATCTGACAATCTCTTTTCTCTCCTACCATCTTTCTTATTCTGGTGATCTGATGTGTCAATTCCAATTAGGCTCTAGTAATCTAATAATTATGTTGACACTATTATGGAGTATTGGAGTTTTGACCCGGATCCGAACATGGATTCGTCCCGATACGCTAGTCCTTCTCTCCCTTTTTTTTCCTACAATTATTTTTTCAAAACATGATTTTTTATTTAAAAATTATCATTTTAAAAAAACTTAAATATGGACCTTCCAAAATTATATATCTAAATAGTCTATATCTTATTAGCTCTTCAAGCAGAGTGTTTAGCAATAAGTTTGGTCCTTCATAGATTTGAAAGGAAATCCATGGCAACAAAAAAAGAAAGAAAGAAAGAAAGCAAATCAAGGTATACATAAGCAGGAAACTTGGTCCTTTATAGTCTATAGATTTGAAAGGAAATCAAAGCATACATCAACCATAAAACGTTCGACCTTCTATTATATCAAAAGCGAAGTACAGCCTTCTATCATCAACAAAAAGAAGTGAACAGCAAGTTTCGCTGCTTTAATTTCCATATCACTTTTTACTTGACCCTCACATATATATACATGCATTTCCACTGACTTGGGTCTCCTTGACCTACTTGCATTGACAAGTGATATGAAAGTTTCCGGTGAAAGGAGGTTGATACAATTATTAGTCGCAGTTGAAGAAGTCAACGGTCAGCTCAAATCCGTCAAACATCGTATATTTTTACAACACTAACACGGAAATTCAGATTCAGAGTTGAGGAATTCCATGCAGATTTGATTAAGACACTAAAATGCGTGGTTTTAAACCAGTCGTGTTAGACACTTTAAGCGCCGTTACACTAAGGTATTTAGGAAAATTGCAAGTTTAATTTTATTTGGAAAACTCAACATCAAGTTGTCCGGTGAATTAGTACAGAATTTATGAATGATATATTTCTTCCCGATCCTAGCTGGGTGATCAATGCCTAAATCTCGGGGTTTAGTACCGAAATTTGTTTTGTGATATAATATAATATAATCAGTGTTGGGCGAAGTTTGAAGCAGCTGAAGGGCCAAACATAAGGTGCATTTTTTTTTTGTGGTGTAAATGTGATAGAGGCAAATGTGTATACTTTTTTTTTTTTTATGGTTTATGCAATGGACCATTTTTGGTCTTCGGTGCACCCACCTTCCAGGTATCCGGCGTTACCTGAAGGTCAACGCCGAATTTACCGACATGGGCCCCCAACAACCGACTTTTATGGACGTGATGTCGCTCATTTCCTCAATCAATAATTTATTGGCAAATTGAATAAGAGATTTTGATTTTGGGTAAATGTATTTTTTTAAAAAGAAAAAACTGCTTAACACATGCCTAAAAAAAGAAATAACTAATAAATGTTTGTCTAATTTATAAAGAGTCCACTCATAACTCAAAATCATAAGTCCAATTTATTAATGTGAGAATATTATTAATAGACAATTTATGAGCATTTTTATAAGCACTATTTGAATGTTTGAATATCGAGGTCTGCCTTGATTTGATGAATTCTCCGACTCGGCTCATGTAAATATTTTTGCTACCGGCGGGAAAAAAAAGGAAGGAGGAAATAGCAAGGTACTAAAACTCGGACCGGTCATTGAACCGGTCGGGGTACTGGGTTAAGGGTCAGTGGGTCAAACCGGGACCAAACCGGAGCTAAACCGGGACCAAACCGGTGAAAAATTGAAAATTTTAGACTTATAGTATGAAATTCTAAAGGAAAAATTTTTTTTTTTTTTTTTTTTAGAAAAAACCTCCGGTTTTCCGGCCGGTTCGCCGGTTACCGGGCCGGACCGGCCGGTCCGGTCCGGGTTTCACAACATGGGGAAATAGAAAGGAGATACGAATATTACAGAAAGTGGGAAATATATTGCTACTGAAATGATTGATTTGTCATTATTTTGGAAGTGGCTTTCTACGTATCTTTCACTTATAGGTCTCTCTTTCTTGGATCCACATTCCTGCTCATCCTTTAAAATGGGTAGGGAGTGCTTATCACCTTAATTTCGGGGTTTTTTTTTTTAATTTTTTTTGAAAAAATACTTCATGAATTAAAAATTGATTAGTTTAAGATGCTGGGTGTTAAAAGAATATTTTAGATATTGGGTGTTATTGGGAAAATATTTCACGCGGCTAGTGTTACAGGAAAATATTTCTAAATATAGGATTAAAAATTAATTAATTTGAGGTATCGGATAATAAAAATATTTCAGAATGCAACATACAGTTTAATCCAAATAAATAAAAATACATAAAAAATTAAAAGAAATAATCTCCCCCCAAAAATCAAGGTGATTAGCAAGCCCTACTTATCTTTTTGATGAGCAGGGCAGGTGGACTCCTATTTCTCTCAGCCTTTGCCTTTCCTATCCATATTCCTTCTGTCAACACCCGTTTCCATTTCGATATATACAGAGTAATAGGGACCAAGTTCCACAGACATACAAAAGAGTACATATATACTGATAAAAGCATTTGTTTACAGTCCAAAGTCAATCATATAGAATGCGGCAATATACACCACCATTATAAAATATCCAAAAGTATTTTAGACATAGACTATCTATAACCACGAACTTTGTATTTGCCTCGAGGCACATGCCAGTCACTTCCCCTGGTCTACATTCTTGCCTTTTTGATCCACTGGCGCTCGCTGAGATGTTTGGTTTAGAAAAAGGGGTGAGTTCCGAAGAATCCCAGTAGAAACATGCTATCGTTCATAGAAAATGCGAAAAGTAAATATGATATATGCCATGTATGCACCAATTAATGAACAATATAAACATATCATCTACATGTATACATGAGTAAGGCTCAGCCCCACTAATCTCAGTAATCTGCACTGGTTGGTCTTCCGCCAACTCCAGTGTAAGTGCCTCTAGCACTTCTGGCCCCTCTCCGGGCAAAACATGTTGATTAATAAAGCGCATTTACAAACATTGGCATTCACACAATCATATAACTATGGCATAATATATGAAGGATAATGTCCCTACCTCGAAGTTCCATCGACCCCTTTCTGTGTGCCTCGTAAATCGTGTCGACTTTTGGCTCCCGATTCGATCCTAAAATATTAAATGTACAAGAAATAGGTCATAACCTATCCAAGTATCATTTTAGACTCTTCCATAGTGTTTCTTGTGGTTATATTAGCCTATGGTGAAAATTTACCAAAATGCCCCCGGGACCTCGGCTCGGCCCCGCCGTACCCGGCCCGATGGCACGTTTTCCCAAAATTTTGATTAGGGCTATCCTGATGTATTTTTGTCCAAGGAATCCATTTCCGGACTCGAAATTATCAAATTCAATGTCAAATTATGAAATTGCCCTTGGCAGCCCTACTTTTAGGGTTTTAGGGGCGTTTCCGTAATTATGCTTTCTCGGCCTTTTCCAAAAAAGTGCCCAACTGTAACCCCACCTAATTTTCCCTTCTGAATCCAATGGAGTCCTCCGAGCAAAATCGGTGTTTTGTGTTTTCGGCTCCGTAAACACGTTCCTTTATACTCCTGATCACTTTATTAACCATCTAATTGAGTTATAACAACCATATGAACTAAAATTGGGCAGAATAACCCTTAGGCACACACTTTTCCAAAATTTAAAACCAATGGCAATCTGGCGAAATTTCACCAATTAAATTGCCCAGAGCAGCCAGAACAGTTAATATACGAAGGTTTGGAAGTTACCTCAAGCTCCCACAAGCTTTTCTCAAAAAGTGGCTGAAACCCTAACCTTTAGAACACCAAATTTGAGCTTTCTAAACCTTGAATAACATAGTAGAGTAGCTTAGGAACCGATTTACCGAAGAAATCATTTATCTTTGCAAGTTTTTCTTCTTTTTCTCTCTCTCTAGAATTTCACCCTTTCTCTCACTAGTTCAGATCTGGTTGGGCACGAAAATGAGCTGAGGAAGATGACGGTAAAGTTTTTTTATTATATTATATGATTTTTTTAATGATTTATGGAATTTCCAAAAATTCCAAAATCAATTTTATGTACATAAACCCTATGTACATGTAACTAAGCTCATTAAGTCTAACCAATATTTCCTTCCTCTTGCAATGTGTAGGAGACACCTAGGGGTTCCTCCCTATGGTCTCAATTGGTTTCACAACTTGTTCCGATTACATATACACGTAAAGTCTCAATTTTGGTCAAAATTGCACTTTTTGCTTAAATTTTCCATAAATTCATATTAAATTGACCAAAATAGTCTAAATATATTTTTAACCTTTATTTTCCTTAATTAATTGAAATTAACTTCAATTAATTGGAAAATAATTTATTTTGTGCTATTTTGGTAAAATTACGATTTTGCCATTACCTTTCTAATCCAATTTCTTTGGCCAATTTCCATCTATATTTGGACCAAATATTTTCTCTAATATTCCTTCATTTTTGGACCTTAATATTGGGCGTTTTAAATTATCCAAATTAATTCTTTAATTATTTTTGCCCAATTTCCCTGAAATTGAACATTTATGAAATTCATAAATTACAAATTCATGAATATTCACCATTTTATTGAATTTTTCAAATAATTACAATATGTTTGGTGAATATAAAATTTAGGGTGTTACAGCTTCTAACTCCATGGTCGCAGCCCTCTTAAGCATATCCCACATACCACTCCACCCTTTTCTTTTATTATTTTTTTTAAAAAAAGCGAGTCTTTTTATAGTGTGTGTCACGTGAAGGCCCTCGTTGAATCCTTTTTGTTATTTTCTTAGGTCTCATGCGTTTATGGATGAAGTGGCTTTCTCGCTAAATAGAGTACTTATCACCGAGAGTTAATCAAATCGAACCCTCCAGATCTAATCAAACGGTCTAAATTTATTTTTTAAAAAAAATATTTTAATAGATATAGAATTTTAAATAATAATAATTTTTTAACTATCATTTTTTTAAAACATGATTTTTTATTTAAAAATTATCATTTTAAAAAAACTTAAATATGGACCATCTAAAATTATATATTTAAATGGTTCATATCTGATTAGCTCTTCCAATTAAACAAAGTGTTTAGCAGGAAGCTTGGTCATTTATAGATTTGAGAGGAAATCAAGGTATGTATACATAATTATAGATTTGAAAGGAAATCAAGGTATGTGTACATTAGCAGAAAACTCGATCCTTTATAGATTTGAAAGGAAATTAAAGCATACATAAAACGTTCGACCTTCTATTATATCAAAAGCGAAGAACAGCTTTTTATCATAAAAAAAAGGAAGTGAACAGCAAGTTTCGCTGCTTTTATTTTCATATCACTTTTTAGTTGTTTTACTTGACCCTCATATATATATATATATATATATATATACACACACATGCATTTCCACTGACTTGGGTCTCCTTTACCAACTTGCATTGACAAGTGATATGAAAGTTTCCGGTGAAAGGAGGTTGATACAATTATTAGTCGCAGTTGAAGAAGTCACCGGTCAGCTCAAATCCATCAAACATCGTATATTTTTACCACACTAACACGGAATTTCAGATTCAGAGTTGAGGAATTCCATGCAGATTGGATGAAGACACTAAAATGCGTGGTTTTAAACCAGTCATTTTAGACACTTTAAGCTAGGAGTCAGTAAATTAGAATCGAAATCAAACTGAACCGAATTGAGTTTGATTTTTTAGGTTCGGTTAATTTGGTTCTTGGTAAAATTTCGGTTTTTATCATTTATTTAGTTCGATCTTCGATTCGGTTATTAGAAAAATATTTCAGTTAAAACCGAAAAACCGAAATATATATAATATATTTATATTTAATATATATTATTTGATAAATGCATATTTTTATAATTAAATAGGTATAAATTTTCAATAATATTAGATAAAATCTATAGAAATTTTAAATCTAGTTAATTTATTTTATATATTTTACCCCTAAATGTAATCTTAATGATAAAAAATAATCTTTTTTAAAAATTTAATTATATATATTTTATTTTATAGATAATAAATAAAAAATCGGTTAATTCGGTTATTAACCGAACCAAATCTAAATATTTGGGTTATTTCGGTTCGGTTGATCGGTTTTCGATTTGGTTATTAGAATTAGCTTTATTCGGTTTTTCGGTTTTTACGGAAAACCGAACCGAAAAACCGAATACTCACCCCTACTTTAAGCTCCGTTACACTAAGGGTCTGTTTGGTGTGAGGGATTTGGAGGGGAAGGGAGGAGAGGAAAAATTTTTATGAGGTGAATTTTAAAAGATTGAAGAAGTGAGGTAATAAAATTTTAATAAAGAGAATATATAAGATAAAAGAGTAAGAAAAATTAATTAAAAATTTGTAACTCCGTTTCTCTAATTTTTTTAAATTCAACTAAAAAAAATGTTCTCTCCGTCCACTTTCCCTCCTCTCCCCTCAAATCAAACAAGCCCTGAGATATTTAGGAAAAATGCAACTTTTATTTGGAAAACTCAACATCAAACTGTCCGGTTAAGTGGTACAGAAATTATGAATGATATATTTCTTCCCGATCCTAGCTGGGTGATCCATGCCTAGATCTCGGGGTTTGGACAAATTTTCTCCTGATAATGCTTGAAATAAGGCTTACGAAAATGTCAAAATTAAATTAAATTTCATTGAATGCTAATAATGTCACGTTTTTTAAAACTAATTGTGACATTTTTCCCCATATTGAAGCAGTAAAATGTGTTAGTCATGTCTCCTCAAGTCAAAATTTTAATCCCAAAGACTAATCTGATTCCTGAATCAATGAATCCAATCACCGTTCAAAGCACCATGGTTGCCGGAGCGTGACATCACGCGCCAAGCTCCTCCTTATTTTTTTTTTGGTATCCGATTCTTTAGAAATTCTGTAATACAATATGACTCAGATTTAATTTTCTTGGCGTCATTGTTATGTAACAATAGTACATCATGTGTGAAGTTTTATTTAAAAAAATTATATCATGGGTGAAAATCTTTTTTTTTTTCCAACGAAAATCTAAATTTATGGACATTAATAAATATAGAACTTTTGAAAGCTAGTGTAACATCAAGCCGAAACCAGAGAGAACGTCCACTTCTCCCTCTTTTTCATAGAAGACTTGTGGACTAAAAAAATTTCTTCCAGCCGAAACCAGAAAGAACGTCCACTTCTGTCGCTCTGCACAATTGAAATCAGCTTTCACAGGACACTCCATCCATAGTTACCGATTCTATTTCTTTCTCTTTTCGCAGTTACATACCCCCATTAAGAGAAAGTTTGAACTTTTTTTTATTTTCATATATTATTCCTCCACATCACGTTCCTTCGCTTTATTCTGCTCGAGATTTATTCTCAGACCTTGCAAATCCTTTTCCTCAGTATCTCCCCTGTTTCAAAGATTCTGGGTTTTGGTTCAGACCCAGAAAACCGAGAGACTATTCTAGTCTAAATTGAAAGTTGTTTACTTTTTCATCAACTATTTGAGAAAAATGACTGTAGAAACCAGAGCTGATGAACCCAGAGGACAATTTCCTGTAGGAATGCGTGTTCTTGCTGTTGACGATGACCCAACTTGTCTCTTGGTGTTGGAAACTCTCCTTCGGAGATGCCAATATCACGGTTTGCTTCCAATGCTTTTGATGTCTTTTTCTTTTAATCTTAAGCTTAAGGATCTGAGTTTTCCATATGTGCTTTGTTTTTTCAGATTTTCAGATTCCGTTAGCGTTTCTGTAAAAAAAAAAATATATATTTCTTCATATGTTCACTTTACATTTCGATACCGACACATCTGAAAAAATGTTTTAGCTACTTTTCACCCGGACCTTCCTTCCTCCCTTTCTTCAATTTTCATCTCTTGCTTTTCCTTGATTGTGTTTTCTAAGTTATTTGGTTCACTTGTTGGCTAATTTCAATCTCTTTCACCCCACTCCCCCCCCCCCCCCCTCATTTCAACAACTTTAATTCATTTAACCCTCTTTGGTGGCTTGTTCTTGCCTGGGTTTCAGTGATTAATTCTGTTCTATATTATTTGAATTCACTAAATTAAGGATCTAATAGCTGAAGAGTGACTTTGGGATTGTGTTAAAGGCTGGAATTTTTCTTTTGAGACATTCTGCGATTATTTGTGTTTTGATGTATAGTAAATATGCCATTTTGCTCTTTCGGAATGACAGTTATTTTAACTTTGGCCAAAATTTTTTGCAGTAACGACGACCAATCAGGCAATAACAGCTTTGAAGATGCTAAGAGAAAACAAAAACAAGTTCGACCTGGTTATTAGTGATGTTCATATGCCTGACATGGACGGATTTAAGCTTCTTGAGCTTGTCGGGCTTGAGATGGACCTACCTGTCATAAGTAAGTCGTAGGTGTACACTATTTTTTTTTTTTTTTGATACAGCGACGCCATTGAACAAACTAGCCTATCCGAGGCCTACAACTAGAAGAAACGTCCTTCTTCAGATAGGTGTACACTATTTTATCTTCGTCCTTTTCATTTTCATCACTTTTTCCATTATTTTGTCAATTGTTGGCGACTTCTTAAAATTGGGATTTTTATATTGAGTTTTCCAACATTACGAATGTTGGGTCTTGACTTTATATTGTAAAACGTGTGATTTCAGTGTTGTCTGCAAATGGCGACACCAAGCTGGTGATGAAGGGGATTTCTCATGGGGCTTGTGACTATCTTCTGAAACCTGTTCGAATTGAGGAGCTCAAGAACATTTGGCAGCATGTGATAAGGAGGAAGAAATTTGACCCAAAGGAGAAAAACGGTACTTGCAATCAAGACAAGCCTCAATTTGGTACTACCAACAATGGATTAGGTTCAGCAGGAGCTGGGAGTACTGATCAAAATGCAAAGCTCAACAAGAAAAGGAAGGATCAGGATGATGATGAAGATGATGATGAGCATGAGCATGATCATGACAACGATGATCCTTCAACACAGAAGAAGCCTCGTGTCGTTTGGTCTGTTGAGCTCCACAGAAAGTTTGTTGCTGCTGTTAATCAATTAGGCATTGACAGTATGTTCTTCAATCTTTATCAACATATATGCATATATATTTTCAATCTTGGATCTCAAATTAACAAGCTTTTTATGAATAATCTTGGTGGCAGAGGCTGTGCCTAAGAAGATTCTGGATTTGATGAATGTTGAGAAGCTCACAAGGGAGAACGTGGCAAGCCATCTCCAGGCAATTTTCAAACACTTTCTGGTTTAGTTCAATTTACATGTAATAAATGTTTTCTTTAATCTGAGAAGGACTTGCTGGTTTTTGTGATGATGACTGCAGAAATATAGGCTGTATCTGAAGAGAATCAGCTGTGTAGCAAACCAGCAGGCTAATATGGTGGCAGCCTTAGGTAGTGCAGATGCATCCTATTTGAGAGTGGGATCTCTGGGTGGGATGAAACATCTTCAGCCATTGGGTGCTTCTGGACAGTTCCAGAACAATGTTTATCGATCCCTCCCATATAGTGGGATGATTGGAAGACTGAACACTCCTGCTGGTCTCGGTGTTCACGGGTTGCCTTCTTCAGGAATTCTTCACTTGGGTCATGCACAGAATTTAAACAGCAGCAGCAGCAGCAACTCCATGAACGATCCTCTCAAGTTCCCGTCATCTATAGCTCACGTCAATCAGAATCAGGGCATGCCAGTGTCTGTGTCTGTAGGGCTTGACCAATTACAACCCAACAAGGTTGTCAGTTCTGTTCAAGGTCCCACCACTGGTTTTGATGATAAAACAATGTCTCTCATCTCGAACAAGTTGTCTGATCCGAGAGCAGGAGTAGGCTCTAGTTGCTCTAGACCTCCACTCGTGGGTATAGCGTCCAATGGCTTGTTGTTAGAACCGAATTCTCAAGACTCGCAAGGTGGGAGAGGTTATGAGAATCTTACCTCAGTAACCTCTCAACACTCAGAATTTTCTTTGCCTTTGATGGACAATCATAATGGAAGGTGTAATGATAATTGGCCAAGTGCTGTGCAGTCATCTGGGATGCCCACTAATTCTTACCCAACAAGTGATTGTCTTCATGGAGGGAATCCAAGTGGTGCTTCTTCCATCACCTCACTTTCCACTCGGTCCCACGATTCGCTTGCAGATATGCAATCCCATGGACCCATTTTTACTAATAACAACACCACTTATCAAGGGTGGGATGATCATTCATTAGACTCTCTGATTCCTGTAAATGGAGGTCTTGGTGCATCAGGATTACCCAGAAACTTGGACTATAGTTTTGGGAATCCCTTAGAAATGAAGCATGAGGGGTTCACTAAATCAGCCCAAGACCCCTCACTGAAACCAAATCAAGGATATGTCATGGACCCCCATAAGGCACAACGGAGTCGCATCTCTAATAATAATCTTGGTTCATTGGAGGACTTGGTCAGTGCAATGATGAAACAGGTAACAAAAACATTTGATTTAGGCAGACGTTATTTTGAAATGCGAGTGCGTAATTACAATGATCTGTGTGCTGATGATACTTTCGAATGTTTGATTTTTGTACCATGATCGTGTGAAGCAGGAGCAAGACTTCATGTGCGATGATTTCACTGGTGGAACATCTATGTGATGGGGCAAAGTTTGGCAGTATAAGAAGAAGCATCGTGCTTGTTGGAGTTTTGTAGTGTGAAGTTCAAATCATCACTGTTTCCTTTGTTTCTACTTTCGTCTCTGAAAGGTCCCTTTTTTTTTTTAAGTTTAGCTTTGTTTAGATGATTACTTCCAGGACGGTATTTTCTCATTGTATTGAAATGCATTGTTGGCTATGGGCCCCACAATCCACTCTGGAGTTAATCATGTCGTTTGTGGAGACATGCTTTGCTAGCAAATTTTTGCAAGGGTATCCATAAATAAGATGATTAAGCTGAATTAAAAATGGGATTTAATGTGCTGTCCCTAGGGCTTTAATTTATTATTATAGCAATAATTCCCTGCTTGTATGATAGCTTTATTTAGCCTTGAAAATGACATTTCAGCTCCTGTAAGATGTTCCGAATGTGCGTCAGAAATAAAAGGATATTGTAATGTATAAACTTCGTCTGTTACCTTTTCATTTCCATTTTCCCGCGAGAAATAAACAACCAAGAATTATAAAATCATAATTACAAAAATATCATAAATATTCTTTCTTTCTTTCTTTTTGGCGATTTAAATTTTCTCTTTGTATCAAAAGGGAGAATTTCTCATGCACATCTAGCAAGCATAACAGCTTATTATTCTTTTTCTTGCTTAAGTTTTGAAATCTTGAAGCTGATAAGAGATCATGACATCACCTTTTCCTTTTGTTTTGCCTTAATCCATGGCTGAATTCAGGTAAATGCTACTTCTTCCAGTCCTGAATATAAGATAAAATTGATTTTTTTTAGAGATTAAGGAAACTAATTAAATTACTTTAGAATATTTATATTTTTTTCTCAAAACTAATTAGTTTAACTAATAAAATAATATATTATCTAAGAATGTACAACATATGATATAATTAAATAACATATTTAGTTTTTTTAATCTCTTAAAAAAAAATCAAGTCTATTTTATATTTAGAACCGAAAGGAGTAATATTTAATTCAATCGAGACACTCTCGATCCATAAATTAATGGCTAATAAAGGGATGAACTTAACTTTTGGCTTGGGGTTCATCCAAAGGATTTTAATTTTATCAAGCACATCACTTGGGATAACATTAGGCTAATTTGTGCGGACGCTGGCTTTGTTTGGTTGGAGGTTAGGTTAGGTTAGGTTGGGGTTGAATTGTCTTTGTTTGGTTGGAGGTTAGGTTAGGTTAGGGTGGGTTGGAGGTAAAAAAATAGTGTTCGATTGGAAGGAGGTTATGTTAGGTGTTGGATGTTTTTTTGTCTTCTAGTGGCAACCTAACCTAGGTTGTAAACCCTCCAAAATTGAGATTTTTCCTAGGTGAGAGAATATTTGTCTTCAATTGTGACTAAATTGCCCATGACAATTTTTTAAAATTCCAACACTACCCTCCCCTTTAAAACTTGACCTCCTGATTCAACGAACTTTCCAAATAATAATAATTTTATAAATAATTATTTATATGCTTACATGAATAATTATTTTATAAATAATAATTTTATATAAATAATAGTTATTAATAAATACATTATAAAAGAAGAAGGAAAATATGTAGAATAACATTTTAACCTCCTCTAACCTAACTTAACTTAAATAAACCTCACTTAACCTAACCTTCATTGAACCAAACAAAACCTAAAGAGAGCAAGGATTCAAAGAAATCTTTCTAGCTTCTTGTGCCCTCCCTCCCTCCCTCCCATCGTTATAGCCAAAAGTTTCAAACTGCCACCAAGTTCCTGGACATGTATTACTTAAGAAGACATGTAGACTCATCCTTAAATACTCAATATACTCTTATTCAATTAAATCAGAACAAGTGAATTTTTAAATATTAATAGTATTAATATCAAGAGTTTGTTAAAAATCCACATGGCTTGATTCGATTGGAAACAAGCACCTTAAGCAAATAACGCTTTTTCTAAGTAAGTACAACATAACAAGATCCGCAAGTATAGTCTCCATTCTCGGGCTCCTACACTTAGAGACGAAACCCTGAACACACTCTATCATAGTTTGCGGCGAAAGGAAAATTTGCCTATATCTTATAGAACTAATAAGCATGCTACTACTTTTTTCTTTTTTTCTTTTTTTTGTTTTGAGTTGGCAAGCTTAATGCTTGCAGGCGCTATTCAAACTTGCGATCAGTGCCACCACAGGGCACCCTAGGCGCCAATACACCACAAGGGTATTAGCAACAAATCACAGAATATGGGTTACTCACCCAAGACATGGACCCCCGGATCAGGTTTGTCCATGTTTTCATCCAATTCAGTATCATTGTTAGCTTCGCTCATTTCAACATCACCACCCATTGTCTCCGATCCGCTTTCTTTTCCGTTATCGGACCCTATCGCCACATCTTTTCCCTCCTTGTTTACAGCATTGTCGGATTTGCTGTCATCTTGTGGAGTTGAGGGCAATCTGGAGCCAGCAACTTCACTCTCTGATAAAGCCTCTGCTTTGATACCTGGACTCGGTATTGGCATTTCTACAGTGCCATCATCTTGCTTAGTGGGTGATAGAATTTTATTGATGCCTTCACAAACAGTTTCTAGGGGAGGCAAGTTCTTCATCGAGCTGACATCAGCATGTCCTCCAGCCAATTCAATGGTGTTTTCCTCCGCAACCCTGCACATCTGCCAATAAAGAGAGAGAATTGATGCAGATAGTCAGCATAGAACTTTTCCCACCATTCTGTCTTCTCCATTGCATTACTTAAGAGTGCAGCTTGTAGAGTTTGTAAATTGTAATGCAGTATCTATACCTCATTGTAAAGTCGAACCAATTCTGATCGATTTGGGTCATTATCACAAGCAGCAGCCGAAAATTCTTCAGAAGCTGCACAAAATAGCAGCATCACAATTAACCTTTACATCATATATTTTTTCATACGTGAATGGCAAAAGGAAAAGATGAAAAAGGTCTTCAACGAAAAAGAGAATGATAACAAGAAAATCAAATAATGACAAAAAAGACCGAACTTCAGATCCATAGCTCAACACAAATACGGTAATTCCTGTCACCACAAGACAGCTCTCAATGAAAAAATACGATCATACCTATTTCTTCTAATTGAGGCAGTTGATCAATCATTTTCTTGCCAATTCCCCCTGATTTATAACTTGGAACATTTGAATCCCTAGGTTCATTTTTAAATTCTACATTCATGGCTTCATTTGTATTATGGTCACCCTGCAAACAGAGTTTGTAGTGAAAAACGGCAGTCCATAATCAAAGTTCATTAGAAACAAATCATCCACACCACAATGTTGTATAATCTACAGCATCAACTATATCTTCAATTTTAGATAAAGACCTACACATAATGAATTCCCAATCATAACAAATAATATGAATACAATATGAATTGAATGCATGAAAATGGAACTACATATATAGTTCATACTACAACCTAGAAGTGTAATAGTTAAAATGGAGATGCATGTGAGTGTTTCCGCTCTGATTGCAGGGGCATTGGTCATTGGAATGCTCTGCTGAGCTGGTACTTATATTCTCCATCCACGTCCTTCCAATCTATTTTTTAAACCACAACACTCCTGCCCCCACCATCCAAAAGGGAAAAAACAAGAAGCAAAAACCATCAACCACATTAAAAAGTAACACCCAGAAGTATTAAACTAATAGCTTTTGAAGTGACAAACACTTTGTAGTATCTAAAGGGGCAACATAATGAGCTTCTGTTTTAACTTTTAAACTTTCACCTATACAATCTAAAATTAATATATCAAATATCAAATAATAAAATAATTTATACACTCTGAAACATAAAAAAACTTACAAAGTATTCCTTCTGGTACTCAGCATAGAGGCCTTTTTCCAACAGAAGAACCCTCTTTTTTACAAACTCAACCTGTCTTCTCTGCATGTCTCTAAAATGATATAATATTGAAGACTCTTGATACGACTGTGTTTGGTTCCTAGCATCACCAGAACCAGGCACACCATCAGCTACCGTATCATTCCCACCATTTTCCCCAGATTGGTTGGCCATTGCTTCTACATTTGTTGAATTTGCACCATTTTGCACCTGGGTACCAACTTGTCCTGGCACTGGTAAATTTATTATGGGAAGATTCAACTCCTGACAGATGACCTCCTGAATCTTTAGATCCTTGTCATCCACAATTGCTTGCCACCTTCCATATCCATGCCTTTAAAAAAGAGTTATTTTTAATAACATATCAATAGACAGACCCACAAACACAAAAACATAAAAATCAAGAGCCATACGCCAGAAAGAAATTATCCAGTATCATGCCGCCCAAATAATCCTCTAAACCCCCCCCCCCCCCCCAAAAAAAAACCCCAACCCCACAACAACAACAAAAAAAGGAAAAAGAGAAAGACAGATCACATCATGACAATAAAGACTTCATATAATGCAACAAAATAAACACTTATTTTGCTGCCTTAAGTAATGCAGCCTGAAATAAATATGAACATAACGCAACTTACTTCAACACAGCACGTAGTAACATTATATCATGCTCCTCCTTCCATATCTTTCCACCCTTCAAACCAGGATACCGCAACAAGATGTCCTTTGTGTAAAGGAGAGTTCCAGGATCCTTTTCTGATGCAAACTTCACCTGTCATTCCACATCCCCCGGAGGGAAAAAACCAACATCAACTTCAAGAAAATTAATAGCAAAGAAACCGTATCACCCAATGAAGAAAAGAAGAGTCGGGGGGAAAAAATCGAATAGAAGGAACTTCTCTTTCATAAAAATGAAATCACAAGCGTGGTTGAGCATAACAATATGATGAGATGATAATAAGAAGATGAGCATAAAGAAAGTTGCTTTGAAGAACTTACTTTCTCTCTTATCAAGAGAAGAACTGCAATCCTAACCAGTACATCATGTATTCTAAGTCCTTCTTTAGGAACACCATCTAGAGCCAAATCATGGACAAAAATATAACATTAGATAAATGGAAATTTAAAACAAGGGTCATTTTCTACTCAGAATAGAAAAGGTAGTGGAAGAATCTATCACCTGAGAATGTAGGAGAATCAGATATATCTTCAGCGATATGAGATAAGAAAAGGACTCCATAACTGAAAGAAAAAAGAAACAAAAAACTCTATTCACTCACAAAAATCAAGATATGATGCAATCCATTCATAGGTAACAAAACTAAGGTGTTTAAAACATTTATCAAATTAATGTAGATCCATTTAACCATATGGTAAATAATACTTCCTCCAATTCTAAATGTATAAGTTAAATGGGGAGTATGTTTTGGTCATAAGACCTTGATCTCCTTTGTCTTCCTCATTTATTTATTTATTTTCAAACAACCTCTATTAATTGCAAACATCAATAGTAGTAGTTCCAATGTAATGATTAACATGAGGGATATTTCAAGGAAACCAATAAACTTTTTCTTCTTACAAATAACTAAATTAATTTCCTTAATATGTGTGAATTAGTTATCTAACTCTTATGCTTAGGACTGGAAGGAATAGTTTTTCAGGAAACAAATGTAGGTCCACATGCACAGGCATGATCTCTTCTTTTGTGTACACATCCAGCAACAAATATATAGTCAGGGGTCAAGACTCACAAACAAATATAAGAAAAATGCCAGCCAGACAGAAAATGCAGTAAAAATTAATATTCATTTGGCAAACAAGACATTAAAAGAGCCAGATGACTTAGAATGACCCTAAATATTTGCTTGACCACCCCGGCAGCTTTCAACAATTTATGTTTTTCACACAGCTAAAACATTCATATGCAATATTTTGCAGAAAAACAACACAATATCCTTATATGCAGTTCACTTGTATGAATAGATCAGTAAACTTAACCAACCTTTTCCCAGGAGAGCATATACACAAGATCTAACTCATAGCAAATCAAAAAGTATATTCATATCAGTAAGCCTAAACTTAAAGATATCCAAACACAACTATTATCAATGAGAATAGAGAATATTACATACATCGGTGCAAATGTCAATTTCCATTCTACATTACCTACCAAAAAATAAACTTTCAAAAGAAAATATACTTAGAGTAAAAAAGTTTGCAATCAGACAAAAATTAGCACAAACTCAAATAATAAAAGTCAACTAATGATGTAGAACACCGCAAAAAATGATAACAAACTCAAGAAAAATCCATATAGATACTCTTTGATTTCTTCATATGTCTTCTGCTTCAAGCGAGGAGTAAACTCCTTCCAATCATAATCACCAACTCCAAACCTGTAATAGACTCTTAAAGTGAGATGAACTGCAGATATTGACAAGCAGAACCTTTTCTTCAATACACAAAAGCACAAGGACAAGCTCAGATACAATCATTAACTAACTTGAGCATAACCTCATCAAAATTTGCACAAATTGAGCCCTCTGGCTTTGATTGAAACCAAGTACTCTGAATGATCTTCCTTCACCTTCCATCAAAGGAAGTGGCTCTGCACTATCTGCTGCTAGAGATTTCAAAGAAACAAACATCAGAGTCATAGACAGATAATCAAAATCGATCACCATTAAAATAATTAAAAAAGCTCACTGAAGAAAAAAAAATACCACGGGCTTTCTTTCTGTAAGGTCTTCTCCCCGAAGTAGTTCCAGTTGAATTTGAATCGCCATCAGTGAGATCTGCTTCATAGTTGTCATCTTCACCATCAGAACTTACATCTTCTAGGCCAGCAAGATCATCCTCCTCAACAGAAGCCATCTGATACTTGGCAAATACAGACATTGCCCTTAATGATGATGGCAATTTCAAAGTACAAATAGTAAATGTAGTTTTGTTACATTTTAACTCTCTTCTTCCATGTTTTCCTTGTCATAAAAGCAATTTCTTCTCTCTCTCTCTCTCTCTCATACACACACACGGGAGAAAGATGGAAAAGAATCTTACGAAGCCTGAACTAGATCAAGATAGTACTGAGCTGGTGATAGGGGGTGTAAGGAGAATATTGCCTGGTACATCATCACATGTTGTGCGATGTGTGACGGGGGCTGCTAGGGGTATTATATGCAGTGTGAGTTCAGTTTAGGGAGGCAGGGTCGTTGGGGGTTGGGGAATCATTACGTGGGGCATAGTAGAGTCTTCTTAAGCACTGGGAGAACAATTATTTTTCATTTTTTGCATCCTTGCTTACTGAAAACATTGCCTTCTTTGATCATTTTATTGTTTTGCCTTCTTTTATCATTGTACTGATCATTTTTCTTCTGTGGACAAGGATATTGCACCATTGTTTCATCACTAATAATCCCTTTGGTCCTAAATATAGGAGCTAAACATCTAATTCACATGGCTTAAGGAAACTATTGAAGTTAGTTATTTGCAAAAAAATGTGTATTGATTTTCCTAAAATACTCTTCATTTTAATCATTTGCATTGAAAATTACCTCTATTGATTACACACATTAATGTATGCAACCAATATGGGTTGGTTGGGGGAAAAAAAACAAAGGTAGGAGACAAAGGTGATTAGGGTCATACATTTAGGACCAAAGCAAATTCCTTAAAGAGCCTACATTTAAGATTGGAGGGGGTACAAGTTTTGAATTGGGTTCCATCATTAACGCATGCCATTTTTTGCTTTCTTCGTAAGCACAGCAAAAGAGATAATACAGAGAATTACAGTAAGCAGTGTCCTCAACAACAAAGCCTCATCCCACTAAGTGGGGTTGGCTACATGGATCGCACGGCATGGTTGTGCTCTATCGAAAACCAGATCTTTAGATAGATTATTATAGAGCAGGATTTCAAAATAAAATCCCTACACGTCCAGAAATGATAAGAAAGGAAAAATTGTAAACCCAGACAGAAAAAACAAAGGAAACTGATTTTCAAGAGAAAGTAGGAACAAGCGTTCAGGAGTGTGAAGCAAAAGTGGTCAAAAAATGCTTTTACCCCCTTTTTTGTGCAACAGAAAAAAAGGAATTCTGGATATGTATAAGTAAACATATTTCATGTATGTATTTATACATTCCAACAACAAAGATCAAACAGAATATATCAGCAAAATTGTATTACTTGCAAATTTATTATTGACAACAAGAACTGATCTTCAAATTCATACCAGCATATGCCATGGACCCCAAAAACACTTACCAGCTTGCGGTTTCGCTTGCCCTTGCCTAAGGAACTAAACTCTTCAGTTTTATGCTCTTCATATCTGTCTCTCAACAAATCCTCCCAGTAATTTGCTCTATCCGAATTGTTAACAGTATTTTTATTTTCCATTTCTTTTTTCCTCGCCTCCTCTGCTGCAGCCTCAACCTCATCAATATATTCGAAATTTGCCACCTTAAAAAAGAATACACAGTTTATTCCCAGAAAAAGGCATTGAGCCCAAATGGAAAGACCCAAAAAAATGAAAATAAGATCCTGCACAGTTCAGCACACAGTTTTTGTCCAACAAATATAAAGCAAGTCATATCCACCAAAAAGAACCATATCACATGGTAATCTGAAAAGATAAAATCCATTATGTGGAAAAAAATGATAATAAATCAAAGATGTTTACAGCTGAGCGATGAGTGACCAGCTACAATTATCAAAAGGATAGGATGCTCATACTGCAACCAAAAAAGAATACGCTTTCAAAAGACAGAGAAAGAATGTACATACAGACAGAGGAAGGGCAAAAGATATGTCAGCTGAAGGCTGTATCTAAACTTCTAATGGAAGCATAGGTAAATCCAGTTCCTAAGAATGCTTGTTACTTGGTTCCCCCACTCCTAATGCCCTTGCTTATTAATTTTAATTCAGACATGGGAGTCCATGTGTATATTTATCTATGTATTTAGACATGCACACAAGAATAATTAAGGACAAGAAATCTAGTATACTTCCAAACCAAAACCACGAACCAAAGGTGATAAGATCAAGTGTAAACACAAGAATTGGTGTGCATGATGAAATGATAAAATAAACCTTAAAAGCCTTCAGAAATCCATCATCGTCTTCATCATCCAATATAGCTTCTTCAACTCCAACTTGCTCACGATCCAACAATCTATGAATGAGAATACATCAAACGAAATTCTCTATCACAGACACACACTATGATCCAAGGATGCAGGGCTACCTATCTATTGAAGCATCATCGTAATGAATTTGGCGGGATTTGCCAGCTTCATCATTCTCATCAGCAAATAACTCCTTTGAGCCATACCTAATGATATCATCCAACTCTTCCTAAGAACAATCAATGATCAGACAATATTAGATCTTCGAAACTACTGTCTTTATATAAACGGAAAAAAAAAAAACTCACAGAAAAGAGTAATACACAGAAGCAAATTCACTAATAAACACTTGAAACCACTAACCAAAATTTGACTTTAATGTTTAAAACAAGAAAAAGAAAGAAAAGTTAACTTAACCAAATGGTGTACATATGTATGTATGTATATACACACACTCCAGTTTTTGCACTCCTAGTCATATAAAAAGTTTTGTTCATTTAGAAATAAAAGAGCACAAGAGAAGATGATACAACATTGCTGATTTAAATTACACAGACAAGGCTCGGCTGAAAAAGAATTTTTTACCTGATTAATGTTTTGAGCCTTTAGCCTTCCTACAACCAAATGTTCTAACACCATTTTCTTCTTAGTCATTTGCATCATCCTTTCTTCAATGGTTCCTCGTGTTATAAGCCTATAAATCAACACCTGAAACACCAAAAAAACTTCATGTAAGGCAACAGCTATAATCAATTTTACATTAATAAAAAACGAAATCTAACCTTGTTAGTTTGTCCAAGTCGATGAGCTCTAGCCATAGCTTGTAGATCAGCATGAGGATTCCAATCACTACAAAATGACAGTTTATTGGTGTAAAACAACGATTTTAAAGAAAAATTGGAAAACAGAAATAAAATTATAGTCCCATGAAGAGTTAGTTAAGGATAGAGCCCATTGATGTCATATAATCCATGCAGTTGACCTCAATCAGTGAGATAAGGCTTGTTATGGTTGAAATCATGTGTCAAAGATCCCTCTGCTATGCACCTATTATAAGAAAGTTGTTTTTCATTTCATTTGTAGTTTTAATTAAGTTCTTTGTTTTTATTTACCTATCTATGAACACTTATATGTGCAATAGAATTAATTTAAATTCGCCGATCGAAAAAAAAATTTATATTCATTATCTTGATTAGGATAACATTAGTTTAAATGTTCTATTTGGCTTAGGATAGAGTAGTCTTGCTTTTGAGAGTTATGACCCTTTTTTTGGTTAATGGGAGTTATGGCCTCTAGTCAGACAGACCTGAAACACCACCACAACCTGGAAAAGTAATGTTTTAAAAACCAGACTGCCTAGTCCGACCAGGAATCGGCCTACTGTCCAGTCAAGTGCTGTGTAAAACCGAAAAACGGTTCAAACCATTCCAGAAGCGGCAAAACTGGTTAACCAGAAACTGGTTTTAACCGGTCAGAATATTTCTTTTTAACAATTTAAATCATGTTTACAAGATATATTTTATGCATATTTATACCTTATAAGCATCAACAAAGAAAAACTAGTGAAAAAATGCACAAGAAATATGTATATTTATTTTAAAACTGTAAATATGCATAAACTATATTACAATCATAATTTAAAAAATAAAAGAAAATAATTATGAGATGTCATATTTATATAATGCGAACAGATATACATTATATAATAGATATAATAATTATGGCAAAATAAAAAAATAAATATAATAAACCAATATTAACATTTTTGCTAATTGAAGAGAAGGCAACTTCTCACTTTCTTACCTTCCAATTTTTATATACTAATAAAATGATATGTATTAGTAAAAAAAGTAAAAAATATTAAACTCATCTTATAAATTTAATTTTGTAAAATAATATTTTCTAATTTATCATTTCTAATGTTATATTTAACATATAAAAGAAGAAATATATTAAATTCACAAGGGCCCGTCTGATTTTAAAACCTTGATGAAAAGCCTTAGTACAAATTACGTTCAAGCAGTAATGCTCATTTCATGACCAGAAGCACTATAATTTTCATAAAAAATATAATTTCAGAATAAAAAGAGGAAAAATAAAAATAAAATATAGGCTCACCTGTCATATATAATAACTGTGTCAGCAGTTGCAAGGTTTATTCCCAATCCTCCAGCTCTGGTTGAAAGAAGAAAGCAAAATCTCGAGGAATTTTTGGCATTAAACCGATCTATCCTTACCTGTCTTTCAGCTCCAGCAACCTTGCCATCTATCCTTTCATACTGCCAATTCTGTTTTTAAAAACGAAAAACAAATGAAGTATCAAACAGAAATATATCAAGTTCAAAAAAGCCCGGATAACCTCATCCAATCACCTTGTAAGAACAGTAATCTTCTAGCAGGTCCAGCATGTGCTGAAATTGTGAATATATAAGGACTCTATGTCCTTGCTCTTTAAGCTTCACCATCAGCTTGTCCAACAATTGCAACTTCCCTGATGATTCCAGTAGCTGTCTGCCATTAAGTGAAAAAAAATAGGGGAAAAAAGGAAAATCAATATATATAAGCTACTAGAAGCCACAATTTCACAGAGCCCTAAACAAGGCAACTTTCGCCTTGGGGGCCAAGATCCAGTTAGTCTTACAAGACCAAAAGCACCATATGTTTCAGCTCCGCTAAGCAAATTAACCATCCTCAACAACCAATATAAAAGAACTTGAACTGCCACAAAAGCAGAGCTCTCTATGTTTCAGAAAGACAACCACAAGAGAACTCAAGAGAAATGACATAAGAACAGAGAGCTTACTTATATGCTTCTTTTGGATCTTCAATATCTGGCTCAACTCCTTCCAACATGTAAGGATGACAACATAGTTTGCGCAATTCCATAACAACATTGATAAGAGAAATCTGATTAAAAGCATCCAACAACAATAACAACATCACCATAAATTACACCCAAGAAGTTTTCCGTGAAATGTTGTAAAGCTAAGAATAAGATCAGAATATCAAAGGATCAGGTTCAATGAAGTATGTATCTTACCTGTGCGCCACCACGACGAGTTAATATTTGATAATTACGTGTCAGAATTGCCTTATAATACTCTTTCTGTTTGTTGCTTAACTCAACTCTTAAAATAAGTTCCTTTTTAGGAGGTAACTCCTTCATCACATCTTTCTTCACTCCTACAGGGGCACCAAAATTTTAAATCCTCAGTTTAAAATACAACAGTTATTCAAAAAACAAATCATCATCTTAATTTGTTATAAGAATGAAGCTTTAACCAACAGAAACCTTATGAGTCCTCTTGTAGTTTCCCCTTACCACATTACCAAAAGAACCAATTGGTTGGAAGCTCAGGTAACCTCAAGTGCAAATAAATAAAACAACTAGATCAAGCCAACCAAAACAAATAACCAAGAATTAGAGACTGAACATAAGTTTTGCATTCTCTTGGAGCAAAAAAAGTCAGGAGGGTGTAAATCTTCTAGGATAAGTTTGATATGAATCATTCTGACAAAAATTACAAGCATTCTTTTTTTAGGAATAAATATAAGCCTATATGCATAAAAGGACCAACACTTTGTGCAAAAGTTTACCATGTTTCTCCCACAACTTGCAGACAACACTACTTCTACAGGGACAAGGTTACTATAGAGCAAAGAAATTGGGAAAAGGGGATCTATATATTAATAAAACGAATCATGGGCCTTAACCTAATTGCTTAAGCTTTTGGGATAAAATCCTGACATAATAATGAAGTTTCACGACCAAGTGACCAGAAATTGATCTGAGTAACCCAGATTCTCCTAACCAAATTATGTCTTACCACAATGATTTTCAGGCCTATGCTTCATTCATACATAAAGTCCAAAGGACATTTGAGTGAGGGTGCAAGTTGGAGAAACAAATAAAGCGAATCATAGGCCTTCACCTTATAGGTAAAAAAGATTTGAGAACTATAAGAAGCTGCAAGAACTATCACAAAAGTTGATTGTTACCACTAGCACCACGCTAGGGTCACCATCATTCTATCAAGGAACTTAGATGAAGGGAACATAAAATCCAATGGCAAAACCAGCAGGACTAACAACACAAACCAACATAGCCTGCACTGTGACCAAAACCAGAAAAGCAAATGAGGTGCAACAAGGTCATATTCAAGTTTGAGATATATACTTCGAAGGAGGTGTGGAGCCAACATTTTGTGAAGCCTTGATATCTGCTCCTCCTGATTAATATCTTTAAACTCTTCCTGGAACTCTTCTAAGCTTCCAAACTACCAGTAGTAAGGAGTCCATAAGATACTCAACATTCATTAGCGAGATCAGAAACTTAAATTCATCCTTTGCCTAATAGTATTATCATCATACTAACCTTCCCAGCATCAAGGAAGTGCATTAGCATAAAAAGTTCATCCAAATTGTTCTGAAATGCACCAGACAAGTTGCCATAAGTAGGTTTCAATTTTCAGTAAATAATTTCATCATATGCAACCAGACTAACAGTCACTCATATGCATTCAAGGTTATGATGCGTAACAGACAAGTTTCCATAAGTAAAGATCAAAAAAAGCTAATCACACCATTTAGATAAGTAGGTTTGCGGTAGGAAAATCCAAATCAACATTAGGAGTACCCAAAAACAAAATATAAGCTAGCCCCGTTAAATGCAAAGAAAGAAAAGGATCAGATCCAAACACATCATTATGGCCATCATCGCTTCACTCTGATATACAAACAGACATCTCTCGTATGTACAAGAATTTAGTGTGTTACGCTTTTAGTTTGCCAAAAGTTCATTTGCCAAACTGAAAAACCATAATTAAGGCTGGGGTGCTTTTGGCAAAAACTGGTTTGACAAAAGGGCTTTTGGGTGTCGAGTTCAAATCAAACATACCCTTATTCAGAAAGCATAGTTAAGCAATTAAGTTAGTTTATGTACACAGCAATAATAAACCTACTCAAACATTAAAAGTACTTGTTATGAACAGTTTTTACTCTTTACCATGGTTTTAAATAAAAAGCCACATCAAGTCATGCATTGAATGAGCTATGGCACAATGCATCATCTAAACAAACCTGAAGAGGAGTTCCAGTCAAAAGTACACGATGTCTGCTTGAATATTGCTTCAATGAAGAAAATAATTTTGAATCCTTATTTTTAAGGCGGTGGCCTTCATCAACTATCTGCGTATGAGTATTGATGTTAGAAAGTATGCAGAAAGCATTGAGGTTAGATAGTGCTAAACAATAATAGTAAAATGCTATTGTATTTTACTATAATGGCAAGTAGAATATTACCATGCACTCCCACATTATAGGTTTCAATGATGCTGAGTCAAAGTTGATCATTTCATATGATATCAAAAGCACATCAAATTTGATCCTATCTTGCTTGCTCTCACTGACTATTTTGCCATGTTTCTTTTTCTTGATCTTCTTCTGTTTCTTTGGAAAGTAAAATTCATACTCTCTTATAACAGCTCGAGCTTGGGCAGATCCAACATACATAACCTGTTGAAAGGAACATATAATTAAAAGAATGACTACAAAATAACAAGCTAAGAATTCCATCTACATACAACATTCATATGAGGCGCCCATGTTGCAAATTCACGTTCCCAGTTACGGAGAGTTGACAGGGGAGCAACCACTAAATGGGGAAACACTCTCTCTTCAAAAAGAGATGCTAAAAAGGCAATACTTTGTATGGTTTTGCCTGCAGGCAAACAACTCAACAATCAAGGTGCAATATTACATTTCTGTTTGATACTTGAGACTCCAATTTAAGGAGAGAAGACAAACAGGAAAAAAAAGGCAGTAAATAGTAGAGAACAAGATAAATAAACAAAGACTAATTACCTAGTCCCATTTCATCAGCAAGTATAACATGAGTTTGCTTAGACCAAGAGAAACGTAAGAAGTTCAAACCCTCAAGCTGATATGGATGTAGGGTGCCTTCATTTACATCAAAATGAAATCAGGTGATCTGGATTTGAAGCATGCTATTGCCAAAAGGAGAGATCAGTGAAAACAACATACCGCCTGAAAGAAAGCTGGGGCTATGTTCATAGTGTTGAAATTCCTTCAGCTGCTTTTTTTCTTCGGCAGCATCCTTACCACTACTTTTCTGCTTACTAGAAGCACTTCTCCTAGACCTAGACTGAAATTTTGTAAATCTTTCTATTTCTGGCTGAAATGCAGAAATATCAGACTCAGACTCCCAATAGCATTCATCGTATGAAAGTTCTTTCCATTTCACAAGATATTCCTTTCCATCATCATGACCCCTGAGCCATTTAAAATGCATTAATAAGAATAAAAGCATTGTTTGACTTCTATTGAAAAGATGGCACAAAACAATCACTACTGATAATAATGACTTAAGAGGTAAGAACCCAAACATTATTAAAAAAAATGAAATAACTACACCTATAATTTGCAAATTTTTGCAACTACTGTGTCGCACATTACTTCTATTTCAACATCTGATCAATCTCAAAAGGAAATATGACCTAACTTAACACACCAATATTAGCAGAACTCTTACTAAACTAGCTCAGAATCACCCAAAGGCTTGAATAAATGAATAATAGCTCAGTCTAATAAAACAAAACCCATTACGTATTATTTTGCACATAAAGGCGGCAGACAAAAAATTCCAAACAGTTGAACCTGCAAGCAAGTATACGATCAACCATGGTCCATTCAGGTCGAATGGCAACAAAGTCTTCCTCAGAAGTATTTGAAGATGCCATTTGACGGTGGAAATTGTTCACTTTCGTCTTTAGACGAGGGTTTGACTTGAAAGCTTTCAGAAACTCTTTCTCTGAAACCCTAAAAAAGAATACATGTAGCCAGCAAGTAGACAATGCCCAAAATGATCATATGATTCAAAGCAGAGAAAATCTTAAGAGTGCTTAAAAAGCTAAAAATCAATACTCAAAACTATAAATTTAGAGTAATTCAGAAATGGAAAGAATTGGAGAGAAGAGTGGAAACCACTGAAAAGGATCAACAGAATTTTGAAACTCCAAAGCATAAGAAATTATGTGAAACTGACTCAAGGAAAGCCAAAAAAAAGTTCCCTAAGTTTACCACGTGCAGTGCAAATATGAGAGTCCCTTCCACTTAACAAGATATTGTTTGACAAAAATTTGCTTTGAGCCTGGTTTTGAGGCCTCGCCATCACCCACTACAGTCGGGCGCATTTCACAATCTAATATCTTTTCAATATCACTTAACGGGCTAACCTGCAAAAGCACAAACTATGAGCCTAGACCCTCCACCAAGGATAAAAGTACTATTATAAACCATGATATATCGTGGCTTACACATTCAGGGCACCTCCAATTATCCGGAAGAGGAGCTTTAAGTGGTCGAAGTAAGCACTTAGGATGAAAAACATAAGTACAAGTTTCACAGCTAAGAAGATCTTCACTTTCTCCACATGCTTGGCATGAATTCTCTTTCTAGTGGAAGGGAAAATACATTAAGATGAGGTGGAAAAATTCAATTTTTCCATTCTAGTTTGAAGTAAGGACACAAAATATAAAAATCAAAGAAGATGCTGCTTTATAAAATGAAAACAAATACCAAACATTCACAGATTAAAAAATAATAATTCTAATCCACTGGCGATGGACAATATAATGCCAACCGCTTGATGAAAAACATAAAATCCAAGTGAAACATCTTATAGTTACAATGATATAGCTCCTTGTCTACTGGCAGTGAATAAAACTAAACCTGGTAGCAGATTATATTTTAAAAGTAGAAAAGAGCGACTGGTTAAAGTTGTTATATTAAAGGGGGAAGAAGTCATAATAGGTATATAGAAATACTTTTCCATCTTACTACTTCAAAAGACAACTCTAAGTTTCAAATAAATCATATGAAACATCTCCAATCATCAAATCTATACATTTGATTCCAAACAACACTATATTAGAACCAAAATTTTAAGGAGAAATGTTTACTCCAACACATTTCTACCCAATCAATGGTATGTCAAAATTCTCAATGTCTTTGAATTCATTAAGGAATACCTCAAGTTTGGCTGTATATTCCATGACATGGCAACAACACAAATAGTCTCACCAATCAGTACCAGTATGTCAAAATTATCAATTAAAAATGTCTTTAGATTCATGAAGGACGTCTTTAGTTGGCCAGCATATAACATGATGCAACAATTGCACGATCAGGAGTATACGGGTCATTGTGCACAGCCCCAAATGTTAATTATACTTTCAGTCACCCAATAAGCACTATATTCAACACATAAACCTCAGCAAACAAAATTTAAGGTGAAGAAGGGATACACTGATATGTGGGTAATTATGGAATAATAAGGGAAATAGTAGGAAGAGGGTAGTTTGGGAATACAGCGTAATATCCTTGTAAAAAGGGGCAGCACTGATGTATTGAGGTGTCTTTGAGAAATCAAATATCACTTTCCTTTACTTTTCCGATTCTACGTGTATCAACAAGAAACAAAAATCTAACTTAAATCAAATGAAAATCATTAACGCCAAAGGGAGTAAAGTAGCTCACAGCATCACTTCTAACTATCCTCTCAAACATTTCCTCTGTTCTCCCAGGTTTCCCAGGCAAAAAGTCATCATCATCTGACTCATCTATATTATAAACTGGCTTGCGATCTGATCTTACACGAAGCCTTTCAACCAGGCTACTCATTTTCTGCAAGGAACAAAGATATTCTCCAGTAAAGATGAAGATAACATTATAATAATCTTAACAAAACAAAGCTTCAATAGAGACATCAACTTCTGAAATGAAACCACCAATTGTCCGAGGACAAATTCATGCACATTAGATTCACATGGTGCTTATCAGCTGTAAGTTTGTGCTCTGAATTAAAAAGGAAAAATACCAAAGGAACATTCAATCCAGAGATAGAAACTATTTTGCTTAGTATATTGGCTCATCATACAAACACTATAACATATATCCAAATAAACTGTTCCTTAAAACTTTAAATAAACCAAATTTACTCATATATGAACCCATTTTTGTGACAGGAATATTGATGACAAGATTTAAAAATAATGAACCAATGCGCCAAGACTTAGTGTTGACAAATAATTTGTTATTTATGAGGGAAAAATGCATTTTAAAAATGGTTTAAATTCGTATAAAACCAAGATATCAAATTGAACCTTCCAATTGTTACTATGAGATGAGTTGATCAGACGGATAATAATTGTGCATAAATGATTATTAAAAATCTCCCAACTCAATGAATAATTGAAAACTTGAAATTGCCTCTATCATTTGAAGTGTGAAATCAGATGCATTATTTCTCAAGATATGAGACTTGAACCAAATCTTAAGGAAAGGTCTTTTAAATTCAAATAGATCCAAAATATTTCCAAATAATGATAGTCCCAAACAGTATAATCAATGGATATGGCAGCCAGCATCAATCAATACTGCAGCATGACAGCCAGTTTAGAAATGTTTCTAAAATGAAAATTAAAAAATTATTAAAACAAACACGAGCGTGCACACAACAATGTTAAATAAACAGTAAGGGTATAGCATTCTCACATGAACACAAGAGGTCTACAACGTTAGAATCACTTTAATGCCCTAAATTATCAGCCTTGTCATTGCTCTCACCACTATCAATGAAATTAAGACTCTTTTTCTTTTTCATTACAGGTTGTAGCTTTAAATTGCCATCATTAATGTCATTTTACAGACAATGGACAGACAGGATAGAGGTTTTAGCCAACAAAAGGTTATAACAAAGATATTAACGGAGTAAAAAACAGGCTTGTGATTAAAGGGTTGCTCTGGTAACACTAATGAGGATTCAACCAGATATGTCGAGATTTAAGGAATGAGAATCCTTCAATGGAACTCTATAATTCAAATCCATACTAGGAATTCAAGAAAAGGAAAAAATATTTGTTCTGGAGTCTTCTCTTTCTTCACTTTCACCACTTCATTGCAGGCACTGCCAATGGACCCTTTTTCTCCTAACAATAAGCCCATTGGCTGTCAGAGAGAAAAACATGGTACAAATGTGAGAAATCTCTTTTGCCCACAATTTTCAACAGGAAGTCCAACATAGTTAAAGGCCAGCAGAGCCATAGTGGCTGCTACAAGCCTAAAACACAGCCATGTTGAGGCACCCACAATTCAGGGGTTTTACACTAGGAAGCCCCTAAAGCACCAGGACTGCACAACAAGAGTAAATGAACAAAGTAATAGTAAAGACCCCCCCCCAAGGGTGCCAGTGCGCGAAGTAAATATGCACTCCAAAACGATCTTTTATACTGTGTCCAATAACAACAGTAGTTGCAAATTTTTCCCTTTTTTGAGTCTTTTGATAAGTAGAGCTAACAGTGTAGCAGTTTGACGATCAGCCAATGGGACTCCACAGCCTTTAGTGAGGATCGCTGCAGACCTGAACCAAAGGGTGGTCTAGAGCCCAAATACCGATCATTCACGTGTTCAAAATCAGTTTCTTGCCCTCCAGAAGAAATGTATAATTCATTACCTACTAGTAATGTGATAATAATCATTGTTAAATAAGGAAAGGAAACCGCATGGACAAGCCATTTTGAATATCAACCAAATAAAGAAGAAAAACCTATAATTAATTGTCTTAATATCCATATAATCTAAAAAGGCCCTGGAGGTTGTCAACTTGAAAGATATCATCAGATGCCTATTTGTCACCCACATACAGGTGCATGTCTCTAGGCTTGTCAAATTCCTCCCCTAGGGAAAATCCTTTTTTTTTAACATTTAAAAATTAATCCTATGATAATTACAGTAAGTGAAAACACCAATAAACGATAAATAAAAACGACTCTAGGCACCAGTAAGTACACATGAATGTGACACATATTTAAACAAAGGCTTGCATAATTATACGTGGATTTCTTATAAACGTGGGTAGGAGAGAAAATGAAGAACCCCCTCAGTTCAATTCCAAAACCAAATTGTGCCAAAAGCAAATAAAGGATTATCACGGATCATGTAGATTCATACGGCTTAGTATAATGCTTCAGTAATACAAATAGAGGTAGCACCTTCATAAAACAGCAAATTATACCCCGGTAACTAGGTATGCCATATCAATCGCGTTTACTAACATTATAAGAAAAGAAAAGTGACAGAAAGAAGAAACAAACACACATTGCTCGAAATAGAATCCCAAGCGCGATATCGAATATAATAATTTAAGATTGTAATGATACAACTGAATAAGAGAATGGGGAAAATAGAATAAAATGTGCTTATAATTTGCATGCAAGTGCACACTAAACCCCGAAGCAATTAGCGACGACCAGAACGTTAATTCTTGATGAACAAGCATGGCATCATCTGTGAACACTTCCAAAATCCCAAAATAAAGCATAACCCTAGATTTTTAAAACTAGTTTGCCGCTTTAGAAGTTTTTTCCAGGTGAATTACAAGACGAATCAACGGGATTTGTAAACTATCAGTCGTAAAACTGACGAGCGTTGCGGAGTAATGTGTAATAAAGTGCAAGAATTACCAGTAAGAACCGGATCTGGACACCAAAGCTCCAGAAATTCGCGGGAAACCCAAGCTGGAGTTGGAAAAATAGTAACCAAGGAAAGGCGGTCGATGGGAAACGGATATAAAACTGACCACAGTGACCAGGGTGAATAGACACACCTCTCACCAAAGAAATTAAGAAAGTGTACTGTATAAATAGCACAACAACAAAAATTATAAACCGTAGGTATGTACATAGGTATTATGCATACATATAACATTATTTATGTTGTTGGTTAGTTAATTCATATGTTTTTTTTTTACGTGAGTATCAGGTATCCCAAGTCAGATCATCTTTCAGGTACATTAACGAGCTCAGGCTAATCCGGATCAGTGCGGGTTGGGACCCTTGCAGGCGGAGCTCCTACCACTTACACTGCTGTATTCCCAAAGACTCAAACTCAAGACCCTTAATTAAATTAGAATAACTCCCTTACTAGTTGATCCAAACAACTAGTGTTAGTTAACTCATATGTATTGCATACACATAATATAAGTTCGCAGTTTGGATAACTCGGTACAACTCAAGAGACTTAGTTTAACCCAAATCCATGTGAAAATAGTTCGGCCAGGCAACCAGACCAACTGAACTCGTTTGATTAATGGGGCTAGATTGGATTTCAGACTGAGGGTCCAAACCACCTGATTTGGTCTCGTATGAGAGTTATATTTTAAAGAACAAAGACTTGTTTTTTCTGTATACCTCTAAGCCATATTCGGTGTTTGGTATGGGAAGAGTTGGCATTATGATTGATATTGGTATGTACTGCTCGCCTTAGCTACTATTAGTATAACCTAGGAGGAAAGGAGATTTTGCTCTATCTTTAAATTGTAGATGAGTCCAGCCCATTTTCTAAAATTTGATTATCAAAAAAAAAAAATATTGGCATGTGGATGGGATTGCGTAAAACCACTAGTCCTTGGTACTAATAAAGCTATATATATTTGGAAGAAGATTTTGCCGTCTGACATGCTAGTAGACTTCTTCAGAATTCATATTGACAAGTGGCTGGACCTGATCCTCAATTCAACACAGCTTGAAGTCTCTTGGAAGATTGGCATCAGCATCACATGTTGGAAGCTCTGAGAAGTTAAGAACAAACGGATCTTCACTACAGACACCTTCTCAGTAGACGAAATTGTAGCACAGATTCACTCGATAGTTAGCCACACCATTAAGAGTTTTTCTAATTTCAATTCTCTTCTGTAAAGACACCAGATAGCACACATGTATATACATAGAATTTTCGAATGAATGAAATTCCCATTTCACTCAAAAAATAATAATAATAAAGCTATATATATTGGGATTAAAAAATTTTGAGACAAAACTATCCATATTTATAATAAAATTTGAATATAAGTATCGCTCTAGGTATAACAAAATTGTGAAGATGGAAGCAAGTCACTAAAACTGAAATGAATTCGTGAAGATAGGGGTAGGTCATTAAAATTAGAATGAACTCGTGAAAATTGGGCGTGAAAACTATCTCTATTTATAATAAATCTTGAATAAAAGCATCCTTTTAGAACTATAACAAAGTCGTGAAGATGTAAGCGAGTCCCTACTCCCTAGAATGAGTTTGTTGTGGGGCTCACGCCCAATTTCTTTATAGTGTGTGTTTGGTTGAGCTTATATTTGGACAATAAGTCTTTATTATGCAAGCCGAGATAAAACTCGTTTCACATACTTACCTCGTATACTGTGAATCATAATTTATAAACACTTATTATCCAAAAATAAGCTATTCCAAACGAACACTTATTATGTTATTTTTTTGGAAAAACACCTATGGTTCAATAGACCAGTCTTAAACTCGAGAGACCACCACTGATCTATCTTGGCACTGATTTTGTCTCAGACTAGACCAGACCCTTGATGGCAGATTTCAGTCTGGAGTGGTTCAAGACTGAACCTTAAGTTGGGAGATCTTCGTGCAATCCTAATATTCATCCATTAGGAGGTTCGCAATTTAGAATGAAGCGCCAATTTAGATTCACGGTACATTTTCAATGGTGTTTATGCATAGGAAATTAGTACTCGTAGATAATAATTTATAGGAATCTCATATTCATGATATTAACATAAACACGTGTGAGAAAAATATACTTTTTTATTTAAATAAATGTATTTTCTTCTTTGTATGCTATGTTGATATTTTAATTGAAAATGATAAGAATGTTTGAAGATATTTTTAAGGAAATGTTTTCGTTTTAATTTAAAATGTATAACAATAATGATATGAAATACAAAGTTTCTATCAAATTATAATAGAATACTTATGAGTAACTGTATGATTGATTCTTTACATCATATATAACGTGAAAATACCTGTAATTCGTAGCCAACTGACATGGGCTTCGTGACAATTTGAACAGATTTTTTCTTTTCCCTTTTTGTTTTTAAATAAACAAGACATGGATAACCGATCATGTAGTAATAAACTGACTAAAGATTTCATTTGACATTTGGCCCGGGGCAAATAATGGGTGAAATTAACAACTTGTGACACTGGCAATTTAACAGCAATCACAGTTTGGTTTCCAACAACCTAGGACAAACTTAAATAACTAAGAAAAGATTTGGCATCTTTAACATCAATAGGGCTTGTGCTGAATTTGTTTAATGCAATTTTGATCTCATGCTGCAATTCAAAATAAAAAGATGTTAGTACATTAATAAAAATGATAAATTAGCGGCTTCCTAACACTATGCATCAAATTGACCATGGTCCAAATTCCAATAGCAGATGAAAAAGGAATTGATGACTTGAAGACTCAAGCCACCTGTGTGATATAGAAGCAGCGCTAGAGGGGGATGAACTCACCTTACACGCAATGTCTTGGCATCTTTTTGTTTTTTTTCGTTTTGGCCTCGTTAACATTAGGTCGCTGTCATAAAATATGATGAACATCACAGTTCAAATCAACTAGCATCTGTTGCAATATTCATTTTGAAAACTCCATTGTTATTAAGTTTGGTGTCGCTAAAAATGTATTAACATTGATTTTAACTTATAAAAGATCACGTGATTTTCAGCTTATTCAACATTGCCGAACACTTCAAGATCACGACTGCCCAGTTGCATTCTGGAGTATTACATTTTGGCTAAGCTATTGAAACGGCACGATCTATCAGATGTTGCAGCATCTTGTGCATCAATTAGCTCAAGGCTTCTAGAATTCATTCACTTTAGTGCATCCACTCTAGGCACTGATCCAACTCTTCATATAGAAATGTTAAGTGTTAATATAATGTTTGGTCTTTATAGTTTGCTCTTACTTGATCTTAGCCCCTCTAGTTTCAAATAACAGGTTTTAACCCCTAAATTTCTTTCCGTCCAAAATGTTGGCATGTCATTTATAGTTAACCAGTGGCGGAGTTACAAGAACTGCAAAATGAAAGGAGTCAGAGACAGCGATACCGGTACAGTCATTTCTTGAACCTTGGATGATCTTAACTAGCCTCATCCACAGAGTAAAAGTAAATTGCCACTTTTGTGAATTATACAACAGGAGTCCATGAACAAGCATCCTTCCCATTCAGGACAAAATCCTCTCACAATCAACCGACAATGGCCAGAAGGCATCTTATATTAAGGACAAACACGATTCTGCTTGTGACATGTAACAGTTGATAATCCTTGAAAGTGTATTGGAGGATCAATACTCAGATTGTCTTGGCAATAAAGCTTCAGGCTTGAACGAAAATAACATATAGCAGAGTCAGAAGAAAGGAATAGCTGCAGACATAAGAAATTACTATTGATTTATTATTGAAATACTAACTGAAGTGATTTACAAAGAACTCGAGCTACAAAACCATCTAAGGTTTGAGTTACAATATCAAGCAAATATAAAAGTTACAAGTAAACAACAACCCTTTGGCAGAAGTGTACACGAGTAAAAAGAAAACAAGCTCACACTTAGACGTACCCTACATGTGTTCATTAATAATCATTATCTCGAACTTTCAATTAGCCTGTCCATTATCCACCCCTAGACCATACAAAACACCACCATATTTCTCTGTGGATCCATTGAAGAATGTATCCCTCAACTTTCTAAATGTACACCAAGTGAGTAAACTATCTGATCCTGCTTGATGGATTGCACCAATTCTCTCTACTTCCAACAACTCTGCAAGCTTGTTCAATCCCCCGTGGAGGCTGTTGCAGAACTTCATCAAATGTTTGATGTCATAAACCTTGGGAAAGTAAGTATGGATCAATTCAAAGAATCCCGGCTGTGTATCAGGCAAGGCACGGCATGTCAATAACTTGAGGAGATACCCAAAATCATACCCACTGTGGAATGTGACCCAATGAACAGAATCGTTCAACACTATCCCTGAAGACATCAAAAGCTCACCGAATCGGTTCGCATCAATGCCCTTCTCGCTGTTCTTCTTAAAATCAATCCCACACTGACGCAATAACTCAATCGAATCACTTGCATAAATGTCCTCGCTGAGGTTGAACTCGCGAAAGTTAAATTGCCAAATGCAAAATTTGTCAGTGCCACATGTGGGAAGGTTCCCGTTCTCGTCCGAGAAAGTAAGACCCAATTGGATCAACTTCAACATATCAACGTTGTCCTTCAAAGTTTGGTAGTTATATTCATTGATGTTTTTGAAATTACCCACAGGGCGAAGAACCACTCCAGGAAACTCCGTATCCATGGCGACGTAGTTGTATTCGTCCACGATTTCACGGATTAACGCAAACTCCCCTTCGAGATTGTCATTCCAAACATCCCTGATTTGAATCGAATCGCTTTTCGATAAAATCGACATTTCCGATGCACAAAACCAAGCAACAGAACCAAAATTTCAATCAAAACCAGATCTGCAGAACAAAGCTCAAGCGTTCAGATCCCGAAACTCAACCTCGTTCAAAAGTGATAGCTTGATTGCACTATAAATAGTTTTAAAACAAATTTCCAGAACAGTTAAAAAACTGAACAAAAAACATCACAAGCCTATAAAAACTTTAGACCTGAAGCAGATTTGAGTAACTAAAGCTCCAAATCAAAAAGGCTGTCAAGATTCGACTAGATCTAAAAGCCACCAGAGTCTAAGACACAACCAATCAACGAGGACTAACAGTTCGGAGTGAAGAGGAACCAAAATTCAAGTAGGAACCCTAAAACGATGAGTAGTGAAGAGTGAGAATTCTAACCCTTGAGGAGGGAAACCGAGCCTAGCGATTTGCCGATCTCAACCAAGAATCAGAAGTTTTTGATTAAGGTGAAGAGCGATTTGAAGGTCAACGAATGGATAGAGATAAATGGAAAGAGATGCAAGTGTAGGTATGGATGGACTTTAATAAACAAGGGCGGCCTCTTTGACGGTTCTGCTCCTCACCACGTTAGTTCTGGGAATGCCAGATCTGACCCTATAAAACGACTCGTTTCCTGGTTATGCCACCGACCTTCTTTTTTTGCTTTTCGAGTCTCAATTTAATTTTAAATATTAATTAACAAATATTCGTTTTTTCTAGTCATTACAATAATTAACAATACTGAGCATCTTAACCAAACATTTAGCAGCGTTAAACTATATGTCATTTAGCTGCGAATCACAAGTGATCTGGTAAGCATGCATGTGTTAGGTTAATTAATAGGTTTCCGCTCACGTCAGGCTTGACTCTGATGGATCGGTTAATGCACGTCGAGTGGCGGTATAGTTCGAGACAACAATGACAAATGGGTTGTTGGATTTCAGCGAGCGCTCGGAGTCCAATCCCCCACTTCTGCATAATTACTTGGCCTTCTGACTGGTCTTCAAATATGCAAGTAACATCACTTTCAGTATATGAAGGCTTATACAGATTCTATGGAGGTACTAAACCTGATGTTGAGAGATGGTGGGTATAATCATCCTCTAAGAGATAAAATAAATGCGGTGAGAGATCTCATATTTTCATATTGGCATATTGAGATTTGTTATGCACCACGGAAACAATCCGATATGCTGACTTCCTAACTAAAGAGGCTCACCAATTATTAGGGGCTAGTGATTATTTCAATTCCCTATCCAGGATGTTTAAAGATTTTGAGGGAGGACCTTACTCATAGAGGGTCTCTTTTATTTCCTAGAGTAATGTAATTTTCATTTACTGGCCTTGAAAAAAAAAAAAAAAAAGGTTTCCCCTCGAATTTTCATATGGGTGGATATTTAAATTTGTTTGTATTCTAATAACCTTGTGCGAAAATAAACATGCTTTTTTTTAGAAAATGAGGTCATTATGTGAAAATAATCAGTGATCAGCAACTTTAGACTTCAGTGAAGGTCATCGTTGCGAAACTATGCACAATACAGCTGAGAATCTTAATGATGGCTCTTGAAGGAGGTTTCTAATAAATAAAAAAGACCACGTCGCCGTCTTTAGCTCAAAGCGAAGAGAATAATAATGTAAAGTAATAATGCAATTAATCTTTATCAGTATCAGTATATATATTACATAAAATTAAAATGAGAAACATTATTCGTTTATGATTCATTCGTGTGTGGTTATTAATTAATCCGTTTCATTTATCAATTACCCTTTTGTTTCTCAACCTTGTGGTGCTTATTAAAAATATTTTGGGCATGCTTGTTTTTACGTTGAGATTGTTTATACTCCCTCTAATCTTTATTACTCCCTCTGGTCCTAATTATAAGATAAAGTTGATTTTTTTGGAGAAATTAAGGAAGTCAATTAAATCACTTTAGAATATTTATATTTATATTTTTTTCTTCAAACTAATTAATTTGACTAATAAACCGATATAAAATCTAAAGATACTAAAAATATAAATACTCTAAAGTGATTTAATTGGCTTCATGAATTTCTCCAAAAAAGTCAACTTTATTTTATAATTAAGACTGGATGGAGTATAAGGCACCAACTCTCAATTCTCATAAATCAATAAAAATAGTTAAAAACATTAAAGTTATCCTAACATTCAAATGATTTCCAATATTGTCCTTATTAATTACATTAAACTCAAATATTATATTAATTATTACCCTCTCCTACTACATTTATTAAATATGAGCGAACATGGAAAGATAAATTAAATGCTTATTGAAAACTTACAAGTGTTTTATAAAAGGGTTAAGGTGCAAAAATACCCATGAACTTTTCTCAAAAGTGCATCCAACACCATAAACTTTTTTTAGGTGCAAAAATACCCATGAACTTCTCAAAATGGGGCAAAAATGTCAAACCGTTAATTGGTACAAACGTCCGTTTTGTGGGACCCACAATTTTATTTTTTTATGTGCAAAAATACCCATGAACTTTTCTAAAAAGTGCACCCAACACCATAAACTTTTGAAAAGTTCATGGGCATTTTTGCACCCAGAAAAAATTTTATGGTGTTGGGTGCACTTTTTAGAAAAGTTCATGGGTATTTTTGCACCTTAAAAAATAAAAATGTGGGTCCCACAAAACGGACGTTTGTACCAATTAACGGTTTGACATTTTTGCCCCATTTTGAGAAGTTCATGGGTATTTTTGCACCTAAAAAAAGTTTATGGTGTTGGATGCACTTTTGAGAAAAGTTTATGGGTATTTTTGCATCTTAACCCTTTATAAAATGGACTAAGAATACTTGTTAGTTGTTGTCTTATAATAAGAATTAGAAGAAATATGTTGTTTTTCACGTAAATCAAGATAAAATTTCTCTTATATACTTACTTTATATACTATAAATCATAATTGAAAAACTGTTTTTAAATATTCCAATCAATATTCTAAAGAGCCCAATATTATAGTATAAGATATTGAATAAAAAATAAAATAATAATGCAAGATAACGCGGGGAGAGGTGACTCCGATCCACATCATAGCCGTCCACGTGGTACAAAATGGTAGCCTATGTGCAAAGACAAATCCAGTACGAATGCTGATGCCATTTCAAATAATTGTTGTCACTGTGCAATCTTTTTTTCTTTTTTAGTTTGGGAAAAATATAACTTTATCAGATTTTTTATTTTTGGCAATTGGTTGGCTATAAGAATTTGCGATCAGAAGGAAAGTACAGATTGATTAATTAACTAATAATTTCAGTTTTACACTAATTAAGTAATATTTAATTTAAATCAAAATCAATCGTATACAGCTAGACGACGAACCCGAGAGAGCAGAGTCAAAGCCGAAGAGAAAGATACTGCAGAAGAACACGTTCCTAGATCCTAGTACCAATTGATTTGACTTTCGTTATCTAACGGTACGTGTAAACGTTAATTTATAGTAGATTATGCCCTCTCTTTAGACGACGAGTGACCAAGATAAGGAATGTAAATGAAGATATGTGGTATTCAACCACGAGGTTATCTGATTCTGTGAGGAAAATGTTTTATTTATAATAGACCTGATTATTGTGAATAACGCCTCTGTATAATTTAATTTTTTACAACGAGTAGAGAATTGTTGGAATGCTTTAGGTGCAATTTAAAACGTGGTAACGGAACTACGAAGGGAATATAATTACAAGAATAATGAAAAAATTCGCCTTTTTTTCCGCGGGGTGCTTTATCTTTTTGTCTCCTGTTTTCAGATCAGAGTGGGCAAAGAATAATAATTCATGGCACCGAATGTTTTCGTCTTTATCGAAGAAGAAAAGCAAATGTTGTTCTACAGCCGAGCAACTAATAATGCCGCGTTTTCCTGGTTGTCCTTGTTCATTTATGCGTGTAAATGCTTGTTTTTGTTTTCTTCAATAAAAATAAATACTTTCGACCAAAAAAAATAAAAAATAAAAAAAGAATTACTCGTATAAAAAAACATTTTATCAGAATGAGTCCGGTAGATGATGGTTAAAGTTGCTCTGTAGGAAATGTGCTGTTAAATTATTACTTGAGATTTATATTAAAAAATATATATATTGGTAAAATATAATTACTTAAGACCCAACTTCCAGCTGCTTTCATAGCTCAGTTGGTTAGAGCACCCGTTTAGTAAGCGGGAGGTCTTGAGTTCGACTCTCAATGAAAGCAATTGAGGAAAAGAGCCCAACTTCACTCAAATCAGCTGTTTCATGTTTTGCCTATTTTTGTTTTAGTTAGAACCAACTCTGCTGGATGGATGTGGAAGTATGTTAGGACTCTACGTCCTATCCTGGTCTATTCTAGGAGAAAGACATGTGGAGAAGAGGGAGGTTAGAAAGATTAGAGCAGTTAGAGCAGTTGTTATTGTCTTATCTGTTTGCTAGTCTTTTACAGTAGTTATTTCTGTCTTGTTATTGGCAGTTATGTTGTTTAGATTCTATAAATATGTAATTTATGTTTTATGAAGGGATGATGAAAAGAATTATCAGAAAGTCTTGTGTCTTGACTAGAGTTTTCAGATTCTGGCTCTAGAATTTATTTTCTCTTTTTGCTGTTCTAAACTCACAACCTGCAAGATCTAACATTTTGGTATCAGAGACAAGGATCCTTGGCTCTGTTAAAATACCATGGTAAACACCAGAAACACCTCCTATGAGAGTGATCCCTCCATGGGACCAGAACAGAATACCAACCCACCAAATGACCCTGCAGTAATCTTGATCCAGCAACTTGTACAGCCTACTCCAGATACATCTTCGCAGCAATTGGCAGCCATACTTGCACAACTGCACCAGATGAATTCAGAGATTAATAATTTAAAGAAGCAGAAAACACCGTTGTTCCAACAAGGGCAATCAAGCCACACTCACCCCCATCTCTATGGCGACAATGACGAGGAAGATTCTAGTGACCAATGGTGGAGTCGACATTCATTAAAGAAACCTAATTCAAAAGTCGAGTTTCCAAAATATGATGGCGGCGATCCTCGTGGGTGGGTGATGAAGGCCGAAAAGTACTTTCGGTACTACCAGACTCCCGAAGAACACAAAGTTGATGTTGCAGTAATCAATTTGGAAGGAGATGCATTGGACACATTTACTTGGGTCTCATTTGCGAGAACTATAAGGTATTGGGATGAGTTGGTGCAGACATTCCAAGAGCAATTTGGTCCAGCGAAATTCCAAAATCCGGACGCTTACCTATGCAGCATCAAACAATTGAATTCCGTAAGTGAGTATAAATAGGAATTCGTTAGGCGGCAGTCTCGGGTTCAAGGCTGGCTAGAACATTGCTTGCTGGGAGTTTTCATCAATGGTTTGAAAGAAGAACTCCAAGCTGACGTGAAAATCCATAAGCCACGTACAGTTTACAAGGCCGCCAGTTTGGCCTTAGAATTTGAAGCCAATATGCTATCTCAAGGAATTGGCCGATCAGGTCAACGGTTTTCTAATGCACGGAATCAAGAAAGTTGGCGTGACAATAGAAATCTGCCACGTCAGCAGTGGGGGGTTAGTGCCGCAAATCAAGCAGTTAATCCTAATTACTCGAATTTTCAAAATTCGATTCCCCAAAAAACGATAACAGCGGTGCCTTATTCTTTTTTCCCGAATAGTTCGCATGCCACGACCTTCTCCGAAACTGAACGGCAACACCGGCGAGATAAAGGATTGTGTTTTCGCTGTGGTGACAAGTTCGTCCCTGGGTATCGTTGTAAATCGCCTTCCCTCAAAATTATGGAGATTTCCGATGACAATGAAGATAGTACCCTTCCTGAAGAAGAGAATACACCACAGGAGACGCACCTGGCCGAAATTTCCCTGCATGCAATATTAGGCAGATCAGCAGCGACAACAATGAAGGTCCGAGGAACTCTGCGTTTCAAATCAGTTCTCATCTTAATTGATAGTGGGTCTACCCACAATTTTCTCTCCAACAAATTGGTGACGGAATTGGGAATTCAAATGCTTCCACTATCGCCCTTTGGAGTACAAGTTGGGGATGGTTCTATGCGTTCTTGTGATGCCATTTGCAAAAACGTAGAAGTTCATATTTAGAGTTTGACTATTCAGGAGGATTTTTTCCCTTTTTCTCTTGGGGGAGTTGATATGGTGCTTGGAATCAAGTGGTTGGCATCTTTAAATACTGTGGAGGCTAACTGGCAGCAGATGTTTATGATCTTTTGGGTTAATGGCAAGCGTTACAAATTACAAGGTATTCCTCCTACCAATAATTCTCCATCTCTTCTCAGCTATACCTGTGACCAAATCATATCTCAGTTTGAGATATTGCAAGATCTCTTACTAGCCTATCATGACGTTTTTGAAGAACCCACTACTTTACCTCCTTTTCGCCATCACAACCACTCCATTCCCCTATTACCTGGTGCCACACCGCCAAACATACGTCCTTATTGATACCCACATTCTCAAAAAGATGAGATTGAAAGGCAAGTTGCTGACATATTAAACAAGGGCTTTGTTCAACCTAGCACTAGTCCTTTTGCTAGTCCAGTGTTACTTGTCCCTAAAAAGGATTCATCTTGGCGATTTTGCATTGACTATAGAGAACTAAACAGAATTACTATTCCTGACAAATACCCAATACCGAACATAGATGAACTTCTTGATGAATTGCATGGGGCTCGCTACTTTTCCAAGGTGGATTTAAGATCCGGTTACCACCAGATACAGGTTGCTCCCGGTGATATTTCTAAGACTGCTTTTCGCACCCACTCCTGCCACTATGAGTTTATTGTGATGCCTTTTGGTTTAACCAACGCACCTGCAACTTTTCAAGCTGCCATGAATGATATGTTCCGGCCTTTTCTTCGACGGTTTATCTTGGTGTTCTTTGATGACATCCTCATCTACAGCAAAAACTTTAATGACCACATGGAACATCTCCAAACAGTGTTACAAACGTTGCAGCAGCATCGATTCTTTGCTCATCCCAACAAATGCAATTTTATGGAGCTTGAAGTGTCATTCCTTGGTCACATAATTTCTGGTAAGGGAGTAGCAGTGGATCCTGATAAGATTATTGCAGTCACTGATTGGCCTTTTCCTCAAAATGTCAAGGAGTTACGTGGCTTTCTTGGTCTTACGGGGTATTATAGACGTTTTGTCAAGAATTATGGACAATTAGCCAAGCCTCTCACTGACATGACAAGAAAGGACTCTTTTGTGTGGACAGAACATTCCAAACAATCTTTTCTTAATTTGAAGAGTGCTTTGATTACTACTCCCATTCTGCAGCTGCTCGACTTTTCCAAACCTTTTGTAGTGGAATGTGATGCATATTCTACAGGTATTGGCGCCATTCTTCAACAAGCAGGACACCCAATTGCTTTTTATAGTAAGGGTCTGTCTCCTTCAAAGAGCCATAGGTCAGTCTATGACAGAGAATTACTGGCTTTAGTTTCTGCTTTGCAAAAATGGAGGCACTACTTAATTGGACAGAAGTTTGAGGTTCTTACTGATCATAATAGTTTGAAATATCTGCTGGAGCAACGTATTACTACACCTGAACAGCAGCGCATGATCCTGAAACTTTTACCTTTTGACTTCCAGATCCATTACAAGGCAGGCGCTTCTAATCAAGGTGCTGATGCCTTGTCTCGTTGTCCTCGATCTGCTGATCTATTTGTGTTGGCTGTCGCACGTGCATCTTATTTTGAGGATCTGCCTCAATTACTTCAGGCAGACCCATATACTTCCTCCATAATCACCTCCCTTCGTTTTGATCCAACTTCACAACCACACTTTGCCTTCTCAGCTGATAGCCTTTACTACAAGAGTAGACTGGTAATTCCGACCCCCTCAGATTTAAGTGCATTACTCATTGCTGAAGCCCATTCCTCTCCCATGGGAGGCCATGGTGGTGTCCGTAAGACACTCAAGCGTCTCCAGCAACAATTCTTTTGGAAGAATATGAAGCAAGAAGTCACTCACTACATTACTACTTGTCTCACTTGCCAGAAAAATAAATATCTTCCTCAAGCCCCGGGCGGACTTCTTCAACCTTTAGATATCCCACAACAGATTTGGGAAGATATTTCTCTTGATTTCGTCATAGGATTGCCAAAATCAAATGGTTGGGAAGCAATATTGGTGGTGGTTGATCGGTTAAGCAAATATGCTCACTTTATTGGGCTGCCACGCCATTTCTAAGCAAAAACAGTCGCAACAAGTTTCAGCAAAGAAATAGTTCGGCTCCATGGGTTTCCTAAATCCATTATTTCTGATTGGGACACCATTTTCCTAAGTGCTTTTTGGCAGGAGCTTTTTAAACTAAGTGGCACGAAATTGCGGATGAGTACTGCTTATCACCCTCAAACGGATGGCCAAACAGAAGTGGTCAATCGGTGCCTTGAAACTTATCTCCGTTGTTTTTCACAGGATCATCCCAAAACTTGGGGTGGCTTTTTTCATTGGGCGGAGTTATCCTACAATACTGGTTTTCACACTTCTACTGGCTCTACGCCTTTCAAAATTGTGTATGGCCGTGACTCTCCCTCCCTCATTCCTTTCCAAAGTGGAGCAACCAACCTAATTGAACTACAGGACTACTTTGAGGAACGTGATGCAGTGCTATCTACCATAAGAGACAATCTGTCTCACGCTCAGACTCGCATGAAAAAGTTTGCAGATTCGCACCGAAGGGATGTTGAATTTCAACCAGGGGATATGGTCTTTCTCAAGATTCAGCCATACAAACAGCGATCTTTTGCCAAGCATCGATTTGAGAAGCTAGCACCTCGCTTTTATGGGCCTTATCCTATTCTTCGCAAAATAGGAGCTGCAGCTTACGAATTACAGCTTCCAAGTGGTACAAGGATCCATCCAGTCTTCCATGTTTCTTTACTTAAACTTGCTCATGGCTCCACTCCCTCATCCTTGCCGCCACTTCCAATTAATGATGACTGGGAAGCACAGTTAGAACCAGAACAGATTCTATCCTCCCGTTTATCTGCTTCTACAGACTCTAATGGCAGCAGTGAGGTTGAGCTTCTGGTACAATGGAAGGGCCGCCCTCAAGAGGAATGCAGCTGGGAGCTCTATGACTCCATTGCGACTCAGTTTCCTTCTTTCCGCCTTGAGGACAAGGCTTATTTTCAAGGGGGGTAATGTTAGGACTCCACGTCCTATCCTGGTCTATTCTAGGAGAAAGACATGTGGAGAAGAGGGAGGTTAGAAAGATTAGAGCAGTTAGAGCAGTTGTTATTGTCTTATCTGTTTGCTAGTCTTTTATAGCAGTTATTTCTGTCTTGTTATTGGCAGTTATGTTGTTTAGATTCTATAAATATGTAATTTATGTTTTATGAAGGGATGATGAAAAGAATTATCAGAAAGTCTTGTGTCTTGACTAGAGTTTTCAGATTCTGGCTCTAGAATTTATTTTCTCTTTTTGCTGTTCTAAACTCACAACCTGCAAGATCTAACAAAGTACGGGACTCGCAGATTTAATTAAGGATGACAGATTGCTGGCTGTCCTCAGAAAATTCTATTTTGTAGGGAGGAGAGTGACATCCTGATTCCTGATGCTCAATGAACCACCAGTTTGATGAATTCTCGTCACTGGTTTGCTGGCAGAGGATATAGTAAGTGGTGGAATATGGCTCCTGGGACTCCATTAAAGCCACTGTTTTGATCTAACCAGATCAAAGGGACAGCTCCGGAAAAAGAAGACATTCAATTTTCTATATAATGTCCCTTCAACACCGCCATTATTTAGAGGAGGAAGGTGGCATCCAAAAGCGAGAGGGACAGTATCTTGGCTTAGAAACGAGGTCAGCGACGTTGATATATATATATATATATATAGCTGAGATCTCAAGCAAACGAACCGTTACCATCAGAGAGCTCCAACAAACCAAAGAGTATCGCAGGAACATGTTTTTATAATTCTTTCCAACAAGGTGCTGGTAAGCGAACTCAAACTCATACTCCTACCATGTAATGAAATCTCTGTCGTTGAGTAAGCAGTGAGTACAAGGGGACAAGAAAATGAAAGAAAACGCATCTAGGTCTAGCGCAAGGGCCGTTAGATTTATCCAGTTCTCGAGTTCGAGTTTCATGGGAGATATTTGTATTGATAGGGAAACCATGAATCCCAAACTGGATATCATATGACAATACTTTCTCCGGTTCTAACTATAAAATAGAATTGGCTTTTTCTTTGTAGTGATCGAGAAAGTTAAATAAGATACTAAATCATATCAGATATTATGTATTATTAGATTATATAAAAACGATAAATATAAATATTTTAAAATAATTTAATTAATTTTATTAATATCTTAAAAAAAAAAACTGTGTTATATTTAAGAGTTTGAAGCATTAGGAAAGCAAGGAAAACGCAGATTTACGTTTGGAAGGTGGGAACCCACGCTATGATCAGAGAGGGAATGTGAGTTGGGTGGAAGACGTGGCCCGTAAAAAAGAGGAGTCACTTGATGACGTGCGCATTCCCAAATCTTTCGTTAAAGTTGAAAGACAGCAGAACCTGTACCTTTGATACTCTTGCTGGTTAGTGTGACAAAGATGCTGGTTATGATCAAAAAAAGACAAGTGTGGCTGAGGTATTAGGCTTGGCAAGTTGCAATTTGCAAATAATGACTAGTTTTACTTTACCTTTTTCTACCGCACATGGACAATCGTTCCCTTGTATTTTAAGCCAATGAAAGTGTACGTAGAGCTGTCAAATTCCAAGTCCTTCAATGATAGTGTAAAGTCCAATCGAGGGGGTCCAGCCCAACTTTTTTTTTTTGGTTGAAACGAAGCAGTCTAAAATAGGAGCAACACATATAACTAGACCGCTGTGATACATGAACAATATTAATCGATGCTAACGTCCCATGTAACCTAAAAGTTTTTGACAAAAAAAACAGAGGATGAGAAGTTAATAATCAGCATTGTTGAACGGAAGATGCGGATAGAACTTGGAGAATATATAAGAATAGGCTTTAAGGTATACACGTGAAGCACTGGATAGAAACACGTAACGCCTTGGAGCTGCGTGGACACCCTACATTCTTGGCCAATATCGTCACCATTGAAACGACTGTGACCGACTCAACAATATATATAATCGGCCCTGAAGACTATGCACTTGTGTTGTAATGAGTATGTGTTTTTGGGAGAACAACATCTAGAAAGCTAGACGTTGAGGTTAGAAAACTCAAACCTTATAAAGTCTCTCTTTCGAGATAATCTTCCATCTGTGAACTCTCTAGAAGCAAAATGTACGCTTACCACCGTGCAAACACCCTTTTGATTTTACCGAAATTGACTGTGTTCCCATTATTCATCAGTACTGTGTACGTAGGTTTTGTATGTTCTCTCTGTTTATTTTGACATGGTTACAAGTTCTCATTGAGTCATGATGTTTTACTCTTTGATAAGCTCTCAAGACTGTATAGAAAAATTAGTTTTATGCTTACCTGTGACAATATAGGATTAATTGTTGCCAACCTGATTTTGTTTTCTTAGCATGTGATTGGTATCACTTATTTTTGGACAATAAGTATTTATTACGCAAGCCGAGATAAAACTTCTCTCACATACTTACCTTATATACCGTGAATCATAATTTATAAATACTTATTGCCCAAAAATAGACTATTCCAAACGAACACTTACTATTAGAAACCATAAACGGAATGTCCCGTGTCTTCTATCTTCGTTTCATGTGATAACCTTCATTAGTCGACAAACTAAGTTAGTTAACCACAAAATGTTGCTCACCACACGCATCCATGTATACTATATTTGTATCAGGACGCGACAATTCGAGGGTGTTGTCTTAGTTTGAAGTTCACATTTATTGATGACTGTGTCCTAATTATAGAAAACATATGCAAGCTTTTAGTAGCTAGCATCAGTAACACAGTAATAATCGAGTAATGAAGACAAAGGTTTGAGCAGATGAAACCAATCAATAGAAGCAAGGCCACATTTTCCATAGGGTCGTGCATTTTTGCCAATTTTATAGTGTGATCCTTTTGAAACTTCCCTTCCTTTAATCATTAGGTGCTGGGCGTACGGTTGATAAACATATCCATAAAAAGTGTAGAGTGCATGATTATAAGGGAGTCATGGGGATAAACCTAACACGCCCATGAATACCCACTCAGTCATGGTCTACCAATTTGAAGTGATAAAGATGCATGTGCAAAGCAAAATTAGGTCGGGAAACGTTTTACTGCGGCAATCAATAATGCTAGGGAATATTATAATTATTGTTGTTGCCTTTCTTATTTTAACGATTTTGTGGTTTTCTTATAAAATTGTGTCAATTTACTTTTAAGTTCGTGTTAGTTGTTAGTAAATTCATGAGTTTATATATTGAATTTATCATTTTCGCATTTCTAATTTACAAAATGGCATCAACTCACTCTTAAATTTTTGTTAGCATTTTATATTTAATCATGCTTATTGACTTCACATATAAACTTATTCACTTCTCATATTTTTATTATTTAATTATACACTTTTAATGGCTGCTTATTTATAAAAAAAAAAAATTTATGGATTTATGATTTGAATTCAAAATTTAAGTTTATGTTTCAAGTTTCTTTAAAATCGTGAGTTTCATAATTTTCATTGATGCTGTTACTCTGTATACAGTGACTATATATAGTATACTGTCCGTTTTCTTTTGGGGAAAAATCTGTTTAATGCGAATATGATTGGTTTCTTTTGGGGAAACAATGTTTAGTGTAGATATAGTTATATTTGGAATAGTTTTTTTTTTTTTGGAAAATAAGTGTTTATTATGTAAGTCAAGATAAAACTCTTCTCACATACTTACCTCGTATATCGTAAATTACGATTTATAAATATTTATAAGTAAAAAATAAACTATTCCAAACGGATACTATTATTGTTGGTGTGTTACTGTGGAAGGCTACACTTGTTATGCTATCTAATTTGATACAAGGAAAAAAATCGATCAAGCTATTTGACATTAAATGTGTGTTTGGATTAGCTTTTTTTAATAGCTTTTACGATTTACGAGGTAAGTGTGTGAGAGAAATTTTGTCTCAGGTTGCGCAAACAGGTTTACCAAACACACACTAAATCAGCCAATCCTATTAACTTCTTTAAAATAAAATAAGTAAAAATTAAATTAAATAGAAGCAGTATTTTTTTTTTAATTCATGAATTTACCTTTACTCAATGCTCCCAGGGGTCCCCATCCTTCTGTAATTAATTAAGTCAGGTGGCATGCGGCATGCCCATACTTTGACACATTCTCCTTTGCGACTTGGAGTTCACCCAGCCCAATCCACTGTGTACACGCACCTCTTTCATCCCAATACAACCTCCAATCGTACTCACTAGATTCCATGCCATTCCGGGACCCACACGGCACATCGCCCCCGAAACTTCCCCCTTCACCAATTTGGTTGGGGCGCCCTATCATCATTTGTGGTATTGCGCACACCGGATTTTCTCTCCTCAAAAACAAAATAATCCCTGCTCAATGCTCATTCCCCAAAAATCAAAGATGTGCACCGACGTGGCTTCTTTTCTAAGCTACACAACTTTCAGACTTCTGCACTTCTGCCTTGTTTGTTTGCCTATTTTTATTACTCGTATTTTGAGGGAATACTTAATGCTACAAAAAAAAATAAAACACTGTAGCAAACCTTTAAAAAAAGAAAACGCGATGGGAAAAAACTATGAACAAGTGTGGCCTTTATCTTTACAGTATTTAATGACATTTATACTAAATTCTATAAATGAAAATGAAATGTTCATGCTGCATTAAAAAATGCTACCAAACAAGGCTGTAGACGGATTAGAGTGCAATCAAAATGCATTATCAAATTTAGTTTGGAGATTTGTGTGCGACTATAAATATAGCTAAGATGGCCGAGAAACACAGAAACGTGGAATCCCCTGCCCTCTCCGTACTCAGCACTGTGAGAGGGGGAAAAAACAATAATAATAATAGAAGGGCAATGTAGGTCGCCGTACGCCGGAAAATGGCAAAGTATCACCGGAACAACGTCGGATCTCTGGTTCTTGACAATCACGATGCTACCAGGAATGCAACAGTCGGCGCCCACTACCGCATATGGAATGTCTTCTCCGCTTCAACAATACGCCGCATCATTTTTGACGCTGTCAGCTGCGGTTGTGGCTCTCGGCATCACCGCCACCACCGTGATGACTTTGCCTCCCCACCATCGCCGATTTCATCAGACTCCGGGAACTCTAAGGACAAGTCGCGAGAACCGAGACACAGTGCTTCCAAGTCTCAGCCGAAACCAAATGTGAAGTCGGAGAAACTATCGGATCTTCTGAATATAGCGGAGTCTGAAATCGACACCGAAACGAAGAAGAAAGAAGAGGCATTGCAGGAGTTGAAGAAAACTGTGAAGGAGTTACAGGTTGAGGATTTGACAAAGCGGCAAATGGCGGCGGCGAGAGTGAGATTGCTCGCGAAGGAAGACTCCGAAGTCAGAGGGACACTTGCAATGCTTGGAGCGATTCCTCCCTTGGTTGGAATGCTTGATTTGGAAGACGTCAGTTCTCAGATCTCTTCGCTCTATGCGTTACTCAATCTTGGAATCGGCAACGACGCGTGAGTTTCGGCTTCTTTCTTTCTTTATCCGTTGTGTTTTCATTTGGCTGCTTGGTTAATGCCATTTTGTCCTCTTTGTTTATTTAGGAATCATGTTAATATCTGCTTTCCTTTTCATCACGCATTCCTTTGATGATTTCTTTACTTCTTCTTGAATGAACACAGTCTTCACTTATTATGACTTCAGCGTTCAATTTTTTTGTCATATCTGTTTCGCTCATTACTTTTTCTCCCATCCTTCCCTTGTGACTTCACTGATCACTCTGCTTTCCCTCTGTTATTTATTTTGTTCTTCTTCATTAGTTTTATTCCAATAATTTTTTTTATTAAGTATATTTTTATTTAGCAATTTATTTTTGCTGTTTAATTTCAGGTTTTTACCCATGATATCACACATGTTTAAATCTGATCCTTTCTCTATCCTTTTGCAGAAATAAGGCAGCCATTGTCCAAGTTGGTGCTGTTCACAAAATGCTAAAGCTCATTGAATCACCAACTGGTCCAGATTCATCCGTCTCTGAAGCAGTTGTTGCAAATTTCCTTGGCTTGAGTGCTTTGGATGATAATAAACCAATAATTGGATCGTCGGGTGCGATTCCTTTCCTGTTCAGAACCCTGAAAAATCCACATAAAAAAACCAGCCCCCAGGCTAAGCAAGATGCTCTCCGAGCACTTTACAACCTATCTATCTTCCCAGCCAACATCTCATTCATGTTGGAAACGGATTTGGTTCCGTTTCTGATAAACTCAATAGGAGAAATGGAAGTAAGTGAAAGAATTCTCTCAATCATAAGCAATTTGGTATCAATCCCCGAGGGTCGAAAAGGTATAAGTGCTGTGCGCGATGCATTCCCCATTCTGGTTGATGTATTGAATTGGACAGATTCACCTGGATGCCAGGAAAAAGCATCTTATATTTTGATGATTATGGCACACAAAGCCTATGGTGACAGGCAGGCCATGATTGAGGCTGGGATTGTCTCGTCATTGCTTGAGTTGATGCTTCTGGGTACTGCGTTGGCACAGAAAAGGGCCTCGAGAATATTGGAATGCTTGAGAGTAGACAAAGGAAAGCAGGTATCAGGGGGTTCTGGGTCAAACTTCAGCTCATCTCTATCTGCTCCCATTTGTGGCTCTTCCTCATCTTGTACGAAGCCAGATGGAAGTGGAAAGGAGTGTTTGGAAGAGGAGGAAGATATGATGAGTGACGAGAAGAAGGCAGTGAAGCAATTAGTCCAGCAGAGTTTGCAAAACAACATGAGGAAAATTGTGAAAAGGGCCAATTTGCCTCAAGATTTCGTTCCATCCGATCATTTTAAGGCACTCACTTCAGGATCGACTTCAAAAAGCCTGCCATTTTGAAGAAATTGGTGCTGCTGAAGATTGAAGAGAATGAATCACTAAGTTAGTCCTCCCATCATAATCTTGTTGAGCTTTTGGTTTTTTGCTTTTTGGTACCGCTGATAATATAGCCGTCGCATGTCAAAATATTCATATATGATTTTTAATATATATATTTTTAGTATTAGGTTTCTCTGCTGGTTGCATGATTGCATCATCTCTGGTTGCTTGCTCGAGAAATCCTTCGAATCCACCTTCCAAACCATAAAGATAGATAATCAATAATCAACTTTAGCGGAATGGATCACATTCCAGCAGAAGGAGTGGTATCACATGCAATATTGGAAATTCTGGGGGTTCCTTTGGTCACTCTATCATCCCTACATTCATGGAGTCACTTTCAAACCATTAGTACAATTTTGTCTATTTGTTGGTCCTGTTATAGTTTTAATATTTCTAACTAGACAGCTGGGCTTGTGCATATATTACATAGAGGTGAGGCGAGCCGCCTTCCTTCATGGAACCATGGCTTATGATAAAACGCTTTCTTATAAATTTAATTATATATGTTGAATTATTGTTGATAATGTTGGAAAGGGTGCCAGTCATTTTCATCTTCCATAAACATTGACTATTCAATGCCTTCTTTTTTCTGTTTGAGAATCTTTTGCTGCCGCTCTTGGTCAATTCCATTTGTTAATATATCAGAAGGAATCTTTGGAATAGCAAAGTTAACTGTATTTTATTAGACATTAGCTGCTAACACTGGGATTGTACTCTGTTAATTTTATTTGTCCAGCGCCTTTTTAGTTCACCCTCTGTATTTGTTTATGTCATGACCTAGTTTGTACTGAACTGAACAATTTTCTTATAACCAGACACAGATCTGAATGGATGGTTGGATGAGAAACCGATCTGGCTGTATGGAGAGCTGAGCTGGTCCGCGCAAATAAAATTCAAAGGCATTTTGTCCCCACTATGTACATGTTTACACATATAATGCTTGTGGTGGGGTACAGTCATTTGTAATGTTATCTTCTTCGTGGTGCTTTTGAATTTTAGCTGACTTTTTTAATGTAAATATTCCCATGTTAATGTCATGTTAGATTTTTAAAGTTTTTGTTACCTTTTGGATCATATGCCATCGTACTATTTTACTTTCTCTGAAGAACATGCATGTGTGGTGTAGAGGACAAGCTCCAAAAAGCAGTCACTTACTGGGGCATAATCAATCAATTATTGGGGTTACAGTGTCTTCCTAGTTGGATGAGTGGATGAAAGTTGACAATTTTTTGTTATCAAAAAAAAAAGTTGACAATTTTTATGATAGATAGTGAAGCAACGATTGTATTGCTGCCTTTAGGACAGAAAAATCGTATAATGGTCCATGTTTAGATAAATTTATTGCTTTAAATCTTCAGAAAATAAAGAGAATACGACATTACATGGGTTTATTTCAATCAAGTCATCAAGATAACCTTTCAAGGAGTTCGTTTTTCATATGACTTTTAGTTTTCAACAATTTTATTACAAGGTAAATTATATTCTTCTGTAATGTTCAAATTTGATCAAGACACTTGAATAATTTTAATTTACAAAGGATTTTTTAACTTCTATTAACATAATTTATTTGACGTTAAAATCAGTTTATTTTAGATATTTTTTGAATTTATGGGCATGGTTATGTAACTACTAATATATCTTTGAATAATGTTTTGAATATTTTCCTTATGTATAACAATTAATAATTATCAAATGCTTCAAAGTTTGTGATATTCGCTACTGGATAGATTTATATTAATTAAAGAGATAGGTTTTAGGGAAAATACCAGTTAGGTCCCAAGGAACAGAATTAATACCAAAAAAGTCCCTTTGCAAATTCCAATGTCAGAAAAGTCCCTAGGGACTTTTCTGACATGGATTCCCAATGACCATTTACCAAAATACCCCCACTTGTATTTACAACTTCATTAGCGGCGTTTACAACTTGGGAGAAAGAAAATCTAAATGGTTTATGTTACAACACTTGTTGCTACGTTTACAACACTTTTAGCTCTTTTTACAAGTTTTTAAGCTACATTTACAACCACTCCCACCCAAGTTGTAAACGCCGCTTATGAAGTTGTAAATACAAGTGGGGGTATTTTGGTAAATGGTCATTGGGAATCCATGTCAGAAAAGTCCCTAGGGACTTTTCTGACATTGGAATTTGCAAAGGGACTTTTTTGGTATTAATTCTATTCCTTGGGACCTAACTGGTATTTTCCCTAGGTTTTAGTATGAGGGAGTAATATTGATTTAATCAAACGTATTTTACTTTCTTTCTTTGCAATATTGGAGTTGAGCCATTCATGGATTATGAAATATGAATTGTCTGTAGATTTTATACTTTTTATGCATGGATGATTTTCAATATAAAAAAATAACAGAGACTATTCTTTCAAGAACAAATAACTAGCAACACATGCTGGATTATATAAAAGATATGGCTTATGAGATGAACCAACGAAGGCCGTTTTAAGTGACAAACTGATTCGCAGGAATTGTCCTAGTCTCAACATTTAATGATCACCAAACTTCTTCCCTTGTTTATTTCTCTGGTACAAATTATATTTCAGCTAGGATACTCCTTTATGAACCCCAGCTCTTCATTTTATTGTGGTCCACTTCCTAAAACCATAGGATGAAATGAACAGAGGTCTAAGACACTTGAATAATACTTGAACAGAGTATTATATTACCCAACCATGGAGTGAAATTTCCTTCACCAATTGGGAAACAGAACAATGTTGGTTGATGCTAACTATGGGATGATAAATAAAGAAAGCAAAGACACAGTTAAAAATGCAATTCTACAACATCTTCATCAAGTGTAGTTTTGATGTTATATAGGCAAACCTACTTCAAACATTGAAGCTTAGCTAACTCACAGACCTTCCTACACTGTCTAAACCTATTTTGCCCACTCTGCTTACAACTTTGTATTCATTCCCACAAAGTCACAATACCTTCTTCTATCCTTCATATTTAATGTTAGATCAGACATTAACGCGTTTAGTGGTTCTTTATTTTGTTGTCGTGGCAGACTGGGTAATGCAGAGCCAGTGGTACGCTTCAATTTCTCTGGTTTTAAATAAATGTCTGGGTTTGCTAAGTGGGGACTATACAATGCGAATATTAAGGTCTCAATTCATCATGTAGTTTTCTTATTTAAATGCTGTTCAACCAACTCATTATTATTAGTTTTAAAGAGCTAAAATTGAAGCTTTCAACAACCACACTTGCCAAAATAAAAAATTAGCATGGACCCTTCACTACACTACCACCATATGCTCTGTAGATAATCTTGAATATTGGAAAGCAATAAAAAAAACAGACAATTTGTGATTCTTTTATGGACTCTGTCTTTATAAAAATGTGTTTCTGAATTCCGAGCATCTTACATTAGATTAGGCAAATAAAGTTAACCCTCCTGGTTTTTTAAAAGAAAAGGGAAGAGGACCACCACACACATCAAATATTTTATTATCTCAGCTACAGAGTAGAGGTCCCACATCAGATGTTTACCAACACTGTGTGTCGTCAATTTATGAATACTATCCGTAGAATTAGATAAGGACAGACCTACCCTTGAACTTGTTACGTAATTACACAACCAAACGATGCATCACTATCAGGGAATACAAGTTTTCGACATTTCAGCAAAATATAATGAGCATGGGATACAATAATTCGATTTTTGTTCTTCAAGGAGGGGATTACTCCCGTAAACTCTGGAGTCTTTGGTGTCATACTCTATATATATATATTTTTTTGTGATACTTTGGTGTTATACTCTTTAATGGAAGATGTAGAGGCAAATTTTTATTAGGACGCCAATTATGAAGCAGGGGTCCAGTTGTTTAATCAGAGGAGATCAATACAATGGACACAAGTTTCAAGGGATAGCTCAATCCTGAAAAGACAAGCCTTTAGGGGAAGCAGGAGGTACTAACTTCCCCAACAGGCCCACACCACAATACTTCACTATAATAAGATTAGCCTATGGCAACGGGGTGCCAACTCCCCCAATACCTCCATACCACAGTACTTCACTCGACTTTCTACCAGTCAAAGTTTTTATGGGTAGTCCTTTCTAAGATCATTAGGTGCTCTCATCCAAATGACTTGTACTCGTTACAATCAGTTTGTTAGTTAATTTTAGATTCCATCATGGCGTGAAAGATTAGCCCATTTGTACATTAACAAGGTTTTTATTTTAAAAACATAAAATGAAGTGCATTAATTCAAGTTTCTTGATGAAAATGGTTGAAGCACCAATCGGTGGCTATCCTTGTAGGTGCAGTTTGAAGTGTCTGTCATAAAAAAACAAAACACATGTGGTTGTGTGAATTCCTGAAGAGGTGGTATTTGATTAGTGAATGGTAGGAGGTGGACCATTCATGGATAAATTTAGGGTAGACTGGCATTCAAATTGTGTTAAAACATTGAATGATCGGAACTTGTTTGGTGATTGCAATAAATAAATAAGGACATGTTTTAGTTTGCCCCACCAGCTTGTTCTGGAAACTGATGGTTCTTTCATTCATTTATAAAAGGAAAGCATCTCGCAAGAAGACCGTCTAAACGAGGCATACGGTAACAAGAAATGCTATGTATGTAGGACCAGTTTGTGTGCAATTAAAAAGATCGAGAATTCACCAAAATGAAGCAAAAGGAGAGATTGATAAAGCCACATGCTCTAATGATTAATAAATTAATATTTACTCCATTTCATTATATTTGTCTTTTTAATGTGAAAAATATGTTTCGTAATGATCATATAAACATGTAAGAGTGGCATATATTGAGAAAAATATGGTGGAAGATCCTCTAAGATGGTTTGGACATATTTAAAGAAAGTTATTGGATACGCTAGTAAGAAGGGTTGATCTAACAATATGGAGTATTGTAAAAAAAGATAGAGAAAGATCGAAGCAAATACTCAATAAGGCTATAAAGTAAGAATATTTGTTAAAAACATATCTAAGGATTTATTTTTTATAGAGCATAATGACGTCTTACAATCTATGTAGTTAACCCTACCTAATATGATAAGGTTTTGTTGTTATTGATTCATAAAGTAATGTTTTTAAAATTACTGTTAGCAATAGACTGACGTGTAAATTTGGTACAGAATGACATATTATTACATAGTTATTGTATTTTTATTTTAATATGTGTGCAATAATCTTAAAGGACAAATATAATGAAACAGAGAATAATCGAGCTTAAAGGGTGATAAAAAGAAGCATAGTCAAACTACAAGGCTATGGCAGTGTGGGAACAAAAGTCCAAGGCTCTGTCTTTTGTGCTTTTAGAGGAGACCCATTGGTTTACCATGATAAATGATGTTGGGCAGTCTCAGTGTTTTGCACGTAAATAAAAAATGGTGGGTTGGATACTTGGAGCGGTGTGTATGGAAAAAATCTGTTTGGGAGGATCATCCTCATCTTGAGCCCAACAGTATCTAAAGGATTAGTTATCAGACTCATTCCGGTGGATACCATGCGTAGCAAAAAAAAAAAAATGATGGGTTATGCATGTTTACAAAAAAGTTCTCTACAGGGAATGCTGAATCCAGTGACAGTAAACTACCAAACCAAAAACTAAGGACATGGCTGGCTCCGCTTTTGGGAGTTCTGATCCTTCAGAGAGTCTTCATTTTTAAAAAAAGAAAAAATATTAGTACTCTTTCGGTCCTTAATATAAGACATAGTTAACTTAATTTAGAGAGATCAAGAAAACTAAATAAGTTCGCTAATCATATCATATGTAATGTATTATTTGATTATATATCAGTTTATAAGTCAGACAAATTAATTTAGTATAAAAAAAATAAATATCAATACTTTAAAGTAATTTATTTGGCTTCTTTAATCTCTCCAAAAAAAGTCAACTATGTCTTATATTAAGGATCGGAGGAGTACCAATTTTGATGGCACCAAACAACTCATAATAATCAAACTAATTACGCTCTGAACCTTATTATAAGTCACTTATACCAAGAAAAACATTAAATGAATAAATTTTTTCATATTTGCCCTTATTTATGAAAATGTGCACATTTTCTCTCCCATCCTCTTATCTATTTGCATTTACACATCTCTCTCTCTTCTCTCTTTCCCTTGTACCCAACCAATGGTGAATAGGGGTAAAATTGACAAAACCTCATTTATTACCCAATAAATGACTTATATTTTGAATACAATTTTTTGGATACAAATGACTTATAATTGGCACTAGGAAAATGAGCTGGCCCTTGATGGTCTCGGACCTAAACGGACCGGCCTATTTAGATGAAGTATGGGGGCTTCAGGCCTGTTTAATTTTTTTTTGTTTCTTATTCGTCTAAAGACTAAAATACCTAATTTAAAACATAAATATTATCTAAGTTTAATAAAACACAAACACTAAGACCCAAGTCCAAACCATAATTAATACCCACGACCATTCAAACAAGTCTACAGCCACAATCAAACAAGTCCACAAACTTCAAATGTTAGTAATAACAGAACACCTTCAAATGTTAGTAATAACAGAACACCTGATTTCGATTTTGGTGTACACATACAAAAAAAGGAAAAAAAAAACATAACAGTAATAACAAAACACCAAGAGGATGGAAAATCAAGTACAAATCTAATAAATGTCCAAAGACAAATTTCAACTTGAAGTCTGCCCTGTGCCTAGTTAAAAAAAAAAAAAAGATTAAACGGGTCTAAAAGAAGGCCGACCCTTTTAAACCCGCCTCCTTCTAGAGGCTTTAAATCATAAGCTCGACCCTTAACGGGCTTAAGCCTATACGGACTCGACCCGATTTTCCGGCACTACTTATTATAACATACAGAGTGGCAAGTAATTATGCCAACTACCCTTGATGGATAAAACTTGCCCAAGCATTGAGTAAACTTTAGTCTTCAGCAAGGTTATAACTAGTTAAATGCTTCCAAAACAGTCTTATAACCGTCAGTCAATCCATGTGATAGTAATGACTAATGAGTACAACTTCTTTGACTGAAAAGCTTGTTAAGATTTTTAAATTACATGTAGATATTAAATTTATAAAATTAAAGCTAACGAACAGTTTTAACCAGTGCCTCAAAAAAATGTAAAACTGCTCATGGCACATGTATTCTTCATTCAAAAGGGCGTAAGCCTGCCCATATCTGTTACTTGTTTGACAGAGTACACTAAGCCCCTAAAACCACAAAAATGAGCCTCACTCATTTCTCCATGCTACAAAAGTATTGATACTAACTGCATAATGGTAAGAATATGGTGATGGTGATGGTGATGGTGATGGTGATCAACTTCACTTGCTTTCAGTAACAGGAAGGTAAACGCCTTCTGCGGCCAACCATACGTTATCAGCACGCTTTTCCCGGACGCCACAGACCTGTATGATTAAACATACAGTTAGTGCACAAAATTATTGACCCTTCAACACTTTAATACAAGGTATCACCCCAGAAAAAAGAATACAAATGAAACTGAAGCTCAGGACATAAATTACAAGATTCCTTTACCTAAATGTGCAGATTAAAAATAAATGTGGAATCACTACACAAATAGACCGAGCTTGTACCACACGGTAAAAACATAATTTCATCCTAACTTTGAATGGAGACCATCTTAGCTACTTTTGTTAATACATTTTACTCCCAAGCAACTAACATTTATACCCGTAACCACAGTATGGGTTGGAAGGGGCTATGAAACTCGGTAGTGGGAAAACAGGAAAATCCAAAGTTTTCCAAAAAATGAAACAATACAATTCGCTCAACCGTGTCTACATCTTCAATCTGTCGTTGAATAAAAGGAATTCCGGATCTTAACCCAGAGAGAGAGAGAGAGAGAGAGAGATCCCCAGTTTATAATTCCTTTCTTACCTCCTGCTGTCCCCCAGCAATCCGAGAGTATTTCTTATCATGACTATGCAAATAACCTCCAGTGTCCACATGATGAAGTCGAATCCTCTGGTCTTGCTTCCAAGTCTTTCCACTTCCCTCTATTAATAGCCTAATGAGAATGAAAATGATATGAGGCCCCTTGAATAATTTGATAAGTAAATAACTTTAGAATATTTTCTCATGGCTCACCTCCAATAGTCCCCCGTGTCAGAATCAGAATCTCCTCCAAAGCAACTCACCTATTTTCAGTTTAAGAGAAAAAATTCAGATATCTAACATTGCCGTTGTGATCGGTGAAAAAAATGATTATCTTAGAATCAGAACTTCAATAGCAACCTCTTACATATGAAAATGACAGACAAAAAATTAACGGCAATTTTAGTGATGCCAATATTCTCTTACTTGTGTCCTTACGAGGCCAGTAAGGCTATAAAAAATACTTACAACTGGAGTCAAATAACAATAGTATTGATTTCTAGTGACAGAAAAAACAAATCAACACTTGAAATCACATGAATAAATACATATAAAAAGGTTCTCTTGACCACATTTTAGGACATCCATCTAGCATGCTTAGCAATAACAGATGTCCGACAGTTAAGGAAATTGTCTCGGAAATGAATGTAGAGTGGATAAGAATGATTGACATTGACAGGTAATATGATCACTGGGGGAATTGGGCAACGCAATATATAATGTCCAAAAATATGTGAATGGTACTATTAAATGAATATAAAAAGGATTCCTCATGTACAACCTGGTCTGTTTACAACATAGATCCAGGCATTGATGGAAATGGATCTGAAAGCCAATTCAAAGATCTCAATTGCATTGAAGTTATGCTTACAAGTGCTGCAGATCTTTACTTATTTTTTAAATTTCTTTCTATTAGAGTCTCATATGAAAGAAAGACGTGGTTTGTTTTTCATAAACCCATGTTATGTGTTTAGAAAATCTTTCAAAAGAAGTGTTTTTTACAGTCAAATTACTAAAAAGAGCACATATTTAAGAGGACATGTGAAAAAAAAAAGAGATATTTAAGTTGTCTTGCGTGGAGGTAAAAAGGCATGAAAGGAAATGGCAAATTCAGTGTTGTATCAGCTTTTGACCCAAAAAAAGGTCTTTTACCAGCCAGAACAAATAGTGACATCCAGAGCCATCATATCATAATCATATATAAGCAAGTCTCTCGCATAACTTAACTGTGGCCTATGAAAGTCCCCCAGAAAGCATTAAAGTAAATCACCATCAAATCCTAAGGCTCGTGATACTGAACAATAAAGAACCTCAATCTACCTCAAGATTGCCACTTATTGGGGATGCATGCAGATGGCTGTGCAGCCACTTCCTTGTCCTCATATGCTGCAATCTAATGATTGTTCCACTTTTAATTGTGTCACCTTGTTTGGCAGAAGTTTCAGGCTGAGGTCTAACAATCTGCAATAGAACGCACCATCCAAAATCGTAAGAAGTCATAATTAAAACAACATGGCTAATTCTGTCTACGTTAAGTACATCGACAAAGAAAGATATTAGCTCTCTATGACTAATGATAACATTCAAAACTAAAAAAATTCAGTACAATCGTGTTTATGTACAGCAAGGATTTGAATCCATAAAGGTGACAATTTGTATAAGCAACAACAATGAAAACAACATTTTAGATAGTTTAATTACTTATTCAAAGTTAAGACACAAGAACCATACCGAAAGTGATGTAGCGTCATTTTAGGAACTTCCCCAAAACGAAGCTACTCCACTTTTGGTGGGAACAATGCCTTTTCTTTTGTCTCATACAAAATCAAAACACAAGACAAGGACAAGTATGAGCTCAGTAATTCATGTCGATGGCATCACCACCCACAAATATTGCACGATTTAAGTGTCGGAGAATGAGTACTTCCATTTTCAAAAACATAATAGAAAAGAATAATGCAGATATGAAACATTAAACAACAACAACAACAAGAAGCCTTGTCCCATTAGGTGTGGTGAAACATACAATATAACCCAAAACACAAAATACTCATTAACTATTACCATACAATATATTTTCAAAACACAAAATGGAACCTTGAGATATACGGTAAAACCATAGGTAAGAACTTACCCAGTAACTATTAGCATCGTCAACACTTTCAAAGCCGGTAACTGATTGTTGTCCACTGCCAGAACCATATGGTACATCATGAGAATGCAACCGAAATTTGGTCTTCTCATGCATCAGCTTCAGAACCGACCCATAAGTAATTTGCACCTAAATGTGGCCCAGCAGCAAAATTATCAGTTGCGAATTAATCAACAGCCAGGTGGAGAAATTAGATAAGAATGAAAATGAGACAGGTGCTCGGATTTTGAATAGAAAAAAAAAAGGAAAATAAATGCCACATCAAGTCATGAAGTTTTGAGGTACTCGTCCTTTATACAAGAAATGCCGAAATGTAAAACAGTTCATCCTGCTGCATTAAAATTCAGAACTTAACATCGCATTTCATTCATCAGACGTACAAGCTGAATAATATCTTCTATCACTAGGATGCATGATCACCATTCTCAAACTCTATCTTCAACTTGCAAGCAAACAAATGCTTGAGGTTGAAGTAGTTCGACGAGCCATTTATTGTGTTTCCATCAAACAGTAAGTAAGCATAGGATCTCTAACCGTACTCAGACAAAATTTATCTTTTTATCACTCATTAGCAAAAAAAAATAAAAATAAAAAGAAAGGTTCAACATCGATCACACAGCCCCTAAGAGAAAAAAAAAATTTACAGGCAAAAGACGGGCAGGAAAATTCGAAGATTATACCTCAACGCCTTCAGAGGAAGCTGCTGATGCCGTGGAAGAAGGACCACTGTCTGAATCAAGACTGAGGAAAAGGAAGAGGGCGAGAGCGAAAAATCCGAGAGCCATGACGAAAAGCAATACGATGAACCAAGTCTGTTGCCAGAAGGGAAATTCAGATTCGGAGGGCCTCCTCCTTTCCCTGTAAACAATCCGGGTTGGTCCCAAGCTTGGCGTAGACGAAGAGGGAGAAGAAGAAGAAAAAGGCTTTCTTCGAGATAGATTATCTGACCCTGCGGAAGCCACGGTTCGACCCGACTTACTATCCAGATCGGAATAGAGGGAAAGAAAGCTTACTGCTCAAAAGAAGAGGAATGCTCAACTCGTCATAAAACGGATTGTTCCGTTGGGGCTCCGATGTATTTCAGGGCGGAAAAAATCCTAGTTTGTATAGGCTTCCAATTCCAACTTCCAGCTTCAACACGCGTTTTACAGGAAGAAAGGGGGAGACGAGTGAAGGAGACGCTGGAAAATTGGAGACACGTTCAGTGACATATTTTAAGCCAATAAGTTAGCAACACATGGCCAAGTTAATGACGTGGAAGTTTTTAAGTGGTTGAAAAGCTAAACGGAGACTTGGGGTCAATTCACTTTTTGGGTTCATATAAAATGCTTAGAATGGGCCAAACTTGAGGGCCTGTCTCAAAACTTTCTGGGCCTTAGTGATCACTTTGTTTCTCTTGAATGTTGTCATTGGTCCTTTCTACGAGTCACTAATTTTTCTGGGCTATTTAGCCCCTTCATGTTATATATTGGACCTATGATTCATCGTGGATTGCTTTTTTTTTTTTTCCACATCAAAGAAATAATTTCACACTAAATGAATTGGGTATGGTAGAAGAGGTTAGTTGCTCATAATGTGGTGAACCAATGTTCAGGAGAGGTGCCAGCATTTAGAGATCAAAAATGCCTTAAAAAGGATTGCCTCCAATAAAAAAACAATTATGCTTAGCAAAAAACCAAAAGAAATAATTTCACCAATAAAATGTTGATTGAAATGGTAAGCAGTTTCACTCTATACAGAGGAAAACACATTCAAATTCCTTACTGAAGTTTTAGCAACCTAATCTTGAAGATTGAGTCAGTTTTGATGCATTTTCAAGCATGATAAAAGTATGTCGCCCCTTCCACAAATACTCCTCTAATCTTAATTACAAGATACATTTGTCTACTTGGCAAAAAAAAAATGCATTTGTCTAATTTGGAGAGATTCAGGATCAAAGTTAAATTAGTTAATTATATTTGTTTTCCTAAAATGTCCTTGTTTAAAATTTATAGAATGTATAAGTGCATTATTAGATTATTATTGTGTTTAATTATTATTGAGAAAGTATGAATAGGGTTGTTTTGGAAAGAAATTGACAAAAATTATAATATTATTTTATATTTAGTGCCAAAATCAACTCAACGTTGTCTTATGATTAGGACAGGAGAGGGGACTCTTCATATTTCCCTTACCGTCCACTTCCCTCCACTTCTTTACTCTTACCGTTATATTAACTCTGAACAGTTGAGATTCAATATTCTATAAAAAGTAATATATATATATATATATAATACACTAATAAAAGTATAAAGATATGAATAAGTTATATCAAATTTTAATAATTTAAATTTGTTTATATGCATTTTTTGTTATTTAACATTATAATAATATTTTTATAAGATATTGAACCTCAACTATTCAGAGTTAATCTAATGATAAAAATAAAAAAGTGAAGGAAAGTGGACAGTATGGGAAATAGAGAGACCCCTCTCTTATGATTAGGTTAGGAGGAGTATATCATATAATGATAACAATCAGTCCCTTTTGCTGCCTATTGACCATAAATAACCAGCTACAAAAGAGTTTCTTCTCTCTCTTGAAACCTGTGCCGCCGGTATTCTTTCAATGGTTGACGTCGACTTTCTGAAGATTCCGCCGGACAGACCGCCGGAAGAATCGGATTTGATGAATAGACCTTCGGTGACTTCCGCTAGGCTTTCTGTGCCATTACAACCCCCCAAAGAGAAGAATGCTGACGGGGTTAGTTCCGTCCCGTTGACGGTTCCAGAACCTCACTCTAAGGAAACTACTCCGTCGGAATTCCTCTGTTCTGAACAGGGGTCCCTGCAGATCACTCATGCGTCCCCAAATAAGACCTCATATAAGGATTCTCTGGTAGGATGTAGTTCATTGGTTCCTAATGGGTTTACTCATGGGCTATCCGCTTCCGAGGAGGACAATCTAACTGCGGATTTGCAAAGTCAATCATGGAAAATTCCTGAGCCCTCTCAGGAAACCTTAGAACTTATGAATATTTATCCTTCTATGGAAATATCTCAGGAGGAGTTTAATGAAGCCTGTCAACCATGGAATAACTCCCTTATAATCACTGTCCTGGGCGCTCACTTCTACCTTCAGAAGCTAAAAGACATGCTTTGCAGAATTTGGAGATTCAATGAATTTGATCTTATTGACCTACCTAACAACTACTATGTTGTGAGGTTCTCTAATGCAGATACCTGGTGCTCCCACTACAAGCGCATTCTCTTAGAAGGTCCCTGGGTAGTTGCGCAACACTCTGTTTTGGTCCAAAAGTGGACTCCCTACTTTGATCCTTTCCTTAATCCGCTGGGGAAAATCGCCTCGTGGGTCAGAATACCGAACATTCCCCTCATCTTCTATTCGCATAAATTCATTACTAGGCTTGGCAACATGATAGGGAAGACACTAAAAGTGGATTTACATACCTTGAATGATAGTGGCCTCTCATCGGGTGTAGTTACAAGAGGCAGGTATGCGAGAATCTGTGTTGAATTGGATCTCCAGAAGTGCCTTGTCCCGAGAGTCATTCTAGCCTCTACGATCTTCAATGTCGAGTATGAGGGTCTCGATCAAATTTGTTTTTCTTGTGGGAGATATGGGCACAAGAAAGATGCATGCTCCTGGAAGGCAAAACCGTCAGATTCTATTCCTTCCAAGGATCAGGGGATAGAGACGGCCAAAGAGCTGCAAGTTGGGCCATCGGCGAAGCCATCTCCGGCGAGTGGAGACACCTACGGTCCATGGATGTTGGTGGGAGGACAAAGGAAGACCCGTATTCCAAGGCGGGAGACTAGAAACGGCGGCTCTGAGGGTCGTGGGTATGGGTCGGTCTCTGACAAAGGTAAGGGGATGAAGCTTCACTCATCTAGATTTCAAATGCTCCATGACGTGGATGAAGAAGGTAACCTAGAGGAAGACCTCGGGCTCGAAGGAAAGGAAGGCAGGTTATCACGTGTCTTAAGGGCTGCGGTAGGAGCAAGTAAAGGTTTCTTGAAAAAATCTGATGTTAGTCAGAAAGGGATCAGTCAGGGTTCACATCTCAAAGGTCCTACGAAAGCTAAAAGTACACAGGAACCCAAGCATGTATATCGTATAAAGAATAAGGAAGTCGCTGAGGCTCTTGTGGTGGGTCCAGTTGAAGTTCACAATAGTGAAGCCAGCGATGACGTCAGCAAGGCTCTCCCCTCACAAAACAAGATAAACGTGAACGTGGGCCACGCGGTATTCTCTTCCTCTGCGCATACCAGTCAGCCATATCATCAATTAAAAACCAAAGGACGTGTTTATCTTATGGTTTTGGGCTCAATGGATGATCCCCAATCCAAATCACTTGAATCTGTATCTCAGTCTCCGGGTTCTCAAAGGGATCTGTTAGTAAATGATCTTTCGGACGAGCTTAAATTCATTCCCCCAAAATCTCTTGCGTTAAGGTATCATGAGCGTGGCGAGTCGCCCGTGATAGCTGTGAAAGACGCAGAGCTTCCCACATCTGTGGAATATGAGGCGCAAATGGTCCCAATCTCCGGTGCCCCACAAGTGAATGAGCTGGCCATCTCAGGCCTGTCCTCATCCCACCTGAACAATCCTATCGTTCCTAATTCCAGCGTCTCGACCTCGGCCTCTGGTTCAAGTTCAGCGCTAGCCTCTCAGTCGATGGATGGGAATCACGATGTTCATTCCAGTCATACCAAGAATCTTAGAGCTGTTAAAAACAGGAGCAGATCAGCCTCTGGGCGCAAGCCGCCAGATAAGTAGTTTCTCATTCTCTGGTTCTTGTTTTTTTTCCTCTATGATTATTTCTAGCTGGAATTGTAGGGGGGTTTGTAGTAAATCTTTTCCCCGTATTCTCCGTGACATTGTTGCTAAATTTCATATCTCTGTTATGGGTCTTTTTGAAACTAAAGTCAGTGGGTTTAAGGCGGACTCTGTGGTCAGGAAGCTTGGTTTTAATAATTGGTTGAGGGTTGAGTCCACTGGCTTTGCTGGGGGAATTTGGGTCTTATGGAATGATAGTGAGGTTTCGGTCGAATATGTTTCCTCTACCACCCAATTTTTTCACTGCCGTCTCTCGAACAGGAAATCGAGAGATTGCTTCTATGCCACTTTTGTTTACGGGGATCCTAGTTGGAGCCAAAGACATGAGTTGTGGCCATCTCTCCGGAATTTAGTGGACAATTCTTCTTCCAAATGGCTAGTTTTAGGTGATTTCAATTCTTTCCTGAGCCCTTCTGATAAGGTGGGTGGTGCCTCGGTCCATGATCGTTCTCTATCTCTGTTCCACACCTGTGTGCAAGATTGCGAGTTGCTTGAGATTCCTGTGGTCGGTGATAAATTCACCTGGACCAGAAAGGATACCAAAGAAAGGCTTGATTGGGCTTTTTGCAACCTTAACTGGGAAATGAGCCATCCCCACCACAAAAATTTCCACCATCTCAGATATAAATCGGATCACAGAGTGCTGGTGGTCTCTCCTGGTTTTTCGCATGTTACTCCCTCCACAAATCATTTTAAATATCAAGCTGCGTGTCCCAGATTTGGTGAGCTCTGCGTGGCTTGATAATGATTGGGCGTCGGGTTGTGAGGAATTCCAAAAGAAAGCTGCAGGGTGGAACTCGACCGTGATTGGGAGCATTCCCAAAAAGAAGCGGATATTGATAAAGCGCCTTGAGGGCATTGATAGGCAATTGGCTTCAAATCCTCATCCTGGTCTTCAAAAGCTATAATCAAAATTATGGAAGGACTACCTCAAGGTTGTAAACCAAGAAGAATTGCTGTGGTATCAAAAAGCTAGATGCAAGTGGCTCAAGTTTGGAGATAAAAACTCTAGCTTTTTTCATTCTATGGCTACTATCAACAAAAAGAAGAGCATTGTCGAAGCCCTACAAAACGCTCATGGGGATTGGATTACCGATCAGGATGTTCTGAAGAATTCCGCTCTTAATTTCTTCAAGGAACTGTATTCATCTGAGCAAACGGTGACTAGGGTCTCTGAATGGCCAGTGGATTATCCTGTTCTAAACGACTTGCAACTTTCTTCCCTGCAGAGAGAGGTGTCTGCAGTTGAAATAAAAAATGCCGCTTTTGAAATGGGCGCGTTCAAAGCGCTGGGGCCTGATGGTTTACAGCCTCATTTCTTCCAATCTCAGTGGGAGGTTGTGGGTCCAAAGATATGTGATCTCATTGTTTCCATCTTCAGAGATCCAGTCAGAGTCAAGGATATTAATCAGACTCACATAATTCTGATTCCAAAGGTGGAGAACCCTTCATCTCTCAAGGATTTCCGTCCTATCTCGCTCTGTAACGTGAGTTACAAAATCTTGAGTAAGGTGCTCGCAAATAGACTGCGTCCTGTTATGGATTACTTGATCCACCCTACTCAGTGTAGTTTCATCAGAGGCAGGCAAAGCTGCGATAATATCATCTTGGCGCAGGAAGCCATTCACTCCATGAGATCTGCTGGTAGGAAGAAAGGCAATGTCGCTATCAAGGTGGATATGGAAAAAGCGTTTGATCGCCTGGACTGGGATTTTCTGGAATTTAACCTTCATTCACTGGGCCTTAGTGACCATTTTGTGGCAATCCTGATGTCGTGTGTCTCCTCCAGTTCTATGAGAGTCGTTTGGAATGGCTCTCCATCGAATTCTTTTCATCCATCCAGAGGGGTCAGACAAGGAGATCCTTTGAGCCCCTATTTCTTCATCCTCTGCATGGAAAGACTTAGCCAATTGATCAATCGGGAAGTGGATGAAGGGAGATGGAAGCCGCTCAAGCTTAGCCAGTCAGGCCCTAAGCTATCGCATCTTTTCTTTGCTGATGACCTTCTTCTTTTCAGCGAGGCTTCCTCAAGCCAGATGGAGTCGATAAGGGACTTGATGGCCTATTTCTGTAGTGTGTCGGGTCATCGAATCAATCTTCAAAAATCGAAGTTCTTTGTCTCGCACAATGTTCATTTCCACACCGCTGTAGAGTTGGGTCAGTCCTTGGGGATTGGTATTTCTGCCGATTTAGGCAAGTACTTAGGAGTTCCTTTGCTTCACAAGAGGATTACCAAACGCACTTATGTGCCTCTCCTCTCTAGAGTGCAAAAGAAGCTTTCTAGCTGGAAGGGGAAATATTTGAGTATGGCGGGGAGATCTGTCCTGATTAACTCTGTTCTTTCGACTCTTTCATCCTACCAGATGCAAACCACAATACTTCCTATAGGGGTTCTGCAGGACCTTGACAAGACGAACAGAAATTTCTTCTGGAACAAGGGTCGTGAAGGCAGGAAAATGCACTTAGTGGCTTGGGAGAGAATTAAAAAGGACAAGATAGAGGGTGGTTTGGGCATTAGAGATTTAGCTAGTCATAACAAAGCTCTCATTATGAAATTATGCTGGAATCTAATTACCAGGCCCAATGCCTTATGGGTGCAAGTACTTAGATCAAAATATAAATGTGGGAATGGAAACTTTCCAAGTGTGGTAAGGAAAAGGAATCAATCATCGGTGTGGAGTGCAATTACCTCTGTTTGGGATTCCTTCAGGAGAGCCGTGGGCAGTAGACTCTGTAGCGGGAATTCAACAAATGCTTGGTAGGACCTATGGACCTCCCTCGACCAGCCGCTAATGCACTATGTAGATTGGAATCATGATCTGCTTGACCCGGATGAAAGGGTTAGCCAATTCGTTAGCCCTGATGGGAGATGGGATTTGAACAAGTGGGGTTTGTTCCTGCCCAGGTGGGTAATTGGAAAGATTCGGGAAACGAATCCACCGTCACTTTCGGGGAATGATACAGTTTGGTGGACGAAATCACCGGATGGGAATTTCAGTGTAAAATCTGCATACTCTATGATCTATACATCGCTTTCGGTTCCTCCGGATCCTATCTGGCAGCGTATTTGGAGATGGCCTCTTCCAGAGAAAGTTAAATACTTCATGTGGCAATTGCTTCAAGAGAGAATACCTACAAATTCTGTCCGAGCGAGGAGAGATGTGAGAATAAACTCTATGTGTCCTTTCGAGTGCTCTTGTGAGGAAACACCAATTCATCTCTTGAGAGACTGTGAGTTTGCAAGCAGTGTGTGGCTTTCCTGTATTAACCCTTTATATTGTCCTGCTTTTTTCTCTGGTAATTTGCAGGTTTGGCTCAGATGGAACATACAGCATTCACCTGGCGGTCGTTCAGTGATCAAGTGGCCCTGGCTAAGAGTTTTCGGTTCACTCTGCTGGCTAATCTGGAAAAACAGGTATAAAAGAGCCTTTGAAGGTTCTAGCGACCGGCCACAACAAATTCTTCACAGATGCATCCATTTCCTACATGAAGGAATCGTGGAAGGTCAATTAAGGCATAAGATCTTCAAAGTAACAGATAGAATCTTCGTAAGATGGATCGCCCCACCGGATGGTTTCATAAGGATCGACGTCGATGCTGTAGTAGATAAGCACAGGAACTCTGCAGTAGGAGGTGTGATTCGTGACAGCACAGGACATTGGATCTGCGGGTTCCAGCAGAATATTGGCTTTACATTTGGTTTAACAGCTGCGGAGATTCAAACTATACAAGTTGGTCTAAAACTTTGCAAATCTTTACATTTTGCTAACATTCAGTTATTCTCGGATTCAACGGAGGCTCTTCAATTGCTACTTCAACCGACTGGTCATTTCCATCCACTACAAGATGTGATTGAGGAAGTTAGGGAGTTCATTTATAGGGACTGGAACTTAGAGATTCATCATTCCCACAGAGAAGCTCTTCGATGCGCGGATTACTTGGCCAAAACGGCCCTGGACTCGAACAGTGATCTAACCCTTTTGGATTTCCCATCAGATTTCTGTTCGACACAAATGTTGGCTGATTTGAGCGAACATTTGGTTCCACTCTTTTGTAACTTAGCCTAGTTTTGGCTGTCTGCACTCCAGAGTTTTTTTCTGGTCATTGTAATTCAAAAAAAATAAATAACCAGCTACTCCCCCGCTCTTGATTCCTAAATTTATTCTTTTTTGGCTGAGCTGTTAATTCATAAATTTAAGAGTAAGTAGACGGATTTATTCTGATATTAAATATAAGATGTCAGGCTATCTTCATATTATTGTCTTCCAGATTTATAATCATTTTTTATACTCTCCCTGTTAATTGCATGGATGGTGTATATATTAAGAGAGTTTTTCTTCAGTTGATAGTTTCACATGCAAATTATTAAAATGGATACTTTAAAAAATCAATACATATGTTTTATAAATAATTGACTCAGTTAATTTCTGGAAAATTTACCTTGAAGTAACATGATCACTGTGGAAATTGGGAAACGCAATACATAATGTCCAAAAATACGTGAATGGTACTATTAAATGGAAATAAAAAAGGATTCATCATGGATAAACTGGTCTGTTTACAACATAGATTCAGACATTAATGCGAATGGATCTGGAAAGCCAGTTCAAAGATCTCAAATGCATTGAAGTTATACCTGCAAATGCTACAAATCTTTATTTATTAATTCATCACGTGCAAATCTTTAACTTGTTATTGCATACTATTTATTTGTGGCAGGACTTTTTTCTGTTTGTATTTTTTAGAAGCTTATGATAATTCTTCCTCAATTTTTTTTTTTAATTTCTATAAATTAATTATTTAGCTTACCGGCTAAAAATTTTGCGGAAATCTCAATATCGATCTTTTTCTCTGTAGGAGTGCTTGTCTCGAAACATCCACATCGAAAATAACTTTAAAAATGCTTGTTTTTAATATCCCTAGTATATCGCAACCTACCGTAAATAATGTGAACAAACACCTTTTAAATCATGACGCCCTAACATTAGGGGCAAGTTTGGTACAGAGGTGGGAAGGGAAAAAAAAAGACTAACAAATTCCCTTATTTGATGCCTAATCTTTTCAAGAACTCAAGTTTCTAAGCTCATTAATCTTCTTTCAAAGGTGAGAGACGAGATCTCAACAAAATTGGTGGTAACCCATATTTCTTTATAAGAAATAAAATCTAAAAAATAAATATACTCTTAAAAAAATTTCAATCAATAGGTACAAATTTTGATGACAAATAAGAAATTTTTTCATCATGTGATTCTTGTGCATCTAATTTTTTTTTTTCAGCATGTTTCAAAACGTTATTCAACAAATCTGGGAGGCTGAATCGGTGATCTAGAAAATCTTGGAGGCAACATGACAAAGAAAACTGTGGTTTTGATGGGTAGCTGAAATCTAGGAATTAATAGCTTATATTCAGGAATAAAAGACTAATGGCAATTTTATTTATCAATTTTCTTATTTATTTGATTTAATTTTTCGTATTTTAATACGTCTTTTCCTTTATCTTTGACACAAAATCAACCGAAATTTTTTTTTACGAAACAAATCTAAAAGAATAATCTTTTGATTTTAAAATATCAAAACTACATTTGATAACATCATACACTATATGGAGGAATAATGAATAACAGGATATTGGTGGGTTCGAAATAAACCCGAAAACTTAATATATAAAAGATTGAGCCAAAATTACATATCAAATCAGAAAACTTATATATGTTCCCTTGGCGATGCTCATCATAAACTTGTACAAGATTCGTCATGATTTTGATTGCACAAGAATTCTGCTATTTTTAAAATATCACAAATTTTGTCCATACTAGTTGTAACAATAAAAAAAAAAAAACTAAGCATAACAAAATGAATGAGCATCAAATCCCGTTTATTCTGCATCTGTAACTGTAGAAAGAAGAACCCGGTCTTCCCCACACGTGGCGCCTTCTGGGAATCTCAGCCAATACAGTCATCAACTTTCAACTCTACACAGGAATCGCAACGTCAAACGCCATTTATATCTCTTGATCCCCATACCAAAGCTCAGTCAACTTGCTCCGACATGGCAGAAACGGCAACTTTTGCCGAGATCATAGACTATGATGTTTTCAAGTACTATGCTCATGGGGAATGGAAGAAATCAACCTCGAGAAAATCAGTTCCCATCATCAATCCCACTACGAGGAAGACACACTTCAAGGTTCAAGGTGCTATTTGCTACCCTCACTCTTTAAACTTTAGCTTTTACAATCTCAAATTCTTATTGCCTTGATCTTGGAAGTGTTTCTATTCTATTTCAATTCCTGAAAAGTTAACCCATTTGCTGTTTTTACTGATTTTCACTTGTTTGCTTATTTATTTATTTGCATCTAGTTTTTATAATAGTAGCTTGCTCTGATCGAAATTCAAACAGCGTGCACACAGGAAGAGGTCAACCGGATCATAGAATCGGCAAAGACAGCGCAAAAATCGTGGGCGAAGACACCGCTATGGAAAAGAGCAGAGTTGCTTCATAAGGCAGCTGCAATGCTGAAGGAGCATAAAACGCCCATTGCCGAGTGTCTCGTCAAAGAGATTGCAAAGCCAGCTAAAGATGCCGTCAAAGAAGTACGTAGGATGAAAAGCTTTCATTAAATGCATAATTATTTTACGTCTTGTTTCTGATATTTTCTTCTTGGCATTGTAAATATTAAGTATAGCGGCATTTTGGAAAGTATTAATGGGGTTTTGAAGAGCGAAAGTTACTGGTTGATTTTATGTATTGCATGCTTTTAACATTTGGGGACTAAATATCCATATTCTATAAACCATGCTTTGCTTTTGATGTAGGTTGTCAGATCAGGTGATTTGCTGTCTTATTGTGCTGAAGAAGGGGTGAGAATTCTTGGAGAAGGGAAATTTCTGGTTTCTGATAGTTTTCCCGGCAATGAAAGGACCAAATACTGTCTCACTTCCAAGGTAATGGAACTACCCCTTTTGGGTGGTTCACGCCTCTTTAGACACGTAGGGCCCAAACATGTAGCATTCAGTTTTATATGTTTGTATACCAACAGCTTTTCATTTTAGTCTTAAATGCTTGCTTGCTCTTGGTTTCCATATTGCTATCCTACAATTTTACGTGGCATTCAGAGTTTAACATTAGCAAGAATGAAGCATTATGGTATTAAGATGATGGTTGTAATCAGGATTTGATCTATTATTTAGTCATACTCACTATAACTCTCTTCAACCATATCTGTCTATAGCATATGCTTATGCTTGTGACTGTAAATAATATATTCTTTTGGATACTTTATTTGCTGTATGCAGATTCCCCTAGGGGTTGTTTTAGCGATTCCTCCATTTAACTATCCTGTCAATCTCGCTGTTTCAAAAATTGGTCCTGCACTTATCGCTGGAAACTCCCTTGTACTTAAACCACCAACTCAGGTAAGCCACCGTACATGGAGCCCAGCATACTCTCATATTAGTTACTCCCTCCGATCCTAATTATAAGATAAAGTCGATTTTTTTTAGAGAAATTAAGGAAGCTAATTTAATTACTTTAGAGTGTTTATATTTTTATTTTTTTCTCCAAACTAATTAATTTGACTAATAAACTAATATATAGTCTAAAGATACTAAAAATATAAACACTCTAAAGTAATTTAATTGGCTTCCTTAATTTATCCAAAAAAGTCAACTTTATCTTATAATTAGGACCGGAGAGAGTATTTCACAAGTGTGCTGCACATTTTTCTTTTTAAGTCGATCACCATATGTATTTAATAAGTCATACAAGTTTCCCAACCCTATGTCTATTTTCGTAGGGTGCCGTTGCTGCTCTTCACATGGTGCATTGCTTTCATTTGGCGGGTTTACCCAAAGGGGTCATTAGCTGTGTGACAGGAAAGGGCCCTGAGATAGGTGACTTTCTTACAATGCATCCAGGGGTGAACTGCATAAGGTAACTCTTTAGTCATCTTATGATTAAGTTTCTTACGTATTATGAATGATTTTGTCCCTTTTAGTTTTTTATCTGATGATTCATGTGATTTCCTAGTAGCAACTGTGGTTCCAACAGAGGTTTAGGCATCTTAAACCGTCATGAGCATATTTACATCACTGAATATGTTTTGGATGTCACTGCAAGAGGTATATTCTGCCACCACCTAATTCACATTAATCTACAGTTTCACTGGTGGAGACCCTGGAATTGCAATCTCAAAGAAGGCGGGAATGATTCCTCTCCAAATGGAGCTGGGGGGGAAAGACGCATGCATTGTTCTTGAAGATGCTGATTTGGATTTGGCAGCTGCTAACATTTTAAAAGGAGGCTTCTCTTACAGGTGAGGAGTGTGTAGAACTTCTGCAAAAAGAACACAACATAGATTTGATCTCTCTTGATGTTTGTACGAGATTTCATGTTTGATGATGGGATCTTTTTTATATATATGATGCAATCTTCTCATTACGGCTGCATTGGACTTGGCTCCCATGACATAAATGTTCCTAACTCATTTTCTGAAACTAAAAATTTATGTCAGTGGCCAAAGATGCACTGCTGTGAAGGTTGTTTTGGTTATGGAATCTGTCGCAGACACTCTGGTTGAGAAAGTCAATACTGAAGTTGCAAAATTAACTGTTGGACCTCCTGAGGATGACTGTGATATCACTCCAGTTGTCACAGTGTCCTCTGCTAACTTTATTGAAGGGTTGGTATGGGACGCTACGATGAAAGGAGCAACACTCTGTCAGAAGTACAGAAGGGAAGGGAATCTCATATGGCCGTTGCTGTTGGATAATGTTCGTCCAGATATGAGGATAGCATGGGAGGAGTCATTTGGTCCAGTTGTGCCTGTTGTTAGAATAAGTTCTGTTGATGAAGGAATCAACCATTGTAATGCCAGCAATTTTGGCCTTCAGGTAGGGCATCTTAAAATATAATACAGATACGTATATTATTTTGAGTCATTGATTTCTCAAGAAAGGGTTGAACTTTTGTATTTATTTGTGTGTTTGAATTAGCTTTTGGAGAATAGCTTTTATGATTTACGAGGCAAGTATGTGATAGAAGTTTTGTTTCGATTTACGGAAAAAAACTTTTAAAACCACGGTTTGGAGGTTACCCATATTTTTATTTGCACGTATTAGTTCCCTTTACGCCCATTATCTTGTTAGACCTGAACTTTGAGGAAGAAGTAAGATGCCCTTGTGATTTGCACATATTAGTTCCCTTTACAATCATTTGTGCAATATAATGCAGGGCTGTGTCTTCACAAGAGACATAAACAAAGCAATGATGATAAGCGATGCAATGGAGACAGGAACGGTTCAAATTAATTCAGCACCAGCTCGGGGACCAGATCATTTTCCTTTTCAGGTGCAATGTTCTCATTCATCTTGCTAAAATTGGGATCAGTTCTATAGATTGTAATCATAATTGATATATCTCAATCTTGAACAAATTCAGAGGTTTCTAACTAAGCACCATTTTTGGATACAGTCGCTAATCATTCATTAAAATATCAATATATATAGATATATATCATCCGGTCATCCTAGAACAAAAATAGCCCATGCAGAGTCAGCAACATTTTTTGTCTCCATAATATTGGATCTCTTCTATATTCACCATCTAAACATGTAAACAATGATTTGTGGCAGGGTCTGAAAGACAGTGGAATTGGTTCGCAAGGAGTCACTAACAGCATTAACATGATGACCAAGATTAAGAGTACGGTAATCAACTTGCCTGCCTCTTCTTATGCCATGGGATGAGATCGATGCCTTCCCCAACAATGCTATTATCAATTTATCACCAAGAGAGGAGGTGCTTTGCTTAGCCTTATTATGACTTTGTTTGACGAGTTTGATTGCACTCGTAGCTACTTGAGATTTGGGTCTCAAGACGGAAAATTTTAGCTTCTTCTTATGCATTGATAGAAGATGAAGCATCATGAAATTAGGACTGGTGGTTCATGGCATTACAATAATACATACAGTGGTTTTGATTTTTTCGTATGTGTTCTTTTTTATTATTATTATTTAAAGGGAAGGCATCAAGGGTTTGGAATTAGGACCGAAATGTATTCCTTAGGTCTCTCACTGACCATGAATCTTAGATTCATGTCACTAGACTATAGGATTATTAATAACTCATTTTGTAATTTAAAATAAGTCATCCTTTACCATTTGATATTAAAAATTAAATGGATATATATATATATATATATATATATATTAGAAAACATGCGGCCGTGAGGAATTCAAGTTGATTTCCTGAGATTGATCTCACTCACATTGTAGAGAACATGCGAGGGGATGATTTCTCCCTCCACCCTTCGATGATCAAAATATTCTTTAAGAAGCTAGGGCAGTTGCTCTTTAATTGATTGAGAGAGTGTGTAGCGATCATTCTCTGGCTTTTTTTTTTTTTTTTTATTTGATGAAGTGTTTCTTCTCTCAAGACTTAAAATATAAAAGGTGTGTGGTGATGTTCATCATGTACAACATCTTTAATAGGCAAATAACTTTTTGCCTCCTGTGTCTTTTTTTTTTTTTAATAGTAAAAGATATTCTTCAAACACATCAGAAGCTATCCTCCTGAGTTAACATACAATCTTATCCTATTTACATCAGTAATTAAAAAGGTGGTAATAGCATCAGGAGGCGAATTTTGTGACATGAAGATCAATCGCCATCTTCCAAGCTTCTTTTGCCATAGCGTCTGTAACTGTGTTAACATCCCGAGTGCAATGTGAAATTTCCATTTCCCAATCTCTATCCAACAGTGTTTGAACCTCCACAATAAACTGAAAATCAGGGTATTCCCGAGATACCTTGCCCTAAATTAGATCTATTACTTCATTACAATCAGACTCAATCATGATTTGTATGTATCTTCTATCCCATGCAAATTTAAATTCCCACAAAACATCCTAAGCTTTCACAGATACCTGTGTCTTTTTTAACATGCATCTTACTCATACTTCATGGTCGAGCTCTTTTTTAAAAAAATGTGTAAAGTAAAATCGGTGTCAATAATAGAATAACCAAAAAAGAACAATGCTGTCTTGTTTTTATGATGTCGTATATTATTAAATTAATTAACGAATGATCTTAGATAATTATAATATTAAAATAGTACAAGACTACCGTATAATCTAAATAAATGAATATTTAGAGAAAATAATCTTGAAAATAAAATTTAATTTTAGGGACTAAAGATTTTGTTTATTGACTATAATGACAAAAGTACATGTACTTTGAAATGTTGGCTGTGGCTAGCGTTTTCCCCGCACCGTGCCATCACAAAATTGCAGATATGCCCTCCTTTTTTGACTTTATTATGTAAAGATTACACGTTTTCTTGCACTTTTCTTTATCAGCCTTAAATGTGTCCGCGCTTTTCTGCGGTGAAGTCAACACCAACAGAAAACGCTAATCAGTGTTCAGTGATGATCACCACTCTCTGATCAGGTATTTTTTATATATAAACAATGGTTATGAGATGTGACTGTTTGGCAATTACCCAAATTTAAGTTTGAACATAAACCGAGGAAAAACTCATCTTACACATTTATCTCTTAAATCATAAAAACTACTCTTAAAAGCTAATCCAAACACACACTAAGAACCTTAAATCAGTGGTCTAGAATTAAGTATTTCCTATAAAACAAATTGTGAATTGTTTATTAAGTTCCGTCATTTTTTTATCAATTTTTAATAATAAACCTAATTTAAGATTTTATAATTTCAAAGTTCATTTTCTATCATTTTTCCTTAAAAACATATGTGTGTTGGGTTTTGGAGGTCATGTTTTTTCAATAGTGAGCAAAATGACAGTTTTTTCCTTTACAGTGATATGATAGATATATCAAATTTTTAGGCATATATGACTTGAAGGAATTTATAGAGGAAGTTGTGGATTTTATACTCCAAGTAGCGAAAATAATAATAATATTATTACTCATTTCATGCCATACATATATTTTCTTTGCACATATATTCAACGTAAGTTGAGCATTTTGAACAACCGATATTTTATTTTTAGTGTGGCTAAGATCAACGGAGGAGATCAAATGGAATTTTTTGTGGAGCCTGGATCTTTCAAAGTTGATGGTGGTGTGTGTGTGAACTGTGAAGTGGGATTTTTTGTTTTTGTTTTTAACCTATACGGCGATGTGTGAAGTGTGTGGAAGCTGTGAGGTGGGGGAAAAGCTCAGCAAGACAATTTTAAGAGACTAGCAATTTTCAATTTTGACCGATTCATGCAATTTCTCGTGGAAGAAGATAATGCGAAAAAGTTCAAAGTCTATCACATGCAAGCGTATCAATCGAGGGGCTAAAAGAAACAGTTATCATGTGGACTCAAATAAATATACAAGGGAGAATTATTGTGAGTTATCAAGGAAGGGTCTTAATAATTTAGAAAAGTTTTAATGACGATTGAGACTTATTATTAAAATTTTTTGATAATTAAATATTTTTCTTAAAACCGCGTGGCAACTCTCGCTAACTTATACCATGACATAAATATGCTCAAAAGTCATGTTTATTGATTATTGGTGCAAAAAAAAAAAAAGAAAGAAAGAAGGTAACAAAACGAAGACAACATATACCCCTTTCATTTTAAATTTGTAAATGAGTGTTGTCCAAAATATAAACTCTATTTTTTGCAGCGTTTTTAGACTCAGACTGCACCAGCCGGTCTGACCATGAAATCGTCGGACCGGTGGTCCGACCAGTCCGGTTTGGTTATTAACCCTGGTTCGACCGGGTTTCATGCGATTTGACCGGTTTTTAAGATTTTTTTAATATTTTATTCAAATTTTCATATAAATAATTCCAAAATCTTCATTTCCTCACCGATTTAGTCCTGGTTTAACACCAGTTTGACTCCGATCTGACCCACTAACCATTGACCCAATATCTAAACCGGTTCAGTGACCGGTCTGGATTTCAGAACCTTAATTTTTTGTTTATCAAAACAGTTATTGTGTTTTTCTAACTTTGATTTTTATTGTCGTGCTTGTTTATAATAGCGCTTGAAACCTTCAAAAATAACTTTTCAATCATAATTTACAGTATATAAGGTAAAAATGTGAAAAGAGATTTGTCTTAGCTTGCATAAATAAACACTTTCGAAATGTCCAAACAGTACATGTTTGGGATCACTTTTATTCTTTAATATTTATCTTCTTCACAAATAAAGACAATCAGAGTTGGCAAAAAGGAAATACATTTATTTGAATATTGATTATTTTTAATTAATTTTAAATATTTTACTAATCAACATAAATTAGTTCTTTAGAACTTATAACAAGGATAGAGTATATCATCATAGTAAACTAAATACAAATCAAGAGCAAATTGTAGCTACTATTTTGGAGTAACAGATGATAAATGATAAAATCAGAGTCTAAATTTCACTTAGCGAGCAACCTCGACACAACACAAATCGATCAAATTACATTATAGATATATCTTGAAGTTTTTCTTATTCATAATATACAATTTTGATGCCCTATATTGATATTCATTGGCGGGTTAAAATTCAGGGCCAACGCATATACTCGAACGTTGTATATTCAAGTTATTGACTGTGAAGCAAGACTATGAGAAATGTGGTGGATCCAACTCTTGCCGTGGGAGAAGGCAATAGGCATTATTCCCTGTGATCAAATTGGCGGAAGAAATTGGAGAAATCATATGGGTCTAGACAAAATTAGGTTTATTACTTATTCCATCTGGCCTTTTAACTTCATCAGGAGAGAATGTGACACGAGGTTAATATAGAGTTGATCTAGCGGTGTAAGACCCAATTAAATCCCCCTGGTTCTTAAGTCGATTTTCATAAGAGACATTTATATTGGGAGGGGCAACCACGAACTCCAGACCCGATACCGGATGACAATATTTAAAAAAAAAAAATGTGATAGGAGAAATATGCTATATGGAAATTGGAATGTGGAGATACACTCCACATGTAGAAAAAACACTGTATGTGCTAACTTTTTGGCTTATGGAGATACACTCCACATGTAGAAAAATCACAAGAGTCGGTGTTGGTTCTGAATATCCAAACGACTGCTTAGGCGTGCTTTTAGATGATAAACAATACATTTGTTAAGTTTTATGTGGTTTTAGTTAAGAGCATGTTGCATGGTTCTAGGAAAACAACTATGCATGCAATAATAAACTGATTCAAAGGGCATATGCTATATTGTAGTGACATAGATACCAATCATTACGGTGAAAACAAGCCCAACTTTGGCTTGTCCTGTAATAAGTGAGTTTGTGTCTGGCCTGTGGACGGTCATATATCTTTTTTCAGCATAAGCTTCACATATACAGAGGTTGATCTAATCTGAAACTTATTACAGATCATGCATTTTTAAAAACTTCAAATAGGCCAACAAGCTAAAATGCTACACAGGTTAACCATAGGCTTTTGCCTGAAAAGAGGCAGACCTTCAAAAGGGCCCTTTTAAACATGGAAATAGACCTTAATTAAATGAATTAATTCAAGTTATGAAAAATCAATCCAAATTATCCAAAATACATAATAAATATAGCATATAAATATTGTGTATGAGATATAAATATAATTTTATTTTTAATGTATAAATATGTTAGGCTTGAAGGCTTACAAGCTAAGCTTTAACAGTTCACAAAATTTGATTGACCTCTTTAAATAAGATTTGTCTTGACCTTTTTTACAAATAGGCTAAGCCACGACCTCGTAACAAATTATTTAACCTATTTTCACCTCTACCAATCAATCATGAAGTTATGATAGAGCCTAACTACCTCAATTTTCTTGGGTCATGACTTACGCCCGTCCATCATGACCATGTAATGATTAACTATTGTTTTATTTTTCACCTGGCCTTGACATTTTTTCAATAGGAGAAAAAAGTATAAGAAACATGTCACAACAATAATACTGCATCTAATTTTTAATATAAGATATTATTTATAATGTAATTTATATTATGAATGAGATTTTATATTAAATACTATATGTATAATAATTTTCCCCCCGATGTATATGCATAGTTTAGTACATTGCATATAATTTGAAGAATACAAACTAGGGCGTTGAGCTCATAAATGGGGTATCCTATCATAGATTTCACGTTGATGATTTATATTTTTTTTATCCGATCAAGTGTATAATCCCTTAATGAGTTTCCGTTTCTTCCGACAACCATGTTTTTTGATATTTAAATTTGTACTCTCTTTCTTATATAGTGAGATCGATTAACACGTCAACAAGCAACTTGTTGGTAACATTTTAATATGAAATGAATATACTCACAGCCAGATATATAGTATTATGACTATCCATATATAAATATATATAATAAAAAATGTAAAAAACTATAATCATCTAGTCCTAATGTAAGACATAGTTAGAGTGGATTCTGGTAATTAATGTAGCATATTTTTTTATTTTATCTCTCATATTTATATATTTTTTAAATTAATTTGCCCTTTTTATTAATTGAAGGGGTAGGCATTGACAGTTTGATTTTACAAGTGGGTTCAAACCCGTGACCTCCTACTTTTTAGGAAGTTTACATGAAGCCATGCTATAAGGTTGTTGGCAATTTGCCTAATTTTTAAACTAATGTGTATAGACTAATGTTACATAAGAGTATTTAGAAGATATTATATCACATATTTTTTAATCAATTAAGTAATTAATAATATATTCAAATATGATAAATAAATCTTATTACGGTTAAAAAGAGAACTATTTATAAGCTACTGTATGCGTCCCTGCTTGAGATTTTGTCAACACATACTAATCCACAAAGTAATTCATAGTTGGATACTCTGACGCAACGACTCCCATTACCATTACACGTTTCTCATACCTCATCACACAAAAAAATCGTAAAATACTTATGATGAGATTCTTTGAATTAACCACAGTGAAAATTGGTACATTATTAGCAAACCAAATTAAATTACCCTGACATTCTAATCGAACAGTCATGTCCCTTAAACCGAATTCATTAGATTCCGCGTTAGGATATTTACGATCTGCAACATTTTTAATGCCATATATCCAAAAAAAAAAAAAAAAATGTACAGATCCGACAACGTGAGTCGCGTGTCTGTATCATGCACAATAATCGGAATCCAGAATTACAACGTTAAATGCTGACAATTATATTAACACTTTAATTTATTGCCATCGTTATTATTGGTTTTAAATATAAGATAAAGTTAATTTTTCTAGAGAGATTAAGAAAATTAAATAAGTTACTTAATCATATCATATGTTGTGTATTCTTAGATTATACTCCCTCCGATCCTAATTATAAGATAAAGTTGACTTTTTTTGGAGAAATTAAAGAAGCCAATTAAATTATTTTAGAGTATTTATATTTTTATTTTTTTCTCCAAACTAATTAATTTGACTAATAAACTAATATATAATCTAAGGATACTAAAAATATAAACATTCTAAAGTAATTTAAATGACTTCCTTAATTTCTCCAAAAAAGTCAACTTTATCTTATAATTAGGACCGGATGGAGTATATTATTTTATTAGTCAAACTAACTAGTTTGGAGAAAAAAATAAAAATAAAATACTCTAAAGTAATTTAATTTACTTCTTTAATCTCTCCAAAAAAATTAATTTAGTCTAATATTTATGACCGAAGGGAGTATTTACTAATTAATTAAAATGGTTGGGTTTAAATACGCAAAGAATGGCCATAAATTTCAAAGGAAAGGTCTATTTTACGGGAAATGATTTTTTTTTTTTTTTTGCCAACTTTACGGAAAAGGAATGCATCAACCATATTTGGCATAAAAAAATATCAATTCATATTATTTTCCGATAATATTTATACATCATGAACTTGTAATGCAAATGAACCATGCCATACAAAGTATCTATGAAAAATATGTACATGTTCATAGTTCTAATTGAAATCCAATCTATATCTTTCCAGAAATGCAATGTCACAATAGGAAGAAAATAAAATCGTCCGAGTCCAACAATTTTTCCCTTTTTCAGGGACAAAGATCCAACTATTCAACATTGCCTTACGTAGTAGGGACCGAACGCGCCTTTTCGCAAAGATCGTACTTGATGATTTTATTAATAATTATTACGGGTTCAAAAAATCAAACAATATTTATCATGCAGTTTATTCATTTAATTGTTTTTTTTCCTAAATGAAAAAAGCTATCAGGGAAATAAAATAAATTTCTTACCATATATTAAAAAATGCATATGGGCGAGAAAATGAGAAATGAAAACCCCGGGGGCCCGGATGGGCAAGGCAAGAAGATCCAAAAAGCGGATTCGAAGCCCCAAATTTAACTCGAATTCACGAACCCGCGAGAAGTCCGAGCGGAGTTCCGCTGGATTCTCTTTTTAAAAGCGCTCAAAAGAAATTGCTCAGGAAAGAAGAACAGCTAAAGTGGAAAAAATTTAATTCCTTTTTGTATATATATTGCAGTAATTGGCACAAGCGACTTTCATCCTCAAGAATTTTTCTGAAATTCTCACTTTACTTCTCTCTCTCCACACCCCTCCCTCCCCTCTCAGAGGAAGAAAATAAAAAACCCTAATCTTTTTTATTTTTAGCTGAGAAATTCACCCATTTCCTCACTGGTCTTGAATCCACTGTCTGTCTTCGATTCGAGCGTTTCTAGGGCTTCAATGGAGTGAACCCACGGAAATTACTGGAGGTTTGTCGAAGATCTAGAGGTAGAGATTCGCACGCAGCGCCAATGACGTCCGCTGATAAGGAGCTCGAAGAGCAGCTTCTCGAAGCTGGAAACAAGCTACTTGATCCTCCGTCGTCTGTTGATGAGCTCCTCTCTCTTCTTGATGTAAGCATGCTTTTCCTCATTATTTTTAATTTCAACCTTCAATTCCATTCCTCCAATGTCTGCCCTCCCTGTTCAGCTTCTACTTGTGTTTTGTGGAGTTGTTCCAGGCGGCCACTTCTATGGGCTCTTGGTTTATCGAGGCCTGGGGTCTATAGCAGTTGGCGCTATTGAAGCTTGTTTTTGCCGTTGGTTCTGTTGGTCCATTCCCTCATTGCATGTGGCTAACATGCTTATTCTTGCCCTATTGTTAGTTTTTCAGGAAAATCATTTTTTTTTAATAAAATCTTGGGTTGTACCTTCATAGCACTCGTTTGTAATTTGTAATATATGATAAGTCAAGTGGAGCACTGCAATCGTAGGCCAGCAGCTGAATTTGTTTTGCTATGGCATTCTAACGTGGATTTGGTAGAAAACACTAGTTCCTGGAAGGAGCAATACGAACTTATTCCACTGCTTTTTTCAGGCGTTTACAACCATGTGAGACCACTTATGGAATTTATTAAGCTAGCATAAATGTTCTTCGATACAATCATATTTAGGCCATTTTCTTCCAAAAGATAAATAGATGTTATTGGAGATTCATGGTGGTAACGTTGTTTTTCAATATGCCTATATTATATTTCAGGATATCGGATGAGTTCTAATTTCACAACCCTTAATTACTTACTGCTTAAGAGAATACATATGGTTTCAGATGCCTGAACTTATGCAAGCCCCTTTATTGCTATTCTAACCCGTAAGGATTTGGAACCTGAGATGGAAGAGGACTAGTAGGGATTAACATTGTGATGGCCCATCTGTAATATTAAGTTCATTAGTGATTAATTGGGATCCATTTCCATATTTATATCGGATTAGTTATGATTTTATAACCCTTAATTACTTCCTGTTTAAGAGAATACATATGATTTCAGATGCCTGACCTTATGCCAGTCCCATTATTGCTGCAAATTCTAACCCGTAAGGATTTGGAAACCTGAGATGGAGGAGGACTAGTAAGGATTGACATTGTGATGCCCCATCTGTAATATTAAATTCATTAGTGAGTAATTGGGATCCATTTCCATATTTATGTCTGAAGAAGTGACAAATACGTTATCTATCTTGTCACTTCACATTAAATGTTAAATAGTTTTCTTGGTGTTCAAATGTTAAATAGTTAAGCCAAAAGAAGAAAATAGTTCAAACGGAAATGTGGGTAAGATTATTCGTTGCATTTCCTTCAATTTTCTATAATCCTCGTTTGGATAGAGTTGTCTTTGTAGATTTTATTAATTCTATGCATTACAAACTTGTGTGTAAGAGAAGTATTTTTTGAATTTCCATACCAATTAGCAACAGTTATTAGCTTAGCAGTTTGCGAAATCTGTCAAGTATCTGAAGTTGGATTCTTTATCATTTTTATCTTGAAAATTTAAATTAAAAGCGCTGTTGTGAAGTTAATGTAATCTTTGTTGGAGGATATGAATATGTTAAAAAATATACTTCAAATTTGTGCTTACCTTAAAGGGTGAGCATGAGTTAGATCTGACGCAATCCTGTGTTTTCATATTACAGCGAGTTGAGAGTTGCTTATCAAAGGTTGAGCAGTCCCCTTCCAAATCTATGCAAAATGCTCTCTCTCCATCATTGAAAGCATTGGTTGCTGACAAACTACTGAGGCATTCAGATGTTGATGTAAAAGTTGCAGTTGCCTCTTGCATCAGCGAGATCACAAGAATTACAGCTCCAGAGGCGCCTTATGATGATGATCAGATGAAGGTATGTGCTTCTTCCATTATAAATTTTATGGATTCGATCACTATTTTGTTACTACTTCCACTGTGAAAGTTTTCATATGCCTTTTATTTGTAGGAGGTCTTTCAATTGATTGTATCTTCATTTGAAAATCTACTTGATAAGTCAAGCCCATCATATAAAAAGAGGGCCTCAATTGTTGAAACTGTTGCGAAGGTCAGGTCATGTGTAGTAATGCTGGATCTTGAATGTGATGCCTTGATCGTGGAGATGTTTAAGCATTTCTTTAAGGCTGTAAGGTAAGGACTATTGTGTCTTCATGCAGAATGGTGCTTTTTCAGTGCATTTTTTCATGTCATGCTTTGCCCAATGTGTGTCGACTGAAAACCTTGATCTTTGGGAGGTCTATGATTTAGAGTAGATTCGTGCAAACAGCCAGTGCATTGCTTTTAAATCATGATTTGTCTCTTTATGACTTATGAGAGAGAATACTTGTAGTGATATATGCATAAAATTAGGAATATCGTGTGATGCTAGCATCATCCCTTGTTCTATGTGAAGGATTAAAATCCATTTGATTCTTATGATAACTTAATGTTATTCCCTAGGCTTATGGTCCTTTTGTTTTAATATACTACCTCTGGTAAGATCTAGTTGCACTACAAACTCACTACAAACTAGATCTTTTTATTAATGAACGGAGGTAGTATTTCTTAAATAGTCAGATATCGGCATGCATTGCACACTTGGTCTTTTTACTTTTTGCATAAACGATATTGAAGCATAAACAGTCTGCTGAATTATTGCAGCAGTGATTATAAGACGTGCTTTAGGCATCCACGCCAACCTGTCGCAGAACATGGTAGATATTGCCTTTCTATTGTTAAAATCAATCAGTGCTAGTAGCCCAGAGATGAGTGGAAACTTGTTCAGTTTACGATAAAAAATAGTATATATGTTACATTATTCGATTGTTAGTGGTTTGTCCTTGATGAATCGGGGTCTTGTGCAACCTTGTGACTATAATGCATCTTTATGTGGTTGCATTCTTCCTTATCTTACTTTTGCTGTGTAAAAAGAATCACTTAATTCATCTGGAGATATCTCTAATGTATGAACGTGGTTGTGATGGCTTTATTTGAAAATTTCAGGGAACATCACCCAGAAAGTGTTTTTTCATCCATGGAGATTATTATGACCCTTGTTATAGAGGAAAGTGAAGAGATATCTCTGGACTTGCTTGCTCCAATCTTGGCCAGTGTGAAGAAGGACGAGGTTGGTACTAGAAACTTTAGATCTCATTCCTTGGGTGGGTAATTATTTTGCTACTGAACTTTTTGTTACTTATGTGGTTCAGGGGGTTCTGCCACTGGCTAAAAAGCTGGGGGAGAGAGTCCTTGAAAGTTGTGCAACCAAGCTTAGACCATACTTAGCGCAAGCAGTGAAAACCCTGGGTATCTCTTTGAATGATTATAGTAAGGTTCTCGCTACAATATGCCAAGAGACACCTGGTAGCGTGGAGCAAAATGATGTATGTACTGGTGAACATGTTGTAAGCTTTCTATTGGTTTCATGTAAAGTAACAGTTAATTGGCTTTAAGTACTTCTTATGACATGAAATATTCATTTTGGTTCGACTGCTTTCCATCTTCAGGCAGATGAGAGCAAATCAGCCAAAGAACCATTGGAGGAATCAACTCAGGTATATAATTATTTTGTTCTGGATTTTATCCCTTTTCCACACCTTCCACATTGTATGAAGGCATTCATTTCATTTGATCAGGTGGTTAAAGAGGATTCAGGAGAAGCTCCACCTCCTCAAGAAGTTAATGCTGTTGAAGAGAAATCTTCTAAGTCAGTCATGAGCAATGGCACTGCACAGACTGGGGAAGATAACTCTTTGGTTGATGCCAAGTCTGTGGAGAAGCAAGATGGTGCTGACCCTTCTGATCAATTGAAGGGCATCAATGAATCAGGTGACGAGGAGTGCAATAATTTGGACGCTGATAAGGTTGACAAAAATGAACAAAAGCCCGAACAAACCTCTGAGAAGAAGGGAAGGACATCTAATTCAGAAAAGGCAGAACCTTCTGAGGGTCACACTGTAGCTATTGAGAAGGAAGATGAGAAACTGCCTGACTCTGATCCTCAAAGCAGGGACATTCAGAGCTCACCTAAAAGTGATCATTCTGCTGAGGCAGCTGGACGCCCAGAGAATGATGTAGAGACTGATGTTCATGTTTCATCACCCAAGGCAGTTGAGGATGAACCTGAAGTTGTTGCTTCTCCACCTACTGAGAGTCTTCCGGATGAAAATCGTTCGAAGAAATTTGGGCGATCAAAGAAGAAGGGTAGCTCTGTCAAAGGAGGGGCAGAACCTACTGAGGATGATTCCAAAAAGGTGTCTGCTGAAACTAGTGATACTGAAGCAAAGCCTGCCACACGCTCAGCAAAAAAGACGTCTGGTGGGAGATCTGACCGGAAGAAAACTACTGTGGTAGATTCAGCCAAAAAAGGAAGTCAGGCTGCAAGTGATCAAGATGTGAAAAAGATCTCTGCTAAGAAGGTAGATGAAAGTGACAAGAGTGGTGGTGGATCCTCTGCTAGGCAGTTGGAGGACAGGAAAAAGAGGAAACGGGGAAAAATTACTTCTGATGCTGTTTTATCAAAATCCGGTAAAGATGTGGATAAGGTATGTCTGGGTATGTCACAGGACAGAGCCTGTTTCTTTGCTGGGATTTTTTATCTAATCAATCATTAGTCAATGTCTAAGAAAGTTGTTGAAAGCCTCATTGTTAGTAGTGCAATTTATCTTGGGCTCCTTGCATTTGCATGAGCCTCCGCTCTAGTTACAACATGATCCTTGTTTAATGAAATGATTAATGGAATCGTCCCAAATTATGTAGGAAATTTTGTCTTTGCCTAAGTCAGGGGCAAGATCTACAAAAGATGAAGAACAGCCAGAGGAGATTGCAAAGTCAAACTCGAAGAGAAAACGAACTCCTGGAAAAGAAAATGTATGCATCTCTTTCCCCTCAAGTTATAAACTACATCTGCATTTGTAATGGCACCTTATGTTTTGGAAAAGTCTCTACTCTTTACAAGACAAATATACTGGCTGCTTGCTGCTGGGTCAAATCTGATGCAACCTGTTTTCAAAGTATAGTTGATGTGAATTGTCATTAATAGAGGTCAAGTTTCCTTGTGCGTTTTCACTGTCTTCTGTTTTTTATATTTTGTGCCATTCTCTTTATTGCTCTAGTATTACTGTAAGTGACTGATTATCTGCCAATATTCATAATTTTTTTGCTCAGAATTTTATGCTTCTCCTTGTTAATTTAAAATATCCAGTTTCTTCTCAGTTTGATATTTGATCAACTGGTTTACAGGCATCTGATACCAAGGAACATGGTGAAGAACTTGTTGGTTTACGGGTTGAAGTTTATTGGCCAAAGGATCGTATGTAAGTTCCTGCTGTTTCAAATGCTATCACTGAATATTTTGGTTGGGCATGGAGTCTTTTATGCTGCTTTGGATTAACTTGTTATCTTTATTCTCTGATTACACAGTTGTGTTTGCTAGGTCACTGGGTCACCTTTTCTTGTATCTTCAATTTAAAATGTTACCTTGTGCATCTATTATGCAATTTTTTTCATTACATTTTGTGTATATTCCAAGTTCTATAGGTTATGAGTGTTAGTTGTCTTGACTTTTATGTTTAATCTATCATCTTCTGTGACACTTGAATTGAGTTAGTGTACACATTTTCCCCAGGTATTCTCATTCAATCATATACGTATTCTGTTATTCTCATGTTGCATTTTTTGTTTACTGCGGGGTATATATGTTTTCCCCCTTGTCTTTGACACCGTAATTTTTTGCAGGTATTATAAAGGTGTTATCAATTCTTTTGATCCTGCCAGAAAGAAGCACAAGGTGATTTCTCGTTTGTAATCATCTCTCAGCACTACCCCTCTTTTCCAAAAAAGAAAAAAAGGAATGAAAACATAAAGGAAAAGCTCCCCAAACTAGAATTCTCTTGCCCTTCCTTTTATCCATTTTCAATTTCAATTGACCAGCAGACTTGCCAAAAGAATTAGTTTTCAATCTCACCAGTGTACTCGTATGTGCTCACAGTATCCTGACATGATTGTAGGTTGTGTATGATGATGGTGATTTAGAAATATTAAATCTTAGTAGGGAGAAATGGAATCGTCTTGAAGATGAACCTGGTTCTGATAAGGTGTGTATTTGCTTTGGTTTTTTTTAATAGTATAAAACTTTGTAATGTCTATGTTGATGAGAATCGCTCCTGTTAACAGGAAGAGGGTAGCGATCAACCAAGTCCTGATGCTTCCCCCAATACGTATGTCTTGCTTATTTTTTATCATTTGTTATTAAATTTGCTAGATAAAGTTTCGTAATGTGTCCTTTCTTTGATTGGATATTTTGTTTGGGTTTCTGAACGGAAAACACAAATTTTACAATATAACTTCAACTTGCTGGTCTGAGCAAATTCTTAGTGGATGGGAACGCAGGTAGAAGGCCATACCAGGGCCAATTGAGCCCCCCCCCCCCCCCCCCCCCCCAAAAAAAAAAAAAACCAATAAAAAAAAAATGTCACCTGATTGCCCTTGGCACAAGTCATTGGACATTATCTTGGTGATAATGTATTGCCGTGAATGAAGAGATTACATTAATATCGTGTTCCTCTAACCTCGCTCAAGTAAAAGTAAAATGTTGTTCTGCTGTTTGTGATGCGATTCTGAAAACTGCAGAAATCATTTCCTTTATCTGGGTTAGGTTTTTGGAAGTGATTTTCCTATGTGTGAGATAAGTATGTGAGAAGCAGGGTTATTGAACCCAGACCGGACTGGCCGGTCCGGCCTGGAAACCGGCGAACCGGTCCGGGTTCGTATTTTAAAAAAGAATTTTTTTTTTTTTTTTTTCCTTTAGAATTTCATACTATAAGTTTAAAATTTTCAATTTCTCACCGGTTTGGCCCCGGTCTGACCCACTGACCCTTAACCCAATACCCCGACCGATTCACCGACCGATTCAATGCCCGGTCCGAGTTTTAATACCTTGGTGAGAAGAGTCTCATCTCAGCTAGCATGTAAGGTGTGTCTGAGGAGCTAATCTTGATCAATGTTTCTTCAATTCTATTGGTCACCGTACACTGCTATAATATCTTGTTCCTCTAGGGTAATAATAAATTTATTAGATGTCTTATTAATACATGGCTGTATTTATTGTTTCTCCTTGATCTTTTTAGAAGACATGTTGCTTTATCTAGTTGCACTCTTGCCCTCAGTTTTAGTTGTGTTTTCTTATGCATTCTCATTGTTTGATCATATATTAGGCCCCCTAGGAAGAAAGGGAAGGCAAATGCTGATGACTCAATTCAGCGAGCAAAGGAGGATTCTTCAAAAAGGTTTGTGAACATCATAAATCAATTTCTTTCTGATCTGTTGATTATATCTGAATGTGAATCTTAATTTCTAGTAGTGGAGGAGCCAAATCCGGCAAATCAAAGGGCACATCCACAAAATCTGGCTTGAAGTCCAAGGTCGACAGCAAATCCAAAATTTCCAAGACTCTTGGCAAGTCTGATGAGGAAGTTGCTAAAAGTTCCAAGGACAACACTCCCAAGAGTGGTAGTAGTAAATCTGTGGAAACTGCAGCCAAGACGTCTAACAAATCAAAGAACACAGATTCTACCAATAAAAAGAGCAAATCAAAGGATGAAGATGTTAGCGCCTCAAAACCCTCTGCTAAGGCCAAGCAAGAAACTCCGAAAACAGGAAGGTCCAAGCAAGAAACATCTAGCACTGTTTCTGCCTCAAAGGGCAAAACTTCAAAGAGTGGTGGTAAGTCTAATATTAATGGCAGTGGAAAGATGAAGTCTGGTTCATTGAAGGCAAAAGAACCTGAGAAAGAGAACTCAGTTGATTCAATCGAAGAGGTAGAAGATCCGAAGGGTAAGTCAGCAAGTTCCGCCAAGGCGCAAGTAAGCGAGGGCAGGTCTGGAAAGAAGCGTCGAAGAGGCTAGACAAGAAGTCTTTACATACTGTGTATCCCTTGCTTGTCTTCTGCTTAGCAATGTAATTTTCTTTTACAGCATTTTGGAGTTCTTGTCTGAGCCCTGTAGTGCAATATATAGGCCGTTCATTAGTTATCCGTCCATCGTTATGGTAATACCCCCACATTGCTGCTAGGGATTGTCATCCATCTTTAGTCTAGTATAGTGGTACTAGGGGCTAGAATCTATTTATTCCCCCCCCCCCCCTTCTTCTTTTGGAGTCTCTTCTTAGATGGATGTTATTTGGGAGGCTACAGCAGTAAACAATTGAATAGCAACCATTAAAAGAATGCTTTCACAGCAAATTGTGTCATCTTCTCAACCTTCATCGACTGGGCATTAACCGGTTTGGTGTTTTTGCTTATATGATGACGTTCGAATGTAGATACAAATTATATTGCAGAATTATTAATATAAAGGATGTTAACGTATGCACTCCAGATATTAGTAGTAAATAGTAATAATTGTTCGGAGCCAAAATAAGTAGTTGATAATGGAAATCGTGATCTAGGCTAAGTGGTGGACCTTTTGTCTAAACATATTAACGGCACAGGATCTATGTGACGCTGTAATGGACTGAAAAATATTGTAAAACAAAAACTACACAAAAACATGCAAATAAAAGTATCATGCAAGTTAGGGAGAAAAAAATAAGTGAAGAAAATAACTCTTTTTTCAATTGGGCAGGGCCAAGGGTACGCGGGGGGCCTAACGTTGCTTGTTTTATTTGGGCCTGATAATACATGAGCACTATTGCCTTTTGTCTAGACGGGATAAAACAACCATTAAAAATTGATCCATTTGATAAAATGGTTGACTCATAACAATAAGATTATAAATTTAAATTCTACCAATATGATTTGAGCTATGTAAATGCTTTTCAAACTCGGAGGTATGACCTGACCCCACTAAGCCCTAAGACCCCACTTATCTAAATTTGATTGTACGAAAAAAAAAAAAGGGGGGGATAATACCCCTTTTTGTCTGAAGGGGTCATCATGTGCTTCGCTTGAAAGTGGTCAGATACATGGTTCATGAAACGAAGCAGTGTGACATGATCATAGAAATATATTAAAGGGTTTATTGTCCTAAAAGCAAAATGTTGTGGCACTTGGTACCCCCAACCAATATTTATTGAATTTGCGCCTCCAGGCCGTACGCATTATTATGCATGAATCAGCATGTTGAAATGAAGTAGCTTTTGTAGTACTATTTAACTTGTAGCATTGTAGAGGCGACATAAATCTTGATGATTAAAGCAGCAATTAGAGTTGCAAGCGCATTTCATTAATCAATTAGCCTTTTTCTTAACACTTAAATTAGGTTTCTCCCTATGACATCATTCCACTACTACATTCGACATTAAATCATTAATTCATCTGTCATGATAAATTATGCCTTGAAATCTTAGAATTCGAGGCACGTAGTAATTAATTATTCTAGGAATTACATCGACAATTGCAATGTCCTCTTTACTCTTTATGGAATAACATGTCTTATATACTCCCTCCGTTTTTTTTTTTGTGGCATATTTAAGAACGATATGGTGTTTCATTTCAAAAATCATTTTGCCAAATGTTACAAGTAATTAACGTTATTTTTCTGAAAATGACCTTGAACAATAAGAAAAAAATACCTGTGGATTAATTTATCGTGGAGTAAATAATTTATATAGTATCTGTATTTATTGAAAGGCGTGTTTGACTATATTTGGGTGGCTTTAAGATATCAACAACTATCAACTACCCCCACTATACCTCTTTATAAGAAACAAATAAGAGTATTTTTTATGTCCAAATATAAGAAACAACTACCTATAGTCCCTTACATTAAAGTAGGGTCTTCTTGAACGGTATTTCTGTGTTCCTAATTATAGGATTATTTTATCTGCTTCTTGTGATTAAGAAATCAATTATTTTAGTTAAAAGTAATAAATTTGTCAATAATGTATATCACCTTACAAAAAAAAAAACCTTTAATAGAAGAGCATCTTTGTCAAAATAAATAAATAAATACAGTTGATAATTTAAATGGGATATTATGAAAAGAAATAAATAAATCAAACTTGTAAAGAGATCATAGTTATAGAAGGAGGGAATGAAAATGAAACATTATTTTCAAGAGCTTGAGGTGAGATTTAGAAGTTTGAAGCTGTTGTATTTTGATACAAAGACAGCTATCGTTGGTTTTGAAAGTATTTGATGATACACACATATTTGATTCCAATGATTTTGGGATAGAGATATTTATTTTTCAATCGAATATTAATCGTTTTTCCCAACAATTGTATATTAATCGCAAGCCGAAATACCGGGTAGGTGTGCGAGTAATTTATCTGCATAAAATAAAGGGTAGTGCGTGCCTTTCATGTCCAAATTATATACCAGGATAAAAATAGCTTGATCCAAAGGATCATCTCTAGTTTAATTCAGGGTGAAGGTGTAAAGTTAGGAATACACAATATCGCTATATGTATTTATAAAAATTATTTATTTTCGGTTCATATAGGAGCAATAATCAATTATTTTGGTAACAATTTTAACAATGATGTTACCCATCATTTATTTTGATAACAATAAATAATATTTTTCTTTGCATCTTTAAGTAACAATTTGATAATATCGTTGTTAAAATTGCTATCAACATAATTGATTATTGTTCTCTTTAAAAAGCACCATATTGGTTGATTAACTCTTTTCACTGCGCATCCAGTGACCTATTTTGAATTTGTTCAAATCACTTTAGACTATTTTCTATCATTTTTTTTTTCAATATATGCAACTCCAACTTTGCTATAAGTGTGTTTATTACGGGTCTTTTTATTTTGTATGACCATACATTCATTTCAATATTTTCATCTCTGCTATCCTCAATTTAAGCTCATGTTATCCTTTTAAAACCCAACATTTATGACCATTAAACATTGCCCATCTTATAGTTGTATAATAAAAATTTTCTTTTACCTTATTAGATAATTTCTGATCACATATAGCTTTAATAACTTTTGTTTATTTATACCACTGAGATTGAATTCTATGATTAACATTTCTATTAATTGCATTATCTCTTTATATAGAAGATCCCAAGTATTTAAATTTCATCACTTGAAGGATACATTAACTTCCCAATTCTAATCTCTAAATCACTTATAGCTTATCTCTTATTAAAACTGTAATACATATACTCTACCTTCCACTCAAACGAAAATTTTTAGACTTCAAAATCCTTCTGCATAATTCAAGTTAATCACATATGATTAACTATGACAAAAGGAAAAAGACTCTCAAGCCATCTTATAGATAAAAGATAAAAGCACACATATATAGAGATAGCCAGTGGAGTGGGCGGAGTGGTTGAGAGAAAGGAGAATATGTATCAAGATATGAAATATAAAATAGAGAACATTATCAAGGAGCATAAAAATAAGAGATGGAAAAGAAAATAGTGCACAATATTTTTAAGGTTTGGGCAGCATTTTTCTTTAAGATTAATTTGCCCCCATCTATACATATCTTATAGGGTATAAGTTAAATTAACGGATGAATTTCTTACATGATACAACAAAAATCCTTGAGAATGGATTGCACTTCTAAAATTCAAGCAAGACAAAAATGATAATTTAACTTTATCTTTGTGTGCATTTAAGGACAATTGCAATGTGTTTGATATCTTGTTGTTTGATTTCTGATATATCAGAATGATTGATAGTGCTAGCTATTTATAGGCCATAAAATGGGGCCTTTTGAAGTAGCATCTCTTCAATTAAAATTCATAACGATTTGTTAAAATTCACGAATCTCATATGCTAATTTATGAATAAACTTATGAAGAATTATACCTTTATATTATGTAGAGTTTTATCATAAACACAACATAATTTTTCACCAAGTGGTGGCTGCCACATCTCTAACTATAACCTTTTACATGTGTCTCTAAAAACTAAACAAATATAATCTTAGTGACTTTCACAACCTCTTACACAACTCTTTGTATAAATCCTTCAATTTAATCAACATGACTTAAAAAAAATGCACGTATTTTTATTTTAAAATATTCCAACGCTAAATTAATGTGAAATGCAGGCCATCGACACTTGTCACGTCCTCATATGAGGATGTGACTTAAAACCAAGGTTCTGAAACCCGGACCGGTCATTAAACCGGTTAAGGTGCTGGGTCAAGGGTCAGTGAGTCAGACCGAAGTCAAACTGGGCTTAGACCAGTGAGGTATACAAAATTAAAAAATAATTTCAACCAATAGAGCAATACTTGCAGTAAGAATCCCGAACCAAATGGCAATGACAGAAAGTAAAACTAAGGATATCTATTAAAGTATTAATCAACTACTATATTATAGTAAGGGAAACAACTAAAATTATCAGGTGTTGAGGGAGAGGGCTTAAGACGGAGGTGCGGAGAAGAGAAGACGGAGTGAGATGCTGAGAGTGAGAAGTGAGAATTGAATTGAGAAAGCGAAGACCTTAGTTTAGTCATTCAGGTTTTTTATAAAAAAAAATGTCGCTTGGTTCAGCATTCAGAAAAAAAAAACTGGTGACCCGGGTCTGACTCTCTAACCCGGCCGAGTCAGGCCGGGTTAGCCGGGTCAACCCGGGTTGACCCGGTGACTCCGGTTCAGTGGCAAACCGGATTGGTTTTCCGGCCGTTCCGCCGGTTTCCGGTCTGAACCGGCCGGTCCGGTCCGGGTTTACAAACCATGAGTTAAAATTGATGAAGCGGCCATGGACTCCGCCCTTTTCATTTTTTAATAATACTTCCTCCGGTTTTAATTATAAGATAAAGTTAATTTTTTTGGAGAAATAAAGGAAACTAATTAAATTATTTTAGAGTATTTATATTTATATTTTTTCCTTCAAAATAATTAATTTAACTAATAAATTAATATATAATATAAGAATACATAACATATAATATGGTTAAGTAATTTATTTAACTTCCTTAATTTCTCCAAAAAAAGTCAACTTTATTTTATAATTAGGATCGACGATAGTAATATTCATAATTCACAAACCAAGTCCCACCCTAGTACCCTACCCACCATAAACCAAAACATCGTCATCTCCGTCTTTTTTTAACTCATCCCAGGTATCTCTAAACCAACATTTGAACACTATCTGTAATGTCTTTGGTTATATTTTTCCGACATCTTTCGGTGAAGACACAAAAAAAAAAGTCCGGTGGGGATATAAATCTTACAGCAAACCTGGGCCCCCATTTTTGGCAACTGGAAAGTCAAGTGGTCCATCCAACATGCCAGCAAAGTGGAGGGCTCTCAAATCTGCGCTCGGCTTCTCTCCCATGCGGTTCCGGTCCATTGCCTCTCCCTTACTGCAAGCGACGTCGTTTTGTGCGCAACACAATCTCCTTCAATGCTGAATCCCTTCGTCCTCCACTTTCCTCTCACAGGTTTAAAAAAAACAAAAAGTCCTCCACTTCCCTTCGAGACTCACCCATGTGATCACTGATCAGAGGAAGGGGTTGTAAAAATATATTTAAAAAATATTTATTCTTTTAAAAAATTTAAATGTCATATTTTTTTATGGTTTACATGGAGATTGAGGAGTCACTGCACATCAATTACTTTTCAGTAAGATACTTATCTACCTTATAATATGTTTCAACAAAATTAAAATAATATTAACAATTCCATCAACAATTTTGGCAACTTCGTTTACGACACCATTGATCTCAACAATTCCATTTACTATACGTCGGTGAGAGCAGGATAGCGATGTCATCTTCATTGAAGATGAGTTTTTCAATTTTTGGCTTGGAAAAATCATGGTGGACAAGTCGAGGTGTTTTTTTCCTGGACTTAAAATAATCAAAAGATTACATTTGAATCCAATAAGATAACTTTCACTTTTACCCCATTTTTGAAAGTTCATGGCTATTTTTGCACCCAAAAAAAAGTTTATGGTGGTGGGTGCACTCTTGAGAAAAACTTTTGGGTATTTTTGCCTCTTGAAATTTTTGCCCCTTAATTTTACTTATGGGCAAAAATGCCCATAAGCTTTTCTCAAGAGTGCACTCACCACCATAAACTTTTTTTTGGGTGCAAAAATAGCCATGAACTTTCAAAAATGGGGTAAAAGTGAAAGTTATCTTACTGGATTCAAATGTAATCTTTTGATTGTTTTAAATCCAGGAAAAAAAAACCTCGACTTGTCCACCATGATTTTTTCAAGCCAAAAATTGAAAAACTCATCTTCAATGAAGATGACATCGCTATCCTGCTCTCACCGACGTATAGTAAATGGAATTGTTGAGATCAATGGTGTCGTAAACGAAGTTGCCAAAATTGTTGATGGAATTGTTAATATTATTTTAATTTTGTTGAAACATATTATAAGGTAGATAAGTATCTTACTGAAAAGTAATTGATGTGCAGTGACTCCTCAATCTCCATGTAAACCATAAAAAAATATGACATTTAAATTTTTTAAAAGAATAAATATTTTTTAAATATATTTTTACAACCCCTTCCTCTGATCAGTGATCACATGGGTGAGTCTCGAAGGGAAGTGGAGGACTTTTTGTTTTTTTTAAACCTGTGAGAGGAAAGTGGAGGACGAAGGGATTCAGCATTGAAGGAGATTGTGTTGCGCACAAAACGACGTCGCTTGCAGTAAGGGAGAGGCAATGGACCGGAACCGCATGGGAGAGAAGCCGAGCGCCTCAAATCTGGGAATGAGATTGAGTGATAAGGATTTATCCTTCCTCCCTTAATTAAGATTGGGGTTTGATCGAACAAAAAAATATTCAATCTCTTGACCAGTTCTTCCATCTTTTGAGGTGCCAATCATAGACGATCCGGATTAATTTAAGGTCATTGATATATTTGAAAAATGACCTGCTTTAAGATACTGGATTCACACATAAAAAAGAGTGGAGTGCTCTCAAATCTCAATATGTCATTCAACCTTGCTTTTTTTTTTTTTTTTTGAGAAATTTTTGGGTGCACTTGCTGTCATTTATTCATTGGCCAATACAATTAATGTACTTTTATATTATGTGTCAGCTTCCTTGTCAATTGTCATTGCCACTTCCTCTATTATTTTAATACTACCCCGTTCTAAATATAAGACATAATTTATAATATAAATTATACTATAAATTACGTCCTATATTTAGAACCGAAAGAAATAATTATTTTTGAAACATTGTGCTTCTTTCTCCGTATTCTTCTCCCTGCAAAATTTTTCCCAAGAACTTCTCCCCCCCCCCCCACACCTCAATTAGTGCCCCACCTCCGATATTTATTCGTGAAAAAATAGATAATAAGAATTTTGAAATTGTAAAATCTTAATTAAGGTTTGTTATTGAGAGTTGATAAGGGAATGACAAAACTTGATAAGCAATTCACAACTCATTTTTGGGAGCTATCTAATTTAGAATTTTACAAATTCAAAATTATTTTTCTTTTTTTTTCCTATTTATTTTTCCTCTAATGTTCCCTATCAATACAATAGGTAATAAATATAAGAATTATTTTTTTATATATGTTAATATTTTCTTAATTAATTGACACTCACTAAACAATAATCAAGTAAAAAATAGATAGAGAGAATTGAGGAGAGTATGTAGGGTGTTTTAACAAAATATGTCATATTAATTAATTTAAATAAATTATTTATTTTAATTAAATTAAGTAAATAGGTCTTAACATCACAACGAGTAACTACTTTCCCTTTTTTTAATACAAATAAATTAATTAGACAGCTCATAGGTATGGATGAGAGGAAGTAATTAAAAGAGGGAAAATATTATTTAGGTCTCAACCGGCAAATATAATAAAAGTTTTAATTGATAAGTGAAAGAGCTGTCATTAACAAATTATAAGACTTATCAATATTTTTTTTTTATTGAGACCTAAATGTTATTCTCCATGTAAAAATTCCTCCTACAAACAACACTAAAAATAAAATAAAAGGGAGGGGACCACAGTAGCAAAATCTATAATACTAATTTCAAGCTTACTAGTATATTGAAAGAATTATTGTAAGGCCTTAAAAAAATAAATGTAAAAATAAAAAAGTCTTAACAATATGCATGCTGTATGAATTTATTATTACTTTCTACACCAACAATTATCACTCTACTCACTTGTTAAGATGCTTTTTGATAATGATATTTATCAGACCCCATTGCAACCCTCATTTACACTCATAATCACTGAGAATAATTACTTGGTATGGCGTGCGACTCAATTATGCTCTGTTCATTATTATCCTGCGTATATGGCCCCTTCCATTAATTAATACTCACCCGGCCCACGTCCGTCACCTGACGTATTTATATTTTTTTAAGTAAAAAAATTGAACACAGATTCATCAAAACCTGAAGCGAGAAGTGGTCACATGTAAACATATTAGTATATCACTATCGGCATGATAAGTGGCAGAGGGCTATAGTTAACCTTTTTGTGCAATGGCCCCAAAGCGTAGGATGCTCTAACATACCATAGTTTGTTTGGTACCAAGGCTATTAAATCGGAACTCGTTAGTGAACCGATTGGGATATTGAATCAAGGTTCAATGGGTCATATCGGAGTTAAACAGGAACTAACCTGGAATCAAACCGGTAAGAGAATTAAGATTTTAGACTTATTAATATGAAATTATAAAGAAATTAAAAAAAATTAATTTAAAAAAAATTACTGAAATCGGTTCCCGAGCCGGTCCGGTCTGGGTTTAATAACACTGTTTGGGACCTCTGAAAGTATTTATTTACGTAAGTCGAGATAAAACTTCTCTCAAATGCTTATTTCATACTTCCTCCGGTTCTATTTATAAGCAACTTTTCTCTTGATTGCGCAAAACATACTGATAGTTAAAAGCAATAAGTATATCAAAAATGTCATGTTTTTTCTATATATGCCCTTATTTATGAAAAGAATATAGGAGAGAGAATAGATAAAAAGTATGAGAGATAATGAGTATAAAATATGAGAAAGAATGTGCATTTAATAAGGATAAAATGAGAAAAATAAGCTTACATTTTTAGACAAAAAGTGAGAGTTGCTTATAAAAAGGATCGGTCCTATGAGAAATAAAGTTACTTATAAATAGGACCGTGAGAGTATACTGTAAATCCCGATTAAAAAACTACTTTTAAAAGCTCTAATTGTCATTCTAAACAAACACTACTACTCAAAACGTCAAGTAACATACTACTACTCAAAATATCAAGTCATTTACAAGATATACCTCTTGGATTGAGTTTATACTCCGTCCAAATTACAAAACGTTTCCAATTAATTCAGACGTAGCAATGAAACAGTTACACATGTTCCATTTGTCATCATATTTAATTGAATTCTAGTGTTACCCTTATAAATCACATAAAACTCCCATATCATATTAGTTTATATCTTTTCACAATCCTTATTAAATATGAGCATATATGAAAGAAATATTTAGGTTAAAAAATACTCTTGATCCTTTAAGTTTAGACAATGTTTCATTTTAATCATTTAACTTTAAAAAGTGTGTTTTTAGTATTTTTAAGTTAACACCGTTCACTTCACTAATAGGAAATGGTGAGTTAACAAATTTAGAATGTCGACATGCCCAAATTTTGATTCTTTAATATAATTAATTTTATATTTTAACATTAAAATAAATCTTCTAGAAAGACATATCAATACTTTAAATTTGCGGACTCAACAATGCCCTCTGGAAGCCATTAGATACAAGTTCAAAAAGATGAAGCAATTAGTCAAAAATCTCATGACTGATTAGCAATAAAATAATATTGTTTGAGGAGGTGGAAGAGTGATATTTTAAGAACTCTTATCTCTCCTCCAAGAGCCATTTTCGGCCCAGAGAGAGAGAGGGAGGGAGGGAGGGAGGGAGGGAGGGAGAGAGAGAGAGCTTGGAGAAACAAGAATACAAGAACAAGAGAGAAGCATATGAGTTCAAGAGGTAAAGTCAAGGTAAGTTACAAGTAATTTCCACTTGTTCTTATCTTCTAATTCATGAAAACTCTCTCTAGTATATATTCCTTCTTAAATCACACATGTAGCAAGCACAAATTCAAGAGAAAGGAGGAGAGAGGGCACGATTTAGAGAGAGAAATAAGAGAAATCAAAGGTAAATCATGAAACTTTGCCTAACATGTTGATTTATGTTTGTTTTTGGTGGTTTGAATGATTGTTGGCTTGGTTTTCATGACTTCGTGATTTTGGGAATGCCAAATTCTAAGGGGAGGTGTTGCCCAAATTAGCCCTAATCATGATTAATACGTGTTTAAGTGGTTAATCATGGAATTACAAGTGAAAAGGGAGTGTTTAGTCAAGTGAAATCATGAAAACACAATTTCCCTTTTATTTTTCAGATTTTCGGCCAAGCACATAACACAGGGTTAGAGCTGGAATTTCATAAATTTGATGATTCCACTGTGATTAGAATGAAAAATTGTGTAGAAAACATGTAAAATATGGAGTCTAAAGACTTTAGGGTGTGAAATGACAATTTTACCTCTAAAAGCCTAACATAGTGGTTGTCAAGGGTATTTCTGTAATTTGAGGATGAATTTGTCAAAACTAAGGTAAAAAATGAATTATACATGCAAAATTGTGTAGGATTAGCCTGAGTCGTGATTTTTGGTAGAGTGCAATTAGATCGGGTACAAAAGGGCTTCGACCGGGTTCCAAAAGCATTATGGTCATTTCATAATTTTGAGTCAAGATAACGAACAACATGAGTTTAGAATGTGACATGAATGAGTAATCACTCATTTATTGTATATTTTGACTCTTAGGACATATCAGTAGCCGAGCTGGACCAGGGTATTGGGCTGATAAACAAGCAAGAAAAGGGCAATACAGGTAGTAACTCTATCTCTCAAAAACTATATGATTGTTGGTATGTTATATGTATGCCATATTCTATGATAGACACAGTTCCTGGGGCACAATATCTAGCTATGGTGTTGGAAAAGTACAAGTATCGTTCAGTGGGAAAAACATAAGTGCCATTCGGTCAAGTAGGGACCCAGCTATGATATACACAGTATGAATAGTACTTAGCTGTGGTATGGGACCCAATTGAGGTGACAGACAAGTAGGAGTCTAAACAGTCATTTGGCCTTGAACAGTGCGCGCGCGCACGTAATAGTATAAATTTTCTATTACACTAAGTGGTGCATTGCATATTTATTTATCACATTTTATATGATTGATAACTTGTTACTATTGAGATTCATATGAATCTTACCCTTTCCATAAATGTATCATCTATCTAGTTGAAGGAAGCAATTCTAAGGGCAAAGTCGTAATTATCGGAAACTGAAAGTTCTGGTCCAGTTAAGCAAGGGCGTTGGTTATTTGTAGATTTTATTATTATTTTTGGGATCTGTGAGTATTATGTACAAACCCTATAGAAATTCTTGTAATGTAGTCAAGTACTTTATATCAGTATATTTATGTTATTTCTATATACCCACTGAACTGCGTGTAAACACTCTGATAAATAGAAAAATAAAGATGGGGTGTGACAAAAAACGCGCTTATAAAAATTAAAAGACTAAAATAGAACATTGTCTAAACTTTAAAGATTAAAAATATGCGTTAGCCAAATATTTAATACTCATTGAAAACTAAAGTTATCAAAATGTATAAAAACTTTTTTTACTTCCTATAAAATGGATTGGTGGAACCTCTCGTTCTTGGGTTTAGCCGGTGAAGGAGTCGGACACTCTCACCAATGAGAGAGGATTCAATTTCGGAGAAGTCCACTTAGTTATAATCCAGTCAAGAAGCTGGGGTAGGCATCCCAACTTAAAGTCCTATCTTTAAATCGTGAGTAAACCTAATCCCTTTCCTAAAAACTTACTATAAAAAAAAAAAAAAGGATTGGTGGCAGCGGTATCTTTTTAGCCCTATAATTCTAAAAGAAGAGAGGCGCTCGGGATCTGATTAGTTGTTTGTTTGTTTTTTTTAACCTGAATTGATTAGTTGGTTAATGTATCTGGTGGTCCAAAAAAAGTACACTCTTCAATATATGGTGGTCCTATATATAACATTTTTTGTCTTAAATTTTCATTTATATTTTTACCTCATTAAAAATAAATATGTGTACGTGCATATATTATATTTGCCAACCAATCGTTTACTCTCTCAGATCTTTTTAACAAACAATTTTTATTCTTATTGCTCAAAATGAACTGTAGATTAAGATTAGTTAAAAATAATAAAAGTGTAAAAAATGTCATGTTTTTTTTAAATATGTCCCTATTTATGAAAAGAGCATAAGAGAGAGAATAAGTATAAAATATGAGAGGGAATGTGTAGTAAGTGAGTAAATGAAAGATAATTAGTGGTGAGTGAGGATAATTAATATAAAGATGTGTATTTGATAGGGGTAAAAACTTTGAGATACAAGGAAAACGTTACTTATAAAAAGGATCATTCTTAAGAAAGAAAAAATTGCTTATAAAAATGATAGAATGAAGTATATGATGTACATGTACATTAATTATCCATTCATTCTCTCTCAATCAATAAATTAATTCACATTGTTTCAATTTTTCACTTGTTATCTCTTACTTATTCTCTCCATAAATTATGGGTGTTTAAAGTATTCTGGTCTCAGCCCGGTCCTGAAAATTTTGATACCAGGAATTTCCCATCTCGATCGAGACCAGGACAGCCAAGACTGAGACAGGGATCACCCTTGAGATCCTAGTCTAGGTCTCGGTCCCATTTTTTTTACCTTATAAATTAAGTTATTTTTTTATTTTTGTATTTTTTACTCCATAAATTAAGTTATTATTTGATAAGATGTGTATTACATCTTTAATTGATGTTAAATCGTATATATCGTGATATTAATCCTAACTATATAATGTATCAAAATAATAACGAAGAGGAAGATGATGATAATGATAATAATAAAATATTGTTATTCAATTCTAGATAAATTTGTGTAATTATTATAACTTTATTAGGTTTTAAATGATCACTTTAAATACTAAATTATGAAAAATTTCATTTTATTTTTTTAAAAAATCGGAATTTCCCAATAAGACCAAACCAAGATCGAGATATAGTTTATATCCCAACCAAAAACTGGGATTGGGGAATCCCGATCCCGACCCTGGTTTTAAACACCCCTACCATAAACAAAGATATTTTCCGACATGTCATCTTGAAAACGAATTGTAAGGAACTGATAGGGGTTCTGGACAGTGCCGACACTGATCATGTAGAGCTAGAAGGACCTTTGAGCGAACTAAAGAATGTGCTGGGATGTGATTGGGAAGCTCATGTGTCATGGTGCGATCGACGGGCGAATAACGTTGCGGACGGATTAGCAAGATGAGCTCAAACTTTAACAAGCGGTTTTTGAGCAGTGTACTGTTCCTCTATAGATTATATTCTGCAAGGTCTCTTCGTTGGGATGCTATGTTTGGTCTGTAATTTTTAGGAGCGCAGGTATATTTCATCCAATATATATTTATAGATAAGATCTACATTGTAACGTAGTTTGCACTACAAAACTAGATCTTATATTATTTAGAAACACATTTAGTATATTTATTACTTTTGAATAATTTTACAATGCACATTCTTTAATAAAGGCATATTTGAAAAAAATTTATAAATTTAAACCTACTGCATTTAATTTAAATGAGAAATACATTCAGGTTTCATATAAGAAAAATAAATAAATAAATAAATATTCTCCTAAGTTTATCAATGACGCTCCTAAACTTATTATTTGAAGCTTCAAGACTTATTAATAAAATAATTTCTTCATTTTTTTTCTTATGCGAGACCTGAATATAATTCTCTCATAATTTAATGACTGAACTATCCTCTTTTCATGGTAAAAAAGTCATCCTTTTAAAATATGAAAATTAATTAAAATAGATTTCTAATAAAAACTCTAGTGGTGTATATAAGCCCATAGGATAGTCTTTAGTCATAATTTAGTACCAACTCTATTCTTAATAAAGATATAGGGCCCGTTTCGGTCAATGAAGGTAGGAGTTACTTTTTATTAGTCCGACTTTTATCAAAGTCAGATTATAAATATGATTTATATTTGGATTGGTGGTGACAGAAGTGACTTTTTTTATAAAACCTAGACTTTTGAGCTTATTCTCAAAAAGTTGCTTCTAGAAAAGATAGAATAATTTGTTTTTATTTATTGCAATCAATAGGGGCAAAAAAAAAGTAAAAAATGCATTTATTATCCTAAAATTATACTTATAATAAGGATCAAAATTTTTTGTCAAAATTGATTTATAAATAGGACCAGAGTTGTGCCATATATCAAGAGCACTCCTACTCTCCCACCTCTCATTTACTAAAGAACATTTTCCCCCCTCCACAATCACTGTTTTCTCTCTTTACGGTCATAATAAAAGTATCAAATTTTAGCTTATAAATTATCATAGCTTTGTGAGTGTTTGGAATAGTTTATTTTTAGGAAATAAGCACTTATTACGTAAGTTGAGACAAAACCCCTCTTACATACTTACTTCGTATACCGTAAATAACGAATTATAAACATTTATAAATAAAAAATAAGCTATTTCAAACAAACACATATAATAAAACACCGCCAGTCTCATTGTGAACCCAAACGGTCAAACATCCTTGATGTGGTTTTTTACAATCAAATTGTACTGTGGGGCGTACCGCTTTGACAAACATGCACTAGTTTGTATTATAAGTTATTTGTCATTTGTTACCAGGTGTTTTAGTGGTATAGGCACGGGATTAATTTTTGTTGTTTTATGAAAATATGTTTGAAATACTACTCGTAATCGCTGATCCGATGAGGAATTCTATTGAATGATTATTTTTTTAAAAAGAAAATTACGACATAAGGATATAAGGATTGTTAGGAGAGTTATCAGAAAAAAGTAGTTAGGGTAGATCCATGGGGAGGTTTGCGGGATGTGTTACAGTACGAATGCTTCTTATTATCTAAACAAGGATCTATTTGGGAACCCGTTTAGGTCCAAAAAAAACACATCTGGGAACTAAAAGTTTCAAAAGCTCATTTGATGTGTTTGGGGAAGCTTTTAGAATGGTTGGGCTTATGAAACAAATGGAGCTTTTATGAGAAGCTCATCCAAATTACTTCTCTCAACTTTTGTGAAAAAAAATCACTTCTGACATCGCCAATCTAAACACAAATCACATCTATAAAGCTCTTTTTTTTCTATATGACTTTTCTAAAAACTCATCTGTAAAATAAGCTCATTCTCCACCGCTAATCCAAACAGGCACTAACCAAAATCGCTGTCTCCTCACACGACGCAGACGCAGTCTCATCAAGCCACAGTACTCTGACCCAACGCCCCACCAATCAAACGGCTGGGATTTGTTGAATCAGCTCGGTCAGTCACGTCAACGGCTACCATCCACACAAAGCTAACTGCACCGTTGTACCCTCCACAGCCAATCACAGCCCATTCGCCCCCTCTCGAAAAAGCTTCGTGACCTCTTTGCCTTCCCCAGAAGATCAGATCGAGAGGGGATTGGGTGTGTGTGTGAGAGAGCGGCCCCGCATGTGGGGGGGGGGGGGGGGGGACTGGTCATGATAATAACGATAATTTTGGTTGCTAGGTGTCAATGAGCCGTTGAACCCTTCATGGCTGCTTCTCATTTCTCAGTGGAGACTGGAGAGAGAGAGAGAGAGTACTAGCTTTTAACGCTTTCTTCCACCATTTAAGCCTGCCTCTATCTGCTACTAAATTTTCCCTCTGCGAGCAATCGTGATTTTCTCTCTAATCTTGATTTTGCTAGCCCGTTCTGGCTCAGTACAAATGGGATTCTGAGAATGATTCATCAGGTCAGGGATTCTGGCTACGTGTTGTTGCATGAGTTTAAGGGATAGACGGAAGAAAACCACACTGAAATGGAGAAAAAAACGAGAAAGAAAGTATCGAGACAAGTTTTCAGCTGAATTTGGGGGTTGAATCGTTCGTTCTTTTTTTTCTCTTTTTTTTTTGTTTTTGAATTTGGAGAAAAATTGATAGACTCTCGTTTTCTTTTCATGCTCTTCCTTTTCTGATTTCGTCGGCATCTTTTTCTTTCCGGCTGACAAACCCTAAAATTTTCAAATAAGCTCTTGTTCTAGGCGCTATTTGAAGTAAACGGGAGATCCTAGATTTGCTTGTTTTGCTTGTTTTCATTTTTTTTCGTGTTTGTTCTTTTTTATTTTCCCCTTCCTTTCCGCAGATCTGATTCAATTTTAAGTGTTTTTCTTTGGATTTTTCAAAGAGCACTAGTTTTCCTCGAGGTTTCCTTATTTGTGCAGGCCTTCATATTTTCTCGATCCGACCCCTAAAGCTTGTTTCATGTGACATAGAAATTGACAGAAGAGAGTGAGCACACAGAGGCACTTAGTATTTGTTACATACTGATGCTTTTGCGTGCTCATTCTCTTTCTGTCAGCTTCCAGTGCTGGAAACGAGTCTTACTGCTATATATATATATATAATGCTATTTCTGGTCTCTGAATCCTCTTCGGTTTGATTCTTTCCTCATACTGTATCCCTCTCTTTGCCATCGGTTGGATCCTTAGGTGAAAGATCAGTGATAATCAGAAGGTTATCATTATCCAACAGTGACAAACAGTACTGGGAAGTTGTTTTCTTTCCCTTTTTCTACTCATTAATTTTTTTCCCCTTATATGCGATTTTAATTATATTTAGCTTTCGTAACCTTAAAGCGGGACTTTTGACGGTTCTCTCTGCAGAAGATACTCGAGTAGTACTGTGCAGATTAAGCAGCCAAATAAGCGTATAGCATGGGGGACCATTTCACGTTATAGTATGGTCCTCGCAATTTTATCTTACCGATATGATGCTTTGCAGATATCATCGTCATCTTTCTGATTATATCGTTTACTTCCACACACATACACACATATTTTTTTTATATTTGTTGCGCATGCCAGTTGGTTTGTTGTTTGTGCTCACCTTAGTGAATGCTAGATTCTGCCTTCTGCTTCATATCTTAACATATATTTATTTCATCTTAAGTTTATATTAACCTTTGGCAGGTAAACACTACCAACCTACTTGCTTGTGCTGAGAGAGAAGACCAAATTCTATCAGTTTCTGAGCTTCATTTCGCTTTCATCGCCTCCTAATATCTTGATCTTTGCTAGTTCTGACACCTTATAACTGGTTTTTTTTTTTTGAAGGGTTAATGTGCAATTTTACTACCAAAATTTTTGCTCTTTTTGTTGTGTGATCTAATGAGGCCCAAGGGAGATGGCCTAGAAAACTTAATCTATATGTACTGGGTTGAGGAGCTCGAGATAATTATGGACTTTAATGTTCTATATTTGAATAAAATGATCTGCTTCGTTTTAAGGTTATATAGATAAACATAGGCTTGTCAATCTGTAATGTCCATGCGAGGTTGTGGTCTCACATTGGGTTTCGATAAGGCCGAATTTAATTAATAGTCATATGGGTTAAAATTTGCTATTATACATGTCTGTTAGTTTGAAATGCATATAACTGCTAAGTTTTAATAGAAATGTTCTATAAAATACAATAAAATGACGTCTATTATGTAAAATAAATTGGCAACTTTTGTTGCTTTAGAGACTTTTTAAATTGTGTGTGTGTGTATAACATAAACTAACAATGTAATGTTTGTTTAGTTTATTTTAATTGTCAGTTTATCAAATATATATAAAGATCTTTTTTTCATATTAATTAAAAGTACTAAAAAAGTTTGCGGTTAATATATAGTGTCTTGAATTAGTATACATATTGTTACTGATCTCCATCACCGTTTCAAGAAAACGATATTTCATGTCTCAGTCTCTCTTTATCATAGTCATTTTAATTTTTTCCTGTTTTGACGAGTGAATATTTATTCTTGCCTAGAAAAATTAGCGTTCTTTTATTGAGGACATCGTATCATTAATTATGGGGTTTTTAATGTTCTATATATATGAATAAGGTGATCCTGCAGAGATTCTGCCGTACTTTTCTAAGAGACTTTGATATGCATTGGCAGGAATTGTTCTCGGAAGATAAGTTTCTTTTTCCTTCTCAACTCAATGTTTTCTGCATCTATTTAATTGTTGCGCATCCCACCCCCCTTTTCTCTTTCTGTTGCGTTATCTTTTTTTTTTTGGTTGATAGAAACTGTTGCTTTATCTTTCATTATAGTATAAATCAGGCTTCTTGAACCTGGATCGGACAGGCCGGTCCGACCCAGAAACCGGCGAATCGGTCTGTAAATCGGTCTGGTTCCTAGTCCGGTCCGGGTTCATATTTTTTAAAGAAAAAATTTATTTTTTCTTTTAGAATTTCATACTATAAGTCTAAAATTTTCAATTTCTCACCGGTTTGGTCTCGGTTTGGCCCCGGTCTGATCCACTGACCTTTAAACCAGTACCTCGACTGGTTCAATGCCCGGTCCGAATTTTAATACCTTAGTATAAATGCATCAGTTAGCATATGTGAGGCATATATGATCTTGTTGGCTTGTGACTTGATGATGGCATATTTTGGGTTTTACACATGCATGAAAGAAAGGCAAATGCGCTATAAGGATTCCAGTTAAGGCTCCTGTAGCTTCCACAAACATACTAATTGGGTTGATGTGCACTGAGAACTGGGAAGGATGACATGTTTCTTCCTCCTACATCATTTCCTCTTCTCTCACCTCTCTCTCTCTCTCTCTGGCAGTTTCTCTTCCTCCCATTCCTTCCTTGTTTAATTCCAATTCACTATATAATTCCATTCCAGGTAGCAAATATCTGAGCTCAATTATTGAACTGTAAAAATTGTGGAAAGCAGTAAAGTCGCGGTGAGCAAACACGAAGCTAACGCAATAAGGATGGTCAAGTTGGGAGAGCAAGGCAGTTTTTCTGACATATTTCTCAGAATCATAATTGAAGAAGTCGTCCTATTTTATGACATCAATCCATCATTGCTCTTATCTTACAATTATAATTTTGCTCTTCCACTGTACATGTTGCCTTTGCGGTTTCGCTTTTTTTTTTGATAGAAAAAAAGTTTAGGTAGGTTCGACACCAGTCCCCTACTAAGGTCAGGGCACGGCCCCAGGGCTCTTCGAGCGCTTACAAGGGACTTACGAGATCGCCTATCAATGAGGTCTCCCCATCGATCAGAGGGTTCGAACACACTCCCTTGTGATCGGGGTGGCAAAACCTTAACCAACTGTGCCAAACCTCATTGGTGGTTTCGCTTTTAAATTACTCATAATAGCAAAAGAAGTAACAAAAAGCGTGTATTCAATAGCAATGGCTCGGTGTTTCATCCGGGTTACTTGTATAATTAGTACTTGTTAAATTGCGATAAATTGTTAGAAACGAAGAACATATTGATCTAGTTAAAGGGATAGATGAGCGAATTCCATTCCTTAATTCCAAATATTTCAAGGACACAACTCACTAGTCATTTCATGGTTTTTCACAGCAGCTCGTGAAAAAATTTCGACCCGGCATGACCAACCATTCTTCTTGGTAATGTTGCGCAATAACTACATCTCATACTTGTTCACGAAAGCCATCACGTAGAAACTAACTACTATATCTCATTGCCCAGAGCCTTGATGTCAGATATGAAATTTCTTCTGAAACACGTTATCATGTCCCTCGCCCTAACTACTCATAAGATTTTAGCATGCACCTTTGTCATGTTACAATCGGTAACTTCCTTAAGCATCCCATGAAATTGAAGAACCCAAAGTCCTTGTGGTGATTGGTTGGCCCCGTTCAATCGTTGAATGCGGATAGAGCCGGGAATTCGGGCCGAGCCCGTTTAGGCCCGAACCCTTCAAGGACCGGGTTTATGATTTAGAGGCTAAAAAGAGAAGTGAGCCTAAAAGGGCAGGCCCTGTAGGGCGGCCCTGCAGCCCTGAGGGCCGGCCCTTTTAGGCCCATTTAATATTTTTTAAAATAAATTAATAAATATAATATCATTATATCAAATTATCAATATGAGAGATACCTACTAAGTACCTAATAGAGTATTAATAACAGGCAAACACTTATTAATTGATTTGATTTATTTTATTTTCTACAATGATTTATTAATTTAAACTTTAAAAAATAGGCTAATTTGGACGTTAGATGATTATTTTAACTAAAAATTTATGAGTTTTAAAAATAATGTATCTCAATTTAAAGCAAAATAATAAATAAATTGTAAAACTTGAAAAAAAAAAATTTTGAATTAAAATGAGTTTAAGCTCATTTAAGCCCGAGCCCGTGAAGGGCTAACCCTATAGGGCCGAAGGCCTAAAAAATATTGTACTTTTTAACAACTGGGCCTAAACAGGACGGCCTGTTTATACCCAAATCCGTGAAGGACCGGCCCTATAGGACCGGGCCAGCCCGTATTCCCGGCTCTAAATGCGGACCACCACAATTGTTTCCCCAAAACTCACAGTAACTGTGCCTACTCCCACGTACGACTTACAGTCGTGGAATGCAATTGACCTTGCATTAATTGATGTCTTCAACTTTCCCTAAAACTATTACTCTTACCTTGTCTAATATAAGATATATTTATTTAATTTGATTAAATTAAGGAAGTTAGTTATCGTGATATGTATTTTCTAAAACATCAATCCTAATCATATTCCTCAATTCCCTTCTCTATCCTCTTAGATTATTGTTGAAAGAACATCAATAAAGGTAAATTAGGAAAAGATTAACAAATATGAAAAACATATCCTATATTTATCTTATATTTATGATCAATATTGACTTCCAAATATATCTTATATTAAGAAGACAAAGGAGTCGTATGAATTCCCGAGACAGATACCTCAAGTAATCATTTAACAAATATTGTAAATGTGTAAAAAGATATTAATTGCAAGGTCAGAAAGAAAAGAATAGGCTATCAAGTATATGAAGCCTTCCCCAGAACATGCCTAGCAGCCTAGGTTAGTTACATGTTCATTGACGATATATATCAGGCCTGCAACGGTTATTGGTGATTTCCTGGTTGGTGAGCATTAATCCGACCGTTTGTTGTTAGAAGGCTGGACTTCGTTCTAAAATAAGAAAAAGAAAAGTACAAAACAGAAAGTTATTCCTATTTGCTTTCTACCACTCTGGTCCTTTATATTAGTCCCTTTATATTAGTGGTAGGAGGGACTAATATAAAGGACCAGAGTGGTACTAATTAACTAGTGCAATAATCAAAGCTTTTGCTTGCGTCTGACAGACAACTGCTCCAAGATTATGGAAATTGTAGATACAATCAATCATGAAAGAATAGAATTATGTTTGTATTCTGTGGATGAAATAAAAACAAAATATATCCTACAAGATTTTTCCCCCCTTTTTGCCAACATATATCCTACAAGATTAGGGTTAAGGTTCATCACATTAAAGTATTTTTCTATTCTAGACGCGTTCAACACCTAAGGGTCTGTTTGGTAGAGGTAAATAGAGAGGAGAAAAAAATTTTATGAGTTGAATTTAAAAAATTGGAAAAATGGGATTATAAAATTTTAATAAAGATAATATGTAAAATAAAGAAATAAAAAAATTAATTAAAAACCTTCAATCTCCCTTCTCTAATTTATAGTATTAGATGCACATTCACTTAAATGACTTTTCAAGAGTTAATGGTGGGGTTAAAATTGCTCGTAAAAATTAGTTAGAGCCAAATTTTCTCTGGATAAAATTAATACCTAAGAGTATAATTACACCACAAAATACTTTAGGTCTGTTTAGTATGAAGAATTTGGGAGGGAGGGGTTATAAAGTTTTAATAAATAAAAGATATATAAGATAAAATAGTAAGACAAATTAATTAAAAATCTTTAACATTAATTCTCTAATTTCTTTAAGTCCAACTAAAAAAAATCCTCCACCGACTTTCATCAAACAATGAATAAGATCCCTTCAATCTCATGCATTTCCTCGGTATATTCATGCTAGTACAAGTTAACGGTTCCTTTCCGCAAAATAATAATTCCGCCGTCTTTAGTTGAAAGTCAGATTAGGAAACCTAACTTTTGACTCAGGCCACCTATTGACGCGGAGAAATTCTGCCAGCGTGTACGAAAACTATTATATGTACTGAGAAATACTTATATACTCTAATAATGTAACTTCATTTATATTTTGATTAGTTAAAATATAATAATTTATCTAATTTTAATTTTACATAGAAGATGAGTCATATGAAAAAATTCAAATTTTATGATTTTTAAAAATATAAACTTCATAATTTAGAAAAACAAAAGATACAATTTCCTCTTATGAGTTGTTTTTAAAAATCATAAAATTTGAATTTATCCATATGACTCATACGTTATGTAGGATTAAAATAAAAATTTATTGCATTTTAATTAATCAGAGTACAGATGAGGTGACGTTTCTGGAGTATAGAATTATTTCTCTATTTGTATATGGGTTAAAGTGTAAAAATACCCATAAACTTTTTCAAAAAGTGCACCTAACACCATAAATTAAAAAAAAAAAAGGGAAAAAGTGACATTTCTATTAAATTTATTAAATTTAGTAAACTCTGTTAACATTTCTCATGGGCCCCACAATATTAAAAAAATAAAAATACCTAAAATTTTTAAAATTCCATCCCTACCCTTATCCCTTCCCCTTCCATGTCCTCTCACTCTCAAACCCTCCATTCATTCACTCAACTCCCCCACCCTTGTCAGATTCCAGCGGCGATGGCATCATCCACAGTCAGTGATGGTGGCCATCATCACATCTCTACTAACCTTGCCCCTTATCCCTTCCCCCGTCCCCCTCTCTCAAACCCTCCCTCCCTCCATTCAACTCCCCCATTTCTTCTTAGATTTCGGCGACGGCGGCGACATCACCCATCTCTGGACGTTCTCTCTCTTTCTCAGGCTCACCTCCATGATATCTTCCTTTGGCGATGCTGTTAATGGAGCCTCCTTATGCTCCTACGACCGCCTCATCGCAGCATATGATGATTAAAGGTTTTGCGTTTACGACGCCGTCGATTATCATCACTGCATCCATGTTTGAGCTTGTAATAAGGACACGAGGGAGTGCCATTCATGGACCTGCATGAAGAGTATGGCTCTATGGATCACAAAAAAATTAGATTCCAGACTGGGTTTGAAGGCGTATGTTTTACATATTCACTCTGAACATTCTTCGAATTTTCATTATCATATCGGTGCAATGGTTAGTCTTTTGGGTTTGCTGCAAGGTTACATTCAGATTAGAAGCAGAGTCAAATTTCAACCCTTCAAAGCCATGCTTGATGCCAACTCTATGATTCTTTTTGCTACTATACGCATATGCTTGTTTTGGTCAAGAAATTTGCTAATTCTTTCCCTTTTTTTTCAATACCCACTTGATCTGAATCAATATATTAAGATATGATTATTGTTGGTTTAATTTGTGGCTGAATTTGATGATGAATCTCAATGTCTTGGAGATTTGTTCTTCATGATAATTTATGATGATGAAGATGAAGGTGAATTAGGGCTTAGAGGGAGTATTTTGGTACTTTTATGGTGTAGCAAATGGCTGTTAGCTGATTTTAATAGTTGTGTCACATTTGCGCCTTTTTTAAAATTCATGGTCACTTTTACAAAAAAAAAAAAATTTATGGTTTTAGCCGCATTTTTGAAAAAAATTTATGGGTATTTTTACCCCTTAACCCTTTTATGTTATTTGTATTTTCTTTCAGAGCTTTCCTAGCAAAAGAGAAAAAAAGAAGGTGAAGAATAACCTTCGCTCCCACTTCCAAGGAAATGGTAGCACTGTGTTTTCTGATAAGTAAAATATTTACATATTTATTTTCCCCTATATGATGATTTTATGGACGATATTTGATCTTAATATAATAAATTTGGGTGTGATTGATAAATAAATAATGTTTTTTGGAATAAATAATATTTTAGAAAAAAAATATTTAAAAAAAATACAAAATCACTGTAGCTGTCGGAGTACTATTGCTGACGGTCACTGTAACTGACAGATTACTGTAGCGCCGAACACTGCAGCTTCCGCCGACATTTTCACTATAGCAGGTACTGTTCATCCGAATAAAAAAATGGGCTTTACTGTAGTAGTGGGGGACAAGGTACTGTAGCATTGAATAAAATAATGTGAAGTGGAGTTACTGTAGCAATAAAAAATGATGAAAATCTACCTATAAATATGGAGGTACAGAAACGGGAAAGGCAGCACAGAAGAGAGATGGACGAAAAAATGCTCTGACAGTGTGTGTATGTGTGTGGTCTTGTCTGAGTAAGATATTGTATTATATCTTATATTTAATTTCATGCACTGTATTATTTTTTGTAGACCTCCTACATGGATGGTATAGGTCGTCCTCCTATATGGATGGTATATGTCGCCACCTACATGGAAGGTTATACCTTCTAAATGGACGGCTAAATTTCTCCATTTTTCATACATCTTTTGGTTGTATATTTATGTTTTAGAATTTAATATTCAAGTGTTATGCAGTATTTTTGAGGATTTCATTCAAGCTTTATGCATTTATGAAGTTTTCAATTTATTTTGGTTGTATTTTTAATTTCATCATGTGCTAAACTTTCATTTTCCTAGGGTGATGACGTAGCTTACTAATGACGGATTGAATCTTTACTTATTAAATCTAGTTTTAATTTCTCCTTTATGATTGAGTTTTAATTATTATTCTTAATGCTTTTGATTGACTGGCCATCTTTTAAATGATTTCAATATATTTTCGGTGTAAACCCAGTCAAACTGGGATCCCTACTCCGACAAAAATGTGGTTTCCACAGTAAAGCATCCAAAAAAACAAGTCATTGATGCCTTATCGCTAGCCTCTTAATCAATGGAAGAAACTAATACTTTGTTTGGAATTTATGAAATCGGTAGCCTTTTGGGGAAAGGGACGTTCACTAAAGTGTATCACGACAAGCAAATATCGACTGGCGAGAGCGTTGCGATCAACATGATAAACAAAGAGAAAGTGAAGAGACAAGAGATGATGGAACAGATCAAGCGAGAGATCTCTGTCATGTGTTTGGTTCGACACCCCAACATTGTTGAACTCAAAGAAGTAATGGCCACCAAAACTAAAATCTTCTTCGTCATGAAGTATGTTCGTGGAGGCGAGATCTTCCACAAGGTTGCTAGAGGCAAACTCAGAGAGGATCAAGCATGAAACTATTTCCAACAGTTAATCAGAGCCGTTGATTTCTATCACAGTAGAGGTGTCTCTCATAGAGATCTCAAGCCTGAGAATTTGTTACTTGATGACAACGGGAATCTTAAAGTCTTTAATTTTGGCCTCTCAGCGTTGCCAGACCACATCCAGTATGATGGCCTCCTCCACATTCAGTGTGGAACTTCGACACATGTTGCCCTTGGAGTTTTGAGAAAGAAAGGGTATAATGGACCGAAAGCTAATATTTGGTCCTGTGGGGTGCTTCTTTACATATTATTGGCTGGATTTCTTCCGTTTCAACATGAAAATGTCATGATTATGTACACTAAGATTTTCAAAGCCGAGTTCCAATTTCCTGCGTGGTTTTCTGTGGAATCAAGGAGATTGATTTCCAAGATTCTTGTGCCAGACCCAGAGAATCGAATCACGATTCCTGAGCCCATGGTTTCAAAAGGTATTTTCATTTGAATAAGCATTTAATTCAGAAGAAGAGTTAAATTCTTTGAATTAAGCCGTTGAAGAAGATTTTAGAACCAATCTTTCTTCCCCTAAGTTTTTCAATGCGTTCGAGTTGATTTCTTCCATGTCTTTTGGGTTTGATTTGTCTGGGTTGTTTAAGAACAAGAGCAAGACTAGGTCAATGTTCACTTCCAAGTTTTCGGTAACCATGATTTTGTTGAAGATTGAGACAACGACGAAGAAGTTAAGCTTCAAGACAGCAAGAGTAAAGGACTTCAAAATAAAGATGGAAGGCCGATCAGAGGAGAGGAAAGGGAAGGTATACATAACGACAGAGGTGCTCGAGGTGTCTTCGAAAGTTGCCATCGTAGAGTTTTTAAAGTGTTCCGGTGATACTTTGGAATATGCCAAGTTTTGCGAGGAGGATGTGAGTTCGGCTCTGAAAGACATTGTTTGGATGTGGCAAGGTGACAACACGTGTAATGGTAACATCGGAGATGGTGTGGCAGGACAAAGTGGAAAACAATGAAACAAGTAAAAACATAATACCATTACTAATATCGTACTCGTAATACTATAATCCATTTAAAACCTAGCTAGGGTTTTCTTTACGTCTTACCTTTATTGATATTACATCACTACAAAAAAAATGACATTTCGTAGTGGTGTTTTTATAGCGGTTACTTTTAACCGTTACCAATATCACTATTTGTAGCGGTTTTTACATAAACCATTACAAATTTGTAGTGGTAAGACTTGTGCCAAGTGGCACACTGGTAAGCTAGCGTTATTTGTAGCGGTTTACAGAAAAAAAATTGCTACAAATTTGGCACCAATTTCCCGCCATAATTTGTTGCGGCTCATCTGTAACGGTTATGTCATGGAAATCGCTACAAATGTGGCGCCAATAAGTGCGAAGCAGGCACGGCAATTGTGGCAGTTATTTTGTAACAGTTATGTTGACATAAACTGCTACGGAATGTAAATGGTTGCCTCCTTGTAGTGGTTACAAGAAACCGCTACAAATATAAGCCAATATTTGTAGCGGTTTTTGGATGAAACCGCTACAGAATGTCAAGTGTCTGTATATTTATAGTGGTTAGTGGTAACTACTACAAAGTGTTCTGTTTCCCGAAGTGAGTTTGTAGTAGTTTGTGTAGCGGTTTTTTCAATAACCGCTGTAAAATTCAGTATTATAAACATCCAGCGACCCTTCATTTGTCTCATTTGGCCATTTTGTTTTTTGACGTCTTTCTAAGAGTTTTCCTTTAGATATGAGCTTTCTGATATCTTTGTTGTATCATTTCACATTTTTCACACTTAAGGTAAGAAAGTTACATATTTTCTTTCCACTTTTTATTATTATTATATTATATATAAATATATATATAAATGTGACTATTTTTTTGTTTTTTTTTATATTTTGGAGTTCATATGGCTTTAGGGAGGGATAAGGGAAAGGCAAAGGAGGCCGAGCTACCCCCTAGACTGCTTCTGTGGGGTGGCAGCAACAGAGAAGGGGGCAGTGGGAAGGGACAGCGCGGAGGGAAGGCAACCGCGCCATAGCATATGGCCCCACAGTTTAAAGCATACAATGTCAATGGTTTCAAGTTTTGCATGGTTTCACGAGATTAAGGATTGCAAACTCAAAATTCAGGTGTTTATGTCACTTTTGGGATAAGAAGTTACATGAGCAGCAGTGACGCCAACATGCAGTTTAGATGCATCCCTTATTATGGAAAGCTTCTTGATATCGTCGAACTCAATTACCAATGTCATTTCACCGTGACGCTTTTAAAGTGTTTGTAGGCAAATTCCATCAATTCCCGGGGACTCACAACTAACAACTTAGGCATCACATCGGTAAATTCCTCCCTGCCAATTCACACTAGTCATTCTAAAGATGATGAGCGGTAAATTCTTGCTTCAAATGCACACCAGGTTAATTATGTCAAGGATAAGAGGCACAAGGATTGACAGTGGCACATGGTGGTTCATTTAAAGCCTTGGGACCTTTACGACATGGGTGATGGTGATAATATCGCCTACGAGAATGAGTCATTTCAGCACACCAATTTTGAAAACTTCTTCCCTGAAGGTGATGACAATTTACCTATAATTTGGTGTGTGTTTTTAAGTTCACATCATTTAAATTTAATTTTTATACAAAATAATACCACACTAACAATTTCTTCACACAATTTTTGTAGGGATGGCGATGAAGAATGATTAAACAAATTATACTTTTGTTCTTATAAACCTTAATGTATATTTTTTTAAAAAATTTCAGAACAATATTTGTAGCGGTTCTATAACCGCTACAAAATCAATTAAAACCACTACAAATGTAAAACCCGTTACAAAGAATATCACAATAACCGCTACAAAAATCAACCGCTACAACACCTGACTCATTAACTGCTATAAGTGCTACGCATATCCCTATAAATACCTCTACCACACCTCATTTCAAACACTCTCCCATTTCTTTAAACCCTTCCCCTCTTTCATTTTTCTCTCATTTATAATTTTTTTTCTAAGAGCTGAGGAGCTGAACTAGGTGATCAAATATAGTCAAAGTTTTTTAATTATTTCATTTCAACATTTTTCCCCTCTCATAATATTTATCCTCACTATTTTTCTTTTTTGCAGAAATTGAAGGACATTTTCTCACCATTTCCAATATTCCTTACATGATGATAACCATATAGTAGCAAACAATATAATTATTTCTTATTACTTACATATCCTTAATAATATTACCTATATAAAGTTTATATTTATCCAACTAAATTTAATCATTCTTTTTAAATAATAACTACTATCAGCTAAACTACTTAAATAATAAACCATTCAATACAATATTATAAAAATGGAGACATATAATCTTTTAATTTTTTTAAAATTTCAAAAAATTTTGTAGCTGTTTTAAGAATTACAACCGCTATAAATTTAAAAACAAAATGGGATTAAATTTTTAACACTACTTTTAAAATTTCATATGATATTAGTAGCGATTAACAAACCGCTATGAAGGTTTGATGCCATTTTTTAAAAATTACTATTTCAATTTAGTAGCGGTTTTGTAACCACTACAAAAATATAGCCAAATTTTCATTTTTTATTTTTTGCCACACAAAATTGTGGCTCCAACATTTGTAGCAGTTATAAAATCACTACAATTTTGACAGATAATGTGTTATCAATATGAGAATCTTGTAACAGTTTATTAATACAGTAGCGGTTTTGTTACTTGAGTAGCGGTTATTTATAATCGCTACAAAACCATTTGCAACAGTAGATTTTGTAGCGGTTTTGTCAACCTCTACTAATGTTATTTGTAGCGGTTAAACCCACTATAAATACACCTTTTAACCGCTACTAAATTACACTTTTTTTGTAGTGTATCAACAATAAAATAAAAAATCAAGGAAGATTTAAAGGAACGGAGGAATTAAGGAAGATGACTAAGGTGTTTTAGAAAATACATGTTATATTAACTAACTTAACTAATTTTATTAATTTAATTAAATAAGGTAAATATATCTTATATTAAGGATCGAAGGGAGCAATATTTAGCTAAGTGAACTTTAAACGAGGAAAAGAAGTTAGATTTGTTTTGCTAATTTCTAGTTGTAGTATTTAGCTAATTAAAGTTTAAAGGATTAAAGGTCATTTTTGTCCTGAAAGTATTCATTGAGGGCTAATTTTGCCTTGGAAGGTTTTTGAGGACTAATTTTGCCACGGAAGTGTCAAATTTGGAGTAACTTTACCCTGACCGTTATTCCAGTTAAGTTTGACCGTTAGTTGACCGAATTCGGGGCAAATTTGCTCCTAATTGAAAGCTTCCAGGATAAATTTGTACTTTAACAAAAACATGAACGACAAAATTACCTTGAAATGTTTAACTTAGGAGCAAATTTGCTCGAAATTTGATCAACTAACAGTCAAACTTAACTGGGATAACGGTTTGGGCAAAATGACCCCAAATTTGAATACACTCCAAAAGTCTTTTCTATTGTGCACCTAAAGTCTTTTCTATTTATAATTGTTACTTGGCCCTCAGTGAATACTTCTAGAGCAAAAATGACCTCTAACCTAAGTTTAAATGCGGCAAAAAAAGTTAGATTTGTTTCTTCTATATTTTCTACCCCATTATATCATGGCATGAGTTTTTGGTTTTTTCCTAACTACTGGAGTCTAGCAGTTATAGCACAGCAGAAAGAATTTATAAATGCCAAATTACTTGAATCAACTGTGATTAATGACATACATTTAAAATCTGTTGGCAAAAAAAATGACATAAATTTAAAATCTATATATATAATGTAAGACTAGAAAACTTTCCCTGCATTGGATGGTGAATTCAATGTTTATGTTAGGAAAAAATATAATCCCAAACTTGAATTCTATTCAATTGATATAGGGTGTGTTTGGATTGACGATTGGATTAGTGACTTATTTTTATTTTGACTTATAGAATCTTAAAATTAGAAAAAGTTAGATTGGGTAAAATGATGAGTGTTTGGATTAACAATTGGATAAGTAATTTATGTAAAAGTGAATGATGTTTGATTTGGCTCTTGCATAAGTGACTTTTGTATTATTTAAGAGAAAAAATTGTAAAAATTAAGAAAAATGAAAAAAATGGAGGGATAATTGTGAAAAAAGACCTCATTGACAACTTAATTGCCAAATAGAACTTGGGAAGATATCTACACACGGAGGGATTTTTTCACAATTTTCTCAAAAATTAACTTTGAAAATTTGGCAATGGTACAATTTTAAATAAAATTATATAAAACTCTAATTTAAATTGGTACACTCCAAAAGTCTTTTCTATTGTGCACCTAAAGCTTAAATTTTATAACTGATATCAAACTTTAATTTAAATATTAAATTCTAACTCATATTTTCACATAGCTCAAAATCTAACAAAATAAACCGATTAAAACCTCAATGATACCTCCAATAATCCAAATAAATTATTTAAACTAAATTTAATGGATAAAAACACTATATAGAAACTAATTTATGACATGTTTATAAAACAAAATTGATTATAAAATCATAAAACAACTAAATAATAAATATAAACTAATTAAAATTAATTATTAATTATTCTCTACATTTCTACAGTCATATATTAACAAAACTCAAAACTTGCCTAAACTCTTATCCCAAAGTATTCTCTAATTAGCAGAAGATTACTATTCAAGAAAGAGAAAATCATTTAGAACATTTTTCATAAAAGAAGTTTTGTGATTAGAAGTGATTTTGAGTACCTCATTGGTTCCAAAAATATGAAAATACTCCTATCAATATTATTTTATACACACACATACATAAGTTCCAATAAGCTCAATTTTGAGGTTTATAACTTTTTCTAACTTTTATCTTTTTTTTTCCTTAAATCCAATTACTCAACTAAACATCTATTTTAGCTAAAACACTATTCAAGTTTGTTTGGTCCAGCAAACGTCAAAACAAACACCCTTATATATATATATATAATTATTAATTGGTTCACACGAACCCACATACTCATTCCAAGTTGTGTATAAAATACATACTCAATAACAATTTAGTTTTTTATCCACCTTTCAAGGGTTGGAAAAGGAGGGAGAAGAGGGCTATACGTACAAGCAAATGCAAGGTTTAATAGGTTTCCTAAGGAATTTGAATTTAAAATGGTACTACGGGAGGCTTGTCACTTTTCTCACCTTAAAATTTTGAGAAAGAAGAAATAGACGTTAGAAAAAATATGCATTATGCCGGCAAGACCACGGACATGGCGTAGCGAAATGTAAATATAGAGTGAGTGTTTGGATGGGTGAAAATATAGTTTATAAATTATTTTTTATGTAAATTTAGATAAAACTTCTCTCATATACTTATTTCATATATCGTAAATCATGATTGAAAAGTTATTTTTAAATATTTTTATTGCTGTTCCAAACACACATAGATTATTATTACTGCATCACTTTATGTCTTGCGACCCTGTTTATATGATAAATAAATAATTTGTTTGGAAAGAAGGCTCCCCGGGATAACAAGTTTTTCTCAAAAAAAGGAATCAAAATGAATTCATAATAAATAAACGAAAAATCACAAAGAAGTTAGAAATAAATGATGAATATTGTAAAATGAGAGGATGATGAAAAAGAGGGAACATTCTTAAAAGTTAAAGCCAATGAGAAAGTGACAGATGGCAAGAAGGCTAAAGGACAAGGCAGATGGGCTTTCCTTGCCGAGGTTCACACGCGTCCAAGATCCCTTTGAGATGGCCCAGTTAAGTACGCCGTTCCCAAAAGGAACCTGCTAAATCCTGATGCTGATTTCCCTATCAAACAGCTCCACCCAAGTACCCAACTATTTCCATGGATAATAAGAATTCAACAAGATTACATTCTTATATTAATATATTTCTTAATTAACCAATTAGATTGAGTCTAACGGAAGGGGTTAGTCTCTTACAACATGAAGAATCAAGATTCAAATCTTTATTGAGAGAGGTGCACACATTTAATATCCAACAGTAGCTCAAACATGATTGCTTTCAATATAATAATAGCTATGATTAGAGAAAAAAAATCGTATTAAGACATGTATACACACTCATTTCTTTTTCATCATCATATTTTGCAATCATATAATATGATTTGTTTATATTAAAAAAATCAATTTTTACTTATTCAGTCATAACATGTCTTGGAAAAAAAGTATGTCAGAGTTGAATTTTTTTTTCTTTTGCTAGGAAAAGATAGATATTTTAATCTTGGGAAAACTAATATGGAGGTCCCTACAGTTTTTCTTAGTTTTTCATTGGGTCCTTAGACTTTCTTCTTCTTCTTTTTATTGAATCCTTTAAGTTTATGTTGTTAAATCCATTAGTCCTTCTTGTTAAAAAACGCTAAATGGAAAGTAACAGTGTCAACCATTCTGTTATAGAGGGGTGAACTGGCAACAACAGGAAAAATTTTGAAAGGCCAGACTCTGACTAAGCATACATTGAGTTGAGCTCGAGCCTCTTCTCTGATTAGGCGAGATTCATTGTGGTTTGAGTAAAAGGGGTTCAACGTCTTCTCCGCTAGTGCCATCTCTTTCTCTCTTCAATGCTTGCGTGCTCTCTCTTTTCGTATTTAGCCCTGCACGTTCTCTCTCTTCTGTGGATCTGTTCAATTCGTGCTCTCTGCTTGTGCGTTCTCTCGCCATTTATTATTTATCTTTTTGTGTGCTTCAGTTCCAAGTCTTCTCTGACTGGGTTTCATTTCAATTCATATTCAGTTCTGTACGTATGTGCTGGAGAAGATGGTTTTAGATGTATATAGCAGCACGTTTAGAAAGGATTCTGCAATTTTTTCTGTTTGACCGGCTTGATTATAATACAAGGAAGCTAACTGAATGTTTTCCCCAGACCGTTTGCCAATAGTACAAGGAACAAAGTGAGTTACCGACTGATGATGTGATACCTATTGGGAAAAGTAATTGTAGAGAATGGGTAAAAAAGATTCTTCACACAACTAATGATATTGCTTTTGCAGAGAGTTCAGTATGTCCACTTTACTAATTCCAAGTTGAGAGTTTTATAACCCCCAGGTTTGAAAGACACCATCTTCAACAATGCACAATGGCCAAATATGCATCAGCTAGTCCATGAGTCTTTATAACCTCACACTACTATAAAAAAGAAATTTAAGGACATTTATTTTAACAAATACTATAACATTTAAATAACGTCAAAACTTTCAATACTATTAAAAATACCTATAACGCTTCTTAAATTTATAGAAACATTATAAATTAATTTTTAAAATTAAGTTAATAAATAAACACTTATGACATTTGTAGTAAAAACGCCAAAGGAGAAATGAGACCTCCTTTGACGCTTCTTTAACAAGTGTCAAAGGAGGCAAACCACCTTTGGCACTTGTTCATAAAGCGCTAAAGGAGGGTGTCTTCCTTTATTTTTTTAAATAATTTTATTTTCTTGATAAAATAGTTAAATTAGCGTCAAATGAGGGTAGATCTTTTTTTTATATATAATTTTTTAATTATTTTCTTTTCTTGATAAAACAAGCGAATTACAATATAATGGTAAAAAATGCAAAACATTAACTACAATGATTTGTATTACAATAAAATCACTACAATATTATTATATTTACAAGCTTAAAAATTAAAAAACTAACAATTTATAGGAAGTTTAAGTAGACAACGTTGAAACTTCAAATCAATACCTGAAAAATAAAAAATATGAGCAAACATATAAAAGTCATTACAGATTTTAAACAAAAAGAAAAAAAAATGTGGATCAAATGTTTAAAAAATAATGCTTACAAGCTAGGAATCTCCTACTTCTACTTGTTGCCATCAAAGAGAGGAAGGAGTGAGGATGACGAATAAGAAAAGCTGGTAGATCAATGACGTGAGAGAGTAATGGATCGAAGTTATGGGAAATGACAAGCAGGAGAGCGATAATGACGGGATGACAATAGCGGGGTGTTTAAATTTTATAAACAGGGGAAGCTTTGGCGCTTCATAAAAGAGTGTTATTGCTTCCCATTTTCAAAATAAAATTTAAAAAAATGGAAGATTGTATTTTTTATTTTTTAAATCCATTTCCATGCTTGCATCGTTAATCAATAAAAAAAAAAAAAAGGAGGAAGGGTCAAAGCTTCCTATTATAATTTTTTTTTTAGTTTTTTCTTTTGGAATGTGGCATTTTTTAAACAAATTTGTTGAACTTCATGGAGCTCACTCAGTTTTATGCTTCATTATAAGTGTAAGTTAATACTAGTGACAACAATATATTCAAACAGATAATATTAAATCTATAGAAAGAAAGAGCAAAAAGTATGGCAAACATATCATGTAGCATTACGTTGACTATAACTATTAAACTTTTACTAATGATAAATGTATAACAGTATAATGATTCAAATTAAAAAAAAACTTAATTTAAATTTACTTCATAGTTAGACACACACACACATACAATCGAAGAAGCTGACTGATCTTTTCTTTTTTTTTTTTTAAATACATAGGAAGTAAGGAAGCGCCAAAGCTTCCTATTACAATTTTTTTTTTATATTTTTCTTTTGGAATGTGGCCTTTTTTAAAAAAAATTTAAAAATACATAGGAAGCTTTGCCGCTTCCTTTTTTTTTTTTTTAGTTTTTTTCTTTTGGAATGTGGCCTTTTCAAAAAAAAATTGATAAATTTCATGTAACAGTTTTATGCTTCATTATAAGCGTAAGTTAATATTAGTAACAATAATATATTTAAGCATATAATATTGGATCTATAGAGAAAAAGAACAAAAAGTATGTAAAAAAAATCATATAGTATTACATTGATTGTAACTATTAAACTTTTACCAATAATAAATGTTATGACCCAAATAAAAAAAATTAATTTAAATTTTTTAAAACAAAGCATAATGCAAATACAATAGGCATATTACAATAGTTAGAAAGAAATTAAAATTCTTTTGTCAAATATATGTGTAAGGCTGTAGGAAGATTAAAAAGAAAGAATAAATAATATATTAAACTTCATATTATATATATATTAAAAATTATAGGATGATTCCTATTATATTTTTCTTTTTATGTTGCTGAAAAATATAAAAAGCTTTGGCGCTTCCAAATAAAACGCCAAAACTTCTTATTGTTTTTTTATTTTTTAAATATTGATGACATTTTTTTGCGGTTATTCAAGAAAATGTCATACAAGATTAATGTCTACTATGACGCTTATAATTGTAAGCATAAAAAATTCAAAATAACCTTGATTTATAATTACTTTTGACACTTTTTTAAAAAAATGTCACTTACGCCACTTCACACAACTAATGATATTGCTTTTGCTGATTGTCGACTTTACTAATTCCAAGTTGAGAATTTTATAACCCCAGGTTTGAAAGACACCATCTTCAACAATGCACAATGGCAAAATATGCATCAGCTAGTCCATGAGTCTTTATAACCTCAGAATTTATACAAAATCTATCTTCAAGCCTATCTAGATTTCTGCTTCGGCGCCTTCGACAGCTCGTGTCTTTGGTCTTAAATTATCCCTTCCCCTACAATTTGCGCAAAAGCCATCTTCAACCTCGATCCTCCGTAGCTCTTACCCATCCAAAGAATCAAATGGCAACTTTACTTGCTCTTCTACAGAAGAATTCAATTATCTCCGTTCTGGCCGCAAACCCTAGAGCCTGTTTGGCGAAGCGGCAGACGCGTCCAAACGTGCGGCTACTCTCCCAAAAACACAGTGGGTAAATTTTTAGTGTTTGGGAAAGCATCTGAATCCACTATGCTTTTTGTCTAACCGTGACTTATTCAAAAAGCTCAGAATAGCTGCTTTTTGCTTCTCTCACCGTAGTTTGAAGCTCATAAAAAATTGCTGGTAAAAAAAATGAGAAGAATCTAAGAGAGAAAAGAACATAGAAAGGATACCTTAGTTTTATTATGACAATGGCGATAGTCAAAGATTTCATTGCAACAGGGTGCTCTGATCTTTTTTTCTCGTGGTGAGGCGGTATTGAGCAGAGAGAGTTTTTTTTTTCCCCTTTCATCGAAAGGCAGAGAGATACAGGATAAGGGAAGAAGAAGAATAGTATGCAGTTTTTGTTTTTTTGTTTTTGTTTTTTTAGATTCTTCTTTATCTTTAGAATGTGGGTAAGTGTGAGTCGGATGAAAAAGATAATGATGAGAGGAAACATTTTGACTTCATGGATGTTTTCTTTTTTCCTTTTTTTCATTAATATTTTTTTTATCTTAATTATAAGATAAAGTTAATTTTTTTTAGAGAAATTAAGAAAGCTAATTAAATTACTTTAGAATATTTTTATTTTTTTCTTCAAACTAATTAGTTTGACTAATAAATTAATATATAATCTAAGGATATAGAACATATGATATGATTAAGTAACTTATTTAACTTTCTTAATTTCTTCAAAAAAAGTTAACTTTGTCTTATAATTAGATCGAAAGGAATAATTTGACTATTTTTATTTTATCAAATTTTAATGTTAATTTTTTACTTTAATTATCACAATAAAAAAGTCATTTTTATCACCGCTAATCCAAACACAATGTTAGAAAAAAAGTCACTTCTGCCACCGCTAATCCAAACACAAATCACATTTATATTTTAACTTTTATCCTATCTTATTTTTTCAAAAGTTAGATGATAAAAAAAGTCACTTCTCCACCGTTAATCCAAACGGCACCTACTCGTTCCGATTAGCAGCTTTTGCCTTTCATTCTCTTGACCCAACTTGCCTCCACCCTCGTGTTTGCTAAATCTACGTGGCAATCCATGTCCATGCGTGTGCTTAATCAAGTCTTGTTTAGCACCACATCATCTCTGTCAAGTTAAAATAACGGCACGTGAAATGTTTTTAAACGGAAGTACTGGCACAATTAACAGAGTAAACAATCAGGACCTAATGGGGGGGGGGGGGGGGATCCTAAGGACTTTATTAAAAGCCGAGGGAAATTTGTAATGACCTCCATGTTAGTTTTCCTCTTAGTGTGCTATTCTTTTTAGGAATAAGTATCCTTCTTTTAGGTATAAGTATCCCTTAATGGGAAGCAATCCAGCTTGAAGCACTATCTTACATTAAATTCCGGCCCTCTCCTAATAAAAATTCAAATCTTGATTCGTTAGTTATCATATTATGAGAGATTAATCCATTCTTCTAGACTCAATCTACTATGGTGTGCTTTTTTTCCCCCAAAAAACATTTTATAGTGTGCTATTATCACTTGGGCTTGGAGACAATCGGGGTCTTGATGCTCTTTCCAAGGTGAATGACGGCACAAAAACAATCCACTCGGCCACATTTTTTTTTTTTTGGGCACAAAAGAGGGCTAAAGCCCTTGAAGAAGGAATTTAATCTAAGTGGGCAATAGATCCCAGCTTCTCACTATCATTCTGTGCCCCCAAGCACTCAAAAGTCGAGGCTTCAGTGAGACCTTCCTTAGCAACCGAGTTTTGTGCTTTTGGAATATACCATTGAACTACCAGCTCCCAAGGATTCTTCATAATTTGTAAAATACATTTTCGTTTCCCAACAGCATCAAATCAACTATCAAACATGTTTGTTCCCACCTCACCACTTTGAACTTTAAAGAAAGGCCTAGTTTTGGGCTTGAAATAAAAGAATAGTAGAATCAATGGGCTTTTTACAGTAAGGCTCAAATAGAACCAATTACGTGGGCTCTGTTGACCTAATTGTTATGGGAACATTAGATGATTAGCAGAGGCAGTTGCCCAGAAAATTATAAACTAACTCGAAGGGGAATTTAATTACAATCATTGCCAACTAAAGTTCAGAGATCAGATGGAGAAGCATCCAATAAGGTGGGATTTGGAAGGGAGTATATTGAGAATGTCAATTTGTTTTTCCCTTTGAGACTGGGGGCTGCATAATGACATATGAGATCCACAAATTGAAGTGTATCTCCTCATGAGTGAATTACCTTACTTGGCTTGTATTTGAATTAGTTTTTAGAGAATAATTTTTATGATTTATGAGGTAAGTATGTGAGAAAAATTTTATCTCGATTTACGAAAAATGGTTTTTAAAACCACAGTTTGAGGCTTACCCAAATACACACTTTATAGGGAATGATTTTTTTACATCATGATGACCAATTAAAAATTGGAGTTTACAAAAGACTTAAACCGGCGAATTACTGTCCAAATAAACAGGACAAGCCGGGTGCCATAGGGAATGATTTTAATTTAGTACGGGGAAGTCTATTCCAATCATTCGTTTTGTAATTAATTGGACGCCCCATATTACATGAAATTATTTTTTTGACAAAATTCATAGTTTAAACGGTCTTTTATTACTTCGTGTTTACTGTCTTTTATTCAATCCGTATTAGTATGGTTTAATTTTTAACCGAACTAAACTGTGTTACTTTTTTTTTTTTTTCGAATTACGTACTACAGATAGGCATCCTCGTATTTAAGGTAATACAGATAGGTCTGCACTAATCTTTTGCTTTATTCTCATAGTACAGTTAAACAGGTGGTGATCACATTTCATTAAAAGAAAAGCAAAACACGCGACAATCGATGAGTGTGAAGACACTGAAAACTGCAGAGATATTATGAAAAATCAATGGGAAAGATCATGGCGCATTCGTTGTGGGAAAGACGAAAAGAAAAGCCTTCAAGATGAATGATGAATCACGTGTACGGAAAGTTTCAATTTCACTCATCTATGACAGGTCATAAAATTTTTAACTTATCTATAAATAATCTTCAAACATTACTCATTTTAATATTTATGTTTCCTTTTATAAATGTGTCGCCAGCATTAATCGAAGTCTTTCTTGTTATGATAAAAGAGAAAGAAAAAAAATGTACATATATTACATACTAAGTGTTCATTTTGTGATGAATACTTTGAAGAAAAGAAATTACATGATTTGAGTTTCTCAAAAAAGAAAAAAGAAAAAGAAGTATTAATTTTTCTTTTGGCCCAGAATTAAAGGAGTGATAAGAAGTAACCAGATTTTGTTCAAATATTCGCAGGCAAGTGGGGTTGTGGCAAGTTGAATTCACAACAAACAACTAGGACACCGTGATGCTCGTGGCTTGTTTCCAATAACATGGGGGCATACTGACCATAAATCTTCGTCAATGTTAAATATCCAATTACCCAAAAAAAAAACAATTATATTATTTATATCTCATAAATATTTTATTTTATCTTAAATGTTTAGTACAAATACACAAAAATAATCACCTTACTTTTGTTTATATGTATATAGGCATACTATACATGCATTCTTTTATTAAAGACAATCATGTTTGAAGAATCACAAGATATTAAATATTAGTTCACCAAATTATTGCATAGTATACCCTTTCCACACTAGATGAGACTAAGGGTGTGTTTGGTTTGAAGGGAGGATAGGGGAGGGAGGGGAGGGGAGGGGAAGGTGGAGAAATAATCATTTTAGACAAAAGAAACCTAAAATTTATCCTCTCATTTTTTTAAATTTTGGTTTCCGGCCCAAAATTTACTTTCTCATTCTTTTTACATTTTGGGTTTCTGCCCAATATTTAAATTCCTTCAACCCAAAAAAGTAATTTACCCACCCTCTCATTCCCTCTCACCCCTCCCCTCCCCTCAAACCAAACACACCCTAAAGCATTCTCATTTCATTCCAAAGTAGTATAGTGAGTGTTCGGCAACCTTCAAAACCTAGGTTTCAGAAGCACTTTTCCGCAAATCGAGATAAAACTCCTCTTACATGCTTACCTCGTAAACTGTAAAAGCTATTCTCCAAAAGCTAATCCGAACACACATATGTAGAAGATCACGGGCAATAACCCTATCACTAAACATAATATCTTCAAAACATCAACGTGCATCACATGGTGCACTTCTTTATAGGACGAATTCTATACTACTCCTAAATCCCCCGACCCCAACATGACCATATGCTTTAAATATGATTTCTTATAACTAAAATCGCTATTAATTATGTTGACTTTTATTGATAAGAATTGGTTTTATGTGAATTTTTAAACGTTTGTGCACACCATGTCAAAGTAGTAAAATCTTACTTTGATTGTTTTTCTTTACATATATGATATATGCTTTTAAATTTGATTTTTCATGATGTTTTATTTTTAAATTAAAATAGCCTATCACAGAAGAAGTTACTGCTATTAGCAAGTTATTCTTCCATATCTCAATCAAGTTCAAAAGCTCAACGAAAAACGTGATATAAGCTAATTATAAATTAAAATACCAATGTCACGATGTTTGGATATATAATGATATGTCAACCAAATACTTAATTTTATCTTCCTTCAATATAATGTAATCAAATGTGTATGTTTATATTCGAGATTTTTTTAAAGCCCCTTATATTGACTAAACTACTTAATTAACAACTAGGTTATTAATGCATTCACAAATTTAAACAAATGAGTTATATTATTTACAATTTAATTATAAACAATAAAACTCTTTTTATATTTTATTTCATACTACGTACTATTTCATATTGATTAATATGGCTGGATATGCATCCTATTTTCACCTCTCATTCCTACACCATCATACATACTTCGAAAATTAAGTAGTTAGTGATGAGAAGTAGTAATTAAACCTCCAATATTGGAAAAAAAAAAAAAATCAACGTATGAGGCAAACTTTCATGCGGAAGGAACAAAAAATAACATGAAACCACCAAGAAATGAATAAATATATACCCCCAGCTGATTATATTATACACATGTGAATTTCTGCATAGAGAAGAAAACAAGCAAAATTTCAACTCATCACGATCTTGCTTCATTTGAATTTTCTCGTGTTTTATATTTAATGAAGCATGCATGATTTTGACTTTTCAAACGCTTGGTTTTAAACTGAAACCACCCAATATATGTTTGAAACTATAGGCACTACATATATATAACCACACTTGCCCCAGATTCCCATAACAAAATAGACTTTTTGGGTAGTGTTGCTGTATATATATGCTGAGTTAATTCAGTTAATATTTATTTCTCAGAACCTCTTACATTATTGCAATCAATCGAGTGGGTACAAATCTTCCTAGTTTCCTTGACCCCACGTCTTGGCAAGTTTTAATTAGAAAAACGTCCCTCTAATTAATTAATTTCGATGTCTACCATATAATAATGAGCCTATATATGCTCCCACATTAAGCATCACCAAACATATAATGAGATTAAAGATAAAAAATGACCTGAGGCCATCATGACGGGTCTGGCTAACAAAAGATAATAATTAATTAAAATTCACAAGAGAGGAGGAAAGAGCACATAGAATTTCTTTACAAATAGACTTGTCATAATTTTGTTGGGGTCTTTTTTAAATTTACATTAACACACCTCACGATCAATAAACAAACATATACATATGCACTTGCCTCTAGTGACACCATCTCCGAAGAAAGATAAAGAAGATTGACTTAAATTGACCTAAAGAAAGTGGGCGTTGATGTCCCTTAAAGGACCTTAAAGAACGAAACGTGTCATTATAAGACGACAATGCAAATATGAATAGATCCACTGTGTCGACCGGGTTTCACCAAACCTAGGATGTGACCCCCCAAATGAACGAGTATCACGTTGTACAGAATCTCATCTATAGTTTAAGCTTCTGTGCCTGTGCGTGTGTGTGTGTGTGTGTGTGAAAGAAGTACTCTATACATCATCAATGCATCACGCAGAGTATGTAAGCAAAGTGACATCAAAATCCCCCACCATCATATAAACAAGTGGTAGGGCATGACTTGACTTGCCATGTGGAAGATTTTATATCATTCTTTCATCACAAAACTACCCTTTTTTTTTTCAAAAGAACAAAAGTGGACCTTGTTAAATTTATAGTCTTCGTCCCCACTTACTTACCCCCTTAAAGGAAAAAAGGATAGCAAATTGAGTACATTTAAATTCAAGCCTTATCAATAAGTTCATTGTGGTCCCTTTGATCGGAAAACTTAATTTCTTTGTCGTATATATTGATGAATGATGAGAATTGAATAGCAAGGAAATTAAAGAAAATGAGCAGTAAGAAGCTAGAGCTGGCACTACTTAATCACGACCAAAAAACAAAAATACCTATAATACACAATTCATAGAAAATGATCTTATACAAAATGACTAAGTCAAGGTCCGAAAAATCGGACCGGACAATAAACTGGTCACAGCACAGATTTAAGGGTTAATGGGTCAATCGGGGTCTAACCGGTAGTTGAACCGGTCATATTAAAATATTATAATTTATTAGTAGCAATATATTTTAATATATTTTTAAACTTCTATAGATAAAAATGAATATTTTTAAGAAAAAAATACTTAAAATCTATTAGTATGAGTTATAATGCCTATACTTATGCAATGATATCTCCTTTTCTATAATTATTATATCTTTTTAAATAATTTTTTTCATTATCTTCTTCATTTTTTTAGATTTGTTCTTTTTTTACCTATTTTTCTCTACATTTTGGTCTTCAACTTCCAATTTTTTCCTAAAAAAAGCAAAAACAGAAAAATAAAAAAATGAAACCAGTTCAACCGGTTGAACTTCTGACAGGTTCAACCGGTTTCAGACCGATTCCCCGGTTTAACCATTGAATCGGACCGGACCACGGGCCGGTTCCCGGTTCAACCAGTCGAATCGGCCGGTCCGGTCTAGTTTTTTGTACAGTGCTAAGTGAGTGTTTGGGAAACACCCAAACTGTAGTTTCAGAAGTTATTTTTCATCAATCGAAATAAAATTTCTCTCACATACTTATCTCGTAAATCGTAAAAACTATTTTCAAAAGTTAATCCAAACACACATTAAAACGAAGAGAATTCAGAAAATAAAGTAAATGATCAAAATAACGACAGAAAGATGATAAGCAGTTGGAGGAATACTCCTTTTCGGAATTAAAGGTATGTTTGAGATCACGATTTCTTAAAAAATAAATCCTTATTATGCAAGTCGAGATAAAACTCCTCTCACATGCTTACCTCGTATACTGTGAATCACGATTTATAAACACTTATTGCTCAAAAATAAACTATTCCAAACAAACACTAAGTGTAACACGTAACCTTGTGGAAAAAAGGAGCAAACGACAATCGAGACGACGTGGGAGTAATGAGGCCATGATATCGTAAGACAGAAATTAAATATTATTTATTAATTAGTAGAAACGGTAGTGGAAATTGCCGCACACGCATTGCACTCGTACAATATATATATATATATATATATATATATATATATTTGATGAATGATATTAAGAAATTGACTAGATCTGAGTAATTCATGGGGCAACAGAGAATATCATATAGCAAGTTTAATTCATGAGAAAATTAGGGAGAAGCACCCAGAAAAAGAAATATTTATAATAAGGATATTAAACATTGTAACTATTTTAAAGGATCAAAAGTTAAAATATAAATATTCAATTACGTAATTAACCCTAACTAGGCTCCTTATATTTTCTCTAATGGCATCTCAACTATTTAACATGTATTCCATAATTGATTGTCTCCTTATATTTCCTCTAATTGCATCTCAACTACTTAACACGTATTCCATAATTGATTGTGATGTTAGCGGTTTATTTAAGAATTTATTGTTTAAGATTTTTAAATTTTGGTATTTTTTATTTTTATTACATTCTTTTTAGGTGAATGTATTTTTAAGATTTTTTTCCCATGAAAAAGCACATATATTTAAAATAAATATATTATAATATTTTTTGAAGTTTTTAAAAATAATCAAAATCTAAAAAGATGTAAATTTTTAATTACTTGTAGATTTTAGAGGCTATTAATCTTATCTGCATGAGAGAGAATATCATGAAAATATTAAGCAAAAATCCCTGAAAAATACCTCCGAAATAGCAAAATCCCTATTTAGTACTCTGAAATCCAAAATTCTGGATCAGTACCCTGTCAGTACCGATGAACAATGCGAGGGTGCCAAAAGATGATTTTGCCCTTCAGCCCTCATTCTCGCCCACTTCAGAATAACAACACGAGGCTCTTAATTAACAACTCCCCATTCTTGATTAACAACTTCTATTTATTCTTTCACATATTCGCATATCACAAATATAGTGTTGTTAATGTAAAATACGGTGTTATTAATAAAGAAAGAGGTGCTTTTATTGACCCTGAAACTTAAATTATGAAGTTGTGAAACAAGAAATGAGAGTTGTTAATATAGAATATGGTGTTGTTAATAACAAAATCGGTATTGTTATTGTGAAAGTAAAAAGATAAAACTGGAGTTGTTAATTAAGAGCCTCGTGTTGTTATTCTGGAGTGGGTGAGAATGAAGGCTGAAGGGCAAAATCGTCTTTTGGCACCCCGCACTGTTCATCCGTACTGACATGGCACTGATCCAGAATTTTAGATTTCAGAGTACTGAATAGGGATTTTGCTATTTCGGAGGTATTTTTCAAGGATTTTCCCAAATATTAAGTTGCATATAGATTTTTTTTATTAGAGTATACCTGGAGATATCATTAAATTTGAAAACTATGAAAACTAACCATCAAACAGTAAGGAAGGTTAATTTCGTAATTAAAAATTTATATTTTAATTTTTAGTCATTTAAAATAATTATAACTTTTAAGATAATGAATATTTTGTTTACTTGGTCGTTCTCCCTAATTCTCCCTTAATTCATATGATGACGACAGAGTTTTTATATATCGAAATAAAATATTGCCTTATATAATTAGGATTAGATGAGGTAATATTTCTTTATTAAAATTTGACTTCTTAAGCAAGACTTGCATAAGTAGAAAAGACTAAAAGGTCTTCTTTTTTTTTTTTTAAGAAAAGAAATGACTAAAAGTTTTATAGTCAATGTGAACGCAAATCCTAACAGCTTAAGATTCCCTTTATGACCGTGCGTGTCATGGTCTCCAAGACAGATAAACAAAATAAATATGGAACCCGTTTAAGGAGCTGACAAATTGTGACCCTAAATTCACAACTTTTTTTCAAGACCTCCTATGCTATATGGTAGTATCATTCTAGTCACGTCATTAATTTTTTTATAAGATTATATAATTTTATCATTCATTTGTTATAATGTTGATTTTTTTTAATGAGGTATATTGTATATTAAATAAGGATAAAATTTAAAAATTATCAAGTTTCAAGATAGAATTAATGAGGTTTACCTGTTTAAGGCATTTATTGGCCTATGTACATAAAACTTGCTGAAAATAATTTATAAATATAAAACTGAAGGAGAATGAAAAGAAAAGATTGGGGCCCAATCACATCAAGCTTTTATCCTAGATTTTTTGTAAGACTGAAACTGTGAGTTCAACCCCTCTATGAATATAACTGATAAGTGAGTTGTTCCAAAAAAATATATACATACGCACACATGAAGAGGAGAGACATTCAAAGGTTTTTTTTTGGGGATAGAAATTATTGCTCCCTGTAGTTGGAAAACCAAAAATAGAGAAACACAAAGGTTTTTTTTTTGGGATAGAAATTACCGCTTACTATCATTGGAGTGTCATATCATTTGCAATATATATTCTAACCATTAAAAACAACTTAAAGATAAAAAAAGGCTGCAAAGATAAATATTAAGAAAAAGGAAAGGTATATGTATTGAAAGGATAAAAAGATAATAGTAAAATATGCACCAAAATTAAATATTTGAATTTTGTTTGATAGAAATAGAGAGTAGTTAAATATAACCCAAACTAGTTAACTGAATAAGAAAATGGTAATTTTCCTTCAGTTTTACTGAAAATAAATATGTATTAATATTGGAAGACTTCTATTCCAAGACATACAGCTCAATCCGGGATCTTGTTTGGCATTGTTGACTATACGGTTAAGAAATTCTAAAGCACCACGTCTCAATCATATGAAAATAATTTAAATTTACTTGTCTACCCTTGTGTAATAATCACATTTCTGTAAGTCCTTCGTCTCTTTCACGCTGCCTCTTAAATTTGCCTGACATGAATGACAAAGTTCGTGTCACAAAACCACGAAGCTTCTTTGATGGACTTTTCAATTTCGTATCTTCTTTATTGTATCTTTGTAACATTTATGTCCTATAGTGACTATATACAATTGACACATACATACGACACTTTAAATGTATCAAAGGTTTAACTAGTTAGTAATGTCTGTGACTGGTGTTCAATTCATTACCCATGCATGCTTGTTCATTTTTAATAAGGTTCTTTTAGTTGATCTTAATAATAAATGTATTTTTACACTCATTTTACTCTCAATTACTCTTTAATAATTTATTCTCCATATATTATCTTTTATTATTTGCTAATTATTACTCTCTCTCATTCATTCATAGATATGGGTATTGTTAAAAAAATTATATTTCCTGCATTTAAATAATATTAACTTTTTTTTTAGAATTATATAATTCGGTTAAAAGGATCTTATATATAGGAAATTAGGAATAAAATGAGTATGTTATAGTAATTAAATAGGGATGGGGTTCAAATCATTGCCGGGAGAGATGCCCGTATTTAGTGCCAGATAATGCCTCAAATAAGATTATGTCATGCCCTTATCTCAATTTCAACCATTTTCAGAGTATTTGTGGAAAACGATATACGGTTCGGTGGGCAACACAGGAATAACATGAATATACTGATAATATGTGCATGATTACATAAATTCCCCATAGGGGTTCATACCTGATAAATTCAAATAATGTAGCCGCACAAGACTACTAGGGTATCTAAACCCATCCTAATGAAACGGAGACTTCTTCCCGTCTTTATTCCACTACTGTAATCCCCTCGTACGGTACTCTGTATTGTTGTTTACTTATCTTCTGCCGTCTCCTGCCTAAATTGTTGGTAGGGGAGGGTGAGATTTGAGAGAATCTCAGTAGGAAACAGATACCATAATGCATGCATGATTGATGCTATGTGTATGACATGTTAGCTTTATCTAGATGTATGCCCCATAATGACATTTCTGCATGCTCAATGTTTCATACAACAAGACTATGGCCACAGCGAAAACATAAATAGAGCTTCATTTATTCAAATATGCTCTACACAATCAAGTAAAGCAATCACATACATCATTACACAAGCAAAGATATCAAATACATGCAAGTAAGGTAAGTCCTCTACCTTAACCTTTTTCAGTCTCGAAACGCGTGCCTCGATTTACGTGCAAACAGCTTGGGGCTCCATATTCGATCCTACAATGTCAAATGTACTATTTAGACACTTCCATAGTGTTTCTGGGGGTTATGAGTCTATCTTGAAAAATTACTAAAATACCCCCGGGGACCTCGCCCCATCGTACCCGGTCCGGCTGTACTTTTCTCGAAATTCTAACCTGAGCTATCCTGACATATTTTTACCCAAGGAATCCATTTCCGGACTCGGAATTATCAAATTCAATGTAAAATTACGAAATTGCCCTTGGCAACCATACTTTTAGTGTTTTAGAGGCATTTTTGTAATTATGCTTTCTCGGCCTTTTCCGAAAAAGTGCCCAACTGTAACCCCACCTAATTTTCGCCCTTGAACTCAATGGAACCATAAAATCATTGAAAATCCAACTCTAAGACCCATTTCTAGAGATGGCTGAAACTTATAGGAATTTAGGGAAAATTAGGGTTTTTCGGTTTCGGCTCCGTAAACACGTTCCTTTCTACTCCTAACCACTTTATTGACTATTCTATTAGGTTAAAACTACCATTTAGTATCAATTTGGGCAGAATAACCCCTAGGGAAACCCATTTTCCATTCTTACAACCAATGGCAATCCGGCGAAATTTCACTGATTAAATTGCCCACAACAGCTAGAATAGTCAATATACGAAGGTTTGGAAGTTACCTCAAGCTCCTTCTGGCTTTTCTTGACTTGGCTGAAACCCTAGCTACTCCAACAAGAGATTTTGAGCTTCCAACCCTTGAATCACATAGAAGAATATCTTAGGAGCGGAGTTATACGCATTAGGAACCGATTTACCGAAGAAATCACTTACCTTTGTAAGCTTTTTCCTCCCCTTTTCTCTCTCTAAAATTTCACACTTCCTCTCTTTTGTTGCAGCAAAACTGACGAAAATGGGAGGAGGAAGATGATAAAATATGATTTTATAAGATATTATAATTATCCAATAATTATTTTTCCATTTTCGGATTTTTACAAAATTCTGGCAGATTTCTACCTAAACTTTGAAAAATCATAAATAATTTTAGAAAAATCTAATTAGAGTGATTTCAAAGCCTATAGAACCCTTATTGAGTCTAGTTTCAAGGAAAAATATAGAATTTTGTTGAATGGAATTACAAAATTCTGTGCTGACTTCAAAAATTCATATCTTTTTGTGTATAGCTCTAATTGATTCATATGACCTATCAAATTAAAGCTTAGGATGTCTACTTTCATCCTGTAAAACCTCATAATTTTTTCTCATCATTTGGTCATTCAAATGAACATGACAAGCTTACTACCTCATAGGCGATTTCACCAAAAAAATAATTACTTTCTCCAAAATTCATCATTTTACTTTCTTAATATCCCAAAGATATTAGAATCATTAGGGGATAAATTTGGGCTCCTGCTAAATTGGGGCTTAGTAGTCCACTTAATTTAGGCTTATTCCCAAGCCTCCAATCCCAAATTTCGGGATATTACAATTATCTCCAATATAAGAGGATACACGTGCTTAGAAAAAAAATAAGAATAAATTATTGGTGTGCATGAGGTAATTGATGAGGACAAAAATTAGATAAGGTGACAATAATGAGCCCTTTAATAGTTTGTGTATGTTATGAATATTGTAGTAGTGGATGTTCATAGTCTCTTAAGATTCCATAACACCTATAATCTCCCATGGTTTTGTATAGTTTTATGTTGTAGATTAATTCTTATGTTTATGACATTGTAACTCCAACATAATGTGAGTTAATTCTTATGTTTATGACATTGCAACTCTTTGGAGAATTGGAGGCCTATATATAGAAGCTTAACATAAAGGATTGAAAACACATGAAAATGCTATATGAATGAGAGCTCTTCTCCACTCTTTATCTCTACAATTCTCTCTTGTCTTTCTTTATCTCTTAATTTCAATATCTTATATTTCCTTAATTTCATAACACGTTATCAGCACGAGTTCGCTCAGAAGGCTTATGGTCTAGTTTTCTATTTCTTCTTCTAACTTTATCATTTTCTTACTATATTTTATATTGTTTATTCTCTACGTTATTTTATGGTTCTAGTTTACGTTATCAATATGTGGTTCTATATTATTTTGGTTATTTTTCTTTTATTTGAGATAATATAAGCCATTATATGGAATTAAAGAGACTCTTTTACCGATTGTTTTATACATCGGGTTCCATGGCTAAGATTGGAGATTATTGTTACTTTATTATTTTTCGCAAGTTTTTTTTAAAAATTTTTCCGGGAATATCTTATTATGCAACATTTATATTTCTTTATTTTATATTATGGTATTGTTTACCTTTCATGTTGTTATATTATATTATTTCATTTTATTTACATTTTATTTGTTTGTTTACATATTTAACATTTATACTTTCTTATTTTATTTATATTTTATGTTATATATTATTGTTTATGTTTCTTTATTTTATCTTGTTTTATTATTATTTTATTTACATTTCATTTATTTATATTAATATATTATTGTTATATCATCATGTCAATCTTTTATTTTCATTTGTTTATTATATTACTTTTTTTTTTGCCTAATATTTGTTTATTATATTACATTAATATATAATAGGATTATATATGATCATATAATGTGGGTTATATGATCATGGGCTTGTTTATTATTTATATTTGGTTATGACTTTGAATTTACTTAATTTATTTTATAGTATTTTAATTTTATCGAAAGGCTAGAAGCCATGATATCCTTAATTTCCTGATCAAATGACCAGAAGTCACATCACTTTTGTAATAATTCTTATAAGAAATAACGCTATTGGTTTCATTAAATAACAAGATTGACATAAAACAAAATTAGCACTTTAATGATTTAATTGTTATAAATATCAAAACCCTGAAAGCTAAAGGTTCAATTATCAAATTAAACAAAAAAAAAATTTAGCTTTGTAAAATGTTTGTTATGGTCCTGAAGACCAATATTTGGAAAAATTGGTGATGCTATTGAAAACAAAGAACATATGTAAGAGTGAAAATGAACATGATCACATTGCATTGATGGAATTGATAATTGAAAGCTAGTAATACTTTATTTTGACTATTGAACTACAGTTGTGGAAACAATAACATTTCTAAGGTGATTAAAATTATGAACAAATATTATGATATGACTAGAAGTCATATGAATGGAAAAAATGGTATAATATGACTAGAAGTCATATGAATGGAAAAAATGGTATAATATGACTAGAAGTCATATAGACTAATATGTATCAATTTATTGAAAATAAAGATCAAAATGGTTATAGAGTCAAAAAGACCATGAGATATTTTGAAAAAAATATCAAAATTAGTTATAATACTTAAAGTAATAAGTTATGGAGAAAGATGATCAGCTTGTAAAGCCAAAAAAAATAATTATAAGTCTTAAAGACTATATGATTTTGATTTTGAGTAGTGTTTAAATTTAAATTTAAATTGATTATGATTAATTTGTTAGAGAGAAATTATTATTTGACATTGTGATATCAACATAAGTGATAAATGAAATCAAATAGATAAAAAGATAATTATCAGTCATTTTAAAATTTCAATATAGTGCCAATTTATTTACAAATTTAATGGCCTTTTAGGTTTCTACCTCATGGTTATTGTCATTATGCCATATAACCTTCATTTTATTTATAAACATTATTGGTAATTATTGATATTTTGATTTGATGGCTTTTTATGATTCTACCTCATGGTTATTGTCATTATGCCATATAACTCCCAAATAAAATGGTTTATAGTATTTGTTCATATAACTTTCAATTATACAATTAAGTTGTTTAATTATTTTTTTATGTATAATTGTACAATTTATTTGTAACTTTAAGTGTATAGTGTATGTAAATACTATTCATATATTCATACATCAATAGAGCTTACCACCTCTATTTTCTTCTTGAGACTTGTGCTTCTCTGTTGTACCATAGATTTCCCTATAAACACTCAACTCATATATTTCAACATCAAGGTACTTTTTTTTTTTAATTATTAGTCATATTTTTTATTTTAGTTTTGTCTTCCATCTCTTTTCTTCTCTTGAGCACTGTTATGTTGCCTTAGACACACACACACACACACACACACACACACACACACACACATTTTTTGTTAGTTCCAAACTTTTATTATTGAAAGGCATACAAATGCTCTACAAGTTGTATTTTATTTTAGTATTGATATGTTATTGTCTCCTCTCCCAATTCATTGTATTGTCATTTCTTCTATTCCTTAACATTCTCATATGATATGTGCAAGTTTCATACATTAATTATGATATAATATATAATATGATATATATTGGAATCAAATTGGCTTTACGTGACATTTGTGGAAAAAAATCATATATCATATTTGAATTAAAAGATTGAGAACTTATTTAATTTAATGAGAAAATTCATTATGAATAGTTTATGATTTGTTAGACAAAATCATTTTCGTAATGTGCATGAACTATATATATAGTACAAGTCAAATTTATGGATAATCAAATAGTAGGGAATAGTTGAAAGAAGAAATGTCACACCCTTACCTTGTTTTAACCTTTTTTCAGAGTACTCATGGAAAACGATATGTGGTTCGGTGGGCAACACAAGAATAACATGAATATATTGATAATAAGTGCATGATTACATAAACTCCCCATAGGGGTTCGTACATGATCTTTACCATTAATGTAGCCACATAGGGCTACTTGGGTATCTAAACCCGTCCCAGTGAAACAGAGACATCTTCTCATCTTCGTTCCACCACTGCAATCCCCTCATATGATTCTCTGTATTGTTCTCAGCATATCTTATGTCTTCTCCTGTCTAAATTGTTGGTAGGAGAGGGTGAAATTCGAGAGAATCTCAGTAGGAAAATAATACCAATATGCATGTACGATAAATATTTAATGCATGACATGCTTGCATCATATAACTCATGCTCACACAATGACAAATCTGTAAGCTCAATGCTTCGAACAATATACTTATGGCCATAGCATAAATTGAAACATAGCTTCAAATCATTCATACATGTTTCATATAATCAAGCAAAGCAATAACATGTATCAACACACTAACACAAATATCATATACATGCAGGAGAGGTAGGTTCTCCACCTTAACCCTTTTCCGTTTTGAAACGTGTGCCTTGTAACGCGTGCCAACAGCTCAGGCCCCATATTCGATCCTACAATTCCAAATGTACCATTTAGACACTTCAATGATGTTTTTGGGGTTTATATGATCCTATTATAAAAATTTACTAAAATACCCCAGGGGCCTGGCCCGGCCTGGCCCTGCAGTACCTGGTTCGGCTGTACTTTTCTCAAAATTCTATCATGGGCTATCCTGATATATTTTCGCCCAAGGAATCCATTTCCGGATTCAGAATTATCAAATTCACTGCTAAAAGATGAAATTGCCCTTGGCAGCCCTTATTTCAGTGTTTTAGGGGTGTTTTTGTAATTATGCTTTCTCGGCCTTTTCTGAAAAAGTGCCCAACTGTAACCCTAACTAATTTTCCCTCCTGAACCCAATGGAATCATCAAATCATTGAAAATCTAATTCTAATGCCCTCTAACATCTCTAACCGAAATGTATAGGTTCTCGAAAAAAATTGGGGTTTTTCGGTTTCGGCTACGTAAACGCGTTCCTTTCTATTCCTAAACACTTTATTGACTATTCCATTAGGTTACAACTACCATTTAGTACCAATTAGGGCAGCATAACAGCCCCTACAACTCATTTTCCATTTTTACATAGACAATTAGGTCAAATTTCACTGATTAAATTGTCCATAACAGTCAAAATAGTCATTATGCAAGAGTTTGGAAGTTACCTGAAGCTCCCACTTGATTTTCCTTGACTTGGCTGAACCCTAGCTCACTTCAACAAGCAAATTTGAGCTTCTAACCCTTTAATCACATAGAAGAATAGCTTAGGAGCGGAGTTATACACATTAGGAACCGATTTACCGAAGGAATCACTTACTTTTACAAGCTTTTTCCTCTCATTCTCTCTCTAAAAATCTCAACTCTTCTCTCTCTCTAAAAATGAACTTCACGGCAGTTTTGAAGGAAGGAAGGAAGGAGATGATGATTTGTTTTATATCATTTTACTTTATTACACCATTTTTCCAAAATTCGGATTTTTATAAAATTTTGGCAGATTTCTGCCCAAACTTTGAAAAATTATAACTAATTCTAGAAAAATCATATTAGAGTGACTCCAAAGCCTGTAAAACCCTTATTGAGTCTAGTTTTAAGGAAAAATATAGATTTTTGCTAGATAGAATCACAAAATTCCCAGAATTTCAATCTTTGCATATTGTTCCAGAAATTTCACAGTTTTTCTGTGCTGATTTCAAAAATTCATATCTTTTTGTATATAGTTCTAATTAAGTCATATATCCTATCAAATTAAAGTTTAGGATGTCTAATTTTATCATGTAAAATTTCATAATTTTTGCTCATCATTTGATCCTTCAAAATCACATGATAAACTCACTACCTCATAGGCGATTTCACCGAAAACATAATTATATTCTCCAAAATTCACCATTTTACTTTCTTAATACCCCAAAGATATAAGAAACATTAGAAAATAGATTTGGGACATCTACTAAACTGGGGCTTAGTAGTCCACTTAATTTAGGCTTATCCCAAAGCTCCAATTCCAAATTTCGAGGTATTACAATATGCATATCATAATTATTCATTATATTATAATGCATTTGTCTTCACATTTCTCTCAAATTAATTTTAGCCTCTAACCATCACAAATAATTACAATAAGATTTTTATGTATTTTGATTATGGATCTCCTCATATTTCTTTATGTAGTGGAAAATTCTAAACATTTCATATTTTAAATATGCATCAAAAAAAGGCAAATTGAAGCATATTATTATTAATGAGTAATAAAATTATATAAATATGCCATAATATATGTTAATTCTTGAAGAACATAAATGTAACAAAGTCGATATAATTCTTGGAGAACTAATATAGATTTTTCTTAAATTCTATGGGTAAAAGAAGAATTGATCATGAAAAGTTATGACTCATAGATTTACATTAGAATTTCACTCTATTACAAAGTTTAAGTGATAATCCAATTGACTGAAATCCATGATCGATTGTGAATTATGATGTACTTGAGTTTTCAAATGAAAGATATATTATTGGCTCATTATATACTAATTTATCTTTAAAATATAAAAATAAAGAAAGTGTATTTGTTTGATCATCCGAGACATACATAAAAGATCATGTGTGACTTCCATTGAAGAACTAGAAAATTCTTCATGAATAGCCCATGTATTATATAATTCAAGAATTATTATGTGTTGTTTGTTCTCACAGAAATTTGATCATGAAAGTATCACAAGTTATTATTTGGAATTGATCTCTATATTTCTATAAATATATCAAGCTGATATATGAGCTCATTCAAATAGCATGTAAACTATATAAGTATTCAATTAATTTGATAGATACATCTATAAAATGGTTACATGTGATATTACTATTAGTTTTTAACCTGAAATTTGTAAGAATATTTGAATAAATTATTATGTTAAATGTAATTTCCAGATTATACGATTCATTCATTGAAGCCTCTATAAACAACTAGACTAATACTTACGAGAACAAAATTTATATTTCAATATTGGCATATTTAATCTTACATATTGCAGCACTTGTACTAGCCAATCAAATTCTCCTGATAAAATTGACTTTTGGTCAGAAGTCAGGTATATTTCATTTAAAAAAGTTTGAATGTGCATTCATATTGATCCACCACAATGCACATAGATGGATATTTAGAAGAAATTGAGATAAATGTTGGGTAAGAACCTCCTTCTTCTTGTTTGTCTCTAAATGAAACAAAAGGATGTTTCTAATTGAAACAAATGGATTTAGGAGACTTATACTGTATTATTAGTTGATTGTCATTTGACAAAGTTTTTCTAACATGAGGGGGAGAAATTGAATAACTGGAAAAGAAAACAACAGGAATGCATTATTACTATTAAGTATAGATCCTCGAATATAGCAATATAAACAAGAAGTTCATTAGGTTTTGCATTCATGAAATATTGAATAAAATCTGCTAGATGCAATTACTGACCTAAATAAGAATTACTAAATCTCATATTCTAGTGGAAAATGCTCTAATTAGTATAAATAAAAGTGAGACATGTCCAAAGCATGAAAGAATAATTAGTTTCAAAAAAAAGAGAGAAAGGAGCAAATAATCAATATGATCATATTGATAAGGCAGGTACTCCAGAAGAGGCCAATACATAAGTAATTGCAAAAACTTCAAAAGAGTTTCAGGTATCTGAAAGTAATAAAGAGATCTCAATGAATTACGTCACAACAAGAAAAATGGAACTGAAAAAATAAAGTTATCTACAACAGTTTTAGTAACAATATCACGTGATCAAATGAGGATCTTATACATAAATATGTCAGCATAAAAAAAGGTGATTGGCCAACTGAAAAAGGGGACAAGATGCAATAAAAAATGTTATTTCAATATGTGAAATTTATAGACATGTAGTCCAAAACATTTGAAATATAAAGTTATTTGTGGTATATGAATATTCATGTGAAAATAAAGATTTTCACAAGATCTAATGATGATTATGATGAGGTGCAATATATGTTGGTGGATACAATAATTGTTGCATATATTATTAGTTTGATAGTATGTGCAAACGAAATAATGCGTTTATTATATATCATTATATATGGCATATGCATATGGATAGTGAATATTACATAAGAATTCTTGAAATGATCCAAAAATATTGAAAGTGTGTCTAAGAAAAGTATTTAGTATATAAAATATTACATGGATTAAAATGTTTTGAGTATATATATAATTGATTGAAAGATATATTGAAAAATGAATAATTAAGTTATTGAAAATCTTAATGATCTCAAAATCATATATTTTTGCTATGATGATGTTGTTTGCAAAAATTTATTGAATTTGATGGTTCAAAAGTACCTTGTACTTTATGAGAATATTTTTGTATCATGCTAATTGTCATGCCCTTATCTCAATTTCAACCTTTTTCAGAGTATTTGCGGAAAACAATATGCGGTTTGATAGGCAACACAAGAATAGCATAACTATACTGATAATATGTGCATGATTATATAAATTCTCCATAGGGGTTTGTACATGATACTTACGATTAAAGTAGCCGCACAAGGCTACTAGGGTGTTTAAACTCATCCCAGTAAAACAGAGACTTCTTCACTTCTTCGTTCCACTACTGTAATCCCCTCGTACGGTACTCTGCATTATTGTTTGCATATTTCTTGTCGTCTCCTGTCTAAATTGTTGGTAAGGGAGGTGAGACTCGAGAGAATCTCAATAGGAAATAGATACCATAATGCATGCATGATTGATGCTATGTGTATGACATGTTAGCTTTATCTAGATATATGCCCCATAATGACATTTCTGCATGCTCAATGTTTCATACAACAAGACTATGGCCACAGTGAAAATAGAAACAGAGCGTCATTTATTCAAATATGCTCTACACAATCAAGTAAAGCAATCACATACATCATTACTCAAGCAAAGATATCAAATACATGCAAGTAAGGTAAGTCTCCTACCTCCAATCTTTCTCCTCGATTTGCGTACCAATAGCTCAGGGCTCCATATTTGATCCTACAATGTCAAATGTACTATTTAGACACTTCCATAGTGTTTCTGGGGGTTATATGAGTCTATCTTGAAAAATTACTAAAATACCCCTGGAAACCTAGCCCCATCGTACCCGATTCGGCTGTACTTTTCTCTAAATTCTAACCTGGGTTATGTTGACATATTTTCGCCCAATAAATCTATTTCCAGACTCTGAATTACCAAATTCACTGCCAAAAGATGAAATTGCCTTTGGCAGCCCTTATTTTAATGTTTTAGGGGCATTTTCGTAATTATGCTTTCTCGGCCTTTTTTGAAAAAGTGCCCAACTGTAAACCCACCTAAATTTCCCTTCAGAACTCAATGAAATCATCAAATCATTGAAAATCCAACTCTAATAGCCATTTCTAGAGCTGGCTGAAACTTATAAGAACTTCGACGAAAATCGGGGTTTTTCGGTTTCGGCTCTGTAAACACGTTTCTTTCTACTTCTAACCACTTTATTAACTATTCCATTAAGTTACAACTACCATTTAGTACCAATTTGGGCAGCATAACCCCTAGGAAAATCCATTTTCCATTTTTACAACCAAGGACAATCCGGCGAAATTTCACTGATTAAATTGTCCACAATAGCCAGAATAGTCAATATACAAAGGTTTGGAAGTTCCTCAAGCTCCCATTGGCACTCCCTTGATATGGCTGAACCCTAACCCTTGAAACACCAAAAGATGAGCTTCCAAGCCTTAAATCATATATAAAGGAAGCTTAGGAACGGAGTTATACACATTATGAACCGATTTACCGAAGAAATCACTTACCTTTACAAGCTTTTTCCTCTCCTTCTCTCTCTAAAAATCTCAACTCTTCTCTCTCTCTAAAACTGAAAATGGCGTCAGTTATGGCTGCTGGAAGGAGGAGGAAATGTTTTATATCATATATTATATGATATGGAATTATTTATTCAATTTCCAAAATTTTCGGGTTAATTAGAAATTCTGGGAGATTTTCTGCCCAAAATTTGAAAAATCATAACTACTTCTAGAAAAATTGAATTAGAGTGATTCCAAAGCCTATAGAACCCTTATTGAGTCTAGTTTCATGAAAAAATATAGAATTTTTTTTAGATAGAATCACAAAATTCCCAGAATTTTAATCTTTGCCTGCTGTTCCATAAACTTCACAGTTTTTCTGTGCTGATTTAAAAAATTCATATCTTTTAGTATATAACTCTAATTGAGTCATATGACCTATAAAATTAAAGTTTAGGATGTCTAATTTCATCCTGTAAAATTTCATAATTGTTTCTCATCATTTGGTTAGTAAAAATCACATGACAAGCTCACTACCTCATAGACGATTTCACCGTAAGCATAATCACTTTCTTCAAAATTAATCATTTTATTTTCTTTAATGCCCCAAAGATATAAGCAATATTAGAGAATATATTTGGGACACCTGCTAAATCGGAGCTTAGCAGTCCGCTTAATTTAGGCTTATTCTCAAGCCTCAAATCTTAAAATTTGGGGTATTACACTAATATTGTATTTATTATGATTTTATTGATAAAAATTAGTTCTTGCAGGTGTATAGTGGATAACAAAAATGAGATTTGGTGTGATAGTCTTATGAACATATAATATGATATTATTTTGTTTAGAACAAATTGAATATGTGGATGCAAGATATATTTTGGTGATTTTCAGAATAATTTTCCTTTATTGTTTCCACAGTGAATAAGATAAAGGCAAAATATACTGATATTTTAACATATCCAGAAGATGTGTTAGAGGACTATATTTCAGCCGAACTTTTGATAATAATACATCATTCATAGTTTGGCGGCTAAAAGAAAGATATTCAAAAATATATTGAAATTGATGTTGTTATCAGGGGGAGTAAACATGATATTTTCATCACGGGGAGCAGAGACCATGTGAGGAGGAAATATGATACTATCATCAGAGGAAGTAGAGAACATGCTGTACTCTTTTCCTTAACCAAAGTTTTGTTCCACTGGATTTTCCTGGTAAGGTTTTTAATGAGGCAGCTTCAATATATATTGTGTACTCTTTTTCCTTCACTAGGTTTTTGTCTTATTGGGTTTTTACTAGTAAAGTTTTAATGAGGCACAATATTTATTTATGAATATCCAAGGGAGAGTGTTATAAATATTGTCACACCCTTATCTTATTTTCATCTGTTTCAGAGTATTTGTGAAAAACGATATGCAGTTCGGTAGGCAATACATAAATAGCATAAATATACTGATATTATGGGCACGAATACAGATATTCCCCATAGGGGTTCGTACATGATAATTACAATTAATATAGCCTAGCAGCACTTCGTGGGTGTCTAAACCAGTTTCAGAGAAAACATAGACATCTTTCAGTCTTTGTTCCACAACGGCATTCCCCTTATATGGTTCTCTTTGCTACTCTTAGCATAGCTTCTGTGTTCACCTATCTAAATTGTTAGTAGGGGAGGGTGAGATTCGAGAGAATTTCAGTAGAAAAATAATATCAATATGCATGCAAGATAAGTGCTTAATGCATGACATGCTTGCATTACATAACTTATGTTCATACAATGACATATCTGCGTGTTCAATGTTTCAAACAACATACGTATGGCCATAACATAAACAGAAACAAAACTTCAATTATTTATATATGTTTCACATAATCAAGCAAAGCAACAACATGCATTAATACACCAGCACAAATATCAAATACATGCAGGAGAGGTAAGTTTCCTACCTTAATCGCCCTTCCCTGATCCTTGAATAACGTGCCTCAATTTGCGTGCCAGTCCCTCAGGTTCTCTACTCAGTCCTAAAAGGTCAAATATACAGTTTAGACACTTCCATAGTGTTTCTGGGGGATACATGAGTTTATATTCAAAAATGACCAAAATGCCCCCGGGAACCTGACCTGGCCCCGTTGTACCCAATCTGATCGTACTTTTTCCTAAATTTTGACTAGGGTTATCCTGACATATTTTTGCTCAAGGAATCAATTTCTGGGTTCAAAATTTCCAAATTCAGTGTAAAATTATCAAAATACCCTTGACAACCCCGATTTAGGGTTTCAGGGACGTTTTCGTAATTACTTTTTACCGGCCTTTTCTGAAAAAGTGACCAGCTGTCACCCCACCTATTTTTGCGTACTGAATCCAATGAAACCATTTATTTTATGAAAATCCAGCTCCTTCCCTCAGATCTGATCTTGGCCAAAACATTGGTCAAGAAAAAGGTAAAATTGTTCTTTTGTGTTTTAGCTTCCAAAGCTTGTACTTTTTCACTTCTAATCCCTTATTAAGTTATTTGAGCATATTCAAACCATGATTTAAAGAATTATGGGCAGCATAAACACTTAGGATTAGGACTTTCCAAATTTACAAACTTGACAAAAATCACCAAAACCAACCATAAACCTCAAAAACAATACTATGCTAGAATAGATCTAAGGTTTGTGAGGTTACCTCTTGAGATCTTGAATCCTCTCTCTCTAGGCGTCCTTCTCTCTCCCCTTGAGCTCAAAATATGTCTTCAAAATCATAGATTCCATGAAGAAGAAGGGTTTAGAGAAGGTTTCTAAGTGAAATCAGAAGATGAATGCTTAAGGAATCGATTCTTACCTTAATCTTCCTCTTCTTCTCTCTAGAACTCAAGAGCTCTTCAAGCTCTCTCTCACTCTTCTTTCTTTAGCTTAGGACAAAAATGTGAAGGGAAGAGGAAGGGAAAATGTGTTTCATAAGATATCTCCAATTGCTCTCATCCCTTGATTTTTAAGATGCTTTCTTGTGTTGACACATTGTAAGTAGTCTCATCTTCTTCTAACTATGTCATTAGGCTTCTAGTTGGATTTGAACTAACTTCTTCCTCTTCTAGTTAGCATAAAGAACCGCCCCCTCTGGCTCATCTAACCTGAGTTTTCTTCCAACTAAAACACCATGCACTCAGTTAGTCCAACCTTACACTCAAGCAAATTTCACCCTTACACTCAAGATGATCCTTACCATTATCAATCATGATTGATATGTTCATGTAGCATTATTTTAATGCAATTGGACATGTGCTCATCTTCATAAATAATAACCTACTCCCTTCTTCATATAATAATGACACTTAACATCTTTAATTCCACAATTTACACAATTGCTAACACATTTTATTTTCAATTTTCGGAATAATGCCAATTCTGGTAGATTTTCTGCCCTAGCTTTGAAAATCATAATTAAATTTGTAAGCATAGTTTTGGAGTGATTCCAAAGGCTATGGAACCCTTATTGAGTCTAGTTTCAAGAAAAAATATGAATTTTAGCCAGTTGGAAGCATATTATTCCCATATTTCATTTCTTTGACCGCTGCTCCAGAGACTTTCCAGATTTTTTGGGTTAACTTCAAAAATTCATAACTCTCAATCCACTAGTCAAAATGAATTATATTACCTATCAAATTAAAGTCATGGATGTCTACTTTCATCCTGTAAAATTTCATAATTTTTGGACATTATTTGATCATCCAAAATTCCAAAACAATCTTACTGTCTCGTAGGAAATTTCAATAGAAGCATAATCACTTTCTTCAAAATTCACCATTTTACTTTCTTTAATACCCCAAAGATATAATAAATATTAGGGAATAAATTTGGGGCTTCTACTAAATCGGAGCTTGACAGTCCACTTATTTCAGACTTATTCACTAGCCTCCAATCCCAAAATTCGGGATATTAGAAATATTGTGGTAGTGGATGTTCATAGTCTCTTAAGATTCCATAACACCTATAACCTTCCATGGTTTTATGTAGTTTTATATTGTAGATTAATTCTTATGTTTATGATATTATAACTCCAACATAATGTAGGTTAATTTTTATGTTTATGGCATTGTAACTCTGGAGAATTGGAGGCCTATATATAGAGGCTTAACATAAATGATTGAAAGCACATGAAAATGTTATATGAATGAGAACTCTTCTCCACTCTTCATCTCTACAATTCTCTCTTGTATTTCTTCATCTTTTAATCTCAATATCTTATATTTCCTTGATTTCATGACAGTGTAACATATATTTTTGTCTTTTCTTTTTGTACTTATACAATTATTTGTTTATATGGCTGTGGTTAAAAATAGTTATTTAGCAAATCGAGCAATAATGTAAGTAATTTTCTCAATGAAAATAAGTTCAGATAATATATGAAATTTTAAAAGACAATAATTTTGATAAACAGTATATACGTTTGGTTAAAATTTTACTAAATAAATATTTATTTCGAGGAGGAAAATTTGAAAAATGAACCTATTTAGAAGATATTTTTGTTTTATGGTTATGCATCATCAAAGAAAAGCAAGTTGGGAGGAGTTCAAGTCAAGGTCTGTTCTGGACTTCTGGGTCAATTTTCTCTTTAAGCTTCTCAATTGCGCGTTAACTTCTTTAATATCTTGCCCACTCAGCTGCCGTACCTTCTCGAAGTGTTTTGAATTTTATTTATTTTATTTATTGCCGACTCCTCTTCCCGTACGTTATTTGCTATGAGACTTTTGATCATTTTTTTTTATCATCAAATTATAAACAGCCTTATTTTATACTATTAGATCATACTTAATTACATTAAATTCTTTATATCTATTACATGAAGTTATCCAATCACATATTATCATATGTCTTGATTTTTTTTATATGGGTTTATAATTAAATGATAATAATTTAAAAATAAGATACATAACCATTTATAATTAGAAAACTTGACGAAATGAATATAAAAAGCTTGACATAAATATTTTCATATACTAAAATACATTGATAAACAAACTTTTGAGCATTGGCACGCGCTTTCATTATTTTTTTTTTTTCCTTTTTATTCTTCTTGCGTTGAAGGTTCTTAATTGTATACGCCGGCATAGATGTATAAGAACTTTTTTCGATCAAAAGGCATAGATGTAGAAACTAGAAAACATGTAAGAAATAAATTAGATAAAAATATAAATACTGAAAATCAAAGTATGTATAGTTATATACTATACTAGTTTTAGTCAAATCAAATATTGGTTCCATTCAGTAAGTAATTTAATGATCTTGGTGTTGTTAAATATCAGTGTAACTGATGTAATTAATAATGTAGTATATATACACACAAAATTTTTTGCAGGAGAATAGAGGTTTGATTTGAGTTTAAATTTAAAAGCAAGAGTTCGGAATTAATCAATTCAAATTTTGAAGCTACCTACCTGTGTTTGTATAATTTGTCCTACTGTTGGTTACCACGAATTAGTTCTATTGAAAGGGGACCATGCACGAAAAGATCAAGTCAAACTATGCATTTTCCACGTAGGGACGATGAAAGGATAGAGTAAAAGTAGAGGAACTAAATATGAATCCTCCACTGAAATCCAAGTGGATGAACCTAGCTATCCATCCTATTTATAAAGTAGGGGGAGAAGAATTTTATGTCATATTTATAAGATACTCTCTCCGATCTTAATTATAGAATATATTTACCTAACTTTGGAGAAATTAAGGATAGTGGTTAAATTAGTTAATCATAGTTATTTTCCTAAAATACCCTTATTTAAATTTAAAATGGCATCCAATTACGTTGATTCTATTTTTTTCTTGTACCTCTCCTGCCTCACACACGACTTCTCCAAACTTTCACACAATCTGGCATCGTCAATCTCCCTCAACAACTTCCGATCTACTCTTATTAAATTATTATTGAGAAAGTATCAATAGGGGGATATTTTGGGAAGAAATTGACAAAAATTAGAACTTTGTCCTATAATTAGGACCAAAATTAACTATTAAATATTGTTTTATAACTAGGACCAGAGAGGGAGTATATAATTAAATTTTTCATCTAAATATATAATTTTATCCTTTATTCTTATCGTCATGGGGTGTAATGTATTTTTAATATCATAAAGTTGAAAAGTTATTAAATTTAAGATAGAGTTAACGATGCTTAAGATTAGTGAAACATGAAGTGACTTATAAATAATACCATAAAAGTATTTCTTACAGTATTTAATAAGAAATTAATTTCCATATAATTATAAAGCTCTGATTAATCATTAATATTGTCCAAACACAGATTTAACCTAATTTAAAGTTGCATATAACCTTTTGGCTAGCCTGTTAGGGCCATCAGATTGAAGCTTAAGGCTTAATTAAGCTACGATTTAGACAGACCCATGGGGCGTACGACTTTGCTTTTAGCAAATATATGTGTGCAATTAATTTTTTTTTTCCTTTCCTTGACTTTAGTGGCCATGTTATATTTCCCAAAAAATAAGGATTATAACCTTTAAATTTTAATTTGACGATCTCTGATCAATTCCCAAATAATTACTATCACTTTGGACGTCTGACTTTTTTTTTTATCTTATTTATAAAAATCTCACTTTAGGTTTTCAAGAAAGTACTCTTGGTCATTAATATAAGATATATTTGAGAAGTTAGTATTAATCCTAAATATATATAAGACATTATTTTTATATTTGTCAATTTTTTTCTTCTAAATTACCTCTATTAATACTCCCTCAATAAAAATCAAGGATGAGAAGAAAAGGAGGAATTAAGGAAGATAACTAATGTGTTTTAAAAAATATATATCATATTAACTAATTTAACTAACTTCATTAATATAATTAAATTAGATAAATATATCTTATATTGATAATCGAATGACGTATTAATTACTGTATTTTTTTTTATAACTTTACTCTTTAGTAGTTTTATATTTTTGCTTTTCTTAACTCGTGCACTCATGTTTATAGGGAGTTCAAACTTAAAAACCTCATGTTTAAGAAAGACTTGGATGATATGTGTAATATTTCAGCATCTTACTCTTCATATTATTATAAGATATGATCCTCCTGGCCGACAAGGGATCAAGGTTAAGGAAGACACTGGACTACTTGTATCAACTTGGGGAAAAAAAAAATCTGAAGCAGATAATAAAAGTAAAGGACGCGGAAAGGCAACCCCTCGGAAACCGGAACTGGGGAGATACCTCCAAAAGTCAATGAGATAATATCAAGTATGTCCACGGAAATCCAAAATTAGTTCATCCTCTCATTTCATCTTTTTATTTAATGCGATATGAACTTGACCTTGACATGTTCCAGAATTTTCTAATTGAATTCACAAATTTCCCTCCTTGAATTGCAGCTGACATATATATCGTCTTATCTTTTCCCATTACTTTTTTCCAATCCGCGTATGCTGAAGACTCCAAAAAGTAACCTAAGTAAATTAATAAAATTTTTTGTTTTAATCATAAATATAATATCTCAATTCATTTTATTTATAAATTTATAATGTTTTCCTAAACTCTCCTTATTAATTATACATATTAAATAATTTTTTTCATAAAAAGTAGTAAAGAATTCAAAATTTTAAAAGAATATTTTAGGAAACAAATTAAAATATTTTTTTTGCAAACAATTAATTTAATTAATTTTTTAAATTTATACAAATTAATTATCTAACTCTAATATTTAAAGTGGGAATAAAAAGTATGATATACATCCTCGCAATGACGACATACTCAGTTTCCTGCAACTTTCCTTAATTCCTCTTCCTCCCACATATTAATAAATAAAAAGAACGATATAATTGACATCTTTCTCTTCCCTCTTCTGTCTGTATTATTTCTATATATATTTCTGCCGGATATGTTTTCCTGATTCACTTGAATCAACTATCTTTAAAGGTGAGAAACCACTTTGGGTGGCCTTCAAGCCATATATTCCCTTCTTTTATTTCTTTTTCCTTGCTAGAAGCAGATTTTAGTTTGCAATGGAACCAACATGCGAGAATAACACTACTTTACTCAACCTCAACGCTAGCCCTTCTCGGCACGTAGACGATGTCCCGGTTAGTATACAAACCTAGTTCTCTGTTTCAATTTTTCTGATTTGCTATATATATAATGTTGGAAATTTAAACTGTGCATATATATGAGCAGGCTGAGGTTATGATGATGGAAGAGTTGCATCGTTTAAGTAGTGAGAAAAAGATGCTAACAGAGAAACTTGCTCGCATGACTGAGAGCTTTAATGCCCTGCAGAAGCATTTGAACCAAGTCCTTAAGAACACCAATTCTCAGTTGGACTTAAGTACAGTAGTACAGTCAAGGAAGAGAAAGGCTCATGAAACCGAGAATTGTAGTATCGCTAATAATAATAATACGTTTAATTTTAGTGGCTCTTCTGAGTGCTGTACCAGCACTGAGGATTCATTCAAGAGGCCCAGGGATCACAGTTTCCCTATTTCTCCCAAGGTTTCAAAGGTTGTTGTGCGAACGCAGGCATCTGATCCCAGCTTAGTAAGTCCAATCCTTTCATCATAATGTTCTAAATCTCTTCTATGTTTGAAGACCGATGAGTTTTAGTAAACAGGGTTTAATTTGAGTCAAATTGTAATTGTATATTGGGATCAAAATTGACCAAGGAAAGCAAAGTCCATATATCTTGCGAACACGTACAAACGGATCGGATTAACGATTAAGTGTTGTGTCCATCGTTGTACTGACTTCTCATGGAAGCAAACTGGTCAAGCATCTTGATGATGATGACAACTGTTCATCGTACGAGTTGTTAATTAGCTAATTATTAATTAATTGATGTTATAATAATATAAGCCTCAATAATGGGAAACACTAAAAATTAAAGGTTTTACGATTTGCTAGCTGCACATGTATATATTCTGCGATCTGAACCAGCTTCTCATCATATGGACAATTTATCAAGGTCAATATATAATGATCGAATTTTTTCGGATTTTATATTATATTGCAGTATGTGAATGATGGATATCAGTGGAGGAAATATGGTCAGAAGGTCACAAGAGATAACCCTTCTCCTAGAGCTTACTTTAGATGCTCCTTTGCCCCTAGCTGCCCTGTGAAAAAGAAGGTATTAACTTGCGCTCTCTTTTCTCTTCACGTAAATAATTACAGCTTTAATAATTTGACCACTACTGATGATGAAAATTATTCTTTAATCTAAGACATATTTATTTAATTTAATTAGATTAAATAAATTGGTCAAGTTAGTCAATATAACATGTATTTTCTAAAATACAGTAGTCATATTTCTTAATTATATTCCCCCCTTCCTTTTCCTTTTTGATTATTGTTGAGGGAGCATCAATAAAGGTAAATTAAGAAAAGATTGATTAATATGAAAATTATATCTTATATTTAAGACTAGGATTAACTTCTTGAATATGTCTTATGTTAAGAATCGGAGGGATCAGTAGATAAAAAGAAACAGAATGACCAAATCATCATATGAATATGTAGGTGCAAAGAAGTGCTGAAAACCCAACGTTATTGGTGGCGACTTATGAAGGAGAGCACAATCATATTGCGCAAGGAGCTCAAGTATCAGTTGGTCTGACTCAAAGTGAAGTAATTGATCCAATTCATCCGGCGAAATCAAGTGGAGGGTTGAATGTGATTATTGACCAGTTTTTGGTTCAAAAAATGGCTTCTTCTTTGACAAGAGATCCCACTTTCACATCAGCTCTTGCTACTGCCATTTCAGGAAGAATTTTAGAGCACACTGTTCCCTAGCTAGCTAATAATTTATATATTTCAGATCATTTGCAGTTATATATGAAAATGGCGAGTTTTATTTTGTTGCTTTTTCCAGCTGGTTCTTGTTGTAAATCGCATAGAGTATAGTAGGATATGTAAAGTATATATGTGTTCGTAGTTGCTGTTATAGCCTGGACTAGAGTAGTGCATGTCATGATTTGGTCTCAACGAGTTTTATCCAGTTACAAGATGGGTTAATACAATATTTGTTCCCTCAAAGTTGACCTCATTTTATTTTTTGTTTCTTAAGTTTTAAATCATAAGTTTTGATTTCTTAAGGGACAAAATGATCCTGCTTTTTATTTAATTATATGACCAATGTTTTAAAGAAAATAAAACTTGAGGTATCAACTAACACCTCTGGCTTAAAATTTGAGAAACCAAAAATAAAATGAGAGTTACCTTAAAGATATTCTAAGACTGTATTAACACTAAGAAGATATTTTAAAGCAGAGCACACATCCAGTTTTGTGGATCCATAATCAGTTAGATCTCACGCATGAATTGCCTTCTGAAACAGTAGTTTATCAAGGTGAGAAGAAATTGTTGGGATTAGACACAGTTGGGAGTAACATATAGGAACACAGGCATATATCACTACTACAAAAAGGGTAAAAGGTGGCGCACATTTTGTGGCACTTCTTTAAACAAGTGCCACAGCTTCTTTTTTCTTTTTTTTTTACCTCTATAATTTTTTTTTTTAATTTTGAGTACCAGCTGTGGCGCCTAATAGATTAAGTGCCACAATTGAGGAGGCCTAGTGTGGTGCCTGCCTACGCAAGCGCCACACTTGGGGCCACGAAAGCAGCTGTGGCGCCTAACCCACCAAGCGCCACAGCTGCAACATTGAATTTTTTTTTTTTTTAAAATGGGCATGTGTGGCGCCTAAATAAATAGGCGCCACACATGCTAAATTCTATATCAGCTGTGGCTGCTTAGGCGCCACAGCTGATGAGAGGCAATGTGCATATTTAAAAAAAAAAAAAAATCAAATGGATAGTGTATTTCTTAATTATTTCATTTCCCACGTAGTGGTCCTGTGTCCGCCCCCCTTTCCTTCGCTTTTTGACTACTACTCCACTTTAATTATTTAACTACTCTCTCCTCCATTAAATTACTTTCCCTTTCTCATCTTCTTAGTGGATCCGTCGGCCCCCTCTCTCCATTTCCTATCATCTTCACACTGAAAAACACACCCACACGCTCACTCGTCACTCAAGCTAGCATCACCAATGTGGTCTCCCATTCCCTGAGCTGGTCAATTAATAGATTTGTAAGAAGAAGACTGTTTCATTCTAGCTTGCTTTGTTTAAAATTTTTTTTAGTCAAGATAAACCGTAATATAACGTTTGCCTTTTTGTTCCTAATTTAATAGGAAAGAATAAAAACCTAGCTTCTTTCATTTGCCTTTTTGCTTTGTTTAAATTTTTTTGCCGACAAGCTTGCGTTTTTTAGTAATATTTTAATTTACTTAATTAGTTGTTGATGTACTGTGTTCACATATCAAGTTCTTGTATTGTGATATTTTTTATATTAGCTTTGGAGAGTATTAATGTAAGAACATTATTGTTAGGGAACTTGAATTTTAAATGTGAAAATTATATATATATATATATATATAATAGGTTGAAATATAAAATAGAAACATTGACAATTTATGGAGAGGATAAACACGAAAGCCACTAATTTTATATAAAGCTTCACAATTAGGAAGCATAAAAAAGGGTCACAGGAAAAAAAAGAAGAAGAAGAAAAAAGAAAAAAAAAATGGACCCTCCTGTGGCGCTTGCTCAAACAAGCGCCACAGGAGGATATTTTTTTTAAAAAAAAAAAATTAAAATGTTGTGGGGCTTGGAAGCTTTTTTTAGTGGCGTCCAGATATGTGGCACTTCTCTAGCGCCACAGTTAATGCAATTATAAGCGCCACAACTTTATTTTTTGTAGTAGTGTATGTTCAATGTCAACGTTAATACAACTGTGGCCGGCCACCTACATAGGATTACTGCAAATATCCAAATACATTTCAAAGCTTCCTTCAGAATTTCTGTTTGTGACTCTTATCTCCAGCCGCCTTGGACCACGTTTATTATATATATCATCAACACATGCTCCTTCCACTATTCTAACTTGTTTTCGTGTACATTCACCTGAAATTTGTGATACGAGCTAGTTGCGTGCTATTTCATAACTCATAAGTTTCGTGACTTTATATATATACTCCTTTAATGCTAAATATAAGATCTTAATGTACTATATTTTCTCTCTAATATTTGTCATTTCCCCCCAAATTAATTCACTGAACTCATAAATTGACATTTAATCTAATGTTACACTGGAGAATTCCAGAGAGATAATATTACATTTATTATAATTAAGTAATTTATCTCATTTTCTTAATTTACTTGAAATAGTTAAATAATTTTTATATTAAGGACCAGATAAACAATGGACATGAGTTATTGTGTGTTTTTATGGAGTTAGACGAATATTGGCAAGGAACATGTATCAAAAGGAGTACATCGTCAGATCAATATGGGTAATTTCTAACAGATGCATTCATGTTATTTTTCAAAAATTAAGGCGTCCATGATTATTTCGAAGATTCAACGTGGGCATTTTTATAATAAGGTGTATTTATCATTTCGTTTAACCACCTTGCCATATGTTACTTTCTTTAAACCCTTCATTGCAAAGTATAAATAAAAAAAATCCTTGATTTCTTCTTATATACTCCATCTAATCATTAATATAAGAGTTATATAACTTATTTACGGATATTAGAATAATTAGATAAGTTAGTTATTTTTAACAAATGAGTTAATTTTCCTAAACTATCTTTTTCAATCATATGTATTGAAGCTATCCTCTAATAAAAACATGATGAAAACCTCTTTTTACTATGTACAATGATCAATCGCGATATTTTAAATAAAAAACATAATAAATTTAGATGGTGAAGGGAATTGAAATTTTATTATAATAAGATCAAAACAAACACCTTCTATATTCAGGATTGGATGCAGTACCCAAATAGTCCAAATAAAATGGTCAAAAAGTTTCCCCTTCCCTCTCTCTCTCCCCTTTTCCATAAACTCAAACTCGACAAAACTCTATCGATCGTAGAGGTCCCACCACAAATTACTTGCAGCCATTACTGCTGTCTCCTAGTGGAGGAGGAAAATATGTTAGGCTAAAACGAATATTACTGGAAAGAGGACGGACTATATTGGTGTCAAGCCATGAAATAGGTCTTGTCATGATCAGTGTGAGGGGGTTGCCACAGAGTCACGTAAAAGGCGCCGTAAGTATTTGACCAAAAAGCTTTCACATACCTATTTGGCTATTTCTGCTTTGAGTGCTTTCACATGTCTCTTATCGACCTCTCTCTTGCAATTAAACATCAAAACGAAACTTCCCTTCATACTTCCTTTTCAAACTTCCCATTAATATTCGTCCCTCCTGTGAGGCAGCAACGTAACACTACCAGCCAGTTAGCCTCAAGTAGTCAAGTATGTGTGCTGCGAAGCGAATATATACTGGAAAGTATAAGCAAAGGTCCATACGATATGATGTCTAGTTATAACGACAAACGTTAGTTCTAGTTTTTGAATTTGAGTTTGCGTAAATACAGAAAAAGTATGAGACGTCAGTTCTAGTCAGTCGAAGGACTCATAACCGTCCAGACACTAGTTTAGGAATTGAGTTTGTGTAAATATAAAAAAAAAAAAAAAAGTATGAGAGAACTATCATTTGTTGGGTTGGGCAATACTTAAATTTGATTCAGTAATATTAGATACCAGATATATATAGCTAAGTTACCAACAAGCTATTGGTTATAATGGTAAGCGGCCTCATCTTGTAATGAGAAGAATACAAGTTTAAATCTCGGGAAACGTGCTTATTGAGAGGGTTTTAACCTTAACGCTCATAATCTGACAAAATTTGACTTAAGTTCAAAGTAACTTGAGGATATTTTGAATTCGGACCAATATGTATATATAGCGCTAAGCTTATTTTCAATGTATAGTCATCTAAAAGTAACCATGTGAAAAGAGCTAACCATTTAGTTGTGAACAGTTTTTTTAAATAGATGCATAGTATAATAATTAATCCAATCGTACTATATCTATGCTTGACCTATGGTATTCTCCCTCAATCTATGCGCGTCTTGTATAGAAACAAGTTTGAACATCCCGGAGGGTAAGTTAGTCTAGTCTAGTGTGTTTTTGAAACCTTGATCCAACTTAACTTGACTCTTATCTCTATAATAATGAATAATAATTTTATTTATTTAAATTCCATATATATGAAAATTAAACCCATAATCAAACAAGATTTAGCACAAACAGCCTCAACAAGGCAGCAGCTAAGGCAAGAGAGGAGAGGCCAAGCATACTTCTCTTTCACGCGATGGGAAACAAAGATTGTCAAGTTGGACTTTGAATACTACTTGACAATATAAAACTGTATGTAATATATATATATATATATATTAATTAAGTTAAGGGAAAATCCCATATAAAGCTACTTTAAATAGGGAAATTTTAAATTAGGTTAGTAAATTCAACAAATTCTTATTTCAGTCATATATTAACACAATTTAGGATTTTAAAATATGAGTAAAATAACTTTAATGCCCTTCCCTTTTTTCTCTCCCCTCTTAAAAGAGTTTTAATGCTATATAACTTTATTGCTCTATGTATATCAACTTTAATATATAATCAAACAAAATATAATTTTTCTAAATCAAAGGAATTTTTTATGTTCTAAAAGGATGAAAAAAAATAATTCAAGCAAAAAAACAAAAGGAACCATGATGCATACCAACTAAAAATCATTTAATTGATATTAAAAATCAATTAAAAATTTGATTTTTTCAGCCAAAAATTATTCAATTGATATTAAAAATGAAAAAATAATAAAAAATTTGAGTTTTCTTAAAAAGATAATGTAGTTATTTTTATTAAATGAGACAAAAGAAAAAAAAAGGATAATACTTGAAAACTTCAGATCACAAAAATCAATTGAAATAAAAACTACTTTTACCAATAGTAATCTAAACAAACTCTAAATAATTCTTTCTAATGCATAAATGTGAATTTCTTAAAAATAATTTAGGTAAGATTTCAATTTTTTAATATGAATTATTCACTTTTATCAGAAATACAAGAAACTTTGATATACTTCTAAGAATGTTTTAGATAAAAATATTAAATGCATTTAAAATTTCATAAAATGCTTATTGAAATATAGAACTTTTCAAGAAAAACTTTATATATGAAATAAATATAGTAAAATTTATAATCAATATATTTATTTAAAAAATATTTTTTATTGTTACATATTCTTTCTTTTTTTTGAAAAATTTGTTCATGTTAATAAAATGAACTCCTTGCTTAAAAATATTGTAAGCTTTTGTTCTTACAATGATAATTAATATATTTAAACTATAGATGAATCATATTTTGTTTTATTAAATATTAATGTTGATATATATATATATATATATATAGAAAAGCATAAGTCACAAAGTAATGAAACTCTTTAAAGAGGAAAGAGGAGAGGACAATAAAGTCATTTTACCCATATTTTAAAATCCTAAAAATTAAGTTGATGACTCGTTTAAGTATTTGTTAAATTTACCAACCTGATTTAAAATTGTCTTATTTTAAATAGCATTATATGGGATTTTCCCTATAGTTAATACATTTTTCTAAATAAAATTGTTGAAATATATAACCAGTAAGTTATTTATATTTTTGGGGTTCAACATCTCTTGGTTGTAATCATTTTAAGGGTTAATACAATTTTTGATCCCTAAAGTTTGACCCAATTTTGACTTTATCAACACTCATTTTCATTTCGATAATCGGAGAATAATAAAGACGGAATTCAATGGGCATACAGAAAGGTACAATTATACTGATAAAAATATTCATTTATGATCCCACGTCGTTCGTCAACGGAATACATAAAATACAACAGAAACTTAATATTTACAGGATAACCCAAAATATCTAAGGCATAAACTAATTATAACTACTATCTTGCCCTCGCCTTGAGACACGAGCTAATTACTTCTCGGGGTCCACGCCTTTGCCCTTCGATCCACTGGCACCAGCTGAGATATTTGTTTTTGAAAGATGGTGAGATTTTGAAGAATTCCCGTAGAGACATACGATCGACATATAAAATATGAAAATTAAATATGCAATGCACTATATTAGGCAAAAATGAAATTTTGATTCGATTCGTATATATTTACCTCAGCCGAGTCACTGACTACAGTTAGGATTTCCTATAATATACCTCAACTGAATCATCTACCACAACTAGGATTTTTCAATATACCGTTGTTAGGTAACGAACCACAACTAGGTACTGTGTCTCTAGCACGCAATCATATCATGAAATACAATAACAAATACATATAATTATTCACATAGTATATGAAAGACTTTGAAGTTTGTTAAACCTCTTTTTCAGTGTGCCTTGTAAAACGTGTCGTTTTTGGCGTCCGACTCGGTCCTAAAATATTAAATGTACCAGAAATAGGTCATAACCTATCCAAGTATCATTTTAGACTCTTCTATAGGATTTCTTGTGGTTATATTAGTCTATGGTGAAATTTTACCAAAATGCCCCCAGGATCCCGCCCAGCCCTGCCGTACCCGACCCGATGGAATGTTTTCCCAAAATTTTGATTAAAACTATTCTAACATATTTTTGCCCAAAAAATCCATTTCCGGGTTCGAAATCACCAAATTCACTGTAAAATTATGAAAATACCCTTGACAACCCCTATTTAGGGATTTCAGTTGTGTTTTCATAATTATGCTTTTTCGGCCTCTACCGAAAAAGTGCCCAATTGTAACCCCACCTATTTTTACCCACTGAGTTCAATGAAACCATTTATTTCATGAAAATTCAACCCCTAACCTCAGTTCTGGTTCTGGCCAAAATTCAAGAAAAAATGGAAAAATGAAGTTTTGTGTTTTAGCTTCCAAAACTTGTACTCTTCCACTTCTAATCCTTGATTAACTCACTTAAATACTTATTAATCATGATTTAAAATATTTTGGGCAGTATAAACCCTTAGGGTTATAGCTTTTCAAATTTACAAAACCAACAACAAACTACCAAATAACTCAAGAATCATATTAACAACATCAATACACTAAGAAGTTTGAGGTTTTGAAGGTTACCTCTTGATTCTTGGTGTTTCTCTCTCTAGGGAGTCCTCTCTCTCTTCTCCTTAACTTTGAGATTATCTTACTAACATGGTGATTCATTGAGAAAAAGAGATTAGAGAAACTATTATGCAAGAGAGGAAGTTTGAACATAAGAACAACAATACTTACCTTAGATTTCTTCCTCTTTGAGCTCTCCTCTTCTCTCTATTTCTCAAGCTCTCTCTTCTATCTTTTTGCCTATGACTTGGCCGAAATATGCTTGAAAGAGGAAGGAGATGGTGTTTAATAAATTGGTCTTCTTCCTTCCTAGCCATTGATTTAATCAAGAGGCCAAAATGTGACACTTGTCACAATCCCTTTTTCCCTCATAATTACTCCATTTAATTTCTATTAAATTGAATCAATTTCCTTCCCTTATTTTGGCAAGGAACCTTCCCCCCTCTCCTCTTACAAGATAAGAAAGCTCTCTTCCATGCAATCAAATTTGTCTATTCCTTTATTCAAGCTTATCCCATCATGTATTACACCATCCTTCCATGTTGTGTACACTCCATCTTGGTCATCATTGAAAGGTTCATGTAGCATAGCCATCATAACCATTCATGTATTAATTAGGCATGCTCTTGGAATTAAATATTTTTTCCTCATTCTTCATGGTTGGACGAAAATAATTAGAGGAAGGGAAGGAAAATTGTTTTTCACTCATTCCTTAATTCACATAATTGGTTTATATATAATTCCCCTCAATTTCACAATTCTTGATTTATTCCACCAAGAATAATCCCATTATGCATTTTTCTTTATTTTCCTTGATTAATTGAAATTAACTCCAATTAATTGGAAAATAATTAATCTTGGGCTAAATTAGCAAAATTATGATTTTGCTATCACCTTTGTAATTTAATTTATTTCTTGAATTTATTCGCCCATTTCCTTGTGAATATGAATATTTCAAAATTCACAAAATCCAAATTCATGAACATTCACCATTTTATTGAATTACCCAAATAATTATAATATATTTTTTAGTGAATAAAATTTGGGGTGTTACAGACTTTGGTCCCTTAAGTTTAAAATATCCGTTTTTAGTCCCTCAAGTTTAGTCCGTTTATAACCGTTAGTCCCTCAAGTTTGAAAATGTCTTGGTCCTGCCTTTGAAAACATTAATTCGTCCGATGTGGCGCTAACGCCATTAAAATAGCTTAGAGTTAATATAACTTTTGGTCCCTGAAGTTTGACCCAATTTTGGTTTTGGTCCCTCAATTTTGAAGTCGGTGGTTTTGGTCCCTTAAGTTTAGTTCATTTATTACCGTTAGTCTCTCAAGTTTGAAAAGGACTTGGTCCTACCTTTGAGGGCGTTAATTCGTCCGATGTAGCGCTAACACCGTTAAATAACTTATGTGTCATGCCTATTAAGACAACTGATGTGACAAATATACTATAATATAATATATTGTGCTGAAAAAAAAAAGAAGGAAAAAGGCATTAAAACGAAACGCACGAGTCAAAACTTCTCAAACACAAATTGCTATATTTAACACTTTCGAGGCAAAATTGCCCAAGATTTAACACTTCCGAGGCAAAATTATCCCTTCATGTCAACTTCCAAAACAAAATTGGCCTTTAACCCATTAATTAAAGTATTTAAGGATAATTAGTATGCAATAGTCAGATAGTTTAGTTTGTTGAAGCAAAGGGCGTGTTCAACTTTGAAGAAATTTGTGTTTGAGAAGATCTGGCTCGTGCGTTTTGTCTTGATGCCCTTTTTCCTTTTTTTAGCACAATATATTATAGTATAGTATATTTGCCATGTCAACTATCCTAATAGGCATGACATATAAGCTATTTTAATGGTGCTAGCGCCACGTCGGATGAATTAACGCCGTCAAAGGTGGGATCAAGTTCTTATCAAACTTAAGGGACCAAAACCATCTATTTCAAACTTGAGGGACCAAAATCAAAATTGGGTCAAACTTCAGGGATCAAAAGTTGTATTAACCCTTATTTTAATATATTATTAAATTTATAAATAAAAAATGTGCAACCAATTGTTGGTCGATTTTGATTAGTTTAAACTTTTTAGGAGAATTTCGAATCACATCAAAAGCTTAATTCATTGGTTGATGAAGTGATCAGCTTTCTTATATGGACATTTTTGTGATTTTATTTTCATAATATATAGTACTATACATACAAGAATTTGTCATAATCTGAAGTGAAATTTGATGAAAATTAGAGGGAAGAAGAGGTCAAATGAAAGGGACATACAATTACGTGCATAGGTTGGATTCTTATGGAATTGGCTGTTTATTTGAGTGTGGATGGTTACAGTTACGTTATTGACTTCCAACTCCATTGACTTTCAAACTCCCATCCTATTATTCAAGGAATTAGTAATTAGTAATTAGTAATTGCGTTAAAGAGCTTCTTTTTTGTATTACTTATAAATATATATCATTATCAACATCAATATGTATGACATAATTTACCTTCCTTTGTAGTGGAATACTTGTTTTAAGTTATATCGCGCAATTAAAAAAAGTTGAAGATATTGGAAAAATTGAGAGGATTATTTCCTTGCAAAGGGAAAAAGATCAGAAAGTTGATAAAATTTTCTTGTTTGTATTGATGTGTTGGCGTGATATGGATTTTCGGTAAAATTTAATTAAAGAAAGACTCAATATATGAAAAATAGTCATCGGTCATCAACAACTCTTTCCGTATCACAGGCGTTCACATTTTGAAAAGTTTGAGCTTTAATTTTGTAATTTGGCCACCCATAGGGATAAGCCAATTAATTAGCTAGCACATACAGTATAACTTTTCGTTTTAAATTTCTTTTCTCTTTTCCTTCCAACACTAACAAAAACTATACAACCTTGTTAGTTAATATTATCTCTTTATCTTCAAAGTCATAATAAAATCCCAAAAAAATAAAAACCAGATCGTAACCATCAATATAAAACAAAGAATCCCAGCAAAAAGCACAATTCATAAATCATGATGTCTTATAGTGGTGTTAGTGGTACGTAAAAAATTCGCTGCTATCTAAAACTTTTAGTAATGCCGACGTCTTAAAACACTTTGCCACGAAATTGAAAGTATTGTGTTGGTTACTCAATTTGAAAACCTTCAAAACTCGAATGTCTTTTTACAATATTATATAAATATAATACATAAAAGGAACAATCGGTGAAAACTAAAAAGATTAGTGTTTCAAAATTTTATTGTTCAGAAAGACTTATTCCAAGTATAGGTACTTTCGGTTTATTAAATACAGTATTTTCTGGTATAAAAACATGGGAAAATCACTTATTGGTCCCAAGGACAAAAAAAAAAAAAAAAAAAAACCTCCACAACAAAGTCCCAATGCAAATTCCAAAATCAAAAAATTCTTTAGAGACTTTAATGTGATTAATTGCCAATGTGAAATGACTAACTTGCCCCCAATGCATAAAAAAGGAAAGGCACAGGAGGACTTTTGGCTGGCTCGTTTTTTGTCGTTGAAGAGAAAGAGAAAACAGAGGAAGCCTACAGTGGTTGCAGCTGGAACATTGAAAAGATTAAGTATGGTGTTCATGTCTTGGGCAAAGGTTTGACTTTGCAACCTTCATCTATTGTTAGAGAAAGTGAACAGTGAGTTCGATAGTTTTTTTTTTTTTTTATGTGTATATTGTCTACATTGATATTGAGGGGTTGATAAAAGGTTGAAGCTTCGGCTCAATAATGGATTATGTGCTACGAGGTAGGTAAATAATGCTAAGATTTTGCTAATGATCTTGACAATTGAAGTTGGGGTTTCACTGTGGTTGGGTTATGTGAATGAAATTGTGCTATATTTTTGGGTAAGGTAACAGAGGGATAGCTGTGTTTTAAGTGGGAATGGTTGAAAGTGACGGTGATTTGTTTGCTGACAAAATGTTGATACGATATAAAAAAAGTGTTGACAATACATGCAGCTGTAGTTGTTAATATTGTTGTTGCGGTTGTTAAGCATTAATGACAGTTGGGAATTGTGAAATTTATTAATCATTCAGGAATTACAATTCAATTGTAAAAATCACTCATGCACTTGTTAAAAAAGCCAGAAGAAGTTCTTCAAAACCAAATCAGATGTTGTCATATGTGGGAGTTATACACTCCTCCAGGAATAACTTATACTGTTGTAAATATGACTCATGCACTTGTGAAAAAAGGCAACAGAAGTTGTTAAAAACCAAATCAACTGTTGTGACAGGCCCTACTGGAATAACTCATACAGTTGTGAAAGTTGGAATTGTGAAACTTTTCATTTTAGCCAGACGTGAAAAAGTTGTAAAAATTATTCATGAAGTTTTAAAAACAAGCATCATTAGTTGTTAAAATAGGAATATGCAGTTGTGAAAGTTGTACTTGTGAAACTTGTCATTTCAGTCAGGCATGGAACATAAGTTGTAAATATGACTAATAAAGTTGTAAAAACAAGCATAACCAGTTGTTAAATTAGAAATACGCAGTTGTACTTGTGAAACTTGTCATTTCAGTGAGGTATGAAAAAGAAGTTGTAAAAATAACTCATGAAGTTGTAAAAATAAGCAAACCCAGTTGTTAAACTTTTGATAAGCAATTGTGAAGGAAGGGACTTCTGAAATTTCAAAAGAACTCAATGCATCAAAAAGAGGTTGTGAAAATGACTGCTTAAGTTATTAAAATGATTGATGAAGTTGTTAAACTTGTGATTAGCAGTTGTGAACGTAAGAATTTGTGAAATTTCAAAAGTACTAAATGCATTGAAAAGAGGTTGTGAATATGACTGATTAAGTTGTTAAAATGACTGATAAAATTATTAAAATTCTTATTACCATTTGTCAATGTAGGGACATGTGAAATTTCAAATGAACTCATTGCATGAAAAAGAGGTAGTGAAAATGTCTGATTAAATTGTTAAACTTCTTATTACCAATTGTCAACATAGGGACTTGTGAAATTGCAATAGTACACATTGCATGAAAAAGAGGTTGTGAAAATGACTGATTAAATTGTTAAAATGACTGACGAAGTTGTTAAACTTCTGATTAACATTGCTTTTCAAAATAAAACTTGGTAATGTATAATTTGTCCAAACTTGGCACATACACTAGCCATTGCATAAGTTGTCAAAATAGCCACATACGATTGTCTTTCCCATAAGAAGCCTTTCATACAAAATAACATAAAGTTGGCAAAATAGCCACATATTTACATAACGGAAGCCTTTCCTACAAAATAACATCACAACAGCTACGTGTCTTTCTTCCTCTTGCTTTGTTGGTTGCTAGCTACAACAGACAATACCTTTTGCGTATATTTGTTCTTCTCATATGTCACAAGCCACCATAAGCAATTGACTTTCGTTTGCCGGATTTGATCATATGATAACTTAGGTATGGTATACTCCTCTTTGTTATGTGCAGAGGCTTCTTCTCTATGATGTATCCTTGCCAAGATTTCCTCCATGGTTTCAGAACCACCACCACTCCATTCCACCTTGTCATTTGTTTCAACAATAAACTTTGGAGAAAGGGAAACAAGATTGGGTACAAACAAGCTAAAGTACCCAGTGGAATTAGATTTTGATCAAGTATGTTTTATTTATGCACATTGAGCTAGATCTTCATGAAATGATCAGAGTAAATCTACAGATTAAGTTGCGCTTAGAGGAATTGTCCAAATTAAACAGCATGAATGGTATGCATATTAAGGGCTATAATCAACATAACACCTACTGAATGAAGTTATTGTATTAGATGTTTTACATTAACTTCAAAGCAACAAGTTTTCCCAATCCTATTAGTAGATATCATACCCTCAGTAGTGAAAAATGAGTCTTAATTAAAATGTCGAATTTAGTGTTTTTCAAAGTTTTTACGAACCAAGTTAATCCTTAAAGATCATACGGCATATCCAAAATTGTTTATAAATGGGACGAAGATGTGAACAAAGAATTCAGAAATGAGCTCCAAATATATATATATATATATATATATTAAACCATAGAGTCCTTATTCCTGAAAACATATGGGGGAAATGATTATTTTTGGAAACGTAGCAAATAGATTTAATATATTATTCCATGGAAAACATCCCCTAAAATGCAAATCAAAAGCTAGCAAAACACAATAGCATAAAGATATTGACAACAGAATAGTGAAAGCCAGAAAGGGAAGCACATTTTGGAAAGAAATCAGATTTGTTCTACAATAAATAAAACTAGATTGAAGAATTAAAAAATTCTATTTTGTTGAAATATCAAATTTACATACCAAATAAGCCTGAAATGCTGTCTGGATCATCGTTGCAACAACAGTTTCAACAGATACCCCAGGTGTCACACCCCAGTTTTACACCCTCTGGGGATGCCCCGTGTTGGTGATGCCCCAGGTGTGGACTAACAAAAGTCCCTCACTCCCCAAGCGAGGTTTTTCGCCTCCGTGGGGATCGAAGCCACTACCAGGGGGTAAGTAGCGCCTCAATGCATCCCCACTACCTGGGGGTAAGTAGCTCAAGTGGTAGTGGGGATGCATTGAGGCGCTACTTACCCCCAGGTAGTGGCTTCGATCCCCACAAAGATGAAAAACCTCCTTGGGGAGCGAGGGACTTTGTGAGTCCAGGCTTGGGGCATCACCGGCACGGGGCATCCCCAGAGAGTGGGTTAAAACCGGGGTATGACAATAAAAGTAGCTCAAGTGGTAGTGGGGATGCATTGAGGCGCTACTTACCCCTAGGTAGTGGCTTCGATCCCCACAGAGGCGAAAAACCTCGCTTGGGAAGCGAGGGACTCTTGTGAGTCCACGCCTGGGACATCACCGGCACGGGGCATCCCCAGAGAGGGGGTAAAATCGGTGTGGTAAAACCGGGGTGTGACACCATGTGACACAAGATTTGAATCCTTAGTGCCATTTGTTAAATTGCTCGAATCTTTTCCTGTATAATTCTTCAACTTCAATGCAGTTTGTTTCTTGGATCCTTGTCTCATATGGAGATACAAACTTTCATGTTACTGCAGCCCTTATAAACACAGCGAACTCCAAGTACATTGTAATAAAAGGCCTTGCTGCTACTTAAATAATTATCCAGGTACATTAAGTCTTTTTTAACATAAACTATCAACCATATGTATCATACCAAACTCAAATAAAAATTTATCGTCCACTATATCCTTCCTGGAATATAACGATTTAAAGGTATATAGTAGTCTAAGACTAATTATAAAACACTATCAGAAGAGTTTAGCTCTTCAATTTTAGCAACAAAGAACTATATTTTGATAAAACGTTGACATCAAAGGAAGAAGAAGGACCATTAGAGCCAATGACAGTTGCAGGTAAGTAGGTTGCAAAGAAAAAGTGCAAGGAAACAAAATACTTTAATAATCCAAGAATTCATGTTGTGTCTTTTAACCCACCTTTTCTGTTCAGTTTTGACAAAGTAGAGTGGGAGCAATGGAGGCTGGGGGTTTGGAGGAGCGTCAGAGACTAGGGGTTTGGAGTAACGCCAGAGGCTAGGGCTTTGGAGGAGTGATAGGCGAATGAAGGACTCTGGGGCTTCGGAGGAGCGACGAACGAACGAACTAATGGATGAAAGATGCAGATGAAGGACTTTGTTCCTCATCCAATGTTTTGAATAAATAGTGTTTTAAATTTTAAGGGCAACATAGTCATTTCACATTGGCAATTAATCACACAAAAGTCTAGACTTTTTTTATTTTAGAATTTGCATTGGGACTTTGTTATGGTTTTTTTGGATCCTTGAAACCTATCAATGATTTTCCCTAAAACCATCTCTATATTTTTTTTTTGTGTGGTTAGACAATGTATATGATATTGGAAACAATTTTGTTCAAGGCATTGTTGAACACTAAATATAAGCATTTCTTCCAACAAAAATTTGAAGTTTAGTTTGCCATGTTGTAAGAGACTAAATGGCTAGATTCAACCTGGGTAGGTGGAGTTTGTTAGTTTGAGCATACATTATATGAGTAACAGTGTTAACTTGTTTAATTTTCTGGCGGTATGGAAAGATTCCAACAAATGTATCAATCAAAATCAGTGGCATGTTTGAATTAGTGTTCAAGAAGCATGTTCACGTAAGTCAAGATAAAACTTCTCTCACAAACTTATCTTGTATATCATAAATCATATTGGAAAAACAGGTTTTACCTAGTTCCAAACTGGCACTAAAATACTATAGCTGACTTCTACTTTTACAAAAGACTCCAAGTCCATCAAATTTGGATTTGGGCTATCAGCTATGCTCTTCACAGCTGCCCCTTAAATTTGGGATTCTTCCCAAATGTTTTTTTCATGGTTTTTTTTATTATTATATTATACGTAAAATAAGTGACATTTTAATATCTTATGGGTAAAAAATAGAGTTATTTTTTATTTTTTACGATATTTAAAAAATTTGAGACTCTAAATTAAAAAGAATTGCACAATTTTGATAACATAAATCTTTAAAAAATTATAAAAAATTGAAAATAATTTTATTTTTATTCATAAAATATCAAAATGTCACTTATTTTATGTATAATCTAATAATTAAAAGAAAAAAAATATTTAGGAAGAATCCCAAATTTAGTGGGCAGCAGAAGACACGGCTGGAAAAGCACAAACACCCCCTGGAAAAGCAGAGACACCCCCTGCCCATCAAATTTCTTTGCACCACTCGCGACACGTACGGTACGTCGAAAACACGCCCATGAATTACGATCCAAAGCTTGCGTCTGTCTGATGCAGACAAAAAGAAAGTTAGCTGAGGTCACTGATATGACGTCATGCCCATTACAAATGATGATTGACGGACGCATATTATAGGATCCCGTTCAAAGAATAAATTCTTATTATATATCCACACGAACCTCGATTTTTCTAACACATGGAGTTGAATTCAGAGACCCATGACCCAGATCAAGCTGTATATATGGATTCTCCGAGGGAAATTTTCAAAAAAGCAGCCACCAAGAGAAATTCTCTCTCTCTCTCTCTCGTCTTAGTCTCCCCATCTTCAACTACCCAAAAAAATTTATTATAAATAATCAAGGCCTGCTTCATTATTCCAGTCTTAAATTTACACTAAACACATATTTTTCTCCTTGTGCTTGAATTAAGATTCTTCAACTTCCTCCAATGGATGATGTAAAGGTATTAACCAAGTTTGATCTCCTCTCCTTTTCTTTGTTTAATCCGTTTTTGTACCTTGAATTGATTGATTTTCATGCTCAATTCTTCTTTGTTTCTGGGTAGAACACTGAGAAATTAATGGGGATATATATATATATATATATATATGGATTCTGTTTTGTTCAGGAAGAAACGCTTCAATCGGAGTTGAAACGTGTGAGAGATGAGAATGACACTTTAAAAGTGATGCTTCAAGTTCTGAACAGCAAATACCTAAAGGTTCAGTCTCAGCTTGAAGAAATAAGAGGATGGGACTCCAAGATTCAAATTGCATCATCAGTTTCTGATTACGATATTACGAACATTAAGAGACCAAGAATTGAGTTCCCGGTAGCTCATAAACCACTACAGATCTTCGCCAGAACCCATCCCAAGGATAACAGTATGGTACGTGTCTTGTGTAATTAATGACAATTATGTATCAGCTCGTTCATATGTAATTTTGATTAATCCTTTGGAATATATATAGATTGTAAGAGATGGATATCAGTGGAGAAAGTATGGACAGAAGGTTACAAAAGATAATCCATCGCCTCGAGCTTACTTCAGATGTTCCATGTCTCCAAACTGCCCAGTCAAAAAGAAGGTATCAATATATAATACACACACACACAAGCACTCATATCAGTTGATGATTCGTTCTTTCAAATTTTATAGCTCGTCCCCAAATTAATTGCATAATTCTTGCCTGGTTATAGGATCACTGACCTGTGCAAGTGACTTGATGGCCTGGCAAGCCTGACACTGTCCCGTGTTTTTTCGGTGTTTAATTAACATCATATGTAAATTATGGGATTGTTTGTGAGATTTGATGAAAGATTTGAAGATGAAAATGTGGTTTGATCAAGAGATTCTAACCTCGTGGCAAATGGCAATTACTCAATGTAGGTACAAAGATGCGTGCAAGACAGGTCGATCCTAGTGGCAACTTATGAAGGAGAACACAACCATGGGGTTATTGATCCTACAACTCCCAAAGGCTCAATTGTTGACGACAGAGAAGCGATCAAATTTAATGATGTTGGGCTTCCTACTAGGATTCTGACAGATAGAAGACACACTACTGAGGATATGAGCAACGTCAGAATTGAACAATTTGTAGGTTCTCTCATCAAAGATCCCAACTTTACCGTATCCTTAGCCGAAGCGGTTGCACGCTCCATCAATACCCAACAACAACAACGTAAGCAGCAACAAGACCTTGACCTTAATTTGAGTCTTGCTGAAGTGTAAACAGAATGAGTACTTGAAACGTTTAGTTAGGAAACTTAGTTAGTTATGCATTTATATAAAATAGAAGCGTATGCAATTTCGCTCCCTCCCTATGCATGTCAATATCATTTCATGAGTTGATAAAACAGATAGAGACCAGAATGAAGGTGAAGACTCGCAATCATAAGTCATCAACCTTTGAATGAATCCTATTCAAGGTTTGATCTCAGTCATCAAAGTAGCTCGACTTTTACACATCTATGTAGCAATCGTCTTTTGAATTTCATTTGATGATTTGACGAGTCTCCGAAGACTTCAACTACCAAAATTGCAAATGCTATACTATCTACTCATCTGAATAAATTACCAAGTAGCAACATTTACATCGCTATTACTGAGTACTCGCAAGAAACTAGCAGAGCAAAACTAAAAATCATATTTACTTTGTACACCCAAATTGTGGACTATTATTTTCCAAGTCGCCCATCGAACTGAACTGCGTAAAATTCCTGCCTTTTCTGCTGGACACAGAACGATGGAACAATGAAATGAATATTAAGTCCAAAATTCTCGACATCAGAAACAGGATTTATGAAGACTTGCTTCTCAGAATTAATCTCATTCTCAGCCATATACACCACCAACGTTACAGTTCTTGCATAAGAGAATCAGTCATTCATGTCAGCTTCAAAGTTGACAGTTTTTGTCCACTCCAGAAGGGAACTTCAAGAACTCGACAACAACTTGAGGCCTATGATGACATTTTATCACTTAATATTGCCACTCTCAATGGGGGTTCGAATCATTTGTTCAGACTCCTTTTTAGGAGTTAACTTCAACTTCTCGTTTTCTGCTTCCTTCATTGCTTTCTTTTTCTCGAATTCGAGCTGCTTGCAATTATCTTCATGAGCTCGTCCAAACATCCTCACAAAGTTGAGTAGGGTGGATACAACTACAGAGAGAAATTCCCCGCTAAGAATGCTGTAGCAAGTTATTCTTCATTTAAGGAAGGAATACAAACCATGCCTTTAGACTCCAGGTTTACAATGTCTCTCTTTCGTTGGAAGATTTACAATAACGAAGATTTGAAACCAAGATAAGAAAAAACCACAGGAAATTGAAAAGCTAATGAATGGTGAATTAAAAACTTGAAGCAGTTTTTGGTCCTTTACATATCTTTTGTTCTGCAAATTGCAAAATCAACATGATAGCATAGACTAGCAAGAAAAAAAAAGAATACCTTGTTCAAATGGGCAACGTGCGGGATCCTCTCCAAAGTATTGAGCTAATGCATCAGCGCTTCTACCCTGGAACATCACAGGTTCAATTGTGTGACCATTCATTTCAGTGATTCATGGAGTAAGCTCAAAAGTATCTTTTAGGGCTTGTTTGGTATGAGGGGAGGGGAGGGAAAGTGGGCGGAGGGAAAATTTTTTTGAGTTAAATTTAAAAAAATTAGAGGAGTGGGGATAAAAATTTTTAATTAATTTTTCTTACTCTTTTATCTTATATATTCTTTTTATTAAAATTTTATTACCCCACTTCTTCAACTTTTTAAAATTCAACTTATAAAAATTTTCCCTCCCCTCCCCTCCCCTCCAAATCCCTCACACCAAATAGACCCTTAAAGAAGTGAATCCATACCACATTTGAATAAAGTTGAGCCAAAGACCTCACTTCGGCTTCAGCATCACTAAGAAATTCCTTTAGAATCTGAACAAGTATCAAGAAAAAATCTTAAAAAGGTATCTCAAAAAAAAATCTTAAAAAGGTATATCTGAGGAAAATAACATTAAGATGCATAAATGAAGAAGACAATGATTCATGGTTCCAAAAAAGGGCTATATTTCATTCATAACAATTTAAAGGCAGTGAGTTGCCTGATTTAAACTTTGCTATTGGACAGCCAGCTTTTTATTTGTAATCCAGGGCCTACTGAAATTGAATTGGACAACAGCAGAAGACTGTGCCTCTTGGGCTAAATGGTATACTAGGATGTATGCAGTGATTATACTATTAGTAGTATCTATTATACTCCCTTTAGTCTTTAATATAAGAACTATTTACCTAATTTGGGTAGGTTAAAAAAGTTAATTAATATGACATACTTTTTCTAAAATACCCAAATCATCTTTCTTAATTCCCTCCACCTCTCTCTTATTTGATTATTGTTGAGGGAGCATTAAAAGGGGTAAATTAAGAAAAGATTGACAAATAGGAGAAATAGGTCTTATATTTATGACTAAGATCAACTCCTCAGTTAGGTCGTATATTAAGGACTGGAGGGAGTAATACATCTGAACTAAAAAGGTTTGAAAATTAAGGTCAGTGACAGGCACCCAAGCACCTTAGAGAACCACACCCCAAAAGCTAGCTATTAAGGTAGGAAAGTCAAGGCTCTTAATTACCCCATTAAGCAGCCCATACTACTTGATGTGGGACTTTGGTAACCCATACTACCTTGGTCCCTATCAACACACCCTCCCGGAAAGTCGACGTCTCGGAAGCTCCACTCTACGGCACTTCATGCGTCGCTTTATTCAGCCCATTCGGTCAGAACCCTTCGTAGGTAGCCCTCTCTGGTCCGCCAGCCATCGGCTCTAATACCAAATGATAAGCACCCAAGAATCTTGGAGAACCACACCCCAAAAGTTAACTATTAAGGTGGAAGAGCCCAGGCACTTAAGTACCCCATCAAGCAGCCCATACTACTCGATGTGGGACTTCGGCAATCCATACTACCTTGATCCCTATCAGTTAGTCTATTGCATGTAGATGAACTGCGAAAGCATTGTACCTTGCAGAAATTTTCTGACACAGGCCCATCATTCTCTGACACAGTCAATTCCTGAACTACTTTCTCAAGTCCTTTATTAATAGCTTGCATTTCCTCTGCCAAATATTTCAATTGTATCTGTATAGATTATAGAGAACTTATTGAACTCAGCAACACCAAATCAGAAAATAACAAAATCCCCTGATCTGATAATGCAATAAGAGGTACCTTGGTTGAAGCCTCTAAGCTCTCTAGGTCTTTCGAGAAATCAAGAAGTTCTGGCAGCTTTTCAGCAAGCACCTGCAACTTGTCAATTGTGAAAATTAATTCACTTGAAGAGCACATATTTCCTAGGAAGCAAATCAAGCAATTTTTGCATTAGTAGGTAACCAAAGCTGAATAAACGTCTGTTTTTCCCTTCCATCGCATTAAGATCAGTAAAATAGTAGTGGCATATACTTTACATACATATAGGAAGTTTAATTTCCCCTCATTTTTCTGTCCAATCGAAAAAGAGACTAGCATTTACCTTACAAAGATAATGCATGAGAGTCGTCTTCTTGTTCCTGGCTCGTGTATCAGTGAGCTTGAGGAGACTATCCAATCGAAACCCAATAGCAGCACCTACAGTGAATTTATACATTAACTTGGAGAAAGTGTTATTTATCTAAAACCAAAAAAGTTATTGTTCAGCAAGAGCAATAGAATGCACATAAATAATGTCTTCAGAGTAATCAGAAAGTCCATGTTAAACTTTTTAAAAATATCTATATTCATCTAATCATATACTCACATTTTTTATGGTAAATGCATACGCTTTAACTCACCTCTTGCGGTTCCATGGTTCAAAGCATTACCAAGAGAAAGAATGGTCTGCATAATTCTTTTCAGCTTAACTGAATTCCTGATCTGAAATGCAAAAACAATAAAAGTTCATTACAGAAGCATGAGTGAAGGACTACTAAGCATTGAGAAGATACACACATCACTTGCCTCTTCAGATGCAGACTTTACAATATTCAGGTCCCTTCTAAGCTCAGAAACCTACAAGAATATTATATAGTAAAGTTCCTTAGAGCAGCTAATTGTAAACAGTAGGAACATAACCATTTTACAAGAAAAAGGATAGAATGGTAGTCCTCTGACCTGAGTGCCGAATTGTATCTTAAAAGAGAATACTCTTAACTTGCTTTCAACTCTTGGAACTTTCATCAATTCCAAGAAGAACTGTCACAGAATACAGAGTGCAAATGAAATAAGTATATAATGGATAAAAAATAATTCATGCAACAATCTAAGTACTTTTAGAAAACTGCACACAGGAAGTCAATGCCTTTGGAACCGTTGTGAACGTAGAGGATGCAATTAAAAGGAGACAGGCATAAGAGAATGTGGCTGTATATAGGGTTCACATATCATAATTAAATATGGAACCAATTACTCAACGTCTTTATATTTATCCTCTCTCTGAATGTACCCTCTACATTCATTTTGTGGATGTTGTGAATCCAAATCGAAAGTCAACCACATTATAGAGTTCAATCTCCATGTAAATGATATCTCCAACATTAATTGCTGGCCATAAATGTATAACAAGTGGTTTGCTACGAAGGTTAAAATGGACAAATCCAGCAAGGTCGACTACTGGCTAACGTTTTTCTTATTGCACCACTAATCATCTTAGTCTTACTCTAGAACATTTCTTGAAATCAGGAAAAAGAAAGCATCATAGTGAAAGGAGAGAAATATGGGTTACCTGTTCACACCTTCCTAAGTTGTCCTTATCTCCAGTGTAGTTCTGCGTGTGATGTAATGACATACAAATTTAGTTCAAACAAACAGAATGCCGCAAGGAGTTCAAGCTCTCCCTGTGTCATTATGCTAATTAATTCATAAGTAATTTGATACCCTGAGTAGCTCCATCTCTTCCTTCGTTGGACAGAACTTTAAGAGATTCTCAACCTGATCCGCATCTAATGCTGAATCATCCAAAGCAAGCACAGAGCTCTGAAGAACAAGAGAAAATAAACAGATATTCCAAGAGCCAAACTCCTTAATAACTGAATATAGGAAATTAGAAATTGTAAATAACATTAGTCATAAGGTGGACATGCATATATGTGATTGGACCTGAGTGATTTACAAAATTTGTCCATGATTTTCAGTTCAAAGGAACAAAGACGGCTCAATAGTCAAGTAGGAAACGTTCAGACAACATATATAAAACATGACCATCAGAAAGTACATTCAACAACAATTACCAATATAGAATAATTACACTCTATTCTTCAAGAGATGCCTGAATTACACAATACTTCACTCTGTTTTGAATATACCATGGACGTCATATATGGAGAGAAGTAAGTGTATACTACTGAAATAAAATCACAACCACTCTGTGCCAAACTTCAGCTAGTAGTCAAACAAAAAATTATGCCAGAGTTAGATAAAGTTTTAAATGATTGTTTTCTATGGAACCTCAATACAACTCAATGTTCATAGCAATTACTAGTGAAAGTAAACTATAAGATATATCTCACCATTAAATCTGGCAAAGGGATTTTGACTTTTGTAAGCATGATCTCACAATTATATGCCCGCCTTAGCTCAATCTGCAAAATAGCATAAATTTTCTTAATAAAGATTTTAAATTCTTTAAAAGTTCCTCACAATCAGTTTTTGACAGATTAATGTTCATGCTGATGAAAGACACCGGATAAAAAAATGTAAATCACAACCAATTCAGTAAGAAAGAAAAACTCACGTTCATGACTTAGAAAGAAAAATATCAGAAATCCACAGATGCTTATTTTTGTGCAGTTAAATAAACAAAACAGCGTCACTAGAGGTTGACCAAAATAGGTGAGTTGAGCAAATAACATGGTTTACAAGATGTAACTTCTTTTGTTCAAATAATACAATTAAATTTACAGCTTTCTAATTTTACTAGCTTATTTAACAGACATGTACTTTACTAAAGTGCTCATTTTGGAATAATCAAGACACAAAATATCAAGGTATTAAAACCCGGACCGGGTATTGAACCGGTCGGGGTACTGGGTTAAGGGTAAGTGGGTCAGACCGGAGCTAAACCGGGACCAAACTGGTGAGAAATTGAAGATTTTAGACTTATAGTATGAAATTCTAAAAGAAAAATTTTTTTAAAAAAAACGTTTTAAATTGTAACCCGGACCGGACCGATTTACTAGCCGGTTCGCCGGTTTCCGGGCCGGTCCGATCCAGGTTACATAACATTGCAAAATATAAATATAAAACTATCTGTTCTCCTCATGAACAGTAGAGAACAATTTATAACTGGAGTGTAAGGGTAAACAGATATTGAGAGGCATACCAGTTGAACTTTCTCAGTTTTAGTCCCTGGGGCACGACGATTGGATTTTCCTCCTTTGCCTCCATGATCAGAATTTGGAGCAGCTGCAGAGAAAAGACTCTCAAGTTCTGACATGTCAAATTCTGGAGCCCTAGCACAAAAAAGTTGGAAACCAGATTTTAAAATAATCACAGTTCTCATAAACCTAAAGTCAGAAAAAACTTAGCACAGTTCTCATACTTAGAAGCTTCCTCGGGTTTCTGTGTCTCAGCCCATAAACTTCCATGCATGGCCCTTGTTAATTTTAACCAATGGTAAGGTTTCAGATTGCTCCTTCTTTGAAGTTTTGAATTTGATCGTGACAAGCCACATCCCTTTGCACCAAATGGAACACCAGGCGGTCCAGGAGCTGGAGGCACATTTCCATTACCAGTGCTAGGGTGCAGAGTCCCAGCCTTTGACGACCCATTAGCAGAAGGGGGAGGAGGTACAGGAGGAACAGTGGCAGAGTTCTTTGACAAAGCTGTGGCATGAGAAGCAGGCGGCGGCGGCGGCGGCGGCACTGTTGATGTAAGAGTAGGACCAGACATGGTTCCAGGATAACCAGGAGGTGGAGGGCCAGAGATAGCAGCAGAATTGTTCATATTCAGTGAAGAAGGATTAACATGGGCAGCTGAAGAAGGAATCCCAGAGAGCGGAGGGGGAGGTATTGAAGAGGTCTTGGCAGTTGAAGACGGAGGTGGACGTGGAGGTGGCGGTGGGAGAGGGGGAGCTTTGAGTGAATATTCTGATCTGGAATGTGGAGATCTTCCGGAAGAGGAAGAGAGTGATGGAGGGGCTGGAGCTGGTGAAGGAGGGGATGAACTTTTTACAGTGGAATGTGAAGTTAGAGGAGAGGAGGATGGGGGTAGTGGGGGTGGAGTAGGCGGAGGAAGGGTTGACAGTGAACCCTTTGTGGATGAAGGTGACAGAAGAGGAGCTTCAGTTGGGTGAGGAGGTGGAGGTGGGGGAGCTTTGAAAGAATTTTTAACGGTAGAATGTGAAGTTGTTTCAGGAAAAGAAGAGGGTGGTGGAGAGGCAGGAGGTGGTGGAGGAGGGGCAGAAAATGAGCTCTTCATGGAAGAAGATGGAGAAGGGGTTGAAATAGAACTCTTGATGGCCTCAGGAAGAGATGGCAGAGGTGCAGGAGAAGAAACTAACGACTTTTTACTTTTAGCATGCGTTGTATTTTCAGGCTGCTGGAAGACAATAGGTTGCATCAATTCTGAAGAAAGCTCAGGTTGAAGAGGAGAACCTAATGAACTTTCGCCTTTGTCATGCGCTACATTCTCATGTTGCTGGGTGACAGCAGGTTGCGTCAATTCTGAAGCAGGTTGAGATTGAGGTGTAAGAGTTGGAGGAGAAACCAATGCGTTTTTGGTTTTATCAGGTGTTATTTTTTCTGGGTGCTGGGTGTCAATAGGTTGCATCATTTCTGAAGTAAGCAGCGGTTGAGGAGGAGGAGGAGAAACAGCAGGACCAAGAGGTGCAACAGTGTTATGCGTGACTGTAGGACTTAAGTCTACAGATTTTGGCACCTCTAAGACAGAAGGAGACAATGTAGAAGTAGAGGGAGGCAATGTAACTCCATGATTGACTTCTTTCTTGTCATCCGCTTCAGCACGATCCTGCAACAAAGCTGTTATTCCAAGGGCTGTTGGTGCCCTAGGATATCTTGATGCTGGTGAACCTTGTAAAGAACTACAATATAAAGCTGAAGCAGATTCAGTAGCAGCTTGACGCACCCGTGGAGAAATGATTTTGGATTGGGTGGGCAACTGAAGAGCAACCTGCAAATGTCGAGGTTCAATCCTCCTTTTGAGAGAATTAGGGTCAACAGAAGGTTCATACAAGGGAATAGATTCTTTAGTCTGAGCTGTGGATGTGAGACTCTTGGTATTGTCGTCAGACAATGCCATTGTTTCTGATGTTTCTATCCTCTTTTCAACAGAATTAGCATCATCAGAAGGCTTGTGTGATAGAATACATTCTTTGGCCTGAGCTGTGGATGTGAGACTCTCTGGATCTTTTCCTGGCAATGCTTTTGATTCTAATGGTTTGATTTCCTTTTCCATTGATCTTGTTTCCAACAGTGCCTTTGATTCTATTTCTTCTATCTTCTTTTTCATTAAGGTTGTATCCATGGGCAGTTCTAAGGGATGAGATTGATTCTCAGTATCATTTTCCAGCAATGCCTTTGATTCCAATGAGATAATCTTTTTAGTAAGATTTGAATCAGTTGAGAATTCTAACGAGGAAATAAATTGCTTCCCCTGACTTAAGGATGCAGTGATCTTGTTGTTTTCTGGCAACACCTTTGTTTCTAATGGTTCCATTTCCTTTTTGCTAGAAAGATTCACAGATGATTTATATGACGTAGAGTCTTTTCCTGGAACTGTGGAAGTCATACTTGAGGTATCATTTTCTGGCAATGTTATTGGACCAAATTTAGATCTTCCAGACAATGAATCCTTTGGCAAGTTGCTTGGTCTTGGAGAAACCCCACAGTCCAATATTTCCTGGAGCACATTTGATGCTGCGATTCGCTGAAGCACATTCACTACCTCTGTTTTTGGGTCTAACCAATCAACATTGCTGAAAATTTCTTTAGCATTTGCAAATGCTTCAATAGGAAGGCCATCTTTGTCCTCAATCCGAGGCATATCAGTTGAAATAATGGAAGAAGAAGCATACATATCTGAGAGAAGAATCTTCAACCAAAAATATGACATATACTCAACAAACATTAAATTGATTATGACCCGGAAAAAAAAGTAAAAAGAATGAAAGAAAAGGCAGAGATAAATACCTCTACTCTAAAATTTTTTGGAAATTGATCTTTACCATTCCACAATGTGTCAATTTCATCTCGGTTAAGCATCAAAATATTTGATCGGATGAATGCTGTATTAAACATGACACGAAACATCATTTGCTCATGTTCCAAATCACTATCCAGACTAATACACTCAAGAACAACATCGCCTTGAACATGACAACAGATGTCAATCTTTACCAATTCACAGTCAGCCTGTGACAGAAAAACCACTCAAATGAATAGAAAAATAATGAAGACTTGTGAAGCCCCCACCCCATCCTCATAAAATATAAAGATACCCACCAATAGAAAAGATCCAAATGAAAATATCAAATTTTTATCCAGATTTTATTTTGAACTGAATAACTTCTGTTGGTCATTAGAATATTCATTGACTCTCTGTATAATTAATTTACTGGAGTATATGCCAATCTATTTGGATTTTATGTTTGATGTATCTGCAAATTAAATAACAAAGTTCTATAGCACCACCACTGGTTGGAATAATGAAATGATTAGTGAAAGAGCATTTGTATACTACTAGGAATAGAATCAAAGGTACAACATAAGTAGAATCAAAGGGGGCCCGGGCATTTTTGTTCATCTGCTTATGTTATTCTTTAAATACTTTCATCTTTAATATATCATTTTGTCTTTTTATCAAAAAAAAAAAAAAAGGAATAGAATCAAAGGAAGATAGATTCACTCTTCATTGTCTTGAACCAGCATGAATCAAAGTTAAGACTCCAATAAGAAAGCATTTCATAAGAAAATAACAGGATATAAGTGCCACCTGCTTGTAATACCGGACATCTTTGCTCCTTTTTGGAGTGGGAAAAAGAACTTTGGGAGTCCGATCAGCAACCATAAAAGGGTCCTGTCCATATATTCTAAATATGGGACGGCAACCTCCCTCTCCATCTGTATTAGGAATTAACCTCATAATAACACAATCCAATGTAAGTGCTCTATCTAGAGGAGGCCATTGTGAACCTACATTTCTTCTTGATACATACTGAAGATACCTCAGCTGCGAAGGTAAAGGATTCAATGGGGACATTAATTGCAAAAGTTCCCGAGGTGCTTGCTTAAATATCATGTCTAAGGTTTTTTGTTCCCCTGTATACTGCTTCCTATAAATCAAGAGAGCAGCCAGCATGAATGCTAAAACTGGCCACCCACCTCGTTCACAATGCATCAAGATAATATTATTTTGCCCAAGTTGATACCAGCTTTCACCTGATCTTAAGAAGTGGTGGATCGTCTCCATAGTGAGTATTGGACAACCTTCGTACTGTCGAGGATATTCCATTATAGTCATGTCATAGTCACACAAAATCCTAGCTATCTGGCTTTGATGATCACCCTCCCGAAAGTTGAACACCATAAATGAAGAATCAGGGAAGTGATCATGAAGTTGCCCAATAATTCCCAATATATAAACTTTGTATTCTTCCTCCTCCAAAACATCCCTGCTAAAGCAGTAATCAAAGACTACAGCATGCACCAACAAAATAATCAAAACCACATAAAAATTAGGCAATGCTAAGTCTTTAGTGCAATGAATATGTAAGAAGTAATATATGTCGGGAAGTAGATGCATTCAAGGTAGCATATATGGGAAATAACCAGGTCCAATATCTATGGCATCAAAAAATCACAAGGCATTTATAGCACAAGTTTCCAGTCACCAGTCTTGGATAATTCTTCAGTAGATCACATTTAATTTGTTATAGATAGCTGATGCTAATAGCAGAAAATGGCACAGTGAAAATAAACAAAATTCACATACGCTCTCCACTGGCTATTAAAGTAATAATTTTTTGCATTGGAAGGATTAAGAAATACATTATTTGCATCCTCTCGACATATTAACTATGAACTTTTCTACTATGCCTTTTTTGGGCAGGGAACGAGAAAAAGATGAGGAAGAAATGTTGTTTGACAGTGTTGTTGGAAGAAGCCTTGGCAAGTTTTGAAAACAGCCTAAACACTTCAGTACATCAACTTTATGGATATGAACAATGAAGTTCCACTCAATATCTATACTATAGCGCATCCCACGAGCAATTTTTGAACCTAACACAGAAAACGCCATTCAATAATGACAAAGATGTCAAAAGCCCATCGAACAACTGGCATTTAGAATGTAATGACAACATATTTTAATCAACAAATGTTGAAAACACATATAAGTCCGAGTCCGCACAAGAATTTGCAGAGTCACCCAGAAATACTGGAAATCCAGCATCATAAATGCATAAAAATGACTTCACTACTTGAAGAATCAATGCATATGCAAAATAAGCATATAGAAAACGTACCATAAACACTTTCAGATATTTCTAAAAGCCCATCGGGTGGTTTCTTATAGAAGAACTTCCGGAACAATGCCATCGTCTTTTAAGAACCGCTGCGAACACCTAAAATTGCCCTAATCCACCCACATTTCGTTCGAGCTGAGAAACCAAAAGCGACCCGAACAGAGAGCCGGATCACAAGAATGCCACAGAAGAGAAATAAGATAACAATTTATGAAGCGAGTGTGTGCATTGAGGACCAGAATAATAGATTTTGCTCGGTCTCGAAGGAACACTTCCTGGGTATGCTGCCTCTTCCCACATGCACTTTGTGTCTGACGAAAAGCAAAAGAGAAAGGGAAACTTAGCTTTCAATCAAGAGAGAGAGAGAAAAGAGTTCCAAGTTGGAGCAATGAGATATTCATATGATTTTTATTCTCCAATGTTTGATTAGCGGGAAGAGTTTGATATGGTGTGTCGTTAGAAGAATAATGAGGGATCTGAGGTTTGTTGCTCTCTCTAAGTCTCTGTCTTCTTCTATTTCCTTGTCTCTCTCTTTCTGTATCTTGGGTCGCAGAATGAGAATAAACAGATTGAGATGATAATGACGTGCCTCTGTTTCTTGATTCTTCTTTTCAATCCTCTCACACTTGTGTGACTGGTTTCGCAGATTATAGCATAATAAATCTGTGCTTTGTTGCGTTCACGTGGGCGATCCTATGAAGATGGAGAAGCAGATCACTAAATTTAATTAACACGTACTATTAATCAAACAGGAATTTATGTCCAAAAAAAAACAGAAATTAATGTCGTTTTAACGCACGTTAACCAAGCAGGAATTTATGTGATGAGTGGTGTGGTGAGCGGTGACGTCCGTCAATTATTCTTGGCTTGACCCCGCGCACTGTTAGTGTTGGTTTGGAATAGCTTATTTTTAGGTAATAAGTGCTTATAAATCGTGATTTACGGTATACGAGGTAAGTATGTGAGAGGAGTTTTATCTCGGCTTGCGTAATAAGGACTTATTTGACCCCAAAACGTGTTTCCAAACACAGCCTTAAACAACAGACAAACGGGATCACCGATCAGTTGTTTAGTGTGTGTTTGGATTAGTTTTTTTAAATAATTTTTACGACTTAAGAGGTAAGTGTGTGAGAGGAGTTTTATCTCGAGTTACGCAAATCATGGTTTGGAGGTTTACCAAACAAGTGTATGTTTAAATTAGCTTTTTTTAATAGCTTTTACGACTTACGAGGTAAGTATGTGAGAGAAATTTTATATCGGGTTACGCAAATCATGATTTGAAACCATGGTTTTGGTGCTTGCGAAACACACACTTAGACTTTAGACTTTAGAGTGTAGACACATGACGAGTTAATTTTGATTTTTTGCTTAATTCAGACGCACGCGGACAGCGCAAATAATAAATCATAGAAAGAAAATTTGTATGATAATTTATTATCTGTGCTATTTGCAAATTAGCCTTTTTTTTTATTTTGCTCAAATATCCATAGCAAGCACACCTAAAAAGCATCATTTATGTAACTTATAATCTCAGAGCATACCATCTCTAGAATTATTGTAACTTTAAAAAACATAAATTGGCATTATAAAGTTTAAATTGTTCAACAAATTGTTATTTTTCAATTCATTAAAAGTTATTCCCGAGTGAATAAAAATAAATTAAGTATATATGAATGTATTTTTCAAAATCATAATCAAATTGTTCAAATAAAATCATTATTATGTTATATCTTATCAATATTTGATTTGAATTTTAAAATACAATATTTATATGAAATGTTGAAATGAAACCCATCGACCAAAAAAATTTCAAATTTGTATGTTTTTTTTTTTATATAGAAGAGGGACTAAGCCCAAAATACATCATAATTAAAAAGGAGTTGAGTTAAATCTCAAACAATTATTATCCATTAGGACTCTAAACTATTGAAGAGCCGGAAGAGAACCTCTTCAATTCTCTTGTCATTTACTTCCCCCATTTTATCCCTGTTATTAGATTAATTCTGAATAGTTTATACTTAATATCTTATAAAAATAAAAATTATATAAAGTATTTTAATAAAAACGTAAAGTTATGAACTATTTAGATCAATTTTTAATGATTTAATTATACATATGTGTGTGTTATTTGATATTATAATAATATGCTTATATGATATTAAATATCAATTATTTAAAATTATTACTACCCTCACTCTTAATTATAGGATAAAGTTGATTTTTATTGGAGAGATTAAAGAAGCTAAATAAGCTACTTAATCGTATCATATGTTATATATCCTTAGATTATATATTAGTTTATTAGTCAAACTAATTAATTTGGAGAAAAAAATAAAACAATAAATACTCTAACGTAATTTAATTAATATTTTTAATTTTTCTAAAAAAATTAATTTTATCTTATAATTAAAATTAAAGAGAGTATATAGACAAGAATAAAGAAGTTGAGGAGAATAGAAAGTAAAAGAAATGGGGACGTTCCCTTTCTGATGCCATGAAATTCCAAACGCTAGAGTCCACTTTTTGCTAAAACATTTGCAGCCTTATTTTGTTTAGAATTGAGATACATGAGAGTATTTTACCTGTCATGTCATCGAAAAGCGTCTTCTTATTATCATTATTATTTTTTGGCACAAAGCGTCTTCTTATTTTGAAGTAATAGTAAACTACTAGCTCGGTTATCAATAAACTAACATCAATTCTCGTTGTCAAAATTATATTTTGAATTAGTTTTTTAGAATAGTTTTTACGATTTATGAAGTAAATATGTGAGAAGAATTTTATTCCCGGTTGTACAAACCTAGGTTTGAAAAAAACCCAAACACCCACTTAAAGAAGATAAAAGGTTAAAGTGCATCTAATATTTTAGAGTATTATTTTTTTAATGCATCTAATCATATTTTTTGTTGTGATGCATCTACTATTCACTGCGTCTAACACTTTAAATAATTTTTAAGTAAACTCAGCACTCAAGTACAAAAAATATTTTTCAGTGTAGGATGCACATGAAAAAATACTTACGCACCACAAAATACAGGGTGCTGAATGTATATTTCTATTTTGAGCAGTAACTTTTAAACAATAATAAAGTCTCTGATAAGAGGATATATATGCCTAAAAAATGATAAAGTTGTTGCTTGTTAAAAAAATAGGGTTATAAGGCAAAAATACTCTAGGAGTTTCATCGAATGGGCAACAGATATCAGGAAGTTTTTCAAGGGGGTCAATAATGCCGCTGGAGTCACTTTTTTTTTTTTTTATTTCATATTTTCTGGCAGTGTTGTTCAATAATCTTTCAGCAAGTTTTTTGGTCTAGCAGAAACCCCACGGTCCAACATTTCCTGGAGGTTATTTGATGCTGAGATCTGCTGGAGCACATTCACTTCCTCTGTTTTTGGGTCTAACCAATCAACATTGCTGAAAATTTCTTTAGCCTTTTCAAATGCTTCAATAGGAAGGCCATCTTTGTCCTCAATCCGAGGCATATCAATTGAAATAATGGAAGAAGAAGCATCCATATCTGAGAGGAGAATCTTCAACCAAAAATATGACATATACTCAACAAACATTAAATTGATTATCACCAGGAAAAAAAGAATGAAAGAAAAGGCAGAAATAAATACCTCTACTCTAAAATCTTTCAGAAATTGGTCTTTACCATTCCACAATGTGTCAATTTCATCTCAGTTAAGCATCAAAATATTTGATAGGATGAATGTTGTATTAAACATGACACGACATTTGCTCATGTTCTAAATCACTATCTAGACTAATACACTCGAGAACAACATCGCCTTGAACATGACAATAGATGTCAATTTTTACTAGTTCACAATCGGCCTGTGACAGAAATAACACTCAAATGAATTGAAAAATAATGAAGACTACTGAAGCCCCACCCCATCCTCATAAAAATATAAAGATACCCACCAATAGAAAAGATCCAAATAAAAATATCAAATTTTTATCCAGATTTTATTTTGAATTGAATAACTTATGTTGGTCGTTAGAATATTCATTGACTTTCTGTCTAATTAATTTACTAGAGTATATGCCAATCTGTTTGAATTTTATGTTTGATGTATCTCCAAATTAAATGACAAAGTTCTATAGCATCGCCACTGGTTGGAATAATGAAATGATTAGTGAAAAGAGCATTTGTATACTAGTAGGAATAGAATCCAAGGTACAACATAAGTAGAATCAAAGGGGGGCCCGGGCATTTTTGTTCATATGCTTATGCTATACTTTAAACACTTTCATCTTTAATATATCATTTTGTATTTTTATCAAAAAAAAAAAAAAAAGAATTGAATCAAAGGAAGATAGATTCACTCTTCATTGTCTTGAACCAGCATGAATCAAAGTTAAGACTGCAATAAGAAAGCATTTCATAAGAAAATAACAGGATATAAGTGCCACCTGCTTGTAATATCGGACAAGCTTGCTCCTTTTTGGAGTGGAAAAAAGAACTTTGGGAGTCCGATCAGCAGCCATTAAAGGGTCCTGTCCATATATTCTAAAAATGGGACGGCAACCTCCCTCTCCATCTGTATTAGGAACTAATCTCATAATAACACAATCCAATGTAAGTGCTCTATCATGAGGAGGCCATTGTGAACCTGCATTTCTTCTTGATAAATACTGAAGATATCTGAGTTGCGAAGGTAAAGGATTCAATGGAGACCATTAACTGCAAAAGTTCCCGAGTTGCTTGCTTAAATATCATGTCTAAGGTTTTTTGTTCCCCTGTATACTGCTTCCTATAAATCAAGAGAGCACATGAATGCTAAAACTGGCCACCCACCTCGTTCACAATGCATCAAGATAATATTATTTTGCCCAAGTTGATACCAGCTTTCACTTGATCTTAAGAAGTGGTGGATCCTCTCCATAGTGAGTATTGGACAACCTTCGTACTGTCGAGGATATTCCATTATAGTAATGCCATAGTCACACAAAATCCTAGCAATCTGGCTTTGATGATCTGCCTCCCGAAAGTTGAACACCATAAATGAAGAATCAGGGAAGTGATCATGAAGTTGCCCAATAATTCCCAATATATAAACTTTGTATTCTTCTTCCTCCAAAACATCCTTGCTAAAGCAGTAATCAAAGGCTACAGCATGCACCAACAACATAATCAAAACCACATACAAATTTATGCCAATAGCAGAAAATGGCACAGTGAAAATACACAAAATTCACATGCCCTCTCCACTGGCTATTAAAGTAATAATTTTTTGCATCGAAAGTTTTAAGAAATAACATTGCTTCTCATCTATAAATAAACATGTTTGCATAATTTACATCACTGCATTATTTGCATCCTCTTGACATATTAATTATGAACTTTTCTGCTATGCCTATTTTAGGCAGGGAACGAGAAAAATATGAGGAAGAAATGTTGTTTGACAGTGTTATTTGAAGAAGCCTTGGTAAGTTTTGAAAACAGCCTAAACACTTCAATACATCAACTTTATGGATATGAACAATGAAGTTCCACTCAATATCTATTCTATAACCCATCCCACGAGCAATTTTTGAGCCTAATACAGAAAAACTCCATTCAATAATGACAAAGATGTCAAAAGCCCATTGAACAACTGGCATTTAGAATGTAATGATTACATATTTTAATCAACAAATGCTAAAAACGCATATAAGTCTCGTGTCCGCACAAGAACTTGCAAAGTCACCCAGAAAGACAGGAAAGCCAGCTTCATAAATGCATAAAGATGACTTCCACTACTTGAAGAACCAATGCATATGCAAAATAAGCAAATCGAAAACAAACCATAAACACTTTCCGATATTTCTAAAAGCCCATTGGGTGGCTTCTTGTACAGAAACTTCCGGAACAACGCCATTGTGTTTTAAGATCCGCCGCGGACACCTATAACTGCCCTAATCCACCCACATTTCGTTCGAGCTGAGAATCAAAGCGACCCGAACATATAGCCGAATCACAAGAATGCCACAAAACAGAAATCAATAACAATTTATGAAGCGAGCGCGCGCATTCAGGACCAGAATAATAATATAATACAAAATATTATATGTGTGGGTAATGAATTTAGTTTTCAAGCAATCTAAAAAAGTAAAATGCGATTTTTTTATAATAAACTTGTCAATTTTAATTTTTAACAGATTAATTACCGCAAATTTATTATTCCACTTGATTAGAAAAAATAGACCAGGTTTAATTGTTATTAGAATAATCACGGACTTGCGGTCATTCAAATGGTACGAGTATCTTTTTTTTTTTTTTCCCAACAAATTTATTATATTATCTGTATCAATTGTGTTATTTCCAAAATTCTTTTGGTCTTCACTCTTCAGTACACCTGCCACTGTCCTATGTGAGAGCTCCCACCCCTCAAGTACTGGGCAAATTTCAGAGGTCGCTATTACCAGAACTTCAAGGGCAAGCCACTCCACCGCAAAGGGTGGCTTCTGTCTCTGCATCGTAACAACGTCGACGCTGCGGCTGCAGTTTATTTGGTCCCTCCACCAGGGTTGTTCTGTCGACGTATCCGTTCATAGGTCCTTAGTTTCCTTACTGTCTAGTCTGTGAAAAATCACTGCTTTTCCCTGTTCTGGCTTTATTCGTTTGTAAAAAGACTAGTTTTTTTTAATATTATTGTTCGGAGCCAGTATTTGACAGAATGTTAAGTAATCGTACTTTTAATCCAACCACATTGTGTAATGTTGTCCTTTTACCTCCGGTCTGTTACCGGGTTTGAGGTCTCTCTGGAATGCTGCATTAAACTTTTCTTGATGCGTTTCTGCAGGTCATATAACTACGTTTCTCCGATCCGCTGTGGCTAGAAGAACTGGTTTTCGCTGGAGATAAATTTTCAAGGTAAAGGATTTTGGCAGACAGTGTAGATGGGAGTCATGGGTGTCGATGTCGGTTCTAGTAAGGGTAGCGGTAAGCATTCCAGCGTGGTTGATAATATGGAAGAGGACGATCAAGACTTGTCAAATATAAGCGAGGTGGGGAAAGAAAAACTACAAAGTCTGTGTAAGAAGGCTACAATTTTATTCTTTGATGAGTACGGGCTGATCAGTCACCAGATCAACTCCTACAACGAGTTCATCAGCTACGGTCTGCAGAATGTTTTTGATTCATTTGGGGAGCTCAATATTGACCCCGGGTTTGATCCCTCAAAGAAGGGTGATAAAGACTGGCGATATGCTTCGGTGAGGTTTGGGAAGGTTACCCTTGATCAGCCCACATTCTGGGGTGGTGAAGGAAATGTAAAAGAGTTCAAGATGCTTCCGAGGCATGCCCGCTTGCAGAGGATGACGTATTCATCGAAAATTAAAGTGGAAGTTCATGTTCAGGTGATTTTACAAATGACATTGTTTTGCCCAAAAGCAATTAGTCTTGCATTTGGTATCTCGTCAATGTTCTATCGGTAAGCTTTTGCTCAACTTATGTTGAGGGATATCCTGGTTGCTGATTATTCGTTGTTGATGAAAACATGTAGCTTTTCTTGTCTGCTGCTATCTATTCCAGAAGCTTACTGCTGGAATAAAATTGTTGTTCATAAAATCAGAAGAAACTCATTTTCTTCTTTTCGTGTCTTTGCTCAACTGGCTGTTTTAGCGGTTACTTCTTTTTTCAGTTTGATTTGCTAAACTATAATGAGAAAATTGCAGCTTGAAATTCTGTGAAAGCTATATACCATTATATCTTGTGTTTGTTTCAATTATAGGTATATATCCAAAAACTAGTTAGAAGCGACAAATTTAAGACTGGAAAAGAACAGTACGTTGATAGAGAGTCTGTCATGGAGGACAGCAGGGAAATAACTGTTGGGCGATTGCCTGTCATGGTGAAGTCTGATATATGCTGGATGAAAGGAGCTGACAAAGGGGACTGTGATCATGATCTTGGAGGCTACTTTCTGATCAAGGGTGCAGAGAAGGTTAGCTGAATTCATGATGTACATTTAGTCCTGCTTACAATTGTTTATGCTAATAATTCATGGGGAGAAATCCAATTCTTTGAAGTTTCTACTTCCTTGTTTGATGAAGAGAAACAGTTTCATATTGATTTCTGCATTAATGCATATTGAGATGGTTTGAAAAAAATTTCAAAGATACTCCCCTAAGCCGTGCAAGAAGCAAAGCATTTGTTTATAAAACAATTAAAGGAAGCAAAACTCATGATGAAGACAGTGTTCCAACTTCCATGTTTGTGTGCATGTGGGTGGGTGGTTGACATGCTGTCCTACTTACTCAACACAGAGGACCTTTACCTGTTTGAAACTTGTCAACCCATCATGGCAGTACCTGAATTTCTTTATCAGCTCCATCCAATATTGGTGCATATTTAATATGAATGGTTGGTGCTTTGTAGTAATAATTAGCTTCCTTTCATCCATTCCAATGGCAGAATTTATTTGGTTTCCTTTTACAGTTTCCTTATCTATTCATTTGCTTTTTAGTCTTTAATATTTCTTTCTTATAACATTCTTTGTGACCGCAATAGTATGTATTCTATATATATTTGTTACAGACATTTGTTGCACAAGAGCAAATCTATACAAAGAGGCTTTGGATTATAAGCAATCCTTGGGCTGTTTATTACAAGTCAATGACAAAGAGGAATAGGCTAATTCTTAAGCTGGTAGGGAATCCCCAAAGTGAAGATATTAAAGGTGGAGAGAAAGTTCTTACTGTATATTTCTTGTCAGTTGAGATCCCTGTATGGGTACTATTTTTTGCGTTTGGCATCTCATCAGACAGAGAGGCTATAGAGCTCATTGATTATGATCATGATGAAGCTGATGTTCAAAATATTCTCTTTGCATCCATTCGTGATGCTGATGAGAGTTGTGAAGGCTTTCGGCGAGAGAATGTAGCCCGTAGTCACATAGAAGGACTTGTAAAACGCAGCCAATTTCCACCTACAGAATCTATTGAAGAGTGTTTGACTGTGTATGCTTTTCCCAACATTAGAGGCATGAATAGAAAGGCACGTTTCCTTGCATATATGGTCAAGTGTCTGTTACTTGCTTATACTGGCCGCCGAAAACCTGATAACAGGGATGATTTCAGAAACAAGCGGCTTGACTTGGCCAGTGAATTGCTTGACCGGGAGCTGAGAGTGCATATTGCTCATGCTCGGAAGCGTTTGGCAAAGGTTTTGCAGAGAGATCTTTACGGGGATCGTGATGTTCGTCCAATCGAGCACTATCTTGATGCATCCATAATTACAAATGGTCTTCAAAGAGCATTCTCAACTGGAGCATGGGCGCATCCTTATAAAAGGACTGAAAGGATGTCTGGTGTGGTAGCAAATCTCGGGCGAACAAATCCATTGCAGACCATGGCTGAAATGAGAAGAACCAGGCAGCAGGTTCAGTACACTGGAAAGGTTGGAGATGCTAGATACCCGTAAGTTACTTTAAACTTGGTTTGTTTCTTTGTTCCTTTTCTTCCTTCCTTTGGGGAAGTGAACAATAGGTGGGGCTATGGCCTTTTGGTGTTTGATTTTGTTTGTTTCCAACAGGTGTGGTCATGCTGAAATAGTAGTAGTTAGATTTGTATCATATGTTTTGATATTCCTATCTCTCTTATCCTCATTTTCCGGGAATGATGCTTGCAAAAGCTGGCTTTAAGCTTAGAAGAAAGGTTTGGGTAAGGCTTATTCAATTTTTTTAGTAAAATTAAGGTTTGGGAATGCTTGTGAACGAAGTCCTAAGCCATTTAGGGTTGTGATGTCTGCTAAATGCTTGAATTGGTCTGAGACATTAAATGATACTTAATAACATGTAATTACCTAAACACATAACCGAACATGGCCCTTGGTTGGGACTATAAAAATTACTGCACACCCATCTTTATAGTTGTGATTACTTGGTTTAACACTTGTAAGTGCTGCCTGTGTTAGATGATAGATATTGAGCTTCATGCTGACAATTTAAACTGTCTTCCAAATTCCAACTTTTGCTGCATTATTAGCTTCTGATTAAATGGATCTAGTACAAGTTAATTCAAAATCGAGAAATTTTAAAAATTCTAATGTCGTCTTCGTTAGGCTTGGGTTTAGACTGCGTCTTCCTTTGCTGGACAGAATGCATAAGCTATTCTTCTGAAGTGATTTGTTTTTATTGGCAGCTTTGATTGTCTGCTCACCCAGTTGAATATGTTGTAGTGAGTTGAGATTTTATCTTTGAATTATCTAATTAGGGTGTTAAACATGCAATAATATTGCTTTGATTTTATCTTAATTGAATATTGTGACTACAGGCATCCTTCTCACTGGGGTAAGGTGTGTTTCCTCTCTACCCCAGACGGTGAAAATTGTGGACTTGTAAAAAATTTAGCTGTTACTGGACTAGTTAGTTCGAAAACAAAGGAAAATATACCACCTCAGTTATTTGATTGTGGGATGGAAGAGCTGGTTGATGATACCTCTACTAAACTGGGTGGAAAGCACAAAGTCTTCCTAAATGGGGATTGGGTTGGAGTGTGCGCAGATTCCTCTTCATTTGTGGCAGAGCTCCGATATAAACGACGTGGAAATGAATTGCCTCCTGAGGTTAGCTTTTAACTCATCATATTATGTTGGTTTTCTATGCTATGCTATCCATAAGTTATTTATTGACCCTTCATTAGGATTTATGTACTGTATATATGGTGATTATATTGTTGTTGTTGTTCTTGTTTGAGCATCATAATGTGGCAGTATTGGGTTAGACACCTCACTTGGTGTTGCGCTGATGGAACTGAAGAGCTTCATTGTATTAGTGATGCTATTTCTTTTCCTTTATGGATTTGTCATGACTTTGTTCAGCAAGTTATGTTATCCTCTTTCTAAGTATTCGTATTTTAATAGAGATAATGAATTACTATTTGCAATATCTTTGTTTGGTTCAGTTTATTTTTTCCCTTTTGAAATTATTGACTACCATGTTCCTTTTAGGTGGAAATAAAAAGGGATCAACTTCAACAGGAGGTGCGGATATACTCGGATGCTGGAAGGATTTTGCGTCCTCTTTTGGTAGTTGATAATTTAGGCAAGATTAAAAGATCTGAATTGGAGCAATCTTCTTTCCAGTCTCTTCTGAATGAAGGTGTAGTTGAGCTTATTGGGACAGAAGAAGAAGAGGATTGCTTTACTGCTTGGGGTGTTCAATACTTATTTGCAGAAGCTAAAAGTTCTGTGAGGTACACCCACTGTGAACTGGACATGTCATTTTTATTGGGCTTGAGCTGTTCACTTGTCCCTTTTGCAAATCATGATCATGCACGGAGGGTGCTCTATCAGTCGCAGAAGCACTCATCACAGGCGATTGGTTTCCCTACGACAAACCCAAGCATCCGAGTCGATACTTTATCCCATCAGCTTCACTATCCCCAAAGGCCCCTCTTCCGTACTATGACTTCAGACTGTCTGGGAAAACCAGAGCATCGTCCAAGTGATGTAGTATCCCCGAAGGCTGAATTTTACAATGGGCAAAATGCGATTGTGGCTGTGAACGTGCATCTGGGATACAACCAAGAGGATTCCTTGGTGATGAATGCTGCTTCTTTGCAGCGTGGTATGTTCAGATCTGAGCACATCAGGAGTTACAAGGCTGAGATTGACAACAAGGAATCAACAGAAAAGAAGAGAAAACCTGAGGACATTATAAATTTTGGAAAGATACAAAGCACAAAAGGTCGTGTTGATAGCCTGGATGATGACGGCTTCCCTTATGTTGGGGCAAGCTTGCAGAGTGGTGATATTATTATCGGACGATGTTCAGATTCAGGGGTTGATCATAGTATAAAGCTGAAACACACTGAAAGAGGGTATGTTCAGAAAGTAGTGTTGTCATCAAATGATGAGGGGAGGAATTTTGCGGTGGTTTCTCTAAGACAGGTAAAAACAAATCCATATTAACTTGAAACGATACCTGCCCACATCGTGCATTCTGTGCAAGTGTGCTTGCACTCTTGTTGCATAGGATGGAAACATAAAACACATATTCTGAGTATGTAATAGTTTCATATAATGAAAACAGAAAATCAACTCGTCTGATAATCAAGGTAAAATTTTATTGGTGGAAAAATCTGTCATTTTCATTGGCATTGCAGGTTCGAAGCCCAGTTCTTGGGGACAAATTCTCTAGTATGCACGGACAGAAGGGTGTCTTGGGATTTCTGGAGTCTCAGGAGAACTTTCCTTTCACAATACAAGGGATTGTTCCTGATATTGTTATAAACCCACATGCATTTCCCTCGCGACAAACTCCTGGGCAACTCCTAGAGGCTGCTTTAGGAAAGGGGATTGCTTGTGGTGGTAAATTGAAACAAGCCACTCCTTTCTCTTCTGTCTCTGTTGAAGCCATCACCGAGCAGCTTCACAGGTACAGTTTCAGAGCATGTGATGTGACTAAAATTGTTAGATTATCATGATATGTTGGTATTGTATGAATGCATATTGTAAGGGGTATTCTATAGCGTGACCTATAATGTTCCTCCTGCTTTGGCTTATTCTTGTGACATTGTGAAGATTCTGCTAATTGTTTGCCAATCATGTCTCTTCCAAATTTTTGAGATGGTCTAGCTTTCCTTTGCTACTGGCTCTACAAAACTCAGAATTATATTTCCTTCTTGCTTGTCTCACCGGTTGTAACTTTATGTTTTTGAGTAATGGCAGTGTTGGCTTTTCAAGATGGGGAAATGAGAGAGTGTATAATGGTAGAACTGGGGAGATGGTTCGTTCGCTGATATTTATGGGCCCTACTTTCTACCAGCGACTACACCACATGTCTGAGGACAAAATAAAATTCCGGAACACTGGTCCAGTTCACCCTCTGACCCGGCAGCCTGTGGCAGACAGAAAGCGTTTTGGTGGTGTTAAGTTTGGTGAAATGGAGCGTGACTGCCTGATCGCTCATGGTGCATCGGCCAACCTTCATGAACGGCTCTGCACCCTCAGTGATTCCTCTCAAATGCACATTTGCCAGAAATGCAAAAATGTCGCAAATGTGATTCTGCGGCCGGTGGCTGGCGGCCGGAAAATAAGGGGCCCCTACTGCCGCGTCTGCAACTCCCTCGATGACATCGTCAGGGTCAGTGTGCCCTATGGAGCCAAACTTTTGTGCCAGGAGCTGTTCAGCATGGGGATTAGTCTTAAATTTGAAACCCAGCTCTGCTGAGTCCATTTCCTACATGTTCCTCTTTGTACGGCCTATGGCCTTTATATACACTTCTGCTTTTCAGCCTGACACCAGCATTGAAGCATATAATTTTCTGAAAAATGTTGCTGTTGCCTGGAATTCTTTGACAATTATGCGTGGGAGCGCATCCAGCTCCTGTTCAAACAAATCTGAGGGAGGCCAGAACTTTGGGCAAGCCCATTACTTGCAGCACTTATTTTTTATAATTGTACTGGAGAATTTTCTAAGATACAGTGTCTATTTGTTTTAACTTTTTATAGGTGTTTTTATGACGTTCGGGTTAAATATGTGAAAGGGTTTATGAAATTATGCTTTAGTTGTCAAATTTAAAAGAATACATACAAATATCATTTGCAATTTACTATGGGTTAAGTAGCAAATCCACCCAAAAGTATATGTTCAGGAGTAATGTCGTCTTGGAAATTTTCTAAGTCCCAATGTCGTCCTGAAAATTTCTAATGTTGTCTAAAATTTAATGGCACAAACGGTCAACTAACAATATGCTGAGGTGATTTTGCCATGTAGGATGTGATGCCATGTACTAGTCCGCATGTTATCCCACATCAGCATCGTGATTATTCCTTTGATCCTTTCAAGGTGTGTTTAGTTTGAGGGGAGGGGCGGGAGGGGGTGGTAAATTAGTTCGCATGTTATACCACATTAGAATCTTGATTATTCCTTTGATCCTTTAAGGTCTGTTTGGTGTGAGAGATTTGGAGGAGAGAGGAAGGGAGAAAAAAATTTTATGAGTTGAATTTTAAAGAATTGAAGAAGTGGGGTAATAAAATTTTAATAAATAGAGTATATAAGATAAAAGAGTAAGAAAAATTAATTAAAAAATTTTAACCCCATTTCTCTAATTTTTTTAAATTCAACTCAAAAAAATTTTTCCCCACCCACTTTCTCTCCCCTCCCCTCATACCAAACAAGCCCTTAAGGTGTGTTTAGTTTGAGGGGAGCGTAGGGAGTGGAAGGAGGGGAAATTATAATTTTAGACTAGAGAAACCCATAATTTACCCTCTCATTCTTTTAAATTTAGAATTTTCGTCCAAAATTTACTCTCTCATTTCTTTTAAATTTTAGGTTTCTACCCAAAATTTAAATAACTTCGAGCCAAAAGATAATTTAAACCCCTCCTAAAAACCAAACAAGCCCTTGAGGTGTGTTTGGTTTGAGGGGAGCGTAGGGAATGGAAGGAAGGGAAATTATAATTTTAGACTAGAGAAACCCATAATTTACTCTCTCATTCTTTTAAATTTAGGATTTTTGTCTAAAATTTACTCTTTCATTTCTTTTAAATTTTAAGTTTATACCCAAAATTTAAATAACTTCGAGCCAAAAGATAATTTAAACCCCCCAAAAAACAAACAAGCCCTTAAGGTGTATTTTGTTTGAGGGGAGCATAGGGAGTGGAAGGAAGGGAAATTATAATTTTAGACTGGAAAAATCCATAATTTACCCTCTCATTCTTTTAAATTTAGGATTTTTATCCAAAATTTACTCTTTTATTCCTTTTAAATCTTAGGTTTCTACCCAAAATTTAAATAACTTCGAGCCAAAAGATAATTTAAACAACCCAAAATGTCTATAGCCTTCTCCTTGTTCATTTTTCTAGGTTTTTCATTGTTCATTAGTTCTTGAAGATGTTTTCTTATGGGCAAAGGAGCGAAAATGCCTATGAAGTTTTCTCATAAGAGCACCTGACACCATATAAATTTTTTAAGTGCAAAAATGCCTCTCAAGATCGCAAAAGGTGGCAAAAATACCACTCCCTTTGACTAGGCAACGTTGACTGTTAGAAAGAAACTTTTAGTTAAAAATGGTGATTTTGATGCTGAGGTGGCAGTGGAAATTTCCTCCCTGGAGAAATTGAGAAAGGACCACGTGACTAATTGGGTGTATTTTTGTGCGTTGGGGGGTGTTTCACCGCCAAGGTTATTCGGTGTCCCGCTAGTGCAGAAGATCATGAAGGGTGGAGAAGAAAGAAAATATCCACAGCTAAACCAGACCACTTATAGTCTTGGAGGAGGAGGATGTGTGTGCGCGCACTATCTGATATGGTGGCATCTTCGTGGGCGTCGCTATTGGAATAAGAGAAGATCATAGTCCGATGAATCAACAACAACATTCATCAACATCCGTAGCTGTACCACTCTAGAAGAAGAAGAGAAACCAACTAGGAGCATCAAGCAAGAATCCAATACTTTCATCAAATTTCCATATCAACCATACTCATTCAAGATCGAATCCTGTTTTCTTTGACGAAGCTTAGTCCCGCGACAAAGCTATCCTCTTGGTGTTCCAGAAATTCTTTCAAGGCCCCACCTCGTGTGGGCTTCGCCGTCGAAATCTGCATTTTCACCATTGTGCCATCGTCTACCGAAGCTAGCACAGAAATCTACGTCTTTCAGGGATCTTGGCTTCCTCTCATAAATCTTGTTTTGCCGAAGCTAGGAGCAGGAAGGGAAAAGGACATTGTGATGGATGGCGTTTTACTCTTTTTGGTTTTTTATTCCATGGGTCTTCAAAACTCATTCTGGTCCTGGCATCTTGCACGTCATTAGGCAGGATCAAATGAGAGTAAGAGAAAAAATTGGGAGGATGAGAGAAAGAGACCGTGGGTATTGGATAATTAAAATAACAATAATTATATGGTGCACTGGATTAGATTGACACTGTGTAGCCTAAAATTAATGCTAGTTAACTTAAATAAACAGGGTGGTATTTTTGCCACATTTTGTAATCTTGATAAACATTTTTGCACCTAAAAAATCTATATGGTGCCAGGCGCTCTTCTGAAAAAATTTTATGGGCAATTTTGCTCCTTTGTCCTTTTCTTATTTGTTTTTTATTTTTGGTTATCTTCTTGAAGTGTCAAGTTTTATCATTTTCTAGATTAGATGTTGGTTTGGCTTGAATTCTGGTCATTGATCATTTTCTAGATTAGCAAGAAGTCTTATAGTTTTTTTGGGTTTGATTTTGGCTTTTGAGTCTGAATTTTCTTTCTTATTTCTAGATTTGCTGAACTCTGGCTTTGGGAAAACTTTTTTTTTTTTTTTAATCATAGGAAAAGGCTAAGCTTGAAAAGTTTAGAAACTAGATACACATCTTCTACCTACATAACTATAAGGATAGCCGGCTTTGGGAAGACATTGATGAGATGAAAAGCAAACAATAATGCCCGGATTGCTCCTTTGTCCTTTTCTTATTTGTTTTTTATTTTTGGTTATCTTCTTGAAGTGTCAAGTTTTATCATTTTCTAGATTAGATGTTGGTTTGACTTGAATTCTGGTCATTGATCATTTTCTAGATTAGCATGAAGTCTGATGGTTGTTTTGGGTTTGATTTTGGCTTTTGAGTCTGAATTTTCTTTCTTGATTCTAGATTTGTTGAACTCTGGCTTTGGGAAAACTTTTTTTTTTTAATTAGAGGATAAGGCTAAGCTTGATAAGTTTAGAAACTAGATACACATCTTCTACCTACATAACTATAATGATAGCCGGCTTTGGGAAGACATTGATGAGATGAAAAGCAAAAAATAATGCCCGGATTGATACAATGGAAAAGTTTTTTAAGTGGATTATAGGTGGAAATACAGGTGGAACTGGAATTGAAAATAGAGGTGGAATTAAACTTTAAAGTATGTTTGGTATGGAGGTGGAAGTGGGGTATATTTTTTAATTAAAAAATATATTTATAATGTAAAAATACCAAAATACCCTCCAAACAAAAATACTCTTCCAACCCATATAGTCACCATCAACCTATGATCATCAGAAACTGACCATTGCTGGTGACAATCACAAACCAAAAAAGCATTCTTCCATCCTCATTCATCAATATAACCAATATAAATCATATAGAAATCAAAATCGAAGGAAAAATAATTGGGAGGAGGAAAGTTGAACTTGTTGCCATCTAGTTGTTATTGCAAATCCAGGAGATTGAGGTTCGAATGACTCGGCATGGCAGATCTGCACCATAGTGGTGAAGGACTTGCCATTGATGACCTGCACGCATGAGCTGTGGTCGGAGGAAGAGGATCGATGAAGTTCAAAGGATCTAGAGATCGCTGGTGTCTCGTCGTCCTTTGCTGTCATTGGTGCCTCATTGTCCTACACTATTGCTGGTGGGTCACCATCCTACACCGTTGCTGGTGCCTCGCCGTTGCCGTAAGGTATGAAGAGAGAGACCGCGAGGTAAGAGTGGTGAGAGACGAAGGTAATAACACAGGAGGGCAAATGTAGTAAATTGATAAAAAACATGAAGGTAAAGTGGTCATAAAGTTTCGGACCAATTTTAGTTCCCTGGGTCTACACGTGGAACCCACTTCCATCATTTTTTTATGGAAATGAGTTCTTTCATGGAAGTGAAATCTAACATACCAAACAACCTCATTTTTTAATTCCACTTCCACCTCCCTACCTTCAATTCCAATGTACAAAACATGGCATAAGAGAGGGGGAAGAGATCTGCTGAGGTGGCGATAAGTTAGATCATTGGGTGCCATGTGGGAGTTTTTGGTCAAATAAAACGGTCAAACTTAATATCTGTTAACACGGGGTAACATTGCTACATTTTGATACTTTCAGAATAATATTGCTTCTGGGCATATACTTCTGGGGTGGATTTACTACTAACCCATTTGCTATTCCACTTGCTTAGAAGAACATACATGTTTGCCATTTCATTACATCTAAACTAAAGCTCTTAAACTTAGCGTCATGCAGCAGTATGCTTGCCAACTCATTTCCCTTAATCTTTTTTTTGCCAACTCATTTCCCTTAATCAATCTCTGTTTTCCAACTACAAAGAAAATATGTGGGCGTTACAAATCTTTAAAATACTCCAACATATTGACTAATGGGTTGTGGGCTGACTTCTCCCACAAAAAGGAAAAAAATGTTGATTGATATCTATGTTAATCAAATCATTTAGTACTACTATATGTTAATATTAAAGTTCAACCCAACAGAAAAAAAACATACCAGCAGCAATTTTATGTTAACACTGCCTCCTATTCTTAATATAAGATGTATTTGTGAAGTTAATCTTTATTTTAAATATAAGATATATTTTCATATTTGTTAATCTTTTCCTAATTTACCCTTATTGATGTTCTCTCAACAATAATCAAGAAAGGAAAATGAGAGAATTAATAAAGATGACTAGGATGTTTCAAAAAATGCATGTCATGTTAACTAATTTTCTTAATCTAATCAAATTACATCAATATATTTTATATTAAGTACAATAGGGAATAATAGCAGTTGTGGTTTTAAAATATTGCTAGCATGTCTGGCCTCTTAAAAACCCTATTTTCACCGCTAGGTAAATAAGTATTTCAAAGCCATTGAAGGCCTATTTGAGATATAGTTAGAAAAGTACATTTACATATGTCAGAAACAAAATTTATTTCATATATTTATCTTGTACACCATAAATTATATTAAAAAATAATTTCTACTGCCAATATAAATAGACTCAGTCAAATTATGCAAAATTCAGTAACATCGTCCTCACTAGCATTATATATATAAGTATATACAGACACACACATATTGGCCGTGCGACTGCAACAACGGAAAAAGTTTCCATCAGTGTCGCATTGAAAAAAATTTAATCATGGACGAAGAAAACAATAAATGAAGGTCACGAGAATATCAAAGAAATAGTAAATTGGCCCGCCATGGCCCGTAGTAATTATGATGCAACCACTATGTTCATCAGCCACCATAATACATATGCAGCAGCAGTAAACAATGTTCCTCACCTCCTCCAAATGAAACTTTTGTCTTTGTCCAAAAAATAAAAAAGACAAAAAGAAAGAAAGAAGAAGAAAATCTGGTCATTGTTGGCTTAAGAATTCCAACGGACTTTTCAAAAATAAATCTTTTAAAGAAATTATCACACGCTTCAGGGCTTGTTTGGTCAGAGGGGAGGGGAGGGAAAGTGGGAGGAGGGAAAATTTGTTTGAGTTGAATTTAGAAAAATTAGAGAAATGGGGTTAAAAATTTTTAATTAATTTTTCTTACTCTTTTATCTTATATATTTTCTTTATTAAAATTTTATTACCCCACTTCTTCAATCTTTTAAAATTCAACTCACAAAAATTTTCCCTCCCCTCTCTTCCCCTCCAAATCACTCACACCAAACACACCCTCAATGAAACACTATTGATAGTGGGTGGAGATGCCTGCGTTGATGGGGATGCTTGTGGGCTTGTGGCGATGGAAAGGGATGAGAGTTAATTTAAACTTAACCGAATTTTAGAGGGGCAATTCTATCCAAAATTTATAATAAATAGGGATGGTTTTGTCTCAAATTTTTTCAATCCCATGATAGCTTTCTCAATATTAAGGGAGGTGCTTTTGTAACAATCTCATTTTTATAATACTCCCAATCCCAAATTGTCATTAATCCCTCGTATTAAACAATACAATTTATCTTAATTTTTAACCCAATCTCAGTCATTATCCTGGTAGTGCTTCATATCAAACAGGACCTCTCACCACACCTTTCTCCAAAACGTGTGCTTGAAGTTAATTAGTTTTTTAATAGAAAAAGATAATCGCGAACTTTCTGCAAATGATTCTGATAAAAAAAGTTAAACTGAATAGTTTATTTTAATTTTTTGTTGCCAACGAATATTTTATATGATTTGTTTTTAGCGCGACTTACTGCATAGTCCATATTGGGGAATGGGGGAACTATTCTTGATTCTAAACAAATATCGAAATTCTATCTCCTTCACTAAGTATTAAGTAATCGGTTTTAAAATGTAAATGCAATCATTTTATAACATTATTAACCAATCCTCCGCACAGCATGTCGTGCATTCTGCACGCATGCCTCCTCCTTTTCGTGTGTGGATGGATTTGGCAGCTAGCAAGAATTTATTTGAAAGATAATGTCATATACGAACATCTCGATCAATTTGTTTTTAATTCCGCGATTAAATATTATACAGGACTTTACATTTGAAAAATATAAAATGGCGCCTTCTTATTTGGTTTGAGGGACTACGGATAAATAGGAATTGAGAGAACCATAAAAATGGGATTACTGTAAAGTCACCTCTTCATTGGTATTGCGTTTTTAATCCTGGGATTGTAAATATAAGAGACAAATATATCCCTGTTTATAATAGGGAGAATTGCCTAAAAATACCTTTGAGGCAAATTAATTGTTGATTGCTTGGCGTGCAACCGAACTTCTGTGTGTGCAAATCATTTTTCGTGTGTGCAAACAATCTTTCATTGTGTGCAAAAAATCTTTCATTATGTGCAACAAATCTTTCATGATAGCATTCAGTAATTAATTTGTTAAAAAGATATTTATTAACAATTCTCCTTTTATAATTTTTTTGACAAAAATAATCTATATCAATTTTAACCTAAATTATAATTCATCACGTTATTTCATTGCTCTAACGGGTATTCATCGCTTTCACGGGAATCGTCATCAGAGATCCAATTCTCATCCTATATTTAAGAGATCCAATTCTCGTCCAACGCCAGGTATTTTCACTTTATTTCTATCACTTTATTTTAAGAGATCCAATTCTCGTCCTCTTTTCATCCTCAGAGTTCTCAAAATCAGATTTTCTTTTTCATTTGTCCTCATAACCTAGAACCATAAAAACACAATACACATAAAAGACATCTCAATAAGGCATGTTTTTGAAAATCATACGAGTATATATATTAGTCTTAAATGATGGTCACTCTCTGAACAGATAAAATCTTAAATCCGATATTTCAGAATAACAAGGACCTTCAAACAAGCAATTTTGTTTTAATATTTTTTTAATTTACAGTTATGGGTATTATAGTCTTCCTACAATTTATGCATAATTATGAAATAAAATTATTTTATTTTGTCCCTTCCAATATTACTCATATCAAACATAATTAAAAAGCCTCAATCTCATTCCTAGTCTTAGTCCTAATCTCAATCCCTCTCCCAATCTCAATCCCACAAAATTGAATGCTTCGTACCAAATAAGGCCTAAGGGTCTGTTTGAGTTGGCGTTTGAGAAATACGTTTACGCAAGTCGAGACAAAACTTCTCTTACATACTTACCTTATACACCGTAAATCACGTTGTAAAAGCAACTTCTACCACTAACTCAAACAGGCACTAAAACATACTCTTCGACTCTTTTTATAAATATTTTTTTAATTATGTAAAACGAACAAGCTGTTAAGATTAGTTAAAAGCCATAAATATTTCAAAAATGTCATGTTTATTTTTAAATATGTCCCTATTTATGGAAAAAAACCGTGAGAGAGAATGCGTAATAAATGATTAAATAAAAGAGAATTAGTGGTGACTAGGGGTAATTAACATAAAGTTGTGAATTTAATAGGGGTAAAAAAGAAAAATGTAGTTTAAATTTTGAGACACAAAAAGAAAATTGATTACATTAAAGACTTGCCCCATAAAAAAGAAAATTGTTTATAAAAAGAATCAGAAGGAGTATTTATAGTGCTTATACTTAATTCAATCATTTTTTTAATACTTTCTCTATTCCTTATTATAAGGTACCAACTAAAAAGTATTTTTTGCCCTTTTTATAAGGCACTTATCTTACTATGATGCACCAACTAACAAATATTCTTAGTCTTTTTTTATAATAAGGCACTTGCAAGTTTTCAATGAGCGTTTAATTTATTTTTCCATGTCTCTCCATATTTAATAAGGGTAGTATGAGAGAATAATAATTAATACTCCCCCGGTCTTTAATATAAGACAATTTTGAGAGTCGATCTTAGTTTTAAATATAAGACATGATTTTTATATTTGTCATTTTTTTTCTAATTTGCCCCTAATGATGCTCCCTTAACAATAGTCAAGGAGGAGAGGGAATGAGAGAATTAAATAAGATAACTAGGGTGTTTTACAAAATACATGTCATATTAACTAACTCAATTAATTTCCTTAATTTAATCAAATTATGTAAATATGTCTTATATTAAATACTGGAGGAGTATGGTATTTGAGTTTAGTATAGTTTGTAAGAGTAATATTGGAAATTACTTGAATTTTAGAATAATTTTAATACTTTAACTGTTTTTATAGGATAATTTTAATATTTTTAACTGTTTTATTAATTTGTGAGAGTTGATAATTGATACTCCCTCCGGCTCCGGTTGTATTTATAAACAATTTTCTCTCTCACAGGGTTGATCCTTTTTATAAGTAACTTTCACTTTTTGTTTAAAAATTTAAGCTTCTTTTTCTTATTTTATCTTTATTAAATACTCATTGTCTTTCATATTTTTTTTATTTATTCTCTCTCATATACTCTTTTCATAAATAAGGGCATATATAAAAAAACATGACAGTTTTTACATATTTATAATTTTTAATTATCAGTTTGTTTTACACAATAAAAAAAAATGTATATAAATAACACGGAGGGAGTACCTTATAACAATGAAAAGAGGAAGTAATTAATTTGAATTGAACTTTTTGAAAAAATTGTGTAAGAATTTTGTTTGCATAAGAAAAGTGTCAGGATTTTGGGAATTCGGAGGACTAATAATTGGATTAGAATTTGGCTATGCCCTTTCCCTCCATTTTGGCTCTCTATCTTTTAAAACCTTTCACTCTTCCCAATTTAATGCGCACTATGTTACTGTTCTCTAGATTGATCCCCATGAGCGACTGTGCCTATAAATCCTTCAATCTTGCTCCCTCCAATCACCTCAACCATCGCCGTTTACGCGTGGCTGATGTTCTTCTTGATCGGGAAGGCGACGCCCACAGCCACGGCGGTGATCGTATAGGGCAACCCAGTATGGATGGCGCAGGGGAGAAACTGAAAGAAAGACGTGGTTCTGCAGCTATTCATCACTATTCACCTTGCCTGATTGTTGATCGGTTGTTGGCGATTCTGAGACGGGCCAAAAAGCCGAGGGTTTCGCAACAGAGGCAGAAGACGCCTACAGAGCCGAGAGAATTCAGGGCCACGTCTTCGTCCGCAAGCTGTTCGATGAATGGATTGAACTGCAATGAGGAAACAGGTGAGAAGCTAATTCTTTGCAACGTGGTTCATCTCAATATTTGAGGGCTTAGCTGATAATCTCAGTGAAGTGGTCCTTAAGCTGTTTATGCTGAGAAATCCAAATTGATCAAGCTGATTCTGATTGCTACTTGATTTTTGACGACGAAAGTAGCTAACGATAAATTCGTCACTCTTTTTGCCGAACGACAGACTGATTTTCTCCCCGGCATTTCTTTAATTAGTTCAACTTATATGGTTGAAATTGCATTAAAAGATCTTATGAGAATATCACTATTAGTATTCATATGAAGTTTGGTTACATCCCTCTTCAATTACTTCGTTGGATAACATGATTCTTTCACTATTAATTACTTTCAAGGTTTAAGTCTTTAAAATATATTTTCGTGGGAATCTTTAAAAATGTACTAAGCTCAAATACTTTATTCCCCATCTGCGATGAAAGCTGGCTCTGTTCATTTCGTCCTGTCCTTACTACCATGCGCCCTCCTTTTCTTCCATTTTGTTAGTAAGATTTTTCCTGTATTCATAGTTAAATTTCTTGCACTGCAGGACAGTATAGAAATGATACATCTTTTAAGTTGGGAGTTACCTGGGGTTTGCTGTATATGATTGCAGCAAGTAAAAATGAGTTTAGGAAGATGATTGAGTTGCGGAAAGAAATGGAAGTGCTTCTCCGACGCACAGAAGAAGAACTCCCTAGGAAAGAGACAATTTTCAAGCCATTTAAAACGAGTGATACACTTTCCTGTTCCATCACTGATATGCAAGACGTTTCAAGCTCTAATAGCCATATTTTTGTTCCGTCACAACCAGTGCCTGAAAAAAATATGGTTCATAATCATGTTCAAGAGTATAACTTAAGTAAACAAGATGAATGTGTGGAAGGAATACATGGACTTGAGGCAGAACTTCAAGTTGAGTTAGAAAGGTTGCAGCTATATTTGGATGAAGAAACTCCTTTAAAAGATACACAAGAAGAAAGGGTCAAGGTAGATAATATTATATTTTGATTTATGATTACTTTGTTTCTTATATTTGACTGAGTACTGCATATATTGATGAACGAACCAAAATCACTATCATTTAATGACTTGTGGCTTAGAGATATATCAATGAGTTCCTTTGTAATATAACTCTGAAAAACCCACCTGTGGTTAGTCCAATCTTGCATGAGTGGCGGCTGTTAATGTTTTGTGCAGATATGATGAAATTCTTGTTGTGTAAGCTTTTTCTCTTGTTTCTATGTCAGCTACACAAACTCATTTTGCCACTCGGGCTTTGGCTGCTTTCATGAATTTCTTTCATGTGGACGATATCCACATCCAAATCTGCTATTCATAGAGATTTCAATGAAATAGATCAATTTTTTAATTAAAACAAAAGCCCTCCTCACCTCCTTCCGCGAGTCTGCCTGCATTGGAATACCCGTATCTTCGGTGAAACAAGTGTCACATTTCCTTTATTATTTTCATCATACTTGTAAGTTTATCAACTGTTTTCTTTTTGACATTTGGTTCGTTTTTGTCGTCTTGATGCGTGGACAAATGGTGGTGGAAAAAGTCCAATATTAGCTTAACCAGGAAATCTGCTGTCATTTTTTAACTTCGATATTAGTGAGGTCTTCAGATATTGTTGAATTTGAAAATTACTCTTCTCATTTGAAGAAAGGCACAATAAGATGAAGCTTGATTGCAACGTCCTTTGATAGCAAGAGGTGTTTATGTAAGAGTTTACTTTTGGTTGAAGCTGATTATATCTTCTGCATATCCAGCCAATCTGCCTGAGAGTTTATTCCTTCTCTTCTGGTTGCCTAGCATAGGTCTGTTGAAATGACATGCACATCTTATTATTGATACCTGTGTTTGCTCCCTGTTATTGATCTTCAATTCTGTTCTGGAGTCGCTGAAAATGGAATTGGCAGGTGGCACGTATGGATTCGAGCACAAGAAGCAACAGTACTAGTTATGATGAAATAATTGACGCTCAAGAAGCAAGTAATGACGTATCTTTCGGAGTTCATCCAATTGAACTAGAAAGAAGGTTGCATGAACTACTTGAAGCGAGGCTGCAAGAACAGATAACAGACCTGGAGTATGCTTTAGAATGTGCTAAGCAGGAGGTTATTGAGAAAGAAACAGAGGTTACTTGGTGGAAGGACACTGTGCGACTAATCTCACATAATGTTCCTGAAACCTCACGATTTACTTTTCGTCTTGATCCTGAGACTGCATTTAAATTAAAAGCCGAGATTTGAGTTGTAGGATAGCTTGAGAAAGTGTGAAGTTGATCAAGCGAGATTGGGTAACTAGTTGTCTGGTGTCTGCTGTTTTGTGGCCTCCTTCGATTTTTATTGAAGTTCTGATTGTCCGCTGAAGAAAATGTTGTGGAACGTGACCCACAGAGGCTTTTGTGATACAAATGAGGCAAGTAATGGCCAAAAAGAAGCTGAAATGAATTTGTTATCCACTTTAGGTGCACTACTCAAGAAATCTCAGATATACCCTTGAATATTTCCTTCAAGTTAGGGATTAATTCATGTCACTATAAGCAGTGGAGTGAAATTGTTTTGGTGAAAATGTTTAAAATGTTGCATATGCTAGGTTTCTCGTAGAAAGCTGTCCAATTCGATTTCCAAATGGACTCATTCTTTCAAATCTTGTGGCTTTAGCTCTTGCTCTAGCTGTGTGTAAGAAGCTCTTGGCGGCTTAGTTCTTTTTGATTCATTATCGTGTGTTCAAATGAGATGAATGCATTGTAATTCTCTTCAACGCTGAGATTATTGTTTTCGTTTTCATTATACTAATGGGAGTTTTGGATTCAGTTGTGAAGGTTATTTCCTTGCTTTTATCTCACCTATGAAGGTTTTGTCCTTGCAAGGGAACGGTGCAAGCCATAGGCTACAGCCAAAAAGGTCAATAATTTGGGCGTTTACGCATCATAATTTCACACTAGCAGTAGTTCCAACATAATCACAACATCTATGTTCATATTACGAGCATGATACATAAGCCCGTTAGCACAAGTGCCTGGGTTTTTTGACTCTATTTGCTTGGATGAGGTCTTAAATTTGAGCATGGTATCAATATGTTTGTGTGTATTTAAAAGATAACTTTTGAACTGTCCAGAGAAAGTTTTAACGGTTTAGATTTAAAATTTTAATTGATGATTTTTACATAAAAAATCATTTTTTTCAGTCCAGATTAGATTAGACTGTCCAAATTAGGTGCTATGAGCACCAGCCTGAGTCCCATGATCGGTGGCGTTTGTCAAATCTTTCTCACCAAACCCTTGCAACATTGTATTTTTTTCCTTGATCAAAGCAAATTGACTGCATGAGACTTTCTCTGACAATCGGCATAGTCGCATTATTAATTATTTTTTCTGAATCTTATGTCAAAAGCCAGATTCTTTAATCCGAATCGGACCAGTCGGTCCAACCCAAAAACCAGTGAACCAGCCGGTAAACTGGTCCGGTTCCCGGTTCGGGTTCATACTTTAAAAAAAAAATTAAAATTTTTTCTTTAGAATTTCATATAATAAGTCTAAAATTTTCAATTTCTCACCAGTTTGGTCCTAGTTTAGCTCCGATTTGGCGCCGGTATGACCCACTGACCCTTAACCTGACCAGTTCAATAGTCAATCCGAGTTTTAATACCTTAATCAAAAGAGACTCACGAAACTTAGCAAGGAAGTAGGCGCGAACTTCGCTGTCTTTTTCCTTTATTCGGTGAAACTATTTATTAATTCTTTTCTCAGAATCTTGTGTCAATTAAACTAATCTCACCTAACTTAGCAAGGAAGTAGGCGAGAACTTCGCTGTCTTTTTCCTTTATTCGGTGAGACTTAAGTTTCTCTTCTGGTTGATTCCATTACGCGGCACAAGAAAACAGAATAACGATAACGAACGAACTGGGATTGGTATGAGCCCCACTCAACGGCACCTTATAAAATAACGATAACGAACGAACTAAGTGTGTGTTTGGAATAGCTTATTTTTGGGCAATAAGTGCTTATAATTCGTGATTCACGGTATACGAGGTAAGTATGTGAGAGGAGTTTTTTCTCGGCTTGCGTAATAAGGGCTTATTTCTCAAATAAGCCCTTATTTAAGCTCTCCCAAACACCCACTTACCCACTAGTCGATCTTGCTTGTCGTGCAATAAAGCGAAGCCAAGTGCTCCACCGCCGTACGCGAAGCCTTGAAAGATTCTCCGGCGTGCGCACTACGCACCCACTCCTTCCGATACCGTCTCATCCCATTTTCATTTGGATTGTTTGAGCTCGAATAACAGGAGTTTCATTTCCTCGTCTGACTGACTCTTTCGCAGCTTCAAGAGCTTCGTGAATTCTGATAAGAAGGTATTTATTTCTCGTCCACAATTTGCCCTTTCCTTTTCCAATTTTCAGTATTATTTCAAATTGCAGACAAACAGATATTGTACGAGTGGTGTGGAATCGATCTTTGCGTACTATATTTGCTTTCCTGATCCAAGGAATGCTAACACCACTTTCTTCACTCTCTTCTGATTTTCTCCGCTACCAAACATGATTGCTCCTTCATGTTGAGACTTATCGTGTGTTTCCTTGTCTGCTAATCAACATGTGGTTTCGATTTCGAATTATGGTTCTTATATTGGTAATTTCAACTGGCAGATATAGAATGGCTACTGCAGATTCAAATACTGATTCGAGGAACGGGTACACGCTTATGTCAGTGAGGGAGGCTTTGATTAGACAAGAAGATACCATCATTTTTAGCCTCATAGAGAGGGCCAAATTTCCAGTCAATTCTCCCACTTACGATAAAAGCTACGCATCCAGTTTTGATTCATTGGTGGAGTTCATTGTTAAGAATACAGAGTCCATGCAAGCTAAGGTAGTGTTTCCCTTATTTCTCTCGGTCTTTCTATGGTTCCGTAGCTAGTTTATTACCCTATCTTGTTTGGTCTGAGTTTGTCAAATTATGTGGTTATAGTTTTTGCCACGTATGTTAAGAAAGGCCGTAAGCATTGCCTCATAAACTCACAGGACATACGATTGATTCGTTCTTTATGAAAGTATCAACATAGCTTATTGGGTCTTATAGCCAAATGAAACCAAACTTCTCCATTGATTTTTTTTTTCAGCGTTAGGTTATGAGTTCGATTAGGTTGTGAGTTCGAGCCTATAATATGTGTTTTATTTATAATAAATGAGATTATGTATTGGCATCTTTTAAAAAACTAGTTTAGAAGAAAGGGACCTCTGTCTCTAAATTGAACAGATATCAATTAAGGCCTTTGAAATAAATTCTCAGTCTTTGGATTCCAATATGAGCAGTATCTTAGGATTTCAACTGCAGTCTTTTGTTTACTTGAAATTATACTACTACGTTTGCTAGTACATACAGTGATACTGATATTTTACAGGCTGGTAGATACAAAAATCCAGAAGAAAATCCATTTTTCCCTGAATATTTACCGTCCTCAGCGGCACCAAATTACCCGTTCCCACAGGTAATTTACCATGATTCCAGCATCCTTTTCCGCTGTCAATTTTACTTGGATGAGAATTTTTTTATATGTTATCAATTCCATTTTTAGATTTTGCACCCTCAAGCTGCTTTGATTAACATCAACAAGTCCATTTGGAAAATGTACTTCGAGGAGCTGCTTCCAAAGTTTGTTGCCCCGGGTGATGATGGCAACTATGCACAAACCGCAGCTTATGATCTTTCGTTGTTGCAGGTGAGGTTTTATTAGTTGTTCTTTTATGAATAGTTTTGTTGGAAGAAGTTTATAGCCATCTATGTTTTCACCTACCTTTTTTTTAAAAAAAGAAAAGATGGACGTTCAATCTGTTGATGTACTTTGGCCTTAACTCTAAATTCTGAATTGAATGCTTCCAAGTTTCAACAGTGACCTAAAGTAGTATTGATCTTAGACAGTTTTATTTCATAAACAATGAGCAGGCCATCTCTAGGAGGATTCACTATGGAAAGTTTGTTGCTGAGGTGAAGTTCAGGGAATCTCCCCAAGAATACGCGCCTCTAATTCGTGCTCAGGTACAATGCTTCATCCGCACCCACTGCTGTGATTAGTGAATATGAATAGTTTTCTGTTTAACATGCCATATCCAAGGGAAACAATGGAAGCTTGGTTTTTGCAGGACAGAGAAGGGTTGATGAATTTGTTGACATTCGAGAGAGTGGAAGAGACGGTGAAAAAGAGGGTTGAAAAGAAGGCCAGGGTGTTTGGGCAGGAAGTGGGCCCTGTTCATGATGAGAACCAAGGAAAATCCAAGGTTGATCCATCAGTGGTTTCTCTTCTGTACGAGAAATGGGTAATACCCCTCACCAAGCTTGTTCAGGTCGAATACCTCCTTCGCCGTCTGGATTGAACCGAATTGCTTGAGTGAACGAATTTTATGCTGTCGTCGGAAACACTAGACTCTTTCTATGACCTTTGTCCAAAAAAGAAAAATATTTTTATGACGAATTATTGCTTACTTCTTGTGATTTTTTCATTTGGCAAATTGTGGTTTGGCTTATCTGTAAGATAATTAACCAAAATTTTAATTTACAAAAAATGAAAATATAAATAAAATACTTTATTATGTGTACTTTAAATATATACAAAAGAATAAATTGTAAAAATAAATATTTTATTTTATTTTTTTATAGTAAAAGATATTCAACAAACACATCAGAAGCTATCCTCCTGAATCAACATGAAATCTCATCCTAGTTACATCATTAAATAAAAAGGTTGTAATAGCATCAGGGGGCGAATATGTGATATGAAGATCAATCGTCATCTTCCAAGCTTCTTTAGCCATAGAGTCTGCAACTGTGTTAACATCCCGAGTGCAATATGAAATTTCCACCTCCCAATCTCTATCTAGCAACGTTTGAACTTCCTCAATAAGCCGACAATCAGGGTGTTCCTGAGTTACCTTTCCCTAAATTAGATCCATTACTTCACTACAGTCAGACTCAATCATGATTTGTCTGTAACCTCTATCCCATGCGACTTTAAGTCCCCACAAAACACCCCAAGCTTCCGCAGATACTATTGTTTCTTGCCCGATCTTATACATAAACCCCATCAAAAATTCACCATTGTGATCTCTCAACACACCTCCACACGTGCAAGTACTTAAGTTGTCATTCCTAGAACCATCGGTATTAATCTTCACCCACCCAAACGGTGGTGGCAGCCACTGTTGTTAATTCCTTTCTGCACTCTTATCTTAAAGTAAGCTTGTAATACCCCAAGTTAAGCAGACACGAGCACGAGCAAATATGGCCTGTCTACTCCAAGTGTTATTATTAAAACATCTGTCATTACGAGCCAACCAGATATGCCGGCATAAAACCGTAAACCAAAGACGAAACTCGAGTCCCTGGATTACGTCTTTTCTTCCCGTACACCATGTAAGCCAGTTATTTCTCTCAAGCATGCCAAAAAAATGATCATGCCAATCAGGCGGTAAGAATTCTTTCTATAATTCAGAAGTGAATGGACAATCCCGCAAAACATGGAGTAGAGACTCGCGTGAGTTATGGCATATATCACAAGTACCCGTGGGATGACTACCTCGCTGGTAACGCATCATATTTGTCATTAGACGACCATGGAAGCACAGCCACAAGAAAATACGATACCTTTGAGGGACTTTCAATTTCCAAACACATCTTCTCCAATTCATACTATGAGATTGTGGGGTGCATACTAGATATTTGTAAGCGAATCTAATGGAGAAAATTCCATCTGAAGACCATCTCCATACCGGAAAATCCTCCCCATTTAGATGATTAACATTAACTCGTGCAATAGCTGTACATACATGGCGTGGCAGTAGGTGATTAAATTTGCTCATATCCCACTGTCTGGATGAAGTGATACAATCAGCTACTCTCCATTCAGTAACATCTCTAGGCAGTTCACTGATTACCAACCTCTGAAGCTTGTCAAAATGCGGTACCCAATATCATTCCAGAAAGAAGTGTTCTGTCCATTGGTAACTCTCCATGATAAACTATCTTTGATCTTGTCCCAACAGTTACGAATACCCCTCCACGTACTAAACTCAGACCGGCGCTTCTCAACTTTAGGAATAATATCACTTCCGGCTTTATATTTTTCTCATAAAAGCTTAACCCAGAGCGAATCTCTTCTATTAATCATATTCCAACCAAGCTTCATCATGAAAGCCTGATTCTGGTAACGAGCCAACCTAAGACCTAGGCCTCCATCCTCCTTACGTGCACAGACGATGTCCCAGGAGACTAGATGAGGTTTTCTGCTGGCTGAACTACTACCCAAAAGGAAGTTACGACAACATTTGTCTATTTTATCACAAAGCCCCAAAGGAAGAGGCACTGACTGCATAGCATAAGTTGGCATAGCCGACATAACAGACGACACAAGAGTATGCCTGGCAGTCATCGATAACATGTTAGACTTCCAATTGGCCAGGCGAGCATCCATCTTATCCAGGAGAAAACTATACGTTGCATTTGATCTTCTTTCATGTAAAATAGGTATTCCCAGATATTTCCCCAGATTCGAAGTCTGAGTAAAATTTAGAAACTCATTGATTTCTTTTCTTTTTATATGGTTTACATTCTTAGAGAAGTAAACTGTTGATTTTCCTGCATTTATCTTCTTCCCCGAAATGATACAGAAGTCATCCAAGATAGCCTTAATAACCCCTGCGTTATCTAGATATGCTTCTGCAAACAAAATGAGATCATCAGCAAAAAAAACATGAGAGACAGGAGTACCTCGTTTGGAGAGCCTAAACGGTTGCCAAACACCCTATTCAACTGTCGTTTGTATAAGATGCCCCAATCTTTCCATCATGATAACAAAAAGATACGGCGATATTGGGACACCTTGTCTAACCCCTCTAGACGGGCAAAACATCTTAGTAGCTTCTCCATTCCAAAGCAGTTGCATCTGAGACGTCGACATACAAGCTTGAATAACTTTACTCAGATAATCAGGAATCTTAAGCTCTTTTAGACATTCGTAGACAAAATTCCATCTCACACGATCATAAGCCTTCTCTAAATCAATCTTAATGGCCATGAAACCCTTTTTCTTTTTTAAGGACTTCATAGAGTGAATGATCTCCTGCACAAGTATAACACTATCTGAACTCTGACGCCCTTTAACAAAACTGCACTGATTTGGGGCTATCACCAAAGGCATGATTGCCTTGAGTCTTTTTGAAATAACCTTCGTAACAATCTTGTATACAACATTGCAAAGACTTATGGGACGAAAATCACGAAACGTCTCTGGATATTCCACCTTCGGTGTGAGTACAATCTGAGTACCATTGATTTGTCGAATCCACAGCGGATCATTAAACACTCTTTTTACTAATTCAATCACAGACGGACCCACAGTTTCCCATTGACTTTGGTAAAATAGCGGATTGAATCCGTCTGGCCCAGGAGCTTTCAACGGCCCCATATCAAACAAAGCTCTTTTAATCTCTTGATCTTCAGCTGATCTTCCCAGAATATGTAAATTGACATCATCATTTTCAGGATAAGAGCATCCGAATACCAAAGATCCATTATAGTTATTGGTTTCATTATACAAATTTTCAAAGAATTGGTTTCCCAATCTCATAATTTCCGCTGCATTATATATCCATTCCCCCGAATCAAGCTTTAGAGCTTCTATTTTATTCCTTCTTCGTCTGCCATTAGCCACTGAGTGGAAGTATTTAGTATTACGATCACCATCCACATACCAATTAGCCCGAGAGTATTGAATCCACATGACTTCTTCTCGTGCCAACAGTTTCTCAAGCTCTCCCCATAACTCCCCTCGTAACTTTTCAAGGTGCTCCGAGATACCTACCAAGGCCATCTTTGTATTAATCCCATCTAATCTTCGATATAATCTGTCTTTCATATAGGATATATTTTCGAAAACCTCTTTATTCCATAACCTCATATCCTCAGTAAATTGTTTAACAGATCCGCCCCAGTCATCGTCCACCCCCCAGTGTGTATGAACAAAATCCTTGAAATCATCATGCATAACCCAAGGTGCGAAAAATCTAAAAGGCCTTCGATTCTTTGTCGTAAGAACATGAGATTTAGTATCAAGCAACACCGAACAATGATCCGATTTATACTTTGGCAAATGTGTCACTGTGGCATTAGGATTATTTATAAACCAGCAGTTATTAACCAAGGCTCTGTCTATTCTGCTCTGGCTATTCATATTGCCCCAAGTAAATTGAGGCCCATTAAAACCAATATCAAGTAACTCGCTACTCAGAACCCAATTCCGAAATGACCTATCAATACCAATAGTAGTCCTGTGATTCTTACTCCAGTATTCCTCGGGACTAGAAACAGCATTAAAATCACCAATCACAACCCAGCCTCCAATAGTCAATTCCTAATACCCTCAAGAGACTGCCACAGTTGACGTCTAATAACCATATTTGGGTGCCCATACACAACAGTTATTGACCACTCCTCCGTAGTACCTTTATTAACCACCCCATGAATAAATTGATTCCCTGAAGAAGTAACAGAGAAATTTAATTGAGAATCCCAGAATAACCACATACCTCCACTAAAACCACGAGATTCAACCACATGCATATTCATCTAACCCAACTTCCTAGCAATGAGCTTAGCTTTTAACCCTGGCTGTCTAGGTTCCAACAGCGCAAATAAATTAACTCCATGTCTAGCAACAAAATCACTAAGTAACTTTCGAAAGGAGGCACCACCGGCACTCCGAGTATTCCAAGTCATAATAATCATTAAAAAATTAATAAAAGAATAAGAGAACACAAACAAACCAGATATCATTGAGACATATGTCCCTTCTGTACATCCTCAATCCCATGCATCACCACGTCATCAACACCTCCAAGTGGACTAACCCGAGGTACAAAAGTCTCTCCTCCTTCTGCACCTGGATCAATAGGGTTGGAGGCTTCTAGACGAATAGTGGGGGAATTGGATTGTAATTTCATAACATTCTTCTTTTTTCCTGACCCCACTTCCCCACTTAAATTACCAGACATTCCATCTTCTTTTGTTTTCCCCATACTCAATATTTCTTGGGAAGGTCCCTCCTCAAACCCTTTCTTCTTAGCAATTTGGCTTCCACGTATTTGAGTCAACTTATTAAAATGCCCAACACTATTCACAACTTCACCATTAAACTCCTTCTTTCTTACATTTACAATATCTGATATATTATTACCCTTACTCCCTTTATTTGATACAGGTAGATGACCATTTTGACCTTTAGAATCATGCGACCTATCTTCAGGCTTTGAACTCACACGAATCTTCCCCTGATATGCGTTATCACCAGCCCCGCCATCAATAATTGTCATGTCTTCAACATTTAGAGCCTCAAAGCGAGATCCTCCTCCCATATTTCGAGAATGTAAATCACGCCTATGCTCACGACTATAATTGTCATTCCTTGCATTCGGGTTCCATTGCCCCCTTCTCCGACGTGGCACCACCATCCACTCCCCATACATTCCAGCAGTTATTTCGGAGGATGTGGTCGATGGTGTTATAGAAGTAGAAGTCGACATGCTATCCGTGCATGGCGACTTTGACGTATTTGTAACTTGATTATTTGTGCAATGTTCTGTATCATGGCCATACCTTCCACATGAGAAGCAAATTAAATACAAACCCTCGTAAACAATCTTCTTTTCTTTCTCATTAATTATCAAGGATGGAAGCAAAGGTGCATTCAAATCAACCTCAACACAAATACGGGCAAAGCGCCCTTTGGTCTGCCTAAGAGTATTTGTATCCACTTTTAGAACCCTTCCTATCTGGTTACCCACCACATGTAAAATACCCTTATCATAGAAATCAACTGGGAATTTAGGAATTCTAACCCATGCTGCAATCTTGGAAACCTCACCAGAATCTGGATCAAACTCTGACTTCCACGGCTGCACTGCTAGATAATGATCCATGTATAACCAAGGGCCTCTTGTTAACGCAAAATCATAGTCCTCCTCATTGTTTATACGAACCAGAAAATACCCTGAGCCTATCTCAATAGTTTCAACCTGCCCTCTACGTCCTCATAATTGTTGCAATTTTTGACCCAATTGATCCTCCCTCACCATCCTGCCAAGTAATCTAACAAACAACGACGTTGACCATTTTCGTGCTAACTTCCTTCTAAACTCCGGAGACACAATGATATTAGGACCCTTCTTTGTTATCTCGACCTCAATTCTGGACTTCCATCTGTCCCCTTTCCACTATTCTTCTTCTTCATCTGAACATTCCTCCCTTGTCTGATCTTCGACACATGCCTCCTTGTATGGCATTTTTTATGCTTCCGGTATAACGGATTCCTTTTCAATATCCTCGTTACTCATCCAGTCCTCCACCCGTGGAGCTAATGATTGCTTACCTGAGAATTCTTCATTAACATCTCAAATTTTCTTTGTAAAACGCTCCAAGGCATCACTCTTCTTCATCATTAGCTCTAAAACCATTCTCTCAGGACTACGTTCTCTCTCACGATCAATCATGTCTAGCAGCTCCAAAGCCAACCAGACGATGAAAATATTCAATACTTAAAAAAAAAACCACACACACACACAAACTACGAATTCATAAACTATACCTCACCGACGGCCAACCCCATGAACAATACAGGACAAATGCAAAAGACGAAATAGGTAGATCTTATGAAAAAAAGGAGCGCCCTTGCAAATTAACAGTCACCACCGAAAGAGACATTCACAGGAAAACCGAAGTTCACAACCACGGAAACACAGATGAACGATAAGATCTGAAAAAACTATAGTTGCAGAAAGAACGACATACTCACAGACATTTACTCAAACAGATCTCCTCTCCCATTTCCGGCAACAACTCCACTGAATCAGCTCGGACGACTGAAAAAAAACAGAAGCAGAGAGAAACCACGGACAGACAGAAGCAGGTCTACTGAAAACCGATTCACGGAGCTAGATCAGCAGTGCACGGAATGGATAGATCTATATAGAAACAGAACAGATCGACAGCAAACACAGAATCTCGTCGGAGCCGGAAACCGTTGCCGATGCAACGGTCAAAAACTCCAAATCTGTCTCAGAGAAACGAAAGGCATGATACTGTAGCTTGCATTCAACTTTACTCCGTTAAATATTTTATTTTATATTGCCTAGTATGCATAACAAATTGTAAAAAATAATAAGTTGCTAATTAAATTACTTCTAATACACAAGGTGTAAAGGTAAAAAATTTTAAAATAAAATTTTATTTATTTTGTACGAGATGAAAGTTTTTATATATACTAATATGTTATTTATATTTTTAATTCTGTCTTTGGATGAAAAACTTGAAATAAAACAAATTGGTTTTTTATTTGGACCCAACAAATATTTGCGACAAACTGCTGTCAGCCATAAACAATCACTATTTTTTTCTTTTATCCTATTATTTGTTTATGGTTTCTTTATGAATGAGGGCTAAACGCAATTTAATAAAAGGTTACGTAGTCCTTCGAGTAATCCATATGCTGCGCCTTTACTTCAAAGGAATGGGATCTAGAATCCTTGTAAATCCTTGAACCCGTTGCACCGCTTGTCCTTGTGTAAAAATTGTAAACCACTCCAGTTCACGCTTCCTTGATGACCCCTACTCCCCTAGTAGCAGAATCATCACACTGCTTGATTTGATCTCCCTAAAATACTGACACTAGATTATCCATCAATTGATAAGTTAGTAAAATTAGTATTGATAAAAATTAATAAATGAGAGATAAACTACATTAGGATTATTTTGAACCAAATCCAACCCTCAACTCAACTGGCTCTTTTAGGGACCAAAAGGTAATTGATAGTATTCACAATTTATAAATATTATAACCTCATTAAAATTTTATATTTAAAATTAACACTTCGGTGACACAAGCTATTTGTAAAATATTATAGGAAGTTCTCATTAGGGGTTTTCATCAATTTCCCGTCCCGATCTTCCTGTCCCGATCCCGAGCAAATAGGGACGGGAAAATCCCATTCCAAAAATTTCGAGATCAGGAATGTGATTTCGGGATCGGGAAAAAGTCGGGATCGGGACTTTTTCCCGATCCCGAAAATATATATATACACATGTATATTTTTTAAAAATATTTAAGAAAATAAAACCAAATGTAAAATAAAATGTGAAAATCCCTAACACCCTTAAGGTAATATCTATTATTATAGTTTATTTAGTTAATTTCATTTATTATTTATTAAATAATTCAAATTTTTTGTTCTTGTTTTTGTTATTTTTACAGCTGAATCGACAACTTTAAGTATGTATTGGACTAATTATATATTTATATTAGACTTATTTGGTACAATATGATATTAGACAAATTATATATTTATACTAAACTAAAAGAAACACAACAAAGAATTTAATATAAAGATTTTTTTTTTAAAAAAAAAAAAAAGCAAATCCGGGATCGGAAAATTCCCGATCCCGAAATTTCCCGATTTTCGGGATCGGGAAATTTTCTGGATTGGGATCGGGAATGAAAATCATTCCCGAACCCTTTTCGAGATCGGGATCAGAAATGATATTTCCCGATCCCGTCCGATCCGAACACCCCTAGTTCTCATCACAACTTTCCCTTCTAATTGCTTTCTCTGGGCTGCAAGCAAATTTCCCCTTGCTCCTATTCCTAAACTTCGCCGCATGGTTGTTGACCTGCAATTTCACAAGTTTGTGAGGCCCGCTTGAGGTAAAATCTCAGGAACAATTGGTTTTTAATTATTAATACTTCAAGGAACCCAAGAAAGCTACCATCAACTAATTTTTTAGATGCAATGCGCTCGAAGAGTATTTGTTTTGACTAAGTCTGTTTTATTCTATGTTGTCAAAACCGGATCGGATCGTCGGGTTCGATCATGGGAACCAACAAACCAATCATCTAACTGGTCCAATTTGATCAGTTCAATATTTATTCTTATTTCAAAAATCCCTATCTAATTCTCATATTTTCAAAAATTACAAATTAGGACTCTATGGAAAGCTTAAGATGTCTATTTTCTAATGCAAAAAGAATCACTAAAAAATATCATCATTTAATTCTAAAAAATTTTCAAATTCCAAAACTATTTCAAAAAATATTATCATTTAAGTTCACTTCCTTACTGGTTTATCTCTAGTTAGCTCCGGTTTGACTCCGATCTGATCCACTGAACCTTAACCCATTACCTAAACTGGTTCAGTGGTGGATGTGGGTTTAATACCCTTGGTTATATTCTCCTATGCAGAGTAATGGAATGATTACAACAAATTCGATCAGCTTATGCTGTGTCGGGGACAAGTAAAGACCAAAAAATTAAGGCCTACTCGGACTTCATTCAACCCTCCCGCAGGCCCAAAGAACGAGAGAAAAGACCGCTACATTTTTAAGCTATTACAACTGAGATTTTTTCACCATTTTTCGATTACTGTCGTAGGGTTTGGAAGTTTAATAATATATAAAGTGACTACCCTTGCTGCTGCTGCTTACAGGCATTGGCTAATGAAAGTATTTATGCTTCACATGTAAGGTTCCCGCAAGTTGGTGGGCAACTCCAATTCAGACTCAACTTCATTAAGTGGGGAGAAATAGCATTCGACCATGTCCTCTGATACTTCCTTTAAGCTAGGTGGGTCCCACTGCAAATTTAGTCTAAAGGTCAGATTTTTTAAAAAATAGAACTGCCGAATAAATATATGCGAAGATTTTGGGACAAAAGATGAATACCTTGGGTGCAAAATCTTTGTCAACCAGTCTTGCTCGAGCACCCTAGATAGACACTCAGTCAAGCACAAACACAAACACAAACACAAACACAAACAAATGGAAGGGGTACTATATGAAGAAAAAACGTAGTCATACCTCGGAGAAATCAGAGGAGACCTGCTGAGAAATTCCACGGAGTGATATCCGATATTCACGCGCAAGACACTTATCAAGAGTTTCAAATCTACCTTCACGAATCTAAATTTCGTAGCAAAAGTTAAAACAGAGATCAACTACAAACTGGGTTGGAAATAAATAGTTAATAAATTACCAAAGGAGATGTTACTCACAGATCTTAAAGTAATTTTCAAACTCAATGGAGAGGCCTCTCTCATCTTTCCAAGTGTTGCCGTACACCATTCATCGTGAGACTCGGCGGCTTCCTTCTCCTGTGTGAATAGCAGTTCATGTTGAAAACAGTCAAGCAGAAAACCAATTGCCCCCCCCCCCCCCCCCCCCCCCCCCCCCGCGGATGGTAAAGACCACCAGCAATATATTACAAACTGAATTGTTTAGTGAAACACCAAGTTTCCTCCAGTTTTGTTTCTTTTAGGTTTTGGGGGAAGGGTTGCCACCCACGGGAAGGGGGTTGTCTGAATCACTCTCCTGACCAGACAAGTTATGACCATGGAACTGAAACTTTGATCAACTACCAAGAAACCTAGTTACTAAAAATGTCAATTTTTCAGGAAAATTGTCGTGCCAGCATAAATTAAGATCAAGGTTGAAGGTATGCAAGGGCTATCTGATTCATGATGGGTCTACATAATCTTACAATTGATGTTGATTCATTGTAATGTTAAATTGTTAATTTCTCTCAGCCTAATTATAAATCATGTATAAATTATTTCACAAGATGCTTACCAGAGCATCAATAATTTCCGCAACCGTATCATGGCTGAAACATCTATCAATTGTATCAATCCTGGGTCAGGAGTAGAACAATACACTCAGAGGCAGAGAACTCACATAAAGTATAGTATACAAGAGAACACAAAAATACAAATAAATACATGGAAAGATGCCAGACAGAGGGAGGGGAAGGGGGTTGATGCAATGAATATGTGAAACTCCGACAGAATGTTACAGAAATAAGGAAGTATGAACACAACATTACTTGCGAAGAATGCTCCTACTGTCTGGATAAACAAGATCACCATACTGTGCCAGGGATGACTCTACAACAGAGGCATCATCTGTGACCAGCTTACCCAGGCGTTCTTCAAGCAATGCAAGCCTCTGCCAATGGGAGTTGACTAGCGGAGTTACAAAATGACAGGAAACTTTAACAAAGGAAAGCACAAAGTCAAAGTTAAAAACATACAGCATTTAGTGTATAGTGAGTAGCAAGGCCACAGGCAATCATCTCCACGCCATTAAGCTTCTCTCCTGTAAGTGCCAGGCATTCCCCTGCATAGCATAATATCAATTATAAGGAATTTTTGCAAATCATTTTCCAGATTGTTATGAAATTTTTCAATAACAGTGTAACGCAATACTTATTTACAGCACTAAATCTACAGTTTTACACTAACATCTCTAGTTAATGGTCGTGGAAATATTTAGAATAGTTTATCATCCAGGAGGAAGCATATGCCATATATGGAGCTATGTTCAGGATTCAGTTTAATATGTATTTAAACAAATACATCCACCTCTAAGTCTCAATGAATACCAAAATATCACACAGGAACCATGCTCTGAAATCACATGAAAAAGTTAATTACCCAAGTAGCCAGGCAAACGAGAGAGATAAAAGGAAGCCCCAGCATCAGGGTGAAAACCCATTTGAGCCTCTGGGTTAGAAAAAAGCTGCAAATTTCAAACATTAGAATAATGCGTTAGCCATTGCCTGAACTTACCAATTTGCTTTAGGGGAAAAAGAGTCTACACCCAAAATACAGGAGATCATAATGTAAAGTAATGCAATTCAAACTCATGTACTCAAATCGTAAGTGTTTTACATAACTAGTCTTGCACAATGGGTTAAGTCGGCAAGTATCTGAAAAATCACTTACAGTTTTATCAGTTACCACACGAAACATCCCTGGAAGTGAAATTCCAGCACCACATCCCATTGTTATACCATCCAAAACAGCAACCTGCGAAAATGCCCATAAATTTCCTCGTTCAGAAATAAGAACAATTTCAACCGAGTATCAGGAGTAATAACAAAACCATGAGCAAAAATCACTTCCAGAATAACAAATCATTGCTCCAAAAACACTATAACTCAAAGGGGGGGAAAAACCTTTGAGATGGTGCAATACTTTCATGTGCCTTGAGGCAGGAGGGTTAAGTAATGGTTCAATACTTACATGGGGCTTAAGATAGGTCCCTTGAAGATATACGTACTTATATAATGTATTGAAAAACTGTTTAACTTCTTCAGCATTTCCTGATCATCGTAAAACTTAAAATATCATGAATGTCATCAACCCATCATCAATAATCAACAACTAGTAAGCAACTAAGAATGTCATGAATGTAAAAATTACTACTCATAAAGAAGCAAAACAACATAACTTTGTTAGCTAAACTAGATACTAATTATATATGATAGTCCTGACTGCCAAATAAACTGTGTTAATTAATGTCTTGCAAGCTGATTCTAATTCTTAAAGTGTCTGAAACAATATTTTTATTTTTATTCACATTAGGGACCAAGCTATTTAAGGAAGAAAGTGAATCTTCTCTAGCTTGAACTTCTTTGGCAGGACTCAATTTTTAATATGATGCAGGTAGATGTTGTCATTCTCAGTTGCCTTATAGCAGAATTCCATATCAAGGATCTACTGCAACTGTTAGTACCGTCTTGTCTGCAGTTATGAATACTAAATATTAAAAGCAAATTATGCCTTGCACAGTAAGATTTATGTGGAACCAAGTACTAAAAATCAATCACTAAAATTATCTGATTCATTTCACAATCCACAAGAAAAAAATACGAGTTTCTTCCTTCTATCCCACTCTTTTTTTTTAAAAAAAAATCCCATTATCAAGTGCCAACTACATATCAAGGCAAACAAGTACACACTAACCCTGTAAATAAAGGTAACTATAAAAAGGCTCTTCAGTTAGTTAACCTTGCGATATGAGCACTCGCTAAATAAGCTGCCATGTATCAAGAAGTTAAATTGAGTAACATGAATATTGAACTTTTTAGATCAGATTGAAATTCAACATACCTTGATTTAATAAGTGATAAAGCCTTACAACGTCTCCACCAGAACAAAAAGCCCTGCCATTAGCCTTCATAAAACTCACAATAGCAATCAATCAAAACATTGATCAATCTTTATGAGAGAGAGGTCATAATCACAGGCTTGACAGGACAAATTTTGATAGGGCCTACCAAGTTAATACTATGCATGGTTGTTTCCAACCGAACCTTAGCACTAGGATTCAATAACTTATTAGAAGGCGCGCTGAAAATATGATGAATAATAACGTTATTTTTTTCCTCTTAACCATAATTAGGCAGGAAACTCTGCCTTCACCGCATGACTAGCAGAAACTATCCTCCGCGGTTTTTTTTTTGTGGAGAGGCAATAAATTTAAATAACGGAATGCATGGTGCTTCTATGTTCTGCAGTTTTGTGCCAACTTTTAATGAAAACGACCGGATACCTTCATTAAAACAAAGCCGATAGCAGGATTATCTTCCCATGAAGTATACAATCTCGTCAGTCTGGATACCTACAATTGGAAACAACCTCTATTTACAACATTTGCTAAAGACGTACGAATTAAAACATCCAAAGGACGAGTGGCCTGAAGAAAGGAAGAAATGCCTAACCATCGAAGAACTGAGTGCATTAAGAGAATCCGGTCTGTTAAGAATAGCAGCTCTCGATATAGCTCTTCCTTCAACTAAAATCTAAATGTACAGAAGGAAACAGTAAGTAAAAAACAATCTATGAAGGGGAAGATATTAATAGGACGTAAATATTGAACGAATCTATGAAACGATTTGAACAAGGCATTCTTGGGCTTTGTCTTCTAAATATAACGAAATATAAGGTGATCAACCTGCACACACCTTTAGCTATAAAACAAACAAATCATGAAGAAGAATGCGAAAAATGACCTGGTCTTGGGGATCATCATGCACGACATAGTTTGGTTCAGCAGAGAAGGCTCTCCGATGAAAGCTGAGGAATGAGCACCTAGTCTCCGGTAGCAGAGCTTTCAATCTCTGCATCTTGTGCTCTCGCTTGCTCGCTTTCTAATTCCCCACTGCTTGAGCTCTGAAGTCTGAAGTGAACGCCGTTACACCGAGGCTGGGAGTGTACTGTGTACCAATCGGGTCACGGCGATTTCAAATGAATGAGCAAACGAAGAGCGCTTTTCCCTCGGAAAATCCAGTTCGCCTCAGGCAGCAGTGGCTGCGTGTCCCTTGTCAGCGACATGAATCAGAGACTCACCCAGACTGGAGGCCTATGGGTTCCTTCGGCCCACAAAAAGAAAGCCCATATATTTGTATTTATTGGGCCTGAACTGTATAATATCAGAAGCACTGATTTTCTTGCCGGTGAGTACCCTTGCCAATTGGATTGGACAAACCTTTTATAGGCTCCGTGAAGTCGAGCCCGTCTTGGATATTATTCCCTCACTCTACCATGTCCCCGTTGGGCAATCCAAAGTTTGTAGTTTTTGTACTTTTTAATATGACTATTAAATTAACCCATACTAACATTTACTTTAAACATTGTCCCATCTAATTAGAAGTAGTTATCTTAAAAGTATTTTTTGCATTCATATAAATTTAAAGTCAAAACCTTGTGCTTAAAAAGCCCCTTAATTTTTATTTAAGGGTTAATGCATGCTTCAACTTAATAAGTTGTCTAACAAGTTTGATAAGAATATACTCTCTCTAGTCTTTAATACAAAATATATTTGAAGAGTTGATCTTAATCCCAAATATAAAACACAGTTTTTTTATTTCTCAGTCTTTTCCTAATTTTGCCTCTATTGATACCGCTCAACAATAATCAAGGAGGAGAAGAAGGAGGAATCAAGGAAGATAATTATGGTGTTTTAAAAATTACATGTCATATTAACTAACCCAACTAACTTTCTTAATATAATCAAATTAGGTAAATATGTCTTATATTAAAGACAGGAGGGAGTAATAAAAAGTCCCTTTGAAACATAGAAATATGAGGAAATTGTAGCTTAACCTATTTTGATATAATGGATAGCTTCAAATAAAATTAAAATGAAAACTCAACACAATTGACAATTTAATTATCGATGCCTCAGGAGTGAGGCCTTCAGGCGTCAAAAGCTTCTTTCCTGTGCTTGCCTGCTTGCTTTTGCCTCAAGGAATAATAATTCGGGGGCATAGAAGTACCTTGTGCCCTAACAACGTTTTCTTTTTTCTTTTTCTTTTTTTTTTTTGTTGATAAAATGACAAAATGATATTACTTAAATAAAAAAGTTTACAAAGTATCAAAGCAGATGCAACAAACAAATTGACGAAAATAATTAAGATAAACAGATCCTGGAATAACATACATAGGCTGCATATGAAAATCCTTTATAAGAGCTAATATTTCACGTCATGTAATGCCATTTGCAGAAGATTGATCCAGTGGAAATGCCAAGAATACCTTGTTAACACAAGCTATAACCAAACGATGACTTCCAGATGTTTCATGAAGCAGAGAATTAGTGATCTAAAGTTAAGCCACTCTCAAACATCTAGTATGGAAGGAAGAACCTAGATTCCATGTATTCTTCCATAAAAATTAAATTAAAGGAGAACTTTAATGACAGAGATATAGCGTTCACATAAATGATCATTCATCTTCTTAAAGTGGTGCATAATGATGTTCCATTGAGCCAAACAACAATATTCACACGGTTAATTGAAAAGGACATCATCTTGATGATCATATTGTTCACCGAAACTTATTCAACCAGTTTTGCCATAGACTCAAAACCCTTGACTTTCTGAATGATCATTTTCAGAGTTAGTCTTTTCCCATGATGTAGCACTGAATTTCTTTTTTACCATAGAACATGTATTGTCAAAATTATCACATGTAAGAGACCTAGCTCATTAGATTGATGAAGATGCATGAGGCCTTCCTTGAACCAAGACAGCAAAGCAGAAGAATCCAGCAAAGGAATTCTTATACCTAACAAACTAAATCAGACAACTTTTGCTAAAGGGCGCTGAAAGAAGATATGAGCCAAAGTTTTATCCATGTCGCAACCAAATTGACAGTAGCCACTAACATTCATATGATGTTTTTGAAGAATGTCTATAGTGGGAAGGGCTCTCTGAAGTAAATTTTAGATCAACAAAAGAAATTTTGGCATAAAAGGTAACTTCCAAAACATCTTCCAGAATGCATTATCAATAGGTTGAGTCCCAGATGCCTTATTTAAAAGAAACTGAAAACCATGCTTGACTTCGTACAAACTATAACTATTACATTGCCAAAATATTTTATCCTGTGTATTTAGGAAGGATAGAGGAATGCTAATGAATTTTTGTGTAATATCAGGGGGATAGAGATCATAAACAAATGAATAGTTCCATCTGACAGGATTCTCAGAGGAGGAAACATATAGTAACTGATCATCCACTCGATTCACTAAGCTAACCGAGTTTTGATCTAATTGCATCATCCATCATAATCGGTGGTTGAGTGGAATAGAAGAGCCAATACCCACCTATCGTTGCAACTTATCAAAAATAAGGTTAGAGCATTCTACAATACCTCTCTAAATCCATGAAGAATTATGAGGTAGCTGGACGATTGAGTTAGAATTGAGATCAACATATTTGATTTTTAAAGTCTGCCCCAATAGAGATGAAGACCCTGCTGAAAGAACTCACAGAGCTGCTTAGCTAAAAAAAGCCTGATTAACAAATTTGAAAGGCCTTAGACCTAAGCCACCCTATCCAATGGTTGAAAAGATAGTCTTTGCAAAGTAAATGAATCTTCCTTTTATCACAATTAGTCCCCCAAAAGAAAGTAACACAGAAAGAGTCAATTTTATCACACACATATTGAGGGAGACTAATACATAAGAGCACACGAGTGTTCATAACCACCAATGTCAATTTAATCAAAGTTAACCTTGAAGCTTGTGAGAGGAGCTTAACTTGCCACACTGGTTATTTTCTCCACAAAATTAGTAACTTGTTGATAAATGACATATTTACTTCTATCAGGGTCAATCCAAGTCCCAAGATACTTTCCCAACTTTGATTCAAATCGAAGCCCCAATAATTTGGACAAGAAGATCTTTTGAGAAAAGCGGACATTGGGGCTAAATACAAGAAAAGACTTAAACTTATTCTAGTACTGTCTAGACCACATTGCATACATGTTCAGGATCATTTTAAAAGAACACAGTTTGAAGCATTACTCTCAAAAAAGAATAGAGAATCATTAGCATATAACAAGTGTGAGATAGGTTGAGCTTATTGACAATTTTAATGCCTTTCCGAAGCCCTCATGTTTCTAATTTGAAAATCATGCATGAGAGGATATTGGCTACCAAAATGTAAATGTAAGGCGATAAAGGATCACCTTGTCTGATTCCTCTATTAGGCAACACCACATTAGTTAGTTTGCCATTAAACTGAATTTGATATTGGACAGTTGATAATCACTGGCTAATCATATTCACCCATTTCTCAAGAAAATTCATGCTTCTTAAAATAACTATGATAAAATTCCAGGAGAATTTATTAAAAGCTTTGGAAAAATCTACCTTAAGAGCTACTATTTTTTCCCTCCTGCTCTAGAAGAGTGAATTTGAGACATTATATCAGATGTCATAAGGATATTGTCAGAAATTAGCCTCTCCTTTAAAAAAGCACATCGATTTTTATAAATAATTCTAGATAGAGAAGCCTTGGGTTGATTATTGAGAACCTTAGAAATAACTTTATATGTGACATTACAAAGACTAATTAATATAACCTGAAGTCTTGTTGTCTTTCAGTTTTCGGCAATAGGATGATGACAGTCTTGTTCATAGATTTAAGCAAAAACTATGTCTGCCATAAATGATTCACCATAGAAATTATGTATGTACTTACCAACTCCTGATGTTTTTGAAAGAAATGAACATGGAATCCATCAATACCCGATGCACTGTCTTTAGGGAGTCTGCAAACTACATTTTTCATTTCAATATTAGATAAGGGCATCATCAATTGATCAATTTCATCAGATGATAAAGTAGGAATAGGGAGGTGTTGAAAGCCAGCCATAATATCGTTCATAGAAGCTTGATGTGGTTATTGGTATAAACCTTGAAAATCAGATAAAGTCACTCAAATAACTCAGTTTCATCAGAAGTTCATTAATCATCTTGTTTAGGTAGACTTCTAATTAAGTTTGAGGATGATCTCTTATTCATTGCTGAATAGAAGTAAGTAGTGTTCCTTTACCCTTCAGAGATCCATTTTATCTTAGCTCTTTGAGTCCAAAAACTTGCTTCACAATCATAGAGAAACTCCAAGTGGTGCTTGGTATCTTGAAAGATTTGTAATTTATCATAATCCAAAATTCTATCCAGAGAAATTTCCTTAGAAATATCATTCAACAATTGTTCTGCTTGAGAGATTCTGGAAGGTAAATTACCTATGTGGTTTCTACTCCATTAAGAAAGGGTTTGTAGAGTTCTTGATAGCTTTGAATGAACTCTAAAGAATGGAGAACCTGTAGTTTGTTGCATCGAGCAGTTTTTGAGGATTACTTCACATTCTTGGAATAAGATCCAATAATTTTCAAATCTTCTTTGATTATTTTTCTTGAAGTAATTTTACGACAAAAATAGGATAGGGCTGTGGTCAGAGGCTAATATTGGAAGAGTGATAACAATTGAAGATGAAAAAGCTTGCAACCATTCAGAATTACAAAAAGCCATATCCATTCTTTCAAAGATAGCATTCTCATCCTTTCTATTATTGGTCCATGTAAAAGCAAGGCCATGCTGAGAGATACACATCAAGTTTGCTTCTTCCAAACAATGGTGAAATAAGGGAATGCTACTAGAAATGCTAAAACCACCAGATTTTTCATCACTTGACATAATTTGTTTGAAAGCTCCTATTAGCGACCAAGGTAGAGAAAGAGAGGCGGTTGTTTGTTTAATCCAATCCCAGAGAATATATTTAAGATGGGAATAAGGGGAACCATAGATAAATGTGATGAAGTATGGAAAAGATGCTTCAGTACTAGATATTACTATGACAAAAGAAGGGGGACTGATCAACAACAAAAACCACAAAAGAGTCTTTCCAACAAACCAAAGTACCACCCCCACGATTAAAGGCATTTGTACCAAAGAAACAACTAAAACCTGCAGATCTAAACTGTCTACAAGCAAATTCATAAGGTATTTTTGTCTTAAAGAGATAAATAAAGTCAGGATTATAATTTCTTAACATCTGCTTGCACCTTTGTATTGTCGTGGTTTTTCTGAAACCACAGTAGTTCGAGGTTAAAATTTTCACGGCGACTGGGGAAGCATTGAATGGAATTCTGAGATAAAAGAGACAACTGATCTCAAATAGCAAATAGATTAAGTGTGCGTTTAGAAGAGCTTATTTTTGGGCAATAAGTGCTTATAATTCGTGATTCACGGTATACGAGGTAAGTATGTGAGAGGAGTTTTTTCTCGGCTTGCGTAATAAGGGCTTATTTCTCAAATAAGCCCTTATTTAAGCTCTCCCAAACACACACTAATACTTTCCATCATATTTTCCCAAATCTATATTGAATTAAAAATTGGTAGACACATCTTTTTATGCAGAGGAGGTGGAATATCTAAACGTCCACAAGATGAGATTCTCTCTCTGAGATTCCCTTTCTCTAACCGCATTTCATTGTGAGCTAGTTATTAATTTTTTTTATAGTTTTGTGAACTATTTAATATATATTGTTTACATATGATTCCTTGTAACAGAAATAATAAAATCATGCCTTCAATCGCTCCGCATGCCAAAATCTGACCCTTGTCCTTCTATCTACAAGATGAAACGTTAAGAAAAAGCTTATAAATTTCACCCAATCTCCCATCTATACAAGAGAAAACCTACATAAAACATGAAGATTCCCACCCTAATGGGATGGTGACATTGAGAACAAATACTTCATATCATCTTTCTGTACTACCAAGTTTTCCACCATTCTCTCTCTAAATCTATACGTGCACTTCAGATCTAACACTGTAACATCATGATCAACTAACACAATACCTAGCAATTTACACTACCACCACAACTTTTATCTTTCCTTGATAGCTAAAAATAATCTGTGAACTTCAAATTTTCATCTCCCTATGAGACAGAATGCCTCCTTCGTCTTGAGGAAGAACCAGATGATTTGGCATCCACAGGGACTACTGATGTTGGGCTATTAGAACTCCCTGAAGTTTCAGAGCTCCTATTCTCTCCTTGTCCTTTCCCCACAATCCACAACTTATCGAAGATTCTCCTCGATCGAGATGGTAGGAGTTGCATGCCACTTTTACTGCTTTTGCTATTCTTCTTGCTCAGTTTCCCTCTCTTACCGAACTCTTCATCTTTGATGCTCAAATGACTCATCTGATCTTTGAATGACTCACAATTCTCCCCTGCTGTTTTCTCATAGTCCTCGTCGCATTGATTGCCACCGAGAGCTCGAACATTGGCAGAAGCTCTAAGCTGCTCATAGAAGAGAACCTGCACTACAACTCGAAGTGGAAGCCGGTCGTTCTGCGCAGCATGCATCGATGCTTCCTCCGTCAACTTCTTCACATCCATCAAACCACATAACTGCTTCCTTTCTGCTTTTGTTAGGCTCGGGTGCTCCTGCATGCATAAAAAGGAGAAATCTGGTGACTGTTTGTCTTCTATATATGATATGGTCAGTAATAGTATGAAGTACACTATCCATAGCAATGTCAGATAGTGCAACATTAGCATTATAAAACATAGTAAACAGAATTATGAAGCTTCTTACAGAAATCTACCTTCAAGTAAATGTCAATAGCTCTATAGAGGCCATCGTGCTTTGATCGAGCAAACTCTGGAACTGACTCTGACAATTCAATGAAACTAGACATGCTGAGATTTGAAACATGTGCAATTTCTGCTAGGTAGCCATCCGCCAATTTGCCGATGTTCAACATGCTTTTTCCTTTGTCTCCATACTCATCAACTTCCATATCACAACTTTCCTTTACAAAAGTCATCCATCCATTAAAAAGGTATTGTACTAATTGAACATCATATATGGTTGTCTGAGGAGGCCTTGCAGGGATCAACAAGTCTTTAACAGAAGCTTCATGCAATCTGAAGCTAATGGTCTTCATCAATTCTTCTCTTGACAACTCGTCTGCTCCAACTAATATGGCCACTTTCAATAGCATCAGCAAGAAGCTACATGAACAGCCTCCACCATAGTCAGACGGCAATAAACAGACAATTGTTTCTACTAAGGTTTTGTTCCTCCGAGCATGAGCATCAGAAGCTAATGCCTCAACAGATTCAGGCAACCATCTCACAGCAAAGACCCTTAGAGCCTCTCCAATTGTGACACCATCCATTCTGCCCTTTGATTTTACAGCAATCATTACTCGTTTGTAAAGATCAATGTCCAGCTCGCATACATCTTCGACCCACCAATCCTTAGGAACAGACTCGATTTTCTCCTGAGTTGCTATCTGGTCCTCAGTAATTTTATCAGGCTCACTTAGTTTCCGGTTATATGTGTAGGACCACATGATGTGTTCTGGGTTCACAGAAGTTTTTGAAGCTATGGAGTCTATGCATCTTCCAATGATCTTCAGATCCTCAGACCATGGCAGAAGAGATTTAGTAGTCTGGAGAACAATGATAGAATCTTTCCAGCTCCGGAAGATACTCGAGTTTAGGAACACCTCAATCTTGAAAATTAAGTTCCCTTTGTCGATGTCCTCAGTCATCTCAAGGTACTCTGCTGCACAACGGGCAGCCACGACATTGTATGCATTAAGCGTAACAGTTATTCCATAGCAGAATTTTGCACATATTTCAAAGGCTTTAGGCCCTCCAGGGAAATCAGATATGTGTATTTCATCAGAATTCTCTTCGTTTTCCTTTGATGCCAGCTTCTGCAGTCTATTACTCTTAGACAGGAGAGGGAACTGCAAAGCACCAAAGATAAATAATAATTAAGAACAGAAGATGAAGCTAGCACCAAGTTGATTCCTCTGTATCTATGATAATACGTATAGGAATTAAAATGCAAATTCAATGCACAAATTAGAACACATCCTTGGAGTCAAATTGTCAAACTCAATTACTATATAAACACCAAAATCATCCTTCAGATGTAAATATATATACCTTCCTAAAATTATCCTGGAGTGTATTTAATTGGATAAAGATAAGTAAGGTGCAAACATACTATGTACCTTATGAAGGTAAAACTTCACTTCACCCACATTAATGATGACATCAGTGGCCAGATCGGGTGACACATACCTGCATGAATTGTATTTTGTATGTTATGCTTTTAATCAAGGACAAATTATTCTTCAGGAAAGGAGAATCGAAAAGGCTTTAGTAGTTGCAAAGGATGCTCCATCTACAAATGAGCTTTGTGTTTGGACCGATTCCAGAAATGAACGATCCAAGTTTGAGTCCAGATCTGAGTCAAAATTAACGTGAAGAAAACAAACAAGTCCTATTTGTAGACCATCAAAATCAATGCATTACAAAATAATAACTAGGTAGATAGGAGCAATTTATAATTGATAGTACACACTTGCAAGTTTTTATTGACTGACCACATGCAGCTCGTGGTTGCAAGAGACATAGCACATGCATGACATTAATTACAATATTTCATAGTCAAACACAATTTATAATACGCTGAGGCGACAGGGATTCATGTTATCCCTAAAACAATCCATCCACCTTTAAAAAAAAAAAAAAATCTCCTGTGTAGAACCTCACTTTAAGTATGCCAGGAGAAAAATAAAAGCTCCAGCTTGTCAGATAAAGATAATACAATATGGGGGCATATTGCAGCTAATACTATTGTTAAGACTTTAGGGAAGGCTTGTTTATTCTCGATGATTGAAGATGACGAATACCGCTGATCACTTTACCAAAGCAGGACGACAAATTCGTGACCTTTTGACACTCCTTTCCCCTTATCCCCCTTTTTATCTGTCACCGGTAATAAAATATTAACGTTGTTGTTATTTTATGAGACACTCATGACGCTAGTTCTCGCTCCTTTATTTTCAACATTATTTCAATACTGGAAAGGTTGGATTTTTTAGGCAAACACCATAGGTTGCTTATCATGGTTTTTCAAAGCGATAAGGAACAACCTACACAGCAGTGTTTCACTCCACAAAGTTCCGATTCTAATTCAAAATGATAAACAAAGTTACCAAGGTTAACTTTTAGACGGAAAAAATCGATGACAAAAAGACATGCAACCCAAGAATGAAGGAGACATGGGAACGACTCAAAAATGAAAGCATAGATGAAAACAAAAACAGAACCAAGGACAACGAATCTACATGCTGCTCAAGCAATAAAACAAAGCCCCCCCCCCCCCCAAAAAGGGTTCAAACTTCGAAGTATAAGTTGGAAAATAAAAACAGCGAAAGAAAATTGGTTCAGTAGCTTCTCACCTGATGATAGATTTTCCATCAGCTTGAAGAGCATCAGGCTTGGAACCCAACTTCATAAACTTCATTTTTTTTTTAAACCTGGGATTCGGACTAAACGAGGTTAGTTTGTGACCACAGAAAAACCTTCAGACAAAAACAATAAGTTACGCCTCTGTTTCTCCGAAGTCGTCGTCCATAGGCTAAACAATCTCTGCTGCAAATGTTAATAATGATCGCGCTAAGCCTCTGTTACCAAGTCAATGAACAGAGAGACAGGCCCGGAACAGTGCCTAAACCAGTGCCAGAAATGGCGTTTGCAAGCAGAGGACACTCTCTATAACACGCTTCTGAGGAGCCCAATGAATTTTGGACTGAAACAATTCCAAACCACCAACTCGATTTTCGCGTCGTCGTTCCAGTGATGACGCTGTTCGTGAGAGAGAGAAAGAGTGGCTTGGGTAGATTCGAACGGGAAAAGGGCAAGAAAAAAAGTACTCCTGGTGGGTATCAAAGCTGAGTTGCAACTTGCAAAAAAGCAGTTTATCTCAAAAAAAACAAAAATAATCGCAAAAAAGCAGCACTTGTATGTGTTTGGGGAAAAGCAGGGAAAACGTCTGTAGGCTGGTTAGTGATGGAGAGTCCGGCTAATAATAAAAGAAGTTGTATGGCGTCAAAATTCTGGGCTTTGGAGAAAAATGAAAATGGCGTCAGAAGTTTACTGGGGGAGAAAACCAAATGAGATTATTGCAGAGCAGGAAAACTGATGATAGTAATAAATTGTCGCCGCCTTTGCTTTAAATCATTCTGATTCGCTGAAGATCTTCCCTTCGCGCAAATCTCAAAGGGTCTTCTTCTCTCTTTACATACACTCTGAGGACGCTATGAATGATCATCTTTCTAGGCCTGACGCGTTTGTCTCTCCAGAGCCTGAATGTTGCAGGTAAAGAAGAAGAGAGAGGGAAAGTTGAGTCTGTGTTTATGGATGCGTAGCGGCAAGGCGTAATACGATATTGCTCAGAGGATTTCATGAGCCTTTATGATCGTGAAAAGCATACCACCCTTTGTCGACCATTTTGTCCCTCCTCTTAATGCATAATGTCGAATATGTCCTTGCTCTATTTTTTTAATAATATATAAAATTTTTTAGAGAGGAAAGGGTTTCACCCGTCGCACAATAACTGTATTTCTGATGTGACCCTTGTCACATTTATTGTTTGGATTAACTATTAGAATATTTAAAAACAGTTTTTTAATCGTGATTTATGATATATTAGGTAAGTATGTGAAAAAAGTTATATCTTGATTTACTTAAAAATCAGCTTATAAGAAATTTGATCACTAAAACAAACATATTAACTATCAGCTTGTTGGTTCCTTACTCTAATTTTTCCACCTTCCAAGATTTCACCAATATTTTTATGGGAGAATTGTTGATAAATACATTTTTGATAAATTAATTGTTTAATGCTACCATAGAAAATTTGTTACACATGACAAAAGATATTTTACACACAACGGAAGATTGTTTGCACATTTATATGGAAGATTTTTGCATACACGGAAGATAGTTTGTACAAAATAAAAGATCGCTTGTACACTTGATAGTAATCAGAAATTAATTTACTCAAAACTATTTTTGGACAATTCTCCCTATTTTTTTCTCACATAACACCAATATATATATATATATATATATATATTTTTTTTTTTTTTTTTTTTTTTTTTTTTTTTTTGGTGATGTGGGATTTTGATTTGTTGCATGGGTTGGTGTCAGAGAGGCTGCCGTTTAGTAAACCCATTAGCCCTGTCCACAGAAATTAAGTGATGCAAGTGAAATTACATTTATTTTTAAATACTAAAATTTTACTACGTACATATGGGGTTGGATGAGAATAAAAGTTTAGTCAACAAAAACTTCAAAGATAACGTAAATATACAAAAATTAGCTAAAAACTTAATGGATAACATACATAAAAAAATTGTATATTCACTCGTATTGTCTCGAATCCACGTTACAAGTCAATTTATAAAGAATTCATTAGTCCATAAAATAAGTGGTTTGGGGAGTAATTAATGTGTATTTGTGAATTTTATCTATGTAATTAGTGTTTAAACCTGGTTTCTTATATTTTCTCTCTTTCAAAACCTCAATATAAATAAAGTTACAAAAAAAATCAATTTAAGACAAATTTAATAAGTTAACTGTTTTTTTTAAGATGAATTAATTAAAGTGATGAGCAGGAATAATATGATGAGCACAATTTTAATTTACTGGATAGGATTATAGGTATCCATTGGTGAAGCCTGAAGGAGTCATGTTAGTTAATCATCCTGTGACTTTATTTTTAAACCGGAAAAATGATCCAATAACTAATGGCTCGTTTGGTATGATTGAATTGAGCACATGGAAATGGAATTGGAACCCAATTCCATATCCTAAGCATGTTTGATAGTATAGAATTTGAAACAATTCCAACTCCATATCCATCAAATCATATAAATTTGATTTCTATGTGATGACCTAAAGATTTACAATTCCATGTCCCTTTTCCCATTTTTAACCTCTGTCTCTCCCCTTTCAACTTTAAGTTTCCCCCGACACCCTCTGCCATGGCCTTCCACTATAGGCAAGATAAAGAATAGTGACAGAGTGAGGACAGAAGAGTGGTGAGATGGTCCGATGGTGGTGCGGAGGTGGAGAGTGGAGGTGATCAGAGGAAGAGGACGAAACGATGAAGGAACCGATCTCCGTGTTCCCTTGTTCTAGAAAAATGTCGCACAGAACCTCTTCGGTCTGATCTCTCTCGGCTGTGAAGGTCATCGGCGTTGGTGGGTGTGAGGACGAAGGTTATGGTGGTGTGGCGGTGGTGAGAGTCAGTGCAGAAGCTCCCCAAAATCATCTCTACTGCGGTGCTTCTTCTCAATTTCAAGCTTGAATCTCACGGCAGTAGTTGAGGGTGAAAGAAAAAGGGATGTTGCCAGCGATGATGGTGATAGAGGTGAGAGTCGCCAATGATGAAAATGGAGAAGGAGGGTGAAGTTTTTGGTGAAGACGATGAAGGTAGTGGTGGTGCTAAATTCCGTTTTACTGTGCTTTCGGAAGTTTCAAAGAGGCAGAGGGAAAAAAATACATTTTAAATTAATTTTTTTAAAATTTTAATTAAATGGGTATTTTTGGACTTTTCATATAAAATACAGATCTCATTTCCATGACATATCAAACATACTTTTAAACTCAATTTTCATCTCCATATCCATTTCCATCTCCATATCTATTTCACTTAAAATCAATTTCAGTATACTAAACGGACCATAAGTAGATCAATGACTAGGAATCCAATGACTTCCTTCTATTATAATATGTTAGATATGAAATAATACTTCATAGTTATCTGAGAAAAATGCTTAATAATCAATGAATAGTTTTGTTCTTTGCATCAGCAAGCATAACTACAATAATTTTAATAAAGTGAATGAAATATTATTTTTATATTCAGTAATGAGATCCGTGAAGTGAATTATTTACGATCTATCATTGTGTAACTAAATGGAAGCTACTTGCATCACATTCTCACATTCTCACATTCTCACATATCAATGATACATTAAATTAATAAAATTTTATAAATTTGTCTCTGTTAAATTTTTTTGTCTTTCTTTACTTTACAAATTATTTTCACACATTTCTCTCCTCTGTCTCTTTTTAAAACATAAATTAAATATATGTAAAATTAAGAAAAATGTTGTCAATTATATTATAAGTGACTTAAGTGTATGTTTGGAAATACTTATTTTTTGAATATAAGTGCTTATTACGCAAGTCGAAATAAAACTCATCTCACATACTTACTTCGTATATCGTGAATCACAATTTATAAGCACTTATTGTCCAAAAATAAGCTATTCCAAACGAGCATGTTTGGATTGGCTTAGTGGTCGTTTGTGATAACTTATTTTTTTTACTTATAAGTTCTTATAATTCGTGATTTACGATATACGGGGTAAGTGTGCGAGAGGAGTTTTGTCTCGAATTACGTAGTGCTCTTTTGGAATAACTTATTTTTTACTTATAAGTGCTTATAAATCGTAATTTACGGTATACGAGGTAAGTATGTGAGATGAGTTTTATCTTGACTTACGTAATAAGCACTTACATCCAAACAATAAGTGATTCCAAACATGCTCATAATAAGTGTTTATTTCTCAAAATAAGTTATTCCAAACATAGATAATTTTCAAAGAATAAGTACTTATTACGTAAGTCGAGATAAAACTCCTCTCACATACTTACCTCGTATACCGTAAATCACGATTTATAAACACTTATTACCCAAAAATAAGCTATCCCAAACCAACACTATATCTTTTCTTTTTTAGCAAATTAAAAATATCACTAAGCCACGACTAAAATGGTCCCCTCATCGATGATTAGAGTTAGTTGATTCAGCTTTGAAGACTTGTGGTTTGTTGGTTAGGGTGCTCCACTCTTAACCGGTAGGTTGCAAGATCGAATAGGCATTGACGAAGAAGCAGAGAGTTAGTTGATTCATACGCTTATCCGAACGACACCATTTTAAATTTTTAATCCAACAAAAACTTTCACACGGTCTTCATAATCAATAGCAGCAACCGAATTGAGGGCCTTGAGTCCTAATAATTTTAGGACCACAGGGGAAATAAAATACAAAATATACTGCTATCCACAATTTCCCCCCCAAGGTCCCATTCTTCTTTAATTCTTGTCCGTCCACACCACAAACGTGTTTCTACTTTCTGGTCTCTTTTCTAGATTTATCTTCATCTCCACTTCGTCCTGCCATCAATGCACATATCAGCCCCTTCCAATAATACAACGAGTTCCCAGGTCCGCTCAGTTCCTTTCTCGTTCTATATCAGTCCCTTACAACGACCACTTATACTTCTCTCTCAAACTGATGAATTTTATTTTTATTTTTTGCCCTTTTCTTTTCCTTCTCGTAAGATTAGGAGAGATCTTTGATCTTGGTATATTTAAGTACCAATCGCTAGGGTTTGTGAGGGGACCATGATCCGAACAACATGGTCCTCCACAATCATACGTTCTTTTTTTTTGGTCCAATCCTCAATCATGCTCTGAACTTGGGTTGAAAGCACATGCGTATTCAAGCAGTTAATTATGGAGCCTTTATAAACCTTGTCACTTTTTAAAAGTTCCTGTACGTGTTATGGAAATTTTTATCTTGTACTACTAGCTATATATAATTATTCACATTACTTTTAACACAGGTCTAAATTATTAGTATTATGATTTGAATACTGGGGACTTTGCAGGTGATCAGTGTGTACTGCACAATCCTTTTAATGGGTTGACACTTCTCGCTCATACGGATTTCAAGCTTGTTGCAACTATTGGTGGGAAGTGGAGTGCGAAATAGTATTACTCCACACGACAAGTAAATGATCTGAATCTTACGCCTATCCCATTTCAACGAGAGTCGTTATCGGACTTTCAAATTAACCATTTAACCTAGATTAAGTCAGAAGACAAAGGATGTCAAGATTTTAAATAGAAGATATTATAAGTACCCAGTCATTTGATCTTCTATTATAAGTCTTACACTAAGCAACCTCATAAGTAAAGTGTAGTTTATAAGTTTAGTGAGTATCTCTCTTCCAATAAGCTATTCTTTTTGAAACCGAGCTCTCTGTTTGGAATTAACAAATATTTTTTTGTTGAGAGCCTGTTTTCTCGGAGAATACTACTTGAAAAGGATTCTGATTGCTAAGAGGTCAAAGTGTTCCTGCAAATTATTCTGATCTACAAACGGCCAGGTGTAAGTGTCATTATGAGGAGTCCTTGGGGATGACCTCTTTTGAAAGAGGTGCATTATTACGAGTTCTACATTAGGGAGCCTCATAGATGAAGTGTGATTATAAGTTTAGATGGCCCTCCTTTTTAATATGTTAGTCTTTTAAGACTAGGTTCTCCATTTAAATCTGCATTCATAACATTTTCTCACTTCCTTTCTCAGTGTGGGGGTGTTATGGCCCTTAGGATTGGGTGACCCTATGCCAAATATAATTGCACTATTATGTAATCGTCTGGTGAATGAAGGCATCCCATGTGATCATTAATGAACAGTTGAATGCTCAAATACCTATTCATTTATGAATTGGCTTCTCATTGGCTGTAGGGACTAGGGACCGACATGGCTGGTATGACCAACTAACCTAACACAACTCCGAAATACATATCCAGAAGCATAGATAGTCATTTTAGTTATATTTCAACTTCAACTAGTACTCTATATATTTTCCCCTCAGGTCAGAGAAATTTATTTTTAGCAATAACCCACAAACTGGTATCTCATGAAATACCTAGCTATATAGGGCTGCCTTTTGCGCTGTTTGCCTCAGCCACAAAAAGAAACCGATATAGTATATTAATATCCACAACATGAAGCCAAGCCAAATAGGTATATATATGCTTTGCGTGTGACCGCATGTGGAATGGACGAAGTAGCTTTCACAAAGGGTCCACAAAATCATCTAATCATCTAAGGATGGTGAAGGAAGAATTCACGGAAAGATTTTTGCCATGTATATGTATTATACGCCGCACTCACCCAGCTCTTAGCTAGCTGCATTATTATTCTCTGGGGCCAAACATGGACTATAGATTCTTTTTCTCCTTTTGAGCCATCATAAGAGCAACGAGTCCAACAGAGTTGTTACATAATAGATACCATAATTGAAGAAGAATAAAAAAAAGTAAAGAAGGAAGAGACACATAGTTGTTAATTGAGTCCAAAACCTCGGTTAAAAATTTTGGATAAAGCCATACACATATATAAAAAAGGGGATATGGCGAACTTTTAGTCAAATCATCTGCACGCATGTGTGGTTCTTATGGAGGAATCATGAGTGAGATTAGGCGTGAGAGGAAGGGCCATATATGTATCACAAATAAATGATGATAGGGTTTGATGGATGGAGGGTCCCAATCAATAATAATGGTTGGGCTGTGGAGGGACTTTCTCTTAGCAAATTGGAGCAGCTTAGCTAGGCTCGTATAGGGGACCATGTGGCTTCCTTTATGCTTATATCTGCCCTCTTCACTTCAAAACAACCTCCACCATTTGAGTCCTAGATTCTCTCCCTATTTAAGGTGCGTCTATGTCAAAAGTGAAGTTAGGCGAGATTTATTAAAATTAATTGAGGGGAGATATGAGTTTTGGTTAAGGTGTGTTTGGTTTGAGGGGAGGGTAGGTATAACACTTCAAATTTTATTCACCAAATATATTGTAATTATTGGAAATAGTCAATGAAATGAAATGGTGAATTTTTGAGAATGTGATTATGCTTCCAGTAAAATTTCTTGTGAGACAATGAGCTTGTCATGTGATTTTCTATGAACAAATGATGAGCAAAAATTATGAGATTTTACAGGGTGAAAGTAGACATCCTAAACTTTAATTTAATAAGTCATATGAATCATTTGAAGCTATATGCAAAAAGATATGAATTTTTGAAGTTTACATAGCGAAACTAAAAAGTTTCTATGGCAGCGTCTAAAGATGGAATTTCTGAAAATGATGTGCTTCCAATTGGCTAAAGAATATATTTTTCCTTGAGACTAGACTCAATGAGGGATTCATAGCCTTTGGAATCACTCCAATTTGATTTTTCTAAAATTAGTTATGATTTTTCAAAATTTAGGCAGAAAATCTACCAGAATTTGTAAAAAATCTGAAAATGGGGAAATAAATTAAAGGAAAATTATGGGATATTTTAAAAAGTTATCTTCATCTTTTCCATACTCATTCACGTCAGTTTTGGGCTGAAAAAGGAGAGAGAAAGCTTGAGAGAGTTTAGAGAGAAAAGGAAGGAAATCTCACAAGGCAGGTCGATTTTTTCGGTGAATTTATACCTAATGTGTATAACATTTATCCTAAGCTTCTCTTCTATGTTATTTAAGGTTGTTTGAAGCAAATTTCATTGCTTAAGAAGCTAGGGTTTTAAGCCACAAGAGAAAAAAGCTAAAAGGAGCTTGAGGTAACTTCCTATACTTCAATCTTTGGCTGTTATGGCTATTGATGATAGTTTAATCGATGGATTTCTGTTGGTTTGGCTTTGTTTGTAAAAATTGGAAATGTTGAACCCTAGGCGTTATGCTGCAAAAATTAGATCTAAATGGCAGTTATAATGTAATTAAATAGTTAATAAAGTGGTTATGAGTATAAAGGAGCAATGATTTGACGTCAGAATTTAAAAACCCCCATTTTCTCCTGAGAATTTCAAGTTTCAGCCAGTGCTATTTGGAGGGGCTAGGGCTATATTTTTTTATGTTTTGATGATTCTATTGAGTTCAGGAGGGAAAATTAGGTGGAGTTACAGTTGGTCACTTTTTCGGAAAGACCGAAAAAGCATAATTACAAAAACGCCATTGAAACCCTGAAATGGAGGCTGCCAAGGGCAATTTCGTCGTTTGACAGTGAATTTGGTAATTCTGAGTCCGGAAATGGATTCCTTGGCTAAAAATATGTCAGGATAGCTTAGGTTAAAATTTTGGGAAAAGTACGGTCGGACTGAGTACGGTCGGGCCGGGCCGGGGTCTCGGGGGCGTTTTGATAAATTTTTACCATAGGCTAATATAATCATTATAAATGCTATAGAAGTGCCTAAAATGGTACATGAATGTGTTTTAACCTAATTCTTATACATTTGGCATTTTAGGACCAAGTTGAGAGCCCAAGGGGTTGGCACGCAAATCGAGGAGCGCCTTTAAGGATCAAGCAAGGGCGATTAAGGTAGGGAACTTATATATTCTGCATGTATTTGATATTTGTGCTGGTGTATTGATTCATGTTATTGCTTTGCTTGATTATGTGAAACATATATGAATGATTGAAGCTCTGTTTCTATTTATATTATGGCCATAAGTATGTTGTTTGAAACATTAAGCACGCAGATATGTTATTGTGTGAGCATGAGTTATGTTATGTAAGCATGTCATGCATTAAACACTTATCTTACATGCATATGAGTACTGTTTCCCTACTGAGATTCTCCTGAATCTTACCCTCCCTACCAATAAATTAGACAGGTGAAAACAAGAGGTGTACTGAAAGCAAAGAAGATAACTACACGAGAGGAATGCAGTGGTGGAACGAAGATGGAAAGATGTCTCCGTTTCATTAGGACGGGTTTAGATACCCTAGAGTTCTCTGCGGCTACAAGGTTTATAATTATTATGTACGAACCCCTATAGGGAATTTCTGTAATCATGCATATATTATCAGTATATTTATCCTATTCATGTGTTGCCCACCGAACCGCATATCATTTTTCGTGAATATTCTGAAAAAAGTTAAAATAAGATAAGGGTGTGACAGTAGGAGAGGGAGGAGAGGGGATGGTTGGTAAATTACAATTTTGGATAAGAAAAACCCAAAATTTACCTTCTTATTCTTTTAAATTTTGGGCTCCCATCCAAAATTTACCTTCTTATTCCTTTTAAATTTCATATTCCTACTTAAAATTTAAATACCTTCAACCCAAAAAGATAATTTAACCCTCATCCCCTCCCCTTAAACCAAACACACCCTTAGTTCAAGATGAGGAGAGGTGAGGTGCATGTTTGGATTGATGGTAAAAGCTGCTTTTCGGACGTGATTTAAAGTACATGAGATAAATATATAAGAAAAGTTTGTTTCGACTTACGTGAACGTGCTTCTCCAACGCTAACCCCAACATGCTCGAGATTTGATTTTTTGTTTAGTTTAAAAGGGCAGGTGAAGGGAATGAAGGAAAGGGAAGGGATTCTCTCCATTATAAATTTGTTAGGAGGGGAGGGATGAACACCCCTCCCCGCCCCTCATAATCCTCTCTTCTAGAGGGTGGGGAGACGATTTGGAGGGAAAAGATAATATTTTGGCATAATATGACCTTTTTGCTTATGATTTTTTTCTTGGTATTCCCACAATGCCCTTCTTCATACTACTCTCAGTCACGATGTGATCTCTCCGATCTTCGTCCACAACTTCGATGCCACAATACCACCTTCTTCAGCCTCCGTCTGAAATGGAGCACTCCATGTCCATGTTTACTGCTTCTTCGCTCCAGATCTGCCGATGATGTGTGCACTCATTTGTTGGGAATTTCTCATTTTCTAACTGGGAGCTTTTTCATATTTATAGCATATTTACATGATTTTTTTAAAAAAAATATATATAGCATATTTACATGATTTAATTTCTCGATAAAATTAAAAAAAAACCAAAGTTGTGATAACCATACAATTATAATTTCATATATATGTTAAGTATAATTTATAATTATATTTTATTGAACTTTCTACAGGTTTTAAAAAATAATTAAATAAAATAAGAATAAAGTTGTCTATATAAAAATATGTTCTCTCATCTCCCCTTATAAACCAAACAAGATAATATTAAAATCCCCCATTCCTTTTGATCAATCCAGACAAAATAATATTAAAATATCTTTCCTCCCTTTCGTTGAACTAAACAGACACTAAAGAACAACGAAGAATATATCAGTGAAGTTGCTAGATGCGCTGATATACACACATATGTATATGTTATTGTCTGGCCTTCAAGCAATATGTGTTTTTTGGTGCAAGCAAGCTATTAATGGAAAAGAGTGAGACATATATTCTCTGGTCAGCCAAACGTTATTTTTGACGAGTTACTTTTGATTGGGATGATGACACCCCACTAGCTGATTAATACTTTAATATGTTCTGAAGTCGTATTTCGTTCACTCGTTACACAACAGCTAAAGGCTTATATTGATGAGAGGCGACTTCAACTTCTAAGTGAAAGCTAGATCTTTCCAACGCTCATTTGCATGATCCGTCATCCCTATTGGCTGGCACACTTTTGTTTTGGCGTCTTATGAAAGTAAAATAAAGTTCTGTATTAATGATATCAACAGTTTTCCGAATTTGATCCCTACCATGCTCAAGCTGATCGAAAATGACTACACATACAGAAAATGGCCACACGACAGTGAAATAAATGCTAAATTAACCTCTTCCTAGCTACTTTTCTGAGGAGCTAGCTCGATATTGCTGGACGTTTAGCGTATGTTTCGCAGGAGAAAAAGTTTTATGGGTTGAATTTTAAAAAATTAAAGAAATTGGGTTATAAAATTTTAATAAAGATAAAATTTAAAATAAAAGAGGAAGAAAATTTAATGAAAGACCTTCAACTTCACTTCTCTATTTTTTTAAAAAAAATCAAAGTCATAAAAATTTTCTATCCCTTCCCAACAAAAATCCCTTTTACCAAACAGCCCCATAATGATTTCGATATGATGCAAGAGGAGATAGGATGCTGGCACTGTTAAATTAAACTGGAGTACTCACATAAATTAATCCATATCTAGGGTAAATTATACTACGAGGTCTTATTACTGCGCAGTATGTGTATATATAGTTTAGTTTTATTGTTGTGAAAAATAGTGCTGTCATTTTGCAGACATGTTTGTTGTTGTTTATCACCTTTTCTTACTTAAAGGAAGTTAATTTACTGTTTTAAATTTGAAGTAACCTTTTTTTTTCCATGATTATACAATATTTAATGATTAAGCTTTTAACTGTTTGCTTGTTTGGGAACCCTAAAAAAAATGTTTTTTAAGTATTTTTCTGTAAGTTAAGATAAAAATTTTCTCATATACTTATCTCATAAATCAAGTCAAAACAAATAAGTACTTGAAAGTGGGATTTAAACTTATAACCTTTTAATTATGAACCAACATTTTTATCAAGAGGGCCAATCTTTGTTAGCAATGCTTCTCTTGAAGTTTTCTGTTTCTGTTTCTATTTCTGTTTCATTCCCAACGGCCCAAGCTAAGCGAATAGAAGTTGGACCAAGACCTACTGGCGTTGGGTTTCTTCGTACATTCAACAAATGCTTTGGATCTTGACAGAACCATGTCCAATGTGACTGGTTTAAATGCTATCATTGGGCCTGTCATAACCAAGTTGATAAATCGGCCCAAAATCAAAGTACAAGTCGACAAAAAGAATCAAGGCTGGACCTCAAAAAAAAATAAAATAAAAAAGCAAACGGTGATATTTTGAGAGATTTGGGTCATTATTTGTTGCCTCCAGTACAAAATAAATTGTTGCGTTAATGAATGAATTACGAGCATGCAAATTGAAACATGACCTTTGCTTTGGGTGAATTTAAGACTTGCATAACCTCATTTAAGCTCTATTAAATAAGAGAAATATTAATAATTAGATTGTGATTTGATAGTATTGAGATAAAGACTTTTATTTTCTTAAAAATAATTTGTAATTTTCATATCAGCATCTTAGACCAAAATCTAATTTCAAATTCGACGGCTAAAAATTTGAAAGCCAGGCAAATTTAAGATTTCCTTCTAGTCAATAAGTGACCTCATTTTGTTCCCTTTTCAAATGGGAGAATCCTTTAAAAGTCATTTAAAATATCTAAATTTTAATTTGGGTCACTAAACTTAATAAATCATTAATAAGGTTATATGACCTAAACTTGGATTTATAAATTGGATCAGATTACCTCCATACCCCTGACTTATTAATGGCTAAAATGGCTACCCAATAAACCTCTAATAATCATATACTTCTATCTAACCAAACCCAAGTTTAACTTCAATATCTGATATTGTCCCTCTTTGTTTATTCAGGGTACTTGTAGCAACAAGATTGATTTAGGAAAGAAAGAAGAAAGTTTTGATGAAAGTTTCAGAAGAATTCAAACATCCTCCTGGATATAAAATGAATTGTTTTATTCTTCAAACGAACACGAATAAAAAATTCAATTATAAACAAGGCAAAGACAATTACTTGTAGATTTCGCTCATGAGGAGATGGGTTAATATTCCAGATGGCCTTAGCTTTATGAATTTCTTTTCCTTTTTCATTTTCCGGTTTGTTGTAACTTTGCATTTCTTTTTGTTTTTGCTTTGAACTTTGGCTAATGTTGTTTTTTACCGTCATTTTTTTCAATGGAAATAAGAAACAGAAAACAACACCATCAAAATGGCCAGATCAAATCGATATACGGCTCAAGAAAATCTGGAGGAGTACTAAAGAATACAGCGCTTTCTGTAATGTCTTAGCTAGAAAATTTGCAGCACAGTTGGCATCCTTTCTACGCCTCACAGTCTCTGTCCAACCAAGTCCGAAAATAGGAAGAAGTGCGACTTTGAGGTGCTCCTCGCTCCAACCCGTCATAAGAAGGTCCCAAGCTGAATACTGCCAAACTCTGAAATATCTCCGCCATCAACACAAGAACCATTTACATTTCATTTAATTCTCTTCACATACAGGACTCACCATTGGGGGAACACACGCTCTGAAGTAGGCGATTGGTAAAGACCAAATTTCAAACAAGAAAATGATGCTTCTTCAATCAAACAAGAAAAAACAGAGGAGGAGGAGGAAGAGGGCAGGAGCTAGCAAGATATTGATGAAGGAGGGTATTAGGGTCATTTTACCTACATTTTGAAATCCTATTTTGAGCCAATATCCTTATCAAAGATTTATCAAGTTTGAAGTCCTTATTTAGGACTTTAATATTTCAACTAGCTTTATATGAGATTTTCCCTTTTCAAATTATCACGCATTTAAATTCTAGATGCTTTCAATTTTTTGTATCCGCAAATTCAAATTTCATGCATTACACACGGAACTCACTTATTATTATTATTTGGCAACTTCTATTGGTTCTTAAAGGTTATTAACACTATTAATATATTTTTAATCACTTGAATTTGTTTTCATTAAAAATTAAGCTATGATTAAACTAATGTTAAGAAACAATGGCAAATCTTGCCAGAGTAATAATGTGTTGTTCGGTTGGCGAAAGAAAAATAATGTGTTATTCTTATTTCCTCCCATATTTTAGAAACAAATGGAGGTATGGGAGGAAGGGATCATGGTTGGTCAGATCCACGTGGAGGCACATACGTGGCACAGTCGAATACGGCAAGCGCAGGAACCGCACCCAATTGTAACCGGAGAAAATCTCCCAGAGCACTTTGTAGTTGCGACTACTCCTTCCGCCTAGTTTTTACTCTTGTTCGTATCACTCGCCCCGACAACGGACATAACAACAGCCATTTGAAAGGGCACATCCTCCCTCTTTAGATCTAGCTCCTCCTATCTCCGGATCTCGAACGCCATGGCGTTTTTGAGATCTCTCGCCTTCCCTACGCTGATGTTCTTGGCAATTCTTCTGCTTCTTATCCATGGCGCTCACTGTTTCTATCTCCCCGGCGTTGCTCCACAGGACTTCGAGCAGGTCGGCTTCATTTCTCTTTCACCCACACACTTACACACTGTGACTTTGAATCGCTTATTTATTTGTTCCCAGTTGCTTGCTAACTTTTTGATCCGTGATAAAAATCTTCAATGATGGGATCTGTGGTCGAGAGAACCTGATACGAGGTTTATTTTTGTTAACCGCCTCAATGATTGACTTCCACTGGACAACATGAGTGATCTGGTCGAGCTCTATCATTTTGTGTTTTGATGCTTTGTTGAGATTGAAGTTCTGGTATCCAATATTTGTTCTGCACTCACTTAGTGCCAATTTAGGGAACATTACTCACTTGTTTTCCGTAGATTATCATTTTAAGCATCAAGGATCTGTTGGATCTAATTTTCTTTCCATGGTTTTGGTTTAGGAGTCAATTGAATTTAGAACTTTTGCTGTAAGAGAGCAGAAATGCATCCTTGAAAAACTTTGTGAATACAAGGATACCCAATCTTATAACCTATTTTCTCGCGCTGTCTTTCTGTTATCATCTTTAGAGAAAATGAATATTTGAATAGCCAGAAAAGATGTAAATTAGTATGATGCAAGCAATTGAAACGTTGCGGAAGTAAGAAATTAGCTTGGTGATAATACCTTTACTTTATCGCATTAATGGGAACAAAACTATGCGAGGTTTACAAATTTTTGTCTATGTGACAAACGATGATCGTACTGCCTCAGAATTATTGATAATGACATAGATTTGAGACACTACAGGCTCTGTTTTTATGGTATTAATGCTTACTTGTGTAAGCCAGTTTATGGGCCTTCCAGAGTACCCAGGTAATTGTGAAATCCATACTGAATATCCAATACTTATGCTGTGTCTTTTCAAGGATAAAATTTCATGGTTTTTTTTTACCTGTTTGTTTTCATTGAAAACCATCATGCCTGCTGGATCTTTTGTTGTAAAATGTGAAAAACGTGATACAGTCTGTGTATGTATGCCATTTTGCCATGCGCCTGTGCCCTGGTCAAATTAATGAACCGCCTGTTTATTTCATATCGAGGTGATGATTTTTATTTTTCTTTCCTGCAGGGAGATACATTGCAAGTGAAAGTTAACAAATTAACATCAACGAAGACTCAACTTCCTTATTCATATTATTCACTTCCGCACTGTCATCCTGATAAAATACAGGATAGTGCAGAAAATCTTGGGGAAGTACTACGTGGTGACCGGATTGAAAATTCCCTCTATGTGGTCAGTTTTATGTTATAATTAACAGTTAAGCCTGACATGTTTTTTTTTATTGGATATCTGCTGATAGTGACTAACTTTTTGTAGTTTAAAATGCGTGAGCCACAAATGTGCAATATATTGTGTAAGCGGACACTTGATGCCAAAACTACAAAGGAGTTTAAAGAGAAGATTGATGATGAGTATCGGGTGAACATGTATGGCATGCCAATATACATTTCTCTCTGCGCGTGATCACGCTTTTGAAAATTTTTATAGAAGCTGTGTTTCTCTTACAATGGTTCTACCTATTAATTCACAGGATCCTAGATAACCTTCCACTGGTTGTTCCCCTAAAACGGTTGGACCAGGATTCTACTATTTATCAACTTGGTTTCCATGTTGGACTCAAAGGCCAATATACTGGGGTATATTCTTGTTTCTTTAAATTTTGAGCAAAACGTCTCTTGTGAATGTCAATTATATCCTTGCTTACTCTTTCTACATGCAGAGCAAGGAGGAGAAGTATTTCATCCACAACCATTTGGCATTTACTGTCAAGTATCATATGGATCCGCAGACAGGATCTGCCAGAATTGTCGGTTTTGAGGTTAAGCCATTCAGGTCCCACTTTTTATCCCCGGCCATTCTGTTGTTTATTCCTTCTAACTTGTTAAACTTTTGAGGCATGTAGTGATGATCTTCTAAATCTGAGTGTTGATGTGCAGTGTTAAACATGAAGTTGATGGAAAATGGGATGAGAAGAAGACCCGTTTGACAACCTGTGATCCTCACACTAAACACGCTGTTGTCAACTCCAACACTCCTCAAGAAGTTGAAGAGAAAAAGGAAATTATATTCACATATGATGTTGACTTCCAGGTGAGGTTAAGGTGACAGCATGGCACCTGCGTACTTTTTTTTCTAGTTTAGAATGAACCATTACTTACTCGAGCCTAGCTTTAGTATATAAGGTAAGGCCTTTGATTGGAGAAGCTCACGGTTTTCCTTTGCGGGCTGGATTTATCAGTGCTATTCTAGCTTTTATTCTATCGTCTTCTCATCAATAACTCTTCTGATATGTGACCAAGTTTTCTTCTCATATTTCTTCCACCTATAATCATTGTTACTGCTGTCAGGACAATATCTTTACTTGTGTCTTGTTCTTATCATCTGCTTTTATCTTTTGTTGCCTTTAGCCAAGTGATGTGAAGTGGGCTTCGCGGTGGGATACCTATCTGCTCATGACAGATGACCAAATTCACTGGTTTTCTATTGTGAACTCCTTGATGATTGTTCTCTTTCTCTCGGGCATGGTGGCGATGATAATGCTTCGAACACTTTACCGTGACATATCAAAATACAATGAGCTTGAGACACAAGAGGAAGCCCAAGAAGAGACTGGTTGGAAGCTTGTCCATGGGGATGTGTTTAGACCCCCTAACCACTCGGATCTGCTATGTGTTTATGTTGGAACTGGTGTTCAATTTTTCGGGATGATATTAGTGACCATGATATTTGCCATCCTTGGTTTCCTCTCTCCTTCAAACCGAGGTGCACTGATGACAGCTATGCTTTTGCTTTGGGTCTTCATGGGGCTCTTTGCTGGTTACTCTTCTTCTCGCTTGTACAAAATGTTCAAAGGATCAGAATGGAAGAAAATTGCCTTCAGAACTGCAATCACGTTCCCTGCAACTGTCTCTGCCATTTTCTTTGTATTGAACGCTCTCATATGGGGTCAAAAATCATCTGGAGCTGTGCCTTTTGGTACCATGTTCGCTTTGATCTTTTTATGGTTCGGGATCTCGGTTCCACTTGTTTTTGTGGGTAGTTATGTTGGCTTCAAGAAGCCTGCTATTGAGAGTCCCGTGAAGACGAACAAAATCCCAAGGCAGATTCCTGAGCAGGCTTGGTACATGAACCCAGCCTTCTCAGTCCTGATTGGAGGAATACTCCCATTTGGAGCCGTTTTCATTGAGCTTTTCTTTATTCTCACCTCAATCTGGTTGAATCAGTTTTACTACATCTTCGGTTTCCTCTTTTTGGTCTTCATCATCCTCATTGTCACTTGTGCAGAAATAACCGTTGTGCTTTGCTACTTCCAGTTGTGCAGTGAGGATTACCTGTGGTGGTGGCGGTCATACCTCACATCTGGATCTTCTGCGCTTTACCTCTTCCTTTATGCCACATTTTACTTCTTCACAAAGCTTGAAATCACAAAGATGGTGTCTGCCATATTGTACTTTGGTTACATGCTTATAGCGTCTTATGCATTTTTTGTGCTAACTGGCACCATCGGATTCTATGCGTGCTTCTGGTTCACAAGACTTATCTACTCCTCGGTGAAAATTGATTAGTTAAACCAGCTGGTTTGGGTTGAATATACTTGAAGAGGGATGGAAGAAATGTTATGCAAGGTTTTGATCAGGTACTAAGGATTTGAAATTCAAGTCCCATCATGTTCAGATGTAACCTATTTTCTATGCAATTTTGAACTGACGACAGCACATGTATTTTTTTTTATTATTATTTTGCCCTTTTCATTTCCAAGCCAAAATTCTTAATGTAGGATTCTTGTTAAGTATAGCTTGTGTTTACGGTCATTCTTGGAAGAATCAGAAGGTTTCAGCGGAAGATTAAGTTTTATGATCAAGTGTATCCTGATAAATGTAATATCGTCAAACCTCAACGAGTCATGCATCTTCGACTTGTCGGATGATTGCCTGAATCCTGTTGGGAATGAAAAGTGAACGAAACTTTCCGCTGACTTTAGTGTTGGCGAAAAGCGTGCCGTGCCATATTTCAGACTTGCTTTAGTCCAATGGTGGTGCACCTAAGATAAACTATTGAACGAAAGTATGCAAGCTTGTATTGTTCGCCTATAAACGGGGGCTGGATTAGGCTTCCAGTAAGCTGGATCCATTCATTGCCCCGCAATTCTCCTTTGAGCTGGAGTGCTTTACGTTCTGCTCTCCAAGAAAGGGAAGATTAAAATATATACCGCATTTAACCCCCGACACCAGGACACTAATTAGGCGGTTAACATCGTTAAAATCCAACTTAACGACAACCGAGTTTTGTAGCACTACATGCATAAACAAGGCTATTCATTCCATTTTTACGAGTCGTCAAACATTAACTAGTCCTAAATTCAAAAACTGAACAACTTCCCAGACAAAAGATTCTCTATTCAGACCCCGCAACTCCAACGGAAGCCTTTGCAACATCCTCAGCACTGGCTTCAGGATTCTTCCCAATGGATAAAACCGAGTATCCTATGGCGGCCGTGAGAAGTAAGCTGACTGCAGTCACGGTGGCGCCGGGCCCGGGGGGGGGGGGGAAGAACCCGTCTCTGGTTAAGAAGTCCCATGGGGCTGTAACCAGGGGGGACTCACTCTGTGCGTGTCCACTCTTTTCTTCCACCCATTGAAAATCTCTCCCACTTCCGTTTTTGCCTATTTGCCTTGTAACAAGAGAATTTAAGCACCTGATTAACTAAAAAAGAAAAGGGGAAGCATTTGCCACGTCTACCAGAAAGTGCATGTGTTACCCACCCGTGGTTGCTCCCCGTCACCCTCAGTCATTTCTATCTTCTCTCAAACTTATTTTCTTGCTTTCTTATTCGGTGGAAGAATAAAATTGTTTTGAGCAACAAGAAGAATAAAATTGTAGAAGCAAAGAAAATTTAAGCAATGGAGCATTTTTTTTTTTTTTTAAATTGCGTTAAAGAAAAGTTAATAGGGAGAAATAGTCTCTGTCAAACAGATAAGTATCATCTGGCCTTTTTCACATTTTAGACCGTTGGTCCACTGCAATGACACCAAGGTTGGTCCACTGCAATGGCACTAAGGACTAAGTAGGGCATAACCCCCGAAGCCCTTGACCCACACACCAGGCTTTTCTTCCGCAACTCCCTCAAGTCTCAACGGCTAGTTTCCACCTTCATGTCCCTCTGCCATTGGTATAAATAATCCCAACATCTAGCCCCTTATTCAACCAAAGCCCTCGTCTCCTCTATCTGTGAATACCCGCAGTGTTCGATACAGGAAGAAGAAATTCGCTCCTTTGATTCTTTTTTTTCCTCTTGTCAGAATCCATGGCTGGTTCTTCAAGAGCTGCCTCGCTTTCCCTTTACCTCATATTCCTTCTCTTCGGCTTCTCTGCTGCTAAGGAAGTCTTGGTCGGAGGCAAGAGCGATGCGTGGAAGATACCATCCTCTGAATCAGACTCCCTCAACAAATGGGCCGAACGTTCTCGTTTCCAAGTCGGCGATTATCTCGGTAACTACTCAACATTACACCTTAGTTTCTGCTTTCTTCATAGAATAGAATCTCCACGCGTAAAATCACTGATTCTTGTTTCTCTTTGATATTTTATTGCTCAGTCTGGAAATATGATGTTGGGAAAGACTCTGTCCTGCAAGTAAGCCGGGAAGATTATGGTAACTGCAGCACCGCCAATCCCATCAAAGAGTACAATGATGGAAACACCAAGGTGAAGCTTGACCGTCCTGGGCCATTCTACTTCATTAGTGGGGCTAATGGACACTGTGAGGAGGGTCAGAAGCTTATTGTAGTGGTTATCACTCCGAAGCGCAGGTTCACCGGCATTTCTCCGGCACCTGCTCCAGCTCCGATGGAGTTTGAAGGCCCAGCTGTAGCTCCCACTAGCAGTGCCTCAGCTTTACGAGGTGGCCTTGCCGCCGTTCTGGGATTACTGATCATTTGGGCTTTCTGATGTGAACGCCGTTCTGTGTATGAGATTGTCAAGAGGGGAGCGTATGTATTCATTGTTCTTATTCTTTCCTTTGTTTTTTTTTGGGATTTTTCATAGATAATATTTTTTATTCATATTCTAATGGAAGTGATGAGAAATTCTTACATAGTATGAACAAGCACAACTTTGGTCTTCTTCACCTTTGGCACCGTTGAATTACAGGAGAAAATATACTTGTCAACATCAACATAAAAATCTCGAGAGAATAATGAAACACAAAATTGAACTAATTTCTAGATACATCACTTCAACCATCGTTAAGCCCTTGTGGCATTCCTAAGCTCTGGGCAAGACTGCTCATCCTCTCCTTCATTGCCTGCAAAGGTCAGACTGAGTCAGAACTTTCCCGCTCCCTTCTACAAAAACAAGGTAAGCTACAAGGACTCAGAGATCTCTCTCACCTGGACGCTTCTCTGATGTGCATCTTTATAAGCTTCAGTAACCAGAAGAGAGAGTTTCTGCAATAATAATAATGACGACTCAGCTTGTTAGGATGAATGCTTGCAATCTTTGGAAATGTTCATCAACAACATGCTTTTTTAAAAACAATCGCAAAACCGAATACGTACTTCGGCTCCTAGTTCCATCGCCGCTTCTGTTATCTCAATGCTAACAGGTTGCTGGTTGCCAGAAAGAGTTGCCTACAAAGATGTCAATAGCTTTCACTTGATATCTGATTTCGCTTTTAACCAACAGTTTTTGCTCCTAATTCCCAATCAAGTTATAATACCTTTATGAGTTCATCTTCACAATAACCGTCAAATTCTGCTCTGAAAGGACAGGAGAAAACAAAAAAGTCATGAAAAAATAATCAATACAGTAAAAGTAAAAATACCATGAAAAGCTTCATCAAATAAAAAATAAGAAAACAAAGGAGAGCTTACGCAGCAAGTTCTTTTTGAACGCGCACTGCTTCAACTTGGACTACCATTTGAGCTTTCTTAACTGTGTCATATAGATTCTGCATATTACCCAGTATCCCTGACTATATCCAGGAAACATTAGGTCAATATATGATGATGCAAGGCTCCAGACAGTAGACTTCACTAATAGAATTTCATTAGATTCATCATCACTCTCACATGACTTCTCTAGTTCAAACTTCAACTACAGAGATGGTAGCATGAACCCTATTGAAATAAACCCCAGATCTCTAAATTAAGAAAATTTAACCACAAAATCACTAAAATAACAATCTCATCATTTAATACTCAATTAACACTCATCTTTATTTATCTCTCCTCATCCATGACCTTCAACTTTCACTATATTTCGCACACTTATAAGCTTAAATATTGAATCGATACTCATAGCAGCTAGCACCACCAGTTCAATATAAAAACTGTAAAACTTGACAGTGATGAATGGAGGGATGGAATTCAATCTAGAACAAGCTACTGTTTTATATCTTCTAGTTGCTTTTCATTCATATAAGTAAAAGATTGCAAGTATTGATTTGTTGGATTAACACAAGTGATGCCACTCTTATCACCTTCTTTGACTTTAAATCCATGTTTCAGAAGAGAGAGAGATGAGTAGAAGTCAAAGTAATCAGAACAAGCCAAAGGGTGTGGAAGATGGAAAAATTTAAAGGCTACTGACGAATAGATTAGTGAGAGAAGATGGAGAGAAGAAATGGAATTTGACAAAAAAAGGTATTTTATTAATTTGAAATAGGTAAAAATTCTAAATTTTCACAGCCAGTTCTAAGCAATAAAAAGAGGAGAGTTTTGATAAGGCCCTTGACAAATTATGTAAAACCTTGTCGAATTTTACACATGGTGCATTGCCCTAATAGTAAAGTAGTCAATCCCCTTGTATGGGGGAGATTGTGGGTTCAATCCCATAGGGCTGGTTTAGCCCCCTTTCAATTCAAAAAAACGAAAAAAGAAATTGCCAAATCTTTTATGACATGGATAATGTTGTTGTAGTCAAAATTTCTAAATTTAGGTGAAAAGGGACTCATTCTAAAAAGGCTAATAGATCAGGGATCAAATGCCATTTTTTAAGAATAGAAGAGTCATTTCGATTGGAAAAAACACCAATTTTGGGGTGTTCATTTGAACACCAAACCAAACACATGCACACAATTTTCCGGCAGACTATATATGTAACTTCCATTTGTACTTTTTCTCACGATTCTAGTCATTTTTATATGTCTTTTGGGTCAAGAGAGTTGTGCCTTAGAGATAGTATATGCGTGCTCAGTGTATCGAGCGCACGATAAAATCAAGCAAGACTGGATTTTGTGTGTGTTTTTTTTTGGGGGGGGGGGGGGGGGGGGCTAAGATGAAATACTTATGATATAGGAGGGAATGGTCAGCAAGGAGTTAAGTTGACCTTTGAGGCTGCATCATCACCCTTTTTGTCGTTGTCCTTGTTCCCTCCAAATAAGCCATATACTTGGACAGATCGCAAGGTCTTCCCAGTCTTCTTTCTAGGCCATGATACAAATGGGTGACTTTGAGGATTGGCATATGAACTTACCTCACCTAAATGAAGCATTAAATTGTAATTACACCATCACCTCCATACATGGATAACAAGACAGGAAAAAGGAAATGGTGTGCAAAAGAATTCCTAAGCTAATTGGTAAGCAGTAAAGTAAATGAAATACAAATTTGAAGATTAGGAACTTCCACAGAGTTACAAGGAAAAAAGAACCAAAATGTGAGCAAACCATGTTGTCTAGGAATTGTGCTGTGAGTAAAAAGCAGGGTTTGAACCTTAGAAAACAATACAATAGCATAGTAAAAAGACTACGGAAGACAATCTAATTTAAGTCCCCTCTTTTACTGATACTCACCCTACATATTCATCCATCATTCAGCCAGCATAACACTAACCTTCACATAAAGGCATGGTTCCTCATGAATTAAGGGGCCTTGAGTCCAAATTAAGAATGAAAAGTGGATGGGAACAAAAGCTAAAACAGGAAATAGTTACTACTTTCCCGTTCAACTACGGAAGGAAAGAGGCTTACAGGTTTAAAATCAGTAAATCAAATGGTAAAAGAATTTAGCAAGAAAATGCACAACTTGGAAAAAACCTGGTTATCACAGCAGTGATAGCAGAAAACCACCAAACCATACAGATAGATTTGACAGTGTGTGTAGACTAGAAGGATAATTTTAAAAGAAAACCGATCAAGCACAAACTTCTAGCATTAGCAAAGGAGAACAGCAATGAGCAAAGCATAAAAAGACTCAGTCATGAATGGGCCTTCCAGTCCAAGTTCACGGCAAACCCCGAAAACTTGTTTTTATCATAATACAGATGCCTTATCCCACCTCACCAGTATCTGGAAGGAAAACTCAAAACAAACAATCGATGAGCATGGAAGGCATTTGGAAGCCTCGCTAACTCAAACATGAACAAAAAAAAAATCAAGAAATATCAGTATTTTGTTAAAAAAAAAAAACAATTTTTGGGTGGGGGTAAATAAAAAGGCATCTTTAATTATTTTTTCATTCAGCGAATTAAATCCTTCCAAGCTTAAGTCGATAATATCCACCACCAATGAATAGAATGATTTTTCCCAAAAAGCTCCTAAAATAGCTTTGATTGTTAAACTCCATAAGGGAGGAGGGGGGCAATCATATAATGAAAAACTTTCTCCATGAAATCCATGCATTCTGATGAAGTTTCACGAGACGCAGTTAGTGATCATCAAAGGCTAAGCACATAGGTTTCCATATCTATAAGAAGTATATGCCATTAATAATATATTGAACCCAGTAGATGAAACTTAAGAGATGAGCAATAATAACATATACAGGACCAGACAGCACCAGATTCAGAAATTCTGCGCAGCAAGAACGAAGATTTGGAGGTAGCCGCTTAGCAGAATAAATACTCCAAAAGCATGAAAACGAAGAAGAAAATAGGTAGAGAGTAAGAGCTTACAGAAGGAGAGCGAATTTACAGGTAGCTTGAGCGGCCGGCAGCTTGTTACCTGTGAAGCAAAAGCTGTTGGGGCAGCCATTTTTGTAGCCTTGAATTGAATTGAGTGGAGATGGAAATGACGGAGCCCGTAAATTGATCTGACCTTTTTTTTATTTGTGTCAGTCGAACCGTAGGAGGGTCAACTTGATTTTAACCGGGCGATTGCAGGAAATCAGGCACTTACTCATATTTTTTGGATAAAACCATGGTATTTTAAAAACCTTTATACATGATCGCAAAGTTTTTTTAACTTGTATGAAATGTGTCCTAAGTAAGAATTTTAAAATTAAATCAAGTTCTACTTTTATTAAAAAAAGGTTAAATTGGGGATAAATCCCTATTTGACAAGTTAATTGGGGGATAGGACTTGAAACATTTAAGATCTTGAGTGTCACTAAATGTGAGGGGGAAAAGACAAAATTACCCTTTTTAAAATGAAAAAAAAAAGTCTTATTAAATTTTTTTTTTTTAATATCTTCTTCTTCAATCTCCATTCCACAACATCATTAAATCGAACCAGTAGAGGTGAACCCACAAATCAGAGATAAAAAAGATCAATCCCCTTCCACACAAAGGCAAAACAATCGAATCCTCTCTACATTATTGAATCCACAAAGGCCCAAATGAAATAAAAAATACAACTTTTTGAAAATCAAAATCCAAAAATCACATAACAACAAAAGGTCTTTGTTGAACAGTAATGGGTTTCCCCTTCTTCATTATTAAGCTTCTTCTCCTTCACAGATGATGACGAGTAGGGACGATAACAACAACAATGGGTCTTCAATGAATGATGACGGGTCTCTTCGATGAACAGTGATAGGTCTTGTTGTCTTCATCTTCTTCAAATTAACCAATGCCAATGACTTAGATCTTGATGACGCTTCATCCTCAATGGTTTAGTGGGTGATAGATCTAAAAGAACAAGGTAATTTGTTCTCAATGATAGAATCAACAATGAAGAAAATGACAATAAAATCCTAGCAATGACGTGAGTTTGAAGGTTGTTGGCGGGTGGGGAAGAAGGCTGTTAGTTGTGAGGGTGAAGATCTCAGATAGTAGAAAACTATCACACTTGGCAAATGAACATCCAAGATTTGCAAATGAGTGTCCAAGATTTGTAAATGAGCATCCATGATTTGCAAATAAGCATCTAGGATTTGTAAATGAGCATCCAATAATTGCAAATGAGCATTCACAATTTGCAATTGAGTATCCGTGATTTGCAAATGAAGATCCACTCATTGCAAATAAGCACCCACAATTTGTAAATGAGTATCCATGATTTGCAAATGACTTTCTGCTAAGGGTGATTTAGTTTTTTACCCTTCGCACGTATTGACACTCAAAAACTTAAATTCTTCAGGTCCCATTTTCTAATTAATTTGTCAAATAAGGATTTATCCCCAATTTGCCCTAAAAAAAATAACAGATATTTGTGTGATTTCAATGGAAATTTTAATTTATTCTAATTTTTTCAATAATTATCTAGAAACTTAAACTCTATATTTTGAAAATATTCATTTATACTAACTGGGATTGGATTTAGCATGAGGGTTTAATCTCTCATAATATGGCAAACTAATGTCCAATTATAAAAAAAATAAGGAAAATTAGGAAAAAGTCTCACACTAGAAAATTAATTGATGAAAATGACCTAAATCCACTCTTGTTACAAAATCCTTCCAGTATAATACTTTGTGGTTACAAAAATTTAATATGCCCGCCTCGTCAATTAAATCTTCTCATAAATTAAATTTCCAAGGGAGGAATTTTCCTAAATTTTACCAAAAAAATATCCATCGATATTTAACAACTTTATTACTTATCAATATATATCTTCAATACTCCTGGCTTCTTTCCTATTGGTCCACGTGTGTTGTCCATATCATCAACACTTTGTTTTTTCCATTGGCTGATTCTGTTTTCTTTTTTTTTTTCGTAATAAAAACTCCTGCATTAAATGCCTTTTGATTTTACTCATTCGAATCACAGCTGCCAATATAAACTATGAGATGGAACAAATTCAAATTTCAAATTTAAATCTTACTCAAAATAAACTAAAACCACCCCGCTTTTATCATTCCAAGAAACCAGTCCCCATCCCTCCAGATCAAGGTCGCCTGTCCTCTTCTGCAACAAGCTCCCTCAGTCATCATGGCTTCCTCACCAAAATAGCTTCTCCTCCTACTGATTGGGTTGACATAATGTTGGTTTTTGAGGACTCCGCCGTAACTCCTACCTCTATTCCTTTCTTCATCTACGCACAGGTGTGTATGGGGTCTGTGGCTTCTGTGCAATTGTTATTGAGGTCGTCTTCTTCTTCCTCTATTCTGTACATTGTCATTGTGCTGTGGGTCTGGGTAAACCTTCAGCCATCTTATCCCCTCTGTTTTTCCTTTGAGTTGCAGGAGTGCACAGTTTCTTCCTGCGATTTCTCCTCCTTTCAGCTGCAACCTTCAAATGAAATTTTAGAATGTTGTCTGCCTTGACCGTCTTCTTCTGCCGGCAGACCGCCGATTACCCAGGTATGGCTCCTCCTTGTAATCCCAATTTTAATGTTCTCAAATTCTTCAAAGATATCTTATTTGGGTTTATATTTTCATTTCCCCTCTATTTTATTTCTTCTTATGCTCTTCCCAGTCACATGAGGTCAGGTTCGGGGCTTGATCTGCATTGTTCAAGTGGTCTTCCTCCTCCTCTATTCAAAATCGCTGGATTGACTGTGTGAGTTTCAGTCAGTCATTTTCCTCTTTCTCATTTGTTGTTGCTAATACTATGCATGTGGAGTTCGTGGAAATAATTAATAGTGCATCCATAATTGGTAATGATGCATTTTTATTAGTGTGTTTTAAGTTTTGAAGTCTATGTATGCAGCTTCTTATTCCCATTATTTGGGACTTGATGAGTCTTGAAAATGTTATTAATTATGCCCCCGTCAAGATGTGTAATATGTTCTTTTTTTTCTAGCATAAACCAAGTAGTTTCAACAGAGGTTTCAACCATGGGATTTTTATGGTGGAGTCCTCTTGGAAAGTTTAATGTAAGACTCTGTTTATTCTTACTGCAACTTGTAGAAGTGGCTGCCTTATTTTCGGATCATCTTTGAGAAACTCCATTGATGACTGCAGTATGTCTTTCTCAAACATGAGAACATCTGTCTGTGAATAATTAAACCACTAAATTTGCTTTTGAAAACATTGTGATATGAGATTGGTGTTTCAACTTTAGTTCGGTTGGTAATTTATCAACTATGGTGGTCTTTTAGTGGTTTAATCTTATAATGCATATCAAGTTTTTGGTGAAATGTGTGAATAATAGGTTTTTTATTTACATGAGAAACTAAATATGTTAATTGAAGTAAGCAGATCTTACAGACGTTTCTATTATCCTACATATTTTTCAAATACATTTATTGATAAAAAACTGTCACATTATGCCTTTGGACGATTTATGTGTTGTGGATAATTTTGTCATTCAAAACCAATGACATTTCTGTTTCTATTTTCAGTCACCAGTTCTTTTTTTACCTCAGGTTTAGACTTTACTACAGAGTGCATGATTCAAGTTGCAAATGCTTGGTTGTATTCTTTAATAGTGTGGCTGAGGACCTTATTGGGAAGAAGGCATAGCACTTTCTGAATGAAGGACGAAAGGTGGGGCTTCTGGTTTGATAATTTTGTCATTCTCTCATATAATATACATATATGTTTAAGTTGTTCTACGATTTTTACATTAGGGAGGAGCCCCACAATCTTTCCCTGCACCATTGAGCAAAGGTTAATATTCTGCTTATATGTGTGTGAATATTATATTACTTTATCCTTATTACTTTGTTTACGATATGTTTTTAAATATTATTGAACTCATTTTTATAGGTTCAACATTTCTTGGGGGATTTCTTGACATGTTTAATGTTTTCTATGCCTCCATTACATAATGAGCATCGATGATGTCATTCCTTTCCTCCATCTCTCAGCATTGGTAAGTAATTTCTCTTGAACCTACTTCTTTAATTTTTGTATTTGAAGCTTCAATATTATCTACCCATTGGTTAACTTCTTATGGGTTCTTGGTTTTTCCCCCTCATGTAATGGCAACCGCTCACACTAATAGTTGCTTCGGTCACAACTAGGGGGAAAAGTATAATGGTCTTCTCATCACTCCCTCAACAATTATGAACACCTAATCGCATATCCTCACATTACTTGATTTCGTCAATCTTAAATATTGGTTATGGAGATTGAGTTTGAGTAGATATGATGATACATGAATTATATTATTTTGGAACAAAATGTTATTTTAGTTTTTGCCGAAGTTTGATTGTTTTTACTTCATTGAATAATTTTACTTGCCTCGTGCAACAGAAAAAGGAATTTAAAGTGTATTTTAAATATTATTTTATTGATGAATGATGTGAGTGCATTGCCACGAGCACTTTTGCTAATTTGGAGCTAACTTTGCCATGGACCATCAGGTTATTGGTTATTCAACTTTTTTTTCATGTGATTTTGTTTTTGACGTTTTATCAGTCACTAACCACCATATTGTTTTAGTTTGATCGATATTTTAAGTGTTACGAGATATATTAAATTTATTATATAGTTATTGTAGTTTTAATTTTAATATATTTGCAAATATTAAGTTTAGGAAAAAGTATGTTCACTCTAACCTTTTTCTATGTCTTCAAAGCACACCTTACGTAGTAGTAAAGATGAGTGGAGAGTAAGGAATGCTTTTATTAAAGATTTAATATTCATCTAGGACCATACTGTCCATTCCATTCCTTCCACAATTTCATGTATTTCTCTCAATCCTTTTTAAAGATTGTATCTTTTACATAATTAACTACAATTAAGGAATAAATCTTTGGACATGGTTTTCAATCAATGTCCTTGCACCAGTTAAAAGAATATTAGACCATAATGTATGAAGTGAAATATGTGATTCTTTCTTCATTAATATGGTTATGATAACTTGATTATACATCAAAAGGTAAATGAAGGAGAAAATACTAATAATAGGATAAAGTATTCGACATATTGGAGTCAAAAAAAAAAAAATTGTGATGCATTTTCACTTCTATTATGGGTGTGCATGACTCTTTTTCTTCCGCAACCATACTCTCTTTTTTTTCCAGCAGCAACCATAATCATTAATAGCATCATTTGCAGTGGTTTGTATATATATGCTAAAGTAGCTACCAGGTGGCATCACCCCTAAAATTATCCACTCTCTGCCTTGCAATTAAAACGAATATGGCCTCTATTGTTAGAGCTAGAAGGGGTGTCAGCCTCATTGATCTTCCCCCAGACATGATCATTGATATACTTATCCGTCTTGGACAGCAGTGTGTTCCCAGCCTCCTAAATGCTAAGGCTACATGCTCTTTCATGCGGCAATTGGCGGAGGATCAATTGGAGGTAGGGCTATTGATTTGATAATTTTGTCATCCACTCATTTAATATGCATTTGTTTAAAGTGTCTTGGCATTTTCACGTTAGGAAGGAGCCCCACAATCTTTCCCTGCACCATTGAGTAAAATATGTGGCAAGGAATATGTCATTAAGTTAAGGGTGAAGGACTACAACTTGGATCACCCATTTAGTAGCATTGTTGTTATGCAGTTTTCCTGTCACAAGGAAATCATCCAGAAGTTTACATACTCCACTCCTGAGGTACTCTGTGTCATAGGAAAAAAAATTCCGATTTTGTTTCATTCCCCCTGTCAGTTGAAAGTAACAATTCGACCTCTTTATACACTTTTTTATGCAAGAAATTAGCCATGCTCTTTAAGCATTTTGTTTCATTCCCCATGCATGAAAAATGGAAAATGCTCCAAGCATTTTCCTAAGAGATACATAGATCAAACTATTGATGAGGATGGCTATCCAACCTATCGTAGGAGGAATGATGGCAGAATAATCAACAAGAAAGGTATACCTTTGGAGAACATATTTGTTGTGCCCTACAATGCCAAGTTGCTAAAGATGTTTCAAGCTCACATAAACGTTGAGAAGACTAACCAGTCAAGAGCAATTAAATATCTTTTTAAATATATCAGCAAGGGTAGCGACTATGTTGTTGCAGCTGTGTACACCCAAGGTGATCAACGTTTTGATGAGATCTCTCATTATATGAATTGCCGTTATTTATCACCATGTGAGGGTTCTTGGAGAATTTTCTGTTTTGATATTCATAACAGATCACCCTCTGTTGAGAGACTTAGTTTTCACCTACAAAACAATCATAGTGTTGTATATCGTTGTGATGCGCAAATGAAGTCTATACTTGGGAAGCAACGTATAAAAGAATCTATGTTTACCTCATGGATGGAGATGAATAAGACACAACCATTTGCAAGGACACTAAAATACTCTGAGTTCCCCCATTATTATACCTTTGTCAAGAAGACTAGAACATGGAAGTTGAGAGAAAGGGGTTTTTCAATTGGGAGGCTTGCAAATGCATTACCTTCACAAGGTGAGGTATATTATTTGTGATTGATGCTAACTAAAGTCAGGGGGCCAAAGAGCTATGAAGATATTCGTACAGTAGATGGTATTGTGTACAAAACTTTCCAAGAAGCATGTTATGCTATGGGTTTGTTAGATGATGACCAAGAATTTACTGATGCCATCAAGGAAGCATCAAGATGGGCATTAGGACATTATCTTCGAAAGTTCTTTGTGAGCATGCTTTTATCGCACTGCCTATCAGATTCTGTATCTGTTTGGGAATCAACAAAGCTACATCTCTCAGAAGATCTTATGTACGTTGGTTCTGCCTAGCAAGAATACGCAGGTTAGTTTATTTTTTTCACTTAAAAAACAATAACAATAATTAATAACAATTGCATTTATACTACGTGTGCATCTTTAACAATAGCTTATGCTATTAGCTACCAAACTAATAAATTTGCCATACATTCCTAATATAAATTATTACAAACAGATATTTTTAAGACAATTAATATGATTTATGATTCTGATTTTTTATCATGCTCTTAATTCTAACTTACACCTTAATATCAAGTAATAAATTCATTACTAATATGGAAATAACCATCATCCTCTGATGCAATATGTTTTAATTTTCACTTGTAGTCACTGATCAAGATAGACAAGATGTGTGCTTGGTTGAGATTGAGAAACTACTGATTAGCAATGGCAAGTCCCTTAGAGATTTTCCCCCTCTGCCAACCCCTACAGGTGCAGCCTACCTATACATCACTAACCATTTAATTGTTGAGGAGCTGAATTTCAACAGGGCCGAGTACAATGCATGAGCCATGAAATTATGTGGATCACTTAATGGCGAACAGACCACTATTTTTTAGAAAATTACCCACTCTCTCAATTCAGGTGTTGCGGGATTCTTTTTTGTACATGGTTTTGGAGGCACAGGCAAAACATTCTTGTGGAACACACTTACGTCAGTTGTTAGGGCAAGTGGAAACATCGTACTAAATGTTACATCAAGTGGCATTGCTGCTAACTTGCTACCCCGTGGCCGAACAGCTCATTCACGTTTCCATATACCAATACATATAAATGAGGATTCAATGTGCTACATTTCACAAAACTCTCCACAAGCTGAACTTTTGAAAATGACAAAGCTCATGATATGGGATGAGGCACCAATGATCAATAAATTCTGTATTGAGGCACTAGATCGCACTTTAAAAGATATTATGAAATGTTCATTACCCTTTGGTGGTAAGTCTGTTGTGATGGGTGGTGATTTCAGGTAGATACTACTAGTTGTTCCTAAAGGTGGGAAAGCTGAAATTGTTAACTCAGTAATAAACTCTTCACATTTATGGGCTCATTGCCAAATATTTCAACTGAAAAATAATATGCGGCTTCAGGCGACAAATGACCTATCTGACAAAAAGAAGATAAAGGCTTTCTCTAACTGGTTACTGTAGATTGGGGAGGGAAGAGTAGGATTACTACATGATGGGATTTCTGATATTGAAGTGCCAAATGAGCTACTTATAACAGATGAAGGGCATCCTGTTGAAGCTATTGTCAGCTCAACATATCCAGATCTTATGAAAAACATGTTTAGTGATGAGTACCTAACAAGCAGAGCTATCTTATCCCCAACAATGGAGGTAGTCGACCAAGTTAATGATAACATTTTGTCAAAGATAGATGGTGAATTCGTTGAATATTTCAGTTCTGATTCCATATCAAAAACTAATCAGTACTCCTCAAATTTTAGAGAAATTTATGACACTGAATCCTTGAACTCTATCAAATGTTCTGGAATACCTCCTCACAGATTAAGATTGAAGGTTGGAGTGCCAGTTATGCTTCTAAGGAACATTGACCAGGCAGCAGGATTATGTAATAGAACAAGGCTACGAATAACTTTTCTTGGAAAACATTTTGTTAAGGCTGTAGCACTAAATGGCACTAGCGTTGGTCAAGAGTTTCTCATTCATAGGATGGACATAAATCCATCTCAATCTAAGCTTCCATTCTCAATGAACAGGCGCTAATTCCCATTTATTGTCTCATTTGCAATAACCATCAATAAGAGTCAAGACCAATCGCTTTCCAACGTCGGGCTATTCCTACCTAACCCTGTCTTCTCACATGGACAGTTCTATGTTGCAATTTCAAGGGTCAAAACGATAGGTGGTCTCAAGATGCTTATTCTAGACTCTGAGAGAAAGCCAACCAACAAGACAAGGAATGTCGTTTATCTTGAAGCCTTGCAAAATGTCATCTGATATAGTTAAGCGATTATACTCACACAAACTTCAGTTTTCTACATTTTAACTTCTATCCTTTAAAAGGTTGACTCATTAGTTTGTTTTTTTTGTATCAGTTTAGTGGACAACAGTTGACTTCTACAAAACACATGAAGGGCCTCCACTACTGCACTATAATTTTATTGGCTATATAAGGTGTATGTGGTTTCATTCACTATGCTATTGTCAAATTTTGTTTTTTGAGAAAATCATCACCCAAAAGAAAGTGAATACTTACCTTTGCTTGCAAAAATAAGATCGTATGTTTGCTGGATCCCCATGTTAAGCCCCTACTCAATAAGACCCCATACTGTAGTTACATGGCCGTTTACTGAACAAGCAAAATTAGTCCGTTCACATTTCTATCTTTGATTACAAAATTTACAAAAAAAAATTAAGAGACGCTTAGCTGTATTTAATGTTCACATTTCTTCTTCAATAGACTTATTGTCTTCTTTTTCTTCTGCTTTGAACTTCACATTTTTTCAATCAATCAGATACTCAAAACATTTAAGACTATCACAAATACCATATACTGTCTTCTATAAAAAAAAGCGCCTCTTCCACGCAATAAGTATCAAAAAATGATCTTGCATGGTTGTCATTGTAAGGCCAAAATTTGCTTTATTCTAAACTATTTATATCCATTTCAATTCATCAATAACAAATTGATATTTCAACACTCATAAACATAGGATATTCGAAGGACTCACTTTATCGACAGATTGGCGTTGCATGTTAGATGTATCCTCTTGCTAACAGCCTCCCACTCCCAATTTCCGATCGTCCATACCTTAATTTCTCCAAAAAAAAAAATCAACTTTGTCTTATAATTAGGACCGGAGGTAGTAATTTGATTTATAGCATGTTCGATATACCCCTCCTTGCAAAATGTATTGTCTAGAGTTACCTATTTTTGGGCTAAATTACTAAATATAGTATCCACAAACCCAAAATTTGCTGATTGTATTATGCGCAATTTTCTGCCTAACTTTTCGTTCAACTAAGCTATGTACCACAAAATTCATAACATACAATACTTTCAAGAATCTTTTTACAGTTCTTATCTCTATTTTTTTTTGGTAAAAATTGGGCAGCATGCCACTACTTACATAATTCAATCAAAATTACCACGTGGGTAAACAGACCCTACCTGATCACTAAACAGATATGGCAGAACCCCTACAGGGGGATTATCAACATAAACTACATCATTATTACAAGAATAACTATTATTTGCCATCCAGTCTGCTACAGAATTACCTTCTCTGAGGGTGTGACAGAAGCAAACCTGTATATTTCTGTTGCATTGTCTTATCCATGTGTTAAGGATCCTATTGTCCGACTTGCCATGAGTCCAAGCTTCTTGTAGTAGTAGAATGGCCGAGATTGAATCACCCTCAACCATAATTTTGGGAATCCCCAGATCTTGGGCCAATTTCATGCCATGGACTGCTCCCCAAAGCTCTGCTATGAGAGCATTGCAACATCCTAACTTCGTACTAAATCCTCTTACCCAACTCCCATCAGCCCTCCTTAAAACCCCTCCACAACCGGCATCTCCCGGACAACCCTTCGCAGACCCATCGAAGTTCAATTTCACCCATCCTTCACTAGGAAAGCACCACTTCACCTCCTGAGGATTTTTCCTTAGTCCCATATCATCATACTTCCTATTAGCTGTTATACACTTATCAACATATTTATGAATGACCAATTCAGGACGGTTAGGCATGGAAAAGTTATCCTCAAATAATAACATGTTCCTCCAATTCCAGATCATCCAACAACAAACAGCAAATATTATACCCCATTCCATACTTTTGGATAAATTATCTAGAAACCAAACATTCATAGGAACAACAAAAAATTGAGGCAATACCTTTGTAGCACCTATTGCTTCCCATAACTTGCGGGCTTCTGTGCAACTTCTTAGTGCATGTTCACGATCCTCCACCTCTGCTCTACACCTCCCACAAGGTGAGGTTCCCCCCAGGAGTTTAGATTTACGTGAGCCTGTTAATAAGCGGTCCTGTACTACTAACCATAAGAAGACTTGTATTCTTTTAGTAGTTTTGACTTGCCACACATATTTCCATATATCTTCTCGAGCCTCATTTGCATTTCCTCTTCTTCTATTATACAGCTGAGTTACTGAAAAGTCACCCCCATTCCCTCCTCTCCATACTACTCTATCATCGCCATCCTCTCTACAAGGGGGAGGTATGGCTTTGATTAATTGCATCACATTTCCCGGAACCTTCCTCTCCAACCAGGCCCAATCCCAATTCCCATCTCTTCCCACAACCTGTTGAACCCTCAGATTCTCATCAATGGCATATTCAGAATCTACACAATACTTAGCCAATCTCCAGCTGCCTCCTAACCACTTATCCATCCAGAATTTCACATTCGCCCTACTTCGTACCTCCCATCCCACCTCGTTAGTAATGTCTGGCAAAACCTTTACAAGTTTTTTCCAAAGTAATGAGTCATGGTTTTTCACTCTACATTCTGTAAACAAATCAGCCCCTCTTCCATATTTTGCTTTTAGAACTCTAGTACATAACCCCTCCGGCTTGGCCAACATATTCCATCCCATTTTGCCCAATAAAGCCTCATTCATCTCTCTCATTCTTCTTATACCTACTCCCCCTTCCTCCTTGGGTCTACAAACCCCCTCCCAGTTGATTGCATGTAGCTTCTGTTTATCCTTATTAGAGCCCCAGACAAAATTCCTTTGTAACTTTTCTAACTCATAACACACACCAGATGGGATATGTTCATGTTGCATTTGGAAGTTTGCAATTTGAGATGTAACTGATTGGACTAGAGTGAGCCTCCCTGCTAACGACAAGGATTGTGACTTCCATCCACTAAGTTTTTTCTGCACCTTATCAATTAGGTACTGAAATTTAGCCTTAGAGTTTCGACCATGGGTGATATGCGCCCCTAAGTATCTCCCTAGATCCTCTTTCCGCTGAAAACCACTCATGTTACAAATTACGTTCTGTACATCTCTAGCCACATTCTTTGAGAAGAAAATGGATGTCTTACTCGGATTCACCTTTTGACTTGAGACTGTACCAAACAATTCCAGACACTCTAGAGCATTGGTCATTTGCTCCACATTTGCTTCACAAAATAATAACAAGTTATCCGCGAATAGTAAGTGCGAGATACTCACCTGGTTCCTTCCTATTTTTATAGGTTTCCATTGCTTGGTCTCCACCGAATCTGCAATGATGTGAGACAATTTTTTCATTGCTAGAACAAATAAGTACGGTGAGAGTGGATCTCCTTGTCTAATTCCCCTAGTAGGTTTAAATTCCTCTTTTCTGCTACCATTCCATAACAACCTCATCTTAACTGAGTATAGACACGATCTAATGATGTTAACCACACCCTCGGGTATCTTCAATTCTTCCAACACCTTTAATAAAAATTCAAGGTTTAGCCTATCATAGGCTTTCTCCAAATCAATCTTGATTGTCATATACCCTTTCTTTCCATTCATTTTATGCATCATATGGGAAACCTCCTTAGCAATAATGATATTATCTTGAATGTTGCGGCCTGGCACAAAACTAGCTTGATATGGAGATACAACCTTCGTCATTAATCCTTTTATTCTGCTCACCAAAATCTTCGTCAGTCCCTTGTATAATACATTACATAGACTAATTGGCCTAAATTGAGAGATTAATTCAGGATTGTCTGATTTAGGGATCAAAACCAAAAGAGTAGAATTTAAATCTCCCACCCCTTCCGGTCTCTCCCAAATTCTCTTCATCAACTCTACTACCTCCTTTCCAACCACATCCCAATTTTTCTGATAAAAAATTGCTGGAAACCCATCCTTTCCAGGGGCTTTAAGTCCTCTTATGTTAAAGAAGGCCCTCCTTATTTCCTCTTTATCCAGACTCCTTCCTATCCTTCTCAACTCATCTTCTCTAACTTCCCCCCACTGCTGTTTAGTCACATGCCATATTCTACTATCATTCTCTTCTGAAAATAAATTTCCATAGAATTATTGAAACATTGCACAAATAGATTCTTCATCCTCTACCCAAACTCCTTCATTATTCTTGATACATTTAACCTTGTTGTTTCTCCTTCTAGCCATCGTCTTGTTATGATAGTACCTTGTGTTTCTATCTCCTTGACTAATCCATATACCCCTAGATTTCTGGAACCACAATAGTTCTTCTTGCTTCAATGCCCCTACCAACTCCTCTTCAAGCTCCCGCTCTAAATTTACTAAGAAGGGGTTAACAAAACGGTCTGCACTCTTTTGGATACCCTTTAATCTTCTACTCAATCCCCGTATTCTAAACCGTATGTGCCCAAATACCTCCTTACTCCACACCTTCAGCTGCTTTTCCAATTCCTTTATATTATCACGAACATCTCGTCCTTTCACCCATTTACTAGAAAGAAATCCTCTAAAGTCCCCATGATTAAGCCAAGCTGCTTCAAACCGGAAAGGTCTATCACGCACTAATGTATCTTCACAACAAGTTCCCACAATTAGAGGGTGGTGGTCGGAATTCACTCTTATACCCACTTTAACCGCAGCATCGGGAAATAATTCTTGCCAAGTCATGTTGCATAAGCATCGATCCAATCTTTTGAACACTCGGTCATGTCCTTGCCACTTAGGACCCCTCCATGTAAAGAAAGGTCCACTAACTCCTAAGTCAATGAGGCCCTTTTCTTCAATCCAATCTCGGAATCTTTTACAACGACCCTCATTCACTCTACCTCCCCCTTTTTGTTCCAAACAACTACTAATTTCATTCCAGTCTCCTGCAAGCAACCAAGGTTCAGATATATTTCTAGCAATCTCACCCAGTTTCTCCCAAAACTCTCCTATTTGATTTTCATGAGGATTCGCATAAACTGCAGTAAACAACCAAGGAGGTTGGTTCTCCACGTGTAAGCTACAGTGTAGAAATTGCATATGTCTAAAAAGCACATTCACAACCAATTTCGGATCATTCCACATAATCCAAATTCCACCTACAAACCCCACCGCCTCCATTACTTCTGAGAAATCGAATCCAAAAGACCGAATTAGTCTCTTGGCTCTAATCCCGCTCACACGAGTCTCCAGAAGAACAACTATATCTCCCTTATGTAAATATAATAGATTTTTAAGCGAAGCAGCAAACCCTTTACTCGCTGCCCCTCTGCAATTCCACACTATAACTTTAACCATTTAAACCAATAGGGGGTGTTACCTCTTCCTCTTCACACACCTCCATCGACCCTTCAACTGTTGATCCACCATCAGTGTAAAAAATCATAACACTATCTATATCCTCACCATAATATTGTCCCACTTCCTCCACAGATAGTCTCGGACCTCGTAGTATTGCATGACTCCCATTCTTACAGTCCGATGTAGGATCCCTTACACCTCCTGAACTTCCTTCTTTCACCTGTTGTCCATTACCATTCACCACCAAGCTCTCCCTTCTTTCCTTGATAATCCTCTCCAGAGCTTCCGATTGTTTGACGACATCCTTTTGGACATTGGTTACATCTGCCAAAGGTTTCTTAGTAGATACCACATTCTTTACCACTTTGGGACCCATGTCTTTTCTTTTAATGAATCGTCTGACTGGAACTTCCTCCACTTCTCCTTCTTGAGACCCACCCATATTCATCTCTTCTTTCCCCTCTGCCTGTCTCAATACGTCAAATCTGGAACCAACTTTAACATCCTTAGTCCACACTCTCCCTCTTTGAGTCCTACGCACGCGTTGAACTACTCTCCAGGGGCTCTCAGTAACTCTCTTGGGATCAGTTGATGCACTATCCTCTGAACCACTAGCTTCTCCCTTACTTGCCTCAATGCACCCCTTCAATTCGTTCTGTCTCAGACCACATTTTTCTTTAAAATGTCTAAACATGCCACAGTGAAAACACAAAGCATGCAAGCTCTCATATTCAACATGTTTTAACACACCATCAATCATGTAGTGCGGAACAAGTGGCTTGGATAGATCCAGTTCTATACAAATACGGGCAAACTTGTTTTTACCCCTACTAGCCGTATGAGTATCCAATTTAAGAACCTTTCCAATGGAACTAGCCAGATTGTACAAAACCTTTTTATCAAATAATTCAGCCTCAATCTCAGGAAATCTCACCCAGGCCGCAATTCTATCAATCTTTTCTGCATTGGGGTTAAACCCCGATCTCCAGCGCATAACACTCAAATAATTATCAGCAATAACCCAGGGGCCACCCACTAAAGCTCTTTCATAATCATCCCATTCTTGAAATGAGACCACAAAAAATTCATTTTCAAGATCCCCCAATCTAATATCTCCTTTCCTGGCCTAAATCTGTCGTAACTTTGACTCTAGAAGAAATAGACCCATTGAACCTCCCAATAATTTCACAATCAGGGACTTAGCAAATGGCTTGCAGAGTCATTCTCTCTCATGCTCATCAATCAGAAATTTAGGACACAAAGGATAAAAAAAATCTACAGAAATACCTGACTGGGGATCAAGAATATCTTCAAATCCCACTCCCGAATTGTTAACAGCACCCATACTATTCGGCAATACAGTATTATCCTCTTCCCCATCCAAGAACCAGCTCTCCCTCCATCTAGCTTTGGCCATTAGAGAATCTCGATAAGACCTCTGCGTTCCCTGAGCATTAGAGGATGGTTTAGGTTCTTTCATCCAATCCTCAAAACGTGGAGGATTTGACTCTTGTCCAGAGAATTCCCGCCCAGCCATTTCTGATTTCCTCTTCCCTCGATTCATCACCTCCATATCCTCCCTCGTCCCAGCCTTTCCGTCCGGCTCCGTCGCGGGTTCCATAGTGGAATCACTCACCACTCCTCAGTTGCAAGGCACGACCAAGGAGACGCTCTGTATCTCCGTCGCAGTGGGCGACGGAGCTCTCCGAAGAAAAGACGTTGCGCACGAACGGGCGACGGAGGCCCGTGAAGAAAAAAAAAACGCAGAGCCCTAACAGAGGATCTTTCGGCGCGCACGTTGACGGCAATCATTTTCTTATCTCTAATTTTTATTACAAGTTAAATTACCAAACAAACCATAATTATCTCATCTAGTAGAAGTATTATCTTTGCGTAATAAGGTATTCTTTCCATATCGCACAAGAATTATGACTTTTCATTGATGTTTGTATCAAACGAGCCCGTACATCGCACAGGTAATCCGTCTAGTTATATCAATAATAATAATTTTTTTGTTGGCCAAAATATAAAACCAATTCACAGATGATAATACATTTATAAATAGGTACTGGATCACAGAGCAGGAGAAACAGAATTGAAAAGGTTATCAATTTCATTCCTCTTCCCCGTATTCGTTATTGCTTCACACTGTGTTCGCCAACCCATTTGCAACAAGTTGGACGAGCACTGTGACAGGGCCACAAGTTTTGAATTTTGATCGTTGTAGGCCTTCGCCATTCTCCAACGTAAACGTTGAAGACTAGACAGCATTCATGTAAGCTAACCACACCTCAAAATCAGGACATCAACATGATCGTCTAACATTAGAGCACATAAGTAGTTTAACATACTAACACAGCACAAAAGCATAGTAACCCCACTCACGTGCTGCAACCATAGCTCTCACACATAATTTAACTATTTAAGATTACAGCCTAATACAGAAAACTGCAGCAAGATTTAAATAAAGCATGCCTCCTCCCTAGTGCTGAACTTTGGGGTGCATACTCACGAAAACATGTCGATACGCCCCTTCTTTTTCCGGCCGCTTCAGAGAAATAAGACGCCATTGAATCAAGGAAAAGCAACAAGGCCACCGCAATATTTCCCCTAGTCAGTTGCATAGGGATGATTGCTACCACAGCTTCATTTTGTTCGTCCAAACTGTGAAGATTTAATTCCCAGCAAAAATTAAATTCAAGCAGCAAAAGAAGCATGTAATTGGTCAAATTGGGCTTTTGATAGCATAAAACTACAAACTTCATAAACTTGTGAGCATGTCCTTATGCTTTGTTCATCAATTTGAGCAGCGTTTTGAGCATACCCCAAAAAAATAACTGGACAGCCCCAAGTCAATAACAGCAAATGAAACAACCTAATATAGGCATGCATTGGTCAATTATCTTTAGTTATGCGTCCCATAATTATAATGAGCAATTGTAGCAGTTAATGGCTTGGCACAGTACACATGGGATGCATCACATGAAAATATAGCTTCGACGTTGATGCAGGTTTGCTTCTCTCTGAGTTTTTACTTCTTCCTCCCTCCCCTTATTCAAGCTTCTTTCTCTATATTTCCTGTGTTTCAAGACATCATATAATGTCGGTACTCTTCATTTCTCGTTTCTCCCAATTTTCCTGGCTTCATCTAGAAAGAGCTCAAATTTTTAAATTTTCAGCAAACCCATTTGGGTTAGCTCTAGTATGTTACAAAGGAATCAAGATGGACTCCTTTTCCATTTTCCTACAATTCTTGAAACTCCGTACAATGTTGGATAATTGTGGGAGTTATTATGTATCATGTTTTGAATATAAGTTTTTACATGTATAGTTATTAATTGATTGTGTCAAATATTTACTTTGTTGCGCCATGCTTCAGTATTGCAATGCAAAATACTGTGGACATAGATCCAAAAGCCCTTTATGGCAATGTCCATTGCACACCACAAACAGCCACGAGTTCAATATGTTGTTGCTGTGTTTAGAATGTGGTTGACCATTGGTATTAGGAATATTTATGCCTGGAGTTCCAAGATTGTAATTCTTTCAAGAAGGTAATTATCAGTTACATACAAGGAACTTGTTTTTATCTTTAGAATTTGTCCGGGTTCCTTATCATGAAGTGACTGGTTGATAGGTTAGAAATCTCTTCCATACCATGTTACTTAAGGGGAAAATTATCTTTGTATTGCATTCTACTCCCTCTGGTCTTTAATATAAGACATATTTGAAAAGTTTATAAGATAAAGTTTTCATATTTGTCAATCTTTTCCTAATTTATCCCTATTAATGCTCTCTCGACAATAATCAAGGAGAAAACGAAATGAGGAAGTTAAGGAAGATGACTATAGTGTTTTAGAAAATACATGTCATATTAATTAACTCAACTAACTTCCTTAATCTAATCAAATTAGGTAAATATGCCTTTTATCAAGAACCGGATGAGTAGTTTCTTCAATTTCAGTTTTAAATTTTTACATCTAGCAGGAAGCATGCAACTTCCAAATATACTAGCATTTAAGAGATAAGAGGTGTCAATAAAGATAAAACACATGAAGTAAATTAACACAGATCAAACTTAATTACTATATGGAAGGACATAAAAACTGGGAGATCAAATTTGAAAGTCTAAGAGCAAAACCACAAGAAACTCTACCAGAATTCAAGAGAATCAGTTCAAAGGTTATTGATCGTCCTCATCTGAAATGTCTATTGGTATTGGTCCCTTAATACCGCTAGCATTGGTACCAAGAATCTCTCGGGCTGCTTTCTCAAGAAACTCTTTGGCAGCAGCTTGAACAGACTGTTTTTCAGAAGATTCATACTTCCTCTTTTGACCACTCCTCTCCTGATTATTCATCATTGGCCTGTCCCCTCTACTTAAACTCCTCATATTTTGCCTCTGCTCTGAAAGAAATAAAAAGATTCCTATAAATATCAGACCAAATTAGATGAGACACAAATGACCTTTGAAAAAAAGACTTGATAGCACACCTGGAGTAAGATCAGGCAGAGAGTGCTCAATAAAACGCGTAGCTGCCTGACAATTCAAGGTGGTAGAAGGTCGCAGTGGTGCTTCACAATCAACAATGAAATTATTCATCTAAATTCCACAAGATAAAAGCAGGACAGAGAACAGTGCTAAAGTAAACACACAACTTGCTTTGCACTACAAAATTCCACCATGTTTCTTTTCTATTTTGCAGTGAAATCTCAACACACATGACAAATAAGTGCATTCTTCAAAACAGAGAAAAAGAAACAATAATTGTACCTTTACTCAAATCTTCAATTCGATTTAGTTTGTCTTCGTATAAGCTTAATCTGTCCTGAGAAACAAAGTCAATTACTTTAAGCTAGCTGAAATCATAAAGGCTGAAAGAAATCATAAATACACTTCCAAAACATGATTTAATTATCAATGGCTATATCCACAACAAAATAAGCAAGTAATAATGAGTGCTAGTCATAGTTATTAATGACACACCGTGGTGCATGGCATGACGATGCAGCCAATTGTCAATTTTGATACAAGCCAAAATAATCCAATGCAAAAGGCACCTTTAAAGTGCTAGACATCTAAAACACCTTACAAAAGAGACACTAAAGAGATGCATACCCATGTGAAATAAGGCTATGAAATAAGGGGGGGAAATATGTTAAACAAAAATAAGTAAAGGCCATTGAATAAGAGGAAGAGGTAGTGAATGAGTTGTGAGCCTTAATTTTGCACCGTGCACATTCTTCTTTCTTCTATTCAGATCCCAACAACAGAAACAAACTAAGGAGAAGAGAGAGATTTGGTAAATAAGTTATCAGCCTTGGATTCTTGAAGTTCCATCCCCAATGTTCTTTTTTCTTCCTCTCTCTGATCCGGCTGGTTCCTAATATCTTTTCCTTTGGCAATTTGTTTACAAAATCATAAAAACTAATAGCCTAAAAATATCTTTTAAAGGTGAAACTAGATCTTATTTCTTATGGCATTGCACAGGAAGATTTTTTGTTTTCAATATATATTAAATTAATATATAAGTAGTGCTAAAAGAGTTATAGAAAGTATCGTAAACTAGTAGGTCATAAAATTTGTTATGGACAAAATGAATATGCATATGAAATGCATAAATTCCAAGGATGAAAGAAATAAATTGAATATTGAGAAAGACCAAAATTTAATATCAATAATGTAAATCCCAAGTTCTGTATAATAGCAAAGAAACATACCAAGATAAGACAAAGTTGAGAACATATTACCAAAGCATACTTCGCAAATTTAAAGGTAAAACGGCTGTAACAAATTCAATCATTGGAACGCTGTTAAAGACAATGTCGCTGTAGTTACTTTGCTGTTATATAGAAAAGGTAACATAAAAATACGATGAAAAAGTGACATAAGAGGTTAAACTTTCCCTTTGAGTTTTATAGTTTCTTATTTTGTCTTATCCTTAATTCATATGTCTTGGCTTGGGCTTTATGAACCAGTTTATTCAAATTAGTAAAGTACTTAAAGCAAGTTTTTCACAAAGGAAAAGGCACACATGTCTCATGGCATCCCACTGAATGCAGCGTCTCTCATAATGTGAAAGATGTCGGACCAAAATTGAGCCTCGTCTTTGCAACGTGCTGAGCACCTTCGATAACAGAGGCATAGCGTGTGTAGCCAGTCAATGGCACATGGGGCATACCACGTGGAAAATTTGACACATAACTTGCCGGATTTCATAGGTCCATTCTCAATAAAAACCTTTGAATCAGTCCCTCAAGGAAACCAGTGGAGTTCGAGTCCATCAATTCCTCATTCCTTTACCATCAATAATCTCTTTCCTTCTTTTATCTCTTTAATATCTCTAATTCTTCAGCCATTCCACTCTGTTTCATCTCTATTCTGCTTTCTGTTTGAATGACACACATGAAAGCCCCAAAAGAAAATTTGCACCACAGCTATGGCGGTTACATAACATGCACCAAAACTCAAGATGGAATTGTATCCCGTGATCACAGGCATAGACGAGGTAACAATTAAATAAGCATGAAATTAGAACAATCCATTTGATCAAATCCATAATGTGTAGCGCAAATGCATTGGTATAAGCAAGGCACTTACTAACTCCGACTTGACAGGATGATCATCTGGGTGAACCCCGCTACACCTCAACTTCACTGGAGAGAACAAAAAAAGGGGGTAAACAACAACAGAAATAAGAGCAGACCATCAATTCAAGTAAAATCATGCTTGAAGTTGTGGTTTGATAAAACTTAATTTAGAAAAAAGAAAAATCATTCTGGTGCTCAAAACTTGACTTACAAGTATAAAGGGTCGAAGTGATTTTAGCGACCAAGAACAGGGATTGAGCCCTTTGAAGAGGTGGCATCTGGGCGAGAACTTCAGCGTCTGAAAGAGACAAAAATTCGTGCAAGTGAGACTGCACTTCTTCTACGTTGGCCAAAGTCCGGTTTACAGCGTCCATCACCGATTCAGGCACAGCGCCGCCATCCCTTTCAACTCCTTTCATGGTCTCTTTATGGGTATCAGTGTCAGAGAGGCGCATTCACTGAAGAGGAGGGATACGAAAGCAGATAGATTCTGGAGCGTTAAAGAGAAAGAAAATAGAAACAGTTGTTGTGGCCTCTTCTCTGTATGAGTACGGCTAGGGCTTTCGAGATTCGAACAGAAGCTCGCTGCCGCAGTGACGCCAAATTTGCCTCTCTTCTCGCTCTTGTTACGTGTCTCCGTCGAAAATACTGCCGCTGCTGAGGTTGTGGTTCAGAGTTTGGTTTGGTGGGGTGGTGGCTGCGTATGTACTCGTATTTTCCAGCTGCGCTTATAATGCTCACAAAAAAAAAAAAAAAAACCACTACAAATGGGCCTTTAGCCTAAATATGTTCAAAATTAACAAACATGCACTTAATGGGCCTTAAGATTTTTTTTTAATACAATTGGGTTTGGGTCTAGCGAAAGAGGTCAGTCCCTTATAATATGAAGAACCAATGTTTGAATTTTCACTGAGAGAGATGCTCACGTTTAGCCTCCAACAATGTCTTGAACATTATTTCCTCCAATAGGAGGATACATATACCTAGCAAAATATATATATATATATATATATATATCCTATGGTTTAATTAAAATAAAAAATATTATATGGATAATTAACAAGTTGATTCTCAGGAGAGGGCCATTGTGTCGTGATATCTTGATAGATATTTCTTATCAAAATACTATAAGATAAAAATATATATTTATCAAATACTGTGTTATTTCAAGAGGGAGGATGTGAGTAAATTTTATAGAAATGGTATTATTATCCTAATAATTAAATTTTGGGATAAATATATAAAATAAAGGGAAAATCTTATTTAAATCAAACTCAAATGCCATAATCTAAATTCAGGCATATAATTTTAATAAATTCATAATTAAATTAATAAGTCTAATTAAGGATTTTAGAATCTTGTTAAACGATCATTATGTGCCTATGCGATTAATTAAAGTGGTAAGTTGAAGGCAGAACATGACTTGGCGCAATTTGAATGGCATCAACCTTCAGATTGTTGATGGTATGCCCCTCTTTTTTTTTTTTCAGCTTAGATTAAAGTGAGGCGCATCACAAGTTCGCAACCATAAATAAATAAGTTGAATTTATTTAATGGACTAAATATTGTACTTTCACTATTCTGTATAATAATCCAATATCAAAACGTCATTAGCCCAAAAAAAAACTCCAAATCAAATTCATGATTTTGGTATAATAGTTTTAAAAGCATCAAACTTCAGCTGATAGTACAATAAAAAAATCGAATGCACAGGTGATGAGCTACAAAAAAGCTTACATGAATCGAAAACTAAAGATTGAAAATTGGAAGAGAAAGCTTCTTTTTTTTTTTTCCCTTTTAAATCCAAGAAAACAAATGAAAAGTGTTAATGAGGACAGTCAGTTTACAATCGCGTCTACCTTCTCTTTTCTTGTCAACTATAGAGGGGTGTTTTGGTCATTTAACATGATTCTAAAATTTCTAATTAGGCCTCTTGGCTAATTATAGATATTACTCCCTCCGGTCCTAATTATAAGACAAAGTTGACTTTTTTTGGAGAAATTAAGGAAGCCAATTAAATTACTTTAGAGTGTTTATATTTTTATTTTTATCTCCAAACTAATTAATTTGACTAATAAATTAATATATAATCTAAGGATACTAAAAATATAAACACTCTAAAGTAATTTAATTGGCTTCCTTAATTTCTCCAAAAAAGTCAACTTTATCTTATAATTAGGATCGGAAGGAGTATATAATATACTTAGAATTTGCACTTATTTAATAATAACACACGCACTTATTAATTTTTATTTTCGTTATAATTCACATCAATATCCAAATCAAAAGGTATTAGAATTTGATTCTTGTGGACAGAATATTCCGCAAGCACAATGTACATATTCATATTCAATCTTATATAAAGATCTATTCAACACCATTGAAATGTATAAAACATTGAGATCCACATAATTATTATATTCACAAGTCCATAACAAAATAGTCCATTTTATTCCTCTTATTGTTTAAGATACACAAGATTTACATCAATTTCAAGTTATCAAAAGCTTCGTTTCCCTGCAATCATAGATTGTAAAGGGCCTATGGAAGTATTTCAATACAAACAATTCAATATTCTTTGGTTATAAATAATATCACTCATTTTTCGAACTTCATTCAATACACATAACCTACATCTAGGTTTTACTCAATAATATTTTAAAAAACAATTTTAAGTGAGCATAATGATTCTTAAATAGAATAATAGCTATATTAGCAGCGTTTCATCATTCCATATCAATTAGTGAAATATGATATCAATGTTAATATATATATTTATATATATATATAACAAATAAATTTTAACACATTACTCATTACTCATAAATATTAAATACCGCAACTCATTCCTCTCAATCTATGCACTATATGAAAACCATATCTGATTTAAATTAACAAACGCAGGAGACTGCCTCCTATAATATACTTCTGAAAGGCCCATGGAAGTATTCTAATACAAACAATACTCATCAAACTTTCTATATCTCTTACTAAAAGGCTCTGATAAACCAAGTCAGTAACAAATCTCTAGCAAGTGTACTTAAGGTTAAATGAATCACTTTACACGCTGTAATCTCTAGTTAATATTTACTAGGACAAAATTTTCCTACTCTGATTTTGAAGACTCGCAGGTATAAGCAACTTGAAACAAATGACAGGTTCTTCCTCGACCAAACGAAGTGTAATGAATTCAGTCTCCCAAATCGACCTTATCTTGCCAAGATATTTTCCTCTTCCTGCTTTTATTGTCACTTGTTAAGCCATTGTTCAGCTTCTTTTTTATGCATGGTTTCATCCACATCAGCACCTCTCCCCCTGTTCCTTCCTGCTCCATGATTGACTGTGTTAAAGGTAGTTAATGGAAACAAAGTCCTAATGATTCTAGTTTTTAAAATCCCTCAGTTTGGCTGTTTCTTCAATTTTTTTGAATGTTAAACTTTACACTAATCACAAGAGCTCACAAAATCCTCATTGTACTAAAAGATTCAATACTATGGTGAGCAGACTTTGCTAAAGTATCTGCACAAAAAAAAAAATTGAAAAAGGAAATTGGATTTTACACAAAAATCATTACCTTGTTGGTAATGTGATTCAGATCCCTCCTTATGGGCACATAAGGGATATCAGCATTTTGATTAACACAAAGTTGTGATTCAACCTTGCTTAACTGTGACTTGGTTAGGTAATTATAACGCTGCCTCAAGAACCTGGAAGCAGTAACACATAATGCAGAGAGTCTCAATTTATACAGAAACTAAGAAAATACAGAAACCATAATAGAACTCATTGTGTTTCATACCTAACTTCTTCCACAAGCATATCTCTCTTCTGCTCTTGAGTTTGCAATTTCTTCTTCTTTGAAACAAACTCCTGTCACATCGTTGTAACTGATAATGAGTTTGAGCTCCTAATCTAAAGATAAAACCCCAACCAAATCGAAAGATAATCTTCCCCTTCAAGCCTTCAAATATTTCGAGATAAAAGTGGGGGGAAAAACTGTACTCCAACTATAATGGAGTAAAAGAAAAGGTATAAAACGGAGATCTACTTTCAGAACCCTTCAACGTGGCCATGCAAGCAAATTTCAAACACAGGCAGAACAATTTACTTCCCTCTCAATTATTTTGCTCAAGTGGCATCAGTTTGGAATAAAAAACGAGAACTTTTGGGATCAAAAAGCATAATACAAGCGGCAAGACAAAACATAGAATAGAACACATACTATCAAAACCTAAAGTATAATTAAGCAAATTAAAGCATAACTCTAACCTTCTGCAACTCCAGAAAATCTTCCAACAAACATTGGTATTTGTGCTTAACCTTCCAATCATCAAGGGAGCCATAAAATTGATGAGAATTAACAAAACCCCTTTTCATCTCAACCTTCAATTTTGAATTTTCAACGGAAGGAGCACATTAGCAGGGTCGCAGGGTAAAATTTCCAATGGGTGTCTTAGAAATAAAACCGATTTTTCCCGAAAGCTTAAAGTCAATTATGACAGAAGGATTCTATATATGCATAATGTGAAAACAGAGACCAGAAAAAGATAGAAGGAATAACAATTAAGGGAAGTAAAGGATTGTGATTTATGAAGGGGAGGTGTGGCTGGAGGAGAATAGAAGAAGACATACGTAGAGAGAGCTTTGCCTTCATTGTATCGTCGCGTTGTTTTAAATTTATTTATTTTTTGTTTTTCTGAGTCATGGAAATTAGTCCAGCGGGGCCAGTTCGCCGTTTTAGAGAGAGAAAGGGCAGTAGAGAAGAGAGAGAAGGCTTGAACGCAGAAAAGGCAGAAGATTGATCGTGCATGGGCTTGTAGTTGTAACCTTGCACAAATTGGAAGAAGTGATGACCTTTTTGTAGTCTGTACTCTGGAAAAGGAACGAAGGTCGGCTTGAAATTACGAAAACACCCTCATATGGTTTTTAGTTTTAACTTTCCAAAAGAGAATCTTGAATTCCAAAATTGCCCCCAGAAAATTAGGGATTCTCATTATCCGATAATCGTAATTCGTGATCGTGTTCCTCGATTTTGATTTGAAAATGGAAACAATTGAAAAAATAATCGCCTCTTCCTCGACCTGTATAGTATCCCAAAAACGAATGGTCAATGCGAGAGATTATGGTATATAATTTTAAGATTGTTCAAGCAAATGAAATTCAATAGAAAATGAAATTTACAATATTTCCATTTTGTCTTTGAACTCTGCCAAATGCCCCAAAAAGATTCACCGTTTGTTTCCAATGTCTTCCGTTGTTTTTCATTCCCCGATTTTGCTTTAACCAAGATCACTTTTTTTAAAATGAAAAAAAAAAAAAAAATCAAAATTTCAGTTTTATTTTAACAATTTAAAACGGATCCACAATTCCACATACACCCATTACACACATCCACCCATTTGACCACTTTGAGATATGAAACCCCTCTTTTACGAGAGGAACTATGGGACGCCATGTGAGCAATAAGCTCTTAGCCAGTAGGGTGCAATTAACATGTAGACACAAAAAAACTTCAGTGGAATGGTTTAAATTGCTTAGGGCTTGTATGAGAAAGCGTTTGAGAAGCACGTTCCCGCAAGTCGAGACAAAACTCCCCTTACATGCTTATCTTGTATATCGTAAATCACGTTATAAAAACAGTTTCTACCGCTAACCCAAGAGAACACTCAGAAAGGACCATGTTTGCTAACAAAATTTTGGTTTGGGCGCTTTCCTGAGCCGTCCCCTCTAACCACAAGATGCGAGATATAAAAGAAAGGAGGCAAAAACAATGCAATATTTTTTATATAAATCAGAATAATCATTGTAAGTAAGGCTAGCAGGGAAAATGATAACGACCATCCAGACATGTTCAAACCAGTAGTCCACACTTATGAACAGCTGCACCAAAAAGCGCCCATTAACTTTGGCTTTCCTCTAGTTTTGGTTCAGACTCAACTTGTTCGTCTGAAGCGGATTGCTCTGCTGCTGCTTCAGGAGACCGAGTGGGCTTCTTGAACTGCACCAATATCATTGTCATGTTATCACATCCCTCACCTCTAGCAGTTGATGGTGCCAAGCACCGATCAAGTACTCTCTCACATACGGTCGAAAGTTTCGTTTCCTGCATAAGTAGATAATATCAAGTGAATTATCTCATTAGAATGTGGTGTATGTAAATCAAATCTTCACCTAAGTTACTGTCACATCTTAATCAAGTAAGACGAACTACTAATCATAAAATCTCATTTTTGGGAAAAGAATAAGGGCAAGTTGTTAAATGGAGCAGAATCTTAGTTAAGGAAAACCAACTTACCGAGAGCAGTTGTTCATGCACATAATCTACCAACTGCTGGCTTGATAAGCAATCCCTGAAATAATTAGAAACAGATCCCATCACAAAAATTCAAGGATTCAATTAAAAGACTCATTGCAGGGGAAGTATTAAAATGAAACTGTACAAAGCCAAATCCAGAAATCATATGTATGCCTTATCGATAAATGATAAGCAATGAACAAAAATGGTAAAGGCAGCATGTAAGGGCATTAGTTGCATCTTGCCATTTGTAAGATCAAACCTCACGGAATGAGCAAAAATATCCATATGTTGGGCAAGAAACAAGAAACTTCTCCCATCCTAAGATCATTTTCTCTAGTTAGAAAAAGAGACAAGGCATGTTGGTGTCGTTGCAAACATCTTTTATACCCTACAACTATATGATAAATTTCCAATAAAAGCCAACATGAAAGCCTAAGACATTGAGAAGCTTACCATATCCCATCACATGCTAGCACTAAAAACTCATCTTCATCACAAAGCTCCACCTATAAAAATGTCCATAATAAAACAATGTATCAATCATGACAGATGGATATTAAAAGTCAGATACTTAAACTTGTAGCAGTAACAGTGGGTCATAACCTATCATTTCATCGTTGATTCTACCATAATTGGAGGACAAGTTTGTTGTAGATCTCTGGATCAACTAGGAAGTTAGCCAAAATGTATAAAAAGAAACAAACTTACAGTGTTTATATCGGGATTAGCAGTCACAATTTGTTTATCAGCAGGCAGAAATTTATTTTGTTTAAATTCCATGTCACCTGCAGCAAATGAGAACAAATTAAAATTGTAGAACAATCCACCAGTGTACTAAAATATAATCAATATTCTCACACAGATAACTGCGTACAGGGTAAAAACACACGTAAGCATATAACATGCATCCACAGAAATTAGAAATCTTCATTAATACGGATTTAAACTAATCTTCATGCAGAAGAACCTCCTTTGGCCTTAAAAACAACCAACACAAAATCCAAAGTAATTTGAAAAGAAGAAAGTTGCCTAGCAATTTAGGTGCTTATTTATTATGTTGACAAATTGTATGTCTCTGCCACTTACAGGTGAAGAAGGACCAGACTACAAGAAAATGAAAAGGAAGGGAATATAAATTAATCTTCAAAAGTCCAATGTCCCCAAGTAACTAATTACAATTGGCAAAAAAAGGTAACTACCTATAGCTCTTGCAAGATTTAAACTGCCATTAACTCGCCCTGCATGAATAAAACCACCAGCTTTTAAGATTCTTTCCTTCTCGATCTCAAGATCAGGCTTATGGTCCCTAGATAAATTGTACGCCTGTGGTAAAGATCCAAAGTCAGAAAAAATGTATCAACAAGAATTGTAACCTTCAAAACTTTATCGTACATAGTCTTCAAAAGAAACGAGGCATGAACCTTTTTTCTATTTATTCAAGCTGAAACAAGCCCCCTCAATAATTCTAAATTATTAGAGCCTCAAACTTAGAGACATGGATTGGAGCCCAAAGTACAATAGTCATTACGCCAAGTCACCAACACAAATTAAAGCATAGATACTTGTCTGTACTTGCATATGGATATGTTCATGAAAGTAGCGACTATAAATTTTCAGGAACAAGTAAAGAATTTCCATTCTAAAGTTACCTGACCCTTCCTAGATATCACACATCTTGAATCCCCAGCATTTGCAACAACAAGTAGGTTGTTTCTAATTACTGCAACACAGGCAGTGGTTCCTGAAGTAGGTCCAGCAAAATCAGAATGCGGCCCCTAGTTTTGACAAATAAGTTCAAATCAGGGCATATTAAATATATATATATATATAAGAAAACGAAAGGAAAAATGCAGAGAAAATATTGATTTAATTGACCTGCCAAAAACCAGCGATAAGTAAAAATTTAGTATCTTAAAAACAATCTATAATTAAAAAAATAACCTAAAGCGTTGTAGCCAAAAAGAAAACTTGATTCAAAATCTCATACATACCTCCTCAAGAGCCCAATCATCACTCTGGTCATTACCATCACTGCTTCGTGGAGACCAAATCAATCCTTCTATCATCCCAGTAAACTTGTTTATCTTATCACCTAAGATGGCTAATTCCCTCCATCCCCTTTGACCACGCATCATCTCGTCCATTCTGTATGATAATAGCATAACAGTTTAAATAAACATTGGGGAATACGTAGAAGTGTCGTTGATGAACTTGTGATTAATTTTCTTTTGGCTTTTCATTTTAGAAGGGGGAGAGAGTTGATAATGCCACACTTAATGTCTACATCATGACCAGCAACTTAAAACTTGACATTACAAAATGCTAATTATATAATCATTACTCCATTTGCTCAAGTGATTGGAACAAATCCATAGGACGTGCAGAATAAGACCAAAGTAACCTACATGTCTTTGTTTATTGAAATGATAGTAACTAGAAGAAGAATTAGGAAACAAAATTTTTGTTCAAAACAACAGTTTGAATAGTATAACCAAGACTAAAAAGCACACAGGCACGAAATATATCTCAGTCACGAACTTGTGGAATAAGGAACACAGGAACCAACTGTTAAGTCATTAAACAAAACAAACCATGTTTTTTCATCTAACCTGAAAAAAGCCTTCTGAAGAGAGGCTCCTAGATCTCCAGCTGTATATGCTTCGCTTTTGAGCACCTGTTGGTGAAGATACTTAGCACAAAACTTCGCAACCACCTTACCTGAAAAGTTTAGGAATAAGTGAGCATTCAAACAGCAGCATGGATAGCAAAACACACACTATATTTATGCAACCCCACCCTTCTTGTCCCACCTAAGAAACAGTGAATCTGGAAGTAAACTTTGCACGTTCTGAGTGAAACTTAAGTGAATGGCAAGATCTGACAAACAAGGACCTCATATTGTTTACAAGAAAATGGTCTTAAAAGGACAAGGAATAAACAGCTAACTGTTTTGAAAAGAAGCCCATGAAATAAAAAAGGGGGTACAAAATAGAAAAGACAACATAAGCACGGAAATTATTTAGAGGCGTAGTAGAAAATCTATTTGACTCAAGAGGGGGAGCCTAGATGAAATATGGTATTGGGATAGGCCCTTTCACATCTCAAGAATTTTTTCTCCAAGCACCTTAAAGATACTCTGAGCAACAGTTTAGTACTCCATTTGAGAAATTTCATTAAAGGTTAATGTATATATAACTCGTTGGACATCATATATATATATATATAGAACTTGCAAGAAAGCAACTCAAAGGTCAGCATGGCATATTCTTCTTCACTTTTTATAGAAAGAAGAACTGCAAGGTGAGATCAGAAAAAGAGGCGGGTGTAGATCCAGAAGTATGGCAAAAGTGTCTCGCAAATATTCAGAGAGCTGGAAAAGAATTGCTGCTTTTATTTTCCTTTATCTTAGAGGGATGGGAGAGATCTTCTCCAGAAGGGATATGGGAAAAATAATAATAGTAATAATAATAATCGTAACAAGGTTAGAAGATGCCAGTAACAAAATATCAAAACTGGCACTCTGCAGTCAACCCAAGTAGCCAAACTGCTTCAAATCTTACCTCCATGCCCATCATAAACACCAAAAAACGAAGTGGACGTATCAAGATCTGGATATGCAGCATGCTAGCAGGAGAGAGAAGGAAAAAATTAACATCATATTAATGGTTTAACTTAAAAAGCAATCAAAATCTCACAAATTTCAGTTAACCGGGTTCAAATTCCAAAAAAAAGCAGTATGATAATTCATTTCTCCAGCAAAAAACAAACAATTCATTGGATCCAGAATCTTTGCCCATGAAAACAAGTAAAGTCCAATTGTGCTGTAAACTGAATAGTTGACCGTATGATAAATTATCAGATAAAGCAGAAGACAGCCCCTAGCAGACAGATGGCAGATGGCTCAAAATAAGGGAACTTTGTAGGTTCGGTTCATCTCATAGAATTGGGAAAAAACACACACACACACATGTATATGTATATGCATTTGTTTCTACGAGAATTGAGGATTTGAGGTGAAGGGGCCCTAATAAAAAAAACCATACAATTACATAATTATATTTCAGGAAAGAAGTTCCTCCTGACAAACATTTCACTAAAACCTAGCTTTACGCTGAACTACTTAAAAGGGACAAGTTGGGCCATAAGCCACATTACTAATGAAGTTGGGCCATGTACTTTAAAGCTTTGGAAGGCTAATGGGAAAGAGAAAGGAGTATTGGGTAACAAACTTTATCTCCTTGCATTGCAACTAGACAAACAAATGAAAGCAATCAAAGGAGTATTGGGTAACAAACTTTATCTCCTTGCATTGCAATTAGACAAACAAATGAAAGCAATCTGAAAAAAAGGTCTCAAACGGAGTTCAGACTTCATAATTTATGTTGGCTCACACCTTGTACAACCTAGCCTACTTTTATTACATCTCCCCAGGTTTCTTCTTGTGATATAGGACATTGATGAGGCAAAGATATTCACTTCATGGGATTCATATTCATGAGCAAAAAATTATTCAGGTCATAGAATACTCACAGCATCTTCCATTGTTGCACGCCACCCTTGCATGGATGATAAACCATATCTAAGATGGTCATTATCACCATCTTCAGAAAACTTCTCTGTTTTGGGACTGCTTAGATATATTCCCATTTCTGCCTGAATTAAAAGAGGGGAACTTATCTTAACCAGGAAAAAGATGAAAACTTGCACTGAAACACGTGATAGAAAATAAAATCTCAACTTCATTTAACAACATGCCCAACAATCGTAAATGCTGCGAAGAAAACTAGAATCCAATGGGCAAATCAAATTTTTCCCTTTAATGAATCATAATGTGACTGACATAGATCAAGCTACCCGTATGAGAAAAGTTAAGGGAAAATGCAAGGAATATCCATATGATGAGAAAATGATAATTAAAAAAAAAAAAAAAGCCTCAATTATAACTTCAACAATAAGTGATGATCGATTTTAAAAGGAAAATATTTGAAACCACGTAAAGATTAGATAGCAAGACCAAATAAATGCATATTGAGTTGTTCCCATCCAATACAGAAGTGGCTGGCTAAGGAATGCAGGCGAGAGCAAATGTGATGATGAAACGCATGATCAAGCGAGGGGGTCAAGCAGCAACTAGAGGATAGGTAGACACACCCAAGTAGCAAAAAGTGAGCATCATATTAAATACAACCAAGGCAACGAACAAACCATAAATTTCGTCAATATAACATGGATGCTGTGTTGAAGGGAAAATATTTTTTTAAAAAAAAAAAACTATAGTCGGAGGAAAATTTATAATAACCTGAAAGTCTCAGTATATACTATAAGGAGTAAGGACTGCGGTATATGTCGTAGGGTTAAGGATGACAAGTCCCTAAGATCGCAATGGAGAACACAGGGATGATCAACGTTAAGGAACAAAAACATACACAAAATAAAATCAAGGATAACGATTCAAACTTCGAACATAAGGTTAAAATTTTTAAACCAGATTAGAGAAATCATATCTTCGTTCAGCAAATCGTCAGCCAGATCATTACAGATACATTTTACGCACCAGATGATTACCTTGATGTGAAAAATCAAAATATAATTGGAATTCCTAAAGAAAACCCGCGAGTTTTAGCACTTTTATTTCGAAGGTTGTCGCGACGGAAGTTAGTAGAAGCTTCAAGCATGCGAATAGCAGTTCACCGCTTCAAACTAAAACATCGATTGACTTAAGTATAAAATCTGAGACCCTGAAGCAATAGCGAATGCCACTACTGGTTTTGGATGAGGGGGAAAAACGTAACACTCGAGAGAAGAAGAAAAAATATAGTAAGTCCAGATCAATCAAAGACACAAAAGGCAGACTCAATGAAAACCCAGATGATAGTCCAACCTTTAATTAATTAAATTGGGAAGTAAAAAAAAACAGAGAGATTACAACTCATAGTCCACAATTCTGAGCGTACTCACTTGCCCGGTAAGGCCTCTTTCGCAGAGTCGGAGATCAGCACCAAGAAAGCAAAAGAAAATGAAGGCGACTTTAAAATAACTCTCCAATCAATTTACGAAGATATCTTTTTCTTTGAGAAGAGGGGGAAAGTGAGTGACAGAAAGTAAATAACTGGAGAAAACGACTGCCTTGTATAGAAAGGAAAAGGAAAAGAATGAAAGGCGAATCAAGAAGCGCTACGACACTTGGGAAAAGAGAAGACTATGCAGAAAAAGGGTATTAGATTAGACTTCGTGAATTTCCGGATGGGTGTTCATGGAAGACGACGACGACGCTCTCGTTCCGACTTTGTTCTCATCTCAATATCCCATTCGTCATTTTTCTTCTTTGGGATTGGATTGGATAAAATATACGTTTACCCGTTCTTGCCAACTTGTAACGGGCAGGTAATTATTTTGTTGGGAAATCACTTCTGCGCTTGTGTTGGATTGTTGGGTAGTTTTAAAAGTATTTATTCACATAAATTAAATTAAACTTCTTTTTATATATTTATTTTATATATTGTAAATTATAATTAAAAAATTATTTTTAAATATTTTAATTACTATTTTAAATAAATAAAGACGAATCTCTCCAAAAACAAATGTGACCAGCTGCAATGGTTTTTTTTGGTGATTCTCATTTCTCACTCGATGTAGAAATTTTTTATGATTATATTATTTTCTTAACATGTCATAGTAATTTTATATAATTTTTTAAATAAGTGGTTGCAACTTATAAATCCCTGCCGCCCATCTCTAATATATATGTGATTATTTTTTTCCGAGGCAGCAAATTTTTATAGATTAAATAAATTTAATTAAGAGAAATTTATCCATTATCTGTTAATAAAAATTAAAAAAATTCGCCTTTGCTAATGAGAAAAGGTACTCCTATTCTTAAAAGGGCAAGCACGTTTTTCCATGCAGACATCTTGAGTTTAAAATAATGTAAATTATAATATAAGAACAAGCTTTTGCTATTTTATAAGTTTTATATTTACTTAGTTTTAGTTTATAACCTTATATGATAAGATCCAGTGTTAGTGAACCCGGACCGCCCGGTCCAGCCCGGGAAACGGCGAACCGGCCGGGAAATCGGTCCAGTTCCCGGTCCGGTTTGGGTTCACTTTTTTAAAAAAAAAATTTTAATTTTTCCTTTAGAATTTCATACTATAAGTTTAAAATTTTCAATTTCTCACCGGTTTGATCCCGATTTGACCCACTGACCCTTAACTCAGTACTTCAACCGGTTCAATACCCGGTCCGAGTTTTAATACCTTAATAAGATCACATTCTCCGAATAAACTCAAAAATAATATAAATCGGTTGTCAGAAATTGAAGTTCTATTTGGAGGTCGTTTGGATTTGAATGGAGCTCAAAGGAGCTCGTTCATATCAAATTATCAATTGTGCCCGTATTTTTTTTAACCTTTCTCTGCCCGTGTTGTTGAAAAAAATAAGAAAAATTATATTAACACTCTAATTAAAAAAAATAATATTTAAAAAATCTCATAATTTACTAATGACAAGTAAAAATAGTGTCATTGACAAGTGAGAGTAACACTATTGATAAATTATGAGACTTTTTAAATATTATTTTTTTAATTAAGATAATGGGGTGATTTAAAAAAACAACTAATTAAGTAGTTTACACGGCGTCTTATTAGTTAAAGAGTCTTTTGCTCAAATTTTTCTTGTTTTTTATCATCACACTCCTCATCGTGTGGAATTTTTTTCTTTCTATTTTTTACTATTTTTTATTTCTTCGAAAATTTCTTGAATCAGCCATCAACTACTGTTAGTGTGATGTTTATAGATATCTAAAATATCACATTCTTATAGGATGGGCAAGTTCGAATATCGTCAAAACATGATTAAACTTGATTAAAAAATGGCACGAGATCTTCTTCGCAATTATAACCGCATAGCTCACTACTCTCACAAATTCACATATCGATCCGAGAGTGACTGAATGAAATATTTATATATCCAGAATAATTATTATTAATGTTGGGTTGATAACTTGTATCTGAATATCCATTTGCCAATATAAAAACAATATGCTACCTCATGTGGACTTGACATAAGATTTGGTTTCTATTGTAACTTGCATTACAAACGAGATATTGTATAAGAGTCGGGAGGTAATAATTGATATGAATAAATAAATCTCATCCATACTTTTATTTATATCTTTGCATTTTTGTAAGGAAACAAATTTGCATTTAGCAAACCAATAAAATACTAATATCCAAAAAAAAAAAAAACCGATAAAATACTGATTCGGCCACGAGCATAAAAATTCTGTTGATGTTTCCTGAGCTACAATGTTGTCTTATAGCTGTTGGGTTTGTAAAACCCTACTTTTAAAGTAATTAGTAGGGAAAAGACGTAAGGTGTGAAATTCGAGTAATCAGAAGAAAGTGACACTCAGAATCCATTTTTGACCCTTGCGTAATTACAGTTTCAAAAGCGATGTTAATTAGTTATTAGTATAGTATAATATGGTTGTCAGTTTAAAAAATATAATTATAAGTGAATGTATTTAAAATATTAAAATGTCAATTATTTCCCAGGTTCTTGAACCCGGACCGAACCAGCCGGTAAACTGGTCCGGTTCTCGATCTGGGTTCATATTTAAAAAAAATAATAATTTTTTTTTTAGAATTTCATACTATAAGTCTAAAATTTTTAATTTCTCACTGGTTTGATCCTCATTTAGCTCCGGTTTGACCCCGATCTGATTCACTGACCCTTAACTTAATACCCCGACCAGTTTAATGCCCGAACCGAATTTTAATGCCTTGATTATTTCTTTTTAAGATAGCACATTAGCACACCTCCGCTACAGAGATATACTGGGTCTTTTAGAAAAAGCATTGGTCCCCATATGAGTTTTTTTTTTTTTTTTTCAGGGTTCATAAACACGTTGCACAGTGTGTTATCACATTTTCTAATTTTACCCATATTGATGCATATTAGATATCCAGAAAGATAAGAAACACAGTACTACCTCCGGTCATAATTATAAGATAAAGTTGATTTTATTTGGAGAAATTAAGGAAGCTAAATAAGTTACTTAATTATATCATATATATTATATATTCTTAGATTATATATTAATTTATTAGTCAAACTAATTAGTTTGAAGAAAACAACAAAAATATAAATACTCTAAAGTACTTTAATTAACTTCCTTAATTTCTCTAAAAAAAATTAACTTTGTCTTATAATTAGGACCGGAGGGAATACTATAAGGCCATTGGTAACACAATGCTATAACTAAATAAAAATCAGTTGAACATATCCATGCTTCTATAAGCGGATGAAGTTATATCATATACTCCCTCATATCCTTAACATAAGATAGTTGATATTAGTCTTATATAAAATATATTTTTTATAATTGTTAATCTTTTCCTAATTCATCTTTATTGGTGTTCCTCATCGATAACTAAGAACGAGAACGAATAAGAGAATTAAAGAGAGATAATTATTTTTTTTAAAGAAAACATGTCATATTAACTAATTTAATTAAGTTTCTTAATCTAATCAAATTAGGTAAGTATATTTTATATTAAGGCCGGAAAGAGTGTATATATATATATATATATATGCGCGCGCTCATCTCATCCCCATTTGCATGTCATCATTTTTTTTGGCAAAAAAAAAAAACCGCCCTAATTTTAATTCTCATATTGTTCCTAGATGCATGTATTGTTTCAATTTTGAAGCTGAAGGTATAATTAGTAGTTGTTTGGTCAAAAAAAAAAACAGTAGTTGTCGTTCACAATATCCCTAGATGGAGAATATTGAATACCGGTGATTAAGACTCACAGTACTATATATAGGGCTAGACAGAGAATAAAACTTAAAAAAACAAAAAATAATTAATGCAAAGTGTACGTATTTTGATTTTTTTGCTCATCATGTGGGTTTTTCTTATTTCTTTCTATGGAATGAAGTACATAGGTAGAAAGAAGTGTTTTCGTGTAGCAGTGAAGTTTGAAAATCATGAAACACTGAACCAAATCTTAAGAAAGGAGACATGAATCACAAAAGATTTTGTTATAATTCCGAAAACTCATTTCAAATAAATTATATGCAGAGGAGATTTCCTATCCGCCTCATTGGTGGCCGAAGAAGGTTCACATTGACTTGTCTCCCACCAAAGCAATGCTCGTCAAACCGATAATGTGATGGGCACACACCGAATACTGCTGCTGTGCCCTATTAATGGGGACCCTCCACCAAGACCTCTTTTGTCGTTGTGATTTTAATATTGTTCTCGCACAACATCCCGTACCTACTTTTTCTTTAAATGTATTGTTTTTTTAACAACGGCAATATTAATAGTAGCAATAAATCATATAGGCCCAGTGGGGCTAAGTTCGGTGGTTGAGATAAGGGAGGTAAAGATTCTCTTCCGCCACCTGGGCTCGATCTTTGGGAAGTCCCTCCCAAAGGGAGCCCCGGATTAGTTTGCACCTTTGGGTGTGGGATACCGGGGGAATAAATTCAAAAAAAAATAAAAATCATATAACACTTCCTGACACATAAATTAAAGAGGATCATGCGACATCTAAATTAAAGAGGATCATGCGACACCTCTTAATTTTGTAAGAATTTGAGAAAATCTATTAAAACTCATATTATTTAGACACAACCTTTTAACAAATTTATAATCATATTGAAATGACTAATTTGAGATTTTAAAATCTTATTTAGGGATTACACTCTCCTTACCTTTTTTTTTTTTTTTTTTTAAGCTGGCTCTGTTTTCTCCCAAAGCCACCTATGCTAGCCACCGGTGGCCTCCACTCCTAGGTAACCTTGGCTCAGAGTTTTCGATTAAGAATTTTTTAAAAGTGTAGGACTTTTGGTATTACAATTGAATTTAATTTGGATTTCTCCCAAAAAACAAAATAGCTTTTTATTTTTATTTTTGCCATTCATTTAATGTCATGGCTTTTTTTTTTTTTTTTACCAACAACGTGATACAGTTTTAAATCTTAACTACATTAAAAAATTAAATTAGAGACATCAATGACAATAAATAATAACTGCTCACTCAAATTTGCATATGAACTTATTTTATTTAGATGCTAATTTTTTTGACCAGCATATTTAGATACAACTAAAGAGTTATAATTATAAATAAAGGAGGAAGTATTATTTACGTATTTTGAGCAGTATAATTCATTCTCCAAATAGCACATGACCTCGAGCTCATGCTCATCCAGTCAGTTCTTTAAAACAGTTTTGTAACAAAATAAATAGAAGGTAGATACATGCAACTTTATTTATTCAAATACGCTATTCTTGTTAAAAAAATAGGTATGCGCTGTGATAGTTTTGAAGTGATCAACAAGATAGATGTATAGGCATTAATTATATTTCATTAGTATGTTTTACGGCGAATGAATGCACGTGTGTCGATCAGCCGCAATACCAAAATTTATATTTATATTGTCACGGGATAACACCAACATTTTGATTAAGATGGGGATGTGAGCAATCAAGGTTCCTGATAACCAGCGCCCCAGAGAGGCTTTCTAAATTCTAATAATGCGGAGTATCTTGAATTTAAAAATACTTATATTACCGATATTAAATTGGTTTAGTGATGTAAAACTCTACTATATCTCTTTAAATTTTAAGTTTGAGTTTTAAAGAAGCCACTTATGTTAACAAGGATAGCCCCAAACACCGAACTGGATATTGTATAAGAAAAATGCTCATATTATCTCACAGATTGATTTTTAAATAAAAAAACAATGTACTACAGCAAATTTATTGGGGTCCTCTTTCATTTTGGTATGGACCCCATCGCTACAGAAAATTTTTTGGGTCCAAACTCCGAATCAAGACCCAAAAAAGTCTCAGAAGCCCATGGATTGGTGAAAAGGGATGGCCTTTCCTTTGAGTCTTCTTTTTCTTTTTTTAAATAAATACGGATCACCTGCATTCACGCCTTAAAAAATTACAAACAAACAAACATCCAAATTTCCTTCATCAATTTCACCACACCAAGATAAGGTGGTACTCATAGTTGATAAGGATACAAAGGTAATTTCCTAATTGTGTGGCCACTTAGCTACATAATCAGCTCACCGTATGTTTTCTCTAAAAACGGGTTTAGAACCTGCGTAATGCGATGACCCAAAGCAAAAAATTTATCATCTTTGAAAAAAAGACCAAAATCTAATGGTTAAAAAAAAACTAAACTCATAACATTTCTTTTTTGAGTAACCTTTTTGAGTTTTTTCACCCAAACATATATTGAAAAATGATTAGGAACCAGTTCTAATAAACCTGACACGGCATTATTTTGTTATAAACATGATCATATTATATATATATATATATATATATATATATATATATTAATTTTTGGATGGCCACATTAAAATAGTTATATCCTAGACCAAAAACTTTATACTACATTTTTTATTGATTTATGATCTTTCAATTCATAAAAAATAATTGACCATGGTTAGGAAGTTACAATATATCAATTTTGTAAAATTCTAAATTCCAATAATAAGCGGGAAGTAAAAAAGGTTTATGCTAGTAAGGAGGTTTTGGGTTTATATTTTTTGGTGGATTTATGATAAATTTGCATTATCCTTTTATCAATGGGCACGAAGCCATGGTTTTTTACTATTTTTATTTAAGAAAATGATAGGCAGTTATAATTTATGATAAAAATTTTTGTTTTTATCTTTTGATTTCATATAACATTAAATTTTAATATTTAAATTTATGATTAAAAACATTCAAATTTCCGGATCCACGTTGTTGAAGAAAAAATTCCAAATCTAAATCTTTATCGATTTCATTGAACTATAATTTCTCTAATTTTTATTTTTAACGTTAGTCTCGTCATTATTCATAAATATCAATAAGAATTTTAAAATTTATTGCTTATGTCTACAAATCAAATAAATTCACCCAAAGTAGCTTGAGAATGCCTTTAGTCAAATAAGAGGAAAAAAAATTCTACTGCATTCATATTAAATATGTATATGGAAAAGTTTGCAACTTTCCTACACGTTGAGTTAAAAAAAGAAGAATTAAAAAGATTTATAATAAATAATTAATATAATGCCTTATAATTATCAAAATTCTTCCTCCAAATAGCATGGAGTAAGATATTAATCTACATATTATAAATTCATCCCCCGTCATAAGATAATTGATGTGCGAAACATATTTTAGAAAATACAAATATTTAATATTTTTAATTTCGACAACCCCCACAAAATAGAGGTATAGTTAGATTCCCAATTGATTTAAAAATAATCTGTAAAAATAATCAAGTTGTTATGATACTCCTAAAAATTGTTAAATTTCAAATGCTAAGTAAAACTAACCGGAAAAAAAAGAGGAAATTCTAAATTAAAAATATATAAACATTTTGTAACTATAAAATCTTAAATAAAGTCTTTTATGAAATATAAAGATTTTATATTTCTAAATTGGATTACTCTTAAAAGGTATACGTATCAGCAGATTCCAATCTATTTTAAAAAAAAAATTGAAACCATCACATCACAAAAAAAGTCTTTTATGAACCCAGTGTATTTGGCCTTGTCGATGAGGTGATAAGTGGTTCCATAAGCACCTTCCATCGTGACTGACATTGAAATTGGAAATCAAAGGTTTGTGGTCCCTATATTACACGAGGAACCAAATGAGCATGACAACTGTAAGATAAGTTTATACTTGATATAGTAGCAACACAATTTGGTGTGAGATCATGCAAAACAATACGGTGGACACAAATATTTCCAAAACCGACATTTGCATCACGGAGGATCATTTCCATTAAAGCACCCTCATGTCTTTACATCACAAAGTTACGATACCAAATGCAACAAAAGCAAGGTTTTATAGATAACTTTGAGTTGGTTTTAAAGTCACCTTAAAATTGTCAAGTTTTATATCAACAAAACGGAATAAGCTATTTTTTCGATGAGGCGACACCTAGATTTGAACTGGGGAAAAAGGATTTGCAGTCCCTTGCCTTATCGCTCGGCCATGCCGCCAAAATGATACAAAAAAATAAAAACCCCATGACTAAAAATCGTATGTTTCATCTTGATATTTCTATGATTGAAAAAAGGGGTTTAGTTGTTAATGAAGTTAGCAATTATGATTTGTGTCTTTTACGATATGATCATTTGTATTTTAATGGATTGAAATTGCTGAGTCAAAAGAATATGGTTCTTAGGTTGCCAAATATTGAGGCCGTTAATTTTTGCGAACGTTGTGTTATAGGGAAGCAAAATAGAAAGTCCTTTCATGTAGGGAAGTCTTAAAGGGCTTCTCAATGTCTTGAGTCAGTACATGCTAATTTGTGTGGACCAATGAATACTGAATCTTTAAATGGTAGTCGGTATTTTCTATTATTTACTAATGATCATAGCAGAATGGATTGGGTTTATTTCTTGAAATTTAAATATGAAGCATTCAAAAATTTCAAGAAATTTAAAGCTCTTGCAGAAAAACAAAGTGGTTGTTCCTTAAAGAGGAAGAGAATTCTGTTCTAATGAATTTGCTACTTTTTGTAAGGAGAGTGGTATTCGCAGGGAGCTCACATCATCGTATATGCTAGAACAAAATGGCATTGCTGAACGAAAAAATCGAATCATGGCAAAAATTGTCAGAAGCATGATGAAGGCAAGAGAGATTTCTAATCAATTTTGGGCAAAAGCTGTAGCCACCACAATGTATCTACTTAATTTGTCTACCACAAAAACAATCCTTAATATGACAACTTATTAGGCATGGAGAGGTATAAAGCCCCGGATAAGCCACTTAAAAGTTGTTGGTTGTATAGCATATGCTTAAGCAAAGTCATCTTGCCAAAAACTTGATGAAAAATGTGAAAAATGTATCTTTGTTAGCTACAGCCAGCAATCCAAAGCTTATAGGCTGTATAATCCATCTAGTGGCAAGGTAATTATTAGCGAGAATGTTGTATTTAGTGAAGAAGCTAGTTGGAATTGGAGTGACAAAGAAGATAAAAAATATACCTCTATTCCAATAAATATCGGAGCTGGAAACTTTGAACCAAAATCAAAAGGTTTGGAATCAATTACATCTAGTGGCAGTAGCTCGCATACGCCACATTCATCACCTTCTAGTGCAGATAGAATTACATCATCATTGGCAAGCTCATTCTCTAGCTCCTCGAGTGAAACTCCTCCTTAAAAGGTTCGAGCTTTAACAAATATTTATGAATCATGTAATTATGCTTTGTTTGTTTAAGATCCTGAGTCATATGTGGATGCTAAAAAAAAGCAAGTTTGGAAAAATGCAATGGTTGAAGAGATAAATTGTATCAAGATGAATGATACGTGGAGTTATCTGATCTTCCTAAAGGTGAGAAGGCAATTGGGCGCAAATGAGTGTTTTGAACTAAATATAAAGCTGATACTAGCAGGTATAAGCATAAAAGCCAGGGTTCTGGAAACCGGACCGGACCGGCCGGTCCGGCCCGGTAACCGGCGAACTGGCCGGTTGGCCGGTCCGGTTTCCTTTTTAAAAAAATTTCTTTTTTTTTTTTACTTTTTCCTTTAGAATTTCATACTATAAGTCTAAAATTTTCAATTTCTCACCGGTTTGGTCCCGGTTTAGCTCCGGTTTGGTCCCGGTCTGACCCACTGACCCTTAACCCAGTACCCCGACCGGTTCACTACCCGGTCCGGGTTTTAATACCTTGATAAAAGCACAATTAATAACTAAAGGCTATGGTCAACAACGAGCTACAGATATAATAACTAAGTCACTCTTGATTGGCAAAGCTGAAGATTTCATAATGCAGATGAGAGTGTGTAGCTTTGAAGTAAGGGGGTGTTGAATAATATATATTATATATATACTTCATGCGCTGTGGTTTTATAGATTATTTATTTTATTAGCTATCATTTAAGTATTATTTTATTAGTTGCTTGATTTAGATACATTTTTCCTTTTAGATAGGTTCTTATTAGGTTCATATTCCCATATCTCCATCCATTTGTTGCCTATTGACATGGGAGGCCAACTGTGGGGTGTTTTGGGGGGGGGGGGTGGGGTATAGAGGGTGAAGAGCGGAGTGAGAGGAATTCATTCAAAAAGTATTTTATGAAATGTAAAAAAATTAATTTCTAAAAATCATTAGTAGTGAAATCGAGAGGAGTGTGATATGACAAGATTTAAAAATATTTTAAAACTACCATTTCATTATTTCTTTATTTTTAGTATATTTATTTTAAAAATATTTTATTTTATATTTTAATATTTTGAAATATTTTGTAATTGGTAACCATATATAGGATATCTCTCTTTATTTTTGTTGAGCATATTTTATTTTTTATCTTTATTCTAATTGTTTTGATATTCATGATAAGAGGAGGGAGTGACTCTCAAAATAAGATATTTTATTTTATAATTTTATATTTCAAAATATTTTGTAATCTGTAACTAACTAACCATCTCCTACATAACTATTTTTATTTTTTGTGCATAATTTATTTTGCATATTTATTTTAGTTGTTACTATATTTATGATAGGAGGAGTATTCTCAACATCCCTTCTTATTTATAATCAATAGATAGATATGCTTGATGAAAAGCTTGACAAATTTTAAATTAAAGGAACATTACCTGAAGACGCGACCAGGCATGGAAAGCAAAAGATTTATAAAAGAGGTTGAGGGATGATTGGATGCTTGGAGCAATGCAGCCAAAAAGAGAAGGGGGAAAAAGAATGTATAACAGCTGAGAAAAGATATTTATAATTTTCACTAAAGCAAAAATTACCTTTTTATAAAAAGTAAAAAATCATAAAAGTCAATTTTAAAAATAAAACATTTGACACGGTTGTTGATTTTTTTTTCGTTGTAATGTTTTTAAGGGCATCAAATCACACTTGCAAACCTAGTATTTATCTGCTCTGTGTCAATGCTTCTTGAATGTCATGAAATTTTATTTTCTACTATTAAATAATTCAAAGGGAGAAGTATATTAGTTACTAACTAGTCACTTATAATAAGAGAATTTGTTTAATATGCAATCATGCACCCAAACGAATGTCTCCATTAACCCCTCTTTTCACTTAATTTTCCACCATTGTATTATCTTTAAATGGTTGGGATTGATTTTGTAAAATTATTATTATCATCTAATATTTAATATTATAATAATATCTTTAATATATTATGAAATATCGATTATTAAAAGCCAATCCTATCAAGTGGAGAGAGTTTTGGGGCTCAAATGGTGATAGGAACAAAATTCATTTAAAGAACAAGGATTTTCTCTTTCGGCCTACTGCAGACGGAGGTTTGGGCTTGAGATCAGTAACGCAAGTAAATATTGCCCTTTTAGCCAAACAGGTTTGGAGGATCTCTTCTTCACAACCTGGCTCTTTAATTGCTGAGACTCTGAAATCCAAGTATATTGATTTAAACAGTGCATCATTGATTAAACTGCCTTATAATTTTTCTTGGATATGGAAAGGAATCCACATTTGTGCTAGTCTCATTTCTAATCATTTGAAGTGGAGAGTCAGATCTGGTTCACAAATAAATTTAAATCACCCTGTGTGGTAGCCCATGCAATCTGGGTCTTAAACTGTTGAATCTATTCATACAATTCAAGATCTATTACTATATCTTCCTTCTACCTGATGCTCAGTTAGATGAAATGCCCTTTTAGTTCGCTCTATTTATTCATATGATATTGCCAATACTATCTTTCAGATCCCTCTTCCTTTTTCTAACATCCAAGATAAATTAGTTTGGAGTTTAAACCCATCATGTGATTACTTAGTAAGTAAAGGATATCAATCTCTTGTTGCTCATTCTGCCCCAACTGTTAATGATGCATTCTGGAAATTCTTATGGTATCTTTCCCTTCCAATGAAGGATTTGTTGCTTGTGAGGAAATTATTCAATGAGGCACTACCGGTTGTGGAAACTTTGATCAAACATCATATTGATGCTAGTAGTAGCTACCCTTGGTTGCTCAACTTTAGGAACCTTGGACCATCTATTTGTTAATTGTCCATTTGTGAAAGTTGTTCGGTTTGGTGGATTATTTGTTTCTCTCCTAGTTAATAATTTTGAGGATTTCAAAAAATGGCTGAAATCAGTATTAATGAAATTATTTGAGGACGGTTAGAATTTAATGTTGATTAAGGTCTTTAAGCTAATTTCTGTTCTCCGGATGAAGAGGAATTTGGTAATTCACAGAAGTCAAAAGGTTTGTCCTGTTGCAGCTATCAAAGAAATTGAGACTGCTTCCTCATTATGCTCCTTTGCTTTTTCTTCAGAATTTTCTCAGGTTACTGCTGCTTCAAGATCAATAGATGAGATCGATATCAATGGTTGGACTATTTTTATGAAAAAATATGGTAAACGTTCTGCCAAAGTGTGCCAATCTTGGATATGTTTTCAAGGGCAATCTTTACAATCGATTTTATGGAAAAAATCAAATGGACAAATATTTTTTGCTTTGAATTGCTTCAGAGCATCTCTTCACTGGATACTTCATTCTAGCTTCTTCCATACACTTGACAGGCACCTTAATATGATCTCTATTAAGAAACAGGTTCTACCAAATGATGGTTTCAAGGAAAACTCAGCAAACAATTTATACACTGACATATCTTTGCTCCTAACCTCCTTTTCTTTAAAGCATTTCTCCAGGGTAGATTACATTCTTCGCAATGTTTTTAACTCACTATAATCATGTCCTATTATGATTGTAGATTCATGATGTATAATCTTTTTATTTAATGGATTTGATCATTTTCCAAAAAAAAATGTGGAGAGAGAAATTAATAAAAACACTTGCAAGACCTAAATTCAGCGAATTTTAAAAAAACATATAATACTCGAGTGTCTGGATTTTGGATCCCCCTGTTTATCTTTAATTAGCAAGTTTTAATTTATGTTTGGCAAAATACAAAACCGTGGTTTCAGAAGTTTTTTTACATAAGTTGGGATAAAATTCTTCTCACATACCTACCTTATAAATCGTAAAAACTATTCTAAAAAACTAATCTAAACATTGATTTAGAATATACTTGTTGGTTATTCACTGATGTATTTTTTTTTTTGATAGTACATGAAAAAACTACAAAAACACCTCAGAAGCTATCCTCCTGAGTCAACATAAGAGCTTGAGCTATAATGATCAGTAAATAATAAATTCGTAATTACAAACGGGGGCGATTCAGTGATATGGAGATCTATCGGCATATTCCAAGCTTCTTTTGCCATAGCGTCTGCAACTGTATTGGCATCTCGATTACAATGTAACATTTCAACTTCCCAGTCACGATCCATTAACGCTCGAATCTCCATAATAAGATGAAAATCTGGATGTTCTTGAGACACCGTTGATTGGATAAGTTCCATAACTTCACTACAATCACTTTCAACCAAGATTTGTCTGTATCCTCTATCCCAGGAAATTTTAAGACCCCACAATACACCCCAAGCTTCTGCAGAAACCACCGTCCCTTGGCCAATTCGGTACATGAACCCCAGCAAAAACTCACCATTTTGATCTCGTAGTACACCACCACAAGTGCACATCCCTAAGTTGTCACTCCTGGATCCATCAGTATTAATCTTCACCCACCCAGGCGGAGGTGTTTTCCAAAGTGTACAACTCTTTTTCTCAATATGGTTTTTACACAGGCTTGTATTACCCCATGTTAAGCATGCACGAGCACGGGCTAAAATGGCATTTGTACTCCAAGTATTGTTATTAAAACATCGATCATTACGAGCCAACCAGATATATCTGCATAAGACGGTAAACCAAAGACGAAATTCAAAACCCTGAATAACCTCCTTTCTCTCCATACACCAAGCAAGCCAGTTATTTCTATCCAATATGCCAAAAAATAGATCCCGCCAACCCGGCGATAAGAAACTATTCCAGAATTCAGAAATGGTCGGACAATCCCGTAGCACGTGGAGTATTGACTCACGTGCATTATGGCATACTTCACAATTACCCGTCGGATGACTACCACGATGGAACCGTTCCATGTTCGTCATTAAACGTCCATGAAAGCACAGCCACAAAAAAGTACGATACCTTTGAGGAACCTTCATTTTCCAAACACATTTCCATCGGTATTTAGTGTGAGCCCGAGGGATACCCACCATGAATTTGTAAGCAGAACTAATGGAGAAATTTCCATCAGAAGACCATCTCCATGCTGGGAAGTCCTCCCCATTTAGCTGACGGATATTAACCCTTCTGATAGCAGTACATACATATCCTGGGAGTAGGTGATCAAACTTACTCATATCCCATTGACCGGAGGGAGTGATGCAGTCAGCTACTCTCCATACAGAAGCATCTCTAGGCAATTCTCGAGTTACTAAATTCTGAAGCTTATCCAAATGTGGCACCCATACATCGTTCCAGAAAGAAATATTCTCTCCATTTGCAACTCTCCATGTAATACTATCATTGACCTTCTCCCAATTGTTACGAATACCCCTCCACGTGCTTGACTCCGACCGACGCTTTTCAATTTTAGGAATAATATCATTGCCGGCTTTATACTTTTCACGTAAAAACCTGACCCAGAGCGAGTCTTAACTAATAATCATATTCCATCCAAGCTTCATCATGAATGCCTAGTTCTGGTGACGAGCTTTTCTGAGACCAAGGCCTCCATTTTCTTTACGTGCACACACCAAGTCCCAGGAGACTAGATGGGGTTTTCTACAAACAGAGCTACTACCCCAGAGGAAATTACGACATCTTTTGTCAATTTCATCACAAGTTCCCAAAGGTAGAGGCACTGTTTGCATAGCATAAGATGGCATAGCTGATATTACAGAGGACACTAGAGTATGCCTAGCCGCCATCGATAGCATGTTGGACTTCCAATTCGCCAGACGAGCATCCATCTTATTCAGGAGAAAATTATACGTTGCCTTTGAGCTTCGTTCATGTAATATAGGCATTCCCAGATATTTTCCCAAATTCGACGTCGGAGTAAAATTCAAAAACTCACTGATTTCTTTGCACCTGATATGATTCACGTTTCTAGAGAAGTAAATACGTGACTTTCCAGGATTCACTTTCTGGCCCGAAATGTCGCAGAAGTCATCCAGGACGGCCTTCACAACGCCTGCGTGATCAAGATCTGCTTCTGCAAACAAAATGAGATCATCAGCGAAAAAAATATGAGAGACAGGAGTACCTCTTTTGGAGAGCCTAAAAGGTTTCCTGTCACCCTCATCTACCGCTGTTTGGATGAGATGCCCCAACCTTTCCATCATGATAACAAAAAGATACGGTGATATTGGGTCACCCTGTCGAACTCCACGGGAAGGGCAAAACGTATTAGTAACTTTTCCGTTCCACTTGATTTGCATTTGAGACGTTGAGATACAAGCTTGAATAACTCTAAGAAGATAATCAGGGATCTTGAGCTCTCTTAAGCAGTCGGAAATAAAACTCCATCTGACCCGGTCATAAGCTTTTTCCAAATCGATCTTAATGGCCATAAAACCCTTTTTCTTCTTTAAAGACTTCATAGAGTGAATGATCTCCTGAACCAGGATAATATTATCCGAGCTCTGGCGCCCTTTCACAAAGCTGCACTGATTCGGGGCTATCACTAAAGGCATGACTGCCTTAAGTCTATTTGATATAGCCTTCGTAACTATTTTGTACACAACATTACAAAGACTTATGGGACGGAAATCTTTAATTGTCTCAGGATGTTCCACTTTCGGTATGAGTACAATTTGAGTGGCATTGATTTGTCGTATCCACATTGGATCATTAAAGACTTTATTAACTAAGTCAATCACAGCCGGTCCCACCGTTTCCCATTGGCTCTGATAAAATAACGGGTTGAACCCATCTGGTCCTGGTGCTTTCAGAGGCCCCATATCAAACAAAGCTCGTCTAATCTCGTGATCTTCAATCGATCTCCCCAGAGTACGCATATTAACGTCATCAATATCAGGATAAGTGCACCCAAAAACCAAAGATCCACTATATATCTGGGTCTCCGTATATAAGTTTTCAAAGAACTGGCTTCCCAAATTCATAATTTCAGCCTCATCATATGTCCACTCCCCAGTGTCAAGCTTTAAAGCCTCTATTTTATTCCTTCTACGTCTGCTGTTAGCCACTGAATGGAAATATTTGGTATTACGATCCCCATCCACATACCAGTTAACTCGAGAGTATTGCAGCCACATAACTTTTTCCTGTATCAAGAGTTTCTCCAGCTCGCCCCAGAGTTCCCCTTGTAACTTTTCAAGAGATTCGGAGATACCAACCGAAGCAATCTTTGCATTAATCCCATCTAATCGTCGATATAAACTTTCTTTTATGTAGAAAATGTTACCGAAAACTTTCTTATTCCATAACTTCAGATCCTCCGTGAACTGATCAATGGAACTGCGCCAGTCGTCCCCCACCTCCCAGTGACGCTGCACAAAATTCTTGAAATCTTCATGCATAACCCAAGGAGCAAAAAATCTAAAAGGCCTTCGATTCCTTGCAGTAAGAACATGAGATTCAGTATCAAGAAGCACTGGACAATGATCGGACTTATATTTAGGAAAGTGAGTCACAGTTGCATTCGGATTCTCTGTAAACCAACAATTATTCACCAAGGCCCTATCAATTCTGCTTTGGGTAATTGAATTACCCCAAGTAAATCGAGGACCACTAAAACCAATATCAAGTAACTCGCTACCCAATAACCAATTTCGGAATGACCTATCAATACCAGTATTCTCCCTATGTTTCTTACTCCAGCGCTCCTCAGGACATGAAACAGCATTGAAATCTCCAATCAACACCCAGCCTCCAACAATCGATTGTTGAATACCCTCAAGAATGGGCCAAAGCTGGCGTCTAATAACCATATTTGGATTCCCATAGACCACAGTAAGAGACCACTCAGCACTAGTTCCTTTGTTAACTATACCATGAACAAAATGATCACCACAACAAGTTACCGAAAAATGATACGTAGAATCCCAGAATAACCATATACCTCCACTAAATCCTCAAGCTTCAACAATGTGCATATTCGTCCAACCCAATTTCCTTGCAATGAGCTTGGCTTTTATCCCTTGTTGTCTAGGCTCTAACAAAGCAAAGAAATTAACACCATGTCTGACAACAACATCACTCAATAATCTGTTAAAAGAGGCACCACCGGCACCTCGGGTATTCCAAGACATAATAATCATAAAAAATTGATAAATATGAATAAGAGCACAACCAAACCAGACATTATTGAGACTTATGTCCTTCCTGCACCTCGTCAACACCATTCATCACCACATCAGCAACAGTCCCAGGTGGATTAGTTGGAATTGCAAAATTCTCCCCTCGTTTTGCACCTGGGTCAAGAGGATCTGTGGCTTCTAGACGGATAGTAGTGGAATTAGGGTCTATTTGAATAAATTTTTTTTTAATTCGTAACCCATCCTCCCCACTTGAATTATACGACGATTCTGCTTTATGAGTTAACTTGTGAGAGTTCAACAAATGAGATTCCATTTGAGTTCTTGTTTGCTGCATTTTTGAGCCCATACTCAAGGTTCCGTGGGAAGCTCCCTCCTCAATCCCTTTCTTCTTAGCTGTCTGTGTTGCACGTGTTTTATTCAACGTCTTCAAATGGCCAACACTATCCGCATTCTCACAAATTTTCTCCTTTTTTCCAACATTCAGATTATCCGATCCCTTATTCCCCTTACTCCCTTTACTTATTTCAAATAGCTGACCAGAGTTCCCTTTTGAATCACGCGATCTTTCTCCTAGCTTTGAACTGACACGAATCTTGCCTTGATTTGCACTATCATTATAACCTCCATCATTTATTCCCATATCTTCAACATGAAGAGCCTCAAAACGTGATCCTCCTCCCGTATTTCGAGAACGTAAATCATTCCTAGGCTCACGTCCATGATTACCATTCCCTGTGTTCGAGATCCATTGTCCCCTTCTACGACTCGGTGCGACCATCCACTCCCCATACACCCTGGCTGCAGTCTCAGAGCATGTAGACTCTTGTGTTATATCTGTGGAAGCCGACGGGTTCGACATGCATGGCGACTTTAACGTGCTCATAGCTTGATTATTAGGGCAATGCGCCGTGTCGTGGCCATACCGTCCACATGAGAAGCAAATCAAATGCAAACCCTCATAAACAATCTTCTTCTCTTTCCCATTAATCATCAATGACGGAAGTAAAGGCGCACTCAGATCGACTTCAACACATATACGGGCAAAACGACCTTTGGTTTTTTGAAGGGTGTTTGTATCCACTTTTAGAACCCTTCCAATTTGGTTACCCACGACATATAAAATACCCTTATCATAGAAATCAACTGGAAAATTAGGAATTCTCACCCATGCTGCAATTCTGGAAACTTCACCAGATTCAGGATCAAACTCAGACTTCCATGGTTGCACTGTTAGGTAATGATCCATATATAACCAAGGACCTCCTGTTAAAGCAAAATCATAGTCCTCCTTACTGCTCATACGAACCAGAAAATACCCAGATCCTATCTCAATAGTTTCAACCTGGCCTCTACGTCCCCATAGCTGTTGCAGTTTGCGACCCAGTTGATCCTCACGCACCATCCTGCCAAGGAGTCTAACGAACAACGATGTCGACCATTTCCGTGCTAACTTCTTTCTAAACTCCGGAGACACAATAATGTTTGGTTCATTCTTCGTCATCTCCACCTCAATTCTAGATTTCCATCCGTCCCCTTTCCACCATTCTTCCTCTTCATCTGAACAATCATTCTGTGTCTGATCCTCTACACATGCATCCTTGTATGACCGTTTAGGTACTTCAGGTAAGGTGGTTTCCTGTATAATATTATTGTCACTCATCCAGTCTTCAACCCGTGGAGCTAAGGATTGCTTATTTGTGAACTCTTCATCATCATCAAAAATTTTCTTCCTACTATGCTCCAAGGCCTCCTTCTCCTCCAGCATTGGTTTCAAAACCATTCTCACGGGACTACGATCTCTCTCCCGCTCGTTCATCTCTGGAAACGCCAACGCCAATTCAACCAGATTGTATCATATATTCGAATCACTGGAAAGCAAGCTCAAATCTACTGAGCTCTGGATCAACACTCCCCACAGATCAGCACTGAAACTGGAATCGGCGACGGAAATGGGAGAGCAGCGTTGGTGGCAGATCGGCGTCGGAAAAGGGAGATCAGCTTCGGAAATGGGAAAGCAGCGACGGAAAGGCAAACTTTGCAGCACCTTGACTTCGATCTCGGCGAGAAACACGTCGGAAACGAGAGACCGTTGAGAAGCAAACGGTCAGAAAAACAGAGGAAATCTACAGTACCGACAAGCTCCTTTGACGCTCCCTTGGCTCATTATTGCGTGTCATGTTCTACAGTTCTAGAATTATTGAGTGTTTGGTTATTTTTTCCAAAATAATTATTTGTAAAAATTTGCATATGATATGGAAATTTATATGATACAAGAGCACCATGCGTAAGAGCAAAAAGAAGAGGGGAAAAACCATGACTTCCATATCATATCTTTTAGCTTAGTTTCTTTAGGTTGTCCAGGGAGTCATGGTTTTTCCCCTCTTCTTTTTGCTCTTACGCATGGTGCTCTTGTATCATATAAATTTCCATATCATATGCAAATTTTTACAAATAATTATTTTGGAAAAAATAACCAAACACTCAATAATTTTTCACGATCAATTTTCCAACAAATATAAAATTTGGTATAAGCTAACACTCTATTTTTTTTGGAAGTAAAAATACTATTTTTTTCTGTAATCTTTTTTCTTTCACACAGATTTATTGCACTCAAAAATTATTTTCCCCACAAAATATACTTTAATCAAAATTCATTTTTAAAAATATTTTTCTCAAAAATCTATTTTCCCGGACAAAAACTAAAACAAACATATTTTAATGGAAAGAAGGAGATGAAAGTAAAAATTAAGAATTCAAACACTCTTAATCTATTAAAAATAAATTAGGATTTATTTCTTTTATTTTTCATTAAGAATAAATTTCTTTTGATCACCATTGTCGAATAATTTTTGACAGTTTGTATAATTATATTCTCAGAACAATTTTTCTCCAGCGCTCCAATTTTCATTTCGCCGTCAGTGCTTATTTGTCGTTACTCCAGTGGCTCTTTACGTCTTCGAGTCCGCCCCTCTGGTCTTCTCATTGGTACCTTGCGTAGCTCCTACGAACGACGCCACCAGCTTGCTCTCACACTCCCTCCGTCGACTTCCACCGATCAACCGTCCTTCTCTGATGGTAAGGTTTTCATCACCTTTACAATTATGAAATAAATCATGGCTATGTAAATCCCTAGTTTGATTTTTAAGGAAAAACACGGGGAAGAATAACAGCTAGGTTTTTTTGTGGACTCGGAAGGTATGATTTGGGCAGTCACGGATTATCTTGACTTTTGAGCTAGTGGGATGGTTATCAGGACTTCAGGGCAATGCTTTTGACGCAACATTTGTCTCCACAAGTGTGCTAGGGGCTCCGTCTGATTTAAAATTTTTCCTGCTAAGCTAGGATGGAATCATGAGTGCAGCTGTGCCCTGTTATGACTCCCAAATGTTGTGTAGATTGCATTCTTAGTATATTTCCATCTTCATGTTGTTGCGACATCTAGCCTTTATTTACAGTATACTACGATTTAGGTCCATCGGTATTAATTCTTAGTAGACTTCCATCTTCATGTTGTTGGGGAAATAGTTGAGTAAGTTGGCAAATGTCAACATATGATTTGCGTTTTAACTTTTCATTTGTCATTAAAGAATTAATGTCATGTTTGTAATTTCCCCATGTACTAACTATTTTTTTGTTTTTTGACAACTTATTTAGGCGAATCGCCACACAATTATTTTAATGCAGACCTCTCAGAACAGGGCAACTAGAACATTTATGGATTATGAGTCCATAAGTCAGGCAATGGATGGTATGTCTTACATATGGGTATAACTTACTGAGTGAATCCTATTGTCGTCAACCGTTTTGTTGCTAATAACTCTGCTTTCTTTCCTATTCTCAAGCTAATTTAATATTGTGACATCAAAATAGACATATGTTATGTTCTCTTTGATATGCAAGTTTGTGAATTGAAAAGAAGTCAGGAAGGAATGTCTTGGGAATTTTTCTTGTAGGAGAGTTATAAACTTCTTGTTATTTTGTGAGCATTCAGAAGAAAGCCACTTGTCGTTATAATCAAATTATCAGAATACTCCATGATCCTGTGGATTTGGTTTCTGTTGAAACTATTATTTAGTCGGACAGTAGCATAAATTTCATAACATAGTAAACATCAACATACATCTACAAATAAAAATGGCAATTTAAATGGGAGAAAGGCCTTGTTATGTTAAACTGCGTTATTTTATGGATTATAGTTTCTCTTGTATTAATAATGAGTTGTAAGTGTGATTATTGAAATTTTGCTCCATTGATGTTGGGCTATAAATCTTAACACTTTTCCCCACTGTAATTTGTTAATAAGAAGTGATGTTATATAGAAGAAGAGAAGAACATAATGGCATGCATAAATATTGAACCAAGTAACATTCATAATCTGTGGTGGAGATTATCTTAATCACATTATATTGGTTGGGCATGGAAGCATGTCAAGAAAGATTTCAGTTTTTGAAATGTTAATATAATAATGTGCTTCTCTTTTTATGAGGGAAGTGGGAAAAGTGATTTCTCTGTTTATTGTTTATATCCTTAGGTTCAGACAATGGAGATCCGATTCATGTTTAGCCTACAGGCTATGATATGCTTCTACTGACCACTTCTGCTCCAATATCTTGATTTTTTTCCGATGATTTAGGGTTGTGATTCTTTTAATTTGGATTATGTGGTACTTTGAAAGAAAAGTTGGGTGGTTTCTTGGGCTCATATGCCTAGTTTTTTTAATGCCGCTTATCCAACTACCCTGTTTTCATGATCAGCCTATGTAGCTATGTCTTGAGACTATAGGTGGAAAAGAGCTTAATTAGCCATATCCTATGCTGGATATTTGGGTTGGTATGGATACCTGCAAACAATGGTCACCGTGTTAATTATATAATTCTTCTTTATGAGATATACCAAAAAATGAAAATTTTATTGTCATATTACTACTGGTCATCAAAAGAGATTCTTTCTATTTTCTTTTTCTTTTTTTCCCTTTTATTTTTCTCTACCAAGGTGCTTGGGATTGTCATATGGTTGGTTTTCTCTGTTTCCCTTGCTTGTCCTTATAATGTTTTAGTTTTTAACTGTGTCTTGGTAATGATGAATTCCGGGACTGGGAAGTATAATTGTTAGAAGTCAGAAATCTCTGCACCGCATAGCCTATCATTATTGACACTCACACACCTCCGTTTACACCTCCGTCAATCACTCACCTACCATTGTTTCTGTCTCTCTGTTTTTTCGTTTCCTCTGTACATTTCATTTCCTATATATATTGTACTCTCTTAGCATTACATATCAATGAAATGAATGAGCTCTTAAGCTCATATGGTATCAGAGCCTAGGCATAGAATGACCGGCGATCAGAAACACTGAAGCGACAGAGGAATCACGCGCAGATCGGAAAAACAGAGCAGCGACGATGTGCTTCGATCTCACCCATACCGGCGCGTTGAAGCACACCGCCACTTCAGGAGAGCTCAGACACCGCCGATCGGCGTTATCCCAGAACGCGGGGTCATTCTGAGCAGCGCGTGAAAATCACGCGCCGCCACTGTTCACCGGCGCGTGAACCCCACGCGCCGCCGTCCGGAGACCTGTCAGACCTCATTTCTTCCAGAAATCAATCTGAAGTATTTCCGGTCACCATTGTCTCATGGATTCTTCCAAAAATCCTCCTATCTTTGGTTCTTTTCCTCAAAATTCATCCATAACTAGGGCTATACCAATGGCACTCATGTCAGGTACAAATTCTGAGTCCCAAGACTCATCTTCTTCTCATTCCTCCACTGCTAGCAAAACGGTGATGGCTCCAGAACTCCCCGATAGTCAAATTATGGCTATAAACCACAGGTTTAATGGGAGAAACTACCTCCAATGGTCCCAAACCGTGCTAAGGTATCTTCGTGGAAAGCGAAAAGAGAAGTATATCAATGGAGAAGCATCCCAGCCTGCCTCTGATGACACTAATTTTGATACATGGTTTGCTGAGAACAATCAAGTTATGAGTTGGTTGTGCAACTCCATGACTGATAACATCAGCGAAGGATATCTCCTTGCAACTACTGCAAAAGAAATTTGGGATGCAGCCAGAAGAACCTATTCCTCTCTTGATAATACTGCAGCTTTGATCCATTTGAAGCGCCAACTTCGCGATCTAAGACAAGGTACTCTATCTGTCACCGATTACTATAATGCATTGATCAAACTCTGGCAACAACAAGACTTGTTTGAAGTACATCCATGGAAAAATGTGGAAGATGCTCAATTATACAAGAAAATAGTCGAAGAAGGACGAGTCTATGATTTTCTCCTTGGACTAAATGACTCATTTGAGGAGATACGGGGCAGAATAATGGGCCTAAAGCCGTTACCACATCTCTTTGATGTTGTCAACCATGTGCAGTTCGAAGAAAGCAGAAAGCTCTTGAATCAAGGTAACTTAGGCCCAATTGAAAGGTCAGCCCTGGCAGCAAACCAAGATAGTCCGAGCTCAATTGAAAGGACAACCGCGGCGGCAAAACGACCACAAGACGAACGAAGAAACAAATGGTGTAGTTACTGCAGGAAGAAGGGCCACATAAAAGAAGAATGCTGGAAGCTTCATGGAAAACCAGGAAGTAACAGACAAAGCCATATCTCTACTACTGAGTCAGAAGCTGAGGATAATCATTCTCTGACTAAAGAGGAACTACAGATATTCCGCAGGATGCTAGACAGACAAAATAAGTCTAACTCTACGCCAGGCATCAACCTTGTACAATCAGGTAACTCTATTATAGCTCTAAATACTGTACGAGCTAGTGAGAATGCTTGGATTATTGATTCAGGAGCAACTGATCACATGACTGGTAATCGCACACTGTTTTCAACTCTTGAATTAATGCATGAGAATCTTAAAGTCAAAGTTGCTAACGGCCTATACACTACAGTTGAAGGGATTGGCACAGTCATTCTTTCTAATTCCCTGAAAATTCACAATGTCCTATATGTACCTGCACTCACTGTCAATCTTATATCTGTGAGTAAATTAACTAAGGAACGACTGTGCCGAGTCATGTTTGATAACGATGTGTGCATTTTTCAGGATTTAAAATCGAGGAAGAGGATTGGAATTTCTAGAGAATGGGATGGATTGTTCTACCTGGAAGAGTCAAGCTTGAGATCTGGAGATGCAAAGAAGGCAAGAAGAGCACTGGTTAGCTCTCATTCACAAAATTATGATGTAAACTTATGGCACTGTCGTTCGGGCCACCCTAATATTGATTATATGAAGCATTTGTTTCCAAACTTATTCAATAAAAATTCTGTTCCTTTTCATTGTGAAACTTGCCAAATTGCAAAACAGACCAGATCTTCTTATCCCAAACAACCATACAAACCTTCCTCGCCATTTACACTAATCCATAGTGACATTTGGGGCCCTGCACGAATCAAAACCCTCACTAATGCTAGATGGTTCGTTACTTTCATAGATGATCACACTAGAACCACATGGGTTTATTTAATGAAAGACAAATCTGAAGTAGCCAAGATCTTTCAAAACTTCTATACCTTCGTACGTACCCAATTTAATGTGTCCATTAAGGTATTACGAAGTGACAATGCCAAGGAATATATGAGCAACGTGTTTAGCGAGTTTCTTGACCAACAAGGAATTCATCACCAAACCTCCTGCCCATACACTCCTCAACAAAATGGAGTAGCCGAGCGAAAGAACCGTCACTTGTTGGAAGTAACCCGAACCTTACTAATGGAACGAAATGTTCCTAACATTTTTTGGGGTGATGCTGTACTCACTGCAGCTTATCTCATTAATCGCTTGCCTTCCAAAGTTCTCAAATATGACACCCCTATCCAACAACTACAAGAACACTTTCCAACTTGCTCTATCATCAACTCATTGCCTCCTAAGGTATTTGGTTGTGTTGTCTTTGTCCACAAAAATGATGGCAACAAGCTTGGTACTCGAGCTGTCAAAAGTATATTTCTTGGCTACTCCCCTACTCAAAAAGGGTATAAATGCTATTGTCCTACTTCCAAGAAGCTTATTATCTCCAGGGATACAATCTTCTTAGAAGAAGAAGCATATTATCCAAAATTACCCATTCAGGGGGAGTATACTGGAAATGAATGGCTAATCTTGGATACAGAACAACCATCACCATCACAACCTAATCTCATACCTGTTATTGACCCCTTACCTCTCACAAACCAACCTAGTCCTACCCGTAATTCTGAAACTGAACAAAGTTCGTCTCAACCTCCATCATTGAATGAACTGGAAACAAATGTTGAAATCAATTCAGGGATGGATGCAGAATCTGGACAAGAGGAAGAATCCAGACTACAAGATGAATCAAACACTGGTAGAACTATCTCTCCTATTCGAAGGAATGACCATGACTCTAATCCGGTATTAAATCCTGAAGAACTGGGTTGGCCTATTGCATTAAGAAAAGGGGTAAGATCGTGTACTCAACATCCAATTCAACGTTTTGTTTCATACGGTAACCTTTCTGCAAAAATGCAAAGCTTTGTTGCAAACAGTGCACAGATGAAAATTCCAGACACATTTCAACAAGCTATGACTGATCAGAATTGGAAACAAGCTGCAGAAGAAGAATTAAGAGCACTTGAGGAAAATAAAACGTGGGAGATTACAGATCTTCCTAAAGGAAAGAAACCAGTAGGATGCAGGTGGATATTTACTCCTAAGTTCAATCCTAACGGCACAATCAACAAATACAAGGCTAGACTTGTTGCCAAAGGATATACCCAGACATATGGAATTGATTATCAGGAGACATTTGCTCCAGTAGCAAAACTTAACACCATCCAAGTACTACTATCGATCGCAGCTAACTTGGATTGGTCATTGCATCAACTGGATGTGAAAAATGCATTCCTGAATGGCAACTTAGAGGAAGAAGTGTATATGGAAATTCCAGATGGAATTTCAGCTCCTGACAACTTTGTGTGTAAACTCAACAAATCATTGTACGGGCTCAAACAATCACCTAGGGCGTGGTTTGGCAGGTTTACCAAAACTATGAAACGACTTGGGTACACTCAGGGACAAGCAGATGACACTTTGTTCATTAAATGGAATAATGACAAAGTCACTATCTTGATTGTCTATGTGGATGACATAGTCATTACAGGAAACGACGAGGGATCCATTTCTCGACTAAAACAAGATTTGTCAACTGAGTTCCAGGTGAAAGATCTTGGACAAATGAGGTATTTTCTGGGCATGGAAGTGGCAAGAACTCAAAAGGGTATCAATGTATCTCAGCGGAAGTATACCCTAGATTTGTTGCATGAAACAGGAATGTTAGGAGCAGAACCTGTAGGAACACCAATGGAAGAAGGGTGTCATCTCAGAATCAAACCAAATGGTGTCCCAGTCAATCCAGAACGATATAGAAGACTAGTTGGGAAACTCATATACTTGACCCACACGCGTCCAGATATTAGTCATGCAGTTGGAATAGCAAGTCAATTCATGCATCAACCACAGGAAGAACACATGGCAGCTTTATATAGAATCCTAAGCTATTTAAAGCTTAATCCTGGAAGAGGGATCTTCTTCAAGAAAGGCACTATCAGAGATATTGAAATCTACACTGATGCAGATCATGCCAGAGACAGGGAAACTAGAAGGTCAGTCTCAGGATATTGCTCATATGTGTGGGGAAATCTGGTTACATGGCGAAGCAAGAAACAGACAGTGGTGTCAACAAGCAGTGCAGAAGCAGAACTGAGAGCTGTTAACAATGGAGTACGTGAAGGACTTTGGATTATCAGATTACTAAAGGAATTAGGAATTCCACATGAGGGACCAATGCAAGTGTGGTGTGACAACAAAGCCAGTATTGAAATGGTAAAGAACCCAGTCTATCATGATAGGACAAAACATGTTGAGATAGACAGACATTTCATTAAAGAAAAAATTGAAGCAGGTATCATAAGATTGTCCCACATACGATCTGATGAACAAATTGCAGATATTATGACAAAACCACTAAGCAGAGCCAAGTTTGAAGGATTTAGGTGCAAGCTGGGAATGATCGATATATATTCTCCAGCTTGAGGGGGAGTGTTAGAAGTCAGAAATCTCTGCACCGCATAGCCTATCATTATTGACACTCACACACCTCCGTTTACACCTCCGTCAATCACTCACCTACCATTGTTTCTGTCTCTCTGTTTTTTCGTTTCCTCTGTACATTTCATTTCCTATATATATTGTACTCTCTTAGCATTACATATCAATGAAATGAATGAGCTCTTAAGCTCATAATAATTAATTCAGTGTTCATTTGGCAGTGAGGAATAAAATTATCTTATAATTGTGGTTTAATAATTTAGAAGTTCAGACCCTTCTTAAGAGTTGTGTTGGGTCTGAACTTGATCTTCACTTATTCCCTTGCAGAGAAATTAGCCTTTCAGTTGTGTTTCAATAATGTGCCATGTAACACGTGTCAAGTATTTGAAGGACTAAGTTCTTGATAGGATGGTCTGTAAATAAATAATTGTTTTATACTTTTATTTGTCCTTTAGTGAACATAACAGGAGTTGCGCACTTAACTCTTGATGTCCAAATTTGGTTTCCCAATAATAATGAACTGCTGGCGCCGTTGGTTCCTTGCTGCTTAGTTATCTATGCTAATTTACGAAGACACATTCCATTACACCAAACCTTTTTATGGATTAAAAACACTTTCTATATCTCAGTATAGATAATTAGACCTTTGTGCATTCCTCGAAATGTCTCTTTTATGTTTTTCATTTGAAGGTTACGTCCTGTTGTAGAACGGCAATGTAAAGGGGGAAGATGAATGAGAAAGAGGGAGAGAAAAAACAATTGAGGCATGCAACTGATCTCCAAGTCAGATTCTGACAACTTAACATTACTCTTGGGCTATTTACAGTCAGCCAAAAATATAAAAAAGAGAGAGTACAGTAGTTAGGAAATTCAGAATATACAAATAGAAGTCAGACATTATAATTGAAATCTCTAAACTAAAATTCCCTGCTTCATACACCTAAAATACGTTTTCCATGATCTCCAGTCACATCGTTTTTCAATTTTCATTGAATTGGTATTCATTGTGAAACACAAATGCGCATCCATGTAAAGAGTGAGTGTTCAATTCAGAATTGGCATTTGACTTTATATATGCATTCTATTTATGATGAAATATATGTAACTGCTGTGACCCTGAGAGTCTTCCAATTTTAAAGCTAATGAATATCCTTGTACTTAATCAGGTATCTGCGCTTTATATGAAAGGAAGCTTAAGGAGTTAAATCCGGCCATCAGAAATCTCTCATATGATATTACTGATCTCTACAACTTCATAGATGGTCTTACAGACATGAGTGCTCTAGTGTATTGCTCTCTCTCTCTCTCTCTCTCTCTATATATATATATATATATATGTATATCTATTCCCCCCTCCCTCCCTCCCTCCCTCCCTCCCTCCTCCCCCACATCACACATTTCATTTACATGGTATTAATGTGGAAATATATTGAGAATCCGCTGTTGGAAAAAACATAAATATCAGAGCCCTTTACACCTTAAGAACATTATGGATAGCGAAATTGCTGTATTACATGCTGGCCCCACTACCTTTGGTCTACTTGCGTGGGAAAAATGACAAATGAAATAGCCTAATGTTATAACTCAAGCTGCGCCTATTCAATCTTTAATGTTTTGTATAGATCGATTTCTTCATGTGTTGTCTTGGCAATGACTGATGTTACTGTTTGGCTCCTCCGTGCAGCTATGATCACTCAGTCCAGGCATACCTGCCGTATGACCGACAGTGGATTAAGCAAAAGACCTTTCAACATTTGAAGAAGTTGGCACATTGATTGATGTATGCAGTACCTTAGACCTCTAATTGGTGGCAATCTTAAATGTAAAGAGAACTATGAAGTGTCAATGTGGGCTATAGATGTGTGATGGAAGCGGTGCGTCGTACAAAAGCTTGGCCATGTTTGAATTCTAGAGTATGTGTTGTTAAAAAAGTGCAATGCTGAATCTGAGTTTAATCATCGACTGACGCAATTATGTTGCATAGGATCTTCCAGGTCTTTATATGCCATTCACCTACGGTGTGATTTGGTTGGCCAGACAGCAAGTTTATGTGGCAACCATTCCATGGGCAATGGGCATTGCTGGTGGCTATTTTTTAGGGTGATAACAACTAATAGCATGTGGTGATGCATTGCGGTTTAAGTAGCTAAATTCTGTCTGCTAAGTAAATGCTTTTCGATGTTTAAATTATATCATTAGACTAAATACACAAACAGATTACGTACCATTAACGAAAGTAACATTTTATTGTTTAAAGAACGGGGATACATTTTAAAGGATAGAGTGAAAATTCATGTAATCTTAACAATGTTGACAGGAATTAGTCAAAATAATAATAATGACTTTGTCCAACTTGGTAATGACAGAGCCTGTATGATTTCAACTGTCAATGCATAATTTTAGAGTGTGTTTGAAACAGTGATTGAAAAAATAGAGTTTCTCAATTTAGTTTTTGGTAATTTTATTTTTAGTAAAAGCCTGATTGTGTAATATGATTTATGTTTGGAACAGCGATTGTATAAATGAATTTTGTAAAAGTAAAACTTGTTTGGATTGACTTAAGTATAAATGATTTTTGTGATAATAGTAAGAGAGAGTTGGTGGAAAAATATTTTAAAGGGTTAAAAGCATTAAAATATATTTTAAAATAATTTTTGGAATTGAAAAAGTACATTAAGGATAAATTTGCAATTAGTCTGATAATACACTGGATATAGTTGAAAAAATATTTAAGGGTTAAAAACATCAAAAAATTGTTTAAATTAATTTTTGTAGCCGAAAAAGTACGTTAAGGGTAAAATTGCAATCAGTCTGATAGCACACTGGACACAACTGAAAAAAATATTTTAATCATTCACACTTTCCCCAAACACTAAATCAGGAAAAACTGAGAAATAGAGCTTATGGAAAAAGCTATTAAAATTGGAAAAAACTCAATTGATCACTTGCATCACCAAACACTCACTTTTTTCCCCTCAAATTGCTAATTGGGTTTTACTCATCAATTGAGCATTTGGGGCTCAAAACAAAACAAACCCACCCCACACCCCCCCCCCCCAACACACACACACACACACACAAACACTCACTTTCCCCCCTCAAGTTGCCAATTAGCTTTTTCTCGTCAATTGAGCATTTGGGGCTCAAAACAAAAAAACACCCCCCCCCCCCCCCCACACACACACACACTCTTAGTAGGGTAAAAAAATATGACAATAAGAGATGTCTTCATTGGGTGAAAGAAACAATCTTTATGCCCATATTTTACACCCCTCCCCTTGACTTTGTTGGAGGCTATGTGCTGCGTGGTCTCCATAATCTAATTATTTGGTGCTGATAAAATAGATAGCCATCTCAATTCTCAACAAGCAAATCACACGCAGAGAATAGCCGAAAAGGAATCTCTCCACTTTTTTTATTGTTTATTTCCCTTCACTTCTTTATCTTCACCGTTAAATCAATTCTGAATGGTTGAAATTTAACATCCTATAAAAATATTATAATATCCAATAATAATAAATGTATATAAATAAATTTAAATAATTAAATTTTGATCTAAATGCTTCATATCTTTATACATTTATTAAAATATTCTATATACTTCTTTACCATTTTATAAGATATTAAATCTCAATCATTTAGAGTTGATAGAGAGGGTGGACGAAAAGGTAGGTAAAGAGGCTCATTTCCCAACCACCATCAGTCCTTCCTAGTGCCGATTTTAGGAAAAGCACCGGAAAAGGAGGGTTTGAATAAACTGAGGCATTGCTATCTCATTCTTCATTTACGTGCGATGGATGAGTAAAACATCAGGAAATGCTTCATCAATAATCATTAGCTTCAATCCCAATAGAAAAGCTCGACTTATTTCAAAATCTTCAGAAGATAAAAAGCTTTAAATTACTGAGCCTCGTGCTGAAATGTACAAAATCATTGTTCCCTGTGGTTTGTTTCTATGACTACACCAAAGTAAGTAAAGTAACCTCAAAAAGGAAAAGTTCACTCTAGTAAAGAACCTTCGAAAAATTGATTGAACTTGTACAAGCATGGTAGGCAACTATTGAGAACGAAGCTTTCTCATCAACCACTTCTTTCGGAGAGAAATGTCCAAAGCTAAAAAGGTCTTCGCCTTTCTCTCATCTTCCAATAGATCACAAGCATCCATTACCAACTCCTCATCCATGTCTGGCATAGCTTGGAGCGCACTTATAGCATTTTGAAAAGATCTATCATCGTTTTTCTCTTCCTTATTCATGAGTTTTTTGACCGCATTCGCCATATCAGATAAAGCTTTTCGTATTCTCTGCTCATTTTTTTGGTTTTTTGGCCGCGAGGTCTGGAGCAGCCAGATGGCATTTCGCCTCGCCTTTTTTTACTACAATCTTTTATTTCCGTGTTGCCAGTCACAACAACGTCAACCAACTTTTTAGACGTTTTGCCCGTATTAAATTTCATCAACACGTTTCTATCTGGGCTTGATGTCTCTGAAATTCCAGTCGCGACTTCATGTCCAGATGATCCATCCATTCTTATTTTCCCAGGACTTTCTACATCCGGGCCTGACATTGAAGCATTGGCAGTTATAACTACATATCCAGATTTTCCATCCATATCAATATCCTCTGGTCCTTCAATATCTCGGCCTGATATTTCAGTGTTGCCAGTCACAGCCAAACCATCCAGATCCAACTCGCTTGGTCTTTGGTTATCTTGCTCTACTATTTCAGTGTTTCCCATCACAACAGAATTTCCAGAAGCTCTATTTACATGCCTTCCTCTTGGCTTCTCTGCATCCTGACCTGATATTTCACTGTTGTCAGTCAGAATCAAATTTCCACACGTTCCATCCATATCTATTTCAATAGTAATATTGTCTGCTTCCATCAACTGCATCTCACCCTGAGTACTGACTCTTGCATCTGATACTTTATTTCCAAAAATTTTGCACAAGTCAGCATATAAATCCAAAAACCGGTTTCTATATGAGATGGCATCCGGGTGGTCCTACAAACATCAAACATTTAACAGATTGGAGTTAAATAGGATTGTGAGAAACAGTAGACTTACAAGATAAGTTTCACATTTTAGGTGCAAGCAGACGATTAAGGAAAAGAGATTGGAGAGTTTGTGTGTCGTGTGTTGGGGGGGGGGGGGGGGGGGGGGGGCTAATAGGAATCAAGATATAGACAACAGCCAAAATATATCAGAGAGCAGTGTCGATGGAGGAAAGAAATATACCTTGATGTGCGCTTCCCAGACATCATTCTCCGCGATTACCATATGCAGGGTTTCATCCCACGCAAATCCATCATGATTGAGTAGACAGCTGATGTCATGATGCTGTTTCATCAAGCAGAAATATTGATCTTCTAGGAACTGCTTATCACATTGGAGTCCAGATTCAGCGCTAAATGTTTTAATCATATGAGCCCAAGCTTGCTGATTGAATCTATTTTCAACTCTATTCCCTTGATTTACTTGCTCAATCATGAGGTCAATGAAACAGCATTCCATACTCTCTGTCCACTGTATTGTAGAAGCCGCATCATAAACACTAGGAAAACTGCCATTCTTCTCCCCACCTTTGAATTATAAATATCAACGACTATTCAGAACATCATCTAACTAACCCTAATGAATACAAATCAAACTAACCCTAATCAACATTTTGAAAGAATTGCTGCGAATTCGTGGCACCGGATAAGATTGCCCTGTCATGAATGCCTAGAAAAATGTTCACAATATGTTAATATTATAGACAAAGTTGTCCACTTACTATCATTGTCCTGTAAGATTATGTCATTTTAGAAACATAGATTATGTGTAAACTGGTTGAGAGAATTATTATTCATATAGTATTCCCTCAGTTCCTTTTTATAAAACTGTCACATATAACCCGTTCCTAAAGAAGCATTCGGCGAATGTCTTGCTTTTTCTGTTACTTTCCCATTTTGCCCCTATTCAATCACCCATATTTCTCATAGTCTCTCCACCACACATTCTCTCTCTTATACAATCATCTTTTTTTGTGGGTAAAATCTTGTACAATCATCTTTATTACTCCAACAACATTAATTTTCTTATTCTCTCTCTTCACAACCTCTTTATTATAATAATTTCTTATTCAGTCTCTTATTCCCTATGTTTTCATAAATAAGGGTATTTTTGTCAAAAGGTTACAATTTTTATTTGTTGTCCTTAACTGCTGCTTTGATCTACGTTATTTGGTTAAGTGTTCCTTATAAAAAGGAAGGGAGGGAGTATTTCTATTTACACAATTGCTAACACACTACATTCTAGGTTTACCCATAACTAAGGCTATGATATTAGGTTTCATAATTTTTTTTATTTCCTCAGCTTGGCAATTAGGAAAGACATCAAAGGAAACCAAAAAATTATGACAAAGTTTTGTTATATAGCACTAAATTTAGGACATCATAAGAGACAACAGATAATAAAAATAATCATGGAAAAAGAGAGTAATTAGTTCTGATCAAAGTTCAACGCATGATTCACAATTTAACACAGTATCTAATCTATATGGGAGAATGTAAATATTTTTCACAGTACCCAGTCTCTTTATATAGAGAAGCTGCTATATCATCCCAAAATAAGATATTAAACTGGTTTAAAATCCTGCTTTTCCAATAATAAGTTCTATCAAAGGTTAGGTAAAGATCTGTCTGGAAAAACTTTCCAAGATCTAATAAATGGCTACCGAAACAAAAAATTCCTTCCATCCTTAAGAAGCAGTCTAGAAGGCAACAAGAAGCTGCCCTAGAAACTGCCTTGCAATCAAAAGTCACAATGAAAACATACCTGTTATTGATGTAGGTAATTCACCACTAGGGTTTGTAATGGACGCCAAAAGGCTGTATCTTTTATCATTACATTCCTCGCCAAATATAACACATAATTTGCGGTAGCCCGGCAAAGTTTTAACCCTAAGTGATCGAGCTTCAGGGTGTACCTGCAGCAATTGTTTGTCAGCTACAAAACAACTGAGACACTTTATTAGTGTAGAATAGTTCACCTTTGTATAAGCATCCCAAACAGAATCCTCTGCAGCAACCATCTCTCGCGTATCATCCCATGAAAACCCATTCTGCTGAAGAAGCTTGTCTATGTCTTTGTACTGTCTCCTCAAATGTTTGAAACGATTCTTCAAAACATCTTTGTCATGATGAGATTTGAATCTTCTGTTAAAAGAAGCAACCATGTCATTCCAAGCCTGGGCAATGAATGTCTGCCCCAATTTATTTCCTTTCTTCACCTGCTCAAACAACAAGTCTATGAGGCAACGATCCATTGGAGGTGTCCAATATGTTCTTGTACGATCTGTGCCACTGGTGTTGTGGTTTCCTTTTCCATCACCTTCAGAAAAAGACAAAGTCATAGCTGAACTATTTGTTCTCCAATTATCTCAGAGCATCAAATATGAATTATAACACTATCAGTTACATTACAGCTTACAGGAAAGCCAATGATCACTATCTTCATTTGTGTCACAAGATAAAAAAAAAAAAAAAAATCACAACTTCATTTACAAGGACAACGAAGATAATCTTTTCATGTGCTAAAAGATCCAGATTACATTAATTAGGATGATTATGGAAGACATAAAATAACAGACCAGTGCACTTGTTGGTTGTCCGTGAATTTGTAATGACCATTATGGACCAAGTTGTAAGTCTTTTAAACACAATCACTTGAACCAGTAAAAACAAGTTGTAGGCTGTCACTCACCAGCATTTATCTCTGATATGACATCTTGAAGGGTTTTCTCCTGATGCAAATTACTTATGACATCATCAGATTCATTTCTGAATATTAATTTCAAATCATGATAATTCGGCAAAGTTTTCATTCTATAAGCTCGTGCATGTGGATGGGCCTGCAAGAGTTTTAAGTCAATCAAACCCAGGAAACTTGTGCTAAATCTGTTCATATATCACTACATAAAATCCTCTCCAACTCACACATGAAGGGTCTTCAAGTCACATACCTTGACATAAGCATTCCATACACTATCATCAGCTGCTAGCATTTGTTGTTTTTCATCCCAAGAAAATCCTTCCTTTAGAAGAACTGTTATATCGCAGTAATATTTCAACAGTTTGCTGTACCGATGCCTTAAAAACCTTTTACCATGCTGAGAGCCAAATTTTGTATTAAACATCAAAAGCATATCTGTCCAAGCTTTCTTACTAAATGAATTATCAACCTTATTGCCCCTGCCCAACTGGTCAAGCAAAAGCTCTATAAAGAATTGGTCCATGGCAGCAGTCCAGTCTGTTCTTGGATGCTCATTACTGGTCGGTGCAGTGCTTCTGAGTTCATCACCTATAAAGGATTGACAATCAAATACTGATATTACAGGATAAATAATTTTTCTTGCAAAGTTACTTTAAGCACCACAAGTTCTAAAATTACATCGCACTAACTATTCAAGCAAGCTTGTTTCATTCGTCAAATAATAAAAATAGCATTCTGAGTCTAACAAAAAATTAAGGTTTTGAATTTGCTACATTAATATCCCACAATCTCTCAGCTTATCTACAAGTTAAAACTGAAAGTAGATAAGGAGTTATAAATTAGAAATCAGTTTAAGATTTCTTCCTAGCAACATCATGAAGTTTGTATCCAACCCATTTTCTTTTAAAATGAAGATAGGCTGCCAAGAAGTTATAATGTCAAGAGCATTAAAATAATTATGTTGAGGAGGATATTTAGAAATTAATTTATACGCAGCTGTAATGAATATCCTAAGCATATAGGATGAAACTGGACACAGAAAGCAGCACTCACCAAATTGTAATCTTTGTGCTTCATCATCCAAGCTTGCATCATGGCTTGATAGACTATATCTTCCATCAGCAATCGTGGAGCCATAAATTACACACAACTCACCAAAGTTCTGCACTGATTTTGTTCTGTAGTATCGTGCATCAGGATGAACCTGCAGGTTGTTCTCTGTTATTGTATACTTTTTCCAGTATGTAATTAATTACATTATTACAGCAGTGCACCTTGATGTAAGCATCCCAAGTAGAATCAGTGGCTATAACCATCTGACGAGAAGCATCCCAAGAGAACCCAATTTGACAAAGAAGATTCTTTACATCATTGAATTGCTTCCACAATGCTGCATAACGGCTTTTCAAAACATCTTTGTCATATTGAGAGCAAAATTTAGCATTGAACATAGTGTGCATGTCATTCCAAGCCAGCTTGTTGAAAGTATGGCCCACTCTATTCCCTCTGTGCGAATGCTCTAGCATTAGATCAAGAAAATAGCGTTCCATTATTGGAGTCCAGCTCATCCTTGACCGGTCATTGCTCATAGCAGTTTGGCCACCCATTACTCCTTAAAACATGCAAACATAGTATGTTAGGAGTGCATATGGAAGGGCATATACAATCTTTGAGTTAAACAAACAATTGCAATTGCTAAATAAATTATATTGTGCCATATACAAGTAAATTTCTTATGAATTACTACGCAAAAATAAGCTGTCAAACCTTAATGTTGTATTTTGCTAAACAATTACAGTACCCATTTGATATCTGATTCAAATCAGTACGATAAAATTTAACAGTAGCGGACCAGCAGCTAATTTCTTTCTTTGTTTTTTTTTGGGATTAACTCTCAACCATAAATATGGACAAAAGGGCAATCCGTATTTGAAGCAATAAAGCACTGGCCGTGGAATGTAAATTCTTTCAAGTGTCATAAATCCATTCTCCCACAGTAAAATCTCTGTTTATAAAGCAACATATTTTAAATTTTCGGAAGAAATGATCGCAGCAAGCAAATTCGCTATGATATAACCGGTTATTATTATTAACTCACAGAAGAATTTCATAAAACCCAAATTCTCAGCATCTCGATGGCATCAATTGTCAGCATTCAGTTTATACGATTATACATTTTCAGTGCCCAGTACGGAGAAAATATATCAAGGTTTCAATCCTGAAATTTAGAATCATATCTCTGTGATGCATGCAGTGGCGTAACCCGTAACCTTGAAAATGCAATGCAGAAGCAGCGAAGGACGAGATATAGACTTTCGCGCTTTTAACGAGAAGGTGAAAAGTTGGGAAGTTTTACCAGAAGCTTATATCGAGGCTGATTGGCGCCCAGAAAAAAATTTGCGATGTTGATAATTTAACCCTAATCCGGAATAAGGAACGAACCCTGGGTGTTCGGTTACTGGTTACTGGTTACTGGTTACAGGCGCAAGCTTGCTAGCGATCGTAGACCTCCCCCTACGCTCAATGAACAGTATCGTTACAGGGAATCAGTGTACTGTAGACGGTGGGGTACGAATGAAAAGTAAAGGGGGTCTACGGCCTTGAATGGAAACTGTAAAGTTTGATTTTTTAGGTTAAGAATGAGTATGGCTTATTGTAATGGGCTGGGCTCACTCACAAGTCAAAACCATGAGGCCCACTAAGGCAACGCCAGTATGTGTTTGGATTAATTTTTGAGAATACTTTTTATAATTTATGAGGTAAGTGTATGAGAGAAATTTTATCTCAGGTTGTGTAAACTTAAATTTGAAATCTAGATTTAGGATATTCCCAAACACTCAATTCAAAAGAAGATGATATGCATAATGATGATAATAATAATAAAGGTGAGTTTAAATCCTATTGATAATGTGAGAATTTTATTGATGGACAACTTATAAATATGTCTGTGCGTGTTCATTGACTCTGGAGTCCACCTGACCTTAATGAACTTTTGAGACCGACTCACACAATCTTTTCTGTATAATAATAATAATAGTAATTTCAACAAAATTTAGTCAATAGTCAAATTCCCCATCTTTGCATATTTGTCTGAAAGTTGAAACAATTGTGCCTACTTGTGTATTTAATGCCCGGAGCTAATAATTAAATATCTAGCTCTCACAATATATATATAGAGGTATATTATATAAAAAGAAAAAAAACTCTTTGTTGCGTATTCCTGTTGACATCTTCTTTTTAACTCTTCGGCTGAAGCAGTGACAAACTGAATTATGTTGCCTGGGATGTTGGATATGAGACGTAAGATACAAGAACCACACATCAGACATGCCGCTTTAAAACTTTCCTCAATTTCATTCCACTTCTCTGCATGATATCAAACAATAATTCGCTTGCTAGTCTTTATGAATATGAAAAAAATTCAGGTTGTTCTATGCATGGCTACTTGCCATCAAGGCTGTTTACAAGGGAGACCAATTCAATATTCTCAGGTTCTGAACTTTCAAGTTCCTGTTTTGAACTCAAGCTCTCACTAGGAAGAATGGAAGAGTTGGGATCAGCTCTTGGCACCAAAAATAGCAGGCAAAGAGGAGTAATTCTCAATACGTTACGGATCAAAGTAGCCAACCAGAGATTATCAAACCGTGTTCGTGTAATCTTGAGAATGTGGAGTAAGAAACCTCCTCCCCATGAGGATGAAAGAAGCCCAGCATTATCAATTGACATAAGCAGGGCAAAGAATGTGCCTTCAATTCCTGAGGGACAAAGCTTTGAGCTGAGTACAAGCATAGGCATCCACTTGAGCCTATAAGTCATTTGAGCCACACTTTCAACAATGATCACAAAGAAATAATCCGGCACGTCGAATTTCAAGTTCCACCGCAGGACCAGGATCAGATCTAGCATGCCTGACAAACCATAAAACAACTGAGTCCAAAAGAGCAAGTCTCGAAATGCATAATCCTTCAGAGCATATTGGTATAGTATTGCGCCTAGTAGGGAGCCCACTGAACCAATTGAATACATAAAACCTACATTCTCCTGTATAAGCAGAATGAACAGTTATGGTTAGTGGCATTTCTGTACCAAACAAGGTTACAAGAATAACACAATTACTAACAACTCTAGCAGAGACACAAATACTCTAATTATACCAAAGCAAAGGCACAAACGAGTTGGAATGGCAGGGATTTAAGATCTCAGATACCCTATAAGATTAACAACAGCAATCTGCATTGTTTTGCCCAAATCAGATAGAGAAAAGGTATTGGGTCACAAGTAGCAAGGATATAGATCTTTGGATCAACTGGAGAAATAACCAGTGACAAATTTTTCTTCTTATGTTATGTTCTCTTCTAGGGGAACCTATTGTGTTTAATATAAACATGAGCTTGGATGCCATTATGCTAAAGTCACAATGGAGAAACCATGACATTTCCCAGCTACATAAAAATATATCCTAACCATAACATAAAAATTTCTGCGTAACCAAATACCTGAGAGAAAGACGGTCCATCCTTTGAGTCTGTGTACCAATAGAACATTCCTTCATAGATGTTCAAGCTCAAAGCAAAGGACAAGTACATGTATAAACAAGGCCCCCACACATCTTCACTCTTTAATGTTGTCCACATAGATTTACTGGCATCAATAAACTTCTGGTTGACCTAAACACAATACAAGGAAGATGGAACATAAACTTTTGCATATATAATGAACAAAGAAATGACAAGCGTTGATTATACCTCTCGATAAGCAAAGCCGATAATATGAGGCTCGTTAAGTACAAATCCAACCAAACAAACTAGTCCAGCTGGGATTGTCATCAAACCAAACACCCCCTGCAAGAGAGGAAAAAGCTTTTCAGTTCAGATACAACTCGAAACATAGAACATTAAAGAAAGGAAAAATATTAGTTTCAAGAGGCGAACCATAGGTCCTATAAAGTGAACAAATATGCCACTAATTGAGAATCCTATTAATGCTCCAACAGACGAACTGAAGGCACATAAGCTCTGCATATCAGGAGCAAGAGAAGGATGAGAGATACTATTATGAGCTACACAAGCATCGATTGTCACATCAGCTATAGCCACCCCAGCACTTCCGGCTGTCAATGACAAAATAGCCAAAACAAGATGCAGGCGTTTGTGCAAAGATAACAGAAGCATGGAGATCACCCCAATGAAACCTGCAAGATCCAATCAGAGGAGCTGCAAGTCAGATTTAGCCTCAAATGAAGAAACTTCCAAGTTACTGGAGCATTTTCTCGTAGGCAGTATTAATTTGTCAAATAATCAATAGGAAACTTAAATAACGCAGATGTGATTACACTGTTCTGATAATAATCCTTTGAATGCTGCCTAAAGAGAAGTTACCAATTTACCATACACATTCTTTCTTTATAACACAGTATGCATTCATCTTCATAGGAGCTACAAGCCTATAACACTCAATCCTTGATTATGAATTGAAGCTGTATTAAATAACAGCATGCTATGTGGCAGAATCCCATATCAAGCATACAAATTGTAGCTACACCTGAAATTATGACATTATTGCTGTTGTCCCAATTCATAAATTCGCTAATCTATAAGTCAAAAGAAAGCAAAATCTAAAAACAACATATTATATATCCATTTTCCATCCCACCAAATCTGAATGCAACTTGTCTTTTCGCTGCATCCGTTACCGCTCTATTGCCTATCGTTTATGATCCGAATAGTAATGGTATGCCCACAACATTGTCACTTTTAGCTTACCGACACCAATTACTTCAATGAAATTCATTTAGACTGATAATAAGATTCAGGAACATTGCAAAATGAGAGAAAGCATGCATAATATAATACCAGCAAATACGAAATAAGGTCGTCTACGGTATCCAAGAATTGGGAGAACGTCAGTGAGAAGACCCCAAAGAGGCTTGACAATCCAAGGAATGGATGTGATTCCAGTATAAACCTGTGCTTCAGATGGCTGGACCTTCTGAACATCTTTCATATAATACTTTGTTCCAACGGTGGCGAGAGCTCCACCTAGTCCCTGACTTATTCCATACACAACGACGACGCCGAATACAAAGCTCCAATGCAATTCCCTCGAGAGCATTTTAAACCAATGCACGGGAATGCAGAGACACTCACGAATCCCTCTGTTGGCTTCGACCGCTTCTTCGCCAGAGGGATCTTCAAGATTTTCATCTTCCTGCATCTTCAAACTTTTGACGGATGAAAGGTCAAGAATCAAAACCCAGTTCAGGAAAATCCTCAGAGAAGGGGTATTTTTCAATGTTCAATCACTCGAGGATGCAAAGATATCTCGAAGAGGAAACGTTGACCCACAGTGAGTAGGAGGGGAAAAAAATGAACAAACGATGGGAAAATAGAAAAGAAACAGGTGAGAAATTAGTATGACTGTGAAGGAACCCGACTTTGAGTGGTCTGAGACTCTGAGGTAATCTTGTTACCGTTTAGGAGCCTTCTGAGTTCTGACCGTGAACCTGCAAGCAATCTGCTGTGAACTCTAATGGTGGCAAAATAGTTATCCAGGGATATCAGCGGCGTAATATCCAACGTTTAATTGACTAATCAAACCGGGGAAAGGTCACTCATTCATAAATATCATTAATTTTTTTATTATAAAACTTTCTCTATTGCCACTTCAGCAAATTACCCCAAATTGCCAAGACCTATTCATGGATGTTTAAGTGAAAACGACCGATTTTTACATCAACCCCATCTACAGAGGGTTAGGGGACGGTTAGTGTAATATGCTACTATGCTACTGCCTCTGGTTTTTAATAAAATAACTAATTGTTACATTAAAGACGGGAGGCAGTGTTTGGTGGCAAAATTTGTCATTTACAAGGCTGTTTGGTAACATCTAAAACTCATTTTTTCCACCAACAAAAGTTGGTATGGATGGAAGAGGTCCTAAAGCGGGGGGACCATTTTGTAACAAAAAAAAAAAAAACTTATTTTTCCGCTTACAGACAAAATCACTTTAAAAAGTGAAACACACACCTACTAAAAAAGGCTTAAAAGTTAAAAGTGATGATATAAGAAGTAATTACTAGTAATTTCAATCACCTCATGGAAATTAAGCAAAGAAATCTATCTTAAGTCAAAAAAATTCAACTTTAGTCATGTTAAATGAATTTTTGAAGGAAAGGGAAAAATAGGATGAGCTACATTTAATTTAAGTATTGGTTATACGCACATAATTAATAAAAAAATATTAATCAGTTTTTTAAATAATTTATGCTGTGGCTTAAAAATTCTTCTAAAAAATAAACTTAAATTTTGAATTGGAGGTAGTAAATACGTAAGGGCCTGTTTGGTTCAACGGGAGGGGATAGAGGAGAGGGGATGGAAGGAAATGATAGGGAGTCATCTTGTTTGGTTTAATTACAGGGGGAGAAAGGGAAAGATTTTTTAATGATCATTTCTTTGGTTAAATAGTGGATGAGAGGGGAGATAATAACTAATTTATCATTTTACTCTTATATGTTTGCTAACTTTTTTTTTTTTTGCGTATATAACTAATTTAAATTAGATTCTTTGAAATGAAAATTATTTAAATTAGTTTACACCTCAATATAAATTAAATAAATTATAAAAATTCATATTTATTTTACCAAGTTGACACAAAGAACACTTTTTTTTTTATAAAATCCTCCTCCTCAAAAAAAATCCTGAGACCAAGATCTTATTTACCAACCTCTGAAATAGAAGTTCTAAAATAATTTAATTTTGAGACCATAAGCTCAATGTAGAAATATGTCTTGATGAAAATGAGGTGTAATGGAAGTGTAAAAATGAGCTGTGTTTTTAATTTTTGCTCAAGGGTACCAATGAAATGTGAAAAAGTAATGGGGTAAAATAATCATATTATTTTACTTTATTTTAAAACCCCCAATTTATAAGAAATAACAATGAGGCCATGAGGGGAGGGGAGAGATTTAAAACCCCTTTTTTTTGACTCCCTCTCTTCTAATTTTTCATATCAAATAAAGAAAAAAATTCATTTTTTCGTCCACTTCATCCAGTCCCCTCCAACCAAGGGGAGTGGGGCCTGGTGGGTGAGATATCGCTGGCTGGCTCGGTAGTGACCCCGGAGCCGGAGAGAGGGCGGCTTCTTTGTCTGAAAACGGAGATTTGAAGGGTATACGCAAAAGTTCTAGGAGTGCGAAGTGTACAGATGTTATCCAACCAGGAATGAACACGTGTCAATTTCGTATAAACTACTATACGCTCCGTATCCAGTGCTTTCATCGATATGCAGTATGCGTGACGCACATGCAAATCGCACCAGGATTATGGTGTCCTATTCTCTGAATAACCATATCAAAAATAGTTTTTCTCAATTAATGTTTATGCGGTATAACTTATGTTTTCCCCAAATTTAGATAATTCATAGACTGTGGATTCAGGCCATGTTTTTTTCTTAAAAAAAAAAAAAAAAATCAAAGTTTGTTGATTATTTGAACTTTTTATCTTTGCAAAAAACTGTCATATTATATTTGTATGGGATGAAACATTTTAAAATCTAAAAAAAGAATTAAATTTATAAATATAATTTTTTTGCCAACTAAATTTATAAATATAAGGGAGAATCTCTAAAAAGGAACTTTAAAATTACCAAATCATGTTTTTTTCGCAAGAGTTAATTAAAAAATGTCAAAATTTGATTAATGATTCTCAACTTTTTTTCTTAGGAAATACCTAAATTGAAATTTTATAAATTTCAAATTCTTTTACTAAGATTTTCCCTAAACATAATGCACTACAGGAATTGAATTTTAAGGTATTTTCCGCAATCATGTGAAACCAAAAACCAGTGTTTTGTTGCATTTTTGTCATGTACGAAGAGTTTGAACTTGTCCCTGCCTGAATCTTCTCTCCCTTTCTTTCTTTCTTTCGTTGTTTTTGGGTGAAGCCAAGTAATACAGCAAGGGTGAAAACAGAGTAAGAAACTGCGAGGCCACTTATAAAGTGGACGAACAAGCTTCTTCAAAAATCAGCTCCAAAAGGAGCTTTCTGCAAAAAAAGACAATCCCCACGCACAACAAAGCGCTTCGGCTCTTTGAACCTATCTCTGTCATCTTCACATCAATGGTCACAGCCTGAATTTTAACCCTTATGGATCATACTCATTTCGTTATTAATTTGATGTTTAAACTCGTTTATTATATTATCGATCATGGTGGCAAAATATGACATTGTTAGTTAAATGAAGAGGCAAGGGGGAAAATTTTAGTTCATTTACAGTTGTTTTTTTTTTGGTGGATATAAAGATTACATTTGTATTGTAGTTAATCTATAGCACGTTGTGCTGAAAATATTTAATTGTTGTCGAGGAGGGGTGTATAATCCCATAAGATCTCAAATTAGCACGCCAATAAATAAATAAATCAAATAAAATAAAGTTACAACTCTGGGCAAAAAATAAATAAATAAAGTTGCAACTTGCGTAGGTGATTCAACTAACTTATGGCGACACGTACCCGCTATATTTTAATCATATATTTATATCATTTACCTGACCTTTTCTTGGGAAAATTCTGTTGACGCAGATGTTCATCTTGTCCACAAATGCACGTGTAAGTGTTGTTAAAAATGCGCGAGCAGGCTTGGCCGACAGGGCCAGTTAAGCAAAACTGCACATGCAATCACAGAAGAATCTCGTGTTTTATTTTTGGGGTAATATTATTGTTATTTTTTATAGTTTGGTAGAATTTTTATTTTGGTCCCTATAATTTTAAATTATTAATACTAATAGGATTGAATTTAGTAGAAGGAGTTTCTCCCTCATGCCGAACTAATGTTCGGATTCTTGCTTAGTGATCGACAGTGTCTAAAACATCATTGCCTCCTATTTTAGGAGGAAACTTGTGGCTAAAAAAAAATATCATTAGTTTTGATATACATAACTTCATAAATATTTTGGTTTGAGTTTAGTAATTAGTTCTTATACTTTTAACTAGTTTTAATTTTGATCCTAATAAATTCATATTAGATCTTTACGAAACTATGGAAATAAAAAAACTACTACTATTTAAAATAACAAGGAGCAAAACAAAAATGATACTACCAATGGAAGTTGGCGCAGATGGGTAGGCATCTGCGCTACACCAATCCGTTCCTGGATTCGATCCCAGGAAACGGAAGGTGTAAAGAATTTCCATTGGGAGCTCTCTCCCCTGGGGCGCCTCAAAGAGGTGAATTCCTGTCGAGCCTATCAGATTGGGGGCGCTAGGACTAGTCGGTTGTCGGGGGCCCATATCGGTAAATCCGACATTGGCCTTCAGGTTAACGCCGGATACCTGGAAGGTGGGTGCACCGAAGGCCAAAAATGGTCCATTGCATAAACCATAAAAAAAAAACAAAAATGATACTAGCCCTCTTATTTTTATATGATTTGGTTACAGACGTTCTTGACTTGGAATTCTGAAGAAATTAGGTCATATTTAATACTCCCTCCGGTCCTAATTATAGGACAAATTTACTTAACTTTGGAGAAATTAAGGATAGTGGTTAAATTAGTTAATCACATTTATTTTTTTAAAATACCCTTATTTAAAATTTAACATGGCATCCAATTACGTTAATTCTCTGTTTTTCCTTGTACCTCTCTTGCCTCACACACGACTTCTCCAAATTCTCACACAATCCGGCGTCGTCAATCTCCCTCAACAACTTCTGATATACTCTTATTAAATTATTATTGTGTTTAATTATTATTGAGAAAGTATCAATATGGGATATTTTGGGAAGAAATTGACAAAAATTAGAATTTTGTTCTATAATTAGGACCAAGTTCAACTCTCAAATGTTGTCCTATAATTAGGACCAATCATTTTATAGGAGATGCAAGTTGTCATCAGCAGAGCAAACAAATAAAGAAAATGAATCTAATGAATTTATAATTGGAACCTGTTCATGCAAAACAAACGAGCACCCGCTGTTACCATCCAACTTAAATCCCGATTAAACTTCAGGAGCGGGAAAATAAGTAGAATCACAGGCATTGCCTATCCCGGATGACTATTTTCACATGTATTAATTCTATATTAATTCGGCTTTTCTAAACTTTATAGCTCCCGTTTTCTTCACCTTCATTCATAAATTCTATATCCTTACTAATTTGGATAGATAAAGAAATGAAATAAATTCGTTAATTAGAACATATGTGCTTTATTCTCCCTAAAATACCCATAATTTTTTTTTGATACACTGAAATAGAAAAACACGCTTACAAGTAAACTAAATCTAAGGAACCAAAGTAGATTTTAGGAGCTACCCATGCTTAATATTAGAAAAAATGATAAAATTATATTAGTTTAGAAAAAATGATAAATATAAGAGATGAAACAGATTAAGGTTTTATACTTGAGAAAAAATCAAACCCTCTAATTAACTCTGAAGTATTTCACTAATGCTTTCATAAGATATTAAAACCCCGTGATGTTAAAAAAAGGGGAAAAAAGAGAAAAGACAGAAACAAGGAAAAAGATCGATGGTGATGTAGAAAGTTTAGACTTTAGAGAGAATAGAGACAACTACTCAAATAATAAACTCTTCTGCCGTTAGTTTTCTTACTTTCTCCCCACGTTTTGTGTGGAAGCGCCTAATAAGTAGCAACAATGGTGACAACAATGCTCATAAAAATCAGCTGCTACGAGTTATGTTGTACACGGGTAATCTGCAATCAAAGAATCTGAGTAAGCATATTATGATAAGTTATTTGTCCAACATGAAGGAGTTCGGTTGCTTCACTCTCCCTCTCTCCCCCACTGATGTCAATGCTGCTGACGAAATAACCTCGGAAAAATAATCCATCGCGGTCAAATTAGAAACCAAGCATCTGCTTTCCATAACCAGATCTTTCACTATCTGAATTTCTGACAATGCATGTTCCTAATACAGCTTTTGCTGGTACTGAATTGTGACAGTCCAACCCAAGTAACGGGCAACGACACAGAAAACAATTATGCTCTCAATACGCAATAATCAGCTGGCCATCGATGAAGACACATTCCCTTCCTGATTCCCAGATTCCCTTCCTGATTCCCAGATATAGGAACAAACATGTCTCTTCCAAGGGAAATTGGAATCTGACTCAAATCCTCTTTGCTTTACTGTGTAGCGTTTTTTTGCATGTAGAATATCATGTAACACTGGGAAGCTCTGACCACAGCCTCCTCTACCTCAACTATCCAAGCATCATCACATCTGTACCATTGCTCTCTCAAACGTACATAGGAAATATAATGACCAGCTTCAAGCGTCCCTGAATGCGTGACCACAGCGAAAACTTCAAACTGGGATAGCATATCTGAATCATCACCCCCAAAAGCAAAAATCCTGTTGCCAAATCGGCTTCTGATGACTGAAGATGACAAGTATGGGGTCATGTCTAAGGAAATTGGATAGTGCAAGTAGCGATCTACTTTTCTTGTCATTCTTTGGGCAAAAGAATGTTGAAATCGCTTCATGTGCAAGCAAAGAACCAGAGGAAGCTTTCTTATGGACATTTGCTTCAAAGAATCCTGCTTTTCCTGACAGTTCTGACAGTAAAATTTCTGGTCAGATCCCAACTTCTCTGGCCTTGTGAACAAATCTAGGCAGCCCTGCAGTGTTGACATACCACAATCCTCATTCCGTTTGGGAAGCTTCGTACCCTTCTCTGCTAAAGAGTGGCTGACATTATCCAAGTCAAGTGAAATGTCCAGACAAGGGTCATAGGTTGTTGAGGTGAATCCACAGACCAGACAGGTAACATCAGATCTCAACAACCCAGAGAACACCCGATGTGCAACACATTGGCAATCTGCATTATCTGTGGAAACAATAGCAGGCGTCATCAATTTGGGAAAAACATAATAACTAAGAGATGCTAACAAGACTAGTCATTTTCTTTTTTCAGTGGTGAGATTATTTTTCACTCAACGTCCTTGAGATATATGTGAAATGTGCCTCAGAATACAAGAGTTTATAAAACTTTGGATGTAAAGCTATTATAGACAGAATTAGCATAGCCCAATGACATAGTGCTACATAAACAATTATATTTCTTCCTTGCTATTTAAAAATGAGATACCCAAAGAATCCTACAATCAGTGCATGTCCAGACTGAATCCCCCAGCTGCAGATCACATATGTTTATTACAATGGAGACACGGAGAGCCAAATATTGGATTCTAAAATTGGGCATGTGATAGAACGAATACGCAGGCAAACACCAAATCTCAGAAAACAAGTACCTTTGCTTTTGTTTGTTGTTTTGCCCTCTCTCTGATGAATCATATCCAAAATCGAAATTAAAAACTCATGAGCATCCTGCTGTTCATAACTAGCAAAATTTTCGGAATGCTGCCACCAGCTTCAAACAAAATACAAAAACAAAAGGTTTCAGCAACCACAAGACAGGAAACATGAGCTTTTTGTGCGTCAAAGCAACATAATACATCCAAAGACCTGATTGTTTCAAGTCTGAATTAAAAATGCTTCATAAAAAAAATTGCAGCTAGATATATGCAAGAAAATAATCAATCTCAACCTGATGCGTGAAAAAGCATCAGGTCAAGCCTTCAAGCATGACTAATGAAGCAAATTTTAACGAGAGAATTTAAAACAAAGCAACGGCAAGCAAATGGAGTGTCCCACAATATCTGAAGCAGAATAGATCCGACTGATAAATATACGTCAACCATTATATTTATCGCATTAACGCCTTTATAGTTGCGGAATTGGCTAAAATCAACGAGTTCAAGGACAGAACAGTTGCAAACCTGTAGAGAAATTGAGCGGGGCTATATGGACTTCGATCGCCCGAAAACATGGCCGCAAACATCGCATGAACATCACAAAGCAAACATAGCCGGTCGGTGGCCATTTTCTGACAAGATTCAGGACGATGCCCACCACTAAGGATATAATTGCTGAAGGGAGGAGCATGAAGTAACGCCTGCAACACAGAATTCATGAAGCAAGTGCTTCCCAAATTATTCAATCCCCTTAAACCCTGCGGATAACAGGACTTCTCCCGCCGATCGTTCATAGGAACACCGCATTTAGAATTCTTCGGATCCAATGATCCAATGCCTGAAGCCAACCTCCTTCTTTTGGTCAATCTTTGTCCAATGCTTTCATTTCCATAATCACTGTTTGGCATACCCACCAAGTGCTTATACATCACAAGTTGATCAAAATCAGGATCATAGATTTGATCGCAGCATAGCCCACAATAGAGCTCTGCCCTTGCAGTGTCTATGAACATGCTATGGCCAGGCTCGGATTGGAGATGCGTTGGTGTATGATCCAGACAAGCGACTGAGGAGCAAATCAAACAAATATAAAGTCTACCTTCATAGCTATTACAGTAATCGCATCTAGGTATCTTTGTATTGGGTTTCTTGACACTAGACTTCCCAGTTGGGGAGGTAGCGAGGAACTTCTGGATCGCTTTGTAGCCATTTAAGCCGTGTTTGAGCTTATAATCAGCAAGATGCTGGCAAGATTCTGGATTTGCGTGTGTAGTAGGGTTTGTTTGGAACATAGATGAAGCTTTATTGAATGCTAAACGGATAAAAAGAGTTTATAATTATCGCAGAAACGGAAGGTATTTGGCGTATCTTTCAGCGATATGATCAAAAAAAGAAAACGAATATAACTAACACAAGAAATTATTCAACACTGTATCCAAGAAATGAAAGGTGAACGGAAATCGATTTCGATTAGTTATTGGTCGTTTTCTAGACGAAGGAGATGAAACAACCAAGCTTTACGCTTTATCTGACCATCAGACTCTGGAGAGAAGATCCAACATCGACGAACAAGTTCTAAGCTTTGCAATTTTCTATCCTTCTGTCAAAAGGGGAAAAAGAAAGGAAGGGGGAAAAAAGAACCGACTTATAATAAGACTTTTTTTTAATGGATAATTTTACATTATGGTCTTAAACTTACATTTGTATCGATGATTATCTTAAAGTATAAAATAGAAATACATGGGAAATAATAATGTCTTCACCTTTAACTCAAATTGAAGGATTCCAAAGTGCATTTTCCTGAATTTTCCTCATTCAGCATTCACGCCGAAACTTAACCTAAAGAATGTCCGAATGAAAATGTGTAATTTAGAACTACGAATATTAGTATATTTCCACTATATTTATAATTGGTGTGGTGTAGGTTAATTTTATTGTTAAACAGATAAAGTACAAATTTCTTGAAGGCAGAATAGAAGTTCAGGAGTAACCTGAAGCTTTGTAATTACCGTCGTAAAATCACAGTTTCGCAGTCGGTGATAATAATCTTTTTATTTTCCTAGTCTTCTTGGGCTGTTAACTAAATATATGGGCCCGATTAGCTGGCCCGATTAGCAAAACAAGAAATGCTACAGTGAATCCGAGGAAGACTGTTTCTTTCACATGGCAACGTGAAAATTCCGAAAGGATGACTCTTGAAAGCGCCAATTTGCCATTTAAAACTCTCAAGCTGCGATCTGTTGGTGCTCTTGCGTTTTCTCTTGAGAGTTCGTTCTTGATCGTTTCGTTGTTGGAGTTGCTGATGAAATTTTTAGATTTGAGTCGTAGACTTAACCGGCTAAAGAAAACCAGATAAAGTTGAAAGGTGAGATTACTTGTATTCTTTTTTTCAAGAGTTCTTCCTCCTCCTCCTCCTCTTTTCGTACTCTGGAAAAGTCTTTCGTTTCACTTCTTTTCCTATAGTTGTCCTGAGTTCGTAGGGAATGATCGCGTTTTCACACTCGATCTTGAATAACGTATTGCTTCTGCTGCGAATTTAATTTGCAGGTTGGGCGATTCCCGGGAGATCTTTCAGAATAGTTGGTTTCATTCAGTTCGGTACGACATTTTCTTCTCTCCCTCTTTTCACTCCTCTGCTTTAACTTGTAATTTGCGGCATGACTTGGGACATTGTTCTACTGACATTATCCAGTCTCCACGTGACGGGGATAAACGTGGTCTTTTTGTTTGATGGAATGCCCTATAGAGCATGAGCATTTATATCAAAATTCCCGCTTAATATGCGTAACCCTGGGGGAAATGATCTAATTCAAAAGATTCCTTCTTTTTTATCTTTACAAAACAATGTTCCATTATTCCTGACAAATAAACTTGTTTTTGCGTAGTTGTGACTTGTGAAACTATGACTCTGATTGCACGTGGGCAGGTTTTCTTGCCTTTATCTTGAAGCAGAGTTTTTATGCCCACCATTTGTTTAGCAATTCTCTTTTTCCCAATGATCTAAGGTCTGTTATTCCTGGTAGTTTGTGTTCTGTATATATATAAATAGCGTTAAAATGATGATCTTAATATATAGTCCTATGAGTGGATGAATCATTGATGCTGGAATATTGCATTATTCTTGACAAATGGACTAGTTCTTGCATATTTGGAGAAACGCAGATGAATTTTCTTTCCTTCATTTGTATATTGATTGATATATGGATTCTCATATTTAGTCGGCATCATCGAAACTTTGTATGTATCCTTAGTTCGAAAAGTATATGCTGTGTATGTTCATTATTTGTCAGAGGAACTATTTGTCCTGCACACCTGACGCGCTCAGCTTCGAAATTCCTGGGGTTTTAAGTTCTGCATATACCTAACAATGAATATGATGATTGAAGCCCTTGTTATATATGAACCTGTGATGTGGGAATTTGATATGTTGCAGTGAGGTGGATATTGATATTCTACCCTGAAATATATCAATACAGTGTGAAATTTTCTAACTAGTTCTGGGTGTGGTACAGCAATACGTTGTCTTCAGAGTTTTGTATGTCTTAGGAATTTATTCTCGTGCATTAAGAATGCCAAATACCACAAAGTTTCATCCAACTTCATTTTATCCTCTAATGGGATCTTACCCTCTTGGTTGAAGGTCTAACAAGTGAGCTGAAACTCCTGTTTTTGATCCTAAATACTGGAGAATCGACTGAAATCTCTGCATGATGGCCTGTTCAGAGCCTCTAAATTCAGGAAGGTCTATTCTAGTAAATGCTGGTGGCGTAAGGAAGCCTCGTATTCTTCTTGCTGCATGTGGAAGTGTTGCTGCAATAAAGTTTGCAAATCTCTGTCATTGTTTTTCAGAATGGGCGGACGTAAAAGGAGTGGCCACAAGAGCATCTTTGCATTTCATTGATAGAAGATCAATTCCCAGGGATGTGATATTATATACTGATGAGGATGAATGGCATAATTGGAAAAGACTAGGTGATCGTGTGCTTCACACTGAGCTTGGTCGATGGGCTGATATCATGGTCATTGCTCCTTTATCAGCAAATACTCTAGGCAAGGTAATAAAACTAAAAATTTTTGGCAGATTTGTGTCTCTACATGGTGTATCAAAATCAAAGCACTGCATATAAAACAATCGGGCTTGTATGAGGCTAAATATTGACCAGTTACATGATACTGTGTTGGTTCCTATTCATGAACGTGTATGTTCAGTTTTCCTAGTTTACGTAGCACTCGTATTTAGCAAAGGGTGCGTGTGCTTTCAAATACTTGAGTCGTTGACAAGTAAAAACTGCCATTTTTTTGCTCCTTAGTCTTAACCTAAATTACTGCTGTTGTAGATTGCAGGAGGATTGTGCGACAATCTACTTACATGTATTGTAAGAGCATGGGACTACAACAAGCCCCTCTTTATTGCACCAGCCATGAACACTTCAATGTGGAACAATTCTTTCACAGAACGGCATCTCATGGCCGTTGACGAACTTGGCATTAACCTCATTCCCCCTGTATCAAAGACGTCAGCTTGTGGTGCTTCTGGGAATGGTGCAATGGCTGAAACTTCTACCATCTTTGCGACTGTCAGACTCCTCTTTGAGAAGAAGGCTCAGCAAGGTAATGGTCATATTTAGTGATGGTGACATCGTAGAACTAAGGATGCTTTGGTAGGACCTATTAATTTAATCTCTTAATTCTTGTATCAGTGGCATCATCGTTTTTTTAAGTGATTACGATGCCTCTATTTTCGGAATAATCGTCATTGTTGGGTATTATTGTATCTATTACAGGTGTCTATCGCGGGAATAGGTAACGGTGCAGTTCGGTAGTGTCTGCCAGAGTGTTGCTACTTGATTGTAGACCTTTTCAATCACCATTGTAGGCATTTGTACACTTTATACACCACTTTGCAGTTCATGCTCATGTATCAACAAATCACCATTTAACAAGAATCTTAGCAAACATATATGTAGAGTGACCTCAAATTACTTGACAATCTTGCGGATGATCATAAAATTGGTACTGTATGGATTTCCTATACTTCTCGATTATAAAAACCAGATAGTAGATGGTTATTGGAAGCCGATCAATTCATCTATCGTTTGAAGTTTGAACCCAAGGTTTGGTGAATTATACATTTAAAAGCTAAATACTAGTCGTGGATCAAGTAACGTAAAACCATGAGGCAAACTTGGCTATCTATCCTAGTCAAATCATGGAACCTTTTTTTTTTCGAATGGAAAGGAATTATATTAATGAATCAGGGATTTAGCCCTCGCATTTTCTCTCCACTATGGAGGTTCTTCTTCTCCGTCCGTGAGAGCTTCCTCGCTCTGGGTTGAGGGTGCGGGCGCCTTTCTCGCCGGCAGGGAGGTCTTCTGGCTAGGGGATGGGTTTGTTGGGAGTTTCAATTTTTCAGTTTTTTGTGTTTATTTGTAGACGCGGCAACGACTAGAGCTCGGAAAACGGACCTGTCGCACTTTCACGGGCTGGCAAAACGCCACTGACCAGCAGTTGCGGGATGGCGGGCCAGCCAACTAGCCCTCACCTTTTTTCTAAAAAATTTTTTTACCTGGAATCAAAGGTGGACTTTTGTGCAGTAGAGAGAGCAAAAGAAGGATGGTGCATTAGAGATTGATGTGACAGCGAGCATGTGCCACGTCCTTTAGTGGTCATTGTCAGAGTACGGAATACGAAGTATGGAGTGAAAAATATTACCATAAAAAATTATAGTATTAATTGAAATGAGCAATTGAACGAATAATATATAAAGCACAGATCTATATTAAACTTGTTCTGCCCAAGAGATTTATTATTATTTAGTCATATAAATGTATGGTATAACGAGAAAGTTGTTGGCGGAAAAAGCAAACAAAAGTTGTCAAATGTTAAGTTTTTCAAGATGTGAGATGGGGCTGTTATTTTAAGCAGATGTTATAGTCAAAAAACTATTTTTGTTTTGTGAGCCACAAAAACCCAACCCTAACCTTGTCTCAACCTATTTTACCGGCTCTAACGATAGTGCAAATGAGAAGTCGAAGGCTTGTTGATCTGGTATGATATCTTGTCTCTTTTTCGAACCAAGTTGTCATTGTAAGGGACACAAGTCCTTAAAGAACCATACCCCAAAAGTTAGCCGTTAGAGTTAGGGAACCTAAGGCCTTAGAAGACCCCTCTTTCAAGGAAACCTATTCGATTTGAGACTCATTACAATGCACCCCTCGAGAGTCGACGTCCCGGCAAGTACTTCACTCAGCCACTTGCTAGTTAGCCTCTTTGGTCAGAACCCTCTGTAGGTAGCTTTCTCTGGGCAGTCTGCTAAGATGACGTCCCGACAGCTCTACATTATGGCCCTTCACTCAACCTTCTGTTGGTCAGCCTCTCTGGTTAGAACCCTCCACAAATAGCCCTCTTCGATCGGACGTCTCTCAATGAAAGCATCATTTGTAACGGTTAGATGGTCTTGGTTTCGGGGTGGTTCTCATAAATTTGGTGTCTTGGGCTGGGTGGTGGTTGGTGGTGCTAGTCGAAATTAGCCAAGGCTACTATTTCAATGCTGGTGTTCTTGCTTCTCATTTCTATGTAGTGGTGGCTATGTGGAGATTGGGTCTTAGCCTCTCTTAATAGTAGCGGATAGGAAATCAATAAGGATGAGACTAAAAGAGTGGTTCTTTAAACCGACATCCCATATTTTCGGCATTGTAGTCGATACGTCTTCCCTTTTCCGATGGTGGTAGCAGCAATGGGGACACATGTGGCTCTCTATATCTGATCTAGGGTTAGGGTTGTGTTGGTGGGTGGGCTTAGAGTTTTAAAGCATGTTTGTTTGAGCTTTTTTTTGCTTATAAGTTGCTTTTTACGTAAATCGAGACACAACTCCTCTCACATACTTACTTCGTATACCGTAAATCACTATTAAAAAGCAACTTATAAGCAATCGAATCGCTGAAACAAACATAAGTTTTTGTGCTTAAGCTTTTTTGGTGTCTTGTTTTAAATTGAATATTTAAGTGTTGTGTTTGGGCTTAGGTGTTTGTGTCTTGTTTATTTTGTATCCTTACGCGAATGTGGACTTGTGGGCATGTTTAATATTTTAATGAAATACATCCTCCGTATAAAAAAAAAAAAAAAGAATCAGGGATTTACAAAAGGAGACAAAATCCAAATCATGGTACTTTTTTTTTTTAAAATACAAATCATGGTACTTTTATTGTTATTATTTATACCCTCCAAACTACCCAGCAATTAAATGGATATTGTAAGAAGCTCGTCTTGTTCCTTCCTTGCTAGTTAGCGTTTGAATTAGTTTTTGGAGAATAATTTTTATAATTTATGAAATAAGTATATGAGAAGAGTTTTATTTTGACTTATAGAAAAAGACTTCTAAAACCATGATTTTGATGGTTTACAACCACTCCGTAAGTATTTGGTCCTAATCACGAGTCACGAGTCACGAGAAGGCATATGGTTGTTGGAAGCTAAATACAAGTTGTTGATAGATTATGAGTATATATTTCTATTGTTTTAACCCAAGGATTGGTCAATTATACATTGAAAAGCTAAATAATCACACGAAGTAAAACCGTGGGGTCTAAAAAAAAAAAAACCGTGGGGTCTACCTTGACTAATTGTCACAGCAAGATCATGCTAACAAGTATTCTCAAATTGAAGATCATTCTTTTTTTTTTTTTTTATAACATTGAAATAAAAAGAAAAACTAGTGCTCTATATCAAAACATAAAACACCCACCAGGAAATCAGGAGGGGCGACAAAAGTTACAGCACCCAAAGCCATTCCAAGAGAAAACTTTGCCAGTTCATCCGTTACAGAATTTGTTTCCCTATCACACTATTCTAAAGAAACTTCCCAGTTATGTGCCATGAGCTGAGAAATCTTCACTAATAAGTCAGCATGAAGATAATTATCATCCCATCCTGTATTAACTAGATCTACTACCTGTCTCTGTTTAAGACTTTTTTGGCACAAAATGTGAGTATTCTTTTTTAGGGAGAATTAGTGTGAAGGAATAAGGAAACAAAATACTTATTAATAAGGACTTTAAAAATTATAATTATTTTTAAGGACAAAAAATTAAATATAAATTTTCAATTATGAAATTAACCTTTTTTAACCCCATCTCAACCATTTGACTGTTAGATTATCAAATTTGATAATATCTCTATATATATTTTGATTAAAAAAAAACTTGCAACTCAATATTTTTATGATATTCTCTCTTGCACATACCAGAGTATCCTAGAAGTTACTCAAATTAAAACAACCTCTAAAATCTATAAATTTTGAGAAATCAACCTCTTTCTAGGCTTTTATTAATTTTAAAAACCTTTAAAAAAATCACAAAAAAATATTACAATATATTTTTTAAAAAATATGTGATTTTTCATGGGGAAAAAAACTTAAATGGCATGCATCCTAAAAAAGAATGTTATAAAAATAAAAAATACTAAAATTTAAAATTCTTAAACAATAAATTTGTAAATAGACTCCCATGTCACGGGGATATCAATACAAAAATAAAAGTTAATCCAATTTAAGAGCATGCTTGAAGAGAGAATATCAATTGATAACTACCTGTCCAATAATTGAGATGAGGTTAGAGAAGATGTAAGGAGTTTGGTCCATGTTAATTTCGTAATTGAAGATTTATATTTTAATTTTTTATTCTTCAAAATAATTTCAATTTTTGAAGTCCTTATTAATAAATATTTCATTTTCTTGGTTCTTCTCCCTAATTTCCCATTTTTTAGTGAGGATTTTTACTTTGCGTCATGCGAGGAATTAATCCTTTTTACAATTTTACTAGATCCAACCTTGATAAAATCACGTTAATTGTGTTGTTATTAGTTAATTATTTCATCAAAATAGATTAGAAAGTTGATGCTTGATATTCCTTCCAAACTATTGGAAGTATTTTCTCTTCGTTTAGTGGAGAGCCCACTATAACTGTGAATCATTGGATTGACTTTGATGAAATGATTTTCATAAACATAGATTGATTGTATTGTTAAAATATTATCTGAATATAGTTTAGATTTATACTAAAGGTGCTGCAGAGGGAACTCAAATCCCAAATTGTCTAAAGTCTCCGATTGATAAGTAATTGACTCATAATCCATAAAGCCATGAGATCAAAGCCTCCGAAAACATGCACTGTTCTTAGTGAATCCTAAGACTGAATTCACTTGAACCTTTTCCTTAAAAAATATTGTTCCAGATTTGTTTTATTCTGTAAGAAGATATTTTTAAAATCATTTTTCTCCTTTTCTTTTTAGAGTCTCATCTCTATCCTTAGATTAAAAAATGGATGGTTTGGATTTAATATTTTCTAAAAATATGATTATAGTATTTTATAAATTAATTTTGTTTATATTGTAGTTATGAAATGTGGATATCATGTTTTAACAGTTTAAATTTATTTATATATATTTAAAATAATAATTTTATAAAATATAAAATATTGACCAGCTATTTTTTTTTTAAAATTTGAGGGTGGAGATAAGATTTTAAAAATAAAAGAAAAGGATTATAAGAGAACCCAACCGACATGGACTGTAGTTGTAATACCCGTGGGCAACTGAAGCCACTCCTCTTTTGTAGAAAAAACTAAGAGACAATTACAATACAATGAAGTCCCACACAAGAGAAAAAATGATCCTGAAGTTATTAATGACAAGTCGAGGAGCGTCCATTAACAAATCAAGGAGCTTACACTGACAACTTCAGGGACAATTTCTTCATTTTTTCTCTTGTGAACTTCATTGTAATTGCCCCAAAAACTAACTCATGTCAATGTTTTTCCAGTCATGTTAGGATAATGTTATTGAGATCTCGTTCAGCTGTCTTCTGTTCTCACTTCACCGGCATCAAACCATAATCAGGATTCAGGAGTAAACTGCCATATAAATAAAATCTGAAACAAAAACAGTGCTCGTTTGATTTCGATCTGCATTTAGAGTCTACGGCATGTAGCGCATAGAAAGTGAAACATTCCGATCGTTGTAAGGAATTTGAACTGCACCAACTTGGACAAAAAGAAAAAAGAAAGAAATGCACAACAAAGCTATTGCCTGTGATCTAGAGAATTTCTTTTTGTTAGACAATAGTGGTGGGAGTTTTCAGTTTTGAGTATCCAGTGACGAGATATTGCGCTCAACCTTATCCTCTCCTCAAGTCTCAGCACAGAATTAGTCCACTGGGGTGAGGCGCCATATTTTTCGTCACGATAAACGGTGCATAGATATAAAAATCCCCAATTATCGAATTGTTCGAGCTTAACTCGAATCCATGCCTAACATGTTAATCATATCTCGCAAGCGCGCGATGCCCTAATCGGATGTTTAGGAACGAAGCAAAAATTCATGCTTCTTTCAGCGTCTAGCAATAAGCATCAAAATAGCAAAGAAAACCCTCCTCTTTCCCACGGCGGAATAAACCAGAAGGAATTTTATTATAGCACTGATCACCGATCGTACGTACAATCAAGAACAGAGACAGAGTCTGGTTTGATCAGAAGCACAATTAACATGAAAGATACGATCATAGCTGATAATACAGGCGGAGGAGGGGAATTAAAAGGAAACACGGCCAACAACAGGGTACTTAGCTTCGAATTTCTTTTCCCAGTCGTTGAGGACGCCGATCTCCTTCTCTGAGAGGCCATCGAGGGAGGGGGAAACATCCTCGTCGTTTTTGCTCATCTTGGCCAAAGCTCGGCTGGCGTCCTTGCCGGCGAACATGGCGTAGGAGCCACCGGGGCCGTAGAACGATTTGCCGGCGCTGACGTCGAAGACACGGCCCTTGACAGCGACGTAAATGGGTTTGGACGGGTCGGAGCCGTTGTATTGGCTAAGCTGCTGAGGGGTCAGCTCCATTGGGTTGTCGCAGCGTTGACGAAGGAAGACAAGCGGAAAAACGAGGGTCCGAAGTCGGGGGTAGGAGAAGACGACCACCTTCCACTTTCAGGCTCAGCTAATTTTATGGTATGCTTTTCACCCAGCATTCTTCTTCCCTATTTATGTTTTTTTTTTGCCCCTTGTTTTTCCCCCCAAATAATCAAAACCACTCACTCAGCCAAATCAAACCCCACCTTTAACCATTTTCGCTTTGTTACTTATTGTTTGAGAAAAAGCAGGATTTGTTTCCACTAACCCTCCTCTTTACTTTTTCTCTCATCTCTCCACTTTTTTCAAAAATTAATATCTTAACTATTAGATCATATTTTAATAAGTAAGATTTATGTTAGATAACATATTTATAATTGTATATTTTTATCGTATATGATATAATAATAATAATTTTTTATAAAGCATTAAATCTCACCCATTAAAACATAATTTAATGATGAGCAGGGAAAACTAGTCAGATTTGAATTGTCCAGATCTGATCTAGATGGTCTAGATTTCATTTTTTAAAATTTTTATTTATTTAAAAAAATTATTTTAATAGATAGAGAATCTAAAATAAAAATAATATCTTAATTAACATTTTTTCAAAAAATAATTTTTTCTATTTAAAAATCGTATTTAAAAAAAATGAAATCTGGACGGTCCAGATCAGATCTGGACGGTCCAAATCTGGCTAGCTTTCCCTACTCGTCAAAATGATGAGCAGGGAAACTAGATCTGATATTAAGTGGAGAGGAAATGGAGAAAATGGTTAGCGGAGGCACCCCATTCTCAAAAAAAAATTCACTTAAACAGGGCAATTTAGTATAAATGACTTTGGAAACTTTAAAACTTATTTTCGTTAAAATTGGTAATCATTAATTATCCTGAATAAAATTGTAATTTCATATTTTATATGTTTTAAGAATATTTTAAATTTAAAAATACAAATTACCTTTTAAATTTTTTAAATAAAATTTTCTTGATTGTCACCCTTCCTCTTTTAATTTTCTAATTTTCTCTTTAGTTTTTGGTGAGGCATCAGAGTCTCGACTCTCGAGAGTGACTCGTAAGGGACCGCGACAAGGAAAAGATAATCTACGAGAAGCAGGTTTTCATGTCAAATACTTGCAAGTTGCTACAACTAGAAAAAGGAGACATAATTCTACTCAACGTATGGACAAAATACTGCAATCTCTATCTTTAAGAGAACTTTCCTGGAACTGATGCCTTAAACATCTCAAACAATAATAGAATTTTCATATCTTTAAGTTCGAATTGTTTGTTCAAAAGAAGAATAAAAATGAAGTTGTGAAGAGGTTAACACTACTTTAATTTATTTTGATTCAATACTAAACAAAAATTCAAACTCTTCACAAAAAAGCTTGTTTGGGTGTGATTTGTTTACCCCCACTTTATCCTTATTATTCTTTATTCAGTTCGGAATCTTGTTCTCCCTTGTTCACCGCATACCACAGGAGAAATTCTTTCTACTTTCTAAGCGTTCAAATCCAAAAAATTAATAAAGTTGAATATTTCAATTTGATATCCAAAAAAATAATAAAGTTGAATATTTCAATTTGATAAAACTTAACGAATTTTGAGTTGATGTTTGAGAAGCACGTTTACGTAAGTTAAGATAAAACTCTTCTCATATATTTACCTCGTATTCCACATTGAAAAAATAACTTCTACCGTTAACCCAAACAGGCACTTTGCTTGGGTGACAGTACGATTTCAGTGTTAAATTGTGTTGTCTACGCGCTTCACCCGTCTCTCTCAAAATGAAAGAAGAAAATAATCGAAGTATTGTTCTTAGTAATAGGCCATACACTGCCTCATCAAGTACCTTGTTGCATGCAATTTTTTTCCAGGTCAATTGTTGGCATATAGTGAAGTGAACGGTGAATTAGCTTCAGATAAGCTCACGCTTCTCGATATATAACAAAACAATATAACTCATTATAGCTATGTTTGGAATCACTTATATTTGAACAATAAGTCCTTATTACGCAAATCAAGATAAAACTCCTCTCACATACTTACCTCGTATACTGTGAATCACGATTTATAAGCACTTATTACCTAAAAATAAGTCATTCCAAACAAGCACTAAGGCATTAACCATCGGTAACGTTTTTAAATAAATTTTTAAAAAATAAACAAAACTACAAGTTTACCCAAAACTCTTCCAGTTCGCTACAAAATCAGTCAGATATTGGGGACAAGAATGGGGTATATTGTTCTAAATCAGGAGCAATCCATGTCTCACGGTCCATAACGCTCATTATGATACGCCATATGGACCAATAAGCACCGACTTCTCATCCTGCTTTCATCAAATTCCCTTTGAAGACAATGCCGTGCTGAACACGAGATCCAAATCAACTCAAACCAACACCCCCTCCTGAATACTCCACCTCCTGCTCATGAAAGCAAAAGCAGGGTTAGAATACAAAAACAAGCAACTGCATTTAAAGGTAAATTCACAGCATCACAATCACGAAAATGATAGGACGACAATGAAAATAAAATAACAGAGAGAGTGGGTGGGTTGGTAACCAATTAATGTTGTATTTCCAACTTTGCCCATCTGCCTCAAATCGGAAAGCAAATCATATCTATGATCTATATGTGCGTTTGAATTAGTTTTTAGAGAATATCTTTTACGATTTTCGAGGTAAGTATGTAAATGCAAAAGTATGTATGTCTCTACTCTCCACGGTTTTAGTGGTTTCCAAACAATCACTAAAGTTGACATGGTAAATGCAAAAGTATGTATGTCTCTACTCTCCACCTAACAACTAGATCTAGCTACATTGCACATATTCTAATCTTATGTTAAGATCAAAACACGTCTTGTCAGCTTTATGGATACTGGTTTCATCTCAACATAGGTTACTCACAAGCAGTGCCCAAATTTTGAAACAAATACCAATTATGGTGATATTAGACTGGTAAGAGCAACATAATCAAGAACACAGATGATGCAACATAATCAAGAACACAGATGATGCCCTTGCGATAGTTTAGACATTAGAGTACTTCAAATTGGTTTTGCTATGTGATAAATGAGAAGGCAGATTGAGAAACATGATTATAGCTTCCCAAGATAAATGGATGTAAAACAGTATGATTACTACCTGAAACTCAACAGGAAGCTTCAAATAGGTGTCATACCATTAACATCATCTTCATCCTAGTATCCTATTAAAATTCATTATTTTGCTGACAATCTGATAATATCTTCACTGTAACTTATCAAGGGGAAAAATAAACGACATCTCTTTATCCACTGAAATTTAGAAGGGTAGAGAATTGAGCCAGATCTAAAGAACGGAAGAATTTAAATTTAAATTACCCATTCCCTGAATGCTTTTGAGACAGCAATATAACACTTCCGACTTTTAGGGTTTAAGTTTTGGCCAACAAATATTTTAAAACCACTTCAATAGAAGTAATAGGCGGTTAACTTTCTTTACAAAAATGAAAATCCAACCTGAGCTGGTGGTAAGGATGAGACCCAGTCTGATGCATGTGTAGGAAGAAGGCCCAGGGAGTTAAGCTGCACAACAAAATATTGACATAATTTGCATGAAAAAGACATGGAGACACAACATGCTCAAAATTTAAATAAAACTACAAATAATCCACCTGAAATGTAGACTAAGTACTATTTAGGCGCACAGACTTTATAAATTTTATCACCTTACACAGTTATGTTATAACAAAAGGGAAAGATATTGCTTGTTGGTTAAAAGAAATTTCTAAAAGCAAAGTGCCTGTCCCACGATATCTTAAGCAAGGGAGAAAATTTGAACAGAAGATGGGAATATCAAGTATTATATGATAGTCATGTTGATTTTAGAAGTTAGCTTTATCTTGCAGGTAAAAGTTCTCTATTTTTGCGATAATCTAGAGAAATGTGAACCAAAGTGGTAATTATGCTATAGTTTGAGGAGATTATATGCTGCTTCTCCTAAAAATTACTAGGGAGGGGATGAAAATTTTAAGGGACAAGTCTACGTATATTACCTTCCAAACACCTAGGGCCATGCCCCCCAAATTAAGGGCTATGAAGAGCAACTTAGGTCCAAGAAGATCCACTTTATTGTCTTTGTACGGCTCAAAAACTGCATCAAATACAGATATCATTAATGAGCTCAAAACAAGCTAAAGTGCTCCAGAAAAGCTAGTTAATACAGCAAAACATGCAACTATACTATCTTATTTTAATGAAAATAAAACAACAATGGGGTTTGGGCTCACCACTTCAAAGTGTAACATGGCAAGCCCCAAAAGTCTCCAAGAAGTAATCCCAGAAATATAAAACTTAAAGGGAAGGAGCAGATAATAAGTTGACATGCCATGAGGGAATCAATAAAATATCCGCTCAATCTCTTATCGTTAATCATCAATGTATGGGAAGTGGGGTCTTTAAGGTTAATAATATAAAATCAACATGGTTTCAATCATCAGCAGATTTATTTCCAGCGATAATTTGACCCACAAGCAGCATACAATAACTCTGAAATTCAGGAACACTGATTCTTAGCAAGAATATACTTTCAGCCTCTATGGAGATGATGCTGGCAATGGCAACTTGATGTGTAAATTTTCTGCACATAATGAGCAACATGCACAAGACTGGGAAAACAAAATGGTGATATCAAGCGGCATGAACGTCAGAAATTCAGAATCAGACAATCACAAATTCACAACGAATGTGAATCACATAACAACTACACTTGTATCTCTTAAATATCAATTTTATATTAAACTGGTGGTATTTATAACGATTGCATTACACATTTGAAACTTAAAACCGTAAACAAAAAGCAATGTTAAGACAGAGTCATGCTGGCTTAAGAATTCAATAACTTTTGCGGGCACGGAGTAAAACATCTTACTCTTTCCAACCCCTTGTAGTGCGCTTATTGGTTGCCAAAGAGCTGAAAAGGTGATACCAATGCTAAACAAGTGAACCGTGTTACCAGCCATCCACATCATGAAGCCCATCATCAGTAAGTTCTTAAATGGGGCTTGTGCCACTTCCCAAGCTTTCTGTTTAGCAAAATATTGAAGATCTGAACCTAAGACAGATGCCATTCCAGTATATAGGTCTAACAATACATGCATAAGCGAAATATATAAATGAAAATTATAGTGAGGGCAGGTAGTCTTTGGGGGAGGGGGCATAAATTTTGCATCTCTTTTGTCTTTGCCTTGGTGATTTCCATAATCTAATCTTATTGTTTTTCACGGCAAATATAAACATGATGACACTTTATGGATGAAGCTAACACACTCTCCGTGTATGTGGTTTAGAATTAATCAATTACACACTCCAACTCGATGTAAAAAATTAAGAAAGAAACTCGATTCATAAAACACAATGAATCGAGAGATTATGATGACTCCAAAGACCAACAAGTTTAAGAAAATAATGTTACCTGGGCTTTCCAGTTGGATTCTGCGCCCTTCTTTTGACGACTCAGAGAGGAATCATCCTATTGAGAAGGAAAAGAGAGGTAAGCCCAAAACCGAATTGAATCAAGCGTCCCACTACAGGGAGATAGAAACAAAACCTGGTCTATAGAAGCTCGAGAGAAACCGGGAGGATCCGGAACGTCACGAGAAGAATGAGAAGTAGAATTATCGGTGAAGTCAACGGCCCATCGTCGCCCCCCGCCTCCCATCACTCCTTTCCCCTTCTCCATCGGTGGATTCGCTCCGAGCTATGGGACTAGGCCTCGCCGTCGCAGAATATGCTGTTCACTCAATTTTCCTAAGAATAAACGGCACCGCGTTTCATGCAAAAATAAATAAGGCGAATATCATCCATACAAATTCATATGGAATATCAATATCAATATTAAACATAAGCTGTAATTGTACGACTCTTTTTTCAGATTTTTTGATGAAATTTTTCAGATTTTATACCAGGAACGAAAATACACTTCAATAGTATGTATTAAAAAAAATTAAAGATTAATTTAGTCCCGTACATATTGATTATTGCACAAAGAATAATGGATTTAAATTTGAGTTTTAGGTATTGTTTGGTTTGAGGTTTCTTGATAGAAGGAGAGGGGTGTAGTGGGGTAAGCGTGTTGGTTGAAAAAAATGAGGAGAGGAGGGGAGAAATTTTGTCTTTTAGCGCTCCATTCCCCTCCTTTCATGTCCCTTCAAATTTGGAGTTTCTTGGAGGGATGAGAAATATTATGTTCTATCCTGATTAAAATATTTATGCTAATTTTTTATTATCCCAATTTACCCATATGATATAAAATCTATCTGATTGTTACTAGGTCAGCCAAATAAATCAGAAAATATATATAATAAAAATATATCTAATCAAATCCTACCTTACTAAAATGATACAAATTAAATCTATCTAATTAAATCATATATGACTTTAAGCTCAATATCAAAACAAGAAAGAAAATTTTGACGACGACTCTCCTTATTAGTTCTAACATCAAGTTGTCTCTCAATCTCCAAAGTAAGGTATGTTCTATTGTTCTTAACTCTTCGGTCAGATATTAAATTCCATTTAAACTAGTATGTTGTTATTTGACTCCTTAAGTAAATGAATTGTGCTTTTTAGTTCTTTTGTCAAATTCTTATTGTGCTTACTATTTTCTTTTATTTTCACCTTTCTGTGTTTGCTATTTCTAGACCATTATTGTTCATAGATGTTTGTATGTTTTTAACTTAATCCTAAGTATCTCAATAACAAAGATATCCATATTATATCATAATTGTCTTCATTATCTTAGGATTATAATTTAATTTTCGATTTAGATTTAAATTTAAATTTAAAAAACATATTAAATTTGATGAGTTAACATATTAAAATTAATAAAATCATCATTTTAAATATATATATATATATATAAGGTTTTTTATCATGTATAAGTGAGATACATGGCTTTTTGTGATTTATAACTTAAGAAATAATAATTTTGATATCTAAATAATGTACTAATGTCATATTTGTCAATATTTAATTAGCTCACCTCTTTTCCCCTCCTGAACCAAATAAGAAACTTCTCTTCCCCTTCCCTCCCATCCAACCAAACAAAGCTCATAACCTCCCCTCATTTAACCTCCTTTCCCCTTGCCTCCATTGAACCAAACAAGAGACTTAAAATCTCACATTTAAAATCCATATAACTTATCCTTGTATAACATGTATTTAAAACTTTTTGTTTGAAGCATCGAGGCTTGGGCCTAGCAGAAGATGTTAGCCTCTACCAACAACTTGTTGGTCGAGGTATTAAGCAGCCTCGCCCCGTAAGAAGAAAAACACAAATTTGAATCTCGGAAAGCCCACTTGTTGAAAGAGGTGAAACCCTTTACATTCTAAGCCTCGGAAGAGGAAACCTTCATATTATCAAAAAAACAAAAAAGAACTAGAAGAAGATCTTAGTCTCTCACAATGTGTCAAATCAAAATTCAAATTTTCTCTGGGAAAGATGCCCATAATTAGTGGGCAACAGTAACTCAAATAAGATTATATCTAATTGTAGAATAGTTGTGCATGTCAAAAAAATTCTTGTTCGGGTAAACCAAACATTAGGCTCCTGCTGTAACCCCCTTCATGATTAAAGCCGAGATTTAGTTTATAAAAACATAATTAAGTGAAATTAGAGACCTTAGATGATTTGGGACTTAACCAAAATCAAATTTTCCCAAAATCAGGGTTTTCAAAAACTTTTACAACACCTGTTCACAATGGTCTCATATTCACAGTACAATTACACAATTGGCCTGTACAAATTGATTCCATTCATACATATCATGGTATAATGCAAATTCCCGACACATTCGGGTTCCATTTAATAGAAAAGGGTTTTACAGAGGCACAAAGCCTATAAACTTTTCCTTTTTACTTGGGGATTACACAAAACTATACTATAAATCCTAATATATACAATCGTTTTCCAAAAATATCCAAATAATTTACATGATAACCAATAACCAAAATATATTCTTAAACCAGAGTTATATCCACTCTTTGTCGCCCGCTTCCTTTTTGATCCTTCGGCCCTGTCTTGATCCTTCCATGCGTGTCCTGGTGCCGGTTTCTCCCAAGTAAGGCAAATGTCAAATCCTCTTTCACTTTGCCAAAGAGATTTCTTGATTCACCAACCTCCAAAATTTCGTGTGGGCACAAATCAACACCAATAGGCACTCTCAAATTCCAGCTTTTCTTCTTCTTCCTTGGCCAAAAATGGCTGCACGCATGAGAGAGAAAAAGAGAGAGATGGAGTGAAGGAGATGAAGGAGAAATGATTACACTCCCTCCCCCTATACCATGCACAGCTGAGAATAGGGAGGGAAGAGAGAGAAAATATTAAAAAAATCATATTTAACTTTTCTCCTCATATCCACTTTTGCCATATGTCCACTTGCCATTGGTTCATTTAAACTAAGTAACCACTTATGCCCTGTTTGGTACACTGGAATTGGAGGGATGGATTTGGAAATGGAATTGAATTCCATGTGCTTAACATGTTTGGTACACTTTTGGAGGCATGGGATTGATTTCCATATGGAAGTTAATTCCATCAAAATTGATGGAATTGGCTTCCATCACTTACCCCATGAAATTCTTAAAAATTCCATGGAATTCCACTGTTGCCCCTCCATCATCTTTCAATCTCAAGCACATCTGCGTTCGATCATCACCGACCACCGACCTCAACTTGACGGCGACCTCCAGCAATAGGCGACGGCGACCTCTGGTAACTTGTGACGTCGACCTCCAACAACCAACGGTGGCGCCCTAACGTCAACCTCTAACCACCAACAACAGTGAGCTCTAGCGATTTCCTGAGAAGACGAAGCGATCTCTAGCGATTTCCACAATAGCTCTCAGCATCTTCACAAATCTCCGGCGATTGGGACGAGATCCACACCTTTATGGATCTCCACCACTCGTTCTCTTCTCTAATTATAGTGATGGTTGAAGCTCATATTTCACGACAATGACTCCAGCGTTGTCACCATAACTAGCGGCAAGATCGACTTCCAAGATCAATGAATCTCCAAGATCGACTTCCAGCTGTGTCTTCGACTTCTTTAGCTCCATCACCATTATCGACGGATCTGTTTAATTTGATAGAGGGAAAGGGATATGTTTAGGCTGATAGAGGGAAAGGGATCTGTAATTATTTTTCAGCAAAGGTCACAGTGGTTTTGATAGTTGGTGGCGGCTGGGTTTGATCAATTTTTTTGACAAGGTTATTACTATGAAGATAATTAAAAGGGCATTTAAGTCTTTTTATATAAAAATCAGGTCTCATTTCCATGACATACCAAACATACTTGTAAACCTCATTTCCATATCCATCTCCATATCCATTTCTATTTCCATATCCATCAAAACCAATTCTACGTACCAAAAGGGCCCTTAGTTACTCTAACCATTCTATTAGCCATTTAGTCACATTTCTCATTTTTCCTCTTAGCTAGTAATTAATTTTCCCTTAATCACTAACTTATGGCCAATAATTCCATTCTTCCAATTTTTTCACCAATTATGACATATTAATTTATATTACCATAAAACACATAATAATTCAAATTAAATTTATAATTATCAACAATAATTATCATTAGCACTTAATTGAAATTTGGGGCGTTACACCTGTAAACTCCAAACTCATACTTGGAGTATTGTTAGACTTAGGCCTAAAAAAGGAGGATATATGTGCCTATAAAAAAAAGGTTTTCTTATTTGAGAAAAAGGGAATAAACTTTTTAGTCCAAAAGCCAAAAGGGGAAAAAAACACAAACAAAAATTGCCATAACTTTAGGGACAACCAGGAATGGAAACATGTAGCCCTTTGACGGGTTCATTAGTTCTCATTTGAGCAGTAGGAAGTTAAACTAAAGTATAAATGTAAGACATTTATGATGATCGTTCTAAAATCAAGGCAATTAACGACACTAACATCACTCTTATTCAGAGGGTTGACAACCCTGAGACAATCAGAGATTTCAGACCAATTTCATTATGCAATGTTAGTTACAAAGTAATCTCTAAGGTGTTGAGCAGAAGGTTACGAACGATCAAGGGTAGTGTTAGTTATAAATGTAGTTTAATTGCAGGCAGACAGAGCAGTGATAATATCATCATTGCTCAGGAGGTGATTCATTCAATGAAAAGTAAAAAAGGCACTTCAGGTTGGCTAGCTATAAAGCAGGATTTGGAAAAAGCTTGTGATAGATTGGAATGGTCCTTCTTTCACGATATTCTGAGGGCAGTGGGCATTGAAGGCAAGATATGTGACCTCAATATTGCATGTATATCGTCTCCGTCCCTTCGAATTTTATGGAATAGTGAATCTACACACTCCTTTCGATCATCTAGAGGGATAAGATATAAGACCCAATCTTACATACCACTTACCATTAACCTTAATCAGAGTTGCAATGCGTGATTTAGGCGCACTTAGGGGAAACCATAGATATCTAATATTAATGATACAATGTACTTGATTATATATAAGAATTCCCATATAGGTTATTGTACAATAAATTACCATCCTTAAAAATAATAAAAGGTCTTCAGCTAACCAACATCCTTTCTTAATCTTGACCATAACCTTCAATCGCCTGTAATTACAATTTTGCCCCTAGAGCCGCTAGCTTTAGTGATGGAATATTTTTAATTTGAAAAAGGGTGAGATTCGAGAGAATCTCAGTAGTAACATACAATCGATCATATAAAAAGCAAAACATTAAATATGTCATGCTCCATATTATGCAACAAATTAACAACAATATCACGGCATGTATACTGAGTTAGGGGCTCAATCCCCCACTATCTGTAAAACCTCGGTTGGGTTCTTACTTAACAACCAGGTACACCTTGGTTGGGTTCTTGCTCAACAACCAAGTAAGTATGCCTCTACACATAAATTGCCCTCCTAAAAAAAAACCATGTTCATTAATTATATTACAGAAGATGGCATACACAAACATAAATATTGGCATAGTGTATGAAGGATAGAGTTACTATCTTAAACCCCTTTTTATTCGTAAACCGTTCTTTGAATTTTGTTTCGACGGCTCAGGCTATCAATCCAGTCCTAAAATTCCAAATGTACAAGAATTATGTTAATACGCATTCATGTACTACTATAAACTCTTTTAAATTCATTTTGTTGGTTATCTTAGCTTAAAACTGCTAAATGACCAAAACACCCCTAGAGACCCGGTTTAAGTCCCTTTATACCATTTCTAATTGTACTTTTCCAAAAATCTTGATCAGGACTATTCTTACATAATTTCTCCCATGGAATCCATTTTTGACCTCAGAATTATCAAATTCACTGCCAAAAGATGAAAATGCCCTTGGCAGTCCCTAACTTAGGGTTTTATGGGTAATTTTGTCATTTCACATTCTAAAGCCTTTCACATTTCATGATCAACACGAACTCTACACTATTTTCCCTTCTAAACATAATGGAATCATCAAATTGATGAAATTCTAACTCCTTCCCCCTATTTTCAGGTCTGGACGAAAATTATTCAAGAAAGAGGAGAATGCAGTTTTCATGATTCAACCCTTAAAGCTCCTTCTTTTTCACTCTTAATCACTTATTTAATCATTTAAATACTAATTGCACATAATTAAAGTGAATTTGGGCAGCACCTTCCCTTAGGGTTTGATCTTCCCAAATTTACAAAATCAACCAAATCAAATCAAACCAAACACAACGACAACAACCCCAACAACATCATACTTTTTTTTTACCAGAAAAGATATTTCATTTCATAATCAAAGGATACAAGACCAAAAACAAAAATACAAATGAGAAAACTAAAATTCAATAGAAACAGAATTAGGTACTAGTAGTACTACTCCTAATATCAAAATCTAATAAATTCAATAAAGCTCTGGGAGGTCTTGTAACCCAATCCTCTGGGCATGACCCATGTAACATAGCCCGTGCTACCCAATCAACAACTGCATTGGCTTGTCTTGGAATCCATCTGCAATATTGGATTCTGCATAAGTTCTTTATAAAAAGGATATTTTCCATATAACTCATAGTATGCCAGTCCGGGGGATCAATATTTCCATTAATACAATAAATGAGCTGTTGATAGTCAGATTCTATAATAACATAATCAAGTTGATTATCATGAGTATATTATATAGCCGGCAACATTGCCATAGACATAGCCATGAAGGCTGACTGTGCACTTACCTTTTTTGCATGGTCATCCAATAGAAAACCATTGGAATCTCTTAGCACAAAAGCAATAGAAGCAATGCTATTACTCAGAAAGGCACAATCAAATTAATCTTAAGACAATTACCATCTGGAGGATGCCATTTGTGATCATTCTTTCGTTCCTGGGCTATTGGAGAATCCAGAGAACTTGTCTCTTTGTACTAATATTGGCTTTTTAGAATTCATCAAGGAGCTTCCCTGCTTGCATGAAAGTGAAAATAGGATCAGGCCTTTTATTTTCTAGATGAAAGCACAACGTCCCTTCCATATTTGCCATAATGTGACTGCAATTAAGGCCATGTTGAATTCTAAAATAGAAGGGTAACTAAATACATGGGACAACCAGTCATACAACTTAACAGTAGGCTGTGTGTGAAATGAAAAAGAGAGATTACTTCCATACCACACTCTTCTTGCCTAATCACATCCCAAAAAAATATGACTAATTGTCTCACACTCACATTTGCATATTTGACATAAATCATTTCCAACACATCTCCTTTTTTTCAAATTTGTAAAAGAAGGGAGAGCGTTGGAGAGCAGCCTCCACATAAAAGAACGGATCTTGTATGGAATTTTCAGTTTCCAAATTTGGTTCCACAATTTAGAAGAAACTCCATTAGTTTGTGCTGCCACCATCCCACTTTCTCCAAGATTATTAGATTTAATCCATCTATATCCCTCTTTGACTGTATAATTTATTCTCCTACCCCTTAGCCAAATCCATCTGTCTGGTCTCTCACTCAAAATTACATTCATAGCATAAATAGCTTGAGCTTCATGACTGGTGATATGATTATTAATCAACAAAAAATCCCACTCCAACCCATTTAATAAAACAGACACAGTGATATTTGATAATAAAGGAGAAGGGCTCTGAGATAGAAGTTTATTACCAAGTATGTTGCATATCCATGGATCATCCTAAACTCTTGTGCTTAGTTCATCACCCACACTGATTGCTATGTTGCCTTCTAGGACTTGTCTACCGGCAAGAATGCTATTCCAAAGCCAAGAGGGATAGCTCCCTTTTTTCGCATTAATAAAGGAAGTTCTTGGGAAGTATTTTCTTTTTAGCACTTGAACCCAGAGTTGTTGAGGTTCCTGCAATATTCTTGAACCAATTTTAGTAAGAAGAGCAAGATTAAAAACTTCAAAATCCTTAAAACCCATTCCCCCCTCTCCTTTTATCCTCTTAAGAGTATCCGAGGACACCCAATGAACTCTCCTTTTCAAGGTAGAACTATTCCACCAAAACCCAGAGACAATACTTTCTAATTGAGTCAAAACTAATTTTGGGTAAAGAAAACATGACATGGAATATACTGGAATTGAGTTTGCAATAGCTTTAATAAGTACCTCTTGTCCCGCTTCTGATAAGAAATTTCTTTGCCAACCTATCATTTTCTTTTTGACTCTGTCCACCACAAAGGATAGTGCTTGTTTTTTCGATCTCCCCCATATGATAGGCAATCCAAGATAATTCCTTGGGACATCAACTGCTGTAATCTGAAAAACATGGCAAATCTCTTCTTTGGTTAGAGCTGGAACCTTTTCAGAAAAATACAAACAAGACTTTCTAAAATTTATCAACTGCCCAGAAGCTTGACAATAAAGATTAAGGATGTATTGCAGATTCCTACAATTCTCAATCTCTGCTTTAAGGAAAAAGACTGAATCATCAGCAAATAAACAGTGGATCAAGGTAGGACAAGATGGTGCAATTTTGATGCCTTTGAAATGATCCATAGCCTGCCATTTCTCAATAATCCTAGACAGTATATTACTTACCAAAATAAACAAGTAAGGAGATAACAGATCTCCCTGTTTAAGTCCTCTATTAGGCAACACTTTAGACATTCTTTTACCTGACATCATGATCGAGAAATTCACAGATGAAATACACCATAAGATTCGTTCAACCCATGACTTTGAAAAACCCATTTTCATCATGAGGGCCACTAAAAAGTCCCATTCAACTCTGTCATACGCTTTATTCATATCTAGCTTATAGCCATTTCATCCTTAGCCTTTTTCCTTTTCAAATGATGAAACATTTCATGGACAATAATAATATTATCTTGAATTAAACGTCCCAGTACAAGGCTCTCTGGCATTCAAAAACAAGCTTTTCAAGTAGACCTTTGAGCTTATTTGCCATAACTTTTGAAAAATTTTATAGGAAAAATTGCATAAGCTAATGGGTTGAAAATTATTAACTGATTCAGGTCTTTGAGTCTTTGGAATCAGAACCAAGTCGGTTTCATTAATAGCACTAAGTAGAAAACCATAATCAAAAAATTGGCTGATAAGATTACATACCTAGTCACCAATAATATGCCAATGCTTCTTATAAAAAACTCCTGTAAAGTCATCAGGACCCGGTGCTTTTGTGCCTCCAAGACTAAAAATAGCATATCTGACTTCTTCATTAGATATTCTACGCATGAGGGTAGCATTATCAGATTCTGAAACTTCTGGATCAACATATTGCAGTATTTCTTCAAAGTCTCTTGTCCCTTTTGAAGAAAATAGCTCAGAATAGAATTGGTTAAAACAGTTACCAATGCTTTCCTCAGTCTCAACCCATTCATCTTCTAAAATTTTTAATCTCGGTATCTTGTTCCTATTTCTTCTCAAAATTGTGGTCATATGGAAAAATCTTGCCACAGGTAAGCCATTGAACACGAGATTTTTTAGCCTAGTATAACTCCTCTTGCTTCCATGCTTCTTCCAATTTAGCTTTTAATTTAGCAAGCTCTTCAATTTTTTGACCCATATTAGGCCCATTAGTAATCAAGTTCATCTACCTCATCAAATGTTTGGCCAATTTGAATTGATTCCCAAATTTTCCTCTACTCCAATTCTCCATTGCTGCACTCAATAATTTTATATTGTCAGCCAAATCTTCAATCTTGAGATTTACGTCTTCAAAATCCCAATTCTCTTTAACCAATTCTTCCAGTTCCGGATACTCTAGCCATAAACTAACTCATTTTGCTCAAATTTCAAAATTAAAGGAGTGTGGTCTGATCCAATTGCTTCTAGCACATGACATATACCTCTAGAGAAACTATTCCTCCATGAAGCATTCACGATTACCTTATCCAGACATTCTCTTATAAAACCTTCTCCTTCTCTCATATTCATCCAGGTATATTTACTCCATTTTGTTTCTAGATCAAGTAGATTACAATCAGTCATGAAGCTTCGGAATCTCTCTAAATCCCTCATTAGAACAAGATGCCCTCCTTCTTTGTCTAATTGATAGAGTAGCTCTTTAAAATCACCTATAATCGCCCATGGAGCATGGGATACAGGCTTCAAATTAGTGAGATTCAACCACCATCTCCTTTTTTGTTTTAGATTACACAAACCATACACACAGGAGATAGCACCATAATCCTTCCCATCTATATTAAGCTCGTCAATATGAATTATGTACCTACTAATTACACCTACTAACATATGAACATCTTCCTTCCACCAAAGTGCAAACCCCCAGATCTGCCAACAAGGTCGAAATAGACACTAGAACTAAAACCCAGTTTCCTCTTGATCTTATTAGCATTTTCTCTCAGCATCTTTGTTTTAGATAAAAAAACCATAGCCGGATTGAACTTTTTACATTAGAACCTTAGATTCTGAATAGTTGAGGTAGTTCCTAGACCTCGACTATTTCATGCTAGGATCATAAATTTTTGGTGACTGGAGAAGGCCAGTCACCGCCCCTTTCCTCCATAGAAGAAGACCCCTCACTTTTAAATAACCTTTTTTCGCTTTCCCTTTCTCAGTCAAAAATTTCTCTTCTCCCGACAACCCCGGAGCATAACTGTAATTGGAAATATCACCAGTAGAAGGAACACTTACCTCAGAGAGAGACTCCAAGATTACATTTTCATCGAATTGCAAAAACCTTCTTCCCAGTGGACTTTCTCTTTCGGCATCCTTTTGAAGGTACTTTTCCGCATGATGCTTTTCTTCAGTGAAGCCAGGAGATTATTGAGCATGTGACTTCTTTCTCTTAGATAAAGGCGAAACCCACTTTTCATCCGCATTCCTTTTTAAGTTAACTCTTGCCACCTGAAGTGCAAGATGGCCCACTTCACCCCCACAGGCATAAACAACTTCTACTTCTTGGGCCTCCTCTATTCCCTCATTAATCTCCCTTATTTCCACTCCCTGCTTTTGGTTATTCTGGGCTCCGGTTTCATTGTTGGAAAAAGCCCAACCCATCTCAATTGATATTTTCTTCACATTAACTTCAGAGATAGTCACCTTGGGCCACTTTAGGTCAGCCCACATATTAGATGACTGGCCCACTTTTTTCCTTTTGATATATTAACTGTCCTTCTAATTGGATGAGGATTCGACTTACAACCTACGAAAGTATCATTATCTAAGTCAATATCTGGTATATTCTCATTAATGGAGGATTTATTGTACTCCACAGACTGTTCCCCACTCATCTCCTGAGAGCTGACCCCCAGAGTCTCAGTTGACTCAATATTCCCATCTTTCCCATGCAAGCCATTAATATTCTCACGTTCCCCATGCTCAACTTTGCTTTCTTTTGTTTGCTGGCTACTCATCTTCTCCGGTGTACCGGAATAAGCCTTCAGCTCTGGAATGCACATGCTTGTACTAAATCGTCTCTGGTCAGCCCCATCGTCTCCACCGCTTGCTTCAGAATCACAATTTTTGCTCTCATGTCCAAGTGTTCCGCAGACATAGCAGAACTTAGCTAGTCGCTCATATTTTACCTAGATCCAGACTAATCTATTATGGCTGTCCTTCTTAACTGGTCTGGTAATATAAAATCCTGGTATTAATGGCTCATCAATTTTAACCTCTACCCTGATTCTTCTAAAGCTCTTCGTTTTAATTTTCCCGGGTCCTGGATCTTCAACAGAAACTACTCTGCCAAATTTAGAAGCCATTACTCTATAAGTAGCCAAACTTCGTCCCTCTGGAGGCATATTATGGAGTTGAACCCAGAACAAACATTTGTCTATTTGAATCTCACAATCACTAACAAAGGCCTCTCATCTTTAAAGACACAGTATATATTGTCGGAGCGCCTACGGGCTCTCGTTTAAGATTCTTCGAGCATCTTCAATTTTATTAAAGTTGAAAGAAACATATTAAAGCCAATGTAATCAACTTCCACTTGATCTTCCTTTAACTTCCAAGCCGCAAGTACATTTTCCCTGACAGTAACAACGCCGAGTCGCATTTTTGTAATCACCCTGCCCACAATACACTTCTCATCATACTACTCCGTATTGTCTTCCGACCATTCGATATTTAAATCCTGACTAATATTTGGAGTTAACTCTATACTTGTTCGAAAAAACTCTAGAAACTTCCTTGATAATACAAAATTTTCACCGACTAAAGAAATCTTTGAAAAAACAGAGCATTGCCACTTCGAACAAAATACAGATACTACACCAAAAGAACAAAGAGAATGACAGAGAAGATCGATTATTAAAACGACCCTTTCTCCAACCAACAATTATCCGTAATGATTTTATAAAATCTGGTTAACCAGTGATAATTGAAAATCATTTCTCATTTAAAACATATCGAAGTTTAGGGCACAAACTAGCCCACAAACCCACTACAAAGATATTCATTACTCAGGGCTCACATAACAACAGGAGAACTCACAGCCCACGAGTCTTACGACATTGAACCCCACAATTAAGATTTCATACAAAACAATTTTTCCATCACAGATATGGTTGTACGTCCACCAAAATCTTAGAATACGAAAACAAGGCCTCTCACCTAACAATTATTCTAAAACAGTTATCCAAACAATAAATATGATATCTCTAAAAATATGAGATGTCTTATTATGGCAATATAGAAAATAATATAACACCAATACCACAAGAGGCCTATAGGATTCTAGCGTCTATGCCTCTGGTTGCTCCCCTTGGCCTCTAGCCAAATTAGAGGTCTAGTCTAAAAAATATTTACAACTACAGGGTGAGACATAAAGTCTCAGTAACCAAAAATTAATTTACAAAATATGCAGGAAAAGAATGTAAGTCAGAGAAGCAGGTTTAACTAACATAATATCAATAAGGGTCTGTTTGGTATGATGGGATTGATTTTGATGGAAATGAAAATGGATATGGATATGGATATGGAAATGAGGTTTAAAAGTGTGTTTGGTGTGCTTATGGAATTGATATATAATTTTAATTAAATTTATATGTTTTTATTATCAAAAGTCCAAAATACCCTTATTATTAAAAAAGGCAAAAAACCCACAGACCCCCATTGCCACTCCCTCTCTCCCACCCCCCTCTCGATTATGTTGCTCCCAGTGGTTCATGACAAAGAGATTAGATCAGTAGCATCGCAAGGCTTCTACATATTTAATACCATTGTTGTATCTTTTTTTTGCTTGAATACCATTACAGTATCAGTAATCTTTTTTTTTTCTCGAATACCATTACTGTACCTCTCGATCTTTTTTTTGCTCGAATGCCATTGCAGTAATCGAAAACCCAGATCTAATGAAGCTTGTGATTTCTACACAGATCTGATCAAGCTTGTAATTTCTGCAGATCCGATAAAGTTTCGTTGTCACCATTTTCAGCAGCTACAAAAAAAGCTTCGCTGTTAGAGATTTGTGATAAGTCGGAGTCGAAGGTGACGGTAAGAGGAAGTCGGAGATTTGTGAAAAGGATAAGTTGGCGTCGTTGTCGCATCCTCGCCATCGCCGTCGCCATTTCCGTCATGACCGTCTTCACCGTTGCCTCACCACGACCAATTGAGTAAGAGGTTGAAGTGACAATAAGTTCCAAAACTGAGGACATTTTTGTCTGAAAATATGGCCTCCATGGAACCCATCTCATTTCTATGGGCATGAGTATGGAGTTCAATTCAACCTATTTTGGTGGAATTCATTTCCACATGGAGGCCAATTCATGCAAACCAAACAGACATTGAACATGGATTTTAATCTCATTTCCATCTCCATCCCTTCAATTCCAGCGTACCAAACGGAGCCTAATATTCTCAATAATTAAACTTCACATAATATGTTCAATTAGAACCATCCCCACTCATCCATCCTGCTCCTCCTTATAGCTTCTGGATGTGATACAGCCTATCAATGCTAGTATACTCGGCCAAAGGTTGGCTAATTACTTCAAGAATATTGCCCTCTCCCATGCCACCACCAATATACCGTAACAGGGAGGTGTCCGCCCAAAACACTCAACTCAAAATTCGGGCCAAGAATGAGAGAGCCAATGGGCAGAGTTGTACCATATCTCTTCCACACAACCCACCATATCCCATAACAGAAAAACAATATATCAATATAGTTCTCGAAATATTTACAAATTATCATACCTTCTACAACATTTCATCTCAAACATCATAACCATCACAATAGTAACAATTTTAATAATATCTATGCTCATATATACAATTTGGAAAAATACACTGCTTCACTGAACTAGGTTCATATTCATACATACACATAATCTCTCAAAACACATATATGTAATATAGATGAAAGTAAGGTTTAGAAAACACCTTACAGTCCAAAACAAGCCTATAAAATAAATTAACCCCGGTTACCTCAATTTCAAGCTTAACCTTAACTTGAGTACCAAATACGAACAATCACTGATCCCAAGAAAATTCTACATTATCAATTTAAGTAACAATTAACCCCAAGCAATACTAAAATAAATAATTTACACAATTCATCTCCAATTTTCCTCTACAACTATTATCCTTAAATATTCTAACTTTCTTAACAATCCTTAAACAACCTCTATATCATTCTTTCTCGTCAACCACTTAATTTTATAAATTTTAACATATCTATTATTATATAATCATCAATATCAACCTCCTAAAATAACTAAATCTCTTTTTCTAATTTATATGAATATAGTCTAATTATTAAACAATATTTGAAACTCCCACATAATTAAAATCATATAAAAAATAATATAATTCTTAATATCAAGTTATAATTTTTTAGACAACAAAATTTATCAAACTACACCGATGAGAATTTCCATAATACCTCCAACATACCAAATAAATTATTTAATCCAAATTTAATCAGATAAAAAGCCTAATATAGAATTATTCATAGATTAATTATATAGAAAATTCATTATAAAATTATATACCAACTACATAACAAAAGTAACCTAATTAAAATTAATCATTAATCCTCCTCTATATTCCTATAGCCTTATATTAACAAAACTCAAATTTGTCCAAAATCCTAATATTAAAATTTTCTCTAATCAACACAAAATTACTATCATAAGAAAGAGAAAATTATTTAAAACATTTTCATAAAAGAAGTTTTGCGATCAGAAAAGAATTTGAGTACCTTATTGATCCCCAGATATGTAAAAATACTCCTATTAGTATCGCATCATACGCCTTCTGCACAATCACTCCACGTAGACGATCTGCGTGAAGTGAGAAGGGAGAGGTGGTATTTATAATACCCTCCTCCTCCAATAATTGGCGCCATTAGGCGCCAATTTATTAATGAGGGGAGGCACCAACTCATTTTTCAATTGTTGGGCCAAATTGGCGCCCACAATTTTATATATTTTTTTTATTGAATCCCTCTTTTTTTTTCAAAAAATTACTGCTAAATTCATAATTATCTCTAAATTATAATTATATTCTAAAAATAAGGATGTTACAATTATGAAGAGATTAAAATGGAGATAGAAAGAAAGATGGAAGCAACCTAAAGTCGAGTGTCAACCAAAAAGGAAGAAAAAACGGGACAAGACCTAGTAGAGCTCTTAGGGAGAGAAAAACAGCACTAGGGCTGACTAGAGAAGTGGTCAACAACAACATCATACTACTCAAGAGGATCAAGTTTTGGAGATTACCTCTTGATTGCTCAACTTTCTCTCTTTAGGATACCACTGCCCTCTCTCTCTCTTCTCTTGATTTTGCTTGCTATACATGATAGTTATAAAGATATGAAGGTTAGAGGAGGTATTTCAAGCACTAGATGCATAAACTCCAAGTTTTCAACCACTTACCTTGGATTTTTGGCTTGAACCCTAGCTCTTTTTGTTCTTGAGCTCTCAACCTTGTTCAAATCTCTCTCTCTCTCTCTCTCTCTCTCTCTCTCTCTCTGGTTCAGCTGATATGAAAATGAGACTAAGAGAAAGAGGAAAGTGCTTTTAAAATATCCAACTCCACCTCCTTTGAAAGTTGTATTTTATTACAAATGATCACATGCTATTTAATTGTTGTCATCTTCTTTTTCTCTCTCTCAAAATACTTGGCCGAAAGTGAAGTTTGGAAGGAAGTAAAAAGATGCCTTCAATTATCACAATTAACCTCTTCCACATTTTTATTATGAGTTGCAACTTTTGACTATATGACTTTTCTATCATCATCATTTTTTTGTTACTTAACCGAAAATGCCTCCAACAAGATTTTTATCATCTTATATTTATTTTTGCCTCTTCATAACCCTTTTGGACGAAAATGGCCTAATAAATTAGGAAAAATAATTGCCTCTTGCTTTATATGACAAATTACCATTTTGTCCATACACTTTGTGATTTTCGCCCAAAATCAGCAGACTTTTCATTAAACTTTAAAAATTCATATATTTATTTGTAGACATTCAATTGAGGTGCTTTGCTACTTAACCCTTATTGAGTTTATTTTTAAGAAAAAATATAGTCTTTAGCCAACTAGAAGCTCAACATTCCTAGAATTTAAATCTTTGGACGCTGTCCCAGAAATTGGCTAGTTTCACTAGGTAAACTTCAAAAATTCATAACTCTTTGTGTACATCTCCAAATGACCTATATGACCTATTAAATTAAAGCTTGATAAATTTAATTTCATGCTGAAAAATATCATAGGCATTAAACATCATTTTCCTATTTAAAAATGTCACACAACAAGACTGTTACACAGGGAAACTCACTGGCAGCAAATACAATTGTTTACACTTTGTGTTTTAAACATACTCATGTTGTGTGTGACCACCAATTGGAGTATTTATCCTTTTATGTACATTATTATTCATCATTTTATCCCATTAAATATTTCATTACATAAAGGAAATATTGGTGATAAAAATTGGGGTGTTACATAAGACAAGGTGACCCATTATCTCCCTATATTTTTACCCTCTGTATGGAGCGTCTTCATCATATCATAGAAGATACGGTAGATGCTGGTTCATGGACTCCCATCAGACTCAACACAAGAGGGCCACAACTTTCTCATCTTTTCTTTACTGATGACTTGATTCTATTTGGAGAAGCGTCAAGTTTGCAAGTTGACTCTATGATTGTATGCTTAGATCTCTTCTGTGGTGTATCAGGACAGAAAATGAACAGAGCAAAGAAAAATACATGTTTTCTCGGAATGTGCATGCGTCAAGAACTTTAGAGTTGAGTAGGCAAATGGGGGTAGGTTTAACAGATGACCTGGCAAATACTTAGGAATTCCGTTAATCCATAAAAGAGCTTCTTACTTGACTTTTGCACCCATCATTGAGAAAACAAAAAAGAGGTTATCTTGATGGAAACAAGGATTCCTTAATCTTGTTGGCGGGCTACTCTTATCAAAGCAGTGCCATTGACGCTGCCCACTTATTATATGCAAACCATTCTGCTCTCGAAGTGTATAGTTAGGGAGTGGAGCAGAGCAGTAAAGGTTTCTTGTGGGGGGATACTGAAGAGAGCCAAAAGTTACACTTAATCTCATGGGAAAATGTTTTTCAAGAGAAGAAGGCAAGAGGGCTAAGGATCAAGAACCTATGGAAGCAAAATAAAGCTTTTATTATGAAGCTTTGTTGGGGTTTACTATGCAAGAAAGAGGCTTTGTGGGTGAAGGTTCTTAAGGAAAAATATAAATGTGGAGAAAATGATATGCCTGATCTTAAGAGGAAAAAGAACTCATCTCTTACATAGAGAGGCATTAGAAAGGGGAAAATTCAGAATAGGGTTTGGCAGGAGAATTAAGAATGGTAGATATACTTTCTTCTGGATAGATAACTGGTCTGACATGAACATCCCTCTAATTGATATGATACCAGGATATGAAGATCTCATTGATAGGAATGAGAGTGCGGCTGAGTATGTCTTGGATAAAGGTGAGTGGAATAGAAGGAAGATGGAATTCTGGCTTCCTCCACAGGTCATTAATAGAATTGTTAGTGTACACCCACCTCATGAGGAGAGGAGAGAGGACAAAATATTCTGGAAACCATCTACTGATGGTTGTTTTTCTATAAGATCTGCATATCTTTTTCTCTTTTCAGGTACTCGCCCTGAGGAAAATAGCATATGGAAGATTTTATGAAGATGGTCCATTCCAAAAAGATCAAAACTTTCATGTGGCTTGCAGTTCATGCGAGGGCTAATACATCAAAATTGAGAATGCATCGAGGATTGGACACGTCAGCTACTTGCCCCTTTGTCTATGAGAGGGAAGAAGATTTGATGCACATGCTAAGGGATTGCTCAAATGTCAGGGATTGCTGGAAATCTGTGATCAAACAAGAGAAATGAGATATATTCTTTTATTTGTAGGGTGTAGATTGGATCAAGTGGAACCTGACTCATGAGACAAGAAGGAACCACACTAAGAAGGTCACATGGTCAACTCTATTTGGTTATCTATGCTAGAATGTATGGGTTTCACGTTGCAACAAGCTCTTTAATAGCAAGAATGCAAACATGGGGATAAATATAAACCATAGTTTCTTTACAGCCTGCTTGGGTAAGGATATTTTCAGAATATGTGCTACAGATAAGAGGTTTGTTCCTCCTCAAACTATTATGAACCAACATGGCAAGGATGTCTTTGAACAAGAAGTTGATGGCTTGGTATTGGAGGATAGAAGAAGTGGATGTGGACGCTACATCAGAGACCAGAATGATAGATGGATTGAGGGTTTCAGGTGCAAGTTAGTGAATGTTCTTTCAATATTTGTGGAATTGATAGGTTGTATTCTAGGCTTACACTTGCATTGGTTAAAAGGGTATAGGAAAATTATTTTATTCACCAATTATATAGAAGCTAAAAACTATATGTTGAGAGAATGTGATTGGAATCACCCCTTTAAGGACATTGTGGATGATGTTAAACTATTAATTCATAGGGATTGACAAGTTGTAGTCAACCATAATTTTAGGGAGACCATAACTATTACTGATCAATTAACTAAATACTCCCACAGGATAGATGAAAACTTTTGTTTCCTTGATCAACCTCCTCTTTTTATCTAGGAGGCGGACGTTGATCAAGGTTAGGTGATATAGTTGGATTTTGTTCTAATGTCTCTATTGAGACAATGAATTCAGATTAAATAAAAAAAAACATGTATCCATGAAGTGAATTTATAAGAGAACATGACAGCCAAAACTGGGTTATTTTATTTGACCAAAAAAAAAAAACTGGGTTATTTTGCTATGCGTACCCCAAACAATAAATGCAGATGGCGGAGGAAAACACGTATTTTTGCCAGGCAAGTCCTGCATCTTCTCCGCTTTATTCATCTCTCCTTCCCAGAAAACCGATTTTCAACAAAAAACAAACACACACACACGAAAAAGCCTAACTTAAATGTTAAGATGTACAGGAGAACTGAGGTAGTAAACTTCTTTGTCTGACAAGCTCGTGAAGGTCGTGAACTATTTTGAACACAGCATCTGGTCTCGCTAGTCTCAGTGCATTTTGTGACATTATCTTCAGCTCCTCAGCTTTTGGACCAAACCAGTCAGCAACTATTCTTGCTATTTCCTTTGGTGATTTAGAGAACTTCCCACATCCATTTTCAACAACATACGGCACATTCCCAGCTTCCTGTAATCAAACAAAACTATGGTAAATTCCTGTTTCCGAGTCTAGTAGCTACTGAAGTTTCAAAACTCAGCCTCAAATTTACAGTTCGGCTAATTGACACAGTTGAGGCAGGCTGGATTACCTGCCCAGCGATGTAGTCGTTCAAAATTATGGGAAGGCCTCGAATTATGGCCTCTGCAATTGTCCCAGGGCCGGCCTACAAAAGTGGGGAAAAAAATATGAAAATCATGTGCTGTTGTCAAATTGAAGTAGAAGCATTGGTCATTCACCTTTGTAATGATGCAATCACAAGCTCCCATGCAATCCTCCATTTTAGTGACGAATCCTTTGACCTAAATAGGGGTACAGAGTAAAAAAAAAAAATCAACAGCTTCTATGGACACCAACATACATATAGATTATTTGTTTTGTTCATCAAATGTCTCCAACCTTGTGCATCAATTTACAGACAGAAAATTGACTTGGAAGTTCTAAAACCCAGATGTGGAGAGACAAACTCATACTTGAAGCTCATTAATAACAGAGATTCAACTGAGTGACTTTGAAACATTAGACATACTGACTGCAAAAGTCAATGATGCGGAACCAGAAAACTTCACCCCTAAATAATCAGGGTCAATTGCACAAGTTTTTGATAAAATATAAATGGATGGCACAAAAATCGTTAAGCATGTCTTGAAGAATAAATCCAGGAGGGGGAGATGCAGGGAGAGGGAGCAACAAGCATGAGCATCTAGACCCAAATATTCAGGGGATTAATAAAGTAGAAACAAGCTTAGGAAAGATTTTAAAGGAATCAATACCTGCACGGGAACCTTCCAATCAATTGAGAGCAGTTTGTTAACAAGCTTCTTGTTGCGACCACAAATCACAAGAATTTGACCTATTGGGCCACCAAGATTCTCATCATGCAACAAATCTCCAAGAGCCCGAGCAGTAGCCTCAATAGGGCCCATACCTTCGCCACCTCCCATTAATAGTACAGCAGGCAGATCCTCATCCATGCCTAATTCTCTCCTTAGTTCATCCTACAGCATAAATTAAAGGAGACAAAGATGGTTACGGAAACCTGATTTAACAACCGTATTTCCACTATTAGTTATTCTCACGACTGCATATTCAAAAAAGCTCACTTTTATAGAAATTTATTTGAATTGAATATGCACAACAACAAAACATATGTAGGATACAGATCATTCAGGTTGGTTGAGCTAAAAAGAAAGCCAATGACTATACTGTCTGGACCTAGACTTTTTTAATTAGGCAAAGTACAAGCCTGCTTATGCATCAATTTAGCTTCAATGATCAGGAATTGCGTACAGTAGGGTACCAGGAATTACTCTACTTCAGTAGAGGCTGTAGTGATAGAACTTTATCCCTTTTGAACAATTAGTTTAGGTGAAATTGAGCTTGCCAGAAACTTCTAAAGCCTAATGCAACTTAAATTATTCGACTCATTACAGTGACCGCATGATTCTAGTATCAAATGAAGTTTACTTCAGGGAAATACACATGACACTATATAACAAATGATTGACCCAACTAAAGTCTGGTAAACGAATCAGCCATAAGAACATAACAAACCTTTGGACGAACAGCTTTAACAAAGGAAGGCCGTACAGGTAAACCATAAATCTTTATTTGAGATGGTTGGAGCCCAGCCCTCTGTGCTCTTTTCGCAACTTCTGTTGATGGGCAATAGCATCTTGTTACAAGCTTGTGAAACCTGAAGAGACAATGGATAAGATTTCAAAACCAAACTATTCATGCAGAGTTTGAATAAAAATATGAAAATGGCAGAACTGACCATGTAGGATGGCAAGTGCTTAAATCTGTGACGACCGTGGTAAAAACAATCTTCTTTAAAAGACCTTTTGCCCTCAATATACGAAGTGGAACATGTTGCATCAACGGATGCACACTGATTATGATATCAGGCTTATATTTCATTAGCCCTTTGGCGACCTCACTGTAAAAGATGATAGGATAATTATCATTGATGAGTGAATTCAGCATAAAGGTCCTCCATGTCGTTTACATTGGAAGTAGCAAGACAAAGAATAAACTAAAAAGTGTTATTCAAAGGGAAGCACAGTCTCACCGAGCTATAAATGTTGAAGTTGCCGCAAAGTTAGACTGATGAACTACCCGTGGGGCAGTTCCATAGTACATCATTTTCCATAATGACCCATGTTTTACCAGAAAACTGTAACTTCTAGGAAGTTGATTGAATGGCCAGGGCGTATGATCAGACCATAAATCAGTAACAAACACCTGTAAATGAACTTCTGATTGAGAAGATAATATAAAAGAAACACATATACATTAAATACACCTAGTGATACAGTAAAGAAACACAAACAAACAGTCAGACAATCAACCTGGTAGTCATTCCCAAACTCTTCATGAAAAGCTGCCTTGATGGCTTCTGCAGAAGCTCGATGGCCACCACCGGTGTCACTCATTAAAATTAAAACCTTTTTGGGGTTCTCAGCCTCAGCCCCATTCAATGGCAATCTGTCATCCCCCAGAACACTGCACCCATCTTCTCTCAGGCCATTATTTTCCCCAGAACCATTATCCCCCGAATCAATTCGAAGCGAAGCGAAGCCAATTGGGATTTTCTCGCAATGAAACCTAACAGCTCTGTTGAAATCATTGAATATGTTACGAAAACTAAAACTTCCACTACCTCCTAACCTAAGTGAAGCAGCCGTTCTATGTCTTCTTCCGTTAACTGTGCCCCTTGCGCTATTGAATGACAAGAAATTTGATAAAGATGAAGCACGGATTTCTGACCCCAAATTTTGAAACCTCGAATCAAACGGAAATCTTCCAAATTGGGAAACAAAATCAAGAACTAAACTGGGTTCTTGCGTCACAGTTGAAGGTTGATGCATGACTGTTTAGTAATAAGGAGGTGAAGCTAATAATATATCTTAACTCATTGTGAGTACTGTCATCCAATGACTGGAAGGTTTCCCCAAAATGGAGCGAGCGAGCAAGAAATGGGGAGTGTTTGGCTTAAACAAATGAAGAAGGTCGAAAACTTGGAGAAGAGTTTGGACGGAGAGGAAGAGAAGATTCGGGCCCTCCAACATAATATACTGTGAAACAGCCAAGGGCGGAGGTAGGTAGAGCCTAAAGGGGTTTGCCGTTTGCTCCGTCAGTTGGATTGGGTTTTGCTTAGACGCCGACCAGGGGTTTCTGCCTCGCCTCACGTATTGGTTTGTGGGGGCCGCTACTTTCACCCAAATATCAAGTGGACCAATAACGTACTGCCACATCAGATGCCTACTCGGACGTTAGTCTCCGCAAAAATTAACGATGCCTTTCTTTTTTTTCTTTTTTTTTGCCAGTAACGATGTCTCAAACCTTGGAAGATAATTTTTTCTTTATTATTTTTCGATCTTCTGTTTGCTTCTATAACACTCCCTCGCTTAAAAACAAGAGATACAAATAACTAAATTGTACAATTTAAAAAATTTGTTGAAATTAATTAAAGACAGTAAATATATAAAAAAAAAAGTATAAATGACTTTGCAAAACACTTTTATTTATGGAAAGGGTGAGTGAGAGAGAATGAATGATAAAAGAGATATGAAAGACGTATCATGAATTAAGGATAAAACGAAAAAAAATATATTAAATGATAAGATAAAATCAAACTGTATCTTATATAAAAAAAATTAAAATCCCATACATTTGACTCTTATCTTTTGAACTAGAGGGAGTAATTATTTGAATAAATCATATTTATTTTTATTGCTAGTTTGAAATTGAAATTATGTGTGCGAATTGTTTTCAATTTTCGACATTAGAATGGGTCTCATGCTGTTGCAGAGACAGATATGATTTAAAACAAATATCTACGAACGGAAGAAGTATTAAGTATGCTTGGAAGGGTTTGGCTTCTCTCCTCTATCCCTTTTCATCATTTTCCCTCTTTTTCCCTTTTTTAACTTTTAGATTAAAATTTCAATGGTTTAGATTTATCATATTATAAAAATATTATTATAATTTTACCTTAAAAGTACAAAAATAATTTTTTTTGATACCAGTCGCAAAATACATTTGAATTGTTAAAATTATTTTTGTACTTTTAAGGTAAAATTATAATAATATTTTTATAATATGATAAATCTGAACCGTTGAGATTTTAATCTAACAGTGGAAAAGGGCAAAGGAGGGAAAAGGATGCGAAGGGGTAGAGGAGAGAAGCCAAATCCGTTTTTTAACTTCTGTCTGTTGTTTAAAAAAGTTGTTTTAATGTGTACATAATTTTAAAATAAAAATAAAAATTTATCGACAGTCCGTATTTTCAAAAATAAAATATTTTCTTATTTAAAATTTAGTATCAATTAAAATTTTTAAATTTTAAACCGTTAAAATTATAGTTAGACAGTATAGATGACACCACATGTATGTATGAGCTCCAAAAGACCAAAACCAGTAATCAAGGAAAACGTGGGTGAGGAAGAAAAGTGATGCGGGGGTGGAAAGACTTGTTGAACAGAGAATTATGGAGAATTGGAATTCTGGGGACAAGAAGAATAGGTGAGCCGTGTGTGTTCCATTTTCCGACCAAATGAATCACGTGCCCATCTTGGACAATAAGAAAAGCTTGGCCGGCGGCATTCATGTGATTTCCGTGCCACCAAATTCTGCTGCCTCCTTTCGTGTCAACGGTCTTCCACATATATAGTATAATAATAATGCCAGTCACGGCTCCTTTCACCCCATGTGGACGACGAGTATTCTGAATTTTTCTATTCCATCCCATGCACGATATAAGGTACTTAAGTAATATCATAAAAAATAAAAAATCACAATTAAATTATTTAATATATCATAAAATATTTTTTTTATTTTTACCCTTCTTGAGAAATACATTTACTTTTTTTTTCACTTTTTTCATAAAATGAGTCGAGCCTAAGAAGGCCAGTTGGTAGGGCCATGGGTAGTCAATTTTTTAAAATTTTATTAAATAACTAAAAATTGAGTTTTCTTTTGAAAAAAATAACTTTTTAAAATTGAAAAAGTTTTTCAAATCATGTAATGTTATTATTTGAACGTTTTAAATGAAAAAATTGATTATATTCTTATTAAAAAGTTAAGAAAAGTTTATTGATGACAATATAATTAGTTAAAGGTTTTTTAATTGATTTTTTTTAAATATTACTCAATTTTTAAGAATCTTTCATTTGGTTTAGAATATTTCCCCAAAAAAATTTTTCCTTATGAAATATTGAAAGAATAAATTTTTTTTATTGATATAAGGTGAACACGGGAATAATTTTTATAGTGTATTTCAAGAAGTTCAAATATTATGCAAACTATATCAAAAAGAAAAACTAATAATATATTCAAAAATGAAAAAATAGAACTATATCTTTTAAAGAATTTTTTTAAAGATAAATAGTCACTTATTCTATTTATTAAAAAAAAAAGATAAAATATTTAACACTTTTAAAATATTTATCTTAAATTAAAAACTGTACCATTCTAATTTAATTTTTTTAAGAAAATGAAAATATATATATACATTTTTTTTTAATTATTAAATGGGCTTGAAGGTTAGGGGTTAAGCCCAAGCATGTGAGTAAATACATTAGGCTTTAAAATATGAATCTTTTATGGGAGTTGAGCCTCAACAGGCCTACAAGATGATTAACGTTATATTTTAAAAAGCTAAAGTATATTTTTAGTCTTTCAAATTTGCATGAACTTTGATTTTAGTTTTTTAAACTTATAAAATATATTTTTAGTACTTAAAATTTAACATCATTCATATTAAAAAGGAAATATGCTAAGATAACATGGTTAAGTGGGTCCAGGTAAGATTAATTTTTTTAAATGAGAAATTAACCCCTAATTTAATTTTAATCCCAATTTTGAAGGGGGGAGCCCTCCCCAACCTACGGCATATAGGGGTGTGCCGGTCTTTCCGTCCCGATCCCGAGCAAATCCCGTCCCGAAAATTTCGGGACAGGAAAAGTTCGGGATTGGGAAATTTTTTTTCGGGATCGGGAATGGGACTTCCCGATCCCGAAAAAAAATAAATATATATATATATATATTATGTATAATTTTTTAAAATATTTAAGAAAGCAAGACCAAATGTAAAATAAAATGTGAAAATTCCTAACACCCTCAAGGTAATATCTATTCTTTTAGTTAATTTAGTTAATTTTATTTACTATTTATTAAATAATTCTAATTTTTTGTTCTTGTCTTTATGCTTTTTGTAGCTAAATCGACAGCTTTAAGTATATATTGGACTAATGATATATTTATATTGGACTAATTTAGTACAATATGATATTAGATAAATTATATATTTATACTATACTAAAGAAAATAAAACAAAAAAATTAATATAGGAATTTTTAAAAAAAAATAAAAGAAAGTCGGGATCGGGAATGGCATTTCCCGATCTTAATCCCGAACACCCCTAGGCAAAGGTGAGTACGGAACCCACCATCCCTCTGCTTCCTCCTCCATGTCAAGCTTTCCGCGATCAGATTCTGTTGGTTTTAATGAATCCTACAGTTGCCAGATCATAACAGAGTCTTAATGATTTGAATTACAATGTAGACCCGTTATTAATGGACCTATAAATTGTTGTTGGAAACATTGAAATCCTGTAGGTTGGAGAAAACGAACCTGGGAATTTCCCCTTATGAATTCGTTATTCTAGGCACGAAAAGATAGTTACCTTGTAATATACTCCCTCCGATCCTAATTATGAGATAAAATTGATTTTTTTGAAGAAATTAAGGAAGCCAATTAAATCACTTTAGAATATTTATATTTATATTTTTTTTCTTCAAACTAACTAATTTGATTAATAAACTAATATATAATTCAAAGATACTAAAAATATAAATACTCTAAAGTGATTTAATTGACTTCCTTAATTTCTCAAAAAGAATCAACTTTATCTTATAATTAGGACCGGAGGGAGTAACTCATATCAGGAAGGTCTTCGGAGAAGCTGTTTTGCCTAGAGTAAAACAGAAAGAGGAAGGTCGCCGGAGAAATTATTGCCTATAAATATCATTCCAAAGCTTGAAAGATCAGAATCTGGTCGCGTCGGAAAGCTTGATGGGAAAATCCCTTAAAAAAAATGGGAAAATTATCCAAAAATATTTTGGAGATAAATTAATTGCTGATTGCTATTATGGAAGATATGTTATATATCACGGAAGATATTTTCCATACAATAGAAGATTGTTTGCACATTTATATGAAAGATTTTTGCACATACGGAAGATGGTTTGCACAAAACGGAAGATCGCTTCTACACAAGGAAGATCGCTTGCACGCTTGGTAGCAATCAGCAATTAATTAATTTGCCTCCAATGTATTTTTAGGTAATTCTCCCTAAAAAAAACTGTAAATATGCTAAATAGCTAAATACCATAGAGGTGCAAAGTGTGAATAAATATCTTACCGATGTAGTGAATGGTGATTTTTGAATTGAAATTTGTGAAAATCTTATCGGAATTTATTAAAACCTTCTCTGAATTGTGAAATCCTTATCAAAAGTGAGAATCTAATATCTTATTATGATAGTAGGTGGTGATTTTTGAATTAAAATTTGTGAAAAATTTATCAAAACTTGTTAAAACTTAATCTGAATTTGTTAAACCCTACTAAAAAATAGGAGCACGTTTCTTAAACTCAAAGTGATATTTATATCTTTTCCATTTAATTTTGAGAAGGATAAATCAGGCTCTCACACATCTCAGATATTATGAATATTCAGAACACTTTTTTGTCCTTTAACATTTTTAAAGTTATTTTTTAGGGATTTCCCCTTTTTGATTGGTTTATAAATATTTCTCAGGGAAAACCATTTTGCATGTACATATACTTTCATTCAATTTTTAATTTGGCACAGGTGTATTATTTTTTCTTAATTAAATCATTAATCTTGCTCTGTCACACCATCAACTCCTGCAATTTTACTTTATCATCATAGTTAGACCATATATAAGAGTTAACAATACTAACACAACAAAATTAAAGCATTTAATTATGAGAGAGAAAAATATATATGTTAAAAATTGAGTAATGTTAGATTGTGGGTCTAAATCCGTCCTTAATAGGTCAAACTATTTGATTGGGAAAGGAATAATCCAAATCAAACGAAAAAATAATATCTCAACATTTATGACTGATTGAGAAGAAAATTCTCATTCACGAGTAATTTGTCAACTCTAATTATAGATTTGTTCATTAACATGTAAATCACCATAAATGACAAAATCAATCAAGCATTTATTGATCTGATTATGACGTGGAGGGCAAGCGCACCATACCACTATAAATGGAGGCTTGCCCCTTACTTGTTTTCTCACTCTTGCAATTGGATCCTCCTACAATATCTCTTCTCTTCTTCCATTCGTCTTAATCAGATCCGACCCAATACGCGTCTCTCTTTCCTCCCCTCTATATTGTTTTCTTAACAAGTAAATATATAGGTACCTCTACAAATGAGTTTACCCTTTAAAAAATTTGATCTTACTTTATTAGAACTGCACAAACATCACTTAACTTTACTTCATCAGTATTTTTCGTTTGTAACTTGAATAGTGTTAAATTTTAAGGACTAAAAATATACTTTATAAATTTAAGGGACTAAAATCAAACTTTATGTAAACTTAAAGGATAAAAAATATAGTTTAGCCATTTTAAATTAACTAAATTTAATCTGAAAAATTAAATTTAGTTTAATTGAAATAGGGTATCAAAGTAGTTTTTGTTTTTGCCGAAAATCAAAGTGGATATATATTAAATATATAATGCTGATGTGAAAAATAGGAAAACTCGCACCATAAAAAAAAAAAAAAAAGAGGAGGAAAACTCGATCGTTTATTTCTCCAAACGCCTCCACTCGGAATAGTGGATATATGAAATAGTGCCTCACTTCTACCGTTCCCATTTATTCTCATTCGGTAGCCCTCCGCTTGAAGAAGATTACATCCTAATGTTTTCGAGGTTAGTCGATTTAATTTTCTCAAATCCATAACCCTAACAATTTTCTTATTGCTCATCATATCGATCATTCGATCAAGACCGCACGCGATCTATAGTGTCGATCGAGTTACTAGAGTTTCTGTTGTTTTCCTGTTTCACGCCATGGATTTTATATGGGTCCTTTTCTTTGTTGTCATCGATTCTTCTTATGTGCTGATCAGGTCACTAGCTGTTCGTTTAGTTTCGGTGCTTACAGATTGTGTTATTTTGATTCTAGCACGCTTTTAAACATTTTGAAATCCATTGGTACGTTTCGAGTCGTCTCCAAAAGCTCAAGTTTATGAGAAATTTTAATGATATGGATGGATATAAAGATGGGAGTATAATGCGCTTCTCAGCCTTACGATTAATTTTCAATTCTCTTCATGCTATTTGTTCATTTTGAAATCCATTGGTACGTGTTTCAAATCGTATAAAAAAAAATGGTGCTTTCTTTTCTTCATTGAAGAAATTACCAGATCATATGGTGTAGGTGTCAATGTTCATATTTTGCTCTCGAGTATAGAATATAAGTCTCACATGACTCATGATATTGTATTCCGTGTAAATTGCAAAGAAACATGTTGATAAGTAAAATTTTTACATATTTATTTTTTCTTATATGATGATTTTATGGACGATATTTGATCTTAATATAATAAATTTGGGTGTGATTGATAAATAAATAATATTTTTTGGAATAAATAATATTTTAGGGAAAATATAAAAAAAATACGAAATCACTGTAGCTACGAACACTGTAGCTTCCAGCCGACATTTTCACTGTAGTGGGTACTGTTCATCCAAATAAAAAATGGATTTTACTGTATCAGTGGGTGGGGGACAAGTTACCGTAGCATTAAATAAAAAATGCGAAGTGGAGTTACTGTAGCAATAAAAAATGACGAAAATTTACCTATAAATATAGAGGTGCAGAAACGGGAAAGGGAGCACAGAAGTGAGATGGACGAAAAAATGCTCTGACAGTGTGTGTATGTGTGTGGTCTTATCTGAGTAAGATATTGTATTATATCTTATATTTAATTTCATGCACTGTATTACTTTTTGTAGACCTCCTACATGGATGGTATAGGTAGTCCTCCTATATGGATGGTATAGGTCGCCATCTACATGGAAGGTTATACCTCCTAAATGGACGGCTAAATTTCTCCATTTTTCATACATCTTTTGGTTGTATATTTATATTTTAATATTTAATATTCAAGTGTTATGCAGTATTTTTGAGGATTTCATTCAAACTTTATGCATTTATGAAGTTTTCAATTTATTTTGGTTGTATTTTTAATTTCATCATGAGCTAAATTTCCATTTTCCTAGGGTGATGACGTAGCTTACTAATGACGGATTGAATCTTTTCTTATTAAATCTAGTTTTAATTTCTCCTTCATGATTGAATTTTAATTATAGAGTCTACACACATAAATGCATAAAGTTTGAATGAAATCCTCAAAAATACTACATAACACTTGAATATTAAATATTAAAACATAAATATACAACCAAAAGATGTATGAAAAATGGAGAAATTTAGCCGTCCATTTAGGAGGTATAACCTTCCATATAGGTGGCGACATATACCATCCATATAGGAGGACTACCTATACCATCCATGTAGGAGGTCTAAAAAAAGTAATACAGTGCATGAAATTAAATATAAGATATAATACAATATCTTACTCAGACAAGACCACACACATACACACACTGTCAGAGCATTTTTTCGTCCATCTCTCTTCTGTGCTCCCTTTCCCATTTCTGCACCTCCATATTTATAGGCAGATTTTCGTCATTTTTTATTGCTACAGTAACTCCACTTCGCATTTTTTATTCACTACTACAGTAACTTGTCACCCACTGCTACAGTAAAACCCATTTTTTATTCGGATGAACAGTACCCACTACAGTGAAAATATCGACTGGAAGCTACAGTGTTCGGCGCTATAGTGACCGTCAGCTACAGTACTCCGGCAGCAATAGTACTCCGGCAACTACAGTGATTTCCCTTATAAGTAAAATTTTTACATATTTATTTTAATTTGTTAAAAATACAAATTAAAATGAGTTGATTACTTGATTACGACAGTGTATACTTGCACTATTTAATTGATCATCTACACTCGTAACAAGTTTTTGGCGCCGTTGCCGGGGATTGTAGTCATTAATATCAATATCAAGTAATTTTAATACTAATTTAGTCTTCATATTACATTTGTTTTTCTTCTTGGTGTCTTGTGTTTCTTTTCAGGCTTTTGCTTAGTGTATGACCAGATCAAAGGAGACTAAACTACAACCTCTTGATTCTGAGATTGAAAGAACTTGTCGAAGAAATTGAAGAGTTCGGAAGCAGTCTACTTCAATCCTAAGCAATCCGATGGCAAATCCAGGGGGAGAAACAACAGATACCAAAACACTCCGTGACTATGCAATACCAACAGTCATGGAGACAAATTCTGGAATCAGGAGACCACCAATAGCAGCTAACAACTTTGAAATCAAGCTAGCAATTATCTAGATGATGCAAGCAAATCAGTTCGGTGGTTTACCAATAGAAGATCCTAATGCACATATAGCCAACTTCCTAGAAATCTGCGACACATTCAAGCATGATGGTGTTACTGATGATGCCATTAGACTTAGACTTTTCCCTTTCTCACTCAGGGATAAAGCTAAGAGTTGGTTACAATCACTACCAGTGGGAAGCATAACTACATGGGAGATCATGGCGCAGAAATTTTTGGAGAAATTCTTTCCTTCAGCAAAAACTTCTAAATTGAGGAATGAAATTGCCTCATTCACCCAGCATGAACAAGAAAGCCTCTATAAAGCATGGGAAAGATACAAGGAGTTGCTAAGAAGATGTCCTCATCACATGTCGTTTTAGATATTGAGGAAAACCGAAAAATTGCGTATATCTTCAGCGCTAAATATGGAGACATTATTAGTGTCTTCGTGAAGAGACTGTTATCCTCACATCTGCGATATCATTTAGTAAGCAAGTGATTGTTTTTTTCAACGCAAAACAGAAGCTTAACGCGAGTTGGGGTCTCGATGGTTAACTAAAGCCAATGTATGCCTCTTGACTCAGATTATTTATAGAGATATTTTCATATCGTTTATCAATATGGTCCTCACACCGATAGTAAGATATAAATAGAAATGAAAATATGTTAAATCTTTATCGGGGACCTACGGCCTAGCCTACATTAAACCTAACCTAGTCTATTAGTAAATAGATTAGGCCAAGACTCAGACCCATTGTTAGGCCTATTTAGATAAATAGGCCTAACAGATTTTCATAAAGCTCAGCTTACAAGTCTAGCCTATTTAGTTTTTATTTATTTATTTATACTATATATATAATTATATATAACATAATCTAACCAGTTTTATAAATTATTTATACAATTATAAACTTAGTCTTTATCTTAAAAATTTCACATCTCATCATTCACCCATAAACTCAACCTTTGTATTCATTAATCGAACACATTTAACTCTATTCTCTTCAATCGTTTAAGATTGCAATGTTAGCTCACTCAATTTCCCTTTATTTGCATCATTTATTGAAACATAATACTACCTCTGGTCCTAAATATAGGACAAAGTTTGTAGTACAATTTGCACTACAAACTTTATCCTATATTTAGGACCGGAGGGAGTAATTGCTATAAGTTTATTTTAGTGATATGCCAATAAAATATTATAAGCTTAGTAGGAGTTTGTCTTGATTTCTATATAGGAATATATATATATATATATATATATTAAATCCAGTTTTTTATGCCACTACTTGTTATAATTGGTTATTTTAGAAAGTATATTTTCTTAAATTGACTTTTCTTATTCTTACTTCATTGGATAATTGTTGTTATACTAGGTGTTCTTTTTCTTAAAAGCTCTTATATTGTAGGTGATAATAAATCCTAAACTTTTAAGAAATAATATAGGTTTTTAAATAGGTTTGGAAGGTTGTAAGAACACGGAGGCATAAGATTTATGCCTATTTAAAAGCTTACATTTTAAGTATGCCTTTAAACAAATTTCAAGCTTGGTCAGAGCTTTTGAATGCTCAAGCTCAAGTCTATTTAGTTAAAACCTAACTCGGCCTAACCTATTTTCACCTCTAAATATAAAATCAACCTTATGAGTTATAAGTCAACTCATTACTAACTAAACTGACTTTTGTTAGCGCAAGTTATTTTTAATCATGCTTCACTTTTCACTTTGGTGAACTATAACAATTGAATTGATAGTGCGTGGGAATCATTAAGTATGAGCTGATCTTATATGTGCAAACAATGGCGCTTAATTTGATGGAAATCATGTTTAGAAAACTCAACGATTTAACCTTGATACAGTGAAAATGAACTTGGATTTGCAATCAAAAGGGTCGCGCTTTGGAGTAGTTTGTGTGGGTGTTATTCTCTCTCCCGTGGCTAGCGGCAGAGAGAATTAAAGTAAAAGCGTTAGGTTTCCTTAACTGTAGACAAATCATAATCTGTCATGTGTGAAGAGGTCCAAGGATATTAACATATAACACAGTTTAAAATCAAGCATATTCAAGGCTTAACAACGCAATACACTAATCGCCCCGTGCAATGTAGATTCATCTTCCACTTAAACTGCCTAAATAACTTTTAATTCATTATCAACATATATGAAATGCAGGAGAGATAATGGTTGTGTCTATGCACTATGCAATATGAAAATGATAACTTACCTGATTGAACATGTCATTAATTAATGGAATAATGATTTGGTGAATTGCATTGTAGCGTTTGATCGCAATAGATTAAATAAATTGTATTGTATTAAAGATCAAAAGAGTAATAAACAAAAAAAAAAACTCTAAGAATTGCACCAGATAGTAAAAAAAAGAGAGTAGGATATTCCGGCCAAAAAAAAAGAGAGTAGAAAAATGAGCTCTTACTACATATTGTTAACAAAAATTAATAAATTATGGGAGCTTACAATTTCAAAAACTTTCAGTGGTTTCTTGAAATAAATAATAAATGATATTAAAATAGGGTTAAGGGGCAAATCTATCAATGATCTTTTAAGAAAAGAGCATCTGGCACAATTATCTTTTAGAAGGGGCAAAAATACTCCTATCACAAACTTACCTGATAAGTCGTAAAAACTATTAAAAAAAGCTAATCCAAACACACACTTTGTCATCCCTGCAGAAAGTCTTGTGCGTTCCAAGACACGTAACATCGTTTCTTTTGGTAAAAAGAAAGAAGGATAACATCGTCACAGGTATTTATTAGCTATTTCAAATTTGTCAAGGCAGAAGCTGGGGAAAAGAGTGAAATATGGGGGGTAGAGAAAATGCTTTTGATGTTGCTTTTTTTTTTTTTTTTTCAATTGATGAATCACGTGATTTCCATAATTTATTAATTTTTTCTTAGCAATATGTTAGAGTAGTTTGTTATTTTACTCTTTTTTTTTTTTTACTATTTAGTACAATTCTTAGAGTTTTTATCTGTTTATTGCTCTTTTAATCCCTTAAGGTAATACTACTATTTATTTAATATTTTGTAATCAAATGCTACAACGCAATTCATTTGGACAGTTTAAGTGGAAGATGAATCTACGTTGCACCGGCGATTAGTGTAGTGCGATATTAAGTCTTGAACGTGCTTGATTTCAGATTATAATATATTATGGGTTAAGTGGAAGATGAATCTACGTTCCACGCACTATTAATTCAACTGTTGTATTCACCAAAGTGCAAAGTGTAACAATCTCCTTAATTACCATTTAATAATAAATTATTTCAAACAGTTAATCAAAACATTAAGTATAACTATGTAGGGAAAACAGAAAACAAACATAAACGTCTACCATAGGTATAAAAGATTTCACCAAACACTTTAAAATAATTCAACATCAAAAATTTATTCTCATATTCAACATTTAATGTTATACACATCAATATCAGAATCGCAAGATAAACAATTTGAGTCAACTTAACTAATAAGTTTTTTATGAATATAAATTTCACACACACACAGACACATTTTTTATATGTAAAATATTGTAACATATACTTGTAGTAATTGAAAATACCAACATATTCTTATATTCATCTCAATAAGTATATAAAGTAAATAAGAAAGTGGTTATTTTAAGTTCTTGATACAATAACTAAACTTGAAAGGATTCAAGCCCAATATGCTACATTTAAGTTCACTCTACATGATGAATATAATTATATATTAATAAAATGCTAACTGACACAATAGTATGTAAATTCAAATTAAAAACTCATTTCCTCTATAAAATTTAATTTATTCAAAAATTCTCAATTCATTATTATAACTCAATTTATCTATCACAATCACATTCCTATTATCCAATAACTTTATGTAATTATTGAAATCATTAAAAATAATATTTCCCTCCAATCATCCCAAAATCCTCAAGATTTTATCACTTTAATCCTTAGAAAAAAAATCCATAAATCAACAATTCTTCAAATAATCATCATAATCACATCTATTCCATCCATTAATTTCTTCTCTCTCATTAGAACAATTAATTAGTCATGACCTCCTCAATTTATTCAAAACGTTTAATTTTCAACGCTTAAAGTTTCATCTCAATTCCCAATATTCATTTTTTATCATAAACCTCAAAGCCAATATATTCAATCATCAATATAAACTTCAATAAGTTAAATAAATCATGAAATTCCAATCTACAAGAAAACCCACGCAAAAATCTCCATCATTCTCTCACTCTTACCCACACTACTCTAGAAGAACAAGAGGAGGAAGAGGTGCCAAAAAAATAAAAATGAAGGAACAGAGGAGGAGTCGGGTTATGAGGCAATGAAATGGGGAGGAGCGTTGTGTGTGTGTGTGTGTGTTTTTTTTTTAATATCAATATTAACTGTGGATCACGTGATCCCTAATTTGATATTTGCTTACAGGAGTAAAAATATCCATGATCTTTTTTTATAAGAGCATGTGACACCATAAACAAATTTTAGGTGAAAAAATGCTCATGTTCATTGAAGAACGTAGCAAAAATGTCACAGCCGTTTAATAGTGGAAGCATTTGTTAAATTCTTCACAACTGTGTCTTCAATTGCTAACTAAGAGTTTGACGTGGCAGGTGAGGATGATTAATGGTGTGGGTGAGGGAGAGAGGGGCCTCTCCATTTCCCTTACCATCCACTTTCCTCCACTTCTTTATTCTCACCGTCAGATTAACTCTGAATGGTTGATATTTAATATCCTATAAAAATATTATTATAATATTAAATAACAAAAATATATATAAATAAATTTAAACCATTAAAATTTGATATAACTATTCATATCTTTATACTTTTATTAACATATTTTATATATAATTTTTAATTTATATAGGATATTGAATCTCAACCATTTAGAGTTAATCTAATGGTGAGAATAAAGAATTGGAGGGAAGTGGATGGTAAGGGAAGTGGAGAGGCCCCTCCCGTGGGTGAGGAAAGTTATTGTTGTCGCCTACCTCTCTGCTGTAACCTTCATTAAACGTGAAACCCATCTGCTGTGAGAAGAATTAATGCTGTTGAATTGAAGAATGGCCAATGGGAAAAGGAAGTAGACGGGAGACACGGGACTTGAATGAAGCTACCCTATGAACATTCAAGTGAAATCCCATTTGTGGCAATCAATTGTGAAAGCAAACACATGGTCATTGCACAAGCTACTACAAGAAGGCTTATAGAGAAGTAGAGTAAAAGATGAATACCAGCAGGTAAGAGAGATCCAAACTCTGAATCTCCTTACATTTTACAACAATTAAAGCAACCCCATAATCAGCGACACGCAGGCACCAGCTTAAGGAAATGGACTTCAATTTTCTGCAATCAACTACCGGACAACTAATCCCATGTTCGTTATTGATGTACACCTCGTCAATCACAATCTCTCCAAATTCATTGCCTTGAGAGATGAATCAGTTAGGCCCATTCGACTTGACAAATTAATCTCTAGCAAGGACGAGCAATTTGTAGCCAAAGTCGACAACCCCTTCTAGATGAAAAATTTAGACCCAGAAAGATCAATGGTTTGCAAGGACGAATTCCAAGCTAGTGAGACTGAGCTCAGAGTGTCCTCTAGCTTCAACTAAATCATGATTAAAAGCATGAAGGAACACAATCAAACCCTAGATTTAGTTTCCTTAAAGCCCTTCTTTAATCGAAAATCAAGAGAGAAACTCAGATCTAAAAGAAGGCATGTTGAACAATGACAAGAAGAAGCGCAAGGAGATGTACAACTTCGGCCACCCATGCCTCTCTCCTCTCCGTCATTCACATCCCCTGTGTTACCTATCTTCCTTTTATCCCACTCTGTAACCCTAGATTCCCTCAATTCGGCACTTGATCGACTTTTGCTACATCCCTCTTGCGATTCTCCTTTGCTTGCTCGACTGCTCTGGATTTCACACTAGTGCAAAATATTAATTTAGCTACATAATTTTGCATCAGTTACTTAAAGAACCGAAGTCATAATTTATGTGACATAATTTCGCTTCTGTTTTATGTGTAACTGACGCCGTAATGTACAATATGGCATCAGTTACTTGAAGAACAGAAGTAATAATTCATGTGACATACATTCGCTTCTGTTTTAAGTATAACTGACGCCGTAATGTATAATGTTACATCAGTTGTATATTCAACTGATGTCGTAATTAAGAAGCTATAACAATAATAATTATGGAATCAGTTTAGTGAGTACCAGAAGCCATAATTAATATAAAGTTTTGGAATTTACTTTTGAAATAAATAAATTTAAAATATACCATGTCATAATTGTAATTAAATACTATAAATAATTTTTCCCAAAATATAATTATATTATACTTATATTGTAAATGAATTTTTTTAAGTGGGTCATTTATAGCTCCGGACCATCTAATAGAGATTGATGAATTTCTTTTAGCTACTGAACCAAACCTAGTTAATTATAAAAATTTAAAAAATTTGATGATCAATTTATGGGTGGAACTTAACCCATAATTTATAATTTATTTAGCAAACTTATTTATAGTATCGGGTCCTATAAGAACCCAAAGCCTTAATTATAACCCACATGGTTCTAAAGAAGTCTTACAAATATGTTAATTATTTTTTTTCTAAAAAAAAAAACCGGAATACAAGGACGGTTCAAGCCAACAGACGCCCTAATTCAAACCCACGGCTCCACCATCTGCTAAGTTCGCGGCATCACCATATGAATTTCGCTCCAGCGGCTCTGCTTTCACAACTGTCCTTCATCGCTGTTGATGCAACTTCGCAGCTTTGCAACTCCGTCGGATTCCAGATAGAGCTTTGATAGAACTTCATCGCTGTCAATTTGAAGTTTTCACTGTGCCGTGGTGGGTCTTGATTTTCCTCCAAATTCCAAGATCGCAGGGCCTGGTGAGTTCTGCAATAATGGGATTTTTAGTTGTATGAGTTTTTTGTTTGTCTAATTTTACATTCTATTACGTCTAATGGTATAATTTTTTCGTTTGTCTAATTCTATGTTCTGCAATCTGAAGCCATTGTTTGTCGTGGATTTTTTGCTGTATGATATATTGCTGTAATTATAGAGATAGAAGCTGGACACTAGTGCATTGAATTTAATGACTGCTTTGGAGTTGCTTGGATTGTGCACCGTGGTTTCCCTTTTTTTCCTTGCGTTTTTAAGGAGTGCTGGTTCTGTTTTTGCTTTTTTGAGACTCTGTTTCAGTTTATTTGTTTTGGCTTGTTTGTTTTGGTGTTTGGTGGTGATGTTACTGAACTTGCTTTTGCTGATGATTAATAGAATTATACGATTTACTAGCATTGCATAGCATTGGGTCATTGTACGGGGTTAGGCATTGTATTATTATTCAAAGGGATATGCAAGAAACATATGGACTGGGCAAGTGCTCTTCTAGCATAGAAATCTGGCCTAGCATAGTAGATTCTCAGAGTTGAAATAGCATAGTCCAAGGCATCCACAACAAAATCTGCATATCATTAAGAAACCGGCATTTTCTTTTCTGCATATCATTAGTTAATGGTGGTTGATTTTTAAAGGCACTGGGATGTTCAAGAATAGGTGTTTCTTCTGATATGTGACGTTACTATGTGGAATATCAGTTAAAAACTATAAAGGAAGGCGAGTATTAGTGGGAATATAGGATATCAGAGACATAAAGGTTGTTAAGGAGCTAAGAATCCAGAAGGTTGGAACAGTTAGGTACCTTCACAGTATTTTGAAAGAATAGTCAGAAGAAGAGCACCCTGACCAATCTTTTGGAGGAAAAAACAAAGAAAACTATAAAACAGAATAAGGTGAAATAGCCAGCAAAAGTAGACAACGTTTTAGATGTCATCCACTGTAAGAAATATATTTATATAGTAAAAAAATACAAGTCAGAAAGACACAACACAACCAAATGCTAATACATGCCTTGGTGACCATCTATAGATTTAAAGCAGAAGATTTTCTTTTTTGTCAACACATACAAAGAAAACCATAATGAAGACAGGATTAATTCAGTTATATATATACAGATTTTCCATAGCATCAATATAAATATGATAACTTCTCATGTAAATACAAATGTATATACCTCTCGGCACTTCACGAATATTGATTGAAAAATATAGTGAATTCATGCTCCTCCTGAAAGCTCAGTTGTAGGCATGTCCTCGTTTTTTTCCCCCTACAACAGAGGAGAATGCTGTTTCAACAGCAAAAAGTTTGAAATAGGAGCTTTCATCCTTTTCATGGAGATAGCTTTGATGAACGAAATTATATTTGAGTGATGTGATCTCTCTACTGCCCCTTGGCTCTGCATCTCCCTCAAGTCCTATTCTGTTCTGTTTCCCCCTCAGCTCTGTCATTTCCCCTCCAATTCTTCCCTGTGATCTAGATTTTGCATTAAATCAGTTCATGTAAATCATGTGTGAGTGTTTTACATCGGATATCCAACTACATTCCACAGAATATGCTTCAAACTTTGTCAAAACACGACAAGAGTATAACAAAATTTGAAAAAACATTTGCAACCATGAATGTTGGATTAGTATGCTGCACGTTTGTGATTACACCTATTGTTCTACTACCTGCAACGTAACAGAGAGAATAATCGGTAAGGATATATCATGGGGTTGTGAAATTAAATTAGTTCAGCAACTCTAGCCATCTGAAGAGCATCTGAATTAGCCAAATCCGAATTTGCTGGCATGACAGCCAGAATGACACAGGTAGGAGCTTTGATACATGACATGATCATTGTTCTAATTCGGGATTCAATATCAGAAGGCTGGTCACCAACAGGAACCTTTGTTATGCCGGGTAGATCTACAATTATGCATCCCTCGTGTAAATAAAAAATAATGCAATATGATAAATGATGTTGCCTCATCTATAAAATAATGTGTATGTGTCTAGATGTGCACATATCTTCAATTTGAAAGTGTTATTTATTGGAAAGTATTGAAACTGCTCAAATGCTTGATCCCAAATTATTCTAGTTGCATGTTCAGCTTCCAAAATTACAATTTTTGTCTTAATTGTCTTGTTTTTATATGTCAAGTGTGTTTTCATTATGTTGCTGACTTGTCTGTCATTTCTTATATGTGAGTCTTTCTGTGCATGTTTGGTGCAAGTTAGAATAAGAATAGGATGTTGAGTTAGCATAGTAGGTATATGGTCTTGCTGGGTCAAGTAGGGATGTACCATTTTAATTGTGGAGAATTCTACTACAGATACAATTGTCGGTTGGACAAGACAGAGCAATTGAAGACGCATTGGAGGTGTTGTTTTATTTAGGTAATTTCAAAATACACATTTTCTTTCTTAATATTAAAACTATTGTAAAAGCATATATGATTACTTCTTAATGTTTTGGATTGTAGTTGGTTTGAAAGTTATAAAGTTTGTATGAAGTTATACACATTGCTCTTCATGTAATATTGATGTGAAATATCATTAAGTGTTGCTAGAATTTGTTTGATTAAGTTGTCATATTGCCCATTTTTCAATTAGGTAATCATGGATCGTAGTTGGATTGATGCTTTAAGAACGAGTGATGAATATGAGCGTGGGGTGGATCAATTTTTAGAATTTGCAAAAAACAATGTCTCTAATAATAATGGATTGTTCTATTGTCCTTGTGTCAAGTGTTTGAATGGGTTACGAAAATCTGTTACGGAAATAAAAGATCACCTAATTGAACCCAGTGCCAAACCAAAGCAAAATGGCTTGAGACGGTTGGCTTCATGTGTTGTCGATTTAGACAACTTCATTGAATTAAATGTGAGTAAGGAGATTGTAGGGCACCCTTTTGAATTAAGGATCTTCAAGCGGGATGTGCTTGACCTCATTTCTTTTGATTGGTTAAACATATCAATTATTCAACTTTTTCTGAAGTAAGTATACACTTTTATTTTTGAATTTAACATTTACGTTATATTATTTCTTCACTAACTTATTTCTCATTTTCATAGGTATCTCCACAATCTCTGTGAAGAATCGGGTAAGATTAATAATTATGGATTCTTGTGCCCACATTCAATTCAATCGTCTGGAAACAATAATGTAAGTGAGAGAACATCATATATTGGAAGGACAATCAAAGAAGGGAATAAAAAGTGTTGGTTTGCACCATTTATAGAAAGGTATTTAATTCTAATTCATCTCTCACTTAAGTAAAAACTTTCTTAGTGATGTAATATTAATATGAATTCATATTGTAGTAATCATTGGAGGCTCGCTGTTATTTGCCCACGTGAACGCACTATATATTGGTTATGTTCTTTACAATGGGCAGTGAGTGAAGATACTAAGTGGGTGTTTGAAACGTAAGTTTTCTGCAAAACTCTCTTCTATAATATTTGAATATATCATTTTCTTACAATTATTTGATATAATAGATCTTTGAAGATGCATTCTAGGTTGGTGGGAAAGAATGATCAAAGTGACGTCAATTGGGTTCTTTTGAAGGTAAATACTTTAAATTTAAACAATGAATTGATGAATTATATTATTGGTTTTTTGAATTTGATTGTTTTGCTTGTTTGTGTACATTCAAGTGCCATAAACAACCTAAAGGTTTTGAGTGCGGATATTACGTGATGCGGTATATGTATGAAATCATCATTGGAGGCATCACTAACTCATTTAACAAGGTAATAATATCATATATATAAATCATAATTTTAGCTTAGACTTTAGTTTTCTCAAAATTTGGAGCCATATTCTGAAGATGTTTTGAATTTGCAGCATTTTCAAAGTTTGGAGCCATATTCTGAAGCGCAAATGAGAGAGATACGCGACATTTGGTCTGAATACTTTCTACATTTAACAAAATTAGAGTAGAACGATAGTTGTACATTGTTCTCTTTTGTAACTTGATAATATTATATGCATACTTTTGTTTTAACCATTTATTTATGTTATACGTTGGTTGCATGACTTGCATTATTGTACATTTGCTCCATAACAGGTTTCTCGAATGATGAGGAGTTAATATAAGTTTAGCTCTTTTTTAAAAAAAAAATATATTACAATTATGGCGTCGGTTATGACTATAACTGACGCCATAATTGGTAATTATAGCGTCGGTTATGACTATAACTGACGCCATAATTGGTAATTATGGCGTCAGTTGAGATAAAAACAGACATCGTAAACAACCAAATTACGTCTGTATTACGAAGTCGGTTGAGCATATGCAAGATGTCATAATAGTCTATTACGGCGTCGGGTTAGTTTGAATGTGACGCCGTAATATATTCATTTACGACGTCATATCTTAAGCAACTGACTTCGTAATATATTCATTTACGGCGTCATATCTTGAGCAAGTGACGCCGTAATATCTATTTCCGCTACGCCTATTTCCGCTACACCCTATATGTTGTAGCGAAAATGTAATTTTAACCGATGCCAAATTAGCTTTTTGCACTAGTGTCATTATTTCAATTTATCCCTAAAGTCTGTAGAAGGCTATCGCTTTTTTTATAGATTGTATGCTCTCTAGCTTAGCGTTTGTGTCACCCACATGCAATTCGGTAACTCATCGTCCACGTCGGCATATTTGGTTAATTTTTTAAAACCCATGGTCAATGTTGATATAATAAACGGTTGTAGCATTTTTGTTACGTTTTTCAATGAACATGGGAATTTTTAACCTAAATTTATTTAAGGAGAATAATAGAAAAATAACATTTGAACTTTAAAATATCGCTGACAAGAATGGTAATGGGATTGATAACGCAAATCTTTGTCAACGGACTAATTGGGGCTTTTAAAGTTCAAGTGGTATTTTTTTATTATTCTCCCATTTGTTTATAACCTCATATGCTCTTTTAACAAAAAAATCATGGACCTTTTTGCTTCTTTACCCTTGATATTTTTTAAAAAAAATGTTTGGGGGTATCACGATGACGAGGGTGTACTCCCCCACTCCTTCAGATAGTGGGTGGCTGATTTTTTTTTATTAATACATCCTTTTCGTGGAGCTTTTTATAAATCTCATACTTACATCAAGTTCTTTAAACACACATGATCACGAGTTCTATTTTTTTTATATATGTTTATAGTTAAGTGTTAAGGTTCAAAAATACCTATAAATTTTTACTATAAGTACACTTGCACCATATGCTTTTTGAAAGCGTAGAAGTACCAATGTACTTTCAAAATTGGAAGATAAAATACCCACACTCTTAGGATGTGTTTGGTTTGACGGGAGGAGAGGGAGTTGTGTTAAGGGATCATTTATAATGACAGCCAAAAATAAAGGAAATGAAAAAAATAAGAACTAAAATTTTGACTTCCATCCCACTTATAAATTCAAATCAAATAAGAGAATGAGAACATTTCCCCTTCCCTCCCCAACAAACCACATACAACCTTAAATTGGCTTAACAGATATTATTTTTAATGGTGGGCCCCTCACTATTAAAAAAATAAAAATACCTAGATTTTTTTATTTCCTTTATTGCCCCACCCTACTCTTTTTGGATTTTCGCACTCTGCCTCCCTTCACCTGCTAATTTCCTTCTCAAATTTGCTCCTTCCATCCCTTCGCCTCCCTGTTTCCTCTCAGATTCGCTCCTTCCCGATTCAATTTGTAGGATGTGCATTTACATACTTCCTTTCTTCTTCCTCTTCGAATCCTTAGTCCGCCCACCATGGCCGATCACCTTCGACTCAGAATCAAATGAACGGGTGGTGCGTTTTCTGGTGCGTCTACGAAAACAAAGGGAAGCGAGAAAGAAGAGGGAACAAGGTGGATATGGGTCGACGGCATCCAAGGCGATTTTCGAAACAATATTGGACAATAGAATTTTTCCTTAAGGGTAATATCTGAAGGAATTTTCCCATCTAGTTTATGGCATTTCAGAATAGTCCTGAAGTTCCACCGGTTTCAGTTGCTTTTTCCTGTGGTGAATTGAACATGCAATCAGAATTTGATGCTATGAATCATCTCCATTAAATAGAATGAGCGTGCTAACAAAAATGATAGAGGAACAGTACTTTTTGGAAGCATTATCGTAATGGAGTTTGTATTTCTTCTCTACTCTTTGAAAGCAGTTCGCTTCGAGTCGTTCATAACTTTCTCCGAACCCTACATCAAACCAAGTGAGTGTCTGAAAACACCGGTTTCAGAACTATTTTTTTTTATAAGTTAGAATTAAAATTCTTTCTATATACATACTTTATAAATCGTAAAAACTATTTTTAAAAGTTGATACAAACACACACCAAATCTCGCTTGCGGTAGAAAAGGAATTGACTAGGGTTGCAATAGCAATCAATCTGCCTGTGCATTCCAAGCTCATCGGTTGATGAGAAACAAAATTCTCATCACCCAAACCAAAATGGCGTAGTTTCACTTAATAGAGCTGTTTTGGGCCAAAAAAAGGGGTTGGGTCTTTTTTTTATTTTTTAAAAAATATGTAGTATCCTGAAATATTTTTTTCAGTACCACCCGGTATCATAAAATAATGTTTTCTACATTCAGCATGGTAAAACATTTTTCTAATTGCAATGAACAGTCTAAACTTAATACACAGAGCAATGATAAAAAAATATTTCAGGGGGTTAGATGCAAAACAAATTATTTTAGGATATTGGGTATTATTGAAAAAATTATTTAAGGTAATAAATGAGTTAAAAATTAATTTATAATACTGGATGTTACTAAAAACATATTTTAGAGTGCCGTTTATTAGACAATAATTACTATTGAAAAATTATTTAAGGTGCTGAGTGAGTTAAAAATTAATTTATGATATCGGGTGTTACTGAAACAATACTTTAAAGTGCAGTTTGCTAAACAGTAGTTACTACTAAAAAATAATTGAGGGTGATTAGTGTATCTAAGATTATTTTAAGATACTGGGTGGTACTGAGAAAATACTTCAAGGTTCTATATATATATATATATATATTTTAAAAAAAAAGGACCCAACCCCCCTCCTTTTAACTCAAGATGGCTCTATTAAGTGAAACTGCGCCGTTTTGAGTGATAAGAATTTTGTTTCTCATCAGCCCGATGAACCTGGAATGTGGACGTCAATCAATCCAATGGTTAACCGAAATTGGGTTCTTGAATGGTTTCAAATTCCAGAGATAATATCGGTTGGAAGGGGAGAGTGTTTTTTTAGTTCAATGGTATTTTGGTACTTCCATATGGTAACTACTGTCTGTCAAAATAATTTAAGAGTATTGATATTTTTGCTCCAATTTTAAGAGTTCATGGGTAGTATTGCATTTCCAAAAAGTATATAGTGGTGGATACACTTTGGGTAAAAGTTTATAGGTATGTTAGCATCTTAACCTTATAGTTAAATGATAATAATTAAAAAATAAGACACATGGTTATATAATGAGAAAATTTGACGAAATGAATATAAGGAACTTAACATAAATATTTTATTTTTATTAATCTATTTTAACACTCCTAAAATTACAGAAATTAATCAGTTTATGTATCTTGCTTAAATAAAAATACTTTTATTTAATTCCACGTGACTATTAATTTTACCTTTGAAACATTAAATTTCAATTTGAATAAATCTCCTTGCTCAAGTAAGAACATGTAAATTACCATGAAGTAATCCCTACAAAACCTTACTTAAATTGGAATGTTACACAAAGTAAAGCATGATTAACAATAAGTTGCGGCAACAAAAGTTTGTTTAGTTGGTAAAGAGTTTACACGCAACCCATAAGATTATGAGTTCAAATTCCGTTGATGAACAAAAAGTGTTAAAATATAATCAAATGTCATAAATTTCTTAACAAAAATTATGAAAAATCTAATAATGTAAATATGTTATTTGGTAAACGAAAGTTGATAAAAGATAATGAAATGTCATGAGTTCCTTAATAAAACTTGTGAAAACCCTAATAGCGTAGATTTATTACTTAATAAATAAAAATTGTTAAAACTTAATGAAATGTCGTAAATTTTTTAATAAATTTTGTTATTTTGTTAATAACTATTCCTACCAACAACCGGCTGGCCGCCATTAGAGCTCCGTGCGCCGCCTTGGGTATTTCATAGGCAGGGTGGGAGCTACTTTTTTTTCAAAAAGAAAAGAAAAAGCGTGAGAGTGATAACAAGGTTGGTTTGTTGTTGTTGTTGTGTTGAAGCGATAGCCAAGGACCAAAGTTGAGGGTCAGACTTGACCCCTCCCAATCCCACGTTATTGAACCCCACGCAACTTACCTCCACTTGTGCCCCGCTGGAAATTTCTCATTTCTGTTTTGTTTTTTTGTTTTTAAATTTTCCTGTCATATAATATTGTTTTTCATTTCCCACAAGGAAAAATACTGCCGGATGCTTCCGCCTCTTCTAGACAAAGCCCACATTTTAGAAACATTTCTGCCGCTCCTTCGACAACAACAAGACTTCGATTCTCTGCATAACAATCATCAATTCCTGTTATTCATCCCTTGCTCTCCGCCGGTGACGAAGAAATGACGACCTGTGCATCTTATTGTAGGTCTTCGCCCATTCCGGTCAATCTGCCCGGTAAAAGCTTCCTAGTCGCGGGAAATTTGCCGATACCTATTGTAACCGCCAATTCAAGGTCCCGCACCCTTAGGAATTGCGGCATCCGTGCATCTATGGTGGACTCCTCCTCCGATTTCATTAAGCGCATGGAAAGAGCCTGGTTGATCTCTCAGGTTTGCTTTCTACTTCCCTTTCACTTATATCAGCTTGTGTGATTGAGTTTCTAAGTTTTTGAACTGTGCCTGCTGGTAATATTTGGCTGAAATTAGCTCTCCCGAAAAATTAGATCATTCTGAGGCTCCCAGTTTTGGGCATGTTAGCGTTCACGCATAGCGTCACGTATATGTGAATCATTGAATGAACAATAAACCTCATCAATATGGTTTTGTTTTTCTCCTCACTACGCGGGCAAGCAGGCCTTCTTGCTTTTTTCCGAATCCAATTTTCATGCATCCGTTGTACTCTTTTGCACAATTGAATAATATGGAAATCCTGCGAAGAAATTGAGTATATGAGCACATGTCATGGTGAGGAAAATTCCGTGCCTCAGATTATGACACAAATGGGCCGTAATGAAACGCAAAATAGTTTCTCGGTTCTTCTGGACTTTGCAAAACCCAGTTTTCATGATTTCTGTTCTCTAGTACATTTCATGTCTTCTGGATGTTGACTTAATTTTTTCTAAAATTGTAATTATAAAGCTTTAAGAAAGTTAGTCCGTGTCTACTGTGTGCATATGGAAATATGCTCCCTCTTTGGGAATTGAAGTCTCGCGTTATCCAAAGAGAATCTGTAAATTTTATTGTTTAGTGTGCTAGATTTGCCTGGACAGTCAAAATCGGGAGTACTGAATGCGTGGTTTTGGACTTTTGAGTGATCAAGATCATAGCTTTCTCTGCTTCTATTATGTTCTACCCTAGACAATCTTGAACAAGTTGTGCTCCCTCCGATTCAATTCTTCTGTTGTTTAAGGTTCTAAACATTCACTAAAAAATCATTTATTTATGTAAAATATTACTCCACATGGATTAAAAAACTTTACAGGTTGAAAAACTTTAAACAACAATGGTATTGAAACAGGGCATACTTTACACATTGCACCAAGTAGTACTATGAATCGAATCGAAAACCACCTGTAATTTCTATTTGATAAATGAAGGTTCTGCCAGAAATTAAAATCCAACTGAAAGAAATTAGCATAAAATGACACCACTTTTTATTCATTTATTTATTTTGGAGTCCTAAGGCGGCTTCAGTCACTGCGATTGCAAATTTGAGTCCCACATAGTCCCCACAGCGCGAAGGAAAATATTTTTTTTAAAATTCTAAGATGGTTCTTCATCATGCAACCTAATTAATTAGAAGCCGAAATAAATTTAATCGTATCTTGATTGTACCTGATGTCTGACTGATTTCTTTTGTTGCTCTGTGGAGATCTACCGTCCGGATCAGTCTAAACACTTTTCTTATCTCTGTGGCGGTCCTTGATTTTTCCAATATTTATTTTGCATGCAGCAACCAAAGCCAATTGTGTGTTCATCTTGCGAATCAAAAGGGCTCATCGAATGCAAATGGTGTGGTGGTACTGGGTTTTTTATTCTTGGTGATAACATGCTTTGTGAAGTTCCATCCAAAAACACAACCTGTGTTATTTGCTCTGGAAAGGTACTTCAATAATAAAGGATTGGTGCTAATTCCCCAACACAACTGTGCTACTTAATATTGTTTTCATGTTTCACATGCTTTAGATACCCATATTCAATCTGAGGAAAAAAAGATACCCATATTCAAAAGATTATTCATGTTTACTGTCTATCATTCAGGGATCAACGCGCTGCCCTGATTGTCAAGGCACAGGCTTTCGTGCAAAATGGTTGGAGGAACCTCCTGCTCCCAAAGAGCAGAACTAATACTCAGAAATAATGGAATACGGCTGTGAAGCTGTAAAGTAACACCTCATATACTCCTGATAACCTCTTGTCTTCTGGATTTTATGGAACTGACGACGACGCAGCGGCTTCAACAGTGTACTACTCTACTGTAAAAGAACTTTGTTCACCTGCATGCTTCTTGAAGCAGTCAGTGAGTCAGTTTTCGTTCTCTTTGTTAGCATGGAATTGCATTGTTTTGCAAAATTCGACATGAAAGAGCGGTGTTGGAGTTAGTTGTTCAAGAGAATGAGAGATATTCTTTCAATACGTAAATGCTTATAGAAATGTGAGTTAAAATTTGCTAAGATGTATTTTTTTCCCCCTGAATAATCTTTCCTACATCCTCCACAGGTCATAAATTCTCTAAATCCATATGCCCGTATCTGATTCTTTTCTTTTAGGAAGGGATTACTTGTAATCCTTTCTCTTAGTTAGCCGTAATACAAGAGAGTTAAAGACAGGGTGGCAAATAACCATATCATTTCAGCAAACTACCAAGAGTATGTTTGGCATTGTAATAGAAGCATAGCGTTGGTCATCAAGTCACCCTAATGTACGTTGAAAGTGAAGCAACTTAAGGCTGCAAAAGGGAGATGCTAGAGAGAGAAGGCCACTTAACCAACTTTTTTTAAAACACTATTCAAACATCAATTGCATTATATTGCATGACTTTTATTCCAACGTCAGTTTTAAAAGTTGTTTGAAACAAAAGTCACTTCTACTAACGTACAAACAAGACCTAGTGTGGGCAGTATAAAAATGTCATAAAGAGAATTTGTAACTAATAGCTCAAAGTCTCCTGTGTGTCCTAATGAAGTTTGTCGTATTCATTGCGATGGCGGTCGAACATGCATAGGCTCCAGCTGCGCATATGGATGCAGACACCAACGCAAGGGCCTTCCACTGTCTCCCAGTCGCCAGGATTGCCAATGCAACCATTGCAACAGCCACAGCAGAGAGTGCATTCTTCCAAGTCTGGAAAGCTTTAAAAACACTTCTGCACTCTTTGCAATGTATGACATGCCTAAAATATCTATTAGCCAAGTTTGGAGCATGCATGCTTCCAATGCCTCCCTTTGCCGGCAAAGAAGCAGAGAGTCCGGCAACGAGTCCGGCAGGGGCATGCTCAACCACGGCAGGCTCTTTAGGCAATGAAATGGTGCTGTGACCAAAATGATAAGGCATCCCATGTCCTGCTCTGTCCATCCACTTCCTGTATTCAGCAACCCATGTGTCTGAAGATTTCAGATTAAGGTACAGTTCCTTTGTTGGAACCTTTTCTTTCAATAGAACTTCATTCTGAGATGATAAGAATCCCATGTCTTGCTCAAACACCTTGCTTGCATTCTGATGGAAGAACCATTCAGGGAACAGTTTTGTAAGTGGGGATTTTTGAGTTCCTCCAAACCTTACTATCAGCAAGGACCTCCCTTGCCCTGTCGGTGTACAGAGGAAGAGACCTGTGAAGTAGTGCCTCTCGCCATTTTTGTCGACAATTTCTCTGTTATTTTGGAGAACACAAGGAGCTTCAAACCGTAAAAAGTTTGGCATAGACCCATCTTTCTCTCTTCCCCACCAACCTGCAAATCCTCTTTCAGTGCGTTCAGTCAACTTAAAACACAGTGCTTGTGCATCTTCTCTTTTAGCACTCCAATCTGTTCTATCATGTGAGATAGGGACGTGAGCAGGATCCATCAGGTTTTCCAGAAGTATGGAGTGATCATAAGGAAGTTCATGAGTTGTGGAAATATCTTGAAACCCTGGCCTTTCAAAATTCTCGAACCATGGTGGTTTATTAACATTAGGAGGAGTCCTTCGAGACATCCAAACCCACACCACTCCTTGAGACTCCCTCACCTCGTATGTTTTAACACAAGCTGAACGAGGGATTTTGGCATCAGCTGGAAGCTGTAGAAATAAATATTGTAGTTAGTAAAATCTTATACCATAAAAATTTCAAAAGAGACTATAACAAAATATGTGTAGCATCCCATAGCTTTGCTTTCGGTATTGTTCGCTTTGGATCTGTCACCCCTTACAGTTGTAAAACACGTCAAGAGAGAGAAAGTATCAGATTCTTATGAGGCGTCTTTGATCCCCTCCCCCTCCGACCGATTTGGGACATAACAATATGAGCATTGAAGATATAGGTGTAACAGACCTGAGGTATCTTCACAATTTTCCCTTCGCCTTCAAATTGCCAACCATGGTATAGGCACTCAAGCCTACCATCAACCAATTGGCCCTCAGATAGTTTGGCTAACCTGAATCAAACAAAAAATAAGGTCCTCCAAAAATTCTTCAATCCATATTGTGAATTGAAAAGAAAATTGGGAAGCTTCCATGGCTAAACAGTTTATGCCTGAATCTTTCAGGAACGGAACCTGGTTTTATTACATTGATTACGCAGTTACCTGTGTGGACAGCGATCTTCGTAACAGTGAAGCTCACCATTCCCGTCCTTGTACAACACGAGCTGCTTATCAAACACTCTGAGACCCAACGGCGCGTCGTCGGGCACATTCTGAGTGAGGTACAGAGGGTACCATTCCTCAGTCCAGTTGTAATCGGCAACGACCCGTTCACCTCTAAGCTGTTCCTCACTGGAAGGACCTACAAGAACCTTGTGATCTTCCTCATCTTTGTGATCAAGCGACGGTGAAGCTCTCACATCCGCCATGGCGCCACACCTTGCATGCTTCCCTCTTGCTGATAATTGTTTGAAGGGGTGTGATGAGAGAGAGCAAAGAAGTACCGGCGGTGAGTTTTGCTTTGACGGCGGGTGGGAAAGACGAAAAACCGGAGAAGTTTGAAACGGGTTCACCAAAGCCATTAATGGTTGGGTTTGGAAGCTGAAGAAGGAGAAGAGAAATTGCCGGAGGATGGCAAGAGCAGAGAAATTGGTGAGCTATCGTGACTGAAACGAAGAGGAATAGAATAAGGGCGTGACTTGGCGACATTTGGTGGTTCAGTGGTTGTTTGTTCAGAGGATACTCGTGCAATTACTGGCCACACATTCTGAGGCCGGTACTGCAAGGGTCACTATCACTCTCCTGGGGATGAATACGCTGACTTCAGGGTTTTCTTTTTTCGCCAAATACTTTGGTTTTAGAGTTCGTGACGTGCACTGCGCAATTTCTTCCAGCATTATTGATCTTGTTTTGTTGTTTATCTAGTCCTCACCTTAAAAAAGAAAATTAGTTAACTCAAAAAAAATATGAACTACGTTTAACAATTTTTTTTTAATTTTATCTTTATTTATGAATAAATATTTTTCATCTCATTTTGGATTTTGTATTAATATTTTCATTTATTACTCTAAAAATGAACTTATAATAAAAAGGGAGAATGACAAAAAAATACCACTTGAACTTCAAAATCCCCAATTAGTCCTTTGACAAAGATTTACGTTGTCAATCCCATTATCATTCTTATCAACAAGATTTTGAAGTTTAAATGGTATTTTTCTGTCATTCTCCCTAATAAAAACTAAATTTTTTTCCCAAACTTAACTTATAAAATAAGGTTATAGCGGTACATGGTGTTTCAAAAGCGACGATCATTTCAAGTAGATGATTGGCTCATATATTGAAAGGAAAATTTCACTTAAATAACATTTTAACTTTTTAAAGCTTTAAAAAGTTGTTAAAACATGAAATGACAGGAACTAATTTAGGATTTTAAAATATTGATAATTTTATCATAATATCTCTTAATTTTTTAAATTAAAAAAATGGCACACCCTTATCACTAGTAAGTAACTATTTTTTTTGGGGGGTTATTTATTTATTTTCTTTAAAAAATGAGGAGCCAAGTGGTGAGAGTTGGATTTGAACCCACCCCTCTTAGTCCTCTAAAAGGCATGTGACCATTAGGCCACCAAACCCTTTGAAATATGTATTTGTATAAGAATATATGTGTATAATATAAAATAAAGGTGTAATGGTATTTAACTAAATGAGTAATTATATTCACTACATAAGTAATGATATTGACTAAAGGCGTATTGATATTTAACCAAATGAGTAATAGTATTGACTAAAGACGTAATGGTATTCACTAAATGAGTAATGAAAATGCATAATGATATTCACTAAAGGAATAATAATATTTACTAAAGGCATAATGGTATTTACCAAAAAAGTAATGGTATTGACTAGAGGCGTAATAATATTAATTAAATGAGTAATAGTATTAACTAAAAGTGCAATTGTATTGACTAAAGTCGTAAATGTATTGATTAAAAGTGTAAATCATTACTTATTTTTAGTTAATAACATTACTCATTTAGTGAATACTATTACGTCTTTAGCCAATACAATTACTCATGTAGTAAATATCATTATACCTTTAGTTAATAACATTACTCATTTACTGAATATCATTATGGTATTAATCAATACCATTACGCCTTTAACTATTTCCATTACTTATTTACTCAAATACTATTATACCTTTTTTTATATCATACATATATATTCTTATGCATATAAACCAAGGAACGAAAAATCGGACCGGGCAATGAACCGGTCACAGTACAGGTTCAAGGGTTAATGGGTCAACCGGGGTCTAACCGGTAGTTGAACCGGTCATATTAAAATATTATAATTTATTAGTGATAATATATATTAATATATTTTTAAACTTCTATCGATAAAAATAAAGATTTTTAGAAAAAAAAATGTTTAAAATCTATTAGTATTAGTTATAATACCTATACTTTTACAAAGATATCTCATTTCCTATAATTATTATATCTTTTTAATTAATTTTTTTCATTATTTTCTTCATTTTTTTAGATTTGTTCTTTCTTTATCTATTTTTCTCTTCATTTTAGTCTTCAACTTTCCATTTTGCCCTCAAAAAACATAAAATAAAATTTTTTTTAAAAAAAAGGAAGAAACCGGGTCAACCGGTCGGACCACCGATTTTAACCGGTTCTGACCGATCCGACCGGTTCTGACCGGTTTTTGATCAAACCGGACCGGACCAAGGACCGGTTCCCGGTTCAACCGGTCGAACCGGCCGGTCCGATCCGGTTTTTTGAACCATGATATAAACATCAAAACTCAAAAGGATTTGGTGGCCCATTGGTCAACAGGTCTTTTGAAGGATAAGGAGTGGATTTGCAAATCCCACCCTCACTGTTGGCTCCTTGTATTTTAAAAAATATTAAAAAAAACAGCTACTACCAGTCTACCACCATAACTCCTACGGCTAAAAGGTGCCAACCGGTGATGGTGCTCCGGTGAGGAACACCCTTTTCTTTTTTTAATTTAAAAACTTGGGGGTATTATGATAAAACTACTAATACTTTAAAATCCTAAATTAGTCCCTTGTGACTTTTCTGTCATTTCCATATCTTAACAAATTTTTTGGGGTTTTGAAAGTTGAAATGGTATTTAAGTGGAATTTTCCCAATATTCAACTTGCTAAATAAATTCATCTAAAAAAATAAAATCAAAAGAGAATATACATTTGTTGTTAAATGTCCTGGAGTTGACGATTAAAAAAACATAAAGTTAGAATGTTGTAATATGTCTTCTATCACTTTAATTATTATTTACTTAAACATAAATTGGTCTGAGCACGTCAGCAAGTGCATCTGTGGATGCACTTCTGCTTTTTTTTTTTTTAATCCTTTCGATTTTTTTATAAATAATTTTTATCTTTATTAGATAAATGAATTGACGATTAAGATTAGTTAAAAATAATAAATATATTAAAAATGTCATACTTATTCCAAATATGCCCTTATTTATGAAAAGAGCATATTAGAGAGAATGAGTTATAACTATGAGAGAGTATGGGTATAAAATATGATAGAGAATGTGTAATAAATGAGTAAATGAAAGAGAATTAGTGATGAGTGGGGATGATTAATATAAAAATTTGTATTAATAGGGGTTGAAAAGGAAAAAGTAATTTCATCTTTGAGAGACAAGGAGAAAATTTCTTATAAAAAAGATCAATCTCAAGAGAGAGAAAGTTATTTATAAAAAGAATCAAATGAATAGTTTTTACATGTATCTTATTTTCTCATAAAGTCACCATTTATTTATTTATTTATTATATTTGAAAGTTTTGGTGAGTTCGGTCCTTAGACTCATCAAAATCAAGATATACCTTTAAGATTAAAAAACGTTTATATAAATATTTACATATCACAACTAATAAATTCTTATTTTTTTTAAAAATTTAAAACCACACCTTTATAACTATGAATCAATCCTTTTTGCTAACTCCACCAACCTTAAGTGCCCACCATTTACTTTTCATATAGTAAACTGTGAGAATCTATTTCCTCCTTTTTTTTCCAGGAACATTCCAGGCTGTCTCCTCAGTCCTCATCTCCGATAATTATATTTGAGGCTAACTCGACCTCCATTAAAATCAATGGATTGGATTATAGATTCAGAAGCTGGCAGTCCATTTTTTCTCCTTGAAAAAAGGAAATGTTTGTGAAGGTCATTTAAGAACCCACCCTAACCTTACTTGCAAGCTGTATTATCGTCTTATTCTCTTTATGAGTCCACAGGGAAGATGAGCCTATTTGTACTGTTGATTAGGAAGAAGAGATAAAAGTCGAACGGTAATAACTTGATGATGTAGTTTTTTTTTTTTTTTTAAATTGATTGGACAGACATAATTTAGTGATTAAGAGAAATAAAGAAGAAAACTGGATTCTATTGTGACGTGATGAATGCAGGGGAACTATAAAGGAAGGCGACTGCCATCGTTTTCTACAACTCTGCCAGCGAACATGTTTCTGACATCAAATTTACTGTTCTTCGTTTCACTTCACTTATTTTGTACCGTACGGGTTCTCTCCTGTGTTCTATTTATTGTCAGACTAGTTCAATTTTGTTCTTTCATTTAGCCTTTACCCTTCTGTTCTGAAGTTTATTTTCTTCTTATAGCATCGAGTTCGGGTGTATTAGTGTTAGTATGATCTCCCATGACAGTTTATTTTCTTTGGGTTTGATTTCATTTGGCTTGCAGATTTTGGCTCCCACACCTAAATATACATTCCACTTGCCCCATTTTTCTGTACAAACTAAGAACACCAATTACTTCTGGTCATAAATATCACATGGCTCTGCTGCATATTATACTACAAAATAATGACGGATCGGGCGCTTCTCTTTTTTTCCCTAACTACTTTTTACTGCGTTTTAATATTTATCTTTCTTGGTAACGTGGGTTACCAGATGGGGGAGGGTTCGATGGTTTGAGTTGAGGTGGGTCCTGAAAGCTCTTTCAAATTACACGTCAAATATTAAAGCCAAGTTTAATAATAGAGTTGGGAACAAGGAACTTGAATGCTTACTGAAAGTGTTAAACATTTATAGGCTAGAGGGAAATTGCACGACCAAAACCCCCATCTACCTCCTGACATCACCGAAGCACATAAATGTAGCTTTTAATACACGGTGTCACGGCCACCGTCTCTCTTGTTTTGTCTCTCTCATTATAAGCAAGTAACAAGAGACTCTTATGGTTTATGTAAATGCTATGCTTCAACTCTAAGAACGACCAAAACTAAATGGAGAGGAGGGCAATAGTTTTTCCCACGGCAGTTTTCCTTCCTTTTAGCCTGTTTATTGCAGCCTCCGTTTCAGGCAACCTCTCTTTCAACTTCTATGCAGCTTCATGTCCTGCTGCAGAGTTCATTGTAAGAAACACTATCCGTTCTTTCTCTTCTGATGATGCTTCCATTCCTGGAAAGCTCCTTCGCTTGGTCTTCCATGATTGCTTCGTGGAGGTTAGTGTTCCTATCCTACGCCATTCCCTTGCAACGAAACAAATCCTCAACACCTCTTTGGAAACAGAGAATTAGCCTCTGTTTGTTTTTATTTGATTGCAAAGAATGAAAATGTAAAGAATACTGAAATGGATTTGAAGCTGAGATAACCTAAGGACTACATGCAATTGTAAGGGAATTGAGACCGTGCACTATGTGTTGGCTTTTCTATTCAGTGGAAATTATTGGTTCATATATGCAGGGATGTGATGCATCTTTGATGCTGCAAGGGAATAATACAGAGCAAAGTGATCCCGCGAACAGGTCGGTGGGAGGATTTTCAGTGATAGATTCTGCAAAAAGAGTGCTTGAAATTTTCTGTCCAGGAACCGTTTCTTGTGCTGACATAATTGCTCTGGCAGCTAGAGATGCCGTTGAAGCTGTAAGTTTTCTTATTCCCTCAGCGCATGCTGTTAAATGTTTTAATCTTCAGTAAGTACAGTAAAGTTCTGGAACAAGTGATTCCTTGCGTGGAACTTGAGAACAGGTTGGTGGACCAGTAGTTGAGATTCCCACAGGCAGGAGAGATGGGATGGTTTCACTAGCCTCCAATGTCAGACCCAACATTGTTGACACCAGTTTTACAATGGATGAGATGGTCAACCTCTTCTCCTCCAAAGGATTGTCCCTTGACGACCTTGTTATCCTTTCAGGTTATTACTATCATTCATCTTTATTTATATCACATTCAATCTTTTCCCCTTTTTAATACAAAAAAGTTTAGATTAGTTGGATCATGGGGGTTTATTAGGGTTAGAGCATGCATTTAGGCTTAAAAGGCGCTGGTAGAGGTGCTTACAAATTGTCTACCAACAGGATCCTCACATCAGCAGCGAATTTGGACTCATGACCTTGTGGGTTATGAGCCAACTCCTTACCAATTAGTGGCTCTTTTCCCCTTTGATTATTTACAAGATGGGTTTATACAAGTGTGCGTGCATGTCATAGCAAGTATTGTTTTTGGCTCTGATTAGTGAGAGTTTTATTAAGGGTACGTTTGCAGGGGCTCATACCATAGGATCAGCTCATTGCAGCTCATTTAGGGGCAGATTCCAACAAGATTCAAAAGGGAGGCTTAGGCTGGTTGGCAATGACCTTGACACTAATTATGCAAATGAACTGATGAAAGAGTGTGGATCAAGTTCAAACCCATCTGTAACAGTTAACAATGATCCTGAAACATCTACGGTGTTTGACAACCAGTATTACAGAAATCTGCTGGCTCACAAGGGTCTGTTCCAGTCGGATTCTGTTCTGCTGAGTGATAATCAAACAAGGAAATTGGTGGATGATTTGGCAAATGACCAAGAACTTTTCTTTGAGAAATGGAGCCAATCATTCCTGAAGCTGACCACTGTTGGAGTGAAAACAGAGGAAGAGGGTGAGATTCGACGTTCCTGTGAAGCAACTAATGCATAAGTTGATGAATAGCTTTTTCCATTCTTTGTTAGTTAGTGTGGGATGTTTTTCATTTCGGAAAGTCTATAGCATGTTAGACGCTCACAGTTTATGAAATAGCGGGACCTAGAATAATGTTTGTTTCCTTTATAACAATCCTTATATTCCCTATTTTCATTTGAAAGAAAATTATAAAGGACCGATTGAGATTGGAAGAATATAGACTCTGATTTCATTGTCACTGGGATATCTTTGAATTTACATGGACGTTCGAGTGAACATTCGTATTTGTTGAGGAATAACATAAGGCTACCTTAGGAGATTGATGATTACCAGCTCAAGAACATCTCAGGACTACTGGTTCCAACACCAACCTTCAATACAAAACCCCCAACCCAAATGCAGGAACAATGGAAACTTATATTCTTTAGTTTTGTGGGCCAAAAGCAGGGGATGGCTAACCAAAAATATACCCATTTGATCTCTCTTTCTTGGGTGACAGGTTTCTCATTTTCACATATAAGAAAGTACCGATCTGTATACCCGACATGATAATCATTATTGTCGTCAGTTTCACATGGACGCATTCATCTTGGTGTTTGAAAGCTGGCATAAAACAAGTTCAATCTCCAAGAGCTAAAATCGCAATTTTACTGCTAAAGTGTAATAAATTCACACTCTTTTCGGTGACTTTCTAGTAATGAATTCAGGCACCGGCGTACAACAAATTAGTGATTTGAATTCATGAGGCACACCGCAGAGAGAGAGAGAGTTCCTCCCAATCGTTGCCTTCACCGACCAAACATTAGATACATGGAATTTAACACAATAGAGCTAGAGAAAACTCAATTAGTAATCAATAGATTTGGAGAATTGACAAACTTCCTTCACATGATCACCAGAGTTACAAACTGATCAATGTTGATTCAAATATTGCTTGAAATGGTAAGCGATGCAGTCAAAACTCCTATAATAAAACCGCAAGTTAAGTCCGAGAACTTACGAAGCGATACTCTTAAATGAATGACCGAACAAAAATTTCCTGCAGATTATGGAAACTATCCTTGTATCGAGTAAACAATTTCCTACGAGAGCAATTTGAGGTTCCCCGGACTTAATGTTCAATGAATCAATATGTTGGTCATTGGATCTTTTTTCTTTGGGTTTGTTTCGCGCTCGCCAATTTATAAAGGAAATACACCTGCAATCAGATTGAGGGAGAAAATTATAGCTCTACATGATGAGCGAAATAAAGTGAGGAGGGTTAGGGATCGAAGAAAAATGAGGGGTACCAATGCAATGACGTGAACTACTATGAGAAGAAGCACTACGAAGGTGACTGTGTCGGAGAACCATGGTCGCGACGATGAGTTGTGCTCTTTCACCATTCTGCACAGAAATTCGTTACTGCCACAGAAAACGGAGAGGCGCCTGGCTAAGTTTTCTTTCAGATCTATTCTATTGCTTTGTTTTCATTTTTTTCAAAAAGATAATTTTAAGCTCTTAAAAAAACAAATTACATGCAGTTACCGGCTCAAAATGGTTGGATTTTTTCCCTCTGAAAAAAGCCCAAGAGAACATAAAATATTTATTTTGCAAGGTAAACGTAAGATGGCTGATTATGTTGTTGGCATATGACTCTAAACCTTACTTAAAACTAGGGTTAAAAGGCTATTTTACTCTAAAGGCGTAATTTGCCCCAGAAGTTTTTACTCAAAAATATTGTCTTAGAAGTCTCTAAGTGGCTGCAATTTCACCTTAATTGTTATTCAGATTAAGTTCATTTGTTAGTTGGCCAAATATACTTATCTAACAAGTCTATATGTTATCTACTTAATTTTTTAAAGTTAGATTTAGAAATAAGTAAGTTTTTTTTTTTTTTAAAAAAATGCATCCCATATGAAGGATTAGAGATAGAGCTAAGAAAATGGGCCGATCTGTTTAAACCTGGGTAAGAAAATGATAGAATTTCAAAGCCCAACTCGTAGACTTAAGGGTTAAGGCTGGCCTGCAGGTTTCAGGCCTGTTTAACACATGTTCACTTTTTACATATTTTTTTAAAAAATTAAGTTAGAACAATAAAATACTTAATTTAAAATATAAATATTATCAAAATTAAGTTAAAACATCAAATATTATTAATATTTAACATAAGTCCAAAAACTACTGCACACGATTAAATAAATAACTAGATAAAGTCACAAATCATAAACTAAACACTAAACAATATAATTAATATTATTATTTTCTTCTCCATCACCACTATCATCAATAACATTTGATTGTGCTTCACTATTAGCTAGGGCTTTCTTTTTCCACCCTATTTAAAAAATCAAATTAAAGTAATAAAGTTCAAACAAATTTTCAAAAAAAATATTAATGGGTTCAAAAGGGCTAGCCCATTTAAGCCCTCAGCCTTATATGACTTGTCCTTTTAGGCCTAACTTTGTTTTGAGCCCGGCCGTTAACTTAAACGAGCTTAAAAGAGCTGGCCTGTTTTTCTGGCTCCAATTAGAGACAATAAAAGAGGTGAAAACATCTTGTGTGGTGAAGAAAAAATCAAAGAGGTACTTGTCTATATCGGCGTCGTTGGGATATGAAGGCAGAGAGTTTTCAATGGCCTTATTCTCGACAATCTTTCTCAGTGTGTTATGCATTTAATGATTGAATCTTTTCTTCATTACTCTCATGCGAATGTAAGCTCCTCCATATGTAACCTCTTCTATTTCAATATTGTTCATACTATTAACTCAACATATTCGATCAACTACTATGATTTGCATCTTAACAAAAATGACGTGGACGTTACGGAGACTATTAGCTCTGCATATTTGGTTAATTAATAGTCAAACTTAATTAGGACAGTAATTAGAGCAAAACTGCTCCAAATTTGATAATTCATGGCAAAATTGCCCCTCCGTGACAACTGTTAAGGCAACATATCCCTTTAACTCTTCAAAATATTACTAAGTAATACTCCCTCTGATCCTTAATATAACATATTTGGGGAGTTAATGTAGGTCCTAAATATAAGACATAGTTTTCAAATTTATCAACATTTTCCTAATTTACCCCTAGTTATGCTCCCTCAACAATAATTAAGGAGGAGAGGGGAGGATGGAATTAAGGAAAATGAGTAGGATATTTTAGAAAATACTCCTTTGGTCCTTAATATAAGACATTTCGGGAGTTAATGTTGATCCCAAATATAAGACATAGTTTTCATATTTGTCAATCTTTTCTAAATTTACTCCTATTGATACTCCTTTAACAATAATCAAAGCGAAGAGGGAAGGAGGGAATTAAGGAAGATAACCAGGGTGTTTTAAAAAATACATGTCATATTAGCTAACTGAACTAACTTTCTTAATCTAATCAAATTAGGTAAATATATCTTATATTAAGGACCGGAGGGATACATATCATATTAACTAACTTTCTTAACGAAATCAAATTAGATAAATATATCTTATATTAAAGATCGGATGGGTAGTTTTTTAAGCTATAAAACCTGTTTAATACCAGCAAATTTTATTGAAGTAACTCATTTAACTGTTTGGTAGCATGGAAGAGTTTTTAATAGAATTGAAAGTGGAACTGGAAGTAGAAATGGAAATGAAAGCGAGTTATAAAACATGTCGAGTAGGATTGAGATAGAATGATGGAAGTGAGATATAATTTTTAATTAAAATATGTACTCATAACATGAAAATATAAAAATACCCTCAACGGAAAAAAGCCTCTTCCACTTTCAGACCAAGTTAACCGATATGCACCCGTTCATAACGACCACCGCTATCACTGGAAACGCAACATGTCGAACACCCTCACGAAGAACACTACTTGAATGATATCACAACTTAAACAATAAACAAGTAGAAGGAGCGATCTCGTCTATAATCGAAATTCGAGCAATCAAAATCGCACACAAAAAAAATTAGCAAGAAGCTAGAATAGTGAAAAGATCTTCCCTGAATAGTAATCAAAATCAAAAGCAAAATCAATGTCTATAATCAAAACCAGATTAAACCATCTCGAATTACATGGTTGAGTTGCACTATCAGACAAACACAAATCGTGCGCTCGTTGTTGTTGGGTGTAGAGATCGAGGAAACTTGCAGATCTGATGAGGGAGAAGAAGGAGATCGAAGACAGTGTCCCTATTGACAACGATGACAAGCTTGGAAGGGGTAGAAAGGCGACAAGCTTCGGTTTTTTAACTTGGAGTCATGGCTAGAGGGGGTTGATGGTTGTCTACAATCACATCTCCACCGTGGTCCATAGTTACCGCTGCCATTTTGGTCATCCACATCTCTGCCGTTGTCATCCCACGTCACTGTTTATGGCCATCAAATGTCTTCATCGTGGTCCACAGTTACTGCCGCCATTCTGGTCATCCACATTTCTGCTGTTGTCATCCCACGTCACTGTTTACGGCCATCAAATGTCTGTTGTACAGAGAGCTATTTGGTTTTTCAATGTCCAATTCCATGGGGCTCTCGGCACTTTCATGGGTCAAGGTAAGGAGCCAACTTCTATAAGTTTTTTATGAAAGTGGCTTTCATATGGAACTGGAATCCATCATACCAAACATGCTTAAAATGACTTCCATCTCCAGTTCTACTTTCACCCCTCTCCAGTTCAACTATACCAAATGGGGCATTGAACTAAACATGTAATGGATAAATGAAAGAAAAAGATAAAAGAGGAAAAATAACATACAAACAAAAATGAAGGGCCATCACATTGGAAAGAATGGGAGAGGGGGCTCTGAAATGCCCGGGGGGGGGGGGGGACCCAACTATCATCGTCATCGTCTGGCCTCTACTCCAAGTCATGGGCTCGAGTGAGAGTCAACCATATGTGCATTGTAAAATGACAAGTTGGCCATATTTGTCACATTTTGGCCCACCCAAAACTTCTCTTTACAAGTTTTTGGCTTGGAGAGCAAGGCATATAAAAATTCAATTAAAGAAAATTGTTTTCTTTTCTATTTCTTTTTTGTTTTTTGTTTTTGCCCCATGTGTGCTGCATATAACACACACATTCCTCAACCATTAATGCAACAATATGCAATGATCGTGGACATATACATTCCAAGCTCTTTGTTGCTTTATTTGCCTATCTGTTTCCAAGGGACTAGTAATCCTCACAGATCTCTGGAAACAAAGAATCTGCTTCTGTCTGTTTTTATTTAATTACAAAAATTGAAAGCGTAAAGAATACTTAAACTGGATTTTGAAGCTGAGACAGGGCACTGCGTTTGGCGTTTTTAATTTAATTACAAGTTATAGTGGTCACCAACGTGTTCCTCATTAATTCATTGGCTCAGGGGTATGCAATGCAGGGATGCGAGGCATCTTTGATGCCAACAATACAGAGCAAAGTGGTCCTTTGAGTTCTGTTTAATGCAGAGTAAGATTGGGATTTGATGTGATGTGATTTGATCTCATCACATCCCACCAATATTATTTTATTCATTATAAGCATTGTAGAATATGATCCGTACTCATTAGGGATGATTTTTGTCGCGTGTATATATATAAATTCCTCAAATTCCTTGCCACGTCAGGCCTGTCACGTTGTGAAATCACAGATAGAACTAGCAACAACTGATTAATTCAGAAATGGAAAAAGGGGGGGATTGACGGTGATGAGGATGGGGGTAAGGTGCATGCTGTAACTTGTAATATAGGTATTGAGAACGGGACCATTGAACTAGTTGAGATATTGGGTTAAGGATCAGTGATTTAGATCGGGTTAACCCGGGAGTCAGACTATAGTCAATTAAAAAAAAAATATATATATATATATATAACTTAAATATTTAAGTATATCATTCAAAAAAACTTCATAAGACTTTTTTTTCTAACCAATTGTCCAATATAACCTCCTGATCCTAATACCCATAAGAGTATCATTAAATATATAAGGATTTTTCTCCAACCAATGCAAAACAGCAAAAATATTCCACAATCCTTTTAAAACTCTTTGCAAATCAAAAAATTTTAGAGAAATAATTTTTTAAAAAAGCCAAAATGATATCGTTTGGGGTATAAAAAAGTTAAAATAAAGAAGAAGAGCAAACCGGTTCATCCCGGGTCAGTTACCCCCCGGTTTCTAATCTGAACCGGCCGGTCCAATTCGGTTTTTAATACACTGCTTGCAACATATATATAGATACTCCTTTATCTTTAATATGAGACATATTTAAAAAGTTTATCTTTGTCTTAAATATAAGTTATGGTTTTAATATTTGTTAATCTTTTTCTAATTTATCTTTATTGATACTCCATCAACAATGATCAAGGAGTAAAGGAAATGAAGGAATTAAGAAAGATAACTAGGGTATTTTAGAAAATAAATGTCATATTAACTAACTTAATTAATTTTTTTAATTTAATTAAATTAGATAAATATATCATATATTAAGAAAGAAGAAGAATTTGTTAGGAAACAAGATAATAATGTTTATGAGGCTGATGGTAGCCGCTGTCAAATTTTAATGCTTAATTTCCAGCTAAAACCACAATCCCTATTTTTTGAAGTCCATGTCCGAAAATCCACCGAACAATGTTCCTCATCAGTTTCACGTGGACACGTTTATCTCGGTGTTTGAAAGTTCCCATACAGCTGCTCCAGTATCTTATATACAAAAGAGCTAAAATCCTCATAACCTACTGCTAAAGCGTACGAGTTTCATATACTTTTTGGCCACTTGTATATTCAGTGAACTGATATATATATATATATATATATATATTAATAAATTGATTAAAGTTGGACTCTGAAATTGAGCACCTCGTGGCACGAAGCACGCCTCAGAAAGAAGAAGCAAAAGGAGAAGGGAAAAAAAGAGAGGAGAGAATTAAAAATCTCCTCCCTTATCTAACCTAATACCTTCGCCAACCAAACACGAGATTCATGGAATTGAATATAATAGACAATAGCCACAGAAAACTCAATTATTAGTCAACAAATTTGGAGAATTGGCAGCCTTCCTTTCATTTCAAATGATGATAATCACTGTTCAATATATATTTTGCTTGAAAACTAAACGATGTTCTCGAATGAATTATCGAGTAAGAATTTCCTTCAAGGGCAATTTGAGGTTCACCAAACTCGATGTTCAATATATCAACCTGTCGCTCATTGAATCTGTTTTCTTTGGGCTAATTTATGAAGCGAATTAACATACCTGCATTGTTCAAAAGTAAGAAACAAGAAACAGTATAGCCATGCATCATGATGAATGAAATAATAAGGTGGAGACAGGAGATGGATGGTTAGGTTTTCTTTCAGATCCCCCGCTTTTTTTATTCTAAAAAAGTCATTTTGAGCTCTTTTTTCAAAAAAAAAAAAGAATTACATGCATGTACCTGTTCAAAGTCATTGAACTTTTTTGGTCCTTTGAAAAATAGCTCCGGAGAAAATCAAAAGCTTTTGATTAATACGTTCTTGGTGACCCATATGTTCATTGCATTTGAATTTTACACAGTTAAAATATGCATACTTAATTAGAAAAATGAATTTATCTCAGAACAAAAAAAAAAAAAAAGGAATGAAATTGAATTTGTAGGTATTGAGAAGAAATTAATTCCATGTTAGCAGAGAATCTCAAATAGGAGCATCAGATCCCAGCAGATCTCAAGTACCAATTGGTATCATCGCCTTTCTAGGTTGTCAAGTCGACACCGGGATAGATCCAAGACGGAATCAGCTCCCATCTTTTTCTCAAAAAAAAAAGTATGGTCTTTTTCTTTTTATGAACTGTTGGATTAAGATCTCAATGGTTCAGATGTAATATATTATATAATAATAATAATATTTTTATAATATATCATTATTTGGACAGTTGAGATCTTAATCCAATGACTCATAGGAAGAAAATGACCATTTCTTTATTTGGAGAAAAGAATGAGAGCCAAATCCACAAAAGACTATTCAAGGACAAGGAAGGTGGGTGAATTATTGGATCAGCAAAATCTGAAGGCTTTGATAATTTTATGTGGAGCTAATTAATTGAAGAGCATTCCATTTGTTCAAGATTACATTAAACTAATAAATAATAAAACTTCTGCTGGGAAAAAAAAACATATGAAATGTCCCCATGAAAGGCTGAAATATTTTTTCCAGTAACAATCATCATACTGATAGGTAATGAAGCCTGTGCAGTCTTAATAAATCTACACGTCTGAACTCACATAAGCTAAAGTTGTATGCATGAGAAATGGGAAAAAAAGAGAAGAAAATATAACAAAAAAGAAGAAGAAGGGGAAATAATGGGACAGAAATGAATAGGGAGGACTCAGAAACAGTGGGAATGTCGGCAAGGCAAAGGTTGCTCTTTACGCACGACGAGCGAACCAACTAATATCTTCATCGTCCTCCCCAAATTATATATAAACAATGTTTTTTAGTCACTCCAAATAGAAAGAAATAAATAAAGAAAAGCAAAAAGAAAGAAGGAAGCAGATTTATTGATATGGAAAGGAAGCAGAACAAGGGGAGGGAGAGTGAGTTATGAGCAAATTGGCAATGGAAACGGAAGCTTTAAATAGACCATTGCTTGATCATTTTACTGAGTTTAATAATCACAAAGGTGCGGTGGGGTGCGGTCTCAGTCTTATACCTTGCTCACCAAGTCACTATAAAATTATAAACCAGACAGGTGGGGTCACATTTTTTATTTTTCCACATTTGGGGTTCCCTCCTTTGTTGGGAGTGCAAGGCATGTTCTCTCCACACGGATAGGCTGAGAGGCCCAACGGGCTTCAAAGTCAGGCCTGCGTCTCCAAAGCCCAACATTCCTGCACGCGTATGCCAGAATCCCCATTTTGTATTTATATCATATGTCTATTTAGACTAACGGTAAAAACTATTTTTTTAATATGATTTATGATATATGAGATAAATTTATAAGATAAATTTTATCTTGATTTACATAAACGTGTTTTTCCAACGCTTTCTCAAATAGGCCCTTTATCTTTTCACTCTTATTCATTTAAGGGATAATTATTATAAGGTTCTATGGATGAAATGTAATTATCAAAATGCCTGACAACAAGTTCTAAATTTTCAGGGCGAAAAATGATAACAGTTTTATGTTTATGCTGCATGCTTGCTGTCAAGTCTTTTTAGTGATTTTACCCTTTTCTTATAATTATTCGGCCTTTATTTAATGTTTCCTTTAGTCAACTTTGAATAAAACTACTAAACTCAACCATAATTTCCTTAAAAAATTACCAAGGCAGTGTGAAGTTGATAAAATGTAGTGGCAATTGTATTGTGAGTGATATGTATAAAACTTTAGGGTCTATTTGGTTCAACGGAGAGGAGGGGATGAGAGAGATTTTAATAGAGGGGATGGGATAGGAGAAATTTTAATATTACCTCGTTTGGATTAATTGAAGGGGAGGGGAGGGAAAATATTTTTATTTGGACAACTTCACTCTCATTTAATCTTGCTTTTTCACACATAGTAGAATGTTTAATAAAATATAATTATTAAGATTAAATAAATATAATCATAATTAAAATTTTAAAATATAGATAATAATAATTTTAATAAAAATAGAGTAATTATGAATATTATAATAATGAGGGGGAATAGTTTGGGAATAATAGAAATAAGTAGGGGCATAATAGTTTTTATATGACAAAATATCATACTTCCCCTCTAAATAACTATTCCACTAATTAAAAATTTCCTCCCCCTCTTTAAATTTTGTTGTTGCCAAATAAGGGGAAAAAATTGTTAAGGGAAAGCAAAATCCCTCCTCGCCCCTCCGTTCCCCTCCCCTCCCCTTAAACCTTAGGGTCTGTTTGGTGTGAGGGATTTGGAAGGCAAGAGAAGGGAGGAAAAATTTTTATGAGTTGAATTTTAAAAAATTAAAAAAGTGGGGTAATAAAATTTTAATAAAGAGAATATATAAGATAAAAGAGTAAGAATAATTAATTAAAAAAATTTTAACCCCACTTCTTTAATTTTTTTAAATTCAACTTAAACAAATTTTTCCTCCATCCACTTTCCCTTCCCCCTTAGACCAGATAAACCCTTAACTTGTGAGATCAACTTGAGAAATTAGGAGTTGTTAAGGGAGAGCATATCCCGAAGGTGGCGCTCGCTTAACTCGTGAGATCAAGTGCCTCGGGCTCCCATAATGTGACGCATGATTTATGTTTATTGAGCTGGTTGTGGGGATGTGTGTTGGAACCTGTTCTCTCTATTCACATAATAAAAAAAGAGACGTGTTTTTTTAATTAGTATGATATGTGTTTTTTAAAATATTTTAATTATTTTTTTAATTCTCTCACTCCCCTAATTATTATATGTCACAGTTTTTTTATCCTTTAACATTCACGATTCATGCCGCTCTATTTCTGGACCTTCCTATATATCTACATTACTGTCTGCGCAGCTTTTTCTTCACCTCTAATATTGTTTTTATGTACGTTTTTTATATTTTTAACTATTTTCTCAGGATTTTGCGTGTCTTTGCCACACTCTGAACACAAAAACAAATTTGCTTTTCCTTCTCCTTTTTATTGTTTTTTTATCCAGGGAAGGAGGTACTATTAACGACTTAGATTCCTCATTTGGTCTTTATTAAATATATTTGGGAAAATGTGAGAACTTTTTTTTGTTTTCCAAAAGAAGAAGCAAAGTTGAACCTTAAAACATGCTCAATATTACTGTCTATATTTAATGGTGTGGGCATTCAAATTCAAGAGTAAAAGCGACGCGGCCTCAGCAGCCATCCTTCCCCATTACTCTTACGCCCGCCTCTAATCAATTCAGGCCCTTCATGAGCCCAAAGCTACCCTCTCTGCTTAACTTTATGCACCCCAATCCAATCCATAACTCACACGTGTCACCCAAGGCCCCTGGATCCACATTTTCACTCTCTCTCCGCCCTTCCATCGGAATATGCTCTCCTATTGCAATCGCTGGTATCTAACGGCCTTTGTCCTCACATTCATTTTCTTCTTTTATTTCAACGCTGTTTGCCTCAACTCATAACTTCCTAGCTTACTTGTTCTATCTGCTTCCCAATGAAAATCAGAAATAAGCTGTACGACTACATTTGAAGAAATATAAGTGATCAGCAGACGACTTCTGTATTCTAGTACTGGTATCTGGCTGTTCTTTTGAGTGAAACATGAAATGTTATTTATATTTCTTTCCAACTAAAATTTACACTTCCCCAATCATGGAAGACCAATAAGGTCGATGGCCCAAAATCCAGAAAACGGGCGAAATAAAAGAAGCAGAAGAAGCAAATAATAATGGTTACAAAAATAGAGTCAAATGTCCTAAATTCTAACATCTAAAACACACCCAAAAGGAGCAAGCAGTAACCCTTTCTTCACTGCTGGTTTCGTTGTTGCTCGTCGTCTTGGTTACCCTGTTGGTTTTCGCACTCCGTCTCTTTCTCGGGCTTGTCGGAGCTGTCATGATCGTCGACCCCATCCTTGTAATTTCCATCTTCTCCCAAAGATGAAGTCTTGCAGCAGACAGGGGTGGCCAAGAATGTGGGATTGTCATCTCCGGCCATAATGACCAGAATCTTCTCCTCGAAGACCTTGACGGTTTCCTTGTTGGCAGAGTCACTCTGTTTCTGGGCATCGCCGTTCTCCAAGTCTCGGCCGGATTCTTCTTCGCTTTGCAAGAAGCCAGAAAGTTTCCAGTAAGAGCAAGCTAAGATGAAAAGAGCAAAGGCTATGAGACCCAACATGGCGGCGAGCCCTCCGAAGAGGTAAGGAATCGGAGAGTGACATGGAGAGCGTTGAGCAGGGCTCAATGAAGAAACGGCAGGGGCCAAAGAACTTGGGGGACTGAAAGAGTTGGGAATAGTTCTCATTTTGAGGTTTTACTGTACGTGGGTGTAATAAGAGAAAGCAGAAGATGATTAGATGTGAGAGAAGAATGGGAATGTGAAGTTGAAGAGGGAGGAGGGGGAGAGGCAGGGTATTTATAAAGAGCTAGAGGAAAAAGAAAGTTAAGAGGAAACGCCCCGTGCGATGCACGGGACACTTGTGTTGGCTTTTTGAGCACGGAACTTGGCTCTGTTTGATTGTTGAATGATTGTTGAAACGGGCGATCCAAAAGTTGAGAGAGGAGGGTTACTTGAATTCGTGGTAGTAACAAGTAATAACAGTTACCAACCCTTGTTGCGAGTTTGATCGTGGGGCCAGGTCGTGCTAATCTTGTGTTTTTGATTCGACTTAAAGCGTCGTGTGGGACCCCCTTCCCCGGATTTATTCTTCCTTCTCCTCACGATTTCAGTTACTTCTTACTCCTTTCAAATCGTATGACATTTTATAATTGTCATTTATAACATTGCTAATAAGATTAATTCTCTTAATATGACAAATCAGATTAAAAAGTTAATTACATCCATTTTTGCCTCTTAAATCTTATCATCTTATCTGAGTTGGCGATGCAGTTCAGGGCTTGGGAGAATTGGAATGGGCTTATATACGAACTTGTTTAGAATTGCATATCATGATCACGTTCAAGTAAGTAAGTGGAGACAAAATTTGTTTTATACCCAAAATGTTGTTTTTCATGCTCCAATCATCATTTTAACAAAGTACTGAATTTATTAGAGTGATTAATGGCTTTTGTTTGCACAAATAGGCATACCCAGAGAGACAAAGGTTAATGGTGGATGGAGACAAGATGATGTCATTTGGGAGCATTTTTTTTTAATTTGGTGTTTTGGGGAGGGGTGGGGCTAGTATGAAGAAAACAAGGAGATTCATAAAATGATAATGTTGCTTTATGATATACACAAACACAAGCAAAACAAGAAAAGAGGGAGGCATTGTTAATATTCTAAACTCCACTAACACCGAAAGGGACTTTTGAGGGGGAGTTGACGTAATAATTAAAACATTTAGTAATTGATGAACAGTATTAAAATGATTGGGAAATTAGAGAGAGGAGGGAGAATTACCCCTTTGGAATGGAGAGGGAGAGCACAGTGAAAGCGCACTAAGGAGGTGATGGCATAATGAGAGGAACAAGTAGAGTAGGGGAGCGATAAAAGAGAATAACAAGTGTGGGCAAAGTGGGAACAAAGCTATTCTTGCTTTCCTTTTGTTTAATCATTTGATTTCATTTGATTTATAATGCAAACTTTATTTCATGTGTGCGGGACCTCGATCTGGCCATCTTTAATCCAATTCCCTTTACTTTCTTTCATTTCATTATATTTCACATCGATCCCAAATATATAATCCAGTTGCTATTCATTTTCACTCTTTGCTATATGTGCTTTCACTTTCACATCATTGATCTGCAATCAGATTAAATTCTTTATTTATTTAAATTATTCCTCTCAGTAATATCCTCCAAAACATACCCTTCAAATGCTCCTGCTATTACATATTCTCTTAACCAAATTACCCATCCACTTGAATTGTCACATATATATATTGCTCCATGACTCACATCCACAACGGTGCAAGTCAATGGATCTTTGATGCCATATCAAAATGCGTGCTCACAACAACTTTACTTCAACGGGTCGCTGAACATAAGTCAAATGTAAGCTAAGCGTTAAAAAGATGGGGGACGACTTTGTATATTAATTGGCATTAAACTCACTCGTGAAATTCAGTTGGTCTTGGTCATTGGTTGTTGAGAGTTGAAAGCCCCTCTGATTAATATCCTTCTATCATGTAATATTACTACCTAATTAATTATCTTCTTGGTTAATCATATTCTTATCTCATAGATTTGCTTTGAAGAAGCAAAAGGGGGAAAAAAGAAATGAAAGAACCCCACTCGCTCTGTGATTGTATCTTTTTCACTATATGTTAATGGTGGTGAATAATTTGGATTATGTGAGTGGGGAAATTGTTTTAGAAAAATCCATCAGTAAAATTTGCTGAGTCTCATATACTTTGTAGTTTCATCCCAGTACGGACTATAATGGGCTGACACGCTCGCCACCGGGGGCACGATGTGACATTGCTTGTGATTTTTTGTGCTTTGAAATAAAACTGAAGTTGCAGAAACACACACACCCCCACGTAGTAATATTCTGTTTAGTGTTGCCTGCGAAAGGATATTTTTTTTCACTGCAACGCTAGAGATAATTGAATTGGTTACTGCTAGTGATTTTCTGTTCTGTTATTCATATTTGTATCTCTTTGTTTTTGTTTGTTGGCCTGGTGTGTTAAGTTTGTTACGTTATGGTGTCTGGTTTTAGTTTTATTCTGTGCTCCGTGTTCTTGCATCGTTAATTTTATATATTTGAGTTTTAGACTTTGTTGAATTATAATATATGCTAGTAATGTTTTACCAGAAACAAAGGCACTTGTTAAGATTATTCTGATACTACTAAAAAGGATATTTTCTTTTCCTCTTTTTCACAAAGTAATAATGATATACGAAATCCATAGAAAAGAAAATAGGGTACAGTATATTAACTAACTACTAAGCCCCTTATTTATGCTCAACAATTCTATTGAGGCCTGCCTTCAGAATCCACGATGCAGTATTTCCTAATTAAGCATTGGTACGGTAAACGAAGAGAGAAGGGACAAATTTCGTGGTCATAATTAATAAGGAGAAATTAAAATTGAGTTCAATTATTGGTTGTGCTACTAATAATGGTGGAATAATATATACTCGTATATTAATAACAGAGAAAGAAGTCGTAAATGTAATGATGCGTGTAAAGGACGGATAAAGTTGATCGGTGGAGGCAAGGACCCAGATGGTGGTGGAGGCTTTAAAAGCACAAGATCAGAAGGCACATACACGTAAGCTTGCATTGTTTTGAGTATTAGAAAATCATGATTAGCTTAATTAATCTCAATTTAATTTGCTGCGTGTGGGGTCAGCACCATTTGTATTTGGGCATAATTAAGGCGTATCTAGCCATATCCTTTGTCTCTTGATATTTCTCTCTATCCCCACTGTCCAACTTGGCTTCAGGTATTTATTTACATAGTGCTGTCACTCCACCAGCTGTCAACTTCATTTGGCCGCCAAGTTAATCACTTTTAATTAGGCGTGCTTATCTGATTTAGTCACTCATAATGATGCTCTCTATATTGATTTAAACATTTCGACTAGAGTGGGACAAATATAATGGAATAGAGTAGCAAGATCAGAGCCTCGTGTTCAATGATCATGTAAAAACTGAGAATTACGTACAGTACACCCAGAAAAAAGTTTACCTAGTTAATAGTCAATCTGGTTTTCAGAAACTGAAATATTTTTTTTCCCACTCCACAGTTCAAGGAGTTTAATTAATTAGTTGGTGTACTTTTTAAAAAAAGAAAAAGAACAATTAAAACTAAAAAGCAACGGATGAATGCGACTCCTTTTCATCGTCTCCGACAAACAGACGTACAGTGGTGCCAACTTGTGTGCCTTCGCTGCTTTTACCTTTTATCAGCGATATATGAGCCTCGCTTCTAGTGCTATACCACCCCCTTGTTCTGTTTCGTGATATTTTGGAGCACTAATTAATCCCCTCTATAATATAATCAAACTCCATTATTCATTGTACTCTTTTGATGTTTAATGTAAGAACTGATTTCAGAGTTAATATTATTTTTAAATATAAGAATTATTTTACATATTTATGAATCTTTCACAAATTAACTCTATTACATCCTCTCTCAGCAATAATTAAGTAAAAGTGAAAGAGGGAGGGAGTAAAGAATGATGGTAAGGGTGTTTTAGAAAAAATATGTCATATTAGCTGATTTAACTAATTTTTTTAATTTAATAAATTAATTAATTAGTTCTTACATTAAGAGTCTGTTTGATGTGAGGAATTTGGAGGGGAAGGGGGGAGGGAAAATTTTTATGAATTAAATTTTAAAAGATTGAAGAAGTGGGGTAATAAAATTTTAATAAGGAGAATATATAAGATAAAAGATTAAGAAAAATTAATTAAAAATTTTTAACCCTACTTCTCTAATTTTTTTAAATTCAACTCAAAAAAGTTTTTCCTCCGCCCACTTTCCCTCCCCTTCCCTCATACCAAACAAGCCCTAAGGGAATAGGAATAGGAATAGGGAAGTATTCCCTCCGATCTTTAATATAAAACATATTTACTTAATTTGATTAAATTAAGGAAGTTAATTAAATTAGTTAATACGACATTTATTTTTTTAAAACACTTTAGTTATCTTTCTTAATTCACTCATTCCCTTTTCTCTTTAATTATTATTAAGAAAGTATCAATAGAAGTAAATTAGAAAATGGTTGACAAATATGAAAATTTTGACTTATATTTATAACCAAAATCAACTTCCTAACTACTACCTCTGATCCTAAATACAGGATATAGTTTGTAGTACAAATTACACTATAAACTATGTCCTATATTTAGGACGGGAGGGAGTATATCTTATATAAATAAACAGAGAAGTAATTTTTTTACTATGTCCGTATCTTTTGCCATGACCCTGCCATATATTCACTCAATCGCCACCCATAATTGACGTGAATTCTGCAAGGATTCTTGGAATATTTCCATTCCACACTCACTAATTAACTAGAGATACATAAGCAGGATCCATTATCTACACAGTACGGTGCACTGTAACTTTTGGTTCCTCTTGGATATTATTAGAGCCGTACGTTTCTCTCACCATTAAACTGTGCTTGTTTTTTACCCTATCCTTATCCTTAGAGAACATAACCTCTTGCTTTTGATTCATCAAGGTGTTCAGTAGTTGAGTCTTTTCAGCATATATTTAAGCACCTAATCCTTGCTTAAACAAGTACTTATTGTTAGTTTTAACTTTAAATAAGGTTATGATGCGTGTCTCATCTCATGTGATGTAGATACGACATCTTATTAATTAAACTCAATCATCTGACTTTAAATAGCGTAAGGAACTAAACTTTGATCTCCTTTGTGACGTACGTACGTGGTTGATTCCATGTTCTATCTGCTTTTCATTCGTTTCCTTATATCAAATATACCCTGAAAAATTAAGAGTTTGGGATCGAGCTCTCTCTCTCTCTCTATACATATATAGCCATATATATATAGGGGCCACTTTTTCGTTTGGCATCTTGTAATGTCCACCTTGATGCTCATATTACGTCAAAAATATATTCTCTACCCATTACATTGAGGCCACTCGGAGTTGATGAAACGCTCCCTAACTAACTTTATGTCCTCGAATTTTCTAGTCACTTTAATTTGTTCCCCATACTCACTAGCTAGCTACATAGTGAATTTTTTTTTTGACCTGAAGCTATATAGTGACTCACATCACTGATAAACCACCAGATTCTCTGTCTTGTATGTTTACATCTCCTTTATATATATATATATATATATATATTCTTTATTGTATTTAATTAAGTGAGATGCGCTCTTGATTATATTCATTAACTACTAACCATATAATTAATATGGTGCATTACTCCATTATCTACACAAAGAACAAGATCTAATTGTAAAAAAACCCCCACACACAATTAGCAACTCAAATCTTCTACAGCCCTTAGCTTGGTTGGTGGATGCGAAGCCTGGAAATTAAAGCTATAATCTCATAATTTATGTTTAAGTGGCAGTGTGGGTCATAATTCATCAAATTAAAGTTGAAGCCATGTCTACTACGACAGGAAGAGGTGTAGAGAGATATTTATGAAAATTATATCAAGTATTCTCACCACCAATATGATTGATCAGTGTGGGTCTCTCTCTCTCTCTCTCTCTCTCTCACACACACACACACACACACACTCACACTCACACTACTCATTGAAGTTGAAGTCAGGTCTACTTCAGAAATAGTGTGGAGACAGTTGCTGCTTTTTGAAAAGGTTATTAGCTTGAAGTTGAAGTTGAAATTGAAAGAAAGAGGATTATATCATTATTATATTGCAATTAATTAATAGATGAGACGTCAGCACCTTTGTTTCTATTCATATCCTCAATCATTACAATTAGATGGTGATTAAATTAGCATCAGTAATAGTTTCATATTTGAACCACATACAACAACTTGGTTCTTAATCATGGTTCGTTTATTAATTTATAGTAGAATCTGTTATTATAAGGACATTTACAATTGTTTATCTAGTTGTTGTGGACACTGAGCATATCAAGAGAAGATAGAGCACTTGTTCTGGTTTCATTTCATTTAAAGTTATAATGAAAAGTTAGTGTCTGTAATAATCTAATCACTGTTCCAGACATTTGGTGTTGGAATCTTTTGTTGCAATGCAGGAGATGTGAGAGGAAAAGAATTCTAATCCCATGCATCTTCTTCAACTTGAGTGGATGCGTGACGCATAGCATCATATAATCAATATACGACAATTTTGTTTTTTTTTTTTGGACAAAACGACAATTTTGTTTAAATTATATATATTCTCCTAGATATCTTATTATGTGTGGATATATAGCTATAGCGCTACTCTATAGTTCAATCTCAGGTTCCCTTTTAGGGGCCGATCTATTGAAATAGGTAGGCTAATAAATCTATAACAAATCTGTTTTCTGCTTCCATATTTGTCTGTTTATTCTCCACTGAAAAATTACCACTTATAAACTGCAGAAGGAAAAATATCCAGAGAATAATTGATTTCATTTTATCTTTATCATCATCAATAGGAAAACTGTTACCTTGCATTTGATGTTATCTGCTATATATATTGAAAACGACATAGAGAAAGAGAGAGAAAACTGCCTAAAATTATAAATCTCAAAACGTAATGAAAAAATAAAACATATTATATATATTCTTATTAATTCCTCTATCGCTTCATGGAAACAATTGAAGAATCTGATATTCTGCTTGTGTCATACTGTACTGAATGCTGGTGAAGTATAGCGATCAGAATTCAGAACTAATCCTTTTCAAAATTGTACAACACGCCGTTATATCCAATATTTTCAGCTTCTTATTATTACAGTATCAGGGTTTTCATTATCTGATCTGTTACATCTGTGAGGTCTCGCTGTTTCCAACTTGCGGATACTTTAGTATTAATTCATGCCAAAACAATCAACTTCAGCCTCCAACTAGTTGACCTGTATCAACCTCCAAATATCGTATCAAGAATCTCCTCGACAGACACAAGTATATATGTATACACACAGCTAGGCGGCAGAGAGAGATGGTTTTATGATTAATAATGATAATAATATTAGGCCATGAACAGAGTTACGTGTAAGGATCTTTGACATGCTTTCTCTAAGAATTGGTTCGCAACTAACAACTGTTCCAGGGGGATATGTGCCATGCAAATATTTAGTTATTGTCAGATAAGTGACTTTAATTTGAAGAATAATGCGCTCATCCACGTGTATATCTACGCTTTGTGTAACACTACTACTATTTTAATACTACCTCGTTCCTAAATATAAGACAAAATTGATTTTTTTTTGAGAGATTAAGGAAGCTAAATAAGTTACCTAATCATATCATATGTTATATATCCTTAAATTATATATTGGTTTATTAGTCAAACTAATTAGTTTGGAGAAAAAAATAAAAATAAAAATACTCTAAAATAATTTAATTAGCTTCCTTAATTTCTCAAAAAAATCAGTTTTATCTTATAATTAAGACCAGAGAGAGTAAGATTTAAGAATATACTATGCAACAAATCAAAGTTCATCACAACCTCCGTTTGCTGCTTATAAATGTCGCTTGCTGCCTAGAGAGCAACTGGTGAAGGAAAAAACTATCCCAAAAGATTAGTTTATTAAGAGAGGGAGTCCCTTGAATTTATAACCCCACTCCAATTGTGAGGTTTTCTTATATAAAACTCATTACATTACCACCAACTTAAGAGCTGACATTCCCAATGGCTATACACCACGGCACTTCACTTAACCTTTTGTCGCTCTTTCCGTGAACACTAAACTCTCAATGAAAGTATTAATATTATGATTACAAGCTCAAAAGAAGAACTCATCTCAAAAAACTAGCCTATTGAAAGAAAGAGTCCGTTGAACTTATAAACCCTACTCTATTTATAAGATTTTCCAATGATGTGGGACTCGTTACATGTTACATGGCAAGAAATGGTTATTCGAGTAGGATATAGAGTCACTTTCATGTTCAACATGTAATTAGCTGCCACATTCAAAAGTTTGATTTTGAGATTATATAAAAAAAGGATTAGATGTAATAAATAACCACAAATGTGTATGCGTTGCTCGGGAAAAAGTAATAATATATGCGTTGTACATGATATAAAAAATACTAGAAGGACAATCTCCTTTATTTAGGTATATCTGTTGGACACCAAGGCTTTATCTTTCTTTATCAGAGAAAACTGGGAGACCAACCTCTCTTTGATGTACATAGGATAAACGATAATATCTATATTTATTAACTATCTTAAAAATTTAAAATCAAACTACACCCAAACTCGCACAAAAATTTTGTTAAAAAAAAAGCCCCGTAACATTAATAGGTAGTAGACATTTATTGCTTTCTTTTGTGCTTGTGTGGTGTTTGTGGTTTTGGGCCCAAGGGCCAAATTTGATATGGTTTGTTGGAATTTGGGCCAAACACAGAACACTAGGCCTCGCTTATAAAACTTGGTGTGAACATGCCCCGGAAAAAATGATGGAATTATGGAAAGTCTATTTACATTAAAATTCTTTCTGGTTGTTTATTTTTATAATCAATATTTTCAATAAAATTAAGGTCAATACTAAAAAAAAAATAACAAACTAGAAAAATATACTAATTTAAATTTATTGATCCATTGAATCTGGAGTAATTAGCGTGAGGACCGAGTACCGAGGACCGAGGCCTGAGGACATATTGGAGGTTGGTTTTGGTTTGAATAATCGTTTTTTATATTCACCCCATAATAAGGAGAATAATAAAAAATAAAAAAATATAACAAACTAAATGAGTTACAGATAATAAACTGAGTAATTACGTTTAACATTTCATTGATACATACTATATAGTAAGGAAAAACTTTCATGAAATCAAAAATCAATTCCTACCTTTGGTTCCAAATACAAGATAATCAGTTTAGAAGTTAATTTTGATCATAAATATAAGACATTTCTTAATTTTATATTTATTTATTTTTTCTTTAAATAAATTTGTCTGACTTATAAATGATACTCTTTACTTAATATAGAACATATTTAAAAAGTTGATCTTGATTTTGAATATAAAACATATTTTTTTATATTTTTCAATGTTTTGTCCAATTTACCCCCATTGAGGTTTCCTCAACAATAATCAAGAAGAAGAGAGAATGAGGGAATTAAGGAAGATGATCATGATGTTTTAGAAAATATATGATATGTTAACTAACTTAACTAAATTACTTAATCTAATCAAATTAGGTAAATATGTCTTGTATTAAAGATTAGATGGATTATATAATCTAATAATATACATAAATATTTCAAAAAGATCATGTAAAATATGCTATAATTAATTAAGTAATTATTTAGTTTCCGTAATTTCTAATTAGTTAGTTAGTTAGTTATTATATTAAATAACAGACGTGGTATGATATTTTTTATTTTTACAGAAGAAAACTACAATTAAGGTAAATGTTTGATGTTTCAGAAAAATGTTCGAACCTCACAACACGATCGTGGAGGCGAATAAGGTGGACTAGTTCCATGCCGTCATGCCGACCACTTATTATTCAAGCGAATGAATACAATATTCTAAAAGCTTTGACCCTGACAAGTCCATCGCTCTCGTCTCATGTAATCTATTACTTTTAATTGATGTAATATTTTGAACAAAAAAAAAAAAAAATTGATGTAATGTAAATTTTGCTTGCTTCCACTGTTAACCACATTCCTCCAATATTATAATTGGTACCCGCTACTGAACACCGAACCACATTGATTTGGTCAATAATGCTAAATGGAAATTCAACAATTTTTGCATCATGATCAGAGGCTTACTACGCTAGTTTGGCTGATCTGATTTCTTTTTAGTCTGTCACTCAGAAATTCATTGAGAATTTTGAAATTCTGCAAACTTAAGGAATTATTTTTTTATATATAACTTACTATCAAATCTCAATTTTATAAATCAATTGGGCACCTATCTGGTATGCAAATGCTAGCGTAACAATGTAACATGACCTGAAAGTCTTGCCTTTCTTGTCAGCCCAACAATATAAAAACCACTAGACTTCATTCACATTATAACTGCAATAAAAAAAGGTGGTCAAAATATTCAAAACTTTTCTGGGTCATGATCAAGCATCTTTATCTCTTAACAATCAAGGGGAGTTTGACTTGGTCAAATGTCAACGAGCCATTGTAATCCACCGTGGCATCGTCACTGTAATTTGTCACAATAAATATTTCTCTGTTTTCTCCTGTAAAAACCAAGGTATTAAAACCCGGACCGGGTATTGAACCGGTCGGGGTACTGGGTTAAGGGTCAGTGGGTCAAAACGAAGCTAAACCGAGACCAAACCGGTGAGTAATTGAAGATTTTAGATTTATAGTATGAAATTCTAAAGGAAAAAGTTTTAAAAAAAAATTTTTTTAAAAAAAACTGGGACCCGGACTGGACCGGTCTACTGACGGGTTCGGTGGGTTCCGGGCCGAACCGACCGGTCCGGGGTCCAAGAACATTGGTAAAAACACTATAAATATTTCTTACATTACACTGCCTCTCCTCACTAATATAAGATTCATTTTATAATTCAATTTCTAAATTAAAGTGAATCTTATATAATAGTATTAAGGATGAGAGGGAGTATATATGGGGTTTGTTAAATTAACTTTATGTTATAAGATTTTTTTTTTTGCCAACAAACTTTATGCTATAATAATGATATATTAATATTTGTGGTACACTATATCATATCAATGAAGTTTTCTACATTTAATACAGTATATCCAAATATGAGGAGATAACACAGCAGGCTCTTTTTGGCCAAAAAAAAAAAAAAAACACAGCAGGCTCTTTGAACATGCGCATTTTCAAAGGCGGGCGACGCCTATAACTTATAAATAAGCTTCATACAGTGTTGACTTCACCATGATGAACAAAATTAAGGTGGCCTAGCTAGCTTGATATTCGAAGACGATGAAGAAGCTGATCGTCTTGTTCATGTGGGCTTTGTGTTGTTCCCTGAGCAGCATGGCACAGACAGACGAAGGCGTGCCAGTAAAAGTAGGAATCGTACTTGATCTTTCTTCTCCGGCCGCAAAGATGGGCTTGAGCTGTATCAACATGTCCCTCTCTGACTTTTATGCCTCTCATTCTCATTACAACACCAGGCTCGTCTTCATCCTCAGAGATTCCCACTCAGACGTTGTTTCTGCAGCCTCTCAAGGTTGTTTCTCTTTCTGTCTCTCTGCATTTTCTTGTGCCTTTGGTATGCATGAATTGTTTGAAACTGAAAGCTTGGGAATATAATTATCCACAGCATGGTTGTTGTGACTTGCGGATTGATTAATGCTAAGTCCGAAAGTTCTTACATTTAACCATGTGTTCTTAGTCCTAAATCTAAGTGGCGCTCTGTTATCTTTTGGAAATAATTCCATAGACCAAAGAAATCATTGTAATAACTTCAGTTAATCTGTCGCATTATTTCAGTAACATCTTACGTTTTACTCGAATGATTGTTCGATTTATACGCATGAGAGATTACCACACGAAATAAAGGTAGCAGGCATATTTACTAATAAGAATCGGTGAAATCAAACAAACAAACACAAACCAGAATGGAATCAGATATAGCTAGAGGTAGACTTTTTCTTCTTCTTGTTCTGATTTGCAGATTTTCTTGATAAACAGCTATAGATCTCATAAAGTCGGAGAAAGTGGAAGCCATAATCGGTCCTTACACGTCAATGGAGGCCATCTTTTTGATCAGTCTGGGAGACAAAGCTCATGTTCCCATCATAACCTTTTCAGCAACAACTCCTTCTCTGGCTTCCCTTCCAAGTTCATATTTTTTTCGAATTGCACAGACTGATTCAGCTCAAGTGAACTCCATTGGAGCAATCGTACAAGCTTTTGGGTGGAAAGAAGCAGTGCCTATTTACACAGACAACGAGTATGGGAAAGGGGTCATACGATTTTTGACCAATTCTCTTCAACAAGTGTACGTTCGAACCCCATATCAGAGCTCTATTTCAGCTTCAGCCACTGATGAAGATATCAGAGCAGAGCTCTACAAGTTAATGACCATGGAAACCAGAGTGTTCGTTGTGCACATGACCCCAGATCCAGGCGTGCGACTCTTCACCATTGCAAGACAGATTGGAATGATGAGAAATGGTTACGTTTGGATCGTAACAGATGGTTTGGCTAATGGGTTAAGCTCTTTGAATTCCTCAGTCATAGAATCAATGGAAGGAGTGTTGGGTGTGAGGACCTATATTCCCAAAACAGAGCAGTTAGATGAGTTTAAAGTTCGATGGAAAAGAAGATTCCTACAGGAAAATCCAACCCTTGTTGATACTGATTTGAATGCTTTTGGGGTATGGGCTTATGATGCTGTCACAGCATTAGCTATGGCAATTGAGAAGGTTGGTACCAGCAATCTTGATTTTGCTATGAGCAATGATACTTCGTCCCATTCAACTGATTTGGATAGGATTGGAGTTTCAAAAAGTGGTGAAAAGCTCCGTGAAGCCTTGTCAAACACTACATTTGCAGGCCTCAGTGGAGAATTCAGCATTGTTAACAGGCAATTGCAAGCTTCAACCTTTGAGATATTGAATGTGATTGGGAATGGAGGAAGAACAATAGGGTTTTGGACACCACAAAATGGAATAGTCAGAAATCTAAACTCAACTAAGACCAAGATGTATTCTACATCAAGTAAGGATCTTGGTACAATTGTATGGCCTGGGGACACGAACTCTGTTCCAAAGGGATGGGAAATTCCCACAAATGGGAGGAAGTTAAGGATAGGGGTTCCAGAGAAAAATGGTTATCCTCAATTCGTAAAAATATCTTATGATCCCATCACTAATACAACAGAGGTCACTGGATTTTGCATTGATGTGTTCAAAGCAGTGTTGGAAGTTCTTCCTTATGCTTTGCCCTATGAATTTATCCCTTTTGCCAAACCAAATGGCGATAGTGCAGGATCATACAATGAGCTGATTAGCCAAGTTTATTTTGGGGTAACTAATTAATTCCACTTCGTTTTTCTCTTCCTTAAAATTTACTTCCAATTTATCATCGTGAAAAGTTATTTCTCATTTACAGAACTTTGATGCCGTGGTGGGGGATGTAACCATTATAGCAAACAGGTCTAACTATGTGGATTTCACTTTGCCGTACACTGAATCTGGCGTAACAATGGTGGTTCCGGTAAAAGACAAAAGGAAGAAGAATGCTTGGGCCTTCTTAAAGCCATTGACTTGGAATCTTTGGGTAACAATAGCTTGTTCCTTTGTATTCATTGGGTTTGTTGTGTGGGTGCTTGAACACAGAATAAACGAACATTTTAGAGGACCCCTATCTCACCAGATTGGAACAAGCTTATGGTTTTCATTCTCGACCATGGTTTTTGCACATCGTAAGTTCTAAACTTCTGTAAGTGACTTTCATTATGCTATAAATAACAAATGACAAATTGAATGGTGTTACAGGAGAAAAAGTGGTGAGCAACCTGGGTAGATTTGTGGTGATTATATGGGTTTTTGTGGTTCTAATTCTGGTTCAAAGCTACACTGCTAGTTTGACCGCACTTTTGACGGTTGAGCAGCTCAACCCAACTGTAACTGACGTTAATTTACTGATAAAGAAGAGAATGAATGTTGGTTACAAGCAAGGTTCGTTTGTGCTTGAAATCTTGAAGGAAATGGGTTTCCTTGATTACCAACTTAAACCATATAAATCCCCGGAGCAATGCAACGAACTATTTGAAAGAGGGAATGCAAATGGTGGCATTGCTGCTGCATTTGACGAAGTGCCTTACGTTGTCCAATTCCTCCTTCAAAGTTATTGTTCTAAGTATGCCATGCTTGAGCCAACTTTTAAAACTGGCGGCTTTGGATTTGTAAGTTGTGTTTTTATATTCTCTCTATTATACATGTAATTCTCTACTTTCTTCCTCAACTATTCTTAATTACAATACAAATTACAGGTGTTCCCTAAAGGTTCTCCTCTTGTGGCTGACATTTCAAGGGCAATCCTGAATGTTACACAAGGAGATAAAATGAAGGTGATAGAGAATGCTTGGTTCAGAAAAAACAACTGCCCAGGTTCTGATACCTCAGTTTCATCAAACAGTCTTGGACTTGAAAGCTTCTGGGGACTATTTCTCATTGTAGGGGTTACTTCTGCTTTGGCTTTAACTGTCTTCGCCGTCAACTTCCTATATCAGCACAAGCAAATCTGGTCACATAATGATCCTAATACCTCAAAGTGGAAACGAATTGGGAAGTTGATGGACAAGTTTGACCAGAGGGACATGAGTTCTCACACCTTCAGAAAAAGGGAAATGCAGAATAAGAGTGAAGATTATAACAGACATGATATATGTGAAGTTAAGGCATCTCCACGTACAAATTTCCCTCCAAGTCCATCTGAATCAGAATCAAGTTTCTCGTTTTATAGCGAGGCTAGCCCTAATAGGCCAGCCCCACAAGACACAGAAATAAAAGGGCCTTAGTGCATGCTGTGATATAGGATCTGCCAGACCTTGTGTGTGCATATATTCTTGATGTGAACTTTGCGACCAACTGATGAAATTAACTGTTATTCAAAAATGTCAAACATTTGTGAATTGTACTATTAGTTATTACACATGTATGACTCATATCTACATGTATAATGTTTCATTTGATCTATCATACCTCAAGCAGAAAAGACAAAATAATAAAGAATATTCTTCATATTCACAATCTTGAATTGTACAGAGATGAAATACAACATTATACAGGCTTGCTGAAGGGATTAGAACAAGTATAATATTGACACAAGTTACAATGAAAAACAATGTTAGAAGTTATTGTATGAATATAGATTAGAAAATAGCATGATATTGTTGAAGAAGCAAGTCGGTGGTGGAATTCTTTGATTATTTCTTCACCTATTCCATCAATTACGCTTGTTTTGTCTCTGTTCTTGTGTGTATATATATCTTGTAATCTTCTCATTTGAGATATATCAATGTAAATCAAGTTTCAAGATTATTTAGCTTTCAAACAGAAAATATCTACAATTAAGGCTACTTGTACACTTATATAATGTCTCGTGCCTTAGTGTTGGGGTCATTAGGAGTTTTGGCTGTGATGATTTATCTGAGCCGAATTGTGCTGATATATTGAGTGGAATATCATAACAATAAATGGTTTAAATTGGTGCTTGGGAAATTTCATGAAATATTGTTGAGAATTCCATGCTCCAAAATACAGTTATTTTCAAGTTTATTTGGGGGAGGGTCACTTTATTAACATATGATCCAACAACTACATGAGCCATTCAGGACTAGGGTAAGTTAGCATTTTGAAGATATGACATATGTTTGATGAAGTAATTAAACTCATATATAGTACCGGCTAACAAACTCACGTATATTGGGAATATAAGAGAAAATAAAACTAGATTCTATAAATGTGTGTTCGGATTAGTTTTTGGAGAATAGCTTTTATAGTTTACGAGGTAAGTATATAAGAGGAGTTTTGTCTCGATTTACGGAAACAAAATTCTGAAACCATAGTTTTTGGGGTGGCCGAACACACAAGTCACTTGAAGAATATACTGCTTTGCCAGCCTTTATGGGATGGGCCACATTATTTGGACTTTCCACAATATTGGTTGTCAAAGTTCTCTGGTCTAGTTCCTATCGTAAATTCCATTAAATTAAAGTTTGTTTTAAATTTGTTGGAGTCAACAATAATAAATATATGTATATATCGTAAAACAAGGTAGCTGTATGCACATGTAAAGTCATTATCATTGTAAGCCCACATGGTTTGACTTAGATCGATGTTGCTGGCATGAGTAGAAGTAGAAAATCAAGATCATTGTAATGTTGCTGTTGTCTTCATTACATTCGGTTTTTAATTTATTAGTATGATTAACAGATGTGATAGAGATTTTCAATTAGTGAAAAATACTTTATGACATTCTCAGGTTTAATTATATTTTTTAAATTGAACTTTGACATTTTATGAGAGATTTATCATGTTTTATTTAGCCCTGCCTATCCTAAACTATGATTTCATATAGTTTTTTTTTTTATGATATGTCAATTTCAGCATATTTCAGTATCAATGTTAGTTGTAGAGCTAGAATATATTATAATGAGTGAATAGAGTTGTGGAAATTAAAACCTAATTGGCCGTGGTTTGTTTGAACTGCACAGTTGAGATTGGAGAGCTTGACTAGGCAGGATTAGCAGGTTAATTAATTCATAATTTCAAAATTCTAAAGTCATATTACATGCAGCATTTGCAATGTAGCAGTCTTGTTCTCATGTATGTAATTAAATATGGCTTCTTGGCCTCCTGTATCCTCCTAAACTTCATAATACATTATTTACTTATTGATTTTTCACAAGCACAACCACAACTATTTTTTTTTTTATGGTTTATGCAATGGATCATTTTTGGCCTTCGGTGCACCCACCTTCTAGGTGTATCCGGCGTTAACCTGAAGGCCAACGCCGGATTTACCGACATGGGCCCCCGACAACCGACTAGTCTTAGCGCCCCTAATCTGATAGGCCCGACAGGAATTCACCTCTTTGAGGCGCCCCAGGGGAGAGAGCTCCCAACGAAAATTCTCTACACCTTCCGTTTCCTGGGATCGAACCCAGGAACGGATTGGTGTGGCGCAGATGCCTACCCATCTGCGCCAACTTCCGTTGGTATAACCACAACTACTATTAAGTTCAGTTTTGATGTTCATATAATTGTGATGTGATAAGATTTAATTTGAAGCATTCAAGTTCAATCCAGTCAGTTCAAAACTTCAAATTTATATATTCTTTGGCATTGAAGATGATGCCATGGTATATATTATTAATAATATAATAATAAATTGACAGGAAAAAAACATAAAATTTCAAATAAGTTATTTATTTATCTTATCAATGTTATTTTTAGAAATGTCCAAAATTATTTATTTGAAGTATGGTGATGAGTCAACTGCTGTATTATATTCCTTTTTTTAATCAAATGTACTATTATATATATATATATATACACACTTTTGATATAAAATGTGATGCCTACAAAGCCAAATTGCAAGTTACTTTATTTTGTCCAAGGAGACTTGATGAATAATAGACAGGACTGGGTAATAACAACATTCATCATCATGTTTTTTTTTTTAAAAAAAATTCTAAGTCAAGTCGTTAATAATGACGTGTCTATTTGATTTTATAATTAATAAAAAAGTCTCTAAGAGTGTTGCATGGAAATTATAAATAAGAGTTTATAATAGAAAACAAAACAAGTAGTAGAAGGAAGGGGACGAAGAGCCAAAGATGAAAGATGAATTTCTTCATCGATTTCATAATTGTTTATATTAAGACTAACATTGCTAAAAAGCTTATCAAATATATATATATATATATATATGATTATGATTATTATATTCTGAGATATATTTGTTTTAATTATATATTAAAAAAATTAATGGCGTTTTCCCAAAATATTTGGGTTAAAAAACTCTCTTAAATTAATACATTGCATGTGCATTTGTTTTTTTAATGAGTATTTATCTATGATTTTGTTTGTAAAAGTGGCGACTCCTCCTATCAATATCTTATCAAGTGAGGATAAAATAATAAGAAAATAGTATAACATCACAATTTTGGAAGAACAATAATTTAAAAAATATATAATTTTTTTTTAAAATAATAACTATTTGCGAATATACTTGAAGGACTACTATTAGAGATTTAGACTCTTAAAATATTGTAATAATACTCCTTGCCGTCTTTAATATAAGTTACATTTGAAGAGTTGATTTTATATTAAATATAAGATATATTTATCATATTTATCAATTTTTTCTAATTTATTTCTATTGATACCCTCTCAACAATAATCAAGGAGGAGGGGGAATAAATAAATTAAGAAAGATGATTAGAGTGTTTTAGGAAATACATGTCACATTAATTAATCTAACTAATGTTCTTAATCTAATTAAATTATATAAATATATTTTATATTAATGACTTGACAGACAGAGAACCTAACCTTCCGTGGCAACTAATAAGTATGCATAGTTTAGTGGCTAATTTCTCATGTACTTGCATCCATGCATGCAATGCAAGATTGATTTTGAAATGTTATCGGTGCTTGTTTGGAATATCTTATTTTTGAACAATAAATACTTATAAATCGTGATTCATGGTATACGAGATAAGTATGTGAAAGGAGTTTTATCTCAACTTACGTAATAAGGACTTATTGTCCAAAAATAAGTCCAACTAAACACACACTCAGTCAATGGCTTTACAAACTCACCTCGATATTCTCTTAGTCTTAGGTACCATGCAGGCATGCACAACTCATTTTCAAAGGCTACCATTGCAAAAAGAGAGTGCACACCTATTTAACGTAACCTACACATAATCGCATATTATTCATTGAATACATGAAAAATATGACAAAAAGATGGACCATTAGTGATTTCACGTGGACAAATTAAAGTCAGGAAACTCAGAGAGAACGAATTGAAGACCTTGAACTCCTAACAATTTTTGGGATCTTTAAATCTTAACAGACTCCACCGACTTGAGTTGCTCTAATTTATTCGTCAAAGAAGTTTGACTCAGTCCTTTCCTTTAAAATCTTTCTAAGTCTTATTATCAATGTTTGATTCTTCTAAAATCTTTCAACTATTCACACATGCATGTTGGTGCTTTATATATTCATGTGTCAAGTCATTAGTTGAATCCTTTCGAAAAGTGTCAGTGTTCACCATATATAACAATTAACAAAACTTGGTAGCGATCACATGTCTTCTCCATCGCATCTTATTGTCTTGGTTCTCTAGATCTTTATATAAAAATATTCTGCCTTACTATTTGGCTAAGTAATCCCATGCATTCGTCATCTTTTAATTAAGTACAATTAAAACAATGACTTTGAAAGCTCAATTCTTTTTCATAAACTATTTAAAGAGAAGATCAAGGAAGAGAGAGAGAAATTGTTGGCACCAATAAATCAAATCCCAATAAATATAATGGGACTGGTTGACACTTGTCATTGTCTATATTACAATTGTTATCCATTCATCTAAAGTAATTAAATCCGAATCGATTAATGAACTAGTCAGGATATTGGATCAAAGGTCAGTGGATCAGACCGGAACTAAACCGGGACCAAACCGGTGAGAGATGGAAAATTTTATGTTTATAGTATGAAATTTTTAAAAAAAAATAACAAAATGATTTTTTAAAAAAAAAAACCTGACCCGAACCGGGTCACCGGATCAGACCAGTTTACTAACTGGTTTCCAGTCAGGTCCGGGTTAGAGGACAATGCATTCATCTTTATTTTTTAAGGCTAAATGACATGTAACTTTCTTGAATCTGTACTTAAAAAAAATGGTAAATTAGCATTATTTTTTTGTCGTTGTTAATCAGTTTAGTGAAGAAATTCTGTCACTAATTATTTAGTAATTAATCACGGTGGAATTTGTGACATATAATTTTAAAATTCCATCACAAAATTCATGTTTTCTTTGATTAATTAATTAGAATCATATGCAAATAATCTCCTCACCTTCAAAACTTAATGACGATACAACCCCTAAACTTTCAAGCATGCATAGAGTCTCAAACATAGTAAGGAAAAGTTTATTGTAAAATTTTAAAGGTTAGCAAGTCAAGAGGATTTGTATAATTTAGTCTTACTTAAAATTAGGCAAAATTAATTCTTGGGTCCTTACATTTTACCTCAATTCTAATTCAAAGTCCCGGTAATTTATTTTGTTTAAATTGAGCCATCACAGCGTGCTTGATCTGATGATTTTAAATTCTTAACCTGCATCAAGTTTCATTTATAGTAAATGCACTGTTGTTGAAATATGGTGTTAAATGGAATGAACAAATTTTTATAAAGTCCATAAAATTTTATAAATTAAAATTAATGATTCTCATAATAATGGATAAAATTACAAAGACCTAATTCAAACCAAATTAAATACATGAACCTAATGTAAAATTGAGAAAAATTATAAATATTTTTGAATTAACTAATTTTTTCTCTCAAAATTATGGCCTAGGTTGAATGGGAATGAATTGGGGTTTAGATCAACAGTTGTTAAGAAAATCCATTCACACTCTCTCCATCACTGTAGTCAGTCTAATTCAACGTAAAATATTAATTATTGCTAATTGTTACGGTAAGTAATTGTTAAAAATCACACAAAACCTAGCTTGAGAGAATTATTCAATAGTCAATAGTTAAGGAACACGCTCAACTGTCAGAATTTTCAAGGGACGCAACTAGGGGAGAGTTCATTCAAAAGACTCTCCCTATTCTTTGCATGGGCATGGACTGTACGAAATTTCTTGATGATTAGAGTGAAATTGCGACCAAAATGGGTTTGACTTGGGTGAAGTTTTCCCAAGATTAAACCTTGTTCTTTTTTTGGGCCCCGCATGATCAAGATCAACGATTCTGTTATTCCCTGTTTTCATTGCCTCGCCGTCATCAACCGCGTTGATCAGCTGGACTCTTTTCTTTTCCACCTCTCTTATTATTAATTTTTTTAAAGCCCCTCTGAATACTCAAAAATTCCTTGGTTTGACAGAAACATTTCCCCTGTAGGAAATATATACTTATTGAGAAATAGTTAGTTCTGTCAGCTCAAGCAAATATTTTTTTTTGACAATAATAATAAATTGTATTTAAAATTTAAAATTACAAACATTAACTTCTTTTGAAAAGGTAAAATTCAATAAATTTCATATTTTAAAATATCTTTACTTGCGAACTTCCATGAGAGCTACAAGGTATAGCTAAAAGTTGTGGGATATTTTTCTATCATGGGCCTACATTTTCCCTGATAAGTCGGTTCCAGGCAGTGTTGGATTCTCGCAGATTAATTAATCCAAAAAAAAAATGCAGTGGAATAAATTTTTCTTTTTTGGTGTGCGCAACATGTCTGTATGCACCTTTGAAATCTAGCGGAAAACTGCATAAATACGCATTTCTCTTTAACTTGTACATGAACAGGAACTTCACAGAGCTTGATCAGCTTGACATTGGAAGATGATGAACAAGTTCATGTGCCTTCTGCTCTTCCTTATCTGGACTCTTACTTGTTTCCTGTGCGTAGCACTAGCTCAGACAAACGCGACTGTGCCGGTGAAAGTAGGAATCGTACTTGATCTCTCCTCTTCTACGGCAAAGATAGGTTGGAGCTGTATCAACATGTCCCTCTCTGACTTCCATGTCTCTCATTCTCATTACAAAACCAGGCTCGTCTTCATCCTCAGGGACTCCCAAAGAGACATCGTTACTGCTGCTGCTCAAGGTTTTCTTCTTTTCTCTCTGCCTCTCTCTGCTTTCTTCTTCCTTTTCCTTTTTCATGATCAAAAGCTTATAGGACATGCATAGTTCCTTGTTGGTTTTGATAATTGGGACATGTTGTTTGATTATGTCTCTGTTTTCTTGCATGGAATCCAAACACGTTTCTGAATATCGTAATTATGACGACGAACACAGCTATTGACCTCATCAAAACAGAGCAAGTGCAAGCCATAATAGGACCATCGACATCAATCGAGGCCAACTTTGTGATCCATCTTGGAGCCGAAGCTCACGTGCCCATCGTAACCTTCTCTGCAACGAGTCCTTCTCTCTCTTCTCTTGGGAGCCAATACTTCTTTAAGATTGCACAGAACGATTTGGCTCAAGTGAATGCCATAAGCGCAATCGTGCAAGCTTTTGGGTGGAAAGAGGCTGTGCCCATTTACGTCGACGACGATTATGGAAAAGGGGTCACACCCTTCTTAACTAATGCTCTTCAACAAGCCTATGTTCGAATCCCATATATGAGTGCCATTTCACCTTCAGCCACCGATGAAGAAATAAAAACAGAGCTCTCCAATTTGATGACGAATCGAACCAGAGTGTTCGTTGTGCACGTGTCCTCCGATATTGGTATACGTCTCTTCTCCATCGCAAAACTGATTGGTATGATGAACAAAGGCTATGTTTGGATCGTAACCGATGGTTTGGGTAATATGTTGAATTCCTTCAACTCCTCAGTCGTAGAATCAATGCAAGGAGTATTGGGTGTTAAGAGTTATGTTTCTAGAACAAAAAAGCTTGATGATTTTGAAGTCAGATGGAAAAGAAAGTTCATACAAGACAATCCAACCCTCTCTGGAATTAATCTGAACGCGTTTGGATTATGGGCTTACGATGCTACCACGGCTTTAGCCATGGCCGTTGAGCAAGTCGGCAATCTCGGCTTCGATATGAGTAATGTTTCGGGTAATTCTTCGTATCTTGAAAGCCTGGGGGTTTCAAGAAATGGGGAAAAGCTGGGTGAAGCCATATCCAGAATCAAATTTAGAGGCCTGAGTGGAGAATTCCGTGTTGTTAATGGACAATTGCCGGCATCAGCGTTTGAGATAGTAAATGTGGTTGGTAATGGTCAAAGAACGATAGGATTTTGGACAAGACATAATGGACTTGTTCGAAATCTGAGTTGGACGAACACAAGCACATATTCTACGTCAAAGAAGGATCTAGGTGTAGTAACATGGCCAGGGGATACAAATTCTGTTCCAAAGGGATGGGAAATCCCTGTAAAAGGAACAAAGCTGAGGGTAGGAGTACCAGTGAAGGCGGGTTACACGGAATTCTTGAAGGCAATACTTAATCCAGCCACAAATCAAACAGAAATCGCAGGATTCTGCATTGACGTTTTCAAGGCTGTGGTGGAAGCATTGCCTTATGACCTGCCATATGAATTCATCCCATTTCCTAAGCTGGAAGCTGTGATTAGTACAACTCCAATATACGACGACCTTATCAGCCAAGTATATTTTAGGGTAATTAATTAATTCTGGCTTGATATTTTCTCTTTCTTAAAAGTTCACTTCAAACAAATCTTGGTGACATGTTGTTTGGATTTACAGAACTTTGATGCGGTGGTGGCAGATGTGACGATCATAGCGAACAGGTCGAACTATGTGGATTTCACTTTGCCATACACCGAATCTGGTGTAAAAATGATAGTTCCAGTGAAAGACAAGAGGAAGAAGAATGCGTGGGCCTTCTTAAAGCCATTGACTTGGGATCTTTGGGTGACAAGTGCTTGTTCCTTTGTATTTATTGGGTTCGTTGTGTGGGTGCTTGAACACCGAGTAAACGAACATTTCCGAGGACCTCCTTCACATCAAATTGGAACCAGCTTATGGTTTTCTTTCTCAATCATGGTTTTTGCCCATAGTAAGTTGTCGCCTCTCCTTCCTAGCCAGCTTTAGAATGATTTTGATGATTATCATTGGTGTGGATAAGGATATATAACACATGATCTATTGTTCAATGGTTTTACAGGGGAGAGAGTTGTGAGCAACTTGGGTAGATTTGTGGTGATTATATGGATATTTGTAGTTCTAATTCTGATTCAGAGTTATACTGCAAGTTTGACGTCGCTCTTGACAGTTGAACAGCTTAGCCCAACTGTGAAGGACGTGAGTCTACTTATAAAGAACAGATTGAATGTTGGATATTTGGAAGGATCTTTTGTACACAGAGTTTTGACGGAGATGGGTTTTCAAGATTACCAGCTCAAAATTTATAATTCCACTGAAAGTTGCCATAAATTATTTGAGAAAGGAGTTGAAAATGGTGGAATTGCTGCTGCGTTTGATGAAATCCCATACGTGAAACTCTTTCTTGGGAAGTATTGCTCCAATTATATCATGGTTGATCCGACTTTCAAAACTGGGGGCTTTGGCTTTGTAAGTTCGTCGGAATTTCCCACTTTTTAGTCTCAGTCCAATTCATCTTACTTTGATGAGATAGCCATTAAGAAAATTGGGTTGAATTGCAGGTATTTTCAAAAGGTTCTCCCCTTGTGGCTGACATGTCAAGAGCGATCCTGAACGTGACACAAGGGAATAAAATGAAAAGAGTAGAGAGTAAATGGTTCAATGGAAGTAACTGCCCAGATTCGAAGGCCTTAGTTTCTTCAAACAGCCTAGGCCTTGAGAGCTTCTGGGGCTTATTTCTCATAGCAGGACTTGCATCCATACTAGCACTCATAATCTTCGCCGTCACATTCCTATACCAGAACAGAACCATCTGGTCAGGCTATAGTCCTGGCAGTACATCAGTATGGAGGCAGATAAAGATGTTAGTGAAGATTTTTAACCAGAGAGACGAAAGCTCTCACACATTCAAGAAAAAGGAAAGTGGGAGTAGCCATCATGATGGGTTGCGTGCTGTTGAGGCGTCTCCAACGTCACAGTGTCCACCAAGTCCATCAACTGAAGGTGATGAATCTGAGTTTTCCTGTAATGGAGAGTTTAGTGGTGAGGCTAATAATGCAAATGCCTTTCGGCCTCAAAACGTAGAAATAACCGTCAGCCATTGGATACACCCCGCTTAAGTTATGACACGGACATTTTCGTAATTGTACAGTCAGTAGTTAATATCGCAACGACTCGTGGACTAGTAGACTGAGGCAGGAGCTCAGCTAAGATCTTGCACTGTGCAGTACCTGTTTGCCTGGTTGAGAAATAATAACCAAAAAGAAAAAAAAAAATATCATGTATCTGAACTTGTGTTATTTGTATCAGCCACAAAAATACTCCTTACGAAAATTAGGTAAATTAAAAAATGTGTGCTATTTTTTTATAAAAAGATCGCTTTTTCAATTATTTATATATGAGTGTTATCATTATAAGTTTATAGCGCATACATATATCATATAATAATTTAACTATGTGATTTTTTTTTTGGCCAAGTAAAATCATTCTGGATTGTTGATTCAACTAAACCATACAAACTATTGTTCATCAACAACCAACTATCCATATATATGCAAACCTCCTTCTCTGAAGAGTGAAACCATAGAAACAGAGAACAACAAGTCAATAACACTAAGAAAGAGCAACTCTATGCTTTGCAAGTATAGGGACATTTTTATGGGGGAAAAATCAAGATGAAAGATAAAAAGAATAAAAATAAATCGCTTAAAAAACTCTTACCTTTGAAACAAGATGCAGCAGCATTTTAATAGTTAAAGCTAAAATGTCGATACTAAAAATTAAAAATGTCATATGCTTCGATTTTGATGTACGAATTTCTCATTAATTGCAAAATACTATTTCATAAAGTAATTATTTTTAAAGGTAACTTAGTTAACAATTATAGATTTTTTGTTAATTAATGAGTATTTTTTGTATACTCAATAAATATTTTCCCATGATTAAATTAGTTTAATATTCTTAATTTATAATTTTTCTGTTCCATATATTTTTTAATATTTATACGGCGCTTAATCGCCATGAAAAAAAAATTATGGGGTATAATAAATTTCAATGCATTAATTCCAAAGGTGCATGTTTAGGAAAAGAGATAATATCCCAAATATAAAATCCCAGAAGAAGTTTTAAGTTGTTTTTGATTTACCTCTGCGTCTATTCTCTCTAGTCTCTAGTCTTTTTTACCCTTGAAATAGTCTCTTTAGTCTTTCCTTATGTGTAATTTGGAACCTCGCTGATATTTATTTGATGGAAAAATGCTATCTCTACTAATCTCTCTTTTTATTTAATTTTTTTACTATTGAATTGATTTTTAATGACGGAGATTTTATACTGTAAGAAAAATATTATTGTAATATTAAATATTAAATGATAATAATATTTTCAAATAACAAATTTCAAACACTAATTAAAAGCTAATTGAATGATGGAGAAATTTAGTTGAGAGATGGATTAGTAGAGAGAGTTTTTTCCCTTGTTTGATAGGACAAATCATATAATTTTTTTTAACCAAAATAGGACAGGTCATATGCGCGTTACGAATATCTTGACTGACCTTGTTCAAAGGAAAATTCTAGGTTTACTTTAACTTTTTTTAAAACAATCGGGCATAAAACAAAATTCTAGAATGTTTTAAATTCAAATTTTTATAAAATATTTTTTATTTTTTGTTGTTATTTTGAACTGTTCAAACTAGAATTCAGCAGTTTAAATTTCATTATTTATTTTTTATAATTTAACACTTTAATAAATATTTTATAAAAAATTAAATTTAAACCATTTAGATTCATCTGAGGGTTGGAAGAGAACGAGGATAAGAAGGGAAAAACCTTTGCTTGTATTCCAATACACAAATATTTTTTTAACATACACAATATTTATTTTGTTATAAAAATAGAAAAAATACAAGAGACAAAATGAAAGAGAGATGAAGAGAGAATTGGAGAAAAAAATGGAACAATATCTTATTTATTTGGATGCCCAAATATTTTATTATACCTCATACAATTATGAATTTCATATTTATTTTTTATCATAAATATTTACGGATCTTTTTTTTTTTTTTTTTGACGAAGTACACACACATTTTAAAATAAATATAAGCAAGTGTGGAAAGTGTAAATTGTGATTTACACCGATGGAATGAATTATTTACGACCAAACTTACGTACGTGGACTGGTTCGAGGTAGACCAAAAAACGGAAAATAGCATTTTACATTCAATAAATGACTGGGAATACTTGTATAGTTGTACGAATGACCCAATATCAATCATCAATCAAATCAAATATCAAATATACTTCTTTAACTTTGGTAGCTAATCGGTCATTGGTCCTGATAAGCATCTGATTTGGCATGTATCATCATTTGTTATTGATTTACATAGTCTCACCCTCTGCGAATGCCCACATCATTTTTAAACTTGTTCTGTTTCCATTTTTTTTGTTCACACCATGAAGTTGCGTTGCGTTGGCTCTCCACATCATTTTTAAAATGTTGTATACTTAGTCTACCTGTATATTTATTATATGTTCTGTGTTATGTGCTTTTTCCCTATGTCCCACTCTATCTCCCATTGGCTATTGCTTTTCTTGGTGTTTCCATGTTTTTTTTTTGTACAGATTCATATGAATATTTGAAATTTGAAAACTTTTTTAATTCGTCAGAGATAAACCCTAGAATGTGTCCTATAAAAACCATCGTTGCTTGGTATTTGGTCATATGCCAAAGAACAATGCATTCATCTGATATCCTATCGTTTGATTGATAATGCCGTCGGAGGTTTCGTCTTTTTTGGACGTTAATGATAGCAATGCATCCTGGGTTATTTGTGCCAAGCTTTTGGCCTTTTTCTGGGACATTCCACACTTACTGAGCCACAACCGTATGACTTTCAATGCCATTTTGGCCGACTCGATCACAGGTGAGGCATGCATTTTTATACGCATTTTCTGCTTATCAATGTCGTGTGTTAATTTATTAATCCATTTTTTTGTACCATGTGCATAGGGCAACACATACTATGTATTAATCCATTATGTCCTGCTTACCATGTTCACTCACATTTTTTTTGTTATTTTAAGTTTGATAGATCATATGTCATTTACTAACAATATCGTTTGCTTTTTTTTTTAGATGTCGTTGGTTTGCTGTTTGGTGTTTACGGTCTGTCAAATGTCTGTGTGGATGGAGTTCTGCTTGAGGAGTTTAACTTTGCAATTGTTGATGGGCGGTATATCACGGATTTTTTTTTTGTTTGGCATGTTATTTACAAATTATTCCTTTGACTTTTGCTATTCTGGATAGTAGGAATCCTTTTCATTGCTACTTCCGTGGTCTACCGGCGTTCTGGGCATATTACAACTACATTGCTCGGAGTGTACCAAAGGATGTAGTCGTTGCCTTATGATATGTTAGGATGGAGAGGATCGGTGGTACAAAGTCATTTTTTAGTCCTCAAATAAGTTTATTTTTATTAAACAAAATTTTTTCTTATTGTTAAATAAATCGATGAAGCACCGTACTTATGGTGTTTTATCATACGCAGGTGTTATCAAATTATTTAGGATTTTTTGTGAGCTGTCAAAGGCGATTTTCTATCCTCAACATCCTGTGGTGGATGAGTTCGTCGAGAAAGGTTAAGAGTCTTGTTGATGATGGAACGGATAATGATGGAGAAGAAAAATGAGAGGAAGGGACATTTCAAGATTCACGTGGATTGTTTTTCCTTTGTTTTTCCATTTTAGCATCTTTGCTTTGTTTGTTTCATTGTAAGACGGCATGCCATGTTTTGTTGTACGAACACAATCCGTTTCGATCATTTGCTGTTATCAGAATGTTATCTTGGTTAACTTTTTAAGATGACATGTTTGAGCATGCGTTGGATTAAAATGAAAATAGAAAATGAGGCATATCTGATATTTTTCTTACAATGTGAGTATGTTTACGGTCCATGAATATTATACTTCCCATTTAATGAACGAAAGATATTCGTTGGATTAAAATGAAAATAGAATATGGTTTATATTGGTAGTATTTAATGAACGCAATATTTATAAAAAATGAATGGTTTATCTTGGCGTTTTCATATATATAAGTGTTAAACTACATGAATATTTTTGTGGGACATATCCTCTTTGGTACAAGTTGAGTCCAGTAGTTAAGTTTTGTAATAAATAAGCACTAATTATTGTCGTATATAAGTAGTTTTGTAATAAATAAGTACTAAATTATTGTAGTATATGACTGTTAAATATAATGATATGGAAACATTAAAGGATCGTCCCAACTGCTTCATGAATTTTCCTTAATGTTTGGCTTATTGTTGAATGGAATGACCTTCACTTCCACCTTAATGAATTAAAAACCAATGGGTATACTTGTTAGATCTCACATGTTTTGATGATAACAAAGAATGGATGTGAAAAAGATTTGATAAACAAACAAATTTGAATAAAATAATGACAGAGCAAATTATCACTTGAAGTAAGCACTGGAGTAATGAAAAAAGGCCAAGAGAAAAAGTTGAGAAACTTCATCACTGGCAGTTTTTCTAAAGGGCCACTCGAGTAAGAACTCAAGTAATGAGACAGAAACTTGAAGTAATTAGAGCACAGAACCTCAAGTAATTCATGACCAGATACATCACTCGAGAGACGACTCGAGTGATATGAAGTGAAAAGAAGAGTTACTCGAGTAATCTGCCACAAGGAAATGAGTTGCTCTTGACCATGTAATCCTGCCAACGTTACTAGAGTAAGCACTCGAGTAATCAGGGAAATCACTTCCAGTTGCTCTCGGCCTGCCAACGTTACTCGAGTAAGTATTTAAGTCCCCTGCTTCAAGAAATATGTTGCTCTCGGCATTTCAATCCTGCCAATGTTACTCGAGGAGCCACTCGAGTAAATCACTGTGGTAAACAAAACTTGAAGAATTATTTACAATGCACTTGAAGTATCCACTCGAGTAAGCTATGTAGAAAATAGATGTTCACTTGAGGCGGCACTCGAGTAAATAGATAAGCAAAACTTGAAATGCTTTCGGCCTGAAAACCTGCCAGCAACATTACTGGAGTGAAGCATCGAGTAATCTGTCAGGTTATTTGAAAGACCACTCGAGTAGCCACTCGAGTAACTTGTGAAGAAAATTGTAGTATACTCCAATGAGTACTTGAGTAAACAGGTATTTCCAAGGTTTGTAAATTTGTTTACTCTATGCACTACCCGAGTAATGTGATGTTCAATTATTGACTTGCTCTCTATCAATATGTTCACGAAGATACTCTAGTAAACTTAATGAACACTCGAGGGACCACTCGAGTATCCAAGTCCAGAAATTCAGAAATCATTCCAACGTTCATTTATTTGTTTTCTATATGATTAACCCTTCATTGTATTAGTATTCTTAGCATATTTGCATATAAACAATGAAGAGATCTTGCTATATGAGGAAAATCAAAAGTAACGTCAAAGTTGTACCTACCGCCACTTACCGCAATAAGTGGAACCTTGAGTTGGGATTGGATTACAACTTATAAGGGGGAGCGAGTGTCCAGACGAAGGAACTTGCTTGTACTGAGGTGCCAAGAACCCACTGAATCTTGAAAATTATAGTGAAACTCTCAGAAATGCTCTGAGGACTGGACGTAGGTCAAAGTGGTTGTGGCCGAACCAGTATAACTCCCGGTGTACACTTCGATGATATTTCTCCTTACTCTTTACTGCTTTATATTCACCGTCAAGTTTTATATTTGCAACGAAATTTTTAGTATCACCCAATTCACCCTTCTCTTGGATGAAACGTTTGCTCTAACAATACTGACTTCCATTTCTTTTCAGCGTGCTTTAGTCTTCAGATGTTGTATAACTTTTTTTGATGGATGGTCTGTAGTTAATATGTGGTACATTTGTTCTGTCCGGTGATGTATTTATTTTAAGGACATTTGTTTGTATACTTTAACTCTTATATGAATGAACATTTTAAGGTTTAACATTATAAAAATTATATAATTTTATTTATCATTTATTGTGAACAGATTGTGATTAATTGCGATCTAGAAATTACAGCTACTATTATTTCTATAAATCCATATGCTTTCCAAATAATAAACTTCTATTGCATGTGGTTCTTTATTAAAAAATGGGACATAGTTATATATATGGAAACAATTCACATTAACCCCTGGGCCATATGAACTCTAAGCCACGCTTAATATCTGAAGTGTTTTGTTTTCTTTACTTATTAAAAATCAATTTTTGAATTAGCAAAAAAATGTTCTTTTTTCATCATGGTTAATATGCATACAGAATAAGTGTTAGGATTACCAATATGGTAGGTTGCGCTTGCTTCCTTAATCCATAATTATGTCAATTGAGGTGTTCAGAACTAAACCCTATAGGTTTTTCAAAGGTCTTAGCATGTGTTTGGTATCATTTATTTTTTGATAATAAGTCTTTATTATGCAAGTCGAGATAAAACTCATCTTACATACTTATCTCATATACCGTGAATCACGATTTATAAGCACTTATTACCCAAAAATAAGCTATTCCAGACGAGTACTTAATTAGTATGTTTTATTAGGGTTTCAGGGTTATGTTTTTCTGATATGTAGCGCCACCCTATTAACCGTGAGTCTCAACAAGCATGCATTAGTCATTATGTTAGTTTCGTTGGAAATATATCAGCTGATATGTAGCGCCACCTATTAACCGTGAGTCTCGAAGAGCATGCATTAAATTAAACCAATGCCCATGCTCTGGAGACAAATAGCCGTCCAACTCTTGAATGTTGTTGGTCAATCTCTTAAGGAGCCACCATACAGTCATCACGGTAGAGAGCAATGCGCATGCTTCGATGCCAAGGTCGCTTCACATCACACCGACATGTTTTTATAAAATATGCTTACTTTTTAAATCGTTTTCATTTCACAATCTCACTTCCTCTTTCTGCTGTATTCCCTTCATCATTATTTTGACTGTTGTAAAATTTTGTGTTCAGGGTTATATGGTTTTAGCTGTCGTTCAACGTTGAGATATACTTAGGAGGTTTTGTGGTATGCTGGTTTTATAAAATATTCTTACTCAATGAAAGTTCGTTCAAGTCACAGTTGAAAACAACATCAAAATTTAGATGCTGATTGTTGAGATATTTTAAATGAAAAAAAAAAAAAAAAAACTATTTTTGTTCAAATAATTTATATGTTGTTGCTTATCTTCTGCTCAGTAATAATTATACTCTCACAGGGAATGAACATAAGCATCCCTCTAGGGGCTGGCTCACCTGTAGAGGCTGGAAAAAACACTATTCACCGAACAACTGGACCACACTATTAAAGATGAAGTTTTGCATCAACTAGTAGTAAAGCGTAGTTAGAAATGTGGGGAAAAATATCACATCTATTGTATTGGGAAGGTCAGCTTCATCTTTGACGAAAATGTCCATCTAACCAAAATGGTTTGATTAATTCCCACGCGTGATTATGGTTAGGATTTTGTGAGATCTAATTTAGTTTTTCTGATTTATCCTCCATGAAAAACCTTCTGCAAGAAGTGATTAATGCGAATCTAAGTAATTGAAATGGATTGTCTGCGTTGTCAACATGATCAATTAATGTAATGGTGAATTAACTGAAGAAAAGCTAATCGTACAGGTCAAGCATTTTAGGTTAGGCATTGGAAATTAAGTCTACCCCTTGATAGTTGTAAGACCATCCCATTCCCAACCAAAAAAAAAAAACCGGAGAACCAATATGAAATGAAGGAAAAAAACTAGATTTTTCACATTATGTTTCAAACCTATTTAAATGAGTTCTTTATTGGCAATACACTTTCCTGCCCAATCATGCATATTTAATTGTGCTAATATGCACCAACAATTTACGGACATATCTTCAGCAAACGCGCATTTGCCCACCCAGAAATAGTAAGTTACTAAAATATATCATCTACATTTACAAACCTTCTGAAGGATTATAGTCAAGCAATAAACCCTAATAAGTTCTCAGCTTGGTTTTAGCGGAAGAAAAAATAGAAGTGTTATAGAGTTTCGTTGAGATATTTTTTTTTCTAATTTATATACTATATGGTGGGAACTGAAGCTCATTTCTGAAGCCTACTGGGTAGTGCAAAGCAATTATTAAATATCCATGCGGGGACGGAGGTAGGTTATAATGATCTATGTAATCCTATTTGTATGAGTATATTTTTATTAAATGCTTAAAGGCTAGTGATTGGCTGAGCCGTCGGTATGATACTCGAATACCTTTGAATGGTCGAGTTGCAGAGAATTATTCCATAACTACCATTTGGTTTACTTAAAATAGGATGGCAACGCTTTCATACGTTCATCATTTATTGCTTGTGGAGGGAATGAAGAATGAAAGATACTTTTCTTCTCGTATAACAGTTTGTCTGCTACGGCATTTACGTGGCCAAAAGAGCTTACTAACCTTTTCCTTAGGTTTTCAGTCGCCATTTCTCTATTTTCAATAACCTTTAATTTCTTTTAAAATAGGTTTCATCAATTTTTTTATTGTTTATAAATTCATTTAACAATGTATATAACTACGATCCGCGTATTGCACGGTGGCTTTTTGTCTTGTTAAAAAACTATGAAGACTAACAATTAATGAATGACGAGTAATTAGCAAATAAATAAATGCGAATATCTATGGCTTTAAAAGAGATTTGACCTCTAGGCGATCGTCCCCTCCTTCTAAGAATAAATTAACTGCAGCTTCAATTTCATGGGTCTCGGACGATCGAGGAACAGACAGCGACATTTCAATTAAATATGGAGTGTGTGATTAATGCCTGAAAAGATGTCTGACTATGAAGTTCATCTCATGGCTTAGAATTACGACTAGAAAATAAAGTTTTATTTCGTGGAAAGTCCCTCCTAACAATATCGTAATTTCATCATTTTGATTAGATCCGTTAGACCATCCCAACTCATTGGGAGTGAAATACAAGCTAATGATATTTAAGAAAAGGTTTGACTGAAAACAAGAGCATTCATTTTAGAAAGCAATGACCAATGAAATGACTTGGGAAGTTTTGACCCAAAAATGAACATCTGGAAGTATATAATACTCCCTCCGATTCTAATTATAGGATAATATTTGAGAGTTGATCTTGATCCTAATTATAGGATAAAATTTTAATTTTTATTAATTTCTTTCCAAAATACCCCCTATTGATATTTTCTCAATAATAATTAAACATAATAATAATTTAAAGAGTAAATCGAAAATTGTTGAGGGAGATCGACAACGCCGGATTGTGTAAGAGCTTGGAGAAGTCGTGTGTGAGGTAGAAGGGGTACAAGAAAAAACAGAAAATCAATGTAACTGGATGTCATTTTAAATTTTAAATAAGAACATTTTAAGAAAATGAATATGGTTAACTAATTTAACCACTATCCTTAATTTCTCCAAAGTTAGGTAAATATGTCCTATAATTAAGCCGGAGGGAGTATATATTAATCTCTTGGCGTGTCCCACATGCATGCTCGTTCAAACGTAAAAAATGACCATAAAATCTGTCTTTGGTTTCTGACAACACCTACGACGAGCATCGAAGCTAGTGTGGAAGATGAAGAAGAAAGTTGCAGACGCCCTGGTCTTCTATTGTGCTGTGATGACTCTGTGTTTGAAGCTGAGCGTCTCACAAAGCAACACAACAGTGCCTGTGAAGGTGGGAGTTGTGCTTGATCTTTCCCACACAAGTGCTAAAATTGGATTGAGCTGCATCAACATGTCTCTCTCTCACTTTTATGCCTCTCATTCTCATTACAACACCAGGCTCCTCCTCCACGTCACTCACTCCCACTCACACGTCATCACTGCTGCTTCTCAAGGTTCTCTCTCTATATAGATATTTATGGCTCCTGCCTTCTCCTTCATCTGCTTGATCCTTCTTCTGCATAGTTGATCCTTGTGTGTCATTATGTATACGCTTTCTTGGGTTAATCAAGGCAATATATATTTGATTTATTAGTTATCAGATCAGACTAAGTTGGAAAATGGCCAGTGCGTTTTCTCCGGTTCAAAAAATGACTGATTTTCTTTAACCGACCCTTTTAGATTCTGACCTGTGAAAGGTTGGCCTTATAGGTCCGAGCCAACCCTTTTTACCAGCTCTACTCAACCATCACTATGCAATCTTTATATTTCAATGTCTTTCTCTTTGGTTACAAGGAAAAAAAAAAAAAAAAAGGAGTAAACCATTCCATATGATCCACATAATTTCGAATAATGTTTAGGTTCTCGGTTTTTTCAAGAAAGTTCACTCACATATTTTTTTAAATAAGGATATATAAAGAAATAAACGTTACGATAAGACTGAAAATATAATTTCTTTCCACAGCATAAACGAACCAAACGGAGAAAAACGACAATCTGAAATTGTAAGCTAAGTCAAACGTTGGTTTTTGTTTTCTTACCTCATCAAATATGTAGAGTCTCTCCTTCAAACAAGGGAGACGAAGTCAAACTTGCTTCTGATTTGTTGTATTTTGGAGACATATACAGCTATAGATCTCATAAAAGTAGAACAAGTGCAAGCCATAATCGGACCCTTTACGTCAATGGAAGCTAACTTCGTAATCAGCCTCGGAGACAAAGCTCATGTGCCCATCGTAACATTTTCGGCAACAAGTCCTTCTCTTGCTTCCCTTCGGAGTCCATATTTCTTTAGAGCTGCACAAAACGATTCAGCTCAAGTGAACACCATTGGAGCAATAGTCCAAGCTTTCGGATGGAAAAACGCAGTGCCCATTTACATAGATAACGATTACGGGAAAGGGGTCATACCCTTTTTGACTAATGCTCTTCAACAAGTGTACGTTCAAATCCCATATCAGAGTTCTATTTCAGCTTCAGCCACCGATGAATATATCAAAGCAGAGCTCTACAAGTTAATGACCATGCAAACCAGAGTGTTCGTTGTGCACATGACACCTAATCTAGGCGTGCGACTCTTTAGAATAGCATATGAGATTGGTATGATGAACGAAGGCTATGTTTGGATCGTCACCGATGGTTTGGGTAATGAGGTGAATTCATTAGGATCCGCAGTGATAGACTCGATGCAAGGAGTACTGGGTGTGAGGACCTATGTTCCAAGGCATGACGATTTTAAAGTTCGATGGAGAAGAAAATTCGTAAAAGACAATCCTACCCTTGTTGATACAGATCTGAATGTTTTTGGAAATTGGGCTTATGATGCTGCCACTGCATTAGCTATGGCTGTTGAGAAGGCCGGCTCCAAGAATCTCGGATTTGATATGAGCAATAGTGCTTCTGGTAATTTTTCTGATCTTGAAAAGTTGGGAGTTTCAGAGAATGGGGAAAATCTGAGTAAGGCATTATCAGAGACTAGATTTCGTGGCATAAGTGGAGAGTTCAGTGTTATTGAGGGGCAATTGCAAGCATCCACATTTGAGATAATCAACGTTAATGGTAATGGAGAAAAAGTGATAGGATTTTGGACACCAGAAAAAGGAATAACAAGGGATCTGAATTTCACAAGCACAAGCACTAGTTCTAGGAATAATTTGAAGCCTATCATATGGCCAGGAGATACATCCTCTGTTCCAAAGGGTTGGGATAATCCTACAAATGAGCAAAAGATCATGAGGATAGGAGTTCCTGTGAAAAAGGGTTTTACTGAATTTGTGAAGGTAACACATGATCGTAGCACCAATACAACAGATGTCACTGGATTCTGCATAGACGTATTTAAGGCAGTGCTGGAAGTTTTGCCTTACGCTGTCCCTTACGAATTTATCCCATTTGAGAAACCCGATGGAGAACCAGCAGGAACATACGATGAGCTGATCAACCAAGTTTCTTATGGGGTAATTATATTCTCTTTTTTCGCCTCTTGTTCTTTCTTTAATAACAAAATAAAATGTGTGTTTTAATTTCTTATGTACCTCACAATGTGTTGGCAGAATCTGGACGCTGTTGTTGGAGATACGACGATTACAGCAGACAGGTCGAATGAGGTGGACTTCACTATGCCATACACAGAATCTGATGGGACTATGATTGTTCTGTTGGTAGAAAATAAGCACAAGAGTCCATGGGCTTTCTTGAAGCCATTGACGTGGGATCTGTGGGTGACCACAGCTTTTTCGTTCATATTTGTTGCCTTCGTCGTGTGGGTGCTTGAACATCGAATAAACGATACGTTCCGAGGACCTCCTTCACATCAGATTGGTACCAGCTTATGGTTTTCATTCTCAATCTTGGTGTTCGCCCATCGTAAGAAGCAAATCTCTATTACACATCTATGAATTAATTAGCTTTTAGCAGTATCAGTTAAAAATATTAAGAGTTATTTTATTTTGCAGGGGAGAAAATAGTGAGCAACTGTGCTAGATTTGTGGTGATAATGTGGGTCTTCGTGGCACTAATTCTGATCCAAAGCTACACGGCAAGCTTGACTTCACTCTTGACCGTTCAACAGCTGAGTCCAAGTGTTACAGATGTGAATCAGTTGATGAAAAATAAGCTAAATGTGGGGTACAACAATGGTTCTTTCGTGCATGGGATATTAAAGAAAATGGGATTTGAAGATTCACAACTCATTCCTTTTGATTCCCCAGAACACTGTGACGAACTGTTTACACAAGGAAGTGCCAAGGGTGGCATTGACGCTGTTTTTGACGAAATGCCCAATGTGAAGCTCTTTCTTGCAACTTACTGCTCCAAGTATGCTTCCATAGCTCCACCTACCTTTAGAACTGATGGCTATGGTTATGTAAGTTCCTTGTTTCTCTTTTCTATATATATCTTACAATAATGTATTGTCCTGCTTAACTGTTACAAATTAATTATATACAGGTGTTCCCTAAAGGGTCTCCTTTAGTGGCAGACATATCGAGGGGAATCCTGAATGTGACTCAAGGAGATAATATGAAAACGATAGAGAACGCATGGTTCGAGGGAAGTCATTGTGCAGGGAACGATGCATCAGTTTCATCTGATAATCTCAGCGTTGATAGTTTCTGGGGACTCTTCCTCATAGCAGGGCTTGCTTCAGTTTCAGCTCTCTTCATATTTGTGGTCAAATTCCTACATCAGCATAAGCATATCTGCCTACCCAACAATCCATCTGACTCCTCATCATCATCGATATGGAAACGAATCAGTGCGTTGCTTAAAGTGTTTGACGACAAAGACCTGAGCTCCCACACATACAGAAAAAGTGGACGTAAAAGTCCAGCTCATGGATCATCATCAGGTGCAACTGAGTTCTCTCCAAGTCCAAGTACTCACTTCCCACCAAGTCCGTCCAGTCAGACGGAATCAAATTTCTCGTTTTCAGTAAAACATGGAAACGTTAATCCATGTGGACAGGCACCTCATCAAGACATAGAGATGAGCATGGTGCATTGTTTCCCACCTTCACCCTCACCTGTAATTAGTCCTTCAAACAACTGATGCACATTAATTAGGCCCACCTCAACCTGACACTGCGTATATATGAATTAATATATATATATATATATATATCTGTGTAATTTCTGTAATATATTGCTCTTATGATGTTTCCATAGATATATGCAATAATTTCTGTGATTAAAAGCCCGAACCTAAGAAGTATTGCCAACATCTTCCAATAAAATCATCATTTAAGTTTTTAAGAGAATTCAAATTCATATGGATTAAATATCCTAGCTAAAAGCGCAAGATACGTGCACATTTCTCATTTTAAAATAAAAATGGATCATGATGATCCCAAATTGAGCAACATAAAACGGGTTAAGTGACATTTTTGTTTCGGAAGTTTTCACTGAGGGGCAATTTAATCCTGAAAGTTTCTAAAATGGAATAATTTTACCATGACTGTTATCCTAGTTAATTTTGATATTAGTTGATCAAATATGCTAAGCTGACAGCCCACATGTCATCCACACTATTTTTGTTATAGTGTAAATTTGTGTCAAAAGTTCTAAATCTAATTTTAAAAAAAGATTAAATAAATGACACATAGGTTTCTGACACAAATTTGCATCTTAAAAAAATGATGTGGATGATATATAGACTGTCAGCTCAGTATATTTGGTTAACTAACTGTCAAAATTAACTAGGATAACCGTTAAAATAAAATTGCTCCATTTTCAACACTTCCAGAACAAAATTACCCCTAAGTAAAATATTTCAAAACAGAATTGCCCGTTAACCCATATAAAATTGACCATTTCAAGATTCAGATATAAAGATAATCAAACAAGGCAAATCAACTGTAAGAATATTACTGTAACAGAGTATCATCGAAGACGAAAAGACGAAGAAGATTAAAGTCATGAGAGAGAAGTGTATAACCCGTGCTTCTGTATATTAAAGAGTAAATGGATGGGTTCCAAAAAGATCAGAATGCATACCGAGCTACATGGGAGGAGAACGAAATCACTCTTTTGGATGACGATGTAGGGGAACCTCCCAACAAGTAAGTGACAATCCGTTTCTCTCTCTTCTATATCTTGTTTAATGATTATTGCCTCATGGAATTGTCAGGGAGCAGGTGGTAAATTGTTCCCACGAATCCTGAAAGAAATAGTTGCTAAGTATGACATTAATGTTATGGGCTTGCTGGAAACTAGGATTAGTGGTGTGAAAGTAGAGAAAGTGGTCAAAAAAATGGGTTTTACGCACTGGATTAGGGTAGAAGCCACAGATTTTGCAAGAGGCATTTGGCTCTTATGGAATGATCAAGAAGTCTCAGTTGACTATATTACTTCAACCACCCAATCACTCTATTGTAAAATTGTTGATCTGAAAACGAGTGAGGAATCTTTTGCTACTTTTGTGTATACGGATACCTCGATAGTGAGAAGAAGAGATTTATGGGTTGATTTAAAAATTATCTCTGAGAGCAAGCAAGATAAGTGGATTGTCTTAAGGGATTTTAATGCTTTCATGGCTGCAACTGACAAAATAGGAGGCGTCACCCCCTCTAATCGAACAATGAACCATTTCCGATCTTGTATAAACCAGAGTGATATTCTCAAACTTCCAGTAATGGGGGACAGATATACATGGGAAAAATAGGGGGTTCGTGAATGGCTAAATTGGGCATTTTGCAACTTTGAGTGGGAGTAAGTCCATCCTCAACACAAAGCCTTCCACCACCTTAGATTCAAGTCGGATCACAGGGTCCTATTGATTTCACACAGTGTGAGGGGAAGATCGTCACATCAGCCAAAATCATTTAAATATCAAGCTGCATGGTGTCTAGAACATGAATTCCCAAAGATTGTGGCCTAATCTTGGGATGGTAGAAACTGGACAGAGGGGCAGGAGGTGTTTGTAGGTGCAGCAGTATAATGGAACCAGCATGTTGTGGGTAACATTCCTAAAAAAAGAGAGAAATTGTTAGAAGGCTAGAAGGAATTGACAAAGTTCAGCAAAGGAATTCCTTTAACGGCCTGTTTAAACTTGAAAAATCCCTTTGGTCGGAATATCTCAAGCTTAGCAATCAAGAAGAATTAATATGGTACCAGCGATCCCGATGCAAATGGCTCCAATTTGGCGATAAAAATTCAAAATACTTCCATGCTTCCACGCATATGAAACAGAAGCGTAGTAGAGTTGAAGTGCTAAAGGATGAAGCAGATATGTGGGTACATGACCACGAGAAACTGAGTAAATAGCTTATGATTTTTTTCAGCAACTGTATACTAATGATGTTAATGCCACTGTTATACCTACCTTGCCTCGTAATTTTTCCTCTCTAAATGAGTTGCAGCTGGACCAAGTTCATAAGGGCTAACTAACACAAAAATAAAAAATGCAGCTTTTGAATTAGGAGCTTTCAAGGCTCCTGGTCCAGATGGGCTACAAGCGAATTTCTTTCACACTCAATGGAATACAGTGGGATCTAAAATATGTTCTGCAGCTCATGATGTTTTCCATGATCCTGGGATGCTGGAAACCTTCAACCAAGCAAATATCATCCTAATTCTAAAAGTTGATCATTCGGCAAGTATGAAAGATTTTCGGCCTATCTCATTATACAATGTCACCTACAAGATAATTAGCAAGGTTGTGGCCAACAGACTGAAGGGCGTTATGGATCAGGTAGTGTCACAAAATCAATGTAGTTTCATAAAAGGGAGACAGAGTTATTAAAACATTATCATCGCATAGGAAGCCATCCATACCATGCGCACAAAAAGAAGTGGTAAAGGGTATGTTGCGGTCAAAGTGGATATGGAAAAGTCGTTTGATAGATTGGACTGGAAGTTTCTAAAGTTCACTCTAGTAAGCTTGGGGGTTAGAAACTGGATGGCGGACCTTATAATGAGATGTGTTTCTACCACCTACATGAGAGTAGTATGGAATGGAGTACTATCTGCCTCATTCACCCCATCTAGAAGAGTTCGACAAGGGGATCCTCTAAGTCCCTATCTATTTGTACTAGCAATAGAGAAGTTAAGCCACCTTATCCAGTATGAAGTAGAAGAAGGAAGATGGAAACCTATGGAGCTCAGTTGTAGAGGCCCAAAAATCTCCCACCTGTTTTTCGCGGACGACCTAGTTCTCTTTTGTGAAGCAAGTAGTGTACAAATGGGGGTTATCATACAGTTATACAGCTCTTTTGTGGGGTGTCTGGCCATAGAGTGAATCTCCAAAAATAAAAAAATTTTGCTTCCAGAAACATAAATGCTAGTAAAGCGATTGGATACAGTCACGAGTTAGGTATCACACTCACTTCAGATTTAGGGAAGAACCTAGGAGTTCCCTTGCTGCACAAAAGAAAGGTGAAAATCACTTTTGTGCCCATTATACACAAGGTGCAAAAAAAGCTGGCTAGTTAGAAGAGCAGGTTTCTAAGCATGCGGGCAAGACTGTACTCATCAAATCAGTCCTTTCTTCTATCCCGGCCTACCAAATGCAAACAATGTTCATTCCCAAAGGAGTACTAGCAGAAATTGAAAAAGTTAGCCATGACTTCTTTTAAAATCAACATATAGAATCAAAGAAACTCCATCTCATCTCTTGGAATACTATTAAAGAAGAGAAAAACAGGGGAAGGCTAGGGATTAAAGATCTCCAATTTCAAAATAGGGCTTTTCTTATGAAATTATATTGGGGAATTCTTACTAAACCCAATGCCCTGTGGGTGGAATGTCTAAGATGCAAGTACAATTGTGGAATTAGAAAATATCCAAAAGTTGAAAAGAAGTCTCTCCAATCAGCCATCTGACAAGGCATTCTCTCGATTTGGGAAGTGTTCATGAAGGGAGTGACATGCAAACTAGGGGATGGCTCCTCAATCAATACTTGGTCTGAAAAATGGATGAGATTGGACAGACCTCTAGCTGCTTATGCCGACAAGAATCTTCATCTCTTGAACCCGGAGGACACTGTTAACAGATTTTTTAGTCCGAGTGGTTCCTGGGACATGCAAAAATGGGGGCTTTTTCTTCCAAATTGGGTGCTCCAAAAAATCAAGCTGACCCTGGTTCCCCAAGACACCAGCAGAGATGGATTCTATTGGCTAGCATCAAATGATGGGAATTTCTTAGTAAAGTCAGCATACAAATTGGTGAGCCAGCAGTCAAATCAGCAACCTGAGGGTATATGGTAGAAAATATATAGGTTAGGAATCCCCTAAAAAGAAAAGTTCTTTTTATGGCAAGTCTTTCATGATAGGATCCCTACAAACTCAATGAGAGCAAAACACGGTATCAACATTAATCCCGAGTGTGCTTTTGAGTGTAACTGTGTGAGGAGTCCATAATCCATACACTTAGAGATTGTGAGATTGCAAGAAGAGTGTGGCAAGGCTTAATTAACCCTCTATACATATAAGTGTTCTTTAGTGGTAATCTATAGGATTGGTTCAGGTGGAACGTGAAGACTAATCCAACATCACAATCCTTCTTAAGGTGGAACTGGGGAACAATTTTCGAACTTGCTTGCTGGAACATTTGGAAGAACCGCTGTCGGAAATCTTTTGGGGATATTAGTGATCATTCCAAGGTAATCATATCCCAGGTCGCTCACCAGCTTATGGAAGGAGTTGCAAATGGAAAGTACAAGCACCTGTTTTTCCAAGTGGAGGATAGATATAGATGGCTCAGTCAACCAGTTGGGTAATGCAGTGGTGGGGGGAGTTCTTCGCAATGATCAAGGAACATGGCAGAGAGGTTTCCAACAGAACATTGGGTATGCGTCTTCCACAGAAACTGAAGTACGTGCAATCGGTATGGGACTGAACTTATGCAGGGCAATGGGTCTCTCATGCATCCAACTATTTTCAGATTCCTTAGATGCCATTAAACTATTGATGTTTGATTGTGATCTTGACCACCCTCTTTGGAGGAATATTTGTGAGATAAGGGTGCTTATTGCCCTGGAATGGGATCTCGAGATTAAGCATGTTCACAGGGAAGCTATAGCCTGCGCAGATATATTAGCCAAAGAAACTCAAAGAATGGGCACGGATGTTTGCTATCTGCAGGAACCTCCGGCATATGTTGCACAGCAACTTATTTTGGATCTTGTAAATTTACAACAGGGGGCCACTGCTCATAGCAATTGATTACTGCAATACTCTAAAAATACGTTTGTTTGGGCGTTACGATTACTTATAAGTTGCTTTTTATGTAAATCGAGACACAACTCCTCTCACATACTTACTTCGTATATCGTAAATCACTATTAAAAAGCAACTTATAAGAAATCGAATCGCTAAAACAAACATACCCTAAGGATCAAGTGTAATGCTTGCCTTGCTATATTAAAAAAAGGAGCAAATGGATGATTACAAATGGTGTACGATACATTCTATTTATAGTTGTGGGATTGTATGAGTAAGTATCTAATGGTGCATAATAACAGAATATGCTTACAGCTGTCAGCCATTATACTTAACTAAATCTGTTACTCTAATTATTTGTTTAATAACTAGTTACACTAATAGACCAAGTCCTTAATTCACAAGACTGACGAAGAGTTTACTACCACAGCCAGAATCTAGTCATAAATAACTAAAACTCTGTCCCGTTCTGTTTGTTCTTCACAGGGGAAAAATGTTTGTATCTATGTCAAATCATTTTGACTTCAACAGCAATGACTGACAGCAATAACGAAACTTTCGTTCCAGTCTACTCGTTTTGTTTTTTTTTTTTGGCCAATAGTCTACTCGTTTTGTTGACCCGTACTTAAACGAAGAAATTGATTTTGCCTCGATTTCGATTACTTTTTCATGTCCATGCTCACTTTTAGCCAACAAAAAAATACCTGAGAGAGAGAGAGAGATATCAATGTGCCCTGAATCCTATAATTTAATATTTGTTTCGATTCCCGAAGACTATGATTGCATGCTCGCCAAGCATAATTAGCTGGCAAAATTTTAATTAAACTTCTTTCAAAAACCATCTCAATCAGAAATCATCGAATTGAATAATCATCACTAATATGAATATATATATTAATGATGATGTTATTTTGAATTATAACGCTTTGATCCTTCAAAAGAAATTGGGTTGTATCTTGGTAGTTTCTTCATTACCCCACAGACCCTGGCATTCCCAGCTGCTTCAGAAGATAATGGTGGGTCAACCAGGGATTAAACATCTTCCTCACGTTAGAGTTTAGATTGTTTATTTTATTTTTTATAAAATATATAAGGAACTATTGCCCAAAAATACCTTGAAGGTAAATTAATTGCTGATTACTACCAAGCGTGCAAGCGATTTTCTGTATGTGCAAGCGAATTTCCATTTTGTACAAACCATCTTCCGTGTGTGTAAAAATCTTTCATATAAATGTGCAAACAATCTTCCATTGTGTACAAAATATCTTCTGTTGTATGCAACAAATATTCCATTGTAGCAATTAGCAATTAATTTGCCTCCAAAGTATTTTTGGGCAATTCTGCCAATGTATAATATAGAAATATGCTGAATAATATTTTAAATTGAAATAATAATCAAATTTTATTTTTAAAATTGACAGGCAAGCTAGCTGATAGCTTGAGAGCCATTCCGCGCAGAAGGAAATAAACTGATAGATTAACTGGCGATCAGGCGATGTGAGAGAGCATTTTAAGACTGAAAGTATGAAACCATGCTCATATTTGGCACACGCCAAATAATGTTTAAAATTAGGAGAACTACTGTTGTCTCTGTGGAAGAATAATTTACCTGAGATATTATGTGGTTATTGCAAATTCCCTTCCCTTGTACTGCACATAAATATATGCCCTAACTCTGCTGAAAGGCTTCTTGCTCTCCTCTGGGAGCTACTAAAATTACAGGGGAGAGAGAAAGGTAAAGAATATTTTAGATCTATACAACTCATGTTATACTAGACACTGCTAACAATGGAGCACAACATGATACGCATTCATTACAAAACTTTCCTACCCTCTTTATTTATTAATTTTATACACACATATCATAATTTACAGGGATATTATCACCGTAGGAATTGTTCAAGGCACTCCTTCAATTTCTGGAAAGTCACAGGTTTTGACACAAATGAGTCCATTCCATTTGCGTAACACTCTTCCGCACTCTCTGATAATGCATTCGCCGTCATCTGCACATGAGATGGTGATGAACACAACGATCACTTCACTTACAATGTAGTCTCCTCAATTAGAAGATAATCAGATTAATTAAGTGCTTACTGCAATAATGGGCATTCGCTTTGTGGAAGGCTCAGAAGTTGAAATGCTTGGCTCAATTCCAGCTTTTGTTGCAGCATCCCAATTGCCAGTTTCTTCGTAAGAGCGAATCAGTTTTGTTGCTACAAGACCATTCATAACTGGCATGCACACATCCTGCAAATTGCAGATACCATAAGTACTCATATTATTCACACAAAACAATTCCGGTTAGGTTCCAGAAATCGAAGTACCATCAGAATGAGGTCATAATTCCTGCGCTGAACTGCACGAACAGCTTCCACTCCATTATTGACCACATCTATGGTGTGACCTAACTGCTTCATCATCGAGCGTGCCACCATAACGTTGACGTTGTTATCTTCAACTAGAAGGATCTTAGGCTCTAATGGAGGTTTGGCCACTGTTGATGTACTATCACTTGTGCTAGTAACACATTGACAAGTTCTTTTATCCTTCTCTTGTGTCTCACTTGATTGCTGGATTTTGCTTGGCTTTGTTTCCACACCAATTTCTCTACTTGCAATACCATTCTGGAGTTGAGCACATTTGTCTCTACTAACTGCATTTTCGTTCTCTGTTTCTGGCTTATGAATCGTTGAGCTTCCTGATTCAGACATCTCCGGCGAGTCCGTTACTGTCGTCACTCGTATCACATCTTCAACTGAAGTTGTTCCATTTGAAGCGACGTCGTTAGAGGGGAGAGAGTAAGATTTCTGCGAAACCCCATTGAAGTTATGAGGGAGTGTGAGCCCAAGTTTATGGGGTAACAACTTTGGGGCTCTGGTAGATCCGTTGGAGGTGAAAAGTGAGCCCAATGTACGTGGTTGGAATTGGAAGAATCCTTGTGTGGCGTCATCAGAAGCAGCGTCGTCGTTCTCCATATCTGAGAGCTCGTCGTCGGGGTCATCTGAATTATCACAATCAATAGAAACCTTGTACAGGAGTATGAACGTGAATGTAGAACCGCAGTGTTCTTTGCTTGACACTGTTAGACGACCACCCATTAACTCGACCTGTTCCAATTAAAAAAAGGTATTATATTAAGGAATCATTATCACCCAAAAACTAAATAAAAAGGATGATCAAATTAAGGACTATTTACCAGCTGTTTGCATATTGCTAGTCCTAGCCCTGTGCCGCCATACTTTCTAGCGTGATCTGCACTGACTTGCATGTACCTTTTAAATAAAGTAGGAATTGCTTTTTCTGTTGCACAACAAATCAAAAAAAACATGTATATACAGAGTAAGTACCTTTCTGGTAGAAATCAAATTCATGTGGTTCAGTTTAATAGGATACCTGGTATTCCAATTCCAGTGTCATATACATCACAACGTATGCACACTGTAGTTTCGGTTGCATGAGGTTGCTCCTCTGTGTCCCCATTCCTTGAGCATTCGCTTTTAACGGGAGATCTACATTCATCACTACTCCCATTTTGAGATGCTGAGAAGTATTTCTCTTCTGATAATCCACTCACTGATACATTTGACTTGTCTCCACTAATCCTTTGGAGACCTTCTTCTGATTGTTCAAAATTGGGCTGTGCTACAACGTAGAGATTTATGCCAACTTTACCTTCATGGGTAAACTTGATTGCATTGCTGCAAAATTTTTGGACGAAAAAATCAATCCAAATGATCAAATTTTGAGGATTAGTGTTTTTTAGTTTGTTTAGAAATGTACCTTATGAGGTTTGTGAGAATTTGCCGAATCCTTAAAACATCTCCAATGACCTGAAATAATGAGGAGAGGCAAGAACATTAAAGAAAAACGTTAATATCATACAAGTGCTCTCTTATTGATGCTTGATGGATTTTTTTGAAGGAAAGCGAGATGAGAAGTGTTCGATAAGATTTCACCTCAATAGGTACATCATCAGCCACATGACCTTCTAGGGTTAATGTTTTCTGCAATGATGCTGCAGCAGTCTGTAGGACATGCTTCACTACCTCTCTTGGACGGAATTTGGTAGCTTCCAATTTCATGGCTCCTACATGGACAAGATCACCAACCCAAAATCACTTGTCTGAACCAAAACTTCTAAATTGCTCCAAAGATGCTTTAAGAATAGTGTTTAGTTAGTTTTTCTGACCTGACTCAACCTTGGAAAGATCTAATATGTCATTTATAAGTTGAAGAACCAAATCTCCTGAGGAAAGCATGACTTCCAAGAGCTGTCTTTGCTCCTTGTCAAGTTTTGTAGTAGAAAGAATCTCAGCCATGCTAACAACCCCAGACAGTGGAGATCTTATTTCATGGGACATGGTTGCTAGCATTTGTTTTGCTCGCATAGTCTCCTCTATTCAAGGTGGGTAAACAATAACAATAATAATAATCATTCTTGCTGCCAAATCGAGTTGGAGTAAAATTGAGGACTAATTTTTGACTGAGTGATCAAACCTGTAATGTGAATGGTCTTATTTAATTCAGTCTCCTTTGCTTTCTGAACTGCAATCTCTTCCCTAATCTGTGCCATTCTTTCTCTTTTTCTCACCTGCAATATGTCTGAAATATCAATACCCTCTTCTGCAACAAGAAGATTGCAAATGTCTTCAAAAATCAGACAGAATCTACCTGATCTGTTACGTCCATTCCCATGTAATTTATCCCAATTGTCTCCCCTGCTTTACTAAAGACAGGTTCTACATAAATTAAGAATGTCTTTGATCCAAATAGTTCTGTCTCAAAAGTAATTTCCCTTTTTGCAGGCAATCCTTTTTCCAGAACTTCTCTCTTAAAATCTTGAGATTCCCTAACTCCAGATCCCGTGAAAATTTCCACATCTGTTCTTCCTATGATGTCCTGAAAGAGTACATTAGATTTTAGAGTCAAGACATTTCAGCATACTTACATCACACAATTTTGAGAAAGAACAAGTTAGTTCTGATTTTTCAGACTTTCAGGGGCATATATATAAAACAGTCACAGCAGAATACATTGATACAACATCTTACACAAAATATTTGAACAAGGAAAGTTTATTACCTCCTCTTGCAATCTTGGGAAATGGTTATAGATAAAGCGATAGCGCAACTCTTTGTCCTGAAAGAAATAAAAAGAGAATCAACCCTTTAAAAGAAGGCAGAAGTTGAGAATTAACATAATGTTGAACCCAGAAAGTTTACAATGAAGAAGATGTAGTCAAAGTATTCAAATAAGTCTTGGCCCAAGTTCCCCAGGGATACTGGCTACTAATTCCAAAGTACTTCACATATATACATCAATTTATTGACAAGTAACTACACTTTGTTATGTCACCAATGAATGGTTTAGTTGCACAGTTGGCTTATTCTTTGTGAATAAAAACGCAATTTCAGTCCTTCCTGGGTCCGGTGCACCTAGGTAGTACAGCAGGACAGTGTGCAGAGTGTCAAACAAGATATGGCTTAGCTAGGGTGAATTTGGTGCCTCTTCATGAGATTGTTAGTTATCACCATGGTGATTTAGTTAATTTACAAATGAATGCTTGTTCTAACACTTTTCAACTTAAAGTTTGTTCTGAAAAACTCAAGAAAAGAATCTAACATCAGGTGTGAATATTGAAAGCAGTCATAAGCTAAGATCAGTCTAAAGTTGTTGCAGAGGCAGAAAAATCAACAAAATACTCACTGGAATTTACCTGATGGCCTATGACAACAGGTGCATTCTGCAGAATAAAATGCAAGAAATTATCTGCTCTTTTCAGAATCTGTGACAATTCTTCTACAGGAGTGGACTGTCTCTCAAGATTCTTTATGCTTTCTTCCAGCTTCTCCATAAGTGTCTGCTCTCTCTGAATACTTGCCTCCAACAATTTTTCCAAATTCAGGGCCCTTTGCTTCCAGTACACAACAGTATCATACTCGGCATCTATTTCAATACCCTTGTTCTGAACAACAACATCATTTTTCCTGCGAGGCCTATCTTGCCATATGTCATAAACTTCATCCAATATAGAAACTGGTCTTTTATCATCCCCATATCTTATGTCCTCGAACCGGTGCTCTTCCAATATCTTCAACTTCTTCAGCTCAACTTCATGTCTTTGCTTGCTTAGGTTGTCGAGTTCTTCTCGCAGGAGACGCACGGCATTAGCCTGCTTGTACTCCAAGTATTTCATGAAATAGGTAAACTGAGTTGACCCTCTGTCTGTAAAGTTAGTGAGCTCCATGAGACGCTTGAAATCTACTATAGTTGGCTCCTCCACTATTGTGACCTCCTCTAACATGTCTTGGTCACTTCCAGGCTTCTCTATGTTGAACTGTTTCCCAGCATCAGTTCCAATATCTTCTGGCCACATTGAAGGGAGGACTTCTATGTCCATGTCCTCCATAAGGTCATGCTCCATCTCACAAACCATTAAAACAGTCTCTGAGTATATCCCCTTGCCTTTGTGCAATCTACAATGAAGTCATGCTTGCATTTCTAGTCATCCAATTCTAACTCTTGGCTTTCTTTCTGTATCGTATACAAAGCCCCAACAGACCAATTGGAGAAGACGAGTTCCTTACAAGTTTGGCTCTTAACTACTAAATAAAAGAAAGAAAATAGGTTAGAGTGAATGAGCAGGAGGCACTATATGAAAATATTGACTGGTGTTAAGTTATTGTCATTTCAGGATATGCCAAGCTGTCCAACCATCGGAAAAGGCATCTGAAGATAAAGCAGCCAAAATTTCATAATTTAATTAACCAAAAAGACATCAGCCAGCAATTATGAATACAGGACAGCTGTTCAAGAAATTTTAACAATGGAACAGAAGGGGAGGAAATGATTCAGAGCCAAAAGAGAAGAAAGAATGAAAGAATGAAAGAAAACAATATTTGACGAATTGACTCGGAGTATTGTTGAATGCAGAGGTGGCAAATATGAAGCATCAGATATTAAACTGAATATCAAACTCGAGCCAACTCTTCAAAAATTTGAGCTGATGATATGCATTCTCATAAGAAACGGAAGCAATCAAGGCAACTGACTCGGTGAACCACAACAACGATCAACAACCCCGAGATCCATTAAAACCAAGTCGAAAATGGATTAAAATATCTGAAAGCAAGTCATTTCGTGGATGGTTTATTAAGAATTATAGGAGTGGATTGAAGAAGGCCATCATTGTTCATTGAGCGTACCTTGGTGCTTCCGATGAGAGAGAAGCCAGTCAGCACGGAAGTCCCAGAAAGAATAATTTAGGTTGGGAAATGTCCAAATAGCTTTTCCCTGCAGATCTGAAGAATCGCTTCAACTGAGTAGTCAAAAGCCTTCAATGATACAGAAGAAAAAAACGCAGCTTATGGCTAGGAGAGAAAGAGAGAACAGAGCATGTGAGGGTGAAGGAAAAAAGGAAACTGGAAAAAAAAAGAAGGGGAGAATTAAAATGGAGATGACAGATAACCAGGAAGCCATGTGCATGAGGAGGTAAAAAATGATAGAGAATTGTGAGTCATTTGTGAATTCCGCATATATTTTAGTGGGTCTGGGTGTGTGTTTGTGTGGTGAGACAGCGTTCCGAGGCTCAGAGAGCTTCGTCTGGCATAGCATCAGATATATAAAACAGATTCAACTAATCATAAAATAAAATAGAGAGAGAGAGAGAGAGAGAGAGAGAAGCAGAGTTTTTATGGGGGGATGGAGTTTTTAAATGCCAAGGAAGCCATTGGTGTTCCCGGGCCTTCTCCTGTGGTGCATGGACACATGTGGAGGGTGGTGCGCGTTTGAATCACGCGCCTGCTATTTTTCTCGAGGATGCATGCACGGAGACGTGAAAGAAGCAACGGGGCGGCTGCACGGATTCTTATAAACCAAGGTTCTTCATTTGTGACCAGCTTTTCAATCTTGGGATCAATCTAGCTGCATAGTTTACGTGCAATACTCATTTGTGTACACCTCATAACCAGTTTATTTATTTATGTATTTATAATTTTAAAGTCTGATAAGTCAAGCAAATCCTATCTCCCTATTCACTGCTTCTTCACGCATTCTCGCTTCTTATTTAGATAATGTACACATTTAGGAATAAAGCTGTGCAAGTTTTGGTGTTTGGGAGATGCTAAAAATGCAGCATAAGACAGTACTATACGTATGTGTGCAGCAATGAAATGCGTTAAAATGAAAAACCGTTTACTGATGCAATTAATTAACCGAGGGCTGCTGTTTTGGAGGTAAACACAGGTGTATTGGCATATTATATAGTATCGTAGGTTCCCAAAAGCAAGAATGAATAAAGAAATGGGGAGAAGACATAAATAATGAAATCACGAACTCATCTGTAGGATACAAATATATTAGTTGGAGAGACATGGGTTGGTTTTTTTTTTATTATTATTATACAGAGAAGGAATACACATGAATTGTTTATGAAAATGAACAACGAAGCCATATTGTGTGTGCTTATATAGGGATCCCCATGTGAGGCCCTGCTGATTCGCCCTTTCCCAATTCATATACCTACTGCCACTGGCATCCTCCACTCTCGACACCTGGTTTCCCTCTCTCTGCCTTTTATGGCATTCACCACTTACCATGACCCCTTTTCTCAATACTCTCAAACAACATATATTAATTCAACTTAGAGAGCAACAAATGCCTATCGTTCAAAATCGCAATATCTTAATTCTGTGTTGCCAGATTGTGAGTTGGAACTCTCCATAGAGAATATAATGAATGTGAGTTATGACAACAACAAAAAATTGCAGTATCTATCTCTAACATACACTAGTACTACAGATCATGGACTTCTCTCAAAGAATACTGATTAATCATGAACTCTGCGAGTTACGTAGCCTTGCATTCTTCTCCCCTCAAATGGAAAATCAAATTAAACTCCGCATTATTTGTCATTCCTGGCTGATTTATGTATCAGGGATAGATCAGAAAGTTTTTAAAAGTCAGTGCCAACATTTTTTTGAGGAAAAAACATATTTTATGTTCAACTTTATATCATTGACATATACATTATTTTATAAAATCTACCAAAACACTGCTTGTTAAATTAATTCCTTGTAACACCTGACAAAGACATTCTCCTGAACATCAAATATCATACACTCTTCTATCAATATTTCGCTTTGAGTTTGATTAAGCATACCTTGCCATCAATTTATTATTTTTTCCTGTCAAAAAGCAGTGAAAATTCCCAAACATACTTAAAAATTGCAAAAAGTACTTACCAATGATGTATCCTAACAGTAATACCCTGTCTAAACTTCAAAATACAATAAGAAAAAGACTACCACATCAGAAATGACCATGCAAAATGTGACAAACGAGGTAAAAGTGAAGGGAAAGGATATGATAGTGGGGTTAATTAGAGGGAGGGGGTAATTGGAAATGATGAGGCAAAATGAGGGAACAGCTCCTGAAACCTGGGTGATTGTTCCAGACAACCTCCTCAATAGCCGGATGATTGATCCTAATAATTATAAAATTTAAAATAATTCTCGTAATAAAAATCTGTAACCAAAACCAATGAAATAAAATATGACAGGGGAATTGAGTGCCTTAAGTGTGTAGGCGGTCTCTGATTTTGTTTGTAACGGGTATTTAATTTGTACCTACGTAAGGCCTGAATAGAGCCAGTTCTGCGGCAGAAGGAATACAGCCTTTGCTCATACAGTCCTCACATTTAACACTCTATCGCCATCAGTGTTGCACTGTAATTGCATGCAAATTCATGTTCACTCATCAGCACATACCTATTACATTCAAATGGGCGACTCTGTCTGTGAAGAAACCCAATACAATAGTCACTAATTTTAATATTTTAGAAAATACATGTTATATATTAACAAACTCAACTAACTTTCTTAATCTAATCAAATTAAATAAATATATCTTAGGATCGGGAGAGTATTTAGTTAGTGGGACACATCATATAGAGGAGTGTGTGTGTGAGAGAGAGAGAGAGTATTGTGGGGGCGGGGGGTAGGTAGGTAGGATATGAAGAGAGGGAGGGTGATGTGGGAGGCTTTGATTTGGAGAAGCTTTTTGGAGGGCAAAAACTTGTTGTAGATGGTGGAGAACACCACTCCGCATTTTCATCCCCGAAATTTTCCATTCTTTGTCCCTCACCTTCTCACTCTCACTTCCCACCCTAATAATTCAGAGTCACCCACATGTATCCTTCTAATTAAGTTACAACAAAATACTTGAATTTGCATGTGTACGTTGGGTAGTGTAGGAGGAGTAGCCGAGTAGGACCTAGTTAAGATTGCCCACCAACTCAATTCAGCCATTTAATAATAACGCCTCTCCCTTTTTCTGTCATATATCTGATAAGACTACTTTGCTTTTTCCGCAACCCATGATCCCACCGTTTTACTCATCAACCAAACTCTCCCCAACTCACTCTGATCTTCGTTTCTTAATCACGGCCAAGGCCTCCACTTTCCTTCCCTTGCTTCTCTCCCAGTCCTTGTCCACCTATTGATCAACCACCTTACATGCTTCCAGATGTTGTGTCTTCTCCCTCTCTTTTTTATGTTGCTGCAAAATCTGCATCTTCTAATGCAGGTCCCTCAAGTTATGAAGTTGTTTAGATCCTTGGGATCTATTACATAAAAGAATTGTGAAATTAATCATAAATTTCAATTTGGGTGGTATAAGTGGGAAAAAGCTACTAGAGATATTTATGATCGGAAACTACCTAATAAAGTAAAAGAAAAATTTTGTCACAATACTATAAAACCAACAATGATTTATGGTAATGAATACTAGGCTTTAAAGGTACAACATGCACATAAAATTGAGGTAATTGAAATGAAGATGCTAAAATGGATATATGGTCATATAAGAATGGATAAGGTCTGTAGTAAATATATTTACAAAAGAGTTAGAGTAGCATCTATTAAAGAGAAAAATAGTAGAAAATCGTTTCAAGAGGTGGTTTTGACACATTTTAATAAGGTCATTGGATGCACCAATAAGAAAGGTTAGTCAAGTAGCTAGCATGGAGTCCCTTAAAAGGTATATGGTTAGACTAAAGAAAACATTCAATAAAGTTATTAAACGAGATCTTTTAATTAATAATTTATCTAAAGATTTGATTGTTGATAGAGCATAATAGTTTTATGCAATCAATATTACAAATCTCACCGAATGGGATAAGGTTTTAATTTGTTGTTATTGTTCATGTTGTTGATGTGTGTGTGATTCAATTAATATGGGAATGAAATATGAATATTGCATTAGTTTTTTTAAAAAATCTACGAAGAGAATAATGTAATGGTGTGCCCAATCATTGGTGGAGCCCAAGCATGGTATGTGGCAGATAATGACAAAGAAGCAGAGAGAGCACTCAGAATTATATAGTACTCGTATGCCTCACGTCACATACCTTTGAGGGACACATACACTAGGTGGTTCTATTGTTCTGCTTCTCTAAACCAAAAGGTGTGCAACATTTTGGCTATTCTCTCTCCCAATAACTTCTCTGAGTTCTCTCTCCTCCCGTCATGTTGAAGCTGAACTACTTAAGAGTTAAGACTGATGCTCTATAATAGACTATAGCAGACTGATACAGAGAGGATATGCAAATATTTGAGTAATTCCATTTAGTGTTCTGCTTTATTTGTGTCGCAATATTTGTAGTTTGCAGGAGGACCATTCCAAATAACACAGAACCAATTCGGAGGAATCTAAGAATTAATGTTTTAAATTGAAAAATGCAAAGGATCTAAATTGGTATTAGTGGATTAGTAAGCAGAGTGGGAGTGAAATAGGAGGCATGCATGCACCCATGAAACGACACGAATGAAAAATTCCCCTTTTGAAAATATTTTAGTGAGATACAAAGGTGGCTTGTTCACATGCTGATTCTGTTTATTTAGAGCAGAAAACAAAATGCTCACTGCTTAGTGCTCCATAAATGCCTTGGTGCGTCTCAATAATAGAGTGTCGTGCCTGTTTTTAAACTTGATTCAAAAACATTAAACAACCTTTTATTAATTTAAACCTCAATAATAAAGCTCCCCTGTACTGACCACCTTGAAATATTTATTCATACCAAACAGTGCAATAGAATACATCAGACCAGACTGTTTTTTCTTCTGAGTGGAAAGGAAATATTCTCTGTCTGATTTTAAATATAAAATAGGGTTGACTTTTTTTAAAAAAAAATTAAGGAAGCTAAATAATTTACTTAATTATATCATATGTTGTGTATTATTAAATTATATATCATTAACATTTTCTTTTTTATTATGAGGGCACTATTTGTACTATTTTGGTTTCGATCGGTTAGAAAAAGGTAGGACATTGGTCTGGAATGTTCCTGAGTTGGGCTAGAATTTCGAATCTGGCCCAATTAAAAGGAGGAGGTCATTCTATGGAGGCCCGGCCCATATTACTTTTTCCCATAAAGCCACAAAGACCACAGATACCTCTTTCTTCTACTTGCAGCATGAGCTGAAAATAATGGACGGGGCTTCAATCCTTTTCCCTCAAACAATCATTGATTTTTTTCCGGCATCAAATTTTAACAATACAAGTGAAGTGAAGCAGTTTCCTAAAAGAAGAAGCAATCGGTTTATTATTAAACAAAGCATATTCTCCCCCAAAATTCCAGGGGTAGGTTAAACAATTGATTATAGAAGCAACCCATGTTAACACCAAACCAAACCGCCCTAATAAAGGATTTTAGGTGGTCCAAGAGGAAGTGTTTAATTACGTAGCCGGCTTAAATTCAAGTCACCATCCTGGCCGTCCCTTTTCTCTCTTATCAGTCTAAACCTACAAGTTTATAGCTTCTTAGACTTCAACGTCATGCCCCACCCTCACGTGCTCTCTTCTTGATTCATATATTCATTGACTTCAGGGCTGCCAATTCCATCATCTTCCCAATAATATCAAAATTAATATTTTCTTGTGTTAATAACGGACGTTACCATTATCCCTAATCCAGCCTTCCATCATTACCTGTTCATGCTTTTGCTTTCGTTCAAGAGGAAGTGCAGTCCCAAAAATAAAATATGGGACCATTCTTTTTGGCCATCCCTAATCTTTTCAGCTAATGAACGGAATGAGAAAAAGTGATTAAAAAGTGCAAGAAGGAGATTGGGCAATAATAAAACCCAAAGCTGCAAAGTGAAACCTTATAATGGGGGGAATTTGCAAACAAAAAAGTGGCCTATCATAATAAGCAAAGTTTCATCCCGCCAGAGACTTTGGATTGAGTCAATGCTCACGTCAACTTCGGATCGGTTGAGTCAATGCTCACGTCCCTTTTCACCAGAGTTGCATTTAACTAGATACTTTATAATTATAAATTATAAATAGGATTTTTTATATTTATAATTTTATATTATGATAGGATTAACATGAATTCCGAGCCTTGAAATATTTTTTTTTAATATATCTACTAATTTAAAATATTTTTTTTATATACGTCTAGTACCTTAAATTATATTTTACATCTAATTTCTTAAAATATTTTTTGAATTATATCCGGTACTCTAAATCGTAAACTGCAAAATTATAAAAAAAATCTTTAGGATGATATATGCCTAAAAAAAAGTTTCAGAACCCCCAAAAAAAAAAAGCTTAATATATCTAAAATGAATAAATTATGTATAAGGTTTCATTAGTACATACATATTCAGTTTGAAAAACCGTAAGAGCAGGTTTCTTAATCCGGGGGCCACTCTGGGGTTAAACACAACGAAAGAGGAAGGAGGAGGAGAGCACTCTGCCCCCACATAATCCATGAAAAGTCTGGGTATCGGAGCCATATCGTCGATCAGCAACGTCGGGGAGGCGTAGATGCTTGTCTCCGCGGTGTCATGGGATCTCAATTGGTTCCTGCAATTGATATTCATCGCTTTATTTGTTGCTATTGGATTGCATACCGTGGTCAAGAATACGGCCTCCAAGTATTTTGAGGTCGACGCCAATTTTGAGGGGGACCACCCCGCCGATCGAACTCCAATGCCCGGTCTTCTCATGCAGGACTCTCTTTGCGCCGTCTGTGGCCAATCCGGCACTAAGAAGTGCTCCCGTTGTAAAGCCGTACGATATTGGTACGCCTTGCAATCCTTCATCGTATTTCTTTTAGTTCTTCATCATGGTTTCTTGGCTTTTTTATCCCCGACTTCACTGTGATCAGGGGGTTTGGACGTCTTGCGTCCCATTGTCTCGGTAATTTTATAGGATCCTGTCTGCCTCTAGTTTTAGTTAATTCGGTGCTGCAACTCCAAGGTTACTCATGAAGCTGGCAAATTGATTCTGGTTTTCAATTTGGTCGTTTTATGCTGGTCCAAAAAAATGATTACATTCTTTTAAAAGTACTGTTACAAAAATCAGAAAAGAAAATTTGACTTTCGTCGCTGTTGATTTTCCAGCTCAGAAGCATGTCAAGTGTCGCACTGGAAGTCTGGACATAAAACAAAATGCAAGGATTTCCATCAAACTAATGGAACCAATTCGACTCAAATCGGGGCAACTGATGTTGGGTTTAAAGCTTCAGCTGGGTGTAAAAATTTGTCTGCAATTGCCCTGGTACCCGCTGGCAGAAAGTCACGGCCTATCAAGCAGCTTAAAGATGTAATTTTTGTAGAAAGCTTCATAAAATATTTCACTCCTGACGTTTGCTGGTTGAATCTCAAATATTTTCTCGAACATTAAAATTAACATTTGTGCTTTCCAGGTTCTTTTTCCATATGATGAATTTGTTGGGTTTTTCAGCCGGGACAAATTAGGATTTCCTCCTTGTGGACTATTGAATGGTGGAAACAGGTTTTTGTCTTTATAATTATCAATCTTATAAATAAGATTTAGTTTCATTTGGATTCAAAATTAAATTCGTTGCTAATCTGTGCAGCTGCTTCGCTAATGTGGTTCTTCAATGTCTCTCGTTCACAAGGCCACTTGTCTCCTATTTGTTGGAGAAAGGACATAGTAAAGAATGTAATGTCAATGAGTAGATCTTTCTCTTGGTCTGGCTGGTTCTCAGCTTTTCCTCATGTCTATGGTTGTTCATCATTGTTTTCCAGGTAGTCTTGATGACTGGTGCTTCCTTTGTGAATTTCAAATCCATGTTGAAAGAGCAAGGCAAAGTTCACAGGCCTTTTCTCCGATGAATATTCTTTGTCATTTACCTAATATTGGTGGCACTCTAGGTTGTGGAAGACAAGAAGATGCTCATGAGTTTATGAGGTCTAATTTCTCTTTTAACAATGTCATTTGACTTTTTGTAATGAATTGTACATGGACAGTGCTTTAGAAGGAATATATCTTACACACTGAAGAATTTTATTTTAATTTTTGTAGGTTTGCAATTGATACAATGCAATCTGTCTGCCTCCATGAATTTGGGGGAGAAAAAGCTGTGCCTCCTAGCCTTCAAGAGACAACTCTTATTCAGCACATCTTTGGTGGTTGCCTTCAATCTCAGGTCTTAAATCTGATGTAATCAACACTATCATGTCCATATTAAAATAAATAACTCGCTATACTTTATTCATGTGCAAAATCAAATCAGCCCAAGGTTAAAGATTAACCTGACCTGAAATGGTTAAATCAAACCTGTTGTGTTCCCTTTTATCATCTCACGAACTGTACATGAGAGGAGAGACTTCGATGATGTAGAATCACTTTTATTCCCTTTTTTCATCTGTTTCTCTTTAGAGGAGGGTGAACTTTGTCTGTCTTTGGGCAGTCCACTAGCACTGCATGGATAGAAATTGGATAAGAGTTTGGCTACCTTTCTTGAAGGTTGGGGGTTATGTTGCTGGCTTTCATCATCCTTTTGAGTTAAAATCTTAAAATTTGGGGCTTAAAATAATACGAAATTATTGTCTTTTGAATATAGCATCAAGGTTCTTTCTGTCATTTAATTTAATCTGTATTATGGAATAAGTTTTTCTTCAACGTAGTGAGTAATACATTTTATGAAAAACTTTAGAAATGAGTCATTAAATGGCCTATTTTAGTTCTAATTCGTCATTGTTCAATTATGAAGACTGGCAAAAGGCTACTCTTTGACAGTGACACAAAATGAGTTTCTGCTTGTGATGATGGGGTGTGATGTGGTTTGCTTGATGATCATTCTGAGTCACAGTATCATCAATTTTTTTTTCTCATTTAACAGCTGGAAATTTTCAGTGTCGTCTTTTTATTTTTTTAAAAAGGTGGTTTTCAATTTCTACCCATTTTGTTTTGTTACTACTAACATGGATGCCCAAGTCGTAATATGTTTTGTTTAAACAGGTGATTTGCTCAAAATGTGATAAGATTTCAAATCAGTATGAAAATATGATGGACTTGACTGTTGAAATTCAAGGAGATGTAGCCTCTCTGGAAGAATGTCTGGACCAGTTCACTGTCAAGGAGTGGCTTCATGGGGACAATATGTACAAATGTGATGGGTAAGGTTGACTGTTCTGTTATTTTAAGTTTATAGTTGTGTTATTTCTCAAGTGCAATTTATTTTTCCCGTTGAATAGATACTGGAATTTTCAATTGGTCGACTATCATGTTGTATACTTCCTTCTGTTTTTGGCATCGGTGCTATAATCGATGGTATTTTATGGTTGCTAAATTCAACTAAGGATAATTTTTTGGAGGATGCTTTTCTGGAGGTTCTGATTGTTGGTAAATGCCGTCTTTAGGTTCAAGGACTTAAAGATATTAGCCTTTAAATGGGAAGTTTATGCATGGAATTTCGGCATGCTCTCATGTATAATGTTATTGGCCATTTGCTGTCAGGTAGACCTTGTCTCACACCGGATTTGCTGCTCTTTGCAGGTGCAATGACTATGTAAAGGCATGGAAACGTCTTACCATAGAAAAAGCTCCTAATATTCTTACAATTGCCTTGAAAAGATTTCAGGTATGAGAAATTTCCCTGAAATTTTATTCCCAAGTTGCTTTATTGTTAAAAGTTTAGTTGTATATGCTTACCAAAAAAAAATTAGTCGCATCCAACCTTCCCAAAAGATGCTTCACGTGACTCGAGCTGTATAGATGTAAATGTTGAAAAGAGGAGACAATTTTTTCGACTAATTGTTTTGTTTCTAATCCGAAAAAATAAGTTTTGAATTTTTATTTGTCTTTTTGTTTGGGCACAACAATTGTATTTTTATGTTTCTTTGGTGTTGTCTACTGCAGAGTGGGAGGTTTGGAAAACTTAATAAGAGAATAAATTTCCTGGAGACTCTAGATCTTAGCCCTTACATGAGTGAGGCAGGAGATGGGTCAAATATCTATAAGCTTTATGCAGTTGTAGTTCATCTGGATATGCTGAACGCTTCTTATTTTGGTCATTACATCTGCTGTATCAAGGATTTCCAGGGAAACTGGTACAGGGTTGATGATTGGAAGGTAATTTTACTATGTCTTCTCATGCAACTTTGTACATTTTCCCACATGCTCATCGCCTACTGCATATAATATGTTTGAAAATTTAGCATCTTTATTTGTTTTTTATCACATGTCTCAGGTTATGAGTGTGGAGTTGGAGGAGGTGCTTTCTCAGGGAGCATACATGCTTTTGTACAGCAGGTGCTTCCAATACCTTGTCTTGAAGCAATTAATGGTTCTTATTGTGTAGGAGCCGGAGGGTCATTCATTATATGGGGAGTAATTAATTCATAGTTACTATTATGTATTAAATGCGCTTGCTGAACACAATGGGCACCTGCGTGTAACTTTGTGGACAGTAATACCAATTTGTATCAAAATAATACTTTTGGACTGAAGCTGTTTGCTTTGCTTTGTCTAAATCCTGGACAGGGTTGATGCCAGGCCGTCAGGCCTTCAAACCATGGAATCATCTGGGACGGAGGAACAAACTGTAAATGTGCAGGTGGAGCCTAGCCCAACAGGTCAAGTTGCAGACCTGTCAAATACAGAGCCTGTAACTACCTGCAGAAGTTCTGAGGTTTTGACATCTGACAACTGCCAAGAAATGCAGGTGTCTGGTTTTGAAAATGTGACCTTGAATGGAATTAGCCAAGACGTTAAAAAAGAGCGCTCTGATGATGTGGAGGTGATTGGTGCCGAGTCAACTTCCGATGTTACAAATGAGATCATCTGCAGCTTGGTCCAGCCATCTTATTCACCTTGTTCACAAGATGCCGGAGGCGTTGAGGGCATAGGAATGGTCAGATCAAAGCCATGCTCATCTGTTTCAGAAGAGACGCCGGGGGAAGAACAAGAGGATACCAATACAGTTGAATCTGGTCCTTCTCCAGGCTTGCTGAATGACGACATTTCTTGCTCTCATAAGCATTCTTCTGTTTCAAATGATTATGAATGCACAAGAGAGGATTCAGAACGTACTGAGGCGATTAAATACAAGTCAAATACTGCAGCATGGGATGATGCAAATTATCTCAATGGGTATGCCAGTGCCATCAGATCTGCTATTCCAGGCGAAGATGGTTGTGCAGTATTTTCTGGCATTAGTGCTTTTGCCACGGAAATATCCTCTGCTGATATGCATAGAATTAAAGCGGCAGGGGTTGCTGCTGTACGTCTATGAAACTGACAAATGAAACGGAATCAAGAGAATAGGAATATCACGGGATAATATATATCTGTGTAGGCGTAGATATTTTTGCTGTTTATTCATATCATTTGATGATCCCATCATCTGAAAGAGGTGGTGAGTTGGGAATTTTTGTTGGGGCTTCATTGTTTGCGGAAGCCTTAGATCCTACAGTTGCATACTTAGATGGATTCTTCAAAATTAATTTGACCATAGTGATAGAATATCTAATTTCTTGTCTTCTTCCGTTACGTTATAAATATTGCATTCTTCGAAGCCTTTGTGCTCGTGTGTTTGACATCATATTTATTGTTGTCTGACGGTCATGACAGTAAGTGTAGATCATTCCTTCTCAATTAAATAAGAAAACATGATAAACAAAGTTGAGGAGCAAAATCATACTCTTGATCTTAAGTATAAAACATAGTTGACTGTTTTGGGGAAATTAAGGAAGCTGATTAAATTACTCTAGAGTATTTATATTTTTATGGTTTTCTCCAAACTAACTAGTTTGGCTAATAAATTGATATATAATTTAAGAGTATATAATATATTATATGATTAAATAACTTATTTAGCTTCCTTAATTTTTTCAAAAAAAGTTCATTCTGTCTTATATTTAGGATCGGAGGGAGTAATATTAATCAAATCCAATTGTAACTTTTCAATGTTTAAACACTTATGGCCTTGAAAGGCAAATCAAATTTCAAATACTATTAAGAATTGTAATATGGTTTGTTCTTCGTAGTAAATAGAGAAATGTGATTGATTATATTTGAAAACTAATGTCGTTTAGAGGTTTGCGAACTTCACAGGCAGAGGTACCTCACGTTTGTGCTAAATTGTGCAGGTCGAGAGCGGGGAATCATGGTTGTCTATGTGTGGAGGTATACAGTCTCCTTCAAATTTGATATTGCACTCAGAGAGAAACAAGACGGTGCAAAATGGTCGAACAAAATCATGGTTGTGTATGTGTTCTTCATCATAAATGTTCACGATGCAACTATCTGGCACACAGGTCTTGAAGTTCACCATTTTTCCGCATCTCTTGAAGTGAAGTAACGTAATTGACTATCCTCGTATGCTCAAGTAGTATTTTCGAGCCTTTTTTCAACTAATCCCTCTCTCTTGATTATAGTCCCATATATAAACTAATGCATTACTGCGTGCTAAATTTATTTAAATAATTTTGAAGGAAAAATCTTAAAGTCCGTTGAAATACTTCAATTCAAAATAACGCCTCTAAATTCAACAATCAAGACCCTCAATTTAGAATTTCTAAACCTTATGAATTTACCTCACTATCTTTTTTTCCGCATCAACGGCAAATCCCTCTTTCTCAATCGACTACATCAAACTGATGCAGGCATGGCTATGTTCTAATCTTCCTTTCTATATATAGCACAATTTACTGCAAGTGATCTCTCATTTAATGAACCAGTGGTTTAATTTACGCTTTTAATGAATTCTGGTTAAAATGCCTGAGCACTCTAAATTAAAGGTGTGTCAGTTTTCTCTTGCCAAAAATATTCAAGCCATTTACTTGGATAGTTTAACACTTTAACTATTATAAGAGACATCAGATCAGTAAACTTGCGGGACTTTCCAACCAGAATTTGCACACTCCGGCTCGACAACATATAACAAAACAAGCAACTTTTGAGATTTTACCACCAAAACTAGCTACCCATATGACGAACTTCAAATTCGCTTGGGCATTTCTCATCTTTTTAGGTTAGTTTTTTCTTTCTTTTTTCCTTTTTTTTTTTCTAAAAAAGTCTGAACATATTAGCGTACAGTGTAAGGAGGGATTGGTGATGTTACCCTGGCTTCATGTTCTTCGTATGCTTGACATGTAAGTGCTTGTTTGAGAACATTTTAATAGTGTTTTTTAATCTTTTTTTTTTTAAATCGTGACAAAACTCTTCTCATATATTTTTTTCGTAAATTATAAAAATATTTTTAAAAAGCTAAGATAAACATATAATAAATCTCTTGTGGAATGATGGCTTAGATATTGTAGTATTGCTCCTCTGACGTCCCTCCCTGAAGCTTTTTTTTATCAATCCTCCCTAAAGCTTTGAGCAGGAAAACAAAAACAAAAAAGTTCTAATTTACACAAGTGGCCCACGATGTTGATAGATCAGCGACATTGATAAATCAAGGGATATGGGAGGATGCCAGGGTGAACCACCAACTCACACAAGTAGCCTTCGGCTATATATATATATATATATATATATGATATATTTGGAGCGTTAGCAAAGTCTTAAATAAAAGATATATTTTTTATATTTATCAATATTTTCCTAATTTATGATTCATCAATAATAATCAATGAGAAAATAAAAGGAGAAAATTAAGAAACATGACTATAGTATTTTAAAAAATACATGTCATACTAATTAATTTAGTTAATTTCTTTAATTTAATCAAATTAGGTAAGTATATATTATATTAATGACATAGTATTTTCAATATGAAGGGTAATATGGGAGTAATAAATAAATCAAGCATCTAATCAATTTCCTAATTTATACGCAAGATAGAGGAAGAAGGGGATTTATAAAATGTTATCAGCCTTTGACCGTCCGTTTGGTAACTCACGTCAACTGTGTAGCCAAGCCACAGACGATATAGGATCATTTAATTTTGTCAAATGGTGACATAATCATAAATCATAAAAAATAGGAAATTGCAATAAAAAAAAATGGGAAAAACTGTTAAGAAAGGCTATCATAGAGTACATTGAACCACACACAGAATGGAATAAATGCTGTGCGCGCACGCAGTTAGAATAAAAATGAAGCAATGAAAACTGTTGAAAGCGGTCAGTGGAAGGGAAAGTCCGATCCGATCCCTTACATCTTTAAAACTGATCAAGTATTGGTTTTTGTTGACGGTTCTGGTTGGTTCCAAGTTGCGAATAAAAAACATGACTAAAACTTTTTTTCTTTTCTTTTTTGGGTTAAATGAGAAGAAGAAGAAACAGAAAAAGGGTATGCGATTAGGCTGCCATATGTCCCTGACCGTCTTAGGCTGTGTTTGAAAACACGTTTTGGGGTAAATAAGTCCTTATTACGCAAGCCGAGATAAAATTCTTCTCATATACTTACCTCATCTACTGTAAATCACGATTTACAAGCACTTATTATTCAAAAATAAACTATTTCAAACCATCACTTAAAACACATGGTTCATTGGATTGGCATGAGGAAAGTTGGAAGCAGAGGATATGGCCCCATGAGAGGGCCATGCCCACTACATTATAGGCGAAAGCGACCTTGCAATTATTTTATCAGGTTTTGCAATAAGAAGACTCTGAAAGGGAATTTATAGGTTAGTGGCATTAAAGCTTTTCTATAAATGAGATACCCCTGTTTGATCCAATTTATTACCTCAAGTGCCACTCTAACTGATAAAAGAAAAAAAAAAAATCTAAAAGAGGAATTTTTAGTTAGGCTCATTGCATTGGCTTCTTTCTTGTGTTCCTTTACAGATTCTCCCTCTGTTTTCCCTACTATGGAAGATACTTTTAACATATGTTTTTATGCCTTTTAGATGATCGTTTTTTTAAGAAAATGTGTATGTGAGTGTCATTAAAAATTTTGAAATAGACGACTATTTTAAAACAGTCGTTGTCAATTTGACACATGCAACACTGTTTTTAAAAAATACAATGATTGTAAGTTTGTTGTAAGTATATTACAGCGACTGTTTTATAGCAAACAGATGTTGAAAGTCATTTTTTTAAACATATTATTCGCATTTTCTTTCCATAGCCTTTGAAAACCCACCAATTCCCAAAAAATATGCATGCATATACCCAAAAACATAACAGTGCTAAGCAAGTATATATACATATAGTAGTTCATAAATATAATCAAGTGCTCCAAAACTAAAACATGGATCAACCTAAACAAATATAATCAAGTGTCTAAAAGTTCTCTAAACCACTACCCTATGTAAAAGAAACCTCTACATATCATCATCTATCTGCTGTCAAAGATATCCTACTCTCAGATCAAATTAATGTCTTTGACTCTGTAGGCGTCCTCATTACTAATAATATGTGTGCAAATTAGAGAATAAGTTAATATAAATCAATCAATTGAGTGAAATAACTAACAATTTAATTACAAGAATAAAAATGAAATTCATTTGAGAATCAATAAATGATTACTTCTTCAAAATTTGTAGTAAATCTACTAAAAATGATATTATACATATATAGTAAAACATAGTATTCGTACAAAATTTTTCTTGGTTGCCGAGGGCACTAGACATCAAAAGAAAATGATAAAAAGAATAAAGACATAAATAAAGTGATTGTCAATTAAAGAACTTGAATTTAAACAACTTACTTTCACCTAGAACACTAGTACAAAATTTCCTTTTTAGATCGCCATATTTAGACTGGTTATAGTGGAAAGGTCTAAAAAATTTGACCGGTGGCAGTTTTGTAATTATATAGAACTTCTAAGACCGGTTCTCAAAAAAACCGGTCTTAAAAAAATTATTTAGACCGGTTATAAATAAAATCGATCTAAAAATATCAAAATATTTAAAAAATTAAAAATTTTAAACTTTTAAGACCGGTTATTAATAATAACCGGTCTTAAATATGAAAATTTTAAAAATTATTTTTTTCACTCTTTTAAGTCCGGTTTTATATATATCCAGTCTAAAAAATTAACCCTAAAATTTTGAATCTCCTATTTGTCGCGCCTAAATTTCTCTTTCTAAATCTAAAACCTCTATTCTTAGTGCAATTACTCTGTGAGCTCGGTCATCTTCGCTCGATCTCATTCTCATGTTTGTTGTTGCAGTGCTCTCACCCTTGTACTGAATGAGTTTGTCACCGCCACAACCTCGCTTGCTCTGATCTCCTTCGTCGCAACTTTTCTCTTTCCCCGTGACATCCATCCTTCATCGCAATCTACCTTGGTGGCGTCACTTCTTTGCTTCCATGAGCTGCTTGCTCCTTTGCTTTGACCCAGAGATGCATGAAGAAGATGCAACTGATGTTATGAGGTTTGAATAAACTTTCCTTTTAAACGCTTAATTAATTTGTAAACTAATTTTTGAGTATCTACTGTAAGGTGGCGTAGATGAAAGAGGAAGGAGAAGGTGCAGAGCGAAGCGCCTCACTTAAAACAGTTCCTCGTTTGCTTTCTTTACCAGAGGAACAAAGGTCACGAACAGAAGACAAATCCTATTTGGATTTTTGTTTTTTTAGGGTTTTATTGTAGGTGTAAACGATATACATACTGATATACACTGAGTTGAGTGTGTGGTCGGTCTCTGGGGGATCCTATCTACGAAATTGCTCTGTTTTCTTTTTTTAATTTCGTCTCTAGTTTTCTTCTTCCTTATGGTTGTGCCAAAATAGTTTCATAGTTTCAACTAAGAAATTGAATATAAATACAAAGTTAAACTTATGGATGTGCCTGAATTTTGTTACAGGAGCTGTTCATTATCTTTCTGTGTTGTTTTATGTTCTTAGCGAATGATACAAGAATTCAGGTTTTCAGATATTTTAGCAACAGGATTCATAAGGAAGGTGTTTTTACGAAATCTGATGGTGGTAATTTGCTTGAAGTATCCGCAATTGATTTTTCACTGTAATCTCTTCTACTCATCTGTACGTTTGACTACAAAAAAAGGCCCTATTTATTGTTTTTAAGAATATCACTTTTAAGATCAGTTATTTTACCGGTTATTAAAATAACCGGTTTTTAAAGTAATTTTAAGAGTGGTTATTAAAATAACGGGTCTTAAAAGTCTTGAAAAAAAAGTTTTTAGACCGGTTTTTAAACAACAGGTCTAAACAATTTGGATTTTTTAGACCTGGTCTTCGAGTAACTGGTCTAAAAAAGTGATTTTTAAGACCGGTTTCGTTAATCGGTCTAAAAAATAGCAGACTTTTAAGACCGGCTGTATCAAGACCGGATCCAAAACCGGTCTAAAATATCGTTTTTAACCGGTCTTAAGAGTGATTTTTCCACTAGTGGAACCACTTTGTCAAACCACTTTTATCTTCACACTTCCGACCCATTAAATAATATGTCTTGAGAACACTATCATTAAATTGAAAATTAGAAGACGTTAAAACAATTTAGTCAAGTCAAAAACCAATGATCTACAAACAAATTAACTTACACGCTGAAAATGGTTTTTATCTCTTCGTCCGGCATGCGACCCAAGGAGTCGAACCCAAAGATGACCTTGATGAAGGAGCAAGCAACACATAGACTTCAGTGATAACTACTATAAGATATATAGATTCAAATGTGGTTGGGTAACATGATATTTCTTAGTAAACTGAATATGGATAAATAGATAAAATTAAGTTACTTGCCTTTCAACAATTGGTCCTAGATAACAAGGCCACTGAGTCTCTCTGATTGTATAGCCCACATAGTTCATTCTATCTTCCGACTTATTATTACACCTTGCCAGATTCACAGGACATACGAATCCATACAAAGTGTTGATCTCCCTTTCGACACATATTCTGTGGAAATAGCTACCATAGAATTAAAACGAGAAATGACTTAATGAATATAGAAACCTAAAAATCCTAAAAATCAGTGCCCTTTTAACCTTATCAACTACATTCTACATTCCTCAATTCCAAAGGGTTTCATTCTTAGACCTTTCATCAAACGCTTCACGGGCACTCTAAGAATAACATAGAGCAAACTTAATTCTTTAAATTTCCAATAACATCTTGCCATTATTGTCAAAAATCCCCACAATTTCCTAATTCCCAACAAGATTTAAATTATAATCAACAAAACAGAACTTAAGGTCTTTCATTTCCTCTTTCAACAGCCAAAGATGTAAAGTAGAAATACATTCTCCAAAGAAGAAAATTGAGATACTAGAACTGATAAACAGAGGACATAGAAAAGGTTTAAACATACCGACGCAATCAACGCACAAGCGAAGAAGGAGGAGGGATAGACGATGATATGCATAGCAACAAACTAAAATAGATTGAAGGATGAAGACTCCGACAACAGTGACGGACGGAAGCTTGGACGTGCTCTCACCGGTAATGACCAGAGAAGAGCGACAATGGAGAAGATCAAGCACGCCTCCAAAGTTTCTAGAAATCTATTTTGTCATGCTCGTCAATCGTCAAAGAGAGAGGGAAAACAAGGGAGCTGTAGGAGCGAGAGGAATGGAGGGAGTGAGAAGAGGAGTGATGAAGCAAACCCCACGAGAGCACGAAGAGGGTAGGAGAAGATGCCGGAGGTCCATCTGGGGTCGGAGAGGGGACCAGAGTCGGAGGTGTGAGAGAGATTGAAGGAGAAAGAGGCAAAGGTGTGAATCGAGAGGATGAGAGCGTGTAGAATCGAAAGCCCTGGGGAGATGTGAAGAACTTGTCAACGACTTTTTCTCAAAAACCAATTATTGAATGGTTAACTTTCAACGCCCGTTATCTAAAATAGTCGTTGAAGGTGAACTTTCCACAACTGTTTTCAAAACCAATCATTGAAAGCATGGTTTTGAAAACCGGTCGTTGATTTCAACGACTGTTTCAAAAACAGTCGTTGAAATTTTAACTATCAACGACTGATTTTTTAGAAATAGTTGTTGAAAACTAAATCGTAATTTTAAAAATGCCATAGCCTTTTTTTATCCTATTGTTTTCTAAAAATGGATGTTAATCCTCATCGTTAAAACAACTTTTTGTAATAGTATTTTGCAGATTTGAAAACTTGGCTAGTTTGCTTTAAATATAATGAGATGAGAGGGACTCGTTGGCTGAGAAGTCATATGTCAATATGTGTATTATTGGTGAGCGCAGCGAGGGGAAATCAACAACTTGGATATGATATAATGGACAGATTGAAGTTCTTGCAAGTTGTCAGTCTGTCACGCGTCTATATAGTCTTGGCTCCTGTTTGCGGTGCTATATCCAGAAGTCTGCAAACTTATAGTTGCACTATCTTTTTATATTTAGTATTCCCTTCGGTTCTTATTATAAGATAAAATTAATTTTTTTAAAAAAATTAGAGAAGGTAATTAAATCACTTTAGAATATTTATATTTATATTTTTTTCTTCAAACTAATTAATTTGACTAATAAACTAATATATAATCTAAAGATACTATAAATATAAATACTCTAAAGTGATTTAATTGGCTTTCTTAATTTCTCTAAAAAGGTCAATTTTATCTTATAATTAGGATCGGAGGGAGTATATTATATATTCTGTTAGAGGACGGTTAATCAAAATATTCTGCAGTGTAGCCAAACAAAACCGTTATTATAGGCTTCCTTCTTCTCCAATTTAAGGTGCATCATATGGTATATATGCTAAAGTCGGTAAGTGAAGGACATGAAATAATAAAAAGGGAAGGCAATTGGCAATGGTAGTTAAGACAGTGAAACCGACAAAACCAGTCCTAAAAGGTATCAAAGTACAGCCCGGGATAGGAGGGGCCGAGGGGGTATGGAGTATTTCTGTCCTCTCCACTCGTCGTTGTGAAATTATCTCTGTTAATACTTACTCAATAATAATTAAAAAGAAAAGAAAAGGAGGAAATTAAAGAAAATAATTAAAACGTTTTGAAAAATATATGTCATATCAATTGACTTAATTAACTTTCTTAATCATGAATGTAAGATTTGATAAATGAAGGAAAAAGCATAGCACATCATGAGATGGATTTTCATTTGGGATGTGAGAGTAGTAGTTATTTGCATGAGGATGGGTAGAAAGAGGGGGAGTTAAGGAAAGTAATTAGATTTTTGGGTAAAGGAGCGAAAATGCCCATGTTCTTTTTCTTCAGGAGCACCTAGCACTATATAAAAATTTATGGTTCAAAAATGCCCATTGGATTTTAAATTCATTGCAAAAATGCTACTGCCATTTGAAGAAGCAAACGTTGACTGTGTTTTTAAAACATGTGACTAAAGACACTGACGTGGGCGGTGAGTTGGCAAAGGCTGTGTGGGTAAGCAAGCCATTTTTTGTCTGTGCTGTAAGCATACAAAGTCTGAATAGAAAAACAGGATAACGAGTGAACGAAACAAATTGAGGGTGAAAGTAAGTGAACGAAAGTGTGAGGCATTGAGCAAGGGCAAATTGCGAGAGGGAGGAAGGGAAAATCGAGCAAGTGCGGAATTGAGGGATCTAGGGTGGTGACAGAGTGGGAAATCGAGAAAGTGAGAGGGTGTAAAAAGATTGAAAGTGGAATCGAGACAAGGCCATGTGAAGGGAATGTCGTACGGAAAAGAAACGAAGGGACCACGCAAACAGGTAAGTATGGAATGATTCTGATTTTTTTTTAAGTTTGTATTGTAATATGGCATCAAAGCCCTCAGTTAATTTGCTGTCTCTTTTGTCGCAGAGCATGGCATCAAATGGCGAGAGTGATGTTGATTTCAAAGAGCAAATAGTGGAACAAAAGAAATTGACAGCACAGATGAAGCTAAGCCAAAATTTCTCTGTTCACACATGAGATATGGAAATATACAAATGCAAATGTGGAAGGTGGTCACAACTCTATAGTTAACTATATCAATACCTTCGGACAGAGAGGGAAAAATTAACCTGAAAGTGAGTGAATGGTAAAAGAGAGCGTGCAAACTGAAGTAAACGTTATAGGTGAGGAACAAGAAGTAATATAGGATATATAAGTGTTAGATGGGTTAGATGACATAGATGTAGACGATGACTTGAATGTTGAAATTGGGACAGCCACAAATCAACCATCTTACCTGGTTGTAGTTCGGACAACCATAAAATCTTCTCCTTGGGTTCCCTTATGTCCATGCTATCTAACGGGTAGCCATGAATCCATGATGGTAGTACCGCCGCGGCCCTTTGTATTCGTCCTTGCGACTTGGCTGCCTCACTAACACCAACCGTCTTCTACGTCTTCCAAATGTTGAACATGATGATGAAGCCATCTTCTTCCTTTCCTTAAATCTTGACTCTCTCCTCTCCTTCTTCTATGCCTTTAATTCTTCCTGCCGCACCTGGGTCTCGCCTTTAATGGAGGTTGCAACAAAGAGGGAGGCGTTGACTTTAACTCTCATCACCCACACCATTAATCGTTCTCACCTGCCATGTGAAGCTCTTAGTCAGCAATTGTAGCTAGATTTCTGAACTATTAAATGGACGTTTGCTCCTTAAAATGGCGGTAGCATTTTTGCAACGAATTTCAAATTCCATGGGCATTTTTGAATCATAAATTTTTATATGGTGCTAGGTGCTCTCAAGGGAAAAGAACATGGACAGTTTTGCTCCTTTACCCTAGATCTTTTTAGAAAACAATGTCATATTTGTTATAATTAACAAACTTATCCAACTGCTATATGTAATCTGATTAAATTAGTTAAATAAATCCTACATTAATATTAATTAAACCTTTTTTTTTTGGCCAGGATATTATTTTAAACCTTGTTGTGGGTTCATGTTGCAGAATGCAGCGCAAAAAGCATGGCATTTCTAGTAGTGTAGGAGTGAGGAGAGTCCTCTAATGTTATATTTCACTACTCGTTCGACCTAAAACGGTAACAAACGTAGTTTGCCAAAAAAGGGAAATTCCAAAAGTTTTGCCCAGCCCCAGGCTGTCCCCACCAAAACCACACTTATCACTCAAGTCTCATCTCATCACTATATAATATCCCTGCCTCCTTCTCCACCCTCCACTTTCTCACTCACAATATTCATACATGCCACAATATGACTTCTCCATCGTCGTCTAAGCCTGCAATTCAATTCCACCATCTCCGTCATCTCAAGCAAGACCCTCATCTCTCTGCTTCCTCCATTCGTAATCTTGTCAAACACTTCACCACCTCCACCACCTCAAAAACCTCCATGAACCCGGACCCTTCACCGGCTCTGAATCCGAATTCCACCGTACAAGGCACAGTTTTAGATGCTTCCCAGGCTCATAAATCCACACACCGCCAGCCACATAAACGACAAGTTCGCAAGAGACTCCACACCGTTAGGCCCTACCAAGATAGGCTTCTCAATATGGCAGAGGCTAGGAAGGAGATTGTCACCGCCCTCAAATTTCACAGAGCTAATTCCCTCAAACAACAAGAACAAGAAGCCAAACACCAAGATGGGCCAATTATGTCGCCACCAAATCCCACAATATATCAATCATGCGCCAACAATAATTCCTCCAATCTCGTGAATCATTTTTCCTTTTCATCTTTCTCTCTTCCAAATCCTTTGAACTCTCCCGCCGCCTCATCGTCACTTGCTCCACCGCAATTGGTTCAAAACCTCAGTTTCCACCTTCCAAATCGCACTTTGGGTTTGAACCTCAATTTTCAGAATTTCGATAATTTAGAGGCTTCTCTTTACCTCGATAACAACAACGCCTCATTGTTTTCGTACTCATCTCCGTCGTCGTCGTCATCTTCTCCTTCATTTTCTGTGTCAACGGATCAGGAAGTTCCTTCGGTTGCAATATCAGTGCAGGGAGAGGGAAGTTGTGCTCCGGCGGATGCTGTTGACTCCATTGCTGCCACTCAGGTTGCGCTGTGTCCCAAGTTCGTGAAGAACACGGAACATCAAGCGACTGAAGATGATGCCGCTTACCCTATTTTTGACTCACCTATGGAATTTCCAGAGTGGTTGAATGCAAACGAGAGGTGCTTTGAACACTGCTCCCAGGAATTCGTCTTAGATCCCGCTTTACCTTGGTAAGTTTTAATGCAACTCTCAGAATTTGGCATTTGATTCGGGAGTGTTTTGTTGTTATTGCCTGCTCAGGGAAAGAAAATCTGTCGTCTGTTCAAGTCCTTTTTTTATTTATTTTTGTTTAATCTTGCAACGTTGCAGAGGACAGAGGATTTGGTCTCATCAGGAAAGAATCCCCCACCCCCCCCCCCCCCCCAAATTTTTCCTTCTAAGGAATTGGCAAATTTAATAATAAATAATTTTCTGTTCCCTCTATTGTTGGAAAGTGTGGATATTAATTTGGTATGGTAATGACTCTGAGATTGACAGTAATCCTGCCAGCCTGGTGAAACTCTAGCAACAGATAAGAACTGGATTATTTTTTGAAAATGAAGCGTGCTGAAACTTTCATTTTTATTTGGGAAAGTTAGGAAAAGTTTCAATTAAAAACTCAATTGGCAAGAATGACCTTATAAATATTTTAAAATATTGGTAGTGGTGCTCTGGTGAATAAAATTTTTTTTATTATACACAAGTATCTTTTAATTAGAGGTAATTTTATTTGAGATACTGTCGAACACTAAATATAAATATATCTTTATATGAGAATTCAAACTTTGATTATTGGAGCCAACCCTATCATCAATAAAATATTTAAGTAGAGACTTTCTCTCAATTTATCCGACAAAATCTTTCTAGCCCAATATGCTCAATGGGGCTCCACAGTCCTAATGGGCTTTGTTTCTCCACCTGAAAATGGGCCCAATATAGTTACCAATCCGTTGTCTAGACTCTAGATAGCTCACGGCCGTGCCATGTCAGACAACTCACGGGCTTTCTTAGTATTCAGCTTGACTTACCTAGAATCGTCCTCTTGTTTTTTTCCCCTCCTGATTTTTGTTTCGTTCAAATATGGCATGATATAAATTTTTTTTTTTTTTTTGGTTTTGGACTTTTGAACAAATACTAATCATTTTCTTCTTCCTTTTTCCATGACACGCCACACAGCATGGAAATAGGCGATTTTGAAGGTGTGGGTGAAGAGTGGTTGGCAACTTGGCATGACAAAGGATTCATTTCTGGATGAAGATTGATTAGCAGCATGACAAGGATTAACCTCTTTTTTGCTGGGTTAAATTTCAGTGGATGCTTTTTAGATATTACTACTCCCCCTCCCTTCTCTTGAATAAGGTTTGCTAGATCTAGCTCAGAAATTTGAGGCTGACCCTATTTAAATAATACCTGGAGAATTACATTTTTATTCAATTTTCTCCTTGTTCCTCGTTTCTTAGTTTTATGTAGAAGCTTTCATTACATACATGGAATTGTCATTTTGACAGTGAAAGCAAAAAAGAGAAAAACGATGGATGAGGTGTTGGGATCTTGTTTTCTCACTTCTCGTTAATCTCAGTTAAAATTACAGATTTTTATATACTTTACCGCTAAACTAGATAGGAAAAGGATGCGCCACTTGTGTTTTGCGGGTCTAAGATTGTAATGACGTCGTAGTCGCAGCAATAGCAAATGCATACGCACGTAATTATTGTGGACATCAAGGCCAGAAACAGCACCGAACATCTGGTTGTTTAATTCATCTAAAACAATAAAGACAACCACAGTTGAAAAACTCTCGTGTATTTGGTTTTGATCTACTATGAAATAAACCCGAAAAGAAAGAAGAGAAATAGTTTTTGATCCAATCATGTCATCATCAATAGACTTTTGCATTTCCAATTTTACTAATCTGACACTAGTATCATTCAATGGATTTGTCAGTAGCAAATGTTTTGGGGTCCTCAGACTTGTGTTGTTGGTGATGTATGGATGGGAACAAGGATATGTACAGATCAAAGCCGCTAAGGGCTTTGCATTCTCATTTATGAAGAAGTTGGAGATAGTTGAATCATTGCTCCCTCTGTGTTCTTCTTATAAATAATTTTCTCTTTCTTAAGACTGGTTTTTTTATAAGCAACTTTCTCCTTGTATCTCAAAATTTAAAGTATTTTTTTCTTTGCTACCCTATTAAATACACATCTTTATATTAATTATCTCCTACTCACCTCTAATTTTCTTTCATTTACTCATTTATTACACATTCTTTCTCATATTTTATATTCATGGTACTCTCTTATATTTATTACTCATTCTTTCTCATATACTCTTTTTATAAATAAATGTATATTTAAAAGAAATATGATATTTTTGATATATTTATTATTTTTAATTAATCTTAACCGTTAACTCATTTTATATCATAAAAATAAAAATTACTTATAAAAAAAGAATCGATGATCAGAGTATACTGGTGGGCTGCACATTTATTTATATGCCCCTTCAAAATATTCATACCTCAGACAGTTGAGAATCGCTTTCGTCTGGCCACACTCAATATTGCGAGCCGTACGGAACGGGCAGGTGGACGGATGATTCTTCCGCGTCTACATTAGCTCATATAGGCAGATATGCATTTATTTTTTGGGCAAAATTTTCTCATATGCGTAAACTATAAAATTGACTTTCATCCTAGTGTGTTTTTGAAACAGAACTAGACCATATGACTGTCTAAATCATGTCAAACACTGTCCGACACATTTACCTGCAAACCAAAGCTGACTTAGTGCCCATTTGGATTAGCGGTAGAAAAATAACTTTTTTTGCTAACTGACTTTAAAAAAAATCAGATAAGAAAAAAGTCAAAATGTAGATGTGATTTGTGTTTGGAATTGCGGTAGGAAAAGTGACTTTTTTCTTAACCTTAAACGTGTTTGGATTGATGTTTCAAAAACCCGTTAAGATGGAAAATGACTAAAAATGGCATGAATCTTATTGAAAACTCCATATATATATATTAGTTGTATATATTGTGATAATTAAAGTGAAAAAATATAAATAAAATTTGGTAAAATAATAAAAGTTCAATTATTATTGAAAAAAAAACACTAAAGCCACTTCAATTAAAATTGGATAAATTTATATCTAAATTATAATGCATACATGAAATGTTTCATCAGTGGATCATCTACCCCTAACAATTTGATCTCTGATCGTGTCACGAACATCATTCATTTGTGTTGACGACAATCTATGGATAGTTGATGTGGATGCGACATCACTCGGATCATTAGTATCTTGAGCAGGTATATTTCCTCGTTCAGCTTCTCGAAAATCCATATCTGAAAAAGAATTTCTCCGGATAAGATTATGTATAGCCATTGTAGCACAAACTATGTAGACTAATGTTTCAAAGCTATATGACTTCATTTCCCCTAAGAGCTGAAACCTATTCTTCCAGACTCCAAACGTCCTTTCTATAGTTGTCTGCAAACTTGAATGATAATAATTGAACATCTCATTAGGATTTGCAAATCCCTCTCGTCGCCTGAAGTCTGGAAGATGATAACGCTCACGTCTATACGGACCAAGATATCCAACAGGTGTTGGATAGCCAGCATCGACCAAATAATATTTCCCTGATAAAATGATAGAATTTGTATTTACACTGTAAATTTAAAGCAAAAGTGAGGGGGGAAAAAGACACAATGTATCAATCAGGTTTTGGAGATATACCTTGAGGTGGATGCGGAAACTTCATAGATGGAGTAGAGATAGCAGTTTGGAAGACACGAGCATCATGTGCAGTTCCCTCCCAACCTGCCAGCACAAAAGTGAAGCACATATCCCAATCACATACGGCCATGATATTTTGTGTCGGATATCCCTTTCTCCCTATATACCTCTCCTGCTCAGACTGACTGACCACATACTTGATGTGAGTTCCATCAATTGCTCCTATTGCATCCTTAAAATAGGGGTAATATCGCCGATCATTGCTTATTTTTGAGTGACAATGATGGAACTCGGGATCAACCGGTTTGATAATTTCTGTCGCTAGATTAATACAAGCATTTAAAACCATGTGGAATATCCTACTAACGGTTTCTCCAGAATGCTGAAATCGTTCTTGTATGATTCTATTTCCTTGTGCATGACCTACTGTATATAAGAACATGACAACCATTTCTTCAATTCCAATATACCTAGTTCGTCATAACCCATGTTCTACCAATTTCGAGCACAAGAGAGAGAAGACACGTTTTTCTACTCGGAAATTTTCATGACAAATGCCATCATGCCCTTCCAATACCTCTTGCACCCATAGTGCACTTGCTTGCTTGCTAGTTCTGCATGGTTTTTTGCAAATATACGGCACGAGATATTGAGCCATCAACGCAGCTACTTGTTCATACTGTGTCAACTCTTCATCTAAGAGGGATATGACCAGAGACCTTCTATCTGTACGAGACAATCGTACTTCCTCCGGCCGTTCCGACCTATCTGCACCACTCGAACTTGCCATAAACGATGTAACCTGTGTTTTTGCGAAGGTTGTATGAAATCAAATACGACTATAAAATGTGCAAGTAACATTCACATTATACAGCAGAAGTTTGTAACATTCACAACTGGTTTAACATATAGCTGCTTCGTCTAACATACGTACTATCAAAACATACATAAAGTCAGGCATACCGATATAACTACATATGACAAAGTTTTCAAAAGTAACATACATAAAGTCAGGTACACCAATATAACTACATATGATTAAGTTTTCAAAAGTAACATGAAGTGGAGTTCAGGGCTTCGGGGCAATCTGAAGATGTGGGCTGTTGTAAGCGTGTTCCTGCAACCACTTGAGCAAGGCTTCTTTATTTCCTTTCAAGCCAATAAACATGTCACGAGGCATTTGGTGCATCATCATATTACAACATCGACGACGCAAGTCTCTATCAGCAACAATCTCAGGAATGGTAAGTAATTCAGCCACGACATCACTCGCTGGTATATCAGTCAGGGAGATCATTTTCATCACATGTATTCTATCTGTAGATGTGTCAGCTATTCGACTAACCGCATCTGCTATTACTTTCGACGTTGGCTTCTTTTTCCTTTTTCCTTTCTCAGCCCCTTTAACCCTCTTTCTCTTCCCACTACTTCCCGAACCACTAGGTGCACTAGGTGTTGAGTTCGTTGTCAACCTTATTCCTTCAAAATCAGCTGTCACTCCCACACTACCTCCAGTAGCAGAACCTTCAAGATCTTCCTCACTATCTCCTGATCCTTCTTCTAGGTCCATTGTGGGTCGATAGACATCGTCTTCATCAATATCTAGTGACAACCGCTGTGGATCAGATGGTGTGAATATTGTGCCGCCCGATGCCATAACGTCCTTGAATAGTATCCCTAATTCGTTCGCAAACATGAGGCCTCTGTTCCTATACTTGGCACACTTCGAATTCTCCTGTATGCATACAAGCTTCCAAATCAATGCCTTATATAAAATAATACAAATAGTAATCATAACATTGTTCTTCATAATAATCATAACAACATTTATGCACCTGAATTTTCCTGTCCCACCACTCATCTTCAGCGATGACCATATTCCTCGTAGGGTCATACGATATGCCCGTCTCTTTCGAGAATAAGTTATCCTACACCTTCCATTCTTTCCTCAAGCTATCAAACCTATTTTTCAGTTGCTTCTTGTTATATAATTGTCCTGTTTTTTCATTGAATGCACACATAATGTTCTTCCACCCATCCTTCGTGAAAGAAGATCCTTGACGTTCTTTCTTGTAAATTTGATCAACGCATTCATGTATGAAAATCCCCGTGGTATTTACATCCCACGTTATTCTCTGTTTCTCCTTGTTCATACTTCTATGTCAACTATGAACAAGTGAAGATTAACGGAATCACGTTTAGAGATTAGGAACCTTATCGATTTGAAGAACAACAGAACTAAAAACAAGGATTGCTAGAGATCACGCTTGAAAATCTGAAGAGGACAGAGTAACGGAAAACTAAACCATGGAACCATATGTAACAACATGTTAAGAAAACAGCAATCACCACAAGTTCCTAAGTTCATACGCATTATAAAGTATTCATTACAAATGGTAAAAGGAATTAAGAGAGTAGAGATTAAAAGAATAGAACTCACATTCTTGAGTTAGTTAACTATCTTCTTCCTACGAACCTTGCCTTCCTGAGAATCCATTCAAAAGAATAGAAATCACATTTTCTTGTACTCACTAGTTCTTGCTAACCAACCAAGTTCTTATTGCATATAAACACACACAAAAAACAGAGATAATTACTCTGACATTGCCAAAATCCAGAAGGTTTCAGTCTAAAATATAACATAAACCAACTTAAAACCCAACAAAAATGGAATTTTATGTATCTATAAGCAAACCGAAATTCATATATGGAACTTTATACATCAGCAAACCGAAATAATGTCAACGAAATTCATGTTAAAACTGTTATAGGTACTTACCCCATGGTAATTTTGAACGGGTTATTTACCCAATGAAATTAACATTATAATTCAAGAATCAATTGGACCAAATAATTCATATATGGAACTTTATACATCATACAGCATCACCCAAGTCCTTAGACTTATTGATGATACATATTCAAATGGCCTCTTTGCATGATCATAGTTTAAGATTTTGAGAAGTGATCCAATCACCTAGGGACTGAAGGTAAATTTGACTCAGAACTCAAGTTCTGACTCCTATTTCCTTGAAAAATAGCAAGACCAACGATCAATACCTTCAGACAAACAGGACAATAGTTTCCTTTGACAAACAATCTTCCACATGCATCACAGCAGGTGTATCCCAGAGGGGGGCCAAAACAAAACAAATGAAAATAAATTCCACATCATAACCCCACAGGCACTTCAGAACTTGAGAGCCACACTCATGCGCATATTAATATTCCACGCATATATATATATATATATATATTTCTCCCTTTCTTCCACAGACTACACTAGCAAAGCCACGAGCACAGTCAAACTAATAAGGAACAGAGATGAAGAAACCAGCCAGCACCAATGCGCATCTAATCAACGAAGGAAGTTAACATTGAAAATTTCAGACCACAGTTCTTCAACGCATAGATATATATATAGAACTCAGTCATTTAAGAAACAGAGATGAAGAAAACCACGAGCTCAGTAATTTAAGAAACAGAGATGAAGAAAACAGACCTTAACCTCAGACGAAGATGCAGAAAAATGGCAACAAAACAATGACCGAAACTGGTTCCTTGTGCAGCTTCGAACCGTGAACCCAAATCAAGAAAAGTGAAAGCCTTCAAACCGTGAACCCAAATCCGGTGACCAATAAGCAGAGGAGAACACTCAAGACAGCGAAAATTCCTGACACCAAAGAAGCTCCGGCGACCACACGACGTCCGCTTACCTCAGATCGGAGCACCCACCCACAGATCTGGCCACCAAACTGCAAGGAGACGCCGAAGATCACAACACCACGGTTCTGAACAAGGGAAGATTCAGAGAAGGAGGAGGAGGATCGGACAGCACCCAACTAGTCACGGACGGCGAGGAGCTCCGCCCACACCGACACCCAACGCCGACCGCACTACCACAACGACGCCGGACACCAAGATTAGGGAGAAGACTCACGGTTGAACAGAAAATGAGAAGAAAACCGAGCAGAAATTAGAGAAGAGATTGTGTGGAGTGGAGAAGAGATGCATTAACGAGTTGGTTACCAGGTCGTTGAGCATTAATTGCCCATAATAACTAATTTCTACCGCGTGAAAAAGCAACAGATCTGAGCTTCTAATATAAGCCACGTTATAAGAAAAAGTCCAACAATAATTGTCGTGTTGCCAAACAGCTGCTGTTCGCATTTATCGGGCTTTTTTCAATTAACGTGCGTTTTCTTTGCCTTACCGCTTTGCCAAACAAGTTCTTAGAATTCTTCTGGAATTTATGTTTTGTTTCAAAATTCAAGTTGATAGTGAAGACAAGGGCAACGACAACATTTGTGGAATGACATCCTATACTTTCATTTAACTTCAATACCTACTACAACAGAGACATACGAAAAACAAGCACGTCTATGTAAAGGAGCAGCAGCATACAATAATCCAATACCAATCAATAGTCCAATACCGATCATCTTATGACTAATAAATAGATTATATATAGCTCCTAGTACATGTAGCTTCATGTTTGATCCAGTTGGTAAAGGAGAATATTGTGTGTTAGAGAGGGGATATCAGTCAATGCAGTGAAGCCAAGGGCCGGTAGAAGGCTTCTTGATTCGGCGCATGGAACGCCAAATGACACTGTTGCACTTAAATCCAGAGCCAAATGCAAGTTGCCAAACACGGTCTCCTCTTCTGACCCTTTCCTTGGCCTCCAAGTAAGCTAGCTCATACCATATGCTGCTACTGGACGTGTTGCCAAACCGGTTCAGAGTCATCCTAGACGCCTCCATGTTCTCGTCACTGAGTTCCAGGTTCCTCTGGAGCTCATCAAGAATGGTCTTGCTAGCAGCATGCACACAGAAATGCTCAAAAGCAAGCTTATAGTCTGGAATGTATGGCTTCTGTGATGATCCTGAATTATTACCCCCAAATAAGTGCCTCCACACCAGTGTTCCAAAGAATAACAGCTGCTCAGAAAATGGTAGCACCAGAGGTCCCAGCGTTGTGATGTTGGTTTTCAGAGCATCACCTCCAATTTCAATTAGCTTTTTGCTAACCTTTAGCCCCTTGAATTTTTGTGCATCTTCCTCTTGGTACACACAACTGCAGTTATCAGCACAAGTACGTGTTATTATGGTAATTACAATATTAAGAGTCGAGAGAATTAAAATTATTGTGAACCTGAAGCTGTGATCATCAGCTCCTTTGTGAGTGCGAACAATATGTTCAAGGCGGTACTTGGCATGCCTATAGTCACGACGACGATTAGAGAGCAAAATAGCAGAGCAACCCATACGAAAGAAACAGTTTGGAACGAGCATGGATCTTTGTTTTCCCTGGTACCAATTGAATCCCACCATCTCAGTGCTGACCACAACAGCGTAATTATTTGGGTTAGATTGAAGTATGTCTCTTGCTAAGTCCACTGCTATAATCCCAGCACTGCAACCCATGCCACCAAGGTTATAGCTCAACACGTTCCCTCTCATCTTGTAATGATTTATGATCATCGCCGACAACGACGGTGTAGGGTTGAAGATGCTGCAGTTTACTACCAGAACACTGACGTCTTTAGGACGAACACCCGTTTTCTCCAACAGCTCGTCTAGTGCTCCGAACATAACCATGGACGCCTCTGCTCTACCTTCCTTCATTGTTGCGCTGCTTTCACTCGACCCGATCACTGCCTTTGGGATGTATGTCTCGTCTCCGATCCCTGACGACATCAGCATCCTCTTCTGGAACTCAAGACTCTCCTCATCAAACTTGCCTGATCTTCTAGCCACTTCAATGAATTCCTCCCTTGACACCTGATATAGTTAACTTCTTGTGAGGGTTGCTTTTAACCAAAGCAGAGTAATGAAAATTAAGGAGCAAAGGTGCCTGTTGTGCCTTTCCCAAATGTTTTCCTTATGGTTCTTTTTATCATTAGATGCTATATGAAATGAGTGACATTGACAAAAAAAATTGAGTGGGTTATTTCACCTTGAGGTCGTCGTTGGGTTGGTAGCAGGCAAAGTCGATGAGATATATGGAGCGAGGTGTTGACATGAAGTAGACGGAGAGTGTGAAAACGAAGACACCGGAGAAAGCGAGGATTGTGGCGAGGTCATAGCGAGCGTCTTGCCAGAGCTTCCTCCATAGCTCTTCTTTGCTGAGGCTGCCAACCTCGGCGCTGAAGACCAGCAAAAGCACAGGTATGGTGACCAAGTAGATGCCATGGTTTATGAGATAGTGGTAACCCAACTTGACGTACTTAAGGTTTACTGACTGAAGAAAGTCCGGCAGCCGCCTCCTCACCCTCACCGAGAACGTCTGAGAGCCGGCGTTGGGTCCCGATGATTCGATTCCGCGGTTCACAATCTCAGTGGAGAAAAGATCACGTTCACTGCCCATGGCTGCTGATCAGATTAAAAATGGAGTGACAATTATTTTGTGCGAGTATAAATAGAACTAATGATGAGAACTGAGTGCTGGAAAACTAGTTAATGCAGGCACCTAACTCATGTCTGAGTCGTTGAGGGATTAAAGTAATAGCATTCATTTCTTCAATGAATGTAGTCGGCGCCTCTATAACTATCCGATCTCTCTCTTCAAAAGTAAATTTAAGAAAGATGACAAGTGAAATTTTGGATCATTTATGTCTGACCCTAATGTGTCTCGTACGAATAATATTTTACCTGGGCTGGCCTATTCATAAGAAACAGCCAATTTAACTACCACGTTGTTTCTTATAAATAGACCAACAGAGGTACGTAGTTGTATTAATATTAGTAGGTGTCATGGTGAGACTGTTTGAAAAGAATCAGAGTGCTTTGTGCAAGTTGAATTCGTATATTTGGCCTTACGAGCATGCCCATGACTGTATAAGGATGATGCAGACCAAAGCAAATTCAATTCAATGCAACCTGATCACTTGAGCATAAGTGCAGAAGAGCAGATATAGTTAAGAACATTAAAAATACAGATAAACGATCTTATAAAAGCCATCTCTCTCGGCCTCCGTAATTATGTAGGCTTGTACGAAAGATGAAAAAGCTGCAAGGCTAAGCCTGTTATGCCTCTCCTCAAATCAAGCCAACATATATATGGCCCTTTTACAATACATATTTATTGTTTGTGAAAATCAATCAAAGTATAGACACCCTAAAGTAGAAATAAGAATTACCACCCACCAGGTATTAATTAGCTATGCAAAATCATCTTATATATGTAGCTGAATCATATGGTTTCACTATATATCCATGCATGAAGGAAGAGTTTCAATATTCCTAGCTAAAAAAATTGGTTAACTTTTCACCGCAATTCAGACTTAAGAGTCTTGAAACAACAACAGTCACTTGGAGATTAATGGGAGAAGGCTGAGGCATATATTGGAGAAAAAGATACACTGAACTGCTATCAGATGGACGCCCAGCTTTGCACTCTTAGTCATGGATGTCCATTTGATGGGTGGATAAAATATTATTACATTTGATTCTAAATATAAGGCCGTTCACTTTATTTTAGAAAGATTCAAGAAGTTAAATAAGTTACTTAGTCATATCATACATTGAATATAATTAAATCACATATTAGTTTATAGATCAGACAAATTAGTTTTAAAAAAAAAGATGAATATAAATACTTTAAATTAATTTAACTAACTTCCTTAATCTCCTTAAAAACATCACCTAAGTCTTATAGTATAATTGAAAACTGACCACAATCCCAGATTGAGCTACCCTCTCTAAAGCAACGCACAAAAGCCTAGAATTAAAACAGAAACTCAACAGCAGACAGGGTGCATAAATGAGGTTGATTACTACTACCTCATGAGTCATGTCGAAAATATGAGAGTTAGGAGATCATTAATTTGTGGATATTAAAAAAAATTAATTTAGTTATTTATAACAAATATGTGTTATTAGTTTTCATAAAATTACATATTTAAACATGTGTATTTGAACTATGTATGGAAGCCCTCTTTAGATGTAAAATTAATGAGAGACCAAATGGATTGGGATTTTATATAGGAATAAATTAAAATAAAGGGAGAATTGTCCAAAAATATCTCGGAGACAAATTAATTACTAATTACTACCATGAAAGATCTGTTGCACATAACGGAAGATATTTTGCACACAACGGAAGATTGTTTGCACATTTATATGGAAGATTTTTATACATACAAAAGATGGTTTGCACAAAACGGAAGATCATTTGCATACACGGAAGATCGCTTCCATGCTTGGTAGCAATTAGCAATTAATTTACCTCTAAAATATTTTTAGACAATTCTCCCTAAAACAAATCTTTTGTCTACCTCCTATATTTAAGCCCTTTGAGTATTTAAGTATGTCATCCACCTTCTTGCACTCGTAGCGTCCTTTCCAAATATTTCTCTATGAAGAAAATATGAACGGACAGTACAATAAACACAAAACTCACCACATGGGTTTGTCCCTAGCCAGGCTCACAGCTAAATTTCTGTCCATATTCACCAACATCGAGTCAGCTCTCCATGGAGATGCATGCTTTGGATGATGTTTTACTCCGTGTATAATCACCAGCGCAACTTTTCCCCTAAACTTGTATATTGCGTGTGCCTTTAATGGAACCGAATAATTTATTAATTGTTTTAATTTCATTGTTGAATTTTGAACCTGAAATTATTTGAATGTTTAAAATCCTACTTAATTGTTCAAGATACTTGTTGAGATACGATGATAAATATTTTTTTAATTTATTTTTTTTAATAGATTAATTAAGTGAGCAAATCAGGGCAGCTTAGTTAAAAGTCACTTCTCAAAATAAAGTGGATTAAACGGAAAAATTGACATGTTAGCTAAAAAAATTTTGTTTTTATTTTTTTAAAAAAAGACTTGTCAACTCACGTAGAAGGATACTCTCATAACCCTTTTTCTCTTTTTTTTCTTTCAAAATTCCATCTCCACCCTCAGATCAAAAAATGAATAGTTCAAATTTAATATTTTTTAAACTATTATTATCATAGTATATAATTTAATTTTTTAAAACTTTGTCTATGATATAGTTGTAAATTGTGTAGATCAGATTTAAACAGTTTAAAATTATTTATTTATGTTTAAAATAATAATTTTATAAAATATAAACCATATATTTTTGTAATATGAGGGTGGGATGAGATTCTTAGAAGAAAATAAGGCAAAGAATTCTAAGAGAACCCAAACCCGTCAACTCACTAGTGCCACTCCCACCCGCTGTACATTACACAGAATAATTTGACCTTTTTTTTTTGTTACAAGAATTTTAGGAAAAGGATTAGGCTCACCCACGATTCAAGGGCAAGACTCTAAGTTGAGATGTCTCCCCCAACACCTCGACTGGATCACAACTAAGTGGACTTACCTGGAATTGAACCTTCTCCCATTAGGAAGAGTGTTTTATAATTTGACCTTTTAATTATACAGAATATTGGGCCTTTTTAGTCCGTGTGTGTGATTAGAGAAGTGGGCCTAATGGGTTGGTTCTATCCATTGAAGAGAGTTAATTGAGGTTGGCACTAATGAAGCCCAGATTCAGATTTAGGCCCATTGTTTATCCTTTTCTTGTCAGGCTTCCTTTACATTTTACCCAAGTATTTTCATTTAGAAAAACCATTTTGCAGGTACTTAATTAACAAGACACTTGAGGTTGGCACTAATTGGGTGGGCCCACAGGGAGACCACAGACAGATGTAATTACTCAGTTGTTTGTTTGGCAAACAAACTAGCAAGACACTTGCAAAGTTTAAGGACCATAAAGGCTTTATATATTCAATTGCAAATTAGATATCCATTAATTGTCATGTTTGGTTGGGGGATTTTTGGAGAGGAGGTTGGGGCAAGGGAGAATTGGAGAGTAAAAAAGTATGTTTGGTTGAAAAGAGGGAAAGATGAGAGGCGGAAACAAATTTTCTTTTAGTGCTCCATTTCCCTCCTCTCTCAACCCTTTAAATTTAGAGTTTTTTTGGAGGGGTGAGAAATATTAGGTTACATCCGGACTAAATTACCCATGTCAAGTTTTCAATATTTCAGGCTTGCCTTGCTGACTTTAATAAAGCATTTTCTCCGTTCTCTTCAATCGCTCCAACCCGCTTAGGTTTCGCCTATGCTAGTCCCTTCTCTTCCAACTATCCTCATCGCTCCTACTCCTCTGATTGCCGACACCACCTTCTTCCCCAGTGGCCGACGCCCTCCTCCTTCACTCTTGCTTTGTCTTTTCCTCTATTTTTTTTATAACATTCACTCTTTTGTTTTAACTTCAAGCTTCGAACAGTCCAACTGATTTATATATATTAGTATTTTGAAAATTTCAATTGACTTGCTCATTTAGATGGAGAGAAGTTTTTGGGTGTAAAGTTGGGTTTGCAGAATCTGTTTTTCATTTTGTGAGATTTGACATGGAAGCTTTGTGGTTGTGATCCATGGACGGAGAAGAGCTGGAATAGGGGTTGAAGAAGTCGATGGTGGTGGAGCAAAGGCTAGGTTAGCCACAGTGAAGCAATTCATCAATTAAGAGATTTGGTTTGGGATGGTTGATGAAGAAGGCGGCTAGAGGAGCTGTGTGGGGGTGTGAACAAATTTCATAGGCATGAAGTGGCATTGCGCAGCAGAAATATTTTTTTTTTTTTGAAAAAACATGAATTTTTTATTTAGACTAATATATATTTATAATTATTATTATTTATATGGTAAGTATAATGTAAAATTAAGAAATAATGATTTGGATATAAAAATTGTAAAAGAAGAAGGACAATACATAGATAAAAAGAAAAAAGCATATTTGTCAAATTATAATTAACTCTCCTTACCTACCTTCCTGAATCAAACTAAAAATCAAACCCCATTTTCTCTCTTTTTGAACCAAACAAAGTTTAATGTTCATAATCTCCTCTCACCTTACTTTAATGAACCACACGTATCTTCCCTCAATAGAACCAAACACACAATAACAAACAATAAATCAAACTGTACTATATTTGTGAACACCATAACTTATATCATTAGCTTTTATTTTATACTCTATGAAGTATGAACACGTTATAATGTTATATTGCGCAGTGTCTACAATTAAAAAAATCATATTGTATTTCTTGTTTTAACCTACTTTATTCCGTCATAAATATGAGATATATAACTAATGTTCCTGAAATAACACATTTCATTATCATCATCATCCCCTTTAATAGGTGCAATACCGCAATTATATCATTCAGAAAAAATTACAAAATTTAGAAGATATATGAATTGAGATCTGATGTACGTTTAGTATCAAAACACACATTTTAACTATCTCTTACATTTAGAATGTGGTATATAACTAACAGATTGTGTGCCTACTTCCAATACATTTTATCCGCATATTGATGTCGATGTTTAACTATAAATGTTACATTAAAAATTTCATGAAATATAAATACCAATATTCTCAGAAAATATATGAGGTCTCAACACATCGACAATGGGTATAAAGAGAAAGATCCAAGATTTAAACTCTCTACTTCTTAGCATTTCCTCCTCAGCGCGTTAATTATACTTGCCTAGCTAATTAAAAAAGAATGGTTCTCACAGAATGGAGGAGTCAACTGCGAGTGATTCAAAATTATGAGGAGGTATATAAATTTGTAGGTTTTAAGGTTTTGAAAAGAAATTAAATCCTAGGTAGCAAGAGTTAGGGCTGTGGTGGGAAGTGTATGCATGCCTACATTTTGCCCATCATTCAAAAACAATGGTGAAGTGAATTTAAACCCCCCGTTTTCATCATGTCCATTTGGCATTTTACGCCTTTATTTCTTAAGCTCAACACACACACACACACACACACACACACAGTATTATGTGGTTGAGTGGCTCTGTGCCGGAAGGAACGTGTCTGCGTCCAACTTACCATTATAAAAAAGCACATACACACGAGGTTTTAATGGACATGTGCACGAGTTTAACTTGAAATTAGAGGAGAAGCATATTTACACTACAAAAAAATATTGAATTTCTGATGGAACTTACCACGGAATTAGCTTTTCCGAGGGATCGCATTTCCGACGGACTCCGTTCTGTCGCTAATAGGTGCGTTACAAACAAATTTATAATGGAATTTTAATTCCGTAGCCAAATTTTTTTTAAAAAAAAATTTCAAAATTTTATTTTTAAATTTCCAAATGCCACGTGTGCTCCTCGTGCTGCCATGTGTCCGCATCTCTTAATTCCTGAAAATGCCTTTCCTCCCATTCGATTATTCGAACCTGCAACCTTAGGTTGCCAACGCCTTCTTGCGCGAGTTTTTATCAGTTGTGCTGAAATGAACCTGTGTCATATTATTATATATATATATAATATATATATATATATACATATAATTAATTAATTATATACATATAATTAAATATTAATTAAATATAATATTATTAAAAATAATGAAAATGTTAATAAAAAGGTAAAAAAATATTTATATATTTAAATAAACAATTTTTTAATTAAAATTACTTAATAAATAATAATTTAATATTATAAATATTATTTTTAAAATAAAATTATAAATATAATATTAATAAGATATATATTATTTTTAAATAAAATAAAATAATAACTAATATAATAATAATATCATAAATATTATTTTAGTAGAAAATTTTAAATATAATATTAATAAATAATAATATAATTTTAATAATTAAGGTTAAATAGAATTATTTAATAATTAATATTTTAATTTTATAAATATTATTTTTAAAAAAATTAATAATTTTTAATTCTTTCCGATGGAATTTCCATGGCAATTTGCTATGGAATTTCCGTTGGAAAACTTTCTGACGGAATTTCCATCGGAATTTGCCACAAAAAAATTCCGTGGTTAAATTTGCCACGGAAAAATTCCAACGAAATTTCCGTCGGAAAAAATTTTGTTGCAATTTTCGTCGGAAATCGGGTGTTTTTCTATAGTGCTATATGTATATATGAATGTTTTCTGGTGGGCATGATTATTTCTGTATCTAGAGCACAGTTAATTAAATATTAGGTTTTATCATTACAACTTACGAACATGGATAGTCTGCATTGATAACTCCCATTAATACGCAATAATTAGGAAAAACTGACTTCATTGAATTAGAATAATTTGTACAATGTGCATTATATATATTCAAGATAATTATCCTAACTTGATAGCTCATTATGTACAAGTCAATTACAACAAAATAACTAATATGAAGAAAATGTAACTACATAAAAACTGTTAAGTCTTAGAGGTGACTCTGTTAACTCTGTTACCCCCCCCCCCAACAAGTTGTGGCATATATGTCAATCATGCCAAGCTTGGACATAAAACCATGAAAAGGTTAAGGATCCAATGGTTTAGTAAATATATCAACAAGTTGGTGTACACTCCGAATAGGTAAGAGTCGAATAATGCCATCTTGAACGTTTTCTCTAACAAAGTGACAATCAAGTTCAAGGTGCTTAGTCCTCTCATGAAAAGTAGGATTATTAGCAATGTGCATAGCAGATTGGTTGTCACAATATAGAATTGTGGGAGAAGAATGAGAAATCTTTAAGTCAGTGAGAATATAAAGCAACCATTAAATCTTATAGGTTACATAACCCATAGCTTGATATTCAACCTCAGAGGAAGAAAGAGAAACTGCTATTTTCTTCTTGAATTACCATGAAACCAAGGAATCACTAAGAAAAATACAATAACCAGTGAGAGATCTGTATCAAGGCAACCAGCCCAATCTGAATCACTAAAGGCCTTTAATTGCAATGTAGATGATGATAGAAAATAAATTCCTTTACCTAGACAGTGTTTAAGATATCAAAGAACTCGTAGAGCTGCCTGATAATGCACAGTAGTCAGAATTTGAGTAAACTAGCACAGTTGTTGGACAATATATGACAGATATGGTCGAGTGGTCATAAGATAGAGAAGACGACCAACTAAATGCCTATAAGGACCAACATCAGAAAGAAGAGTGCCAAGATCATGAGATAATTGGGTATGTCTAGCCATAGGAGTAGAAAGAGGCTTGCAGCCCAAATAACCAGCATCACTAAGAATATCTAAAGCAAATTTACGCTGCTTTAAAGAAATTCCAACAGATGTTCAAGCCACCTCCAAGCCAAGAAAGAACTTTAACTTCCCACGGTCTTTTATTTTGAATATGGTATCAAGATAAGACTTGATACGAGTGATTTCTACAATATCATTACCAGCAAGGAGGATGTCATCTATGTAGACTAATAGAACTGTAAAGGAATCATTTTGTTGGTGAGTAAACATGGAATAATCAGACTTTGACTGAAGATAACCACAAGATAATAAAGCAGAAGAGAGTTTGGCAAACCACTGCCTAGAGCCTTGTTTCAAACCATAGAGTGATTTCTGAAGCTTACAAACCAAATGTTGATTATGTGTAGTAAAACCAGGAGGTAAAGACATGTAAACATCTTTATTAAGATCACCATGTAAGAAAATGTTATTGACATCAAGTTGCTCAAGATGTCAATTAGAGAAAGCAACAACCGCAAGTAATAATCTCACCGTAGTTATTTTAGCAACAGGGGAAAAGGTATCAAAATAATCAACCCCCTCAATTTGTGTGTAGCCCTTTGCCACTAACTGGGCTTTGTACCTTCTAATGTGCCATCAACATGGAATCTTGTCCTAAAAACCCATTTACAACTAATAGGAGTTTTATCCTTAGCTAAGTCAGAAAAAACTCATGTATAATTTTGCTCCAAAGCTGCAATTTTAGCTGCCATAGCTTGCTGCCACTCAGGATATTTAATGGCTTCCTTATAGTTTATAGGTTCATGAGGAATGGAAATAAAGCAAATGAAATGCTTGTAATAAGGAGAGAGACGATCATAGGAAAGAACCAAAGATAGTGGATATTTACAGGAATGAGACAAGGAACCCAACTGAGATGAAGTTAAAAGAGAGCAATGATAGTCATTTAAATAAGTAGGATGCTTGTGTAGTCTATGTGATCTGCGTACAGGTGGAGAAGAAAGAAGATCAGGTATAGGGACTAAGTTAGGAGAAGAAATAGAATCAGAAGGTGGAAGAGGGACTGAGTCACCAACATGAGGTATATGATTGGAAATAGGGGATATGGCAGAAGAAGAAGTAGGTATAGTAGGAGAAGGAACAAGAGCAGAATCATTCTAATCAAGAGGACTAAAAGATTGGGGCATTGGCATAGAGTCTGTAGTGGGAGCACAATTAGCATAAGGAAATATAGACTCAAAAAATAACATGCTTAGAGACAAAAATTTGGTGATTAGAAAGGTCAAGAAGAACATATCCTTCGGTACCATGTTTAAAACCAAGAAAAGCACATTTCCTAGCTCTTGTATCAAATTTAGTTCTATGTGCATAAGAAGTAAGGGCAAAACAAAGTGATCCAAAAACTCTAAAAAGTGTATAATTAGGAACTGAAACTTGCAACAAGTGAAATGGGGTTTGATTTTGCAAAACAGGTGTGGGTAACCTATTAATAATATATATATATATATATACAGCATGAGAAATGGCATAACACCAGTAATCTAAAGGCAAGGAAGATTGAAACATCAATGCTCTAGCTACATGTAAGATGTGTTGATGCTTTCTTTCAACTACATAGTTTTGTTTAGGGGTTTCAACACATGATGTTTGATGAAGAATACGCTTAGAAGAATAAAAAAATTCATTTGGAATTCAACCCCATTATCAGTTCTAACAATATTCACTTTGTGATCAAATTGATTTTCAAGAAGTAAAACAAGAGATTGCAAAGACGATCTAGCTTCATATTTCATTTTTAAAAGACATGCCCAAGTAAATCGAGTAAAATCATCAACTACTATTAAAAAATAGTGATGGTCATGTATAGAAGAGAGTTTATATGGACCCGAAATGTCTGCATGGAACAATTAAAGACATGAAATAGTTTTAGATGTGCTAGTAGGAAATGGAACTTTTCTTTATTTTTTGCAAAGTGACATAAATCACAAGCACCAAAGGAATTGCAAGAAAGAAATGGAAATTGTTATTTCAAAACATCAAAAACATGATAGGACAAGTGTCCTACTTGAAAATGCCACAAGTCAAAGGATGGCTTACAAACTGTAGCTAGAACAGAAGAAGGTTGTGTACATAATGTATGAGAAGTAGAATTAACACAAGCATTTGACTGAGGTAAGTGACTATCTAGCTTGTATAACCCTTGAAAAAGATCAGCTATACTAATCGTTGTCCATGTCTTCAAGTCCTGTATAAAGCATTTTGAAGAAGAGAAAATAAGACAACAAGGAAGGTCAGTAGTTAGCTGTGACAACGAAATGATATTGAAATGGAATTCTGGAATATAAAGAACATTGGTGATACTAATATGAGAGTTGATTTGGACAATTCCAGAAATATCAGCAATAATGGTCAAATTTGTTGGTAAGGTTACTTTAATAGGAGAAATATGAGAAAAGCTAGTAAATGAAGACAAAGAATAGCAAGCATGAGTAGTAGCTCCACTATCTATGATCCAATAATTAGAGGAACGAAAGGCTAAATTTGTATATATACATGCAACATTAGCATAAGGCATCAAAGTGAGAGAAGAAAGTTGATTAACACAAGCATTAGAATCAGATTTGGACACAGAGGCAGAAGAACTTGAATCATTAGTAAAAGTAGTCATAGGTTGTAGCAAAGCAAGCAATTGATGATATTGATCTTGACTGATAAATTAGTTAGCAGGAAGAGGTTTTGAAGATAGTATACTAGCTGATAAAGTAGAGATAGGTGTTACCATATTATTGACCGAAGCTTTCGTGCGATTCTTGTAACCAGGAGGATAACCATGCTTCTTATAGCATGTTTCGATCGTGAGCCTTTGCTTCCCACAATATGTGCACACTTTAGTATTAGCAAGAGATACAGATTGATACACAGGCTTAGAATTAGTGCGAGTAAAACAAACACTCTGATCATTAAAACCTGTAAGTTCACACTCCTGTTGTACTACCAAAGAGAAAGCCTTATTATTTGAGAACGCACATTTGAAAATCGATCATTTAATCCCTTCAGAAATCTAATGACATAATCTTAACAAAAGTACTCTTTAGATGAGCAAGAATAATCAGCAATCGGATGAAAGTTAAGCAACTTGTCCCAGATTATTTTAGTTTTTGTAAAGTATTCTGAAACAGAGAAATCACCTTAACGAATTTGGAACAACTCATCTTGCAATTCTGCCACTCGAAAAGCATCGCTCTGACTGAATCGATCCCTTAAATCGTTCCAAACATCAACAGCCCGATTGAGCCAAATCCTGCTCTGACCGATAGATGGCGAAATTGAGCAAGTAAGCCAGGTCGGTACCATGGTATTGCAACGCTACCACGCCAGAAACAGAGGATCTTGCTTGGCTGAAATTGATAAAGAGCCATCCATGAATTGATGTTTATTTTTGCTCATCATAGCTATCATCATGGCGCGAGCCCAATGATGATAGTTAGGACTGTTCAACGGTAGAGACACAGGAATGAGTCCCGGATTCTCATTCGGATGAAGATAATAATAGCTGGACAGATCTTGAACAAGAGAGGCCGTTGAAATCTCAGAACTATTGATTGACATCTTGGAATTAGATGTTGCAGAAACCAAGATTTAACAACGATAAAGATGAATTGCAAGATCACAAGTAAGAATGAAGAAGGAGAGAGCTCTGCGGCACGATCGTGAGGGTTTCGGAAGAGAGAAGAAGGCGATAGAGACAAGGTGTGAAAAGAAACTAAGATCAGAAAAGTAATGCTAGATGAGAGAGAAAAATCAGAGTAGAAGAGCCTTCTAATAGCTCTGATACCATAATAGGCAATAATTGGGAAAAACTGATTTCATTGAATTAGAATAATTTGTATAATGTGTATCATATATATACAATATAATCATCCCAACTTGACAGCTCATTATGTACAAGTCAATTACAACAAAATAACTAATGTGAACAAAATATAACTACATAAAGACTGTTAAGTCTTAGAGTATGACTCCGTTAACTCTGTTACCCATCACTTCACACTTAATAATATAATAACCACTGGGGTAGTTTTCATGGATAGCTATTAATCCTTTGCCAATCATCACTTCCTTTGATCTAATTGTCTCTCTTATGTGACACTTTTATTAAGAAAAACTGCACTTGTCCTCTTACTCTAATCCTAAAGTCCTCCTTCCCGCCCACTTATGTACATATACTATAATAAATACGTACTCCTGTATATGGTAACGATACTTCTATAACTTTTTTTTTAACGCTACTTTGGATAATCTATGCAAGCGTAAAAAATGCTCTAGTTATTGATGGCAACTTTAATTTTTTTCTTCATCGCCTACTTTACTCCTTCCTCCGAGACATTTTTATTCATAATGCATGCAATATATGTATAATCTCCTTAACATTTTTAAAATACCTGTTAGATTAATTATCTTTCAACTTCAGATCACCTCTATCATCAACAATTATATGTTCGTGTGTTATATATAAATATTTCATTTATTTCAATGAGAGGTCGTTTAATTTTGGGATTCTTTACAAAATTAAAATATCCATATATTATTTTATAATTGGTGACTAAATTAAATCAAACAGTTGCCATAAACCGACACTACAAAAAACCATGTTATTACCGACGGAATTACCCACGGAATTATTTCCATCGGTAATTTTCGACGGATTACTAACGGATTTTCCGTCTAAAAATTCTTGACGGATTTTTGACAAAAAAATTTCGTCGATAAATTCCGTCAGAAAATAAATTTTTTGATAGAATTATTGACGAAAAAAAATTCTGTCTCTAATTAACGACAAATTAAAGACAAAAAAAATCCCGTTGGTAAATACTGACAAATTACCCATGAAATTTTTTCTGTCGGTAATTACCGATGCCTTACTCACGGAATTCTGTGGGTAATTTGAATGAGATATTACCCACGGAAATCCGTGGGTAATGCGTAGCTAATTGTCATGGATTAAAGATATAAAAAATTCCATCGGTAAATACTAACAGATTATCCATAGAATTTTTTCTGCCAACACCTGTTTCCATTTCGATATACATAGAGTAATAAAGACCAAGTTCCACAGGCATACAGAAGAGTACATATATACTGATAAAAGTATTTGTTTACAGTCCAAAGTCAACCATATATAATGCGACAATATATACCACTATTACAAAATATCCAAAAGTATTTTAGACATAGACTATCTATAACCACGAACTTTGTATTTGCCTCGAGACACATGCCAATCACTTTCCTAGGTCTACATCCTTGCCTTTTGCTCCACTGGCATCCGCTGAGATGTTTTATTTAGAAAAAGGGGTGAGATTCCGAAGAATCCCAGTAGAAACATGGTATCATTCATAGAAAATGCGAAAAGTAAATATGATATGCGCCATGTATGCACCAATTAATAAACAATATAAACATATCATCTACATGTATACATGAGTAGGGCCCAGCCCCACTAATCTGCACTGGTTGGGTTCTCATCAACTCCAGTATAAGTGCCTATGACACTACTGATCCCTCTCTGGGCAAAGCATGTTGATTAATAAAGTACATTTACAGCAATGACATCCACACAATCATATAACTATGACATGATGTATAAAGGATAATGTCCCTACCTCGAAGTTCTATCGACCCCTTTTTGTGTGCCTCGTGAAACATGTCGACTTTTGGTTCCTGATTTGATCCTAAAATCTTAAATGTACAAGAAATAGGTCATAACCTATCCAAGTATCATTTTAGACACTTCCATAGTGTTTCTTGTGGTTATATTAGCCTATGGTGAAAATTTACCAAAATGCCCCGGGACCCTGACCCGGCCGAGTACGATGGCACGTTTTTCCAAATTTTTGACTAGGACTATCCTGACGTATTTTCGTTCAAGGAATCCATTTTTGGGCTTAAAATTACCAAATTCAATGTCAAATTATGCAATTGCCCTTGGCAGCCCTACTTTTAGGATTTTAGGAGCGTTTCCGTAATTATGCTTTTTTTGGGCTTTTTTGAAAAAGTGCCCAACTGTAACCCCACCTAATTTTCCCTCCTGAACCCAATGGAATCATCAAATCATTGAAAATCCAAATCCTACCCCTGGATCTGGCCCTAACCGAAATTATGGTATTTTCTGATAAAAATCAGGGTTTTGTGATTTCGGCTTTGTAAACGCGTTACTTTCTACTCCTAACCACTTTATTAATTGTCTAATTGAGTTATAACAACCATTTGAACCAAAATTGGCCAGCATAACCCTTAGGCACACCCATTTCCAAAATTTAAAACTACTGGCAATCCGATGAAATTTCATCGATTAAATTGCCACAGCAGCCAGAATAGTTAATATACGAAGGTTTGGAAGTTACCTTTCGCTTCCTCTGACTTTTCCCCAATATGGCTGAAACCCTAACCCTTCAACCACAGATTTTTTAGCCTCCAAACCTTAAAGAACAAAGAGGAGTAGATTAGAGTCGGAGTAATAAGCGTTAGGAGCTAAATCGTAGGAGAAATCGGCTTACCTTGCGAGATTTCTTCTCCTTTCTCTCTCCAGGATTTTCACATGTTCTCTCTCTATTTCAGGTCTGTTCTATGCGTGAAATGCTGAAGGAAGAGGATGAGGATGATATATTCTAATATCATATATTATTTAATGATTTATGCAATTTTCCAAAAATTCCAAAACTAATTTTTGTTACATAACTTCCTACATTAATGCAACCATGCCATCATGTCCAACCAATATTTCCTTATTTATGCCACATGTAGGAGACACCTAGAGGTCCCTCCCTATGGTCTCAATTGGCTTCCCCACTTGTTTCAGTTACGTATACATGTAAAGTTCCAATTTTGGTCAAATTTGCATTTTTGCTCAAATTTTTCATAAATTCATATTTAATTGACCAAAATATTCTAAATATATTTTTCACCTTTATTTTCCTTAATTAATTGAAATTAAATTCAATTAATTGGAAAATAATTAATTTTGTGATAATTTGGCAAAATTATGATTTTGCCATTACCTTTCTAATCCAATTTCTTCTCTTATTTTTCTTCGGCCAATTTTCATCTATTTTTGGACCAAATATTTTCTCTAATATTTCTTCATTTTTGGACCTTAATATTGGGCTTTTTTAAATCACCCAAATTAATTCCATATTTATTTTTACCCAATTTCTCATGAAATTGAACATTTATAAAATCAATAAATTCTAAATTCATGAATATTCACCATTTTATTGCATTTGCCAAATAATTACAATATATTTGGTGAATATAAAATTTGGGGTGTTACATTTTCTGTGGGTAATTACCGATGATTTACCAATGAAATTTCGTGGGTAATTTTAATGACAAATTACCAACAGAATTCTGAGGGTAATCCGTAGGTAAAACTAATAATTTTTTTATTATCTTTTAATAATTTATATAAAATAATAAAAATGAAAATAATCTATAACAAATAAAAATTTAAATATCATAAATTAATATTTAATATAATATATTAAATATATATAATATTAATTATAAAAATTTTAAATGAAATAAGAAATTAAAAATTTTAAACTTTATATCATAAAAAAAAAATTATTATATATAAATATATATTTAATATTATATATATTTATATTAATATTAAATATTTAAATGAAATAAGAAATTAAAAATTTTTAAATTTATATTATGATAAACAAAATATATAATTATTTATAAATATATATGTTATATTATATATATTTATATTAATATTAAATATTAAAACGAAATAAGAAATTAAAAAATTTAATATTTTATATTATAAAAAATGAAATGTATAAATATATATATAATATCGTATATTTATCTTAATATTATATTTGTTTTTTAATTATTATATTATATATATTATTATGTGAATAAATAACGCAAAGTTAAAGCAGTTCAACTAACAAAGGCATCAGAACACACACCAAAGGTCCAAGGTTTAAATCTCAACTTTGTCACAAAACGTAACAATTATCTCACAGAAACACGTGGCGTAAGGTTGGTATCTCACAGAGACACGTGGCGCAAGGTTGGTAATTACCGACGGAATTTTTTTCGTTGGTAATTTATCGACGGAATTAGGTTGGTAATTACCGACCGAAACTCGGTAATTTCCGATGGAAAATTCCGACGGAATTTTTTATTCCGTCAGTAAATTAATTTGTTACGTACTTTTTAGAGACAGAATTTATTCCGTCGGTAATTTCATTTTCGTCCCTAATATATCGGTAATTTGATTTCAGCAACGGAATTCTGTGGATAATACGTTGTTTTTTTTGGTAGTGCAAGAATCGTGCTCACACGCCCTAGCTATTACCTATATAGACATTTATTGAATAATACTCTTATCAACATATATAAACTTATAGCAAATACACTGTTCACCAAATCATAAACAGTTGAGCTCATTCCTTGAATCATATGCATCCCCCGAGAAGTATCTATTGTTTTATATACTTCTAATAGCATTCTATTCAACGTAATTATATGATTTTTTAATTCCAACACAAGAATTAAGGCTTAACGAGTGAAAAAGCAACGTGCTCTCTCCAGCAAAACCCAAGTTCCATAGGTAATTTACTTACAGGAATTTATAGTGAGATATAAAAAACTATATAGAAATACACTTGTATATATTGTTTAAGGAATTTATTCAAAGGATAAAATGTACAAATTTAGTAATCAATTATTTTTTTATTGGCATCAAACACAATTAACTATTTTCGAGTATAAAAATACACATAAACAATTTGTGTGAGAGCAAATATACCAACGCTGTTAAGGAGACTTAACTTTGGTTACTTTTTACACTGTGGGTTCCACTAGTTTTCTTACTCTCTATTATTTTAATATATTTTTAAAGGGGTTAAGATGCAAATTTAGTAATGAACTATTTCCCTATGGGCACCCAACACAATTATTTTTCATAAGAGTATTTACAATATAAATATGGGCATTTACATTAATGCCCTTACTTTATTTTTTTTATAAGAGTATTTGCAAGACAAAGAAAAGGATTTGAAAGAATATAGTGATTTAAAAAAAAAATTTACTGCACTCCATTAGGTCAAATAAAATTAAGTTTTGTCAGTGAAAAAACAAATATGTGAATGACCAAAATTTTTTAACTCCCTAAATTTGTTTAAATCACTTTATTTATCTTGTAAATATCTTTATTTGTCTAGTAAATACCTATATTTGTTTTGTAAATGCTCTTATGAAAAAAATAAAATAAAGGCATTAATGTGAATGCTCCTATGTAAATGCCCATATTTATCTTGTAAATGCTCTTATGAAAAATAATTGTGTTTGATGCCTATAGAAAAATAATTCATTACTAAATTTACACCTTAACTCTTTTAAAAATATATTAAAATAATAGAGAGTGATAAGACTGGTGGGTCCTATAGCATAAAAAGCAACGAGAGTTGACTAGGGTTTGTTATACTTGCTCCCAAATAAATTGATTGTGTCTATTTTTGCATCTAAAAATAGTTAGTTGTGTTGGGTGCCCATAGGGGAAATAGTTGATTGTTAAATTTATATCTTAACCCTTATTCAAATTATGGTTAAGTTATTATAGATTGTCTCCAGCAATGATCATTTATCAATTAGGGTTTGTTTGAGTTGACGTTTAAAAAACACATTCACATAAATCGAGACAAAACTCTCCTAACATATTTACCTCATACATCGTAAATCATGTTAGCAAAGTAGCCTTTACCACTAATTCAAACTTGCACTTTTTAGACTGTGAAAGATTCAACCCGATTTGTAAAACATTAATACGCCTATTGGCTATTAATGTTAACAATTGCTAGCTAGTATTCCATCAACCCATACGGGCACCATTTTTCTCAAATCGGACCTCTGTAGATTGTTTTCATCATTTGATGGTCCATTCTTGAAAGGGCAGTAGATGACATGACCTCAAAATTAAATGGCCAACTGATAGACAAGTATGTGGATTTTGAAAAAACGAAATATTTATTTGCCAATCAACTTGGGTTATTTCTTAATATAAGTTTATATGTGAAAGGAACAATTCATGAGGATTTATTGATCACTTTTAAAAAGTCACGTCGTAAGAGTGCCATAAATAGTCAATATTAATTAGGTAGACCTAGATACATGTTTTCTATATCTATACGTGTAATTAATTAATCGGACCGGCCCCTGCTAATTCCTCAAAGACACTGACAATCATCCTATTGATAGATTCATTCAGGGAGTGCTAGACCATGACATAGATGATCAAATGACAGGGACACCAATGACAGGGACACCATGTTAATTTGAAAGATACTTGCTTTTATTTGCTTTGAATATGGAGAGTGGTATGTTTCGTGTGAAAGTAACTATTCATCAGCACGCTCATTTTTTTTTTTTTGATCTCTTCTCCGGTATCCCAGGATAGGCCATCTTTCAGACACTACAATAGTCCTAGACTAATCCAGATCGTTAATTGATAGTCACCTTGATGGGTGGGATAGCTGGCCAATGACATTTTTCCATACCCAATGGGAATCGAACCCCCGACCTGGTTAAGGGAGTGAGAAGCACTTACCGCTCCACCCCAAATCCCTGGTTATTGACACGCTCATTAATCATACTTTATGGACAATAATGCTACCTCAGTTTTCAAAGGATGTGAAAAATGAAGCACCAATTTTCATTATTTTGTTCCAACATCCTTATTGTACATTAGTGGGAGGGAGAATCAAACCAGGCCCCCCAAATCAGATTCAAACATTGTTGGGCTTAGTTGAAGAAAACTCTTCCAAATGTATTTTCTATATTCACACAAACTCAATCTCAATATCACATATTTAGGCAGCCAAAACTATTTATTCTAATTAAGACCAACGTCCTAATCCTCCAGAAGCTTTCAATTTGTTCATAGTATTTTCTGACTTCTGAAGATCAAGACAAACTACATTTTACATAACTGATCCTTTTTGTATACGACCGTATCAACTACTTTAATATTATTAAAAAAATTAGTTAAAGTTAGTTGAATGTCAGAGTTTTGTACAATTTTCTAAAATCACCTTTAATCGAACTCAAATAATTATTTAAACTAAAACTGAAAGAGATAATGGTATTTTGGAAATTGTGTCATTCGTGTTTCATCAAATTTTACAAGAGTTTTCTATATTAGGAACCAATGGATGGGGTGATCAAAGGATCGTAGATTGTGTATATTTTTATGCTATCGACTTTAGTCTTGCAATTATTAAACGTGAGAATTATGTTTGAGGATCAAAATGACAAATTTAAGACTACTAATGGTAATTAAATACTCATTGTTTCCACTAATAAATTTATAAAAATAGTTTGATCCAAAATACAAGTCATCTATAAGATATCATTTTCAAATTCTTTCCCTATAATTAATATTCATGTCCAATTTGCCCACATATTAAATTTTCGTACACGTTTTTCAAAAGGGTAAAAGTGAAAAAAAATTAATTTAGGACATATTTAATAAGTTAAGTGCTACTTCTTGTTTCTCGTAAATTAGTTAAAGTGCTCTATATTATGAACCTACAGGAGTATGTTGTTTAAATTGGTTAACAGTGTTAAATACTTTTTAGTCATAAATTTGTTTTATTGGAATGGCAAATACTTATAGCTCAACTGATAAATTTGTTATCTGAGTGATAGATTTGAGGGCCTTCTTAATATATAATTAATTTGTAAATTTGGTATAAGTATATTCTCCCTGCTCGCTTGTGACTGAACGTGTATATCAATATATATATTATTACTCTTCCATCTAGCTTGGCTAAAAAACGGCTTATCTTTGAAACAAGACTCAGATCACTGTTCACAAGCTGATCTTACTGTTTTTGGGCTCCGTGCAAACTGTGGCTCTTTGACTCATCATCAAAAATATGTAACAAGCTCTATTAAAATTAGAGACATGGTTAAGATTTCAAAGGGCCATTCACCTCTCTCTTCTCTCTTATAGTCCCTCCTTTTTGTTTGCCCGAGGCCCTTTCCTTCTTGCACGTGACACGTCTCATATCTAAGCCCTAGGGGCTGGATTCAAATTTTGAATCCCTTCTCCTCTCTCCTCTCTCCTCTCTCCTATGCTCCCTCCTCTTTCTCTCCCCAACCCTGATGCCCTTTCCTCCTCCTCTCTCTTTCCTCAGTTTCTCTTATCACCATCTCATCTCGGGAGCCCTTTCCTTCAATAGCCATCAAATTTCTTCTTCTCCGACTATCTCTCTCTCAGTCATCTACACTGAAGGGTAAGGAATCTCCTCACCGAACTCAAGCCCGGTTCTCTCTGTCATCACCATTAGTGAATTTTTCTGGTCCTTTTCTTTTGTAGCTTCTCGATGCTAAGAAGGTTTGTACTCTTTCGTCATCTTCCCTTCATCTTTGATCTCTCTCCTTCTTTTACCTTATGTTTTCTTTTTGTTACAGTATTTCAAAGAAAACGTTGAAGCCATTTCCTCTTTTGATTTTTCACTCTTCATCATATTGGGGATGGTTAGGTTGAAATTGGAGGAGGAAAGAAAGGCTGAACAAGATTCTAAGAATCAAAGGGATGCCATTTAAGCTATGGAAAGACCTTGCCGTATTGATGCAGCTAAAGCACAACTAATGGTACCCTTGCTTTCCCAATTAATCCTTCTCGAATGCCCTTCATTTATTATTTTCCTTGTGCTAATTTCAGTTTTCCGATATTGTGATTGAATTTGATTTTTACGGTTGATTTTTATGAGCGCTGATCTGGTCTTCCATTTCTATTCCATCACCATTTGCAAATTTGGTTTTGTCATATTATTTTTCTTCTTTCTTTTTCCTCATGCTTTTCTTTTGTTTTTTCCCCATTGAAGTTGAGTATCAAAAAATATACTAAAGGAGCCATTTTTAAGGGTTAGGCATGATTTGTCCCCCCCCCCTTTTTTTTGAGAGCATGTTCTTCTTAATCAGTTTCTCCTTTTTTTCCTAAGACATATTAATAAAATTAAATCAAATAATCTCACAAACACCCAATTCCTATAATTTAGGATCTTGATTTCAAGAGATGTGTTCTTATTCATGTAAAATCCGACATGTTCTCATTAAATCTTTATTATTCTGTAAAATCTTATAAATATTTATTCTTAACTTTCATTTTTATCTTTTAAATAAATGACAGATTTATTATTAAATGAGGTAATCTACTATTTAATTTATCAATCTATTACTGCGATTCTAGCTTCGTCCCTACTAAGATCCTAGAAAAGTATCTCATTGTACAACATTTGGATTATGTGATTTCAGGGTTTTTTTTTTGTTTCATTTTCTGAAATCTGTAACTAGAATGAATTGAACAAATTAAGACCATTGCTGCGCCATACTGGGATTGGGAACTCACCAATGAGACTTAACATATCTGGGTGAATTTTATGATTTGTAGCTCCACATGTTTGTATTTTTTGTTTTTTTACACTCATTACCTGGAATAACATACAGATTGTTAAGATAAAAAAAGATATTTTGTTAGAATGAATCTGATATACCGATTTAATGAATAAAGGGCTTTAGATTGCAGCATATTCAAAATGATGATGCAATTTTTGGTGCGTCCTCTCTGATTTTTTTTCACTCTCTTAGTCTCTCTGTTATCATTGTTCAAGTACGTCTTTATGATGATAAATGCAGATGATAATGGAGAAAGTAAGGGCTAACTGTCTTTATGATGATGCTGTGGGTTTATGGTTTTAATTTATGCAAAAAAGTATCTCATTATACAGCATGTGGATTATGTGATTTCAGGGTTTTTCTGTTTCATTTTCTGAAAATCTGTAACTAGAATGAATTGAACAAATTAAGACCATTGCTGCGCCATACTAGGATTGGGAACTCACCAATGAGACTCAACATATCTGGGTGATTTTTATGATTTGCAACTAAAGGGCATTAGATTGCAGCATATTCAAAATGATGATACAATATTTGGTGCATCATACCTGATTTTTTTTTCACTCTCTCGGTCTCTCTATTATCATTGTTCAAGTATGTCTTTATGATGATGAATGCAGATGATAATGGAGAAAGTAAGGGCTAACTGTCTTTATGATGATGCTGTGGGTTTATGGTTTTAATTTATACAGAATGAACAAAGGTCTTATGAAAATCTTTATATTATATATAAACTTTCATGTAAGGGTTAAACTTTGTCATCATAACTCCATACAAAAAGTCTCACCTAATCTATATTCTGTAAAAAAACTTTTGAAATTCACATACTTTGTCCAGCGTTTACATTTTATGTGTTTGCCTTTGAGTAGAATATGCTATACAGGCATTTTGGCTTTCTCCTTTTTTTATAAGCACAACTGTTAAAGTCTACAGAGCATATGAGGTCTGATGTATAAAGTCTACAGAGGTTAAGGGATAGACTGTGCAAGTGAAAGTAATGGTAGCTTTACTTATGGGTAACTGAACAAAGGTTAAGGGATAGACTGTACAAGTGATTAAGGGATAGACTGTGTAAGTGAAAGTGATGGGAGCTTTACTTGTGGGTAGCTGCACCAAGCATACTACTTACCTCTTACTGCATCTAGGTATATGTAGAGAGTTGAACGACACACCCAAAAGTTTAAAAGGCAAGTTTGTAGCTTAATGGAGTAAGTTGAAAGTCTATAGCCTATAGTGTTTTATTGATTCATTCAATATGGGAAAGGTAGTCTAACCAATTTAATATTATGCATAAAATATTTAAAATGTAGCTTTATGTTTCTTCATTTAATCCAAGGCAGAAGAAAAACACTATATCTGGATGCAAAATGATGCATAAAGATAATGACTAGGCAGCATTATAGACATTATCTCTTTCCTAAATGGATAAACTCTTTCTACCTTTGGTCAATGTGTTTATCAACTTTTCTGAAAAAGCATAAGATGACAAGTTAACATTTTTATGCTTACATTGAGAAGGCTCACAAAAAGCTTATTCATCCATATCCTTTTTTCAGTCACTCCTTTTTTTCCATCTATAAGCACAATATCGTTTGGTGCTGCACCACTTTTCTTTTATGTGTATGTTTTGTTTTTATCTTCAATAGGTAATTTTGATTGGACACACCCTTTTTCAATTGACTCCACACAAATAATCACTTAAATGGAATATCGCAACATCCTTTTTCATTTTCAGACCCGGCCACTTTATTTTGAATATTGCATGCCTCTCAAATACTCGAATTTTGCCACTCTGATGTTTAACAATATAAAATATATGATAACCAAGCAAACCCAACTTTCTGCCTCTATCATACTTTTGCCCCTTCTACTTCCTTTTTGCTTGCTCTCTGTGTCACTCTAAATGGAAGTAGTAACTGTTATATATTGATAATATCAGTAGCCATTATATATGGATAATATCATAACACACCTATCCAAGGTTTATTGGAAAAGTATTCATGCTCATTTGAAATGATCTTCTATTTTCAGAAATCTTTATTTTGCATTGCGTGTGTTTACGAATGATAACTTATGCTTTCCTCCATCTAACTTTTGCAGGTGTCCAATCACTATACCATAATAGAACCAATGATTGCTTGAAAAACAAAACTTTTTACTATAAGTGCATCTTGAGCTTTTGATAAGGATTCATCATATTTGTTCATGCTGAGCTCTTTTTGGGAATTGTCTTCCTCATGTCCTTCTATGTTGATTGGATCATGGAAGTGTTCTATAATTTCTCCATCTTCATTCCCAACTTTCAATTGTTTATCAATAGTAGACATGCAGCTTATAGCTCATCCTCAGCACAACCTGTTAAGGGCCTAGTACGTGGCTCAAAGACCATGGCAACTTTAAAAATTACAGTCATGGACTACCTCTGTGTACCTTGCAATTTCTTATTGCATGATATTTCATTTCACTTAACCATTTGATCCAAATGTTGTTGACCGTGCCTAACATTGTTTTCTGCTAAGTCAATTTTTTTGGGATGACGAACCTACTATCATAGAGGTTGTAGAGACCCAGTGTATGAAATAAAGGAAAAAAATGTTATCATCAATTTGTAAAAGCTTGAAGATAGTATTGGGTGAGCATGAACCTGAGGGGAAATGCACAACAAAAAGGTGGCATACAAAGAGGTTTTTTGGAATGTGAAGACATTGTATTAGTGTGTTGGATTTGAGTGATTTCAACTTTTGTAATGTTTTCATGTCTTAATTGTTTCCTACTGTTGTCGTGTTTCCTCAAATTGTTGTAGTTCACTTTTGTTGTTTCTGGATTACTTGAACGTCCAAACCTTTTGGTTTTGGTGTTAAAGTTGAGTTTTTTAGATTATGGCAAGGTAATGTTTGATTGCAGGAAAATCTGTTGAGACCTATGATTGTCAGCACTTCTGTCCTCATGATATGGGGCTTTAAATTATTGTTGGTGTGTTTGGGAAAAAAGCAGGGAGAGGTCACTATGAAGCGCATATTGTTTAAGATAACTTTGTGTTACTTACAAAAATGTTGACTTCAAATTTTGAATTGGATTATGTGATGATAATCATGAAGCGCACGTTATTGGTGTGGTTAGGGGTGTGCAAGTATTTCCCGTCCCGGTCTTCCCATCCCGATCCTGAGCAAATCGGGACGGGATTTTCCGGTCCCGAAAATTTCGGGACGGGAAAAGTTCGGGATCGGGAATGGGACTTCCCGATCCCAAAAATATATATATATATATATATTATGTATAATTTTTTAAAATATTTAAGAAAGCAAGACCAAATGCAAAATAAAATATGAAAATCCCTAACACCTTCAAGGTAATATCTATTCTTTTAGTTAATTTAGTTAATTTTATTTACTATTTATTAAATAATTCTAATTTTTTGTTATTGTCTTTATGCTTTTTGTAGCTAAATCGACAACTTTAAGTATATATTGGACTAATGATATATTTGTATTGGACTAATTTGGTATAATATGATATTAGATAAATTATATATTTATACTAGACTAAAGAAAATAAAATAAAAAAATTAATATAGGAATTTTTAAAAAAAATAAAAGAAATTCGGGATCGGGAAATTCCCGATCCCGATCCCGAACATTTACCGCCCCGTCGGGACGGGAAATTTTCTGGATCGGGATTGGGAATTTCCCGATCCCGAATTTCTTTTATTTTTACAGAATACAGAATAAATTTGGCAAAAGGAAAACCAACACAAACAATTTAAAAGTGAATTAAGTGGATAAAATATGGAGTATATTCTCTTTGTGCAACGCATGGGAAATACATGCTCGTTAAGTTCATACAGTTGCGGTCAAATTCTTGTCTTCTCCTTAATTCGGGTGATCATTTTTTGACTTAGCTTTCATCGGGCTCTTATCATATAATGGAGAAAGCAATAATTTGTTAGACACGTATAAAAATATAATCCTTCTATTCCAAAGGAAATATAATCCTTGCTGAGTCATCCACGCAAACAAGCTAGATGATATAAAACCCCACCCTATGGGATACTCATATTTTTAAGCTTATCCATATATAATCCTTATCTAAGGTAGCTTATCCATATATAATCCTTATCTAAGGTACACAAAACTCTTTAATTTTAATTCCTGCTATCTAAGTTTTATTAATGCAAGCTTTATAAAATTTTAATATATTTTTACCTTAAATGAATTAGGATGAAATAATATTAATATTACAACTTATAAACAATACTCCATGTGGTCATTTTTATAAGCAACTACTATTTTGATTGTGTAAAATAAACTGATGGTTAAAAGTCATTAAAAACAATAAATACTTAAAAAATGTAATGCCTTTTTCAAATATGTCCCTTTTTATGAAAAGTGTATAGGAGAGAATGAATAAAAAACATGAGAGAGAATGAGTAGGAAATACTAATATAAAGTTGGTCTAGCGGCATAAAACCCCGCTAGATCCCTCTAGGTCTCAAGTTCGAGTCCCGAAGACAATACTTGTGTTCAAAGGGGCAATCATGAACCCCAAATAAATGATAATATCAAAAATAAAGAATGAATAGGAAATATAAGAAAGAATATGTAATAAATGATTGAATGAAAGAGAATTAATACTTCATTATAATATAAATATGTGTATTTAATAGGTGTAAAAAAGAAAAAAGCAGCTTAAATTTCGAGATACAAGAAATGTTACTTATATTAAGACCAGCCTCAAAAAAGAAAAAGTTGCTTGTAAATACTAAATAGGACTGGAGGGAGTAATTAATATATGTATTTGAGAAAATACAAAAATTACAAAATTTAAAATTGTTTGAACCTCAGCTAAATGGCTTGGAGGTGCACATCCACAAACCAAGCATTTGTGTTTGGTTGAGCTTATTTTTGGGTAATAAGTCCTTATTACGCAAGTCGAGATAAAACTCCTCTTACATACTTACCTTGTATACCGTGAATTACAATTTATAAGCACTTATTACCCAAAAATAAACTATTCCAAACGAACACTTAATATTAGTGAAAAAAGCAGCCACTACATTCCTGCAGGCAATTCAGCAATTGGTCCCAGCCCATGCATTTTATGGGGGGCCACAACTAAGTAATATATATATTATAATTATGATTTTATGGGGGGCCAAAACTCCTCTTACATACTTACCTTGTATACCGTGAATTACAATTTATAAACACTTATTACCCAAAAATAAACTATTCCAAACCAACACTTAATATTAATGAAAAAAGCAGCCACTACATTCCTGCAGGCAATTCAGCAATTGGTCCCAGCCCATGCATTTTATGGGGGGCCACAACTAAGTAATATATATAATTATATAATTATGATTGATTAATGATTACTAATAATTAATAGTTGGGTGTTGATCGAAGATTAAGTGCCAAAACCTTTCAACTTATAGGTGGGACTAATGCACAGGATACATTTTGGTGAATTAAGAAAACTAGAGTTGTCAAGAAAGATGGGTGATTTTTCATTTGAGGGAGTGAACTAAAAGGAAGCTCGTTGGTCCTATGAATTAGAAGAATAGAGGGGTGGGTCAAAGATAAAGCGGGCAAGCAATTTTGAAACAAGGTCTCGGACGGAAAAGAGTTGCGCTTGACTGTTTTCTCCGTCCATAAACAAATACAAGTGCTTCATGGCACAAAGTGAGGCGAATACTCACTATTACAGGATATAGATTCTGCCACTTCAAAGGACATGCATTTTTAAAATAGTGACATCTAAAACATAAACGATGACATTTTTATAATTCTAGGTGAAAATTAAATAGTTTTAGACGTCCTAAATATAAATTAAGACGCCTAAAGGCACCCTTTAGACGTGCCTTTTTGAATTTGGGTTGTTTAAAGTGAAAATTTTTTTTATTTTTTTTTAAAGTGATTTTTTTTTTTATTTTAGACGTCCCAAATTCAATTTGGGACGTCTAAAGTGAGAAAAAAAAATTACACGTCCCCAATTGAATTTGGGACGTCTAAAGTAATTTGAAAATTTATTTACGAGTTGAATTGAATATAAGGGACGACCATCCCTTATATTAAATATAAGGGACGCTTTCCTTCCTCCCCTCTCTCTCGCTCTCACAACATTTTTCAACTTCTCTGAGAGTTGTAGAGAGAGACCCACATTCTATATATTCAAATGACTTCTTCCTTCGGTGTTCTCGCCATCCTCCCCCCTCTCATCATACCCTTCGGTGCCCCTATCTACGACAATAACTCTTTCTTTATCACTTCTCAAATCTAACCTGCTTGTTTGTTTATTATTATTATTATTATTATTATTATTATTATTATTATTATTATATAATTTCTTCTCTATCGTTTTTCACAAACAGATATGGTACAGTGCATCTGAAGATGAAAAAAATGGATTTTTGAATTCTAAAGTTTGACTAAAAGAAGTTTGAACAAAGTTAACAAAATGATGGAAGTGTGGTGATGCCAGAAAAAGAAATTCCGGATCCAAAAAGAGAATGGAGAAAGCTACCATTTGTATTCAACAAAACTATTTCAGATGATTCTCATCTGAAATGTGTGTTTGCTTCCATAATTGATGACATCAGTATCTACAGGAAATTTAAAATTCAAATAACTTTAGACGTCCCTTTTTAAAAAAAGAGACGTCTAAAGTCATCCCTTTTTTAAAAAGGGAAGTCTAAAGTTTCTACATAGTGACTTTAGATGACCCTTTTTTTCATTTGGGAGGTCTAAAGTTTTCACTTTAGATGTCCCTTTTTTTAAATTTGGATCGTCTAAAATCCCACTTTAGACCTCCCTCTTTTTAAGGACTTATTTTCTAAAATATAATGCACCTCTTGTGTAGACCTTTTCTATTTTTAGATATTAAAAGTGTTAAAATAGGGATGTTAAAATCACTATTTATAATAGTGATTATTAGAGGTTGGACTACTTTTCCATTTATTGATCGATCGATATGACCCCTGACTTTGCATTTTTTGTCTGTAATATCCGCTTTTTTAAAAATCAGTCATCAGTCGCTGCTTTCATCCAGGAAACAAACATCTCGTTTTCCTCCTCAGGAAACAGAACAACTCGTTTTATCACTTATTTTTCAAAAAATCTCATTATGAAATAATGAAAACGGAATACTCAAGCTGATGATGTCCAAGAAAAGCAGGTTGCATATATTTAGTGTATATTAATATACATATGATACAAAGAATTAAAAATTTTAAAAATCTGGATTAAAAAATTAAAGCAGCTTCCTGAAATATTCACAGTAACAAAGAATTAATGATAGGTAGATGTCCACGAAATCACGAGAGAGTAGCGAACATGTGAACATTGAGGCCGGATTCTGGGGGTTGGGGATCAAGGTGGGGGTACTATAACAGTTTTACCCCCCCCCCCCAACTTTGAATATTCTTTACTTATTTTAGTTTTAAATTAGCCGCAAGATGATGAGACGAAGTTTAAACAGTTGTAAAAGTTCATCAACTTTTTATCAACATTAAACCTCTGTCGTCTCAAATGATGAGCAGTTAAAGGTCAACACCTTTTCATTTCTGACCGCTTTAGTTCATAAAAACATTGCCAAAAATTCAACAGTGTCTCTCACACTCGCAATATATATTGTTGGTTAAGATGTACTACAAAATTAGATTTTATATTCAAAACAAGAGGTACGTAGTGAGTATGTGTTTGGCAAATGATATGCACTCACGCATATGTACTGTTGAATTTGTAATTTTTTGGGTCATCATGTTACCATGTTTAAAATTTTGCGTCCCCAATAATACGCCCCTGTACATATAACGACGGTGACAGTTAAGATAGTGTGCGTTTAACGTTGAAAAACTTGCACTCAGAGAGTGTAGAACATTATTATTGCAATTTCTGGTCATATTTCATTTAGTAGCTTCATTCTCTGCCCGTAATATGAAAGAAATGTAATTCATAGTCTCATGATACATGCTTGGTGACTTAGTTAGGTTTAGATTGGACCGCCACTTGCTTGCCGTAGATTTTTGGATTTAGATGTCACCGTCACTGGGATTTGGGGACTACGAATTGATCACTGCTTTGTCCAGGTCAAAAGTACCTGTGAACGTACCTAGTTTTCAATGGCTTTAATTTCCCCTCAGTTTAAATATATATTATTGATCCATATTTACTAAATGTGTACACACAAACACCCACATGGGCTTAAAAAAGTATTGGGGAACTGTAGAAATAGCGGCGAGGGAGGATTATAAATTATAAATTATAATTATGGTGTCCTGAAACATTCAAAGGAAAAGGCATGCGACGGTCATTGTAAGGCTGAATAGACAGGGATGTAAAGGTTTAGAAGGTTATGCAGTAAGGCCCTGAGACAGGGATATGGACCATTTGACCGCTTTTTCAGACAGTGACCCGCTCTTCTGGTTGTTATATTGATTAGGATATTATATTATTATATTGCTAGAGAAATTATTAGTGTGGATCGAGGACAGAGCTGTAATTTGCTGTCGTTTACTAATGAGAATATTTAGTACAGTATTTTCCAATGTATTAAAACTCGGATCGGGTATTAAACCGGTTGGGGTACTGGGTTAAGGGTCAGTAGGTTAGACCGGGGCCAAATCGGGACCAAACCGGTGAGAAAATAAAAATTTTAGACTTATAATATGAAATTATAAAGGAAGGATTAAAATTTTTTTTTTTAAAAAATATGAATCAGGACCGGACCGGGAACCTGATCAATTTACCGGCCGATTCGCCGGTTTCCAGGCCGGTCCGGATTCAAGAAACCTGGTGTTTTGTTATTTCGGGAACGGAGTTTGTGAGGTAGAAAGCTATGAAGGTCACAACGGTCACGGTTTCGCCTCACTTTTTTTCTTTGGGAAAAAGATATTTAAGTATTGCTCCAACTTTCAAAATCCAAAAAAGCATATTAAAATTTGTAAAGGATAGAGAAGGGATGAGATGGGAATCTGGGTTTTTCATGTTATGGCTTAAAGACCAAAATGCCCTTAAGACCCACTTAAAGACTAATTGAGTAATAGGATTGATCAAAACAATAATGTTTTTAACAAAAATCATAATGGTTTTGACAAAATTAATAAGTAATTAATGATAAAATATATAAAATGATTCGCCAAGAATTGTGAGTTGTGATCAATTGAGTAATGAGATTGATTAAAACAGTAATGATTTTGACAAAATTCGTAATAATCTTGACAAAATCAATAAGTACTGACAAAATATGTGAAAGATTGGCCAAGAGTTTTGAGCTATGACCAATTGAGTAATATAATGGACTAAAACATTCATGATTTTGACAAAATTTGTAATGGTTTTAACAAAAACAATAAGTACTGACAAAATATGTGAAAGGATTGGTTAAGAGGCTATGGCCAATTAACTAATGAGATTGACTAAAATATTAATTATTTTAACAAAAATTGTAATAGTTTTGACAAAATTGTTAGGTACTGACAAAATTAATAACATTGACAAATTTAGTAATGGTAATGATAAGTGCAGTGATGGTGTTGACAAAAAATCAGAAATGTTCATGACAACAACTATCATGCAAATGGTCAAATGGTTTGTGAACATTACGCATTCCACGTACAACTAATGCACACAAGTCATCCAACCCAGAGAATATGTCTTTCGCATGTACATTACTTATAATAAATTGTCACAATTAACAAAAGTAACAATGATAATTATAAGTACAGTATTGACATTTACAAAATATCATATTTTATATGACAACAACTACAATACACATAAAATGAACATTTAGAACTTTTAAAAACATGAAGATATAGTTATTTAAAACTGTGAGAAGACCAACCTTAATGTTAGAAAGAATAGATTATAGGAGCACCATGAGAGCTACATTAGAAGTACTATCAATTACCATGGGTTTACAACAAAAAATAAGTTTTCTCCAACAAAGTTGACATGGTTAAGCCATGAGTAAACTTCAACTGCTAATGAGAGGGGACAACAAAATATATAACACCCATGATATGACAGAGTCGTCATTAGTCACCAATCTTGTTCAAAGAGACCATTCTCAATGTGAGGCAGAAGTCATGCAAGGATCCATAAAACATGATTCAAAGCAAAATAATTAGGATGATGCCATTTTAGCTTAAACAGTGAAGAAAACCACTATGACTCTATGAGGAAGCAAAATGCTTTCTGACAAATACAAAGATATATGATCTCAAAATGAAGAAACTCAAAGGAAAACAAAATGCTCAGATTGACCACCTTTTGACTCATTTTCTGTAGAACAATAAAAATATCCACCTTCATTGCAAACAATTTAAATGATGATGAAATTAAACTCAATCCTAGACGAAAAACCCAAATGAAACATTTGCTTTTTCTTGAAATTTGAAACAAGAGGATGAAAGGAAGTTTAACTTGACCCCTAAAACAACACCCATGTTTGCTTGCTTCACTGCAATTCATTATAAAACAGAGACTCATTGAGTAAAATTCCCACACCAACAAACACACTATCCTCTAATAAATTCAAGACTCCTTAACTATATTACTAAATACTAGCCATGTGGAAGTAGTAATACATATTAGCCCATGTCGAGATTCATGTTATATTCTCTCAAAAATAAAGGTTCAAATTGATTTTAGTGAACCAAAGTTAAAACATAATAAGAACTAAGAACTATATAGCTTTTCCAAAATCTCAAAAAAGAAGGGAAATAATAATTTGAAGGCATGGGAGATATTCGTCGATCCCAAAAGAAAAGTGGTAAGAGCTAGAAGAACAATTAAATTCTTATGAAGAAGGAAAGAAAAAAAAAAAATCTAAGTGATTGGTTCTGTTATGATTAAAAGAAACCAACTTACCTCTGTGGGTCAACCAAGCACACCAACGATGATAATGAAACCACAATAGGGCAAACACAAGTTAGTTGCAGCAAAGTGCAATGGTTAATCTCCTCATTACTCGTTTCAAACGCCGATAATGCAAAATCCTCACGCCAACTCTCCTCGATGGCGATGATAGGAGCACAGTGGAAGAGAGCTGTCGCTATCATTGATCAAGGAGGGGAGAGAAGACGGAAGGGAGAGGCTACAAAAAGGCAATGAGAGTGGGCAACTTAGCCTTTTGCCTCAAATATTAGATTCCTACCCTCTCACTTATTTGTCATTTTACGTGTTCAAGTGACTTTTTTGGATATAAGAATTCATTTGGTATTTTTTTTAGGATTTTTCCATTTTTTCCCCTTTCCTTGACCCGATCAAAAAAGAAAAGAAAAAGGGGTCCAATCACCTAAGCGTCTCCAATAATTAACTTATTATATTCATGTTATTTTCAAAAACTTTATGCCACTTAATTGTGTGTGGTGTGTGATGGGGAAATATATCTTACATGTTACAAAAATAAAAGATATATGGGATAAGAGGATAAAAGATAAGAAAAGAGAGAAATATGAGAATAATTTTCATTCACTTGTATATCAATAATACTTGAATGTGGCCTCTACTTTTAGACCTTTAAGAGGCTTGTACTATAAGCCACCATCATTGTATGGCAAACTTGGGGACCAAGTAAAACTTGGAGAATGAGAAAAGGAAAGTTGGAGATTAAGTTGGCTTTGGAAGTAAGTAGAAGAAAGTATTAAATGTAGTCAAGAAGATACTGATTAGGATATGAGTCAATAGACATTCACATAATTGACATTCTCCTTTGATGTCCATTATGAATGTGCCTCATTAAAAACTTTAATTATGAAAAACTCAATGGGACAAAAAAACCTAGCCAAAGAAAAGAGTACATCATTCATTAGTACACTATCCAGTACTGTCTCATTAAAAATCTTTATAGGAAAACCCAGTGGGATAAAAACCTATATAAGAGAAAAAGAGTACTGCGTGTATCTTCGCCTCCTCTTGATAACATCAGTTGAGATCTTTAAATTTTCGAAGAACGATGTCATGGACAAGCTTTTCAAAGATTGTATCTGGAAGTGACTTGGTAAATAAATCTGCTAGTTTTTCACTCGAACAAATTTACTGGGTATCAATTTCACCATCCTTTTGAAGGTTACAAATGAAGAAGAATTTTGGCGAAATGTGTTTCATTCTATCGCCCTTGATATAGCCTTCTTTAAGTCGGGCAATATATGCAACATTATTCTCATATAGAACTGTTGGGACCATTTTACCTAAAGATAAACCACAAGTGGTTCGTATGTGATGTATCACTAACTTCAACCATACACATTCGCGACTTGCTTCATGTATTGCTAAAATTTCTGCATGGTTTGATGATGTGGATGATATAATCTATTTTATAGATCGCCATGAAATAGTTGTACCTTCACATATAACAAATAGCATGTTTATGATTTACCATTATGTGGATAAGACAAAAATCCAGCATCTGCATAACCAATCAGTTCATGCTCGAATACATTTGAGTAGTATAAACCCATGTCCATAGTGCCTCTAAGGAAATTAAGAATGTGTTTTACTCCATTCCAGTGCCTTCGTGTTGGTGAATAACTATATCTTGCTAATAAATTAACAGTAAATGATACATAAGGATGTATGTGATTAGCAAGATACATTAGTACTCCAATAGCACTAAAGTATGGTACCTTTAGATCAAGTAGTTCTTCATCACCTTCTTCGTTAATTACTTAAGGTCTGAATAGGTATTTATCTGCCTGTAAAAACCTTACAATTATTAGGGTACATAATGAATGTGAATTGTAACCCCCCCTTCCATAATTATATCCAAAATACGGGATTAAAATGAAATAGAGACCAATAATAATAAAAACTCATTTACATTCTCATTCTTAAGATAGGGCTTTTAAAAACTCCTTTCAAAATCATATTTCGAGTACAATTACCTTGTGAAGATAAATCACATTCATATAAATATCAGAGTGCACAATAATAATCCCGGCAATCCCAGGTTCAAACCTTCACTAAAGATTCATAGGGCACATACACCATTTACAATCTCTCAAACGGAGATTACACAATAATTATTCCAAATACACATTCCAATCTATCATCTGAATATATACGACCAAACATATACAATTATACCAACATATAACGATAATCAACTACCAATGTACTTGCCCATAAGGAGACTTAGCCACCCTTGGTTGCTTACTCCATCTTGATTCACTTGCCCTGTCTACACTGTTGGTAGGGGAGGGTGAGATTCTGGGGAATCTCAGTAGGAAAACAATATCAATATGCATGCAAAATAAGTGTTTAATGCATGACATGCTTGCAATACATAATTCATGTTCACACAAGGACATATCAGCATACTCCATGTTCAAACAATATACTCATAGCCATAACATAAGTTGAAACAGAGCTTTAATCACTCATATATGTTTCACATAATCAGGCAAAGCAATAACATGTATCAATACACCAACACAATTATCAAATACATGCAGGAGAGGTAAGTTCCCTACACTTGTTCTTTCCACATGTGCTCCAGCACCGGCTACTCACGATCAGAGAGAATATCGAACCCTATAAACCAAATCAAGGACATCGGGTTATTCTCCACTCCAAATTCTCACTTCATTAATACTTAATGTTGGTTATCATTACTGTTGCTTAAACCCTCACAAATGGCTCTAACACAAGTCCTAAAAGGGTCGGAAGAACTATCCCAAATATCCCCTTTTGGAAGCACAAGACATGACTTTTCACTGAGACACTCGAGTGAAAATGGCCTCACTCGAGTGATATTGTACGGATACTCGAGTGAAGGAGGCCTCACTCGAGTGATGGTACAGTCAACACTCGGGTACTCGAGAGTGAAACACAGCGAGTGCACACCCAAGAGCACAAGAACTCTTAGAAAGCTGCAACACTCGAGTTCAGAAAACCATACTCGGGTAATAGTCAAATGCTCACTCGAGTACCAGGAAGTAAAACACAAAAAGTGAGGACTCAAGAGCACAAGAGTTTTCCACGAAGCGGAACACTCGAGTGAAACACAAAGCACTCGAGTGATGGCTTAACACTCGCAAGTGTTAAGGCACACTCTTGCCTTATCCATGGAAGTGCAATGGAACACAGAGAACAGAAAGGGAAAATACACTATCGCACTCGAGTGAATCCATCCTCACTCGAGTGATGTTCATCCCACACTCGAGTGAACCCCAGATCACTCGAGTGATGCTATCAGAAATCAGAAAACGCAGAAAACTGACAGCACTTCCCAAACTTTCCCCAAATAATTCCAATGGACCTAAAACATCAACAAAAACTATTCTCACATAAAAACATCCAAGGAAACCAATGGAACCATCAAAACTACCAAATTTCTATTCCATTATTAAGCTTTGGTTTGGGCAACATAAACATCAAAATTCCAAACTTACTAAACTTAATCATTCAATCCCAAATCCCTTTCTATCTATCCCAATACATTCCTAATATACCAATTCCATGCCAATAACATGTCACACTCCCAATGACACTCATTTTCAAATTTAAGGCTATAATTACCAAAAATTCCAAACTTCATCAAATGGCATGAAACATAGATAGAAAGGTTTGATTTACCTACCTCTTCAACTTTTCTAAAGACATTTCTTGATTCTCTAACCTCTAGATTTTCTTGATGTCACAAATCAACACCAATAGCAAATCTATAACCACCAAAATGAAGCTCTCAACTCGAGGAACAACTTTATATAAGAGAGTTTGAGTAAATGATAACATTAACATACCTCAAATGCAAGCTTTTCTTCCTCCCTTTCCTCCAACAATGGACGAACAAGAAAGAGAAGAGAGAGATGAGAGTGATGATGATGAAGCAAGCTACCCCCATCCCTCTATGCTTGTGCCGAAAAGGAGGAAGAGGGAGAGAGAAGAAATGATTTTAATATTCTCATTTAACTTTTCTCACTCTCTTGCTTTATCTCTTTTTGCCACATGTCTCCACCTCATTGGTTCTTATAAAATAAGCAACCAATTAGCCATTATAATCCTTCCATTAGCCATTTAATCATCCTTCTCATTTTTCTCTTAGTTAGTAATTAATTTCCCTATTAATCACTAACTTATGACCAATAGTTCCATTCTTTCAATTTCCTATTAATTATGGCATAATAATTAATATTACCGCCACAACCCATAATTATCCCACTTTAATTTAATAATTATCCCCAATAATTATCATTAGCCCTTAATTAAACTTTGGGGCGTTACATGAATTATCTATGTAAAATCACTTTAGGAGCTTCCTTGTGTAAACTTCTTGATATACAAAGATTCCATTCTTGAGGTACTCAATTTGTAATCCAAGACAAAATTTTGTTCTTCCGAAATCTCATTTCAAATTCTTTCTTCAAACAATTAATTGCCTTTTCAATCTCTTCAGGAGTTCCAATGATGTTGGTATTATCAACATAAATAGCAATTATAGCAAACTCACTTCCAAATCTTTTCATAAAGATGCATGGACATATTGGATTATTTTTGTACCATTCTTTTAATAGATATTCATTGAGATGATTATACCACATGCGCCTTGATTGCTTCAAGCCATACAAGGGCTTATTTAACTTAAGTGAGTATTGTTCTCGAAAACTTGAATTAGATGGTTCTGGCACCTTGAGTCTTTTAGGGACTTTCATATAAATATCATTGTCAATTGAGTTATACAAATAGGCAGTCATGACATTCATTAGGCACAGATCAAGCCCTTCATTTACTGCTGAGCTAATCAAATAACGAAAAGTAGTCATATCCATTATTGGTGAATACATTTCTTTAAAATCCATGCCAGGTCTTTGTGTAAAGCCTTGGGCTACATGACATGCCTTATATCTTATAATTTCACCCTTTTCATTTCTCTTTCATACAAGGATCCATTTGCATCCAACTGGCTTTACATCTTTAAGTGTACAGACTATAGGCTCAAATACTTTTCGTTTTGCTAATGATTTTAATTATGCATTAATGACATCTTTTTATAGAGGTCGATCCTTTATTTGTTGATATTCGCTAACGGATTCTGGCTCATGATCCTCATCATCATTCATTACATCATATGCTATATTATAAGCAAAGATATCATTAGCTTTGACTTCATTTAGGTCCGATCGGATTCCATTCATAACATAATTTATTAAGATATCATTATTTTCAACCCACAGGCTCAACCCACCAACCCGCAAATTAGGTGTGGGTTAGGGTTGACATTTTTGCAACCCACACACGAGTTAATGTGGGCTAGCTTGTAGGTTGGTGGGTTGACCCGTACTATATTTTCAAAAACAAAAAATATGGTGATGTCATAGAGCCTAAAAGTCCCACACGCCTACCTTAGTATCCTTCAATCCTAAAGTGAAAAAATCTTAGTCTCCTCCCTCCTTTCAAAACCAAATTATTATATTTTAATTACTTGATGATGATTTCATGTTTTTTGTTAGTAAACTTTGTCAATTTTGGTGATTTTATCTCTTGAATTGTCATTTATGTTTTTGACTTTTTGTGAGCGGAATGATTGATACTAAGAAAGCAAATTTGATGACTCATATGCATGTGTTTTGAACTTTTAATCATCTTAAGAAATGAGAATAAAAAATAAAAAGCCCGCCAACCTACCATCACGAGTTAGGGTTGGCATTTTGTCAGGCCATAAAAGCGCGAGCCCACCCAACCCACAGTGGATGTAGGCTAGCCCGCAACCCATTGTCTGGCCTATATTACCATATCTGGTAATTGGATATTGTACAGTTTGCACTTACAAAATACTCCCTCTGTGGCTATATATAATGTCTTTGTTTGAATGAGCTTGTCCTTCTATATACATTTTTTTTGTCTTAATAACAAATGCACTTTTATCCATTTTGCCTCAATTAATCTCACACTGCATTAATTAATATCTCTCATACCATACATTCTTTTCCATTCTTTTCTCATTTTTACTCTCTCTCTCTCTTACTCATTCATAAATAAGATCATTTTGGAAAAAATTTATATTCCCTATATATTTATTATTTTTAAATAATTTTAATTATTTTTATAATCTCGTTATTTGATTGAAAAGACCTTATACATACAAATGAAGAGAATACTATCTTTAGTCCTCAATATAAGATATCTTTAGTAGCGTAAATTACACTACTATTAAGATTTTATACTAAGGACGAAGGTAATATATACTATGTGTTAGTTATATTGAAGTGAACTCGTTTTCCTTTTACGGAAAAATACAAGGTATTAAAACTCGGACCGGGCACTGAACCGGTCGAGACAGTGGGTCAAGGGTCAGTGGGTCAGACCGGAGTTGACCCGGGGGTCAGACCGGAGTCAACCCGGGAGTCAGACAATTTGAGGTTTTTTCCACCCATAATCCTTTAAAGTTTAAATACTTAACTAATCATCAATTAACTCCATAATCTTTATTAACAGCATTCAAATCTGCAGGTATTGCAACATCAGGAGGTGTAGCTGAAGGAGGAAAACCAAAAGTACTAGGACCAACATCATCATCAACATTCAAACATGGAAGTTCAGGAATGGCCACATATTCATCACCTACATATAAAATATTGAAATGAATTAAATTCTTCATATTCATAGTTTTGTGAAGAAGAAAACATAATTATGTACTATTATATAAGAATATAATCTTAATAAACCATTAAACCTTCATAATTCCTTGTAAGTTCTTCAAGTTCAGAATGTGCCACATCTGGATTATCAAACTCAGGAGTTGGATCATCTTCAACAATCCAAAAGTCCACTTTATCTATTGATTCAAAATCAATCGGATCGTAACTTTCCTTCTTCTTTGCCAATATATCCCTTTAATGCCGAAATGGAAGAAGTTCAACATTAGTAAAAGGCATATTAAATAAGTTCTATAAAAGCAAAATTTTAAGATTACCTATACTTTAACTTCAGATTGTAATTTGTGAAAACCAAGTCATTGAGCCTTTGATGCTCCAAACGGTTTCTTCTTTTTGTGTGAATGCGCTCAAATAAACTCCAGTTTCTTTCACAACCAGAAGAAGAAGAAGTTTGGCTAAGTAACGAATAGCAATCTGTTGCAACTCCGGAATTGAACCACCATAGTAGATCCACCACTCATCTATATTAAATAAAAGACATTCAGTTAAACATAGTATGAAATATCGAATATGTATTAATATGTCCATAAAAATTAAATTTTCTTACAAGGATTTAGTTTTTGGGCAGCTTTTTCACATGAAACCTTATTAAAGGATTCTTTACGATCACGGTAGACACTCATTTGCTGCATCAGTGTGACATAACGATCCATATCATCATGTGAATGGACCTCCAACACATCGATCAAAGATTGCATTAATTTGTTCCTTGTAGCAAGTTCTGCATTGTAGAAGAAGGCAGGATTCAAAAAATAAGCTGCTGCATGAAGCTCACTCTTTAAATGTTTATCCCATCGAGCCTGAATAATGTTAGTGTATGGCTTGTACAGCTCCTCCTTATTCTGAAACATCTCCTTGATTGCTATTTTAGCCCTTTGCATGCCTTCATAGACATAAGGCATGGAAGGCTTGCTATCAGAATCAACAATCCTCAATAATTTAATAATCGGGGAAACAATCTTGACAATTTGAAAACATTCGTTCCAAAACCGATTATCAAGGATGATTGCACAAAATGTTTTCCCAGGCTCACTGTTAGCCAATTTGTGTTGCACAAAATGCTGATCAACAACTAGAGCTTGTAAGTCATGTTTGTGCAAAAAAATGCTATGCAAGGTAATAAATGTGGTGGCAAACCTTGTAGCACCAGGACGTACAATTTCCTTCCAACCAGGTCTTTTCAGTAACCATGATAAGAAGATCATATGATTATAAGCAAAGATAGAGATTTTAGATGCCTTTTTTGCAAGATCAGACACATGTGGCATGGAAGCAATATCTTTCAAAACAAGATTCAAACAGTGAGCTGCACAGGGAGACCAATAAATGGTTTTATACTTCTCTTTAATCAGTCTGCCGCATGCTACATAGTTAGCGGCATTGTCAGTCACCACCTGGACTATATTCTCAGGGCCAATCCACTCAATAACTTCATTAAACAAAGAAAATAAAGTTTTTGCATCTTTAACTACATCTGAGGCATCAACTGATTTCACAAACACCATGCCTTGCACTGAATATACTAAGAAATTAATTAAAGTACGTTGTCGAACGTCAGTCCAGCCATCAGCCATTAGTGTACAGCCATTTTCTTTCCACTTAGCTCGATAACCATCAATCAATAACTGACACTCTTTTTTACAGTCTTGCAACAAGGTAACTCTATACTCATGAGCACTAGGGGCCTTAAACCCAGGACCAATGGCAGCAATAGCATCAACGGCTTTTTGAAACAAAGGGCAATTCAATGCATTAAACAAAATGCAATTCACATAAGCCCAGTCAACAATAACAACCTTAGCAGCATGTTGTGCTTCTTTACTTGCCCAAGCACTTTTGATGCTTGGTTGAGCACCCGAGGTTGTTCTAGATGCAAAATACTTGTCAAGCTTCCCAACCCCAGTTGCTTTCCTCTTTGTGCCACTACTCTCATTGGAAATCCTAAGTGGATGTGAAGCTATTGGCTCTTCAATTTCCATATCATCAATCTCTTCTACATCGTCACTAGCAATAGGTTTTTTCTTTGCACCCTCTATCAACGATTCTTTCATTCTAGCTCGTATATCATGAGATACTTTCTTACAAGAAGACACCTGACCACTTACACCAGCTAGATGTTGCTTTAACCTATTAATTCCACCTCCCCTGTAACTTGATGCACACAAGAGGCAAGTAAAAACATTAACTCTCCCCTATTTTTTGACAGACACATACTGCCAAGCAGGATCAGTTTTTTTGACACTTCCTGTTGACTCTGTGGGATTAGAGACATTCGGGTTAAGGGGGTTGCTAGACTCTTCTGTAGGGGCAGTGGTGGTTGGGGGATTATCACTTCCTTCACCACTTCTGACCTCCATTAGCAAATAAGGGAGCAAATCCAAAAACAGGGCCTTTTCAATCAACAAAGGAAAGTAAACAAGAAACACGTAGTTCGATCACAAGCAATCTACAAATCAACACAATCTGAATGTCACTAGGCGTCAAGGCTGCAAGGAACATACAATACAATCTAATCACTAATCAAAAGAATGTAAACCAAACCAACACAATCTAATCCAACAAACATAACACCAACAGAATCTAATCACTAATGCAAATCAAACCAACACAATCTAATCCAACAGAACTTAACACCAACAGAATCTAATCATTAAATGTGGAGAGGAAAAAAATGATGAGGGACCGATGGTCACGCAGGGAAAAGAGGCGATGCTAACAGCTAACCAAACCAAACCAACACAATCTAATCACTAATCAGAAAACTCAAAATACAAAAAACCAAAAAAACTCGAAAAAACGGAAACGTAAATGCGTAATCGAAAAGGGGAAGCAAACTGACCCAACCTCCACCACCTGAATCGCCGGCGGCGACCATTACAGGCGACCAGAACACACACACGCGACGGAGCAGCGGATTTGGGGACTGATTCGAGACTCCCACGGCGCGAAGGTCATGCCACAAGAAAGAACACACACACGCGAAGGATTTTGGGACGGAATCTCACGGAGCAAACGATTTCGCGCCGGAAATGAGACTCCGGTCTGACCCACTGTCTCGACCGGTTCAGTGCCCGGTCCGAGTTTTAATACCTTGGTGTCGGGTGACCTCCAAAAAAGTGTTTTTTAACCTAAATCTTGGTTTTGTCATGTAAGCAGCCGAACACCACAAAAAATCTGATAATCCCGTTTTTAGCCCAAACCATGATTTTAGGGGGGGGAAAGCTATTTTCAATTGCTTTGGTGAGAACATTTTGGGCCCCACTTTGCGCCCTGCCCCTTTCCTTTTCTCTTTTTTCTTGTGTGGGCCCCACTCCACTCACTCTCTCTCATCTTTTCTTTTTATTTTTTTTTTGAATTTCGGTGTTTTCTGGTTACTCTATCAGCGTTGTTTTTTTAATTTTAAAATTTTAATACCTCCTCCTATTCTTAATATAAGATCTATTTATCTAATTTGATTATATTAGAAAAATTAGTTAAGTTAATTAACATTACATATAGACAAATTTATTTCATTTTTGGTATTAATTATGAAATTTAATGTTAAATAATGAGTTAAGATGTATCATTTTTAATCTCGTCAAGGATTTTCTTTTCTTATAATTTAATTTCGTTAAGTGAAATTTAACGGTCTTGTTAAATTTGGATCTTAACCCTTAAATAATATATAAAATATATAATCTTATCTTTATATGTAATTATCACAAAAGTTAATGTCCTTTTTAGTAATTTGACCATAAAAAAAGCTATTCTGATTATAATATCCAAACACTCTCATTACCTCAAAATCACTTTTTTCTCATAATCTATTCTCTCCATAATCTATTCTCCAAAAGTTATTCTCCATTTTTCCTCCAGAAGCTATTCTCCAAAAACTAATAAGAACATACCCTTAATCACTTAAAAGCGAACAGGCTAGGTCTTAAAAATCACTTGATATTAGACTTGGTGCTCATTCATCATTCCCAGCACAGATAATAGTGATATATATATATATATATATATATTGATTAACTTATACGCGTGATGAAACAAAGAGAACATAATTTATTTGGTATTTAATTATATATACCATAAGAAAAAAAATTGAACCGCAATTAGATTTTGGTAGAAAATAGCATATATACTCCTCCATCCTAAGGGTCTGTTTGTCTTGAGGGGAGGGGAATAGAGGGAAGGGGAGGGCTTTTACTCCCTTCCCCTTATTTAGTAACAACAAAATTTAAGGAGGGAAGGGAAAATTTTTTGAAATTTCCCCTCCCCTCCCCTCCCCTCAAAACCCTTCGTAATATTTTGTCATGTGAAGATTATTATATTCCTACTTATTTCTATTATTCCCAACCTATCTCTCCCTCATTATTATAATATTTATAATTACTCTATTTTTATTAAAATTATTATTATCTATATTTTAAAATTTTAATTATGATTATATTTATTTAATCTTAATAATTATATTTTATTAAACATTCTACTATGTATGAGAAAACAAGATTAAATGAGGGTAAAGTTATCCAAATAAAAATATTTTCCCTCCCCTCCGCTCCCCTCCTTAACCAAACAATGTAACATTAAAATTCCTCCCCTCATCTCTCCTCCGTTGAGCCAAACGAACCCTAAATGTAGGTTTGGGGTGAATTTAATCCTAAATGTAAGATCTTTTTTTTATTTTATCTCTTATATTTATCACTTTTATCTAACTAATTTATTTAACTTAGAAATTGATATATAATATAATGTTACACACAAGTATTTTAGAAATACCATATTACATATGTTATAATTAAGTTATTTATTTAGTTTTATTAATCTCCAAATTAAAAAAAAATAACCGGCCAGACTTGTATTATTAAGTAGTAATTAGATCAGTAGGCCCGCCATGTTTGAATGTATTAGCGCCCCACCATTGCGCCATTGCTTCAGTAAATTATACATGTGCGTCTTGTTAAATTTACATATATAAGAATATATATCTGTAAATTATAAATTATCCTACCTAGCTGGTATTAGAGTTGCATGTGATGATTTCTTACCTTAAAATTTAAAAGGTGATTATCAAATTATAATGACTGAAAAATCTCAAATAATCTGAAGTCTTGAATGAGAGGCCGGGGAAATATAGCGCATTCTATAAAATTTTGTCTCTAAATCCCTTTATAAAGTTAGAGGCAGCAGATTCTATTTTAAGTTTAACTATTACTTTTTTGTTACAAAGCGTTTTGACTCCATTGCTACGCTAATTAAAAAAATTAATCAATATCAGTTCATAAGCTATATATCCTATAGATAATATAAAATTTATATTAAAGTTGAATTATATATAAATAGGAGCTCTCATACATTAAATAATTGGTTGGAAGTTTAATTATATTTTTCAACTCTTATATATATATATATATATATATAACAAACTTAATTGAAAGATGTCTACTTTTTCCCCTGAATATCTTAAGATTATACTCTGAAAATCAGATCTTAAGATAATCTTGTTATCGATCAGCAAATGACACATCTTGTTGAATTAAAAAAAGAGAGTTCAAATCCATTTTCACATTGCAAATGATACACCCAAAGCTTGGTTATAAGCTTTAATCTCTTTATGAATCTTAACTTGATTGGCATTGTTTTAATTTCTTCCAAAAAGAAAATCTCCTAAAGTTTAGTTTAAATTTTTTTAAAAAGGTTGCAATTAAATAAAATTTCTTAAAGTTTATAGTTATGCTGAAAATCATTTACTCCTTACGGTCGTCTGTATAAGGTGTCTTTCAAACAAATATTTTTATTCAAATTCTAATTAAGGTGTTACATATAAAAGTAGTATCTGATGATTTTTTTCATTTTTGTAATTGAAAATATTAATAGTGACATTATAAATTATGATTAGAGGATTTGCATCACTTTTTTTGGTAATTAGGATTAACATCACTTTAGTTAATAAGGGTACTGAAATCTTTTAATTATTTTTACAACTTTAACCATATAACAATATTTGTTAAGATGCATGAAAATGATGAATTATAATATAACGATCTTTAAACCTTTGTTAATATATCGCTGCGGCATATATACCACTGATAAATGACCCAGTTAGGGATACGGGTGTACATGGATAGGGGTGTACATGGGCAGGGCAAACCTGCCTGAAAAATCATTAGGCTGTATTTTACAGCTCGATACCCAGCCCTACCTGTAGAAGCCCAGACATTTTTGGGCTGGGCGTGAGCGGGCTGGGCGAGGGTGGGCTTCGCCCTGCTCAACATTTATCAACCCAACTTTGAAGTTACTCTTCAAGAGAACACAAATAGGTTCATAACCAAAGATGCCCTACACGCACTTTATGTGAGAAAGAAAAAACAGCTTCCATGATAATAATCAATATTGAGAGCTCAGAAAAAAAAAAAAAAAAACCTCTTCAATCACCATTAGCCAATCATACCCATTACATTCTTCCTTCTCCAACTGTTGAAAACAAAACCCTCGACCTTAACAGAACCAAGCTCAGGAAAAAAAAAAAGAAAATCATATGGAGATAAATCACAAGCTTTACACAATAAATAAATGCTAAAAACAAAACCTTCGATCTTCTGTTGTCCAGAAAAAAAAACAGAACCAAGCTCAGGAAAAAAAAAAAGAAGAAAAGAAAACGACCACTAAGTTCTAAAACTACCCCAGATAGAACCCTCGAACCCTAAGGATCTAGACCAAGCCGAGAAAGAAAGGATCTAGACAAAGAAAGAAAAACAAAACCATAAATAATATATAATACCAAAGGAGCCTATTAAAACAAAACATATAATATAATATAATTATATAAAGTTATAAACTGTTATACAAAAAAATATTTACATCACATATTTTAATATATATAATTATATACCTACTGGGCAGGGCCAAATGAGCAGGGCGGCATACCCTGCCCGATGCTTGGCCCTGCCCGCTAAAATGCCCAGCCCTATTGTGCCCAATTTTTTTTGGGCTGCTTTATTTTTTGGCTGGACAGGGAAATTTTTTATTGGGCCGAGGTGGGCATACTAAACTCTGGACTTCATGAACACCCCTAGTCAGTGATATCTCCGCCTTCTACCCTTTTCTGATTGAAAATAAACTTCAGCAAAAAATAAATCTAATTTAGTAGACTATCTCATCATCAATATATACGATGTTAGTTTTGTCATTTCATTTTATAAAAAAAATTGAAGGCAGTGTTTAACAAAATTACAAAGAGACCAAACTATTCGTTTGTTAGTTGTGTCCTCAATGTTTCAAACCGACCATCATTCTTGCTCCGTTAGAGCAGGAAATTCTCTTACGAAAACGGAAGACGTAATTGTCAAAATCACTCATATTTCTATCATCCATAGATCAAACAGGTAACCAGGCTGCTGGCTGTGCTAGTCTTATATATAACTAAACTGAGACTAAACACTTTCTTTGAAAATTAAATTAAGTGTGGAGGCAAAAGTTACAGACTTACAATAAGTTTAAAAAAGCTGATAGATTAATCTTGAAAATTTATATTGTTGTGAGTTGTAACCATGATTCATGGATTTGGATTGGACTGACCCGTTCGAATCAGAACCCAACAAACCGTCCAACTGACCGGTCCGATTCAACCAAGTACCCGGCCGGTTCGTCTCTCCTTCATTTCACACGCGCCCTTTTCACTACTGACCCTACCGCGTCCATCCCCCCCCCCCCCCGACCCCCCACACTGACCATCCTGCCTCACGCCAGGTGTCCACCTTTTACGCTCTTCCTGATCAACACGCTTGCAGTTGGAAGACCCTCCTCCTTCAAATTCCTACACCTCCCCCCTTCCCCCACAGTCTCTCTCTCTCTCTCTATAAATATATATCATCCTCAGATCCTCTCTACAGCCGTCAATTTCACATCCCAAAATCTAAAATTAAAATATACCCGATCATCCCATGGCTGATTCCGACCACACTCTAAGAACTACCAGCGACTCCGGTAAGTACAAGGGCGTCAGAAAGCGAAAATGGGGCAAATGGGTGTCCGAAATCAGACTTCCCAACAGCCGCGAGCGCATTTGGCTCGGCTCCTATGATTCGCCGGAGAAGGCCGCTCGAGCCTTCGACGCCGCCTTATACTTCCTCCGCGGCCCAAATGCGAGCTTCAACTTCCCTGACACGCCTTTGGAGTTGGACAATATCACTGTCTCCGGTGATCATCATCGCCAATCTCGTTCTCCTCAAGAAATCCAAGAGCTCGCTGCTAGGTTTGCCAACGAACACCAGCGGGACCCACCAATAATGGTTCAGCAATCTTCAGAAACAGCAGCTCCTTCTTCCTGCCAATCAGATGGGGTTGCCGAGAGTGGTGATCCTGTGGAGGTGGACAACGGGGTCGGGGACACAAGGGGCATTAACGACTGGTCGTTTTTGAAGTCACTGGATGAGATTGACTCAGCCAATAATAGTAACCATAATTATAATGGTTTCTACTCTGGATTCGACAAGATGCACTCTGGTGAGTTATTGATTCCCACATCACCGCCTCATTTGCTCGTTGATTATCATGTTAGTGAAAATAACGGGGACGCTGTGGATTTCGATGACGCTTTTTCCCAACAATCATTGTTCCTATGGAACTTTTGATCAATCCCTATAAAATGACTATCACTACCCTCTCATAGGTCTCCTTGTTGGACATCCCTCATTAGTCATTTAGTTGCCACATACAGGGAGTGCGTCAACGGGTCACTGATTTTTTTTTTGCAACCATGTGTGGTTGTTTATTTATAACACATGCCCTTAATCTATAGCTGAAACCGATTCCTAAGGGGCCTTTTTTCGTTCCACATCTTCCTTTCTATCTTCTTTTATATCATTATCAGTACTCTACTTTATTTCGTCAGTCACCCCCACTCCACTCTCTCTTCTTTTCGATAAGTATTGTACTTTTGTATAGTTCTCATCAATTACCTGTATACTTGTGTCAAAATTATATGATCAATCAAGTATTATGTAGATATAACTTCTTCCTTGGCCTCTAAATATATGTATATAATCGAGTCTCGATCCTTTAAGACTGACTTTTCGTTCCAATTGATTATGAGTCTCTTGATCGATTGATATAATATATCTATATTGCACAACAGAAGACGTCTGTTGATGGCGAAAGAATAACCCTAGGCCGGCATCGCAAAGTGTTGATCAGTTATGTAATTTTATTATGATATCTATAATTATCATGCTATGCATGGTGAATGTAAAATAGTACTATTTAAGCTAGGGTTTTTTACTTATTATTGGGATATGATTTTATTTTGCTAGTTTGTATATATACGACTCTTAATTACCATTTTTAATTTTATGTTTGCCTTATTAAGTTATTATTTAAAGGATTAAGGTGTAAACAAGGTTATCTGACCCAAGCCGAACTGGCTACCCAGGCACTAAACCGGTCCGGTTTGGTGACCCAGTCCGGGTCAACTTTTTTGAATTTTTTTTAAATCTTTTTTTTTTAAATGTTTCCTTTAGAATTTTATACTATAAGCTTAAAATATTCCATTTCTCACCGGTTTAGTCCTGGTTTAGCTCCGATTTAACTCCAGTCTGACCCACTGACCTTTGACCCAGTACCCCGACCGATTCACTGACTAGTCCGGATTTAATTACCTTGGGTGTAAATTTAACAACCAACAATTCCTTATGGGCAACTAACACAACTAACTATTTTCGAGTTCAAAATGTAGACATAATCAATTTATTCGGGAGTAGATATAACAACATCGTTAACCCAAGTTAACTTTCGTTGCCTTTTGCACTTTTAGTATTGAATTATTTCTCTATGGACACCCAACACAATTATTTTTCATAAGAGCATTTACAAGACAAATATGAACATTTACAAGACAAATAAAGAGATTTACAAGATAAATAAAGGAATTTAAATTATGAATCCAGGGAGTTACAAAATTTTTCATCATTCACATATTTGTCTTTCTACTGACAAAACTTAATTTTATTTTGATCCAATGGGATGTAATACATTTTTTTTAACTCACAATATTCTTTTAAATCCCTTTATTTGTCTTATAAATGCTCTTATAAAAAAAATAAAGTAAGGGCATTAATGTAAATGCCCATAATTGTCTTGTAAATGTTCTTATGAAAAATAATTGTGTTCGGTGCTCATAGGAAAATAGTTCATTGCACCTTAACACTTTTAAAAATATATTAAAATAATAGAGAGTGAAAAGACTGGTGGGACTCATATTTTAAAAAGTAATAAAAGTTAAGTCTCTTTTAACGGCGTTACTATATCTACTCTCATATAAATTATTTATGTCTATTTTTGCACCAAAAAATAGTTAATTGTATTGGATGCCTATAGAAAAATAGTTGGTTGCTAAATTTGCACCTTCACCCCTATTTAAAATAGTAGAATTACTGAGTAATCTATTTTAAGTCTACTATTTTAAATAGGGATGAAGGTGCAAATTTAACAACCAATTATTTTCCTATGTGCACCCCACACAATTAACTATTTTTTAGAGCAAAAATAGACATAAACAATTTATATGGAAGTAAATATAGCAACGTCGTTAAAAAGACTTAACTTCAATTCCATTACTTTTTGCATTATGGATCCCACTAGTATTCTCACTCACTATTATTTTAATATATTTTTAAAAGGGTTAAGGTGCAAATTTAGCAATGAATTATTTTTCTATAGGCACCCAACACAATTATTTTTCATAATAGCATTTACAAGATAAATATGGGCATTTATATAAGAGCATTTACAAGACAATAAATGGATTTAAAAGAATACAATGAGTAAAAAAAAATTTACTCACCCCATTGAGTCAAAATAAAATTAAGTTTTGTCAATGAAAAGATAAATATGGGCATTTACAAGACAAATATGTGAATGACCAAAATTTGTTAACTCCCTGGATTCACTTAAATCCCTTTATTTGTCTCATAAATCTCTTTATTTATCTTGTAAATGCCCATATTTATTTTGTAAATAAAGTAAGGGCATTAATGTAAACTGGTTATCTTGCTTGTAAACCTGCTACTACACCTATGGATCCACATTTAAAGCTTTTAAAGGTTCGAGGGACTCCGTTGGCTAATCCAAAGGCTTATAGACAGCTCATTGGTTGCCTCTAATACCTCACCATTACCATATCAGATTTAAGTTTTGTCACACAACAACTGAGCCAGTACATGTCGCAACTATCAGACATACATCTCCAGGCTGCACACCGAGTCCTACGATACATCAAATCAGGCCCATGTGCTGAAATTTTTATGTCTTCTGATTCAAATCTTAGACTTTGGCTTTTTAGTGACTCAGATTGGGCAGGTGCATTGATATTTGTCGATCTATAATAGGTTTTGATGTTTTCTTAGGTTCTTCCTTAATTTCTTGGAAAGCCAAGAAGCAGGCCACAATTTCTAAGTCTTCTTCAAAGGCTAAATATCGAGCCCTTGCTTCTACTACTTGTGAATTGCAATGGTTGATTTACTTACTTAATGATTTTGATGTTAGTCATATTGATTCAGCACTTCTTTATTGTGACAATCAGTCTGCTATACAATTAGCAGCCAATCTGATACACCATGAGAGGACAAAACATATTGAACTAGATTGTCACATTGTTTGTGAGAAGGTTCAGGCTAAAATAATTCATCTTATTGCAGTCAGATCCCCTAATCAACTCGTTGACGTGTTTACCAAACCACTACACCCAACTAAGTTTCATGAACTTATATCTAAGCTTGGCATGAAGAACATTCATACTCTAGCTTCCGGCGGGTGTCAAACACTATAACTACAATTAGTTAGCATTGTAACAAATTAATTGTTATAACTTAATTAGTTAGTATTAGCTGTCATGTATATACTTAGCTTGCAGTCAACTTGTATATATAGACTACACATTAATGAGAAATACATAATACTTTTCTCCAAAATATTGTCACATATACATCTGCACATTATGAAGTTTTCTAGTTTTTCTTAATAAATTATGTACTATTATTTTGATTATTTGAATTGAATCCAATTTCGTAAATAGCCAATTGAGTTAGCAGTGTATAATTGATCATTATATAGGTAAACTGAATAATATACTAGTATAAGATAAAAAAGCAAGTTGTATAGTAAAGGCAAGTTGTACCAGCTATAAGCACGGTGCACTATACACGTGAACGTACATATCAACTTTTACATTACTTTTCCTTATAGCGCCCAAATGGACTTCCATTGATTGATTTCTTCTTCTTTTTTATAAATACAGCACAAACTTATTATAAATTATCTAAAGATAATTTCTGGGCAACCATCTCAGTACCCCATGAAAGAAAGAAACTCCTGCAGTAGATTTCTGTGGAAGGAATGAGAACACTTGTGTTCCACATTCTAAGAAGACTAATTATCTCTACTGTTCATGAACGTGTAACACATTATAGGAAGACCAAAACTCACTTGCTCAGGTTCGTGTTCAAAGCGCTTGCTTATATTGCAATACTTCTGTCAAGGCCCAACATTAAGCTCGCTCTGAACATTTCTAAATTTAGTTTCAAAGCTGTCCATCTTTCGTCCTTAATGGATTAAATGTCAAAGTTGTCGTTGACTTTGCGTGTTAAAAACTTCGCACTGTAATTTGCTTTTGTTTTTGGAATAATATGCTCTTTGGTTTGATTTCGTGCATTGCTAGTTTACTGAGCCAAGCGGTAACCATGTTACGAAATTGAATATGTATGGTTATTTTTTTCAAAAAGAACGCAAGAAACAAAGGGGTGAAACAAGGAACCGTCTATCACGAAGCTTTCTAATTTCAACTGCTTTCATAGTCAAATTAACTAGCTAGTGTGTAAGTTACACACACACAAACACATGCATTCAAACCAAAAGAAGTTGCAAGTTACTTCCAAGACTGCCGGAAAATTTTCTAGAGGAATGAAAATGGGAAAGGAAAGAGGAATGGCTTGAGAATTACAGTAGCAAAACGATGCTTGGTATCAATAAAATAAAGAGTTAAGCTGCAAAATTATCCATGAACTTTTATCTAGCACCATATACTTTTTGGAAGTACAAAAATCTTATGAACATTAAAAATGAGAGAAAAAATACTATAACCGTTAAATTTAACCTAACATTATTATTTTTTGTAGTGGGGTTCATACTCTTTTTGCGTGTCATAAGTGTTATGCTACATTTAATTGTGCTGACTTTTTTACTCCCATTTTAAATGTTCAAGGGTATTTTTATATCTCTGAAAAGTATATAGTATTGGATATATTTTTAAGAAAAGCTCATGAATATTTTTACACCTTAACCCTGAAATAAAATACTTTTGGCATATAGCATAACTAGAAGTGGGGTGAAAAACAAATGATACTGCAGGTTATTGCATGATATGCGCAATTAGTAATCTTTTTTATTGAACTAAAAATATATATCTATTCAAAATGCTGGTAACTTTACATCATCATCACATCGTGATCACCGGTAATAATTTGTTTGCCAACTATTATATTCTTAGTAGCAATTGATATATAATATCTGACAATATATTAATAAAAGTATAAAACATTATCAGTCCAGTGCACAATATCTTCTTAAATTACAAACATAACGAAAGAAACATTACCGATTTTATCGTACGTCTCCGTTGAATATACAGTGTCGTGCCATCATCAGTTTCCCTTTTGAGATGGAATGAAAGAGGGAGACAGAGACTTTCCTTGCTATGCAGTAAACATGTTTTTTCACCGTCCACTTTGTCATTTTCTTTTCCCTAGGGCGTGTTTGTTTTGAGGGGGAGGGAGATATATTACTTTATTTAATTTGTTAGAAGAGTGGGGAGGTGGTCTTTTGTAATGAGAGACAAAAATAAAGGGAAGAAAGAAAATAAGAGTTAAAATTTTAATTTCCCTCCACTCAAAAATTTAAATCAAATGAGTGAATGAGGACCTTATATAATATAAGTTCTTACTTCTAACCCCTTTATATCCTCCGACCGAAATATCTTTAATTGATTTATGCAAAGTTATTTGATAAATTAATTATATCTGTCTCTCAATTGAGAAATTAGAACGAATTATATAGTTTATTACAGCCTTCGCAGTTATTCGGTTTAGACTGTTGCAGCCTCATTATTTGCACGAGATTTAAAAGACTTTAAATTAGTGATTCACCTGAATCAGAAGACTAATTAGCCGGTATTAATATATTTTTCTAGGAAAATGCATGTTTATCGTTCACACAAAATCATCACCGCTTTAAGGTTTTAGTCTTGTTTAAAAATTAATAACCATCATTTCATGATTCTATTTTAACAAAACAATAATTTATCTTTTAAGAAAAAGTTTAACTCTGAGTAACTCATAATTTTATGAGAAAAGCAGAAAAAATACATTAATTTTAGGCAGTGGGGTGGGTTGGTTGATCGATGAAGTAAACGTGGTGTTGTTACTCAGACTTGACTTTTGAGTCAAAGGAAGCGCGGAGGCGGAGGGGTGAATCCAAAATTAGACAAAATGAGAAAATTAAAAAATACTGTTATATTGCGAGGCATTATATTATGACGCCACGCCTTGCGTCATCATCGTACTTTTGTTTTTTTTTTTGGCCATGACATCATCATCGTATCATATCAACTGCATTCACACCCGCCACGTCATAACATTTCACGTGTTCTCTCCATCCACACACGGCACACCCAACCCAAGGCTACCTCCGACCTTTTCAATGCCATTGACTTCTGCAAATGTCAACGCTCCCCCTAAGTTTTCCCCTCCTCAAGGAACACAAGGATGAGCTGGACGTTGCCTCTTTTTTTTTTTTAATCTAATTCGCATGAATTAAAATCATTGTAATACTTTAAAAGTGTCATAAATTTTAATCCAATCCAGCAATTAATCTCTTTTCAATAGTTTCATAAAAAATAATTAAGCACTATATAATCCCCGGTGTCTTACCCTGCAATTACGTTGAACGAGGCCAGCTTTATTTCAGCTATTGAGAGGAAACCTAGATTTGGATTTGGTCTTGATGAATTAATTTGGAGAAGTAAAATAATAGAAGGCCGCCTTATTCGTTAAAGTTGGATATTTGAGAAAATTTGTATAATGAGGAAAAGAGTCTCAGTTCTTATATATAATAATGTCCTTGTATAAATTAAGACACACACATATAAAATATACTCCCTCTGGTCCTAATTATAAGATAAAATTGATTTTTTTTGAGAAATTAAGGAAGCTAATTAAATTACTTTAGAGTATTTATATTTATATTTTTTTCTTCAAACTAATTAGTTTAAATAATAAATTAATATATAATCTAAGGATACATAACATATGATATGATTAAGTAACTTATTTAGCTTCCTTAATCTTTAAAAAAAAAATCAACTTTATCTTATATTTAAGACCGGAAGGTAGTAATAAACATTTGAGATACTTACCTACATTTAGTTTAATACCTAATTTTGTTTTCATGAATTATAAATATATAATTAAAAATACTTGCTTCCCTTTAGCTATTGAGGTTTGGCCTGTTGCAGACTGTTGTTCGAGTTCAAGTAATGGTACGTGCGCATGCAGCACATGGAGAATAAAAAAGACCCGAGGACCCATAGTTGTTCGAGAAGGAAAGTATACACGGACCGTTACAGATAATTATTACCCATATCATACTCATATTTCTACACAGGCCAGCAATAAACGTTTCCAAATATGAACAGAGATTTGTTCTCTTTGATTTTATACCTTCTAAAGATATACATTGGAATTTTTGATATATGACTTTTATTAGTCGTTAATCGACAAATATATGCATACGCTCTGTTCAAACTGGAAACAGACAAACAGTGATAGGAGGAATGTATTTCTGACGATGACAAATACCAATCAACTCCAATCCTCCAGCTTGACCCAATCCTACATTGTGTGCCACTCTTCTCTAGGACAATCACTGAAGGGCTCCAAATTGGAAGATTTTCAACCACAAGTTTATGGGCCCAATCCTACCTGTAGCGGGTCACAGAGAGAAGGCCCAGTATAACTTTGTGGGCCACAAATAGGAGGCCCTGCACGTGTGTTCACGTTTTCACTCCGCATTTTGCTTTTGTGCTGATAAATTTTAGTATAAAAAAAAAGAGAGAGATATGACAATGTATCAAGAAAAGAAAAGAAAAGAGAGATATGACATTAAAAAGTTCAAGGCATGGAATTATGAGTAATACGACTTGTTTTTTAAACTTTCGATACAAGCACAATGCTTATACCAGTTTGTTCACACTTTTGTGTAGCAAAGGTCCAATGGGAAGAGTGCAAGTTAGGATGGAATAGATGATAAGATTGGCATGTTTTGTGGTTGGTGGACTTGATGGCCACGTTCTTGTTCCTATCACCACTGCCAAGCAAGCAGCCTGCTTTACTTGCCGTAACAACGTTTACTACCTCACCTTCATCCTCCAAGCACCCATCCCCTCTCTTCATATTACAGGTCATCAAAAACTCAAACAGAGAATGACACCACATTAGTACGTTCAAGATGAACACTCCGACAAAATGCATTTTTCATGTGTCGTACATTTTATAATTTCATTTGTAAACTGTACTCTCTCCGGTTCTTAATATAAAACATGATAAAGGAGTTGGTCTTGATCCTAAATATAATATATATTTTTTATATTTATCAATTTTTTTCTAATTTACCTCCTAATGATACCTCCTTAACAATAATTAAGGAGGAGAGGGGATGGGAAAATTGAGAGAGATGACTAGGATATTTTAAAAAATATATATGTGTTATATTAAGAACCACAAAGAGTATGAAATATGTCATATGTTGTATATATAGAGCTTAGGTCAAAATGCTGTATGGACTGAGTATCAAATGCCCTCACAGACTCTCAAGTCCTGACTCTGTCCCACAAGTCAATTTTAAGCTGTAACACTCCCCTACGTTGGCACCTTAGGGTGTGTTTGGTTTGAGAGAAGGGGAGAGGACGGGTGGGAGAGAATTGTAGAGCAGGTAAATTATTTTTTTTGATTAAAGGAATTTAAATTTTAGGCGGGAAACCAAAATTAAAAAAGAATAAGAGGGTAAATTTTGAATTTCTTTTATCTAAAATTATAATTTCCCCACCCTTCCCTACCCTCCCTTCAAACCAAACACACCTTAGGCCTGCACGATCCCTCGAAGGAAAATGTTGTTCCGCCGGCTAGCAGATTCATTAATTTCCACAAACCTTATGAGGACAAAAAATAGTCATGTGCATTGTACTAAAGACGTTTCATAGTATATGAGTATTACCCAGCTTAACAAATAATACTAATGATCATTTTGGCAAAAAAAAAGGGTATTGATAATGATGTTTAGTAGATTTCAATTTGATCTTCTCATTCTTTTATGATATTACAAGGAAAGCCACAAGAGATGTGGAGTCTATTGAAGAAAAAAATATTTCTTTTATCCATAATATAAGATATATTTATCTAATTTAATTAGTTTAAGAAAGTTAGTTAATATGATATATATTTTCTAAAGCATTTTAGTCATATTTCTTAATTCTTTCATTCATTTCCCCTTTTTATTATTATTGAGGGAATATCAATATCAATATGGGTAAATTAAGAAAACATCTACAAATATAAAAACACAATCTTAAACTAAGATCAACCTTCTAAAAATGTATTTTATTAACAAGCTAGGAGTAATTGATATGGCTTTGCTGGCTTATCTTGACTTTAACAGTAGTGTGTTGCCGGTCCAATGTTAATTATGCATAGTCTGATCAAGAGCTACAATCATCTTCTCGCGCACTAAGACTGGGTGCCTTGAATACTTTGCCAACAAATAAAACGAGGAACAAACATCCCTCTCCTTATATACGTGCGCGCGCGCGCGACTCTTCATTCCACTCATCTACTGAAACAGGGGAAGAAAAGAAAATCACATTCGCGTGGAGAGATGCTGTGTATCTGAAAATAAGTCCAGACCCTGAAATGAACTGTATGCCGTTTGAAGTTTTGTTCCCTGGTAGCGAAAAATTCGAAGAAATCAAGTGGGAAAAGGAGCGATAATTCTTTTTTCCCCAAAAGTATACATCATCTCACATCTGTTTTCATTAGATCCTCTGGGTATTTTTTTAACGGATATTGGAATATTATTCCATTGTTCATATATAGGGTGATTTCGGCGTAAGGTAAGAATATTTAAGACAAAATTCCTTCAGCAGTCTCTAAATCTCTGTTTTCCACGACACAGTCAAAATTTTATCTTCAAATTTTAAGATGTTGGTTTCTTTGAATCAGAAAGAATATCATGGCCGCTAGAATTTTGAAGGAAACGAAATCATCATCGGGCATTGATGCGCAACCACAAACACCAGCAATGGCGATGAAGGCAGAAACAGTACAAGTAAGATGCTATTGCTGCGGATTGATGGAGGAGGGTACAGTGGCATATGTTGGTCGCGTGCGAGAGAAGTATCAAGGTCGTTGGATTTGCGGGCTGTGTTCAGAGGCAGTGAAGGATGAGAAACAGAGGTCGGAGAGAGACATTAGTACGGACGAAGCAATGAAGAGTCACAAGAAGTTCCGTCAACAGTTCAGGGAGACAAGCCCTCCCAACAATCCCACTGAGGATTTGATAAAGGCGATGAAGCAGCTGATGCTGCGGAGTTTGGAAAGTCCTAGGAACGAAGGGATGACGTGTCGACCACTGGGGAGATCTCAGAGCTGCTTCTCTGCCATGACAGGGATGCAGAAACAGAGTGACCATGGCGAAGGTCGTGGCAAAGTAGTTGATAATGCCACCTGATGAACCCCAAGCAGCGTATTGGAATCACATTGGCTTTGCTGATCTTGTCTTCATTGAAGTCATGTCTTAATGCTTAGCATTAACATCCTATGGTAGTAGTGTGTGTGTGTGTGTATTCTAATGTTGAATAATGAGCAGGCCAGTTCCTTAGATCTTTATGTTTGGAATACTTGTCAACTTGAATAATCGATCCCTGTTCCTCTCTTAAAACTCTCACTGGCTTGTTCGAGAGTTGCTGGTTAATTGTTATTGTTTGTGGAGGACAAAGCTATAATAATTATGAAATTACATTGTTTATAATAGCAGAGCTGTTAACTTGAGTTGTATGCATAGTTTCGTATTGCGTGGGGAGATAGAGGGGGATGATAATGGGGATATCAGCAAGAAAGTGAGGCATGGGGTGGAGGAGGAATAGGGGAGTGAGAAGGAAGAAGCGGAAGAAAATATCTGTACGGTACGTAATTATGAGGAGCCAGGGAGACGGGCTCCACGTATTCATGCCTATAATGAACTCTGCGAAAGAGACAAATTTTGACGGCCCCACCATCCAATAATTGGAAAGTCCTACGTAAGCACCACGCAGGCACAAACCTGGAGGATCTGGATCTTATCTGGTATAGTTGACTGGGTATAAACCCAATTATTTATTTTTGGGAGAATTACACTCAGGTCCCAAGAAAAAAGAGAAATGAAAAAATGATCCCTATAGATTGCAAAATGAAAAAATGGTCCCAAGGAGTTGTCAATACAGGCTCATAGAGTTGTTAACGAGTTATCAATACAGGCTCATGAAGTTGTTAGTGGGATCATTTTTTCATTTTGCAATCTACAAGGACTATTTCTTCATTTTTTTTCTTCCTTGGGACCTAAATGTAATTCTCCCTTTATTTTTTTATTTTTTGCTACTCAGGGTATCCACTGGAGCGAGTCTAATAACTAATCCCTCGGGTATTGCCGGGCCTAAGATGGGAACGCCCCTTCCAAACGGATTTTCTCCATACACACCGTCCTAAGGATTGAACTCAAAACTAGAACGTTTAAAGAAATACAAGCCCCTTATCACTTATACCAACATGCGTCGGTAATTCCAATTATTATTACTTGTTTAAAAATACTATTGGTAGGCTTGCTTTAACGATTCAAACTGGGCTTTGGCCCAATGAGCGTTTTGGTCCAAACATTAATAGAATTTAAAGAGTTAATCCCTGAAAGTGAGACCACAGCCCAATTCCATAACTGGCTGGGGGACGTCCTTGGGTTTGCCCAAAGCTCACGACTCACTGACTTGCCTGTTTGGGCAGCAATAAATAAACAAATAGAAGTTTTTTTTTTTGGTCAAACAAACAAATAGAAGTTGACATTCAGTCATTCTCAGTGTCATATAAGCAGCGACAAAATATCCCATCCTCGTATTCGACAAACATATGTGGAGTGTTGGATTTGTATATGCTAATTAATTGAGCTAATCTCAATTAAAGGATACTAATTATAAAATTATGATGTAACACCCCATTAATACTATTATCTGTCATTCTTTACCTCACTCCTTGTTCTTTATCTTTTAAGGTTAACCAATGGCCGGGACTGTTTTCCGGCGATTGGCTGGCATCACCGCTGTCCCTTTTTCTCTTTCCCATTTTACAAGTTACAACAACTTACAAGGCTCAAGTTGCGTGTCTTGTTCCAGGTGACTCAGACGTACTACCTTTTTTTTTTGGGATAACGTTATGTACTACCAATTGGGCCATATAGTGAAATTCCCTAAACAACCTTGTTGATGAAAAGCAATGATATGCAGAATGGGGGCGCAAATTCGTTAATAGGAACTTGTCGGAGGGTATTTTATTAAACCCAAGATGCAGGTCGTATACATTTGCGGATTACTGCATTAGCCGATTCTCACAGTATGCGATCCCTTTGACTTCACGTATCCTTTTCTTCTTCCCCACTTTGTCAATTTTCAGACTTGAAGACATTGTGGATTTCCTGGTTTTCCATCCACAAAGCCAAGATGATGCACATGACCTTCTATTGGAGCAAAACAGTGACCCTCCTCATCGATTCCTGGAAAACCGATTCATGGACGAGTTACTTACTGAGTTTGCTCGCGTGTCTTCTGGCCTCTGCCTTCTACCAGTATCTGGAGAATCGCCGCCTTCGCCTCAAGGCCATCACAATCGAGACGCCTCCCGCTACGGCGCCTCAGAATCAGATCCCTCTTCTCCGATCGAATCTCGCCGGAAACAAGCCCAAATTAGGGTTGAAGCTCGCCGGAGCGTTTCTGTTTGGGTTTAATTCGGCGATCGGATATTTTCTGATGCTGGCCGTCATGTCCTTTAACGGAGGTGTCCTTGTGGCAATCGTGGTCGGTCTTGCTATCGGCTACTTCTTTTTCAGGTCTGAGAGTGATGAAGGAACTTTTCTAGTAGCTGACAATGCCTGTGCATGTGCTTAGTTATATAGAGACTTGGGAAACATCGACGGTACTCGAATCACCTCTTTACACTTACGAATTCATGTCAATTGTGTTACACCTGTTGTTTTAGCCTTTTCTTTTCTGGGAATTTGACCATGAATGTGTTCCGATCGCAGACTGCAATCTTTAAATTTTAAAATGGAAATAATTTTGGGGGTGATTTGGTTTGGTTATTGTAATGGGGACAATATTTGGAAACGTAATTGCGAGAAAATTGCATTAAACATTTTGGCAAGTTAAACAACATGAAAGATAATAATTGACAGATGGAGTCGAGCTTCAGATTCATAAAAGCGATGTGCCGCAAATGGAGTGTGGGAGAAGAAATTGAGAGTCCATATTTGATCTAACAATTTGCAGAAGATGTTTCTGCTGCAGACTGCCGAATTGCTACTGTGCTAGTTTGGAATAGTTTATTTTTAAGTAATAAATATTTATAAATCGTGATTCACGGTATACAAAGTAAGTATGTAAGAGGAATTTTATTTTGACTTACATAATAAGGGTCTATTGTCCGAAAATAAGTGACATCAAACACAGGTGCAATCTGATCAAAAAATTTGCTTGCACGCAAGTTTATGATGCCCGGGTCGCACACTATAAGATGCCAAAATAATGAAGACCCCTTCAAGTTGACGATGGAGGAGTGGCACCCCCCTCTATCGGCAGCGTTAGGAGAGAAACCACATTGGATTTATCACGAATGGATTGTGAATGATTAAATAATCGATTTTTATATTACCCCAGTAACACTGGTATGTGGTAATAATAGATTCTCATACGTTATAATTTTGGGAGAATTTTATCAAAGGACGCCTGACCTAACATTATTTCCAATGGCCTGTCAATTTGTTAATTTTCATTCGATTGAAGTCTTTTATTAATAGTGATAGTTTGAAATAGCTTATTTTTAGGTAATAAGTGCTTATAAATCGTGATTCACGATATATGAGGTAAGTATGTGAGAGAAATTTTATCTCGACTTGTATAATAAAGACTTATTATCTAAAATTAAATAATATCAAACCACACTTGTCAATCTGCTAACGAAAGCACCGTGACTTGTCAAAAATTGTCATTTTGTTAATTCAGACTTGTTAATTTTCACATCCATACTTGTCTTTTTGTTTACAAATACTTGTTAAAATTTATTCTGAGAGTTGTAAATTTACATTTAGGACAATCAATTCTTTTTCATTTTGAACCTTCTTTTCATTTTAGTCCAAATGACCGCAATTTAAATTCAGAATTTCTCTGATCTGATTAAAATAATTTTAGTTTTGTGGTCATTTAATGAAATTCTATATGATTCATGGATCTGGAGAGGTTGTCGAATGCATCGTATTGGCTTCCTAGAATCATGATGTAGGATGCTTGATTATTGGCCACTAACTCGATTTTATAATCTTAAGACAGTCCTAAGCCTACCTTGTTGGTAGTAGCTCCTGAATTGTCATGCAATTTGATAGATCTTTGAACTCCTATTGACAGAAGCATCTCCTAAAAACAAAAGGAATAATCTGAGTTATGTCAGAGGACACTGTTAGTAAGAACTATTCTGTAACTACCAATAAATAAAAAGTGGCACTTCTTAAGATTAAATGGATCATTTCTGCAAGAACAAGATGAACAACATAACGAAATATATAAAACTCAACTGACAGAAAAAATTCTAAGGAGGGAGTGTGAATGTGTGATGCTCTAAAATTCAAGAGTAGGTATGCTCTACTTAACTTGAGGCGCCTTATATAGGCACTAAAGGCCTGGACGTTGGCAGCCTCTTCATGGTAATAAGTTATTGGTTTTAAGTGTGTGTTCTTTTACCCTCAAAATCATGGTTTCAGAAACATTTTTTCGTAAATTGAGACAAAACTCCTCTCACATATTTATCTCGTAAACAGTAAAAGTTATTCTCCAAAAACTAATTATAACACACACTTATAATGTTCAAAATCTATCACGGTGTGTAGAAGTCTACTAAGGGTGATCCATGATATTAGCCTTTTAAATTCCAAAAACTTGCAACCTCCAAGAGAAATTCTTGTGCGAACTAGGTGTATCACGCAATCGTGCTTATTTGGATTAATGGTAGAAGCTGCTTTGTAACGTGATTTACGGTATATGAGGTAAGTCTATAAGAAGAGTTTTGTCTCGATTTACGTAAACTTGTTTTTCCACCGCTTTCTCAAACAGATCTATCTTTGCACTACCCAATAAAATCAGGGAGAGGGGTGTCTTCATTGATTTTTCTCTCTATTTACTCTCCATTGAGAGTGCCTACCATTAGATCAATTTTCAATGGTTGAGATTTAATAATATGTAAAGAATATCATTATAATAAAAATCTAACATGATAAATCTCAACCATTGAAAGTTGATCTAATGGTAGATACACTTAATGGAAAGGAAAATCAATGAAGACACCCCTCTCCCATAAAATCATACCACATTAATCTCATTAAATCTTATGTGTTTAATTTATTTTCTCTTTCCTCATTTATGTCATTTGAAAATGTCTCTCCAATCTTCCCTTTCTCTCCCACATAGAATTTAATGAGATCGATGTGGTATGATTTTATTAGATAGTGCACAAATGATGTGGTGCACCTGGTTCATATAAGAATTTCTCAACCTCCAGCCTTTACAAAAATCACAAGCATAAATAGCATTGAAACAACTTGAATTTTGTTTATGAAATTCAAAAGTTGCCACATATTTAATGTTCAAATTTTATAAATAAAACTACCGAGGACATTTTCCTGTAATTCATTTATTCCATAACATTAATCTAAATTTTTGCAAAATGTCTTTGTTAAATAGTACCCAATCCACTCTTAACTCGCACTCAAAGGGTGAAGAGATATTGCCGGATTTCAGCATGGCCCAAAATATTATGCGAGTTCATTCTTTCTTTTAGCCCAAAGATCACTTATTGCTTGAACCCCTTCAATCCCAAACAAAATAAAACTTACTCCCTCCGATCCTAATTATAAAATAAGGTTGACTTTTTTGGAGAAATTAAGGAAATCAATTAAATTACTTTAGAGCATTTATATTTTTATTTTTTTCTCCAAACTAATTAATTTAACTAATAAACTAATATATAATTTAAGGATACTAAAAATATAAACACTCTGAAGTAATTTAATTGGCTTCCTTAATTTCTCCAAAAAAGTCAATTTTGTCTTATAATTAAGACCGGAGGAAGTATTTCTTAAGACACATCCACTCATTATTTCCAACATCCTTTTATCACCAAAAGAAAAAAACTAAAGTAGAAGGATGCACCTAGTTAAAAGTTAAAGGGGGAATGGCATTGAAATTTAAAACTGTTAAATTAATCATAGCTACGTTCTAAAACAGATTTCTGAAAATAAATTATAAATATCAATTTAGATAGTTGTGAACATAAATCTCAAAAATTACATCTAAAAATGAGTTCATAAATACAGTGCAGATCTGGAAAAAATAGTGTAACAATCAATCATCAATATCATACTACAAAAAATATTAATCCAACATCCTATCTCAAAAATTAGAGAAATACATGGACATGTACAGAAATGCTCAACATTAGAATTTGCAAAAGAATTACTACAGGAACAGAAGTTTACACTTCCATTAAAAAATTGGATTTGCTGCAGCCGCGGTCACGAGTGTGCCTTAACTTCAGCACAATCATAGTTTTTTGACCCAAAATAAGCTGTCTCATCCGCTGTTTTCTGTGACAAGATAAGTACCAAGCATGGGCATGCAAGGCAGATTTCATAATGATGATGGCATGATTCAAATCAGTGGATGACACAGAAGAGCGACAAGAAACATGGAATGAATGCTGCTAGCAGATCTTTCGTTCCCCATGGAAACTTGGTCTCGCAAAACTAGGATGTAAAACGTCAAAATTCTGTATAAAGGATCATACCATGTCCATTCACTATCGTTCATCTTCAATTTTTAATGAGACTAGCTCACTTTCTTGCTGCTGGTTTCTGTACTTCAAATTATTAGGAAGCCATCTGTAAAGTCTCTCTGGTAAGAACCTGATGTATAAAAAAAAATGTTTAGTTGTTTGTTTTAAATGAATGCGCTAAAAAGCAATTACGTGCTTACAAATACACAAGTGATTGTCTTTCTTAGAAAAGGAACAAGGAAATAAATTAGTGATTCTCAATCCACCAGTAAAAAATTCAAAAACCTCAAAAAATAGATGTGATAAGTATTATAAATGATGTTCTTCCACCCGATAGTTACACATCAAGAGGTTGTACGTGTAGAAACAAGAATGCTAAATGAATGACCAGGAGAAGATTAGGAAGAGTTGGAAGAATATGAATAAGCCAAGAGGGATTCAATTAGTAATAGGCTTACATGTTTAGTCTCTCACAAATTGCCCGACGAACAGAAGAATTGAGGCCATATGCTATTGAGTTGAAGAGACCCTGCAACAAGCAGAGGGAGTGCCAAAAATTAGCAATACATTTTCGCACCTCATCACACACAACTTGATGTTCAGTCTTCATATGATAAAAAAATATGTAATACAGGATCCAATGCAGTGCACTAACTGGAAATGGCATAAAACATTTGTGTATTATAAGCTACATCACTGGCAAATACTTCCTTTGTGCATAATTACTCTAAAAAATGATTTGGTATGCCAGTTCAGCTAGGGAAGTTCTATAGTAGTGACCAAATTCCACGGTAACAGGTTATAGAGCAATAATGTAATAATGTAAATATAGCTGAAAACAACAAGTACAACGATTTTTTCATACCATGAGAGCAGCCGTTCCAACATCTAGAAATGAAAGCCAAAAGATCTTATGGTCAGGTTCAATAAAGTCATGAATGCGGTTGATAGTGCCAAATGCAAATGATCCTATTAGAATCAGAGGATAGTATCCCCAGCGACTGACAGCCTGCAAAGTAAAACAGAGAGTCTATAATTTCTTTATAGAGGAGTAGTACAGATAAGACAATGATTGTAGTTTCAGTTTAAGAAATTCGCTTGAGCACAAGCACTAACATGCTAGATTGCAATAAATTTGCCACATGACAAGAAAGGAAATATAGAAAACAAATATCCCAAACAATTAGAATTCTAAGATTAGAAATATTAACAGCAGCTAGTAACTGCTAAAAAGCTTATCCTATGTTTTTATTGTCGTCGTCCTTCCTTTAGTTAGGAGGGCGAGGAAAGCAGGGTTCCTCATCTACAAGCATGGTTTCTTATATTTCCGATATTGTAGTAGTCAGAGTATAAAATACCTTCATGTTATCTCTTGTATCTGAGACATAATTTCGGTCTGAAATACCAACTGCCATCTGAAATTCACCAGAAAATAGTAAGAACTTAAATGTTCCTGAATCAATTTTGCCTGGGGAAAAAGAAAAATCTGCAAATTTGAGCACATACACGAGTTGCATTGTTCAGCATGCGTATTACTTGAAAATATGTAAACCCATTGTAAAGAATTGCACCCCAAAGTGGCATGTAAAATGTGATAAAATGAACCGCCTGCACAGGAAAAGAAGTTTATTTTAGAAGATGGAGAGAAAGGGAGCTTTCACCTCAAATTCAGCACAGCTGCAGTACAAAAGTTGCAGAAAATTTAGGTTTGTCTTGTCATCTGCTTTTCCCCCCTCTTGTACCGTTTAATATTTACAAAATTGCATTTAAAAGAAATTGATGTAAAAAAGTATAACATAGCATTTATTATCACCAACTTCATTCAGATAAAGTCATCATAACAACGTAGTGTTTCTTACCACCAACTTCGTTTAGATAACGTCATTATAAGTTATAAAGAGCATACAGGCCAATCACAAAGGCAAAGATAGAGTGCCATACAGAATTTTCAGCAGAGCCTTCAACATCTGCACGGATTTTTTTTTTTCAGTTAATTTTAGCTGCTTGACATTGTGAAATTAGGAATTTGATTTTGCGGAATTGCAACATGGAATTTTTTTCCCTCATTGGTAACCATGCCTTCATTTCAATACTCAGCACAATTTGTATTCACGGCATGAAACATTACATTCAAAAACAAATGGGACTTAAAAAATAATATTAAATTGAGATATGAAATAAAGGACTCATTGTGTACTTTAAAAGGAAATTAAAACAAGGAAAAAATTAAACTTTTTTTATGAGAAATTAAAATACTTAAAAATAAAATATAGGTAACTCTTGTAAATAATACTTGCCTTCCCCGTGCGACCCATTTGACTTGAACACCATGTGCCAAAATGCCTATGGTCATTACCAAAGGAGCGAATGACTGTCACTACTAGGGAGGTACCTATAAATAGTGAACATGTTGTCAAATGAGCTCCCAGTGATTAACTACTTAAACTAATTACAAAAATGGGCGGAAACTGGAAACAAAAGTGGAACTAGGAAATCAAACTATTGGTATATGAATAAAACCAAATAGTCATATACACAATGAATTTCTTCCAAATTTTAATTTCCAAATAACAGTCAGGGTGTTGAAGAGTTACTGGAGAAGGAGATTATGGCAAAGTTGCCCACTCCCTAAAGTGAACAAGTTAAAAGTTGGTCATCCACAAATACATACCCCAAACATATAGATGAAACATGGCCTCCAAATCTTCAACATCGGTTTTGTGCCTAACAACAGTGCGATGGAGGGTAAAAGCAATTGTTGTAGTCCATAGAAAAGATGCCACACAAAAGAAATGTGTGCTATAACTCTGAGCATAACAAAAGAAACCTTTGGATGGGTCCCTAAATCAAAATGAAACTCCCATCAATCATGTAATGAACGACTTAACATACATATGAGGAAGATTGCACTTGATTCAGCAGGCATACCCTACTATGTTGAAGAAACTGCAAAGCATGTCCTGCAGTCAAAGAAAATGTCACATTGGAGCGCTTTACCAAAGGCTCTGAATTCTGAAAAAGAAAATGAGCCAAAACTAACAAACGGCCACAGGGCGCAGGCATGATTGATTTTCCAAATTTCAAAAGGAAATAAATTCTAAATCACACAACAGTATTAGTGACACATGCAAATTAAAGAGACTAGGGGAAACATGACAGATTGCAGAAGTTAGCTGCTCACCTTAAAGTATACTTACAATGCAATTAGACATTTTCAATAAAAGGCGGTTTTACACTTAAAAACCCAGGAGTCAAGCCAACAATAAACCGGTTTATAGTTTGCTTTGTTTGTAGAAGTGTATTGTAGTTACCAGGTCACATGTCAAATCAAATTAAACATTTTTAACTACAGTTTAACATTTAGACTCTTAATTAAGTCCTAATCATAACTAGGTGAATCACATTCCCCTGTGGTTTGGCCAATATCAAATAGTTCCCATGTGGTCTAAAGTGCCTCATTCAACCCTTTCATGGTATGTTTACTGCTTAACGACCTTGCGTATTTTTTGTTTTTAATTACAGCCGAAATAATCATGTGAAAATTAAACTGATAAGCTATGTCATTGTTAAATGATATTTTACTTAAACCAACATTTCACAATTAAGATTGTGCCCTTGATCCTACAAGCTCCGCAAAAGTGTTCAAAATGTAAGTGCAACTCTATCATTTTAACCTTCGTTTTTATTATAACATCTGCATGTAAAAGTAAGAGGTCGATAAAATGGCATTTGAACCAACCGTGAGAGAGTTAAACAACTCAAAAGAAGCCTGAATTTCGGCCAAACCACAAGAGATAAACTGCAATTTACCATTACAAAAATAAAAATTAAAGTGAACTGGCTACGGCTAACTTCGGCTAGGTTCGTGATATATCTCAAATACTTCCCTAAAGGAAACTCAAATAAGGCTTTGATTGTCGATCCCATTCAAGTTTCGACATCAAACTGAATTACATATTTGGGAACTAACAATTAAAAGCCCAATGAAATTGTGCTAGCACGTAAAGATTTATATCAGGCGAGGACAAGAAGAAATCAGATCTAAACATCAGCAACTAAATCCGAAGGATCCAAGCAAGGTGGAATGAGATGCATACAGAGAGAGCAAGGTAGAAAACAAGTTTGAAAGAAAACTTGCGGAGCTCCTTGAATAGGACGTAGCAGAGCACAATGAAACTCGACCCGACGAATGAAAGGCTCGACGCTCCAGTGTTCACGGCCGACAAAATCCGGCGATCGTTCGCTGTGAGCGCACCGGCAACAGACACCAAGGTAGCCATTAGCCCAAGTACTAATCCGTGTTGACCCGCGACGCTCTACTCCTGCTTCTATTGTCTTCTCTCTGGTTAGTCGCGCGCAAAAACTGTGTTAGCTGGCTGGCAGGAAAAAAAATTGAATACTCGGATCAGATTCTGAGTTCAAGTTTTCGTTCATCCCCGAACAATTAACAAAAAAGGAGAATTAAAAAATCAATACGACGTCGCTTTGTTTCAATTTGTCTAAACGGTTAAGGTGCTTGTATGCTAAGTAATTGACAAAAAGAAGCTAAAAGCTATTTTTATCCTGGAAGTATTGGTATAAGGTCAATTTTATTTTGAAAATTTTAAATGTGGGGCAATTTCGCCCTGACAATGATCACAGTTAAGCTTGACCCTTAGTTAATCAAATATAAGGGTAAATTTGCTCCAAAGTGAAAACTTTCAAAGCAAACTCACTCCTAAGTTGAAACTCTCACGATAATTTTGTCGTTCTTTTCATTTTTATTAAGGTGTAAATTTACTCTGGAAGTTTTTAATTTGGAGCAAATTTGTCCCTATATTTAGTCTACTAACGATCAAACTTAACTGCGATAATGGTCAGGGCGAAATTGCCCCATATTTAAAACTTCCAGGGCAAATTGCACCTAAAGCAATATTTCCAGGATAAAAAAGGCCTTTAACCCTTAACAAAATTAATGTGAGTTATCCCGCAATCTCACAACCCTGAGCCATGCTTATACCAGTTTTCTTTTAAGGTTAAGGAGTAAAAAAAACCACCAACTTATAATAAAAGTGCACCTAACACCCTAAACTTTTATTGAGTGTAAAAATATCAACAAACATTCAAAATCAGAGTGAAAATAACACATATGTTAAAATGGGCTAACATCTATTACTTTTTGTAGTGGGGCTAGCACTATTTTTCAGAAAGTACCAAATCAGCTCAAAAAATAGTAGAGGCACAAAAATACCCATAATTTTTTACTCAAAGTGCGTCAAACACAATATCTTTTCAGATATGCTAGAATACCAATGAACATTCAAAATAGACATGGAAATACCAAAATACCCTCAAGTAAAAACCACACACACATGGTGAATGTGTTTTATAAAAATTATTTATGTGTATTCATATTAAAATTAAGTAGGTTAATTGTAAGTTAATTTCTTAAGGTGGGGAAAAAAATTCTTAAGAAAATTTAGGAAAAATCGAAATAAAAAATTTAATAGCATGTACTCTATCTGGCATAATTTACATTATCACATCCAATTGCTAAATTATCACATCCAAGTATTGGGGTTGATTGTATATTAATTAGGGATAAAATTAGAAAGCTATTAATTTTAAATATAAAATTAACCAAGTTTAAGATGTTTCTTGATTATGATAAAACATTTTAGAAGTGGCTTATAAATAGAAATAGGTGAATAGATAATACAGTAGTAATTTGCTTGTTAATTTAAAGCTGATATATAAAATTTTAAGTTATGTTCATAACAATAGCATGGAATTTGAATAGTTAGACAAATAAATTTTTTTTAAGTCGGGGGTATTTTGGTACTTTCATGTACATTTTGAATATTCATGAGTATTTTTGCACATTTGAAAAATATATGGTGTTTGATGCACTTTAGGTAAAAGTTTATATGTATTTTTGCACCTTTATCATTTTTGAGTCAAGGGCATTTTGGTACTTTCTGAATATAGCTTGGGCCCCACTACAAAAGTAACGGACATTAGCCTATTTTAACGGATGTGTCATTTTCGCTCTGATTTCGAATATTTGTGAGTACTTTTACAATTAATTAGAGTTTATATTGTTTGGTGCACTTTAGGTATAAGTTGGTTGCATCTTTTCCTTTTTTTAACATCATTTCTCTTCTTACAATTATTCTTACGGTTGGATTGGTTTTTTGTTTTGATTTTATAGTTTTAAGTTATTAGTTTTCGTCTATATAGTTGTATGAATATTTGTTTTAAATTTAAGTATATTGACCAAAATTAAAACTTATTATAGAGACCATTCATTAAATTTAAATTGAATATTTATGAAATTATATGGACAAAAATTAAAATTTGATCAAATTATAAGGACAAACAACCTTATTAAGAGGGTGTTTGGATATCTTATAAAAAAGCACTTTTAGCACAAAACCACTAAAACATCCAAACACCCAAATAAAAGGGATAATCCCTTTTTTACCAAAACCATGGTTTTTGGGAGAAGCTATTTTTTTTGGCTTTTTGAATATATGGGCCCCACCCTCTGATTCTTATTAGTCCTTGCATGATGTGGGTCCCATGCTATATCTCTCTCATCTTTTTTTTTTTTTAATGTTTTCTCTGCATGTATTTATTAATTTTTTTTAGAATTTTAACATTTTAATATTTCCTCATATCTTTAATATAAGACTTATTTATCTAATTTGATTATATTAGAAAAATTAGTTTAGTTGATTAACATTACATATAGACAAATTTATTTCTTTTTTGGTATTAATTATGATCTTTAATGTTAAATAATGGGTTAAGATGCATCCTTTTTAATGCCACTAGGAGTTTTCTTCTCTTATAATTTAACGCTTTTAGGTCAAATTTAACGGTTTTGTTAAATTTACATCATTTTTAATTATTCATTGTTATTTTTGCATTTTCTAGAACTTATTTGTATCAGATGGCCTTCAGGAAAAACTTGACTGTTAAATTTGGACCTTAACCCTTAAATAATACATAAAATATAAGCTTATTCTTTATATATAATTATTATAAAAGTTAAGGTCCTTTTTAGTAATTTGACCATGAAAAAAGCTATTCTGATCAAAACATCCAAACACTCTCATTTTATCAAAATCACTTTTTCCCATAATCTATTCTCCTCATAATCTATTCTCTAAAAGCTATTCTCCATTTTTTCTCCATAAGCTATTCTCCAAAAGCTAATAAGAACACACCCTAACATTAGTTTTTTCACTTTGCTTGTAAATTAAGAAAGTATTATGAACATATTAAATTCTTGGGTTAAGGGGCAAAACTAACCTTAAACTATTTTTAAAAGTGCACCCACCACCATAAAATTTTTTTGGATGTAAAAGTAACCATAAACTTTTAAAAATTGTGCAAAAGTAACCATAAACTTTCAAAAAATGGGCAAAAGTGACACTACCGTTAACGGCTGTTTACTCAAAAGTTTTTAAGGGGCAAAAATACCCACAAATTTTTCTCAAAAGTACACTCACCACCATAAACTTATTTTTTGGTGTAAAAGTAACTATAAACTTTAAAAAATGGGGCAAAAGTGACGGTTTTCTTACTGTATTCAAATGTCATCTTTTGATTGTTCTAAGTTCAGGAAAACAGTACCTCGACTTATCCACCATAATTTTTCCAAACCAAAAATTGGAAAACTGATCTTCAATGAAGATGATATCGTCATCCTGCTCTCACCGACATGCCGTAAATGGAATTGTTGATATCAATGGTGTAGTAAACACAGTTACAAAAATTGTTGATGGGAAAATATCTCAACAATTCCACTTACTGCACGTCGGTGAGAGCAGGATAGCGAAGTCATCTTCATGTTCTAGTTATGCCGTTTGTTTTGTGGCAATATGCTCGTTTGGGATAGCTTATTTTTTACTTATAAGTGCTTATAAATTGTGATTTACGGTATACGAGGTAAGTATGTGAGAGAAGTTTTATCTCGACTTACGTAATAAAAACTTATTGTCCCAAAATAAGTTATGCCAAACACAACCTATATGTTGATACTTGATGAGATAATTTTGATTTTCCTATTAAGTCTGTGCTTCATTTGTTTTCATGGTATCTTGATGTGGTGCTCTATGCTAATGCATCCCCCTGTGTGTGGGTGTTAATTTTTTTTTTTTTGCCTTCTGACTAATTGAATGGTTAATTGAAATAGGAAAAAATCTAAAAAAATAGGAACAAAAGAACATTGTGTTGTGTGTGACACTTTTAGAAATAGTGAAGTAAAAGCTCGCTTTTGACATGCAGCACGTATGTTTTTTGTTGTGTGAATTGCAGAAGAGATGTAGTTTTTGAAGTTACTATTAGATAATCTCAAATTGGAAATTATTATATTTAGTGACTGTAAGATGGTCACGGATCACTACTAACTAATAAATATATTTATGTAGTATCTTGATATCTTCACCTTCTCCTCCGCTCCTTCTTGATCTTGGCTTCCAACTTCTCACTATAATTTCTCAGTTGTTGGCCTCAAACGAACGAGTGCAAGAAGAGTTTATTTTATTTTCATGGGCCCCTCATGTTAGATTATCACTTAAACCATCGCTTTTTTTTTTTTTTTACCCCCTTTTTGGGTTGAAAATCACTTAAAAAATTTTATGGGGTTGAAATGCACAAAATCTAAGGGTTATCTTTTTTCTTATGTAATCCAAGGTTTGAGCTTTACATTTTGGGCTTACAATTGGCCCAAATCAATTTGTGGATGCTATTTCAATTACCAATTTGTCTCTTAAATTCCATAAATTAAACCTTATTACTTTAAAATGATTTTCTTCTTCAATTAACTTCTCTACTTTATGATATAATTTAACTAAAATTTTTAGCCCAAATGATAAACTCTAAATATCTCTCTTCAATTATTTTTTGGAAGTTAGGCTATTAAAGAAGTTAGTTGGAGGAGTAAAGGAATTGGATTGAGCATATTAATTTGATATAACATGGTCAACTTAAATCTCCCGTGCAACGAACTGGGGAGTAAATACTTGTTTAATTGATCAATAAAGCTTGGCACAGTTGGTTAAGGTCTTGCCACCCCGATTATAAGGGAGTGTGTTCGAACCCTCTGACCGATGGGGAGACTTCATTGGTAGGTGATCTCGTAAGTCCCTTGTAAGCGCTCGAAGAGCTCTGGGGCCTTGCCCTGACCTTGGTAGGGGACTGGTGCCGAACCTACCTAAACTTTTTATTATAAAAAAAAATACTTGTTTAATTGTAAAAGTCCAAGAGCAACTACATGATGACATGAATGAGGGAAGAGAAAAAGAAAAATTCTAATTCCATCAAACAGGCGGCTAAATCATCCTTATTAATCTTGGACTTAATAGTTATTACCATCATCCATGCTGCCGGATTGATTAGGTTCTATTAATCCTAATTACATAAGTTAAAGAATCATCAATCTCAAAACTTACACTTTAACCCTGTGACTTGGGGAGAAATCATTGACTAAATTCCGTTATTCCTGATTATAAGAAGCATCAGAATTTTGCACTTATCTTCTGACACCAACTCTGGAGCAGAGTTCTTTCTTTTTTTGGTAACCTCTGGACCAGAAATTTATGACGTTCAATCTTTTGCACGTACTATCATCCCAATCAAGTCGCTCACGTATATATATATTGGTCAAAAGTTCACACCACCTACAGTCAAGCACCTAAAATGGTCAATGGTGTGAAGGAGCAAGGAACTAGCTATATTATATATTAGAAGAATTGTTGATAAAAAATAAACAAGAGATGGACGTTATTTATTTATTTTGATAAATAGATTATGGATGTAATTAGCAAAAGATTGTAAGAGTAAGATGAGATAAAGAGGATAACATCAGGGGTGATGACTGCTAGGGAGAAAAACTAAGCATTAGTGGTTGAGCGGTTGCGGAATTTGGCAATATTCCCGCACCCGCGCTTCATACACGATATGCAACCTCTCAGGCGGTAGGTTTGCTTGATGTGGGGCTAAATTGTAAATTAATATACTTACACATATTATTAATATTATATATACACGATTTTGTGAGTAGGGATCGATTTTCTCATGCCTTGGTATATACCAAGAGTGACTGCTACATATGTTTACTGCTCCTTAAGTTGTTTTGTCCTTGTCACCCAATGTGGTCTCCTACGTCACATGGAAAAATAGCCATGACCAGCCTTTTACTTTCAAGTTTCAACAACTAACCAGCCTTATTTTCTGCATTCTCAAGCCAATACTCAATGAACAAGGATAACGATTTCCTTCCCTGTGGAGCCAATTGTGGCTCCCAGGATTTTTTTAAGGGGTTGTTTGGATTAATACTTTCAAAAGTGACTTTTATCTTAACTTAGTGCCTGTTTGAGTTGGCGGTAGAAGCTGTTTTTCTGATGTGATTTATAACGTATAAGGTAAGTATGTGAGAAGAGTTTTACCTCAACTTTTGTAAACATGCTTTTTCAACGCTAACCCAAACAAGCCTTTATTGGTTGAAACTGAAGTTGAGATAAAGGTCAATTAAAGTAATTTGATTTCAAGAGGTTCCAATCTAAAAAAATGCTAAATGTTAAAAATCATAAAAAGTTGCTTCAATTTTAAAGTAGCTTTTGAGTTTGAAGTCAAACATCATCAAAGTGCCTGAAGTAGTTTTTTAAGCCTTATGAGTCAGTTTGCAACCTTCTACCAAGATGATTATTCTAACGCGAAAAGTTTTTGCCTCTATTAACAAATATGCTATCTGAAAAAACTTGCCTTTGCTATACGCTTTAAGCCAAACTTTGAACTGAATTATATTGCTTACCCCTTCAGACAAATTTGTATCTCAAAGCGGTGATACTAATTTCGCCTCAAACTGCATCCCCCTTGGTGCAGTTCTCAGTTCCTAGCTAATTCTGTGTACAATTAATTACTTTCAGCTTCATAATCATGAAGATTGACACGTCCTTTACATACCAAAACGAGCAAACCAAAAAGGGAATTACTATCCGGTATACTTTGACTACTTTACGCTTCTTTTTGGCCTTCACCTACGGCAACGTACACAAATGGTCCTACGAAAACATCGTCGAATCCCTGAAGTGTCTCCAATATGGCAACCACATCGGACATGGTGGGCCTTGGATTTGGGTGGTGACTCAAGCATTTGTAAGCCAAAGCAGCCACCTTGCGAGCTCCTCTCGCCGGAAATTGACCTTCCAATCTGGGATCTATGACTCGAAACAGCTTTTTGGGATCCCTCAGAATTGGCCTCGCCCACTCCACCAAGCTATGCTCTTTACTGGGCCTGTTCTTATCCACCACCCTCTTCCCTGTAAGCAATTCTAACAGAACCACACCGTAGCTATACACATCGCTCTTCGTCGTGAGGTGACCTGTCATTACATACTCTGGAGCAGCATAGCCCTGTGTCCCCATTACGCGTGTTGTTACATGTGTTTCTTCCCCTTCTGGACCATCCTTTGCCAGCCCAAAATCTGACAGTTTGGCTGTGTAATCCTGTGTTTGAGCAAATTAATAATAAAAAAAAAAGTCATCAAATTGAATTTGTATTCGCCGGGAAAATGGAAGATATGGTCACAACTCAGAAGTGAGAACAGAGGAGGGGGCAGAGCAGAGGACATACCGAGTCCAGCAAAATGTTTGAAGCTTTGAAATCTCTGTAAATGACTGGTTTATCTACTTCATGAAGAAAGGCCAGGCCTTTCGCTGCACCTAGTGCAATTTTCATCCTGGTTGACCATGGCAATACAGCAGAGTATCCTAAAACAAAGGAATCAGGGTCAGGCATGGTTGTGATCAGAACTTTGTGTCTCTCTTTGAATCAGATTGTAGTTTGGGAAACATCAATGACAAAAAAGAACAAGTAGAAGAAATCAAGAAAGAGTAACATACTTCTGAAGAGCTGGTTCTCCAAGCTTCCTCTTGGCATGTATTCATAAACCAAAAGCCTATGCTCCTCCTCATAACAGTACCCAATCAACTTAACAAGATGTGGATGCTGGAGCTGTCCAAGGAAGATAATCTCTGCCTAGAGAAGCAAATATTTTTCCCAGTTAGCATTGAACAGAGCTCTGAGTTATTTTATTGTACTAAAAACCATGCAACCTTAATATTGGTATGTGACTAAGAAAGAAACCAAAAAATTTGAGTCAATTGGTTGAAGGAACTAACCAGCCATTCCCTATGACCTTGCAAGCCACCTAAGTCGAGGCGTTTGACAGCAACAGGCTGAGCTTTCAATCCACGCCTAAGTTTGTCATCAAAAAATCCTTTGTGCACGGGTCCAAACCCACCTTCACCAAGCAGATTGCTCCATGAGAAATTATGGGTTGCCTCTTTAAGCTCCTCTAGGCTGAATATATGAAGCTTTGTACCAGCCAGAGAAATTGAGAGATCGTCAATGGCCTGAGATGAGCTGGAATTGCTTATGTCCGAGAGGCACAACCTCTGAAATGAACCTCGTTTCAGAGGTTGATTTTCCTTCAACGTTGGGTAATCAGTCCTGTAACAGTTTAAGGTGAAGATGATAGACTTCCATGTAATCTTCTTAGTCATCTAGAACCGATCGATATGATCAACAATGCTACAAAAGCCGACCTTTGCAATGTGTTTTTCACTAATCAGACCTTTGAAAGTAGTTCAATCAGAAGGACGGCATGAAAGATGATTTTTTTTTTTTAAAAACAATAGTGGCGACTTTGGAATATAGTAGTGAAGGACGAGTAATATATATATAATACGTGTATTCACCTACCACCCTAAGGAGAGAAGTTCCTGGGGGAGATTCCTTGACTTCTTGATCTCTTGCAAATGAATGCCAACAGTTCCACTATGTGCATGAACGATATGTGTTCATTTCATTTAATAACATTATATCTATTCGCTTTTATTTGTTTAAACACCAATAATCATACTGTTAAAAAAAAAAACACCAATAATCATGATTAAGAACGTATATCTTCAATTAATTAGTAGTCACGTATCTTTCCTGCTTCTTGACTTCAATGTTACCTTAAACCCCCGTATTTTATTAAACTATAAACTATAAATATTGAAATATTGTATTTGTATTTTATTAAAAAAAAATATTAAAATGAAATATTAAATAACCCATTTTAATTTAATTAGATGTAAATGAACTATAACCATGTAGTCCAATTCCTAATAGATTGATCCCAAAATAACATATCCAAATTATAAGAAAGCCCGTAAGGCCACTGTTGAAGAATTTATACCTTCCAATCTTTTATTTTTTTTTCTAGTATGCGAATATGGTCCAAGTAATAAAACCCCCCCCCCCCCCAACCCTCCATACAAACAATAACACATGTATAGTTTCCATTAACCTCCCATGCCGTCCACTAATGGAGTTAGTTTAGCCGTTGATGTACATACTCCGGGAAGGTCGCACAAATTTTAAAGATATATTCCTTCCGGTCCTAAATATAAGAAATGGTTGATTTTTTTTGGAAGGATTAAGAAAACTAAACAAATTACTTAATCATATTATATGTTGCTTATTCTTAAATTATATATTAGTTTATTAGTCAAACTAATTAGTTTGGAGAAAAAAATATAAATATAAATACTCTAAAGTAATTTAATTAACTTCTTTAATCTCTCTAAAAAAAAATTAACTTTATTTTATATTTAGGACCGGAGGGAGTATATATGATGATGGAATTGTTCTATGTCCCATTATCATATCTTTGTTGCGCACATCAAAGAGTTTGTATCTTGTGGACATCTGCCTGTTTTAACAAAAAGAAAAGAGGCACATGTCATCGTGCATTAATTGAATATCATCATGTGTTCACAATAATTTGATATATTTTCCAGTTTTTGGTTGGTAGTGTGTTATCTAGAGTGTTTATGGTTAGGACGTCAATATCAGACATTAGCAACTTGACAATCGGCTTCTTTGTTTTTTAAATTCTTAAGGTGGTGGTCAAGGATGGGTTCTAACTTATTGTAACACTTAAGATGAGGCTAATTAATCAGAACAGGGGGTTTGCCCTTGCAGGACTCGTTTTTCTTGAGTAATAAATAAATCATACCCATAAATAATTAATCATTAAACCATGATACTATACGTGTTGTCTGCGCTAATATGGGTTTTAGTCATGCACATTCTAGAAGCAGACAGGTGCAAGCTGAGATTCTAACTGGTGGAACATTCATAGAAGCTATTGAAACCAAACAAAGTGTAATGATTAAAAAGAAAACACAAACATATCTATATCTATATATATATATGGCGGCATTTGCCAATAGAGTCAAAAGGAAAGGGTGAACAAATCAATCTAACCACAACCACTTCATGGAGAATATGAGAGATACCATAGAATTAAGTCGTTAGGAAAAAATCAAAGTTACGCAAAGGCTCTTGCTGTTTGACAAATGACAATTGCCCTGCTTCGTTCTAATCAAACCCATTAACGCATACACACATATATTGTTATATTTGATAAAACATATAAAGTGAGATGATAATTTTGTTTTTGGATTTTTAATTACATGGGGTTATGTATTTTCCCAGAAAAAGCTCCTAAATGAACAGAGGAAGAATGAGAGGAATATATAAAACTGTCAACGTGACCAAATGTAAGTTCTGCCCTGATTAATCATATGATGATAATGATAAAAAAGACCAGAATTAAGGAGAGAAGAAACAAGGAGGTATAAAGAAATGAAAATGATTAATAGAGGGCAACGGAAAGTGGGGTCAGAGCATGCATGTATAAGATTAAAAAACGTGGCGCAGTTTCAAAGGGTCGTTATCCAGGACTTGCAGTAGGTGAAGGAAGATGTTGAAATGAACCGCTTAGTATAATAGTAAACCTCTGGCCTGCATATTCCCAACTTGGACCAACGTGCATGTTATGACTCTGTTTTTTTCTCCCATATACTCTGTATGTATGCAACTACGGTTCTGCAATTGAATAGTGAATACGAACCTTTCAAGCTTGGTCTGATAAGTTATTTATTCTGAACAAAACAGTTCCTAATTGTAATTGGGTCAATGGTCAAGTGGTGAGGTAGAAGAAAGCAATGGCACATACAGCAAAGTTGATAGTGGAGTACAATCTTGTATGAATTATTTATCTGCATAATACGCAATCCCCTGTTTTTGTTGCACGCTCTGTAATTCCTCTGTTAAAATTAATGAGAAATTAAAAATTTAGTTGCAGTCCTGAGAATAAAAAGAAATGATTTAATAAGAAAGAATGTTGGGGGGTGGTCGCTACCGCCTTAGATATTTTATGTTATGCTGATTCTTGTTGGGAGAGTGAAGGGGCAGTTCAGGTTTTGGAGAATGATTGGGGCATTGGGCATTATCGGATTAAGGTATAATAATGAAGCCAGAGAAGCAAATCTTTGTTAAACGTGAGGCCAAAGCAATATATCCAAACATGCGAAGATGCCAGAGGCTTTGATTCCCTGGGATGGACAGGTGTCACATTCTGGTAGGATAGGATATTCTCACCAAGCATGACATTCTTTGAAGTTTGAATGAAATTTTTGCATGGCGCGTTTGGGATAAGAAGAAATCTAGAATTCTGTTGTAAAGTTATGAAAGGCTTTGGGTTCTATATAGGAGGAGTATATTACGCAAAGTCCAGGGCAACAGGAACAGCTTATCCTTTCCGACACATAATCTACCAGAATGTTTTTCAATTCTTTTATTTTCCATGTTGCAAATTTAAAGCCGCCGCGGCGTCTGTCCCTTATCTGGTTCATTTTATTTTTGGTCAATCTTATCTGGTTCATTCATGCACACGGATCATGGGATTCGCTGCCACGTTATAACGAGATTTTATTAAACCATCCACGATAATAATTCGAATGGTTTTCCTTTAAAATTTTATATTATAGATTCATTTAAAAATAAACGCTTTCTTTAAACAAGACAGAATGATATTAACTAGATAAGAGAAGTTTAGAAGTTGCATACAGGGATATATAGCTCCAACTAAAGAAGTAAAAGATAGACAAAAACATTACGTGAAACGGTATATAAACACCAATAAAACCAAAACCATCAATTAGGAAAAGAATTTCCTATTATGTGATGTTGGTTGAATGCACTGGGTTAGTAGGGGATGTAGAAAGCACCTGGTGACGCAGTAGGAAGAAAGAGGTGCCTTCGTTCCAGGTGCAACTAAGCCCAAATTTAAACTCCAGAAAATGGAAGCCCAGGAACAATTGGGCAGGAAAGCAGTGCTAGGGCCTGCTTGATACTACTTGAGGACTAAAATCCCTCGTAAGAATAAAGGGGTTGGGTTTAGGGGAACATGGCAAACTAAAGCTCAAATTTTATTGGAAGAGGTGTTCATATTTAATGTCTGACAGTGTCTCAAACATGATTGCTTCCAATAAAAGGACATGTGTGACTAGCAAACAAAAAAAAACTCATAAGAGCCCTGTTTGATTCGAAGAAAGGGCTGGAAATGAGTGAAAAGGAAAGGAAAGAAAAACATTTTGTCAAATGAATGTTTGATTTACACTGAAAAGAAAATGAGTTAATAGGAAAATTTTTGTTTGGTATGTTGAAAATGATGATGTGATATGAAAAAGTGAAGAGTAAATGACTTTGACGCCCTTGTTTTTAAATTATAACAAAATAATTATTTTTTGTTATTATTAATAAAAATGTTAAAACAATTTATATCAATGTGCTTCATTTAATTTATAATTAAAATTTATTAGTTGATTCATTTATTATTTTATAGTCCAATTATCATTATTATAATCTAAAAAAAGCGGGGGCCGCCATAACAATAAGGGGAGTGGTAAAACTGTCATTTTGAACTTGGGTCCAGTGAGAATTTGGCTTCCCTCACATAACGGTGGTATTTGTTATGAATATTAAATATGTGGATATCTATTGACTTATATATAGATTAACTTACTATTTCAGTCAACTTGACATAAAGAAGAAAAGAAGATTTGATACAAAGCAAAATCAAAAGAAAACAAGGACATAAAGAAGATAAAAAGTAATCATGGTCATGTAACCAGGGTTAGGTTCCTGACTCTATATAAAGGCTTGTAATTGATTGTTTCAAACGAATTGAATGAGAACTTCTCTCTAGAAATTCCATCAATCTTCTCTCTTATCACACATACTTTTATAACACGTTATTAGCACGAAGCTCTAATGAACGTATGATCTTCTTATGGTTTCTTTAATGATTTCATATACCTTATTTTATTTGATAGATTTGGAATAATCTAAGTCATTATATGGAATTAAAATAATACTTTTACCGATTGTTATAAACATCGGGTTCCATGGCTAAAATTGAATATTGTTATTATTCTTATATATATATATATATATATGTTCTTTTTAAGTTCTTTTATATGATTTCTTATGGCAGAAGCCATACATGTCTAATTCCTAAAACTATATGACCATAAGTCATATTGTTTTTATTCTGATTATAGTACATGCCTCCTTTATGGATGGTATGAGTTGTCACTTATATGAAAGGTTTTACCTCCTAAGTAAAACTATGAAATTAAATGGCCTGAAGCTACAAACATGGAAGATTTTACCTCCTAACTGAAACCATGAGATTAAATGGCCCGAAGCCATACAATTTGTAATTTTCTTTTCTTATCTTATAAATTATTTATTGTCTTTATGAATTTACAGTTATTTTTGTTTAAGATATTATATTGCATTTTTACATTTCATATTTTAATTATTTTCATTTATTTCTTTAATTAGTTTGAACCATGGCAAATCTAACAAAACTTGAAATCATGACTCTTGATATTACGGGGGAAAATTATTTATCTTGGGTGTTGAATGCGAAAATTCACATGAATGCTAAAAGTCTGGAAGACACGCTAAAAAAAGGGAATCATGCATCCAACCAAGACAAAGTCAAATCCATGATTTTTCTTCGCCACCATTTGCATGAGGATTTAAAAAATGAATATTTGATAGTAATAGACCCACTTATTCTCTTGAACAATTTGAAAGAAAAGTATGATTATCAGAAAATGATCATCCTCCATAAAGCTCGTTATGAATGGATATATCTGTGTCTGCAAGATTTTAAAACTGTGAGTGAGTATAACTCAGCCATATTCAGAATTACTTCTAAATTAAAATTATGTGGAGAAAATATTACTGATGAAGATATGTTAGAAAAGACATTCTCCACATTTCATGAATCCAATTTGCTTTTGCAGTAGCAATATCGAGAAAAAGGTTTTAAGAAATATGCCGAATTAATTTCTTGTCTCTTTGTGACTGAACAGAATAATGAGCTTTTATTAAAAAAACCATGAATCTCGTTCAACATACTCAACTCCATTCCCTGAAGCGAATTAGTAACAAATGAATCTAATTGTGGATGAGGCCGTAGCCGTGGTCGAAATCATAATGGTTCAAATTCCTACCAGAAGTGGGAAAAGACTAAAAGGAACCAAAAAGGGGAAACCAGCAGGCATAACAAATATGCTGATAATCCGTGTTATCGTTATGGTGGCAAGAATTATTTGTCTCGTACCTGTCGTACACCCGGACATCTAGTTGACCTTTACCAAGAATTAATTAAAAATAATGGTAAATGATCAAATGTTGAGATAAATCATGTTGATCAGGAGAGAATTCTGAGTATGGCGATATGGATAATGCATATTTAGATGTTGCAGATTTCTTAATTTGAACTGCTTTGTTTTACTATATTTAAAGTTGATTTTATCATATGTATTAATATTAATTATGTTTTTTGTTTCTTTTAATGAAGAATGAATCATATTGGCATTAATCCTGAAGATTTATGTCTCGTTGATAGTGCAACAACCCACACCATACTCAGACATAATAAATATTTTTCCTCCTTGGTAATACAAAAAGCCAACGTTCAAACTATATCTGATAATATAAATTTGATTGAAGACTACAGAAGAGCCAATATTTTGTAAACTAAAGAAATAAAATTATGCATGATAATGCATTTTATGCTACTAAATATAAAAGAAACTTATTGAATTCAAAGATATCTGCCGAAATGGATATCATATAGAAACAATAACTAAAAATAATCAGGAATATTTTGTTATCACGAATATAGTAGTTGGCAGAAAATGCATATTAGAAAGTTTTTCTACTTTTTCTTCTGATTTGTACTATACATGTATAATCACAATTGAAACATATGCTATTGAAAACCAGAAGTTCACCAATACAGACCAGAAGCCTGCCAATATAAATCAGCAGCTTGCTAATGTAAACCAGAAGTTTACTAATGAATTTAATATTTTGCATGACCGGTTAGGCCATCCTGGGTCAATCATGATGCAACAAATAATTGAGAATTCTTGTGGATATACTATGAAGCATAAACAAGTACCACAATCCCATGATTTCTCATGTGCTACATGTTCCAAGGGAAAGTTGACTATTAGGCCCTCACCAGGCAAAATAGAAAGTGAGTCTCTAACATTTCTAAAATGGATATAGGGAGATATTTGTAGGCCAATGCACCCACCATACGGATCATTTATGTACTATATGGTTTTAATTGATGCATCAACTAAATGGTCGCATGTTTGCTTATTATCTTCTCGCAACCTGGCATTTGCGAGATTGCTTGTTCAATTGATTAGATTAAAAGCACATTATCCTGATTATCCTATCAAGAAAATACATCTTGATAATGCTGGTGAATTTACTTCACAAACTTTTAATGAATATTGTATATCCCTTGGAATTAACGTTGAACATCCTGTAGCTCATGTTCATACGTAAAATGGACTTGCAGAATCATTAGTTAAAAGGCTGCAACTGATAACAAGACCTTTACTTATGAGATCTAATCTCCCAATTTCTGCTTAGGGCCATGCCATTTTTAATGCAGCAATTTTAATTCGTATTAAACGAACAATTTACCTAAAGGTTTCTCACTTATAAATGATTTTGGGTTAAGAACCTAATATTTCCCATATAAGAACTTTTGGGTGTGCAGTATATATACCTGTAGCACCACCACAACGCACCAAGATGGGTCCTCAAAGAAGGATGATAATATATGTTGGGTATAAATCTCCATTAATCATAAAATATTTAGAACCATTTACAGAAGATTTATTTACAGCAAGATTTGTTGATTGTCATTTTGATGAATCACTTTTTCCGACATTAGGGGGGAAAAATAAACAGTTGGGTAAAGAAATTAGCTGGAATGAATTATCATTAACTCATTTTGATCATCATACAAAACAATGTGAACTAGAAGTTTAAAAGATAATTCATTTACAGAATTTAGCTAATCAAACACCAGAAGCATTTACTGACCAAAAGAAAGTGACAAAATCACATGTCACAGCTGCTAATGCTCCTATTAAAATTGATGTCCCTGAAGGACAACCTACTATGAATGAATTTAAAGCACGCATGATGTAATATTATAAAAAAAAAAAAAACTGTCGGTAGGGGAAAAGAAAAGAAAGAAAAAAAAACATGTGGGACCCGCTTGATAAAATAAATAAAATAAAAAAAACACATGGGGCCCGCTGGAAGGAAAAACGTGAGGGAGGGTATTATTAATACCCTTTCCCTTCATCATTTTTATTACGCTTCACGAGCAGGCGAGCGGAGCGAACGAAATTTTAACAGGTAAGGTTCTGATTTTAGCAGTTAATTTTGGTACTTAAAATCACGTTTTCTTAACAAACTTCCTTCATAAAAGTTGTTCTACGTATTCTGATCTTCGTATTGATAGTAATATTATATTGATTAACGAGAAATTTGGGATTAGGATTTTGGGAGAATTTGAGTTTTTACAAAAGATGGTTATAGATATGTAGAGAATAATTAATTGTTGATTTTAATCGGTTTAGATTTACCATTTGATTATTGTATGATTTTATAATTAATTTCTTCTTAAATAAATAATAAATTGTGCTTTAGAAACGTTTTTGACCGATTAAATTTGGATTAAACAATTTATTTGAGTTATTGGAAGTATTATTGAAATTTTAATCGGTTTAGTTTTGCAGATTTTGAATTATGTGAAATTATAAAATATGATTTGATATTATAGTTAGAGAATTATGGTTATTAAATATTTTATTGTGAAATAGAGTTAAGAAATTTTGATTTAAAAAGGAATTTGAGGAATAGATAAATTGTTGTTATTTTTAAGAAATTTGAGTTAATTATGAGGATTATTATTTGCTATTTTGTAATAGTTAACAATTATTATAAATTATATTAACATGTAAATATATATATTTATTGTAGAGTGAATTTGATTTTGGCTTGTTGGAGTTAAATTCTCAAGTTTAGTTGTGTCAAGAATTTGAGGTAACCACTTTCCAATTTATCATGTATGCTTGTTGAAATGATTATATACGTATGTTGGTATTTTTAACTGCTATAAATATGTTATAGTAATTTATATATGAAAAATGTACAATGATAGTATTAATCATGTTTTTAGTAATTTTTAGTTAAGTGGGCATGAATGATTTATTTGAATGATTGATGAGGTATAGCATTAAATAAAATATATGAATAAATTATTGATATTGAAGATTGTGATGTTGAGATGTGGATGTGGTGTTGTGATTGAGGAGGTTTGATTCTTTTATACCACGTGGTATAGCCACCACCGTGTGCACAGTGGATGGCTTTGGCATTCAGGACCCTTGGTATCACCCTTTCCTTTGGCCGGGTTAAGGGTCAGCTCAAGGGTAGGTGACACCTTTCCATTGTGACGGAAAGGGAACCCATGATCCGATATGAGTTCTGTTGCCTTTGGCCGGGTTACACCTCATTATTGGAGAGCTTGGTGCAGTCTTGTCAAAGAGACTAATCCTATTATATGTTATAGCTCATGGGTTCTGTCAGCGGTTAAGGAGGTTATAAGGATGGTTGAGGGAGTTTTATGCATATTGAATGGTTTTCTTGAAATAATAATGTTTTTGGAAGATTGAACCTTATGTTATATGGATATATAATTTTGCCTGCTTAATTATATTATAATCATTCCCTGCATATTTGTTAAAGTGGAATTGTGGTTACGGAGTCCGTATGACTCACCTTATCAATATTTTAAATTTTTTTCAGGCGAGGGTTCAGGTGGTGTTACCAAGGGGAAGGCAAACGAGACTTGATTTGATATCAATAGTATGTTTCGTTTGGTTATATGAGTATAATGTATATTGCCAAACTTAAGGGTCTTTTTGGTTTTACGCTGCATATTGGGATTTGTACTGTGGACGGAACCCCCTAATATGTTGTATTATGTGATATTTAATATCTTACTTGGTTTGGAAATTAATTATATGGTAATTAAGAGGGGTCGTTACACATGAAGCATGGTGGCTCATCAATATATTCTTAAGAGGAATAGGGAGATAAGCCGTTGGCCAAATTCAACGCATAAATGTCTCACAAATTACTGTTTATAACAACAGTGCCAGCCTGATATTGCAAGCCATCTCCAATGTGGTCGGCTTCGTTCGATCCTGACTAAGCATGAACAGTAACTCTTCCTCTAATAGTTAACTCCAACTGCCACGTCACTTTGTTGAGTCATTTCAGTTGTAAATTTTCTGACACTCTCAAGGAGTGGGTCAAGTTTTTGCTTTCCCAATAAACTCTTTCTAATCTAATTCATTGATTCCCAAATCTGCAGGTCATCTTGGAGTAGGTGAAGACCATATGTTCGAAAGTTGATGCATTTACTCTCTCTTTATTCATTATGCTCAGAAGCTGCCTTTACTTTTCCGTGGTTGGTGTGCACGTCGGAGCTCCGGACCATTTTTCTTCTTCCCCGTTCCGATACTGATGTCTATCTTCAAGGATCTCCGACCATGCTGTTTACGGAAGACAAAGGCTTCATATGGGTAATGAAGAAATAACAAAGTCCTCGTCTTTTTTATTTCGAAGCTTTCGATTTAACTTTAGCTCTTTTTCTTTTCCTCCAGTCATCTTATACTGATTCTTCTGTCTGCCCTTTTTATAAAATGGTTATACACGACCTAAGGCTTGACGAGCTAGATCCTCACAATAGGGAGGCCACGGTTTTGGTGAAGGTTGATAGAGAGTTCTGGAGGACAGCTTCGGATCTGAGTGGGACACATTGTAGCTACCCAAGGAAGATTGTTTGTATTGATTATGTTGTATTTGATGAGAAGGTCCTTTCTTTCATGTAGCTACAATAAGTTTCTTTCCGGGTTCAACTTAATCAGTTCTAATCATGTTGTTCTTTGTGGTTGTTGAACAGGGGAATCGCATGTTAATGAGGTTAGGTGATGACGAGGTCATAGACCAATTCTGTAACTTACTTAAGGAGGGCCAAGAGCTGTTAGTCCAGAATTTCGTTGTGACATGCTGTGGTGAAGGCGTTCATGACAGCTTCATGATTAAACTGATTCCAACTACTAAGGTAATGGTATGTCGAGCTTTGTTTCCTAAGCACTGCTTCAAGCTTTGTGATGTTGTTGATTTAGAAGAGCAACTGCGTCAACCTGCCTTGGTCACAGGTTAATGCTTCTGTACCTTTTTTTTTCTGTCGTCTTCCTCTCTGGCATTTGTTATACCCATTGTTCTATTTCAGATGTTATGGGGCTTCTGTCTAGGATTGGTCCATTGAGTAAAGTTAGGATCAAGGGAATGATGACATATGAGCTTCCATTTGTCATTGCAGATAGACGGTTAAGTGTCAGTCTTTGAAACTCTTTTAATGTTTATACATTATGTATGGTCTAATTTCTTCCAACTTTAATTGTATGGTGTCAGGGGGAATCATTTGCCTGTTGTTCTTCATGGTGAGTCGGCCAAGGAAGCAAGGAAGGACTTTGAGGTTGTCTCTCAGTTGTCTAACCTCATTCTCATTGTGCAGTTTGGGTTGATCAAGAGGGCTCACGGTATAGAAATACTAAATTATACATTGCTCTGTTTTACTAGCATTATCATTATATATGTCATTCTTAGCTAACTAAAATATTTTTTCCTGAATTTAGTGAAGTAGGTGATACCTAAGTACACATTCCACATCTCATTGCCTTTTGCTTGATCATGTTGAACTATGGATTTACAGGGAAAGTTACAATGGTCAACTACTGTTCTGCAACAAGAGTGCTGTGGAATCCAAGATTCAATGAGATCCTTCCATTGAGGGCTTTGCTGCTGTCAAAGAGGTGTATCAGGAAAGTGTAGTTGCTGTAACTATATCGTCAGTTAGTATTACCCCACATGTGGTCTTGCATGACCTTATTTTGACATGTTATCTGTATTTCAGACTTAAAGTTTGAACATTTATGCTTTTTGTCTAAACTGTAGTTTCAAGTTTTTCAGACTAAGGTTATTAATTACTGCTCAAATAGGTCTCAGTGAGTCAGCTATTTGTTTTCTCCATTGTTTTGTACCATACCCGATCAAAGAGATGAAGGGGATCTGACTAGTGATCATGCCGAAAACTTGGATTCTGGATTAATTGGGGACTTTTACAATCATGTTAAAATATGGTACTAACCAAAAGGCATTTAAACTCATATTATTCAGTTTCAAATTTGTTAGGTTTATTACAATATAAAATGATTACAGGTAAAAGGAATCTGTTATTAGCTATATACCAATTAGGTAGTTTCCATGTTGAAGATCTATAGCATAAATTTGTTGGTTAGTACTTAGCACATTCACCATGACCATTATAGAGGCCATTTGAATAAAGGCCGACGAGGTTAATATATGTTACTAACCATAAGCCATTTGTCTAAAGACACCAAACATCCAATGACAATTTTTGCCTATTAATCTTCCATTCACATGGTTTTCATTTATAGCTTTACTAATTCATGTGTTGTTTGTATCTTATCAGAATTAACTATGGCAAAAGTATATTATTTCAACGGCAGTCATTTTCCTTTCATCAGCCATTTACAAGGTATGGGAATCTCTTTAATCTTGGATTAATGTGTAATTTTAAATACATCTGCTTACGTGTACATACATTCCTGTCAATTAAGGAAAAAATAATCACATTTTGCTGACTTATATGTTTAAATACCGACCAACAAAATGTAATACTGCATTAAGTGTCAAGGTTCACACTTCATAATGAGGATCAAGTATGGTACAGAAAAAACGGCCTTCGAAGCAATATTAATTAATAACTAAGTACTAATCTGGATTTCCCTTACTGATAGATCGTTTTGTTCAGCACCTCCCAAGTTGGATGAGAAAAGTAGTATACGGTGTGTGCTTAAAGGACGACAGACAACCAGCTCAATTGGAAGCAGAGTCGGTTGTTGTACAATCAACTTAAAATCTTACTGTCCTGCAAGGTGATGTACTTCCATCAGTCATTTTGAAGGTATGGCAATCCCTTGATTTTTGGTCTAGTATCTTATTCTTTGTACTTTCTCTGAAGCCAACGTTAATGCATGTCAATCAAGGTGTCATCATCAATTTATCTTCACTGATTCGTTTTAAATGCAATACACTGTGTATTCCCTGTCCTTTAAGTCCAAAGTCTGACTAATATGACTAATGCAGTATGTCAATCAAGCTGTCATCATCAATTTATCTTCATTGATTTGTTTTAAATGCAATACACTGTGTATTCCCTGTCCTTTAAGTCCAAAGTCCGACTAATATGACTAATGCAGTATGTCAATCAAGGTGTCATCATCAATTTATCTTCACTGATTTGTTTTAAATGCAATACACTGTGTATTCCCTGTCCTTTAAGTCCAAAGTCCGACTAATATGACTAATGCAGTATGTGGCACTCAGATCCACATAGTAGTTGGTATGAATTGTTAACTCCCCTTTCACTGTTCCAACTATCTTCTGATCTGTTTTAAATGCTTACTGTCTTACTCCTATTGGTTATGGTAGCTGCTATGATCTTCCCTCATTTTTTTTACATTAATTCATGTAATATAATAGTAGTTAGGACCACTATTTCCTGACTTCAACTTAAATGCCTATGGTCAAATACCTACCACACATACATACTTGGGTAATAAATTAATGCACGTGTGGTTTATTGGATCTCAGTTTCCCCTCTGTCCTTCTATAAAGTCAAGTTTTGGCATTACGTTTTCTGTATGTGTTCGATTCTGTTGTATGTTGGTATAGTGATCTTACTCATTGAGTGCAATGGCTGGGAGGAAGTGTTCCATGATAAGAGAGATTGATGATACCACTGATATATGGAGGATTGTTGTGCGTGTCATTAGGAGGTGGAATAGCTATCTCAAAGACTCACCAACACAGTTATATGCTATATGTTTCCTTCTCGTGGACCAAGAGGTTATTAGGCTTTCTTAACTTCCCTGAATTTGTTACATTTACTGTGTATGGTGTCTCCATAGTTTCACTGATGGTTTTTTTTGGTCTAGGGTTCTAAGATTCAAGCCTCAATAATTAACAAATACATGTTCAAGCAATATGAAAAAGAGCCTGCTGAAGGCCATTCGTACTTTATGGCCAACCTGGAGGTCATTCCTAATGGGAAGGAATATAAAGTTTCTACTCACAAGTTCAAGATGCTTTTTAATTCTGTCACTTATATTAAAGAAGAACCTACTGCTATCCCTCTTTCTGTCTTCACCTTCCTTCCCATAACAAAAATACTTTGTCAAACCGTGGAGAAGCACACTATGTATTTATTTGGTGAGTTACTCTCTCACCATACCGATATTATCTCAGTTCAGTCAATACTAATCTGCTTTCTCCTATTAGATGTCATTGCTTTTGTGATAAACATTGGGCCTTTAGAGGAATACCATTCAGGAGCTGAAGTGAAAACAAAGATGCGGCTCATATTGAGTGATGAGAGGTACGAAATGAATGATTTCCATAAGTATTTAGTAGTATAGACATGGGTTTGGACTTTATCATTAATTGGAATACTTTCTGTGCTCTAGGGAGAACACTATCCAGATGGTGTTATATGATGAATGTGCTCTGAACTTTTGTACGAACGATTTCAATTCCATTCAAAAACCCATAGTATTGGTTGCTCAACTTGCAAGGGTTGGATTTGATGAAAGGGGTAAGTATGTTTTTAGTTCTAAAATAAACTAACAGGACTTAGTTGTGTCCCTTTTTTCTATTATTTTCTGCCATTGTGGTTATGGACCCTCACTCAACCTTTATATATCATGTTCCAGGTTTACCAGAGGTTTGCAGCTCATTCCATGCAACTAAGATCCACCTAAATGGGAAGTTCAATGAGGTCAACCAATTCATTGCAAGGTACAGAGAATCTGGTCCTCTTTCCACCTAAATAACTGTTCTATTTTAAGTACTCATTATGGTAAATCAGGTTTCCTTAGACATTTTTTAATATGTAGTCAGATTTTTGCTATCCACGTTTTAAAGGGTTCCTATCTAGCACTTGGCCATATTTCAATATTGGTTCTGTTATTTGGGGACCGTATCTCCCTGTTATCAGAGGTGACTGACCTTAAACCATGTGTACTTCTTCATAATATTACACTACTCTAATGATAGTCATAATGATAACGTTAAGACATGGCATAGTACTTATAAGTTATGCTTAGTCATGAGAATTAGTTTATTTCTAGCTACAGAGATTATGACCAATTTGCACTTACATATCAGTTCTCTTGTAAGTAATCAGCAAGGTAAATCAGTTATTCTACTCAGTGTTTTAGTATGTTGTCAGTTTTTTTTATTAACGTTTTAAATGGTTCCCTTCTTGAACTTGGCTATTGTTTAATTTTCGTTCTGTTTTGTGTGGATCATTTCTTCCTGTTTTCAAAGGTGGCTGACCTTAAACCATGTGCTTTTCTTTCTAATATTACACTACAAACTTAGTCCTGCAGATGAATGTAAGACATGGAAGAGGAGTGCTCATTTAAGTTTACTAATAATAACAAATCTGCATAAGATGTCTTCATAACTTATTTTTATCATGCTGAATAGTCCTTCTCTGTGCATTCCTTTTTGAGTCAGACACGTTAGGTAAGTGATTACTTCATTTTTGTCTGTCCATAGTGCTCAGAACCTGCCATCTCCATCGATTAGGACTAAGTAGTTGGTATGAATTTATTTCTACCTACAGAGATTATGACCAATTTGCACTTAAATATCAGTTCTCTTGTAAGTAATCAGGAAGGAAAATCAGTTATTGTCCTCAGTCCTTTAGTATGTTGTCAGTTTTTTTTATTAACGTTTTAAATGGTTCCCTTCTTGAACTTGGCTATTGTGTTATTTTGGTTCTGTTTTGTGTGGATCATTTCTTCCTGTTTTCAAAGGTGGCTGACCTTAAACCATCTGCTTTTCTTTCTAATATTACTCTACAAACTTAGTCCTGATGATGAGGATGAGACATGGAAGGTCAGTGCTCATTTAAGTTTACTAATAATAACAAATCTGCATAAGATGTCTTCATAACTTATTTTTGTCATGCTGAATAGTCCTTCTCTGTGCATTCCATTTTGAGTCAGACATGTTAGGTAAGTGATTACTTCATTTTCGTCTGTCCATAGTGCTCAGAACCTGCCATCTCCAACGATTAGTTCACTGAGTCAAAGTGTTGAGTCCCAGAGGTCTAATTCCTCAGCTGCAAGTCTTCTGAAAAACACTCCAAGAGTCAAAGTGTCTGACATCCATAACCAGGAAGTGGTATGTTTAAGTCTACATTTTCTAATGACCACCAGTTGCTTATGCCAAATAACTGAAGTTCAATTTACTGCAGGATAAATATTTTGCTGTTTTGTGTGAGTTCAAGAAGTTCGAAACCCGTCACAACTGGGTCTATGAGGGGTGTGCAAGGTGTGGAACTAAACCAAAAGTTGTTAATGGATCAGCTTCATGTGGGAGCAATTACTGTAAGGGGAAACCCTGTAGAATCCAGTCAAAGTACGTTCATAAGCACTAATTATACTCTGTAGCAGTCTTGATTAATTTTATTAAATAGTCATATATTATATTGATGTCCGTTTATTATAGGCTGCGGCTTAATTACCTGATTGCTGATGAATCGGGAACTGCATCCATTGTTCTTTTTGACAAGCATGCATCTGAGCTTATGAAGAAAACTGCGGTTCAGTTAAAAGCTGATATTCCTGAAGTGTGTATATTCCATATTTTACTCAATTTCTGACCAGTAACATGTTTTACTCAATTTCTGACTTCACTTGAGCTTTTTTAAAATAGGACGCAATCGACTATGAGTTCCCGAATGAAATAAACAACTTGATTGGAAAGAAAATGCTTCTTAAGTTGAGGTTGAATAAGTACAACAAGGACCACCCAAGCTCAAGTGTGTCGGTTGTCACATATGCTGAGTGTGCTGACCTTTTTGATGATTTTAATGAAGCTGCTTCTCAGGTTCATTGTACAGGAGTTGACATTACTTTTTTCCACTACTTCACTATTGTTCAATGTACTAAACTATCTATTTTGTATGGTTGTTTATCAGATGGGACAACCAAGTCCTTCAATCTGTCTTGAGCAAGAAGATGTTCTCCTGGTGAGTGATGCTATTGTTGAAGGTAAAGGCACCGCAGATACAGATCCCGCTGTCACACTGTCTGAAACTTTCCCTACCATTGAGCTAGATGGGGTTCCTGTCCATTATCCCTCGGCTGGAGCTCCTTTGAAAGGGAAGAGGAAGGTCACTTCAAGGAAAACTCATACTGGAGGTGCTCAGTCTACTGCATTTGGACCTGACTCTCCAGCAAAATCACATCCCAAACCGTTGAAGTCGATTAAGCAAGAGAAGAATTGAGTGCAAAAAAGAACTTTAGTTTAGTAATTTAAGTTGTCGTCTTTAATTCCTTTTGTAATCGTCAACTTTTTGCTGCTCTTCCATGAACAACGTCTTTATAGATGTGGTTAGTGTAAAATGCCACTTCTCTAGGAATTCAGTAGTTATTTTGGATATGTACTCCTGCTGTATTAGACGTTGTCTGGATTTCATATGATGTAAGTCCCTTTATTATGAATGATATTAACTTATAAGGTGTTGCCTATGTTATTAAGTGGTATTTCGAGTGAAATGCCATATGATTATGCATGATACATTTGTTCTCCAATACTTATATTATAATGAGAAAGTTTCCTTTAAGATACTTTAAAGTGTACTCAAATTTTATCATCATATTTCCACACAATTTGGTCATGCAGACACAACTTAATGAATATAGTCTTATATATCATGACTATAGAAACTCCATTTGGGCAATATCATTCATTATGGAGACATTTGGTCCCTTCAAGCTCTTGGACCATGCTCATTCGCTGATTGTGAAGTGTAACCTAATTGGTTGTCAGGTTTTGATTGCTCATTTTATTGCTGATTTACTTCTGCTCTTCCAGGTTTACATGCATCTTAGCACCTTGGTTGACATATTTCTGCAGGTAAGAGGGGACTGATACCTTATAGTCTTTGATTTAATATCACAACAAAATAAGGCAGGACATATGTACTGTTAGTTCGGAAGTCATACCAGAGAATTTTTATTGCTGTTCCTTTAAGTTATTAGACATATGATCTCTCAATGGAAGACACTGTCCACTTGTAGGTTTAATTCAATTCTTTGGTTGTTCAGCAATAGGTGTATTCTTTATATCAACTCTTGATTCATTGAAGATCAGTCATTATCCTACCATCTAGCATCTTATTCCAAGGTATGACTTCCGTTTATATCTCTATGCATATCTGTTTGATGACTGATATATGTCATTTATATTATTGCATTAGTATATTTTACACCCTATAGGGCTGAATGACATGTTGTGTTTCAAAGTGGAGGTATATATGACTCCCCTTGAAATATTAGGATAAAAAAGCAGCGATGCAGCAATACACTTGCCTTTTCTTTTATGGAAGGCTATATTCCACCGAATTAAATTACTCCAATTTACATTACAACAATGTGAGGCACTAGGAAGACCACTTTAGGAATGAGTTTCACCTAAATAATGCACATCACCAATTCCTAAAGTGGTCTTCCCAGTTTGCACCATCAACGAATTTATATAAGCAGCCATGCATTAACTCATGATGTTTCTCTACTGAATGAGCTTCCCAGTTAACTCATGAAGTACGTCAAGCAGGGTATCATAATCAAGTCTATTCCTTTTTGCTTATATAAATAATGCACATCTACTAAGACATGTCTACTACAGCCCAATAGTGCTTACTGCACTACCTGCACACTGCTTTAAAATTTAGACAATTTATTTCCTAAATCTGACACATTCTTGGGAATTACACCAACCTCACTAAATGTGCCTTCCACTATCTACTGACCCTACTATGACTGAAATGTCTAAATGTTTGGTATGAGGTTGATTGTAAAAGTCAAGTCTCACATATATTCTTTAATGAGTAAGATACAGCTCCCAAATATACATTGTATAATGACCATGAAGGGCATTGCCTTCACCTCCAAAGTGCACCGTCTACTGTCAACCTCCATATCTGCCCCATATTGGTGAAACACTTCTCATCAACCTATATCTTCAGTTTGTTTCTTAACATGTAAGCTGTTCTAATCATTGTATACCTCTTCAGTCAGCACTATGGAATCATAGTCGGTTAAGTATGCATACTTTATCTGCCTTTTTGTAATGTAATCTGTGCTTAAATTGGGTTGAGGTATCTTGAAAGTTATATTGCTTAAACCTGCTCATTATCCGACTATTACTATATGAGTGAAGTTGCATCTGTTTTAGTTACCTGCAGTATATTATTCTTCCATAGCTTTTCAGAATTTGATCATGATACTTGGTCTTATTGGGGTATTACCATGCTCGAGGAGACAATCAACACTACCTTAAGTTATTTGGGAGCTTTTAGTTAAAGTTCTTTGGGTTAACTCTTACTCAATTGTTTCAGTTCCCAGCTAAGTACTCTGCATTTACCCACATTGCGGCTAAATTATATAAGCTGAGACAAGTATGTTTTTCCACTTCATTAGATTAACCAATTAGATTTAACTCGCACCTATAGTGACCTTTTCTGTTCAACATGATCATCACTTTGGGTTTAAAGCTTATTACTACACATGCTTCCTTTTACATCCTTCTGTACGTTTACAACATAACTGCCTGCCTAAACCAAATGATCCAAGCTTTGCAACTTCATTTGCTTCAAGTAAACTCAAATGTTCCTTCCCCTGTGTACTTGCGGAACATATATAGTCTGCTGCTGTATGACAATTTCTGCTATATCTGTCTTCTATGCAATCATGTTCATGTCCAATTTTTACCCAAGTCATGATGTCAACATGTTATAGCCTCTTCCATGACTTCTCCTTTTTCCCTAAAATATAAAACTTTCATTCTTTCTGACAGGCCCCTAAAATATATTTCTGCATGAAATAAATACAACCAAAATATACTAACACATATCGAATCACTTCATCAGAGAAAATATTTCCCAAATAAAATAATACAAGATAATAAAAAAAATCACCTGTCAGAATACGCTGCTTTTCTGATTAAACTTCTGTTATGGATGTTTATTTTTTTAAATCCATATCATTCTTCACATTTTGAATTTTAGATTTGAACATATTCTTTACCTACCTTCCTTGTATCTCTGCCTTGTATGTTCATTTGACAATAATTTGTTCTTTGTTTCATTATCTGAAATTCCAATTTGGATTATTTTTCAACTAACCATCTAAAATTTACCTACATCATATTTCAAATAGATTGTTCATAATTATTTTCATCCTAGGTTGTATGAGTCAATATTCAACCCTGCCATTGAACACCACCCAGTTCGTACGTGCTTATCATATTGCCTATGGGTTTTTTATTTAAAGGAGATTAGTTTTCTATTAAAGCTAACATTGCTATATATCTGCCGTTTTTAATGTATATAATTACATTAAACTATGATCGGCTTATGTCTGCTAATCTTATTCCATCATAACATGCTTCACATCATCTGTAAGTTGAAGACATTGTTCAGACACAGTCAACTTAAAAAACACTGCATTCCAATTTGGGAATTATATGCATATATGCTACAACATATTATTGTGTTACAAATGTTTGTATCAGATGCCTCCAAAGAAAAGACCACTCTTAATTAATGGCGCCAAATCTGACTTCAAAGAACAAGCTAAGAGGATTGTTTTTGAGGATATCACAAATGTGGTGGTTACTGAAAACTCACCATTTAATTTATTCACAAGTCCTGGTATGCTAGCTTTCAATTCATTCCTTTATAGGTTGATAATGGTAGCAATTAGCTCCGGCATTTTATGCGTGCATGTTTGTCAGGGGAGTTGGAGTTTAGGAATAGTACCATCAGGCGCCAAAGCAACAGATTTTGCTCAACTGAGAAAGATTCTGCAGGTCACAGTACACTCCTAGATGCGTCATTAAGCAATCACAGAAACATTTTTAAAGCACCGGAGGCAACGCGACGTCTAGATTTCAATCTTGAGCCATCATCTTCAAGTTCAAGTAATGAAATTGTGTCACACATGTCACTTACCATGCCAATATAACCATAAATGAATGATGTATATAATATGTACAAGTACCTTTTGTTCAAATGATGTCTTCGTTGTGTATCGTTTTTTTCCTTACATCATAATAAAGTTCTTGCTACATACATTAAGCTTAACTTTTTTTACTATGGTCGCAAGGTTCAACTCAACATCACATCTTAACAGAAAGCTCATCAACATGTCCAACTACCCAGCCAAGTTGGATGAGAACTACATCTATGGTTATAGACCAAACAATAACAAACCCTCCTCCTCTTCACATGCGCCCAGGTTATCTTCACTTTAGCCTCAAATGCACAAATTATAATTCCATCATTTTCGTCACAACATAAAACTATGTCACTCATATTTTACTACTTCATACATTCTCTTTACCTTTTTCTTTTTGCCCTGCTTCATTACTGCATTTAATTGCATATCTAGGTCCTGAACAATATTACAAAGACATTCACTTCGAATATAACGACCGCTTGGCCTCTAACAACGAAGATGCTCAGGATGAGCCACAATCAACGGAAGGTTGCCTTTATACCTGTTGCAAATAGTTATTGGAAGATGTCAAGGGATATTGACTCATATTGATTGATGCAGATTCAGATAATGAGATAGAGTCTGAAGTTGTTGCAATCGGTGCAAATTCGAAAGACAAAAGTAGAAGGAAACGACCACTAATTATTGGTATGAGAGGATTTTCTCAAATTGTTATTTGTGGCACATACTTCATGTCAATTAATTACTTTAATTCCTCTTTCCATCCCAATAGTCATCCCTTCATTCTGGCATTAATTTACTTTTGTTTACACCTTAAAACATTGTAGAGTACCAAGATGAAGGGGATGCCACTTATACATGCAAAAACTGTAAAGCAAAGATGTGGTTCAATGAAAGGGTTCATAATCAAAGGAAGTCTACTGAACCAAATTTCACAATGTGTTGTCATGGTGGGAAAGTTAAGCTTCCAAATAACAAAGAGCCTCCGTCAATGTTGTATGACCTATTCTTCAACAAAAAATCTGAAGCGTCGAAGAATTTTCATGCAAATATTAGGTCATATAATAACATGTTTGCCTTTACATCCATGGGAGGAAGAATTGACCATGCTAAAAATAATGGTTCTGCTCCTTACACATTTGTACTCTCTGGACTAAATTACCATCACATTGGTAGCCTTCTACCTGAAAATGGCATGAAACCAGTCTACTCACAACTTTATATATATGACACAGAAAATGAAGTTCAGAATAGGATAACTGCGGTGAGGTACGTATGTTATGTATCTTCAAGTTTTGCATGTGATGACAACGTGATAATCAATCATACTTACATTCACTTGGTTTTGTTTTTCTTCCTTCCCAGTAAACACTTGAACCACTCGAGTATCGATCCTGACATTGTAGCTTCCATTATGAATGTCCTCAATGAATTTAATCTGTATGTCAAACAATATCGGATGGCTGGTGCAATGGTAACAAGACCTCACCCTCATGCCTTGAAGTTACGTCTTATAAGCAGCAGACAACAAGATGGTCGAACATACAACCTACCCTCTACTTCTGAAGTTGCAGCCTTAATAGTTGGAGATATTGATATCAACTTCCACCGTAGAGACATTATTGTTGAGGAGTTATCAGGTACCCCACAAAGGCTACATGAGTTACATCCTTCATACCTACCATTACAGTACCCTATCCTCTTCCCTAGAGGAGAGGATGGTTACAGGGATGATATTGTACACTTCAAAGAGAATAGTTTAAATACAAACAAAACAAATAAAAGAGTTAGTCTGAGGGAATATTTTGTGTACAAGTTGATGGCTAGAGACGATGAAGTCTCCGTTGTTTTGCATGCTGGGAGACTATTTCAGCAATATGTGGTAGATGCATATACAATGATTGAGGCTCAAAGATTATTATGGGTTAGGACACATCAAAAGGAACTCTGTGTCGATATGTATCAAGGTTTGTCTGATGCTTTATTCAGTGGGGAGAGAAGTGCTTCAGCCACTGGGAAACGAATTGTTCTGCCTTCATCGTTTACAGGTGGGGCACGTTACATGATACAAGCCTATCAAGATGCCATGACGATATGTAGATTTGCTGGGTTTTCAGATTTATTCATAACATTTACATGCAACCCATCCTGGCCTGAGATATCAAGATATTGTCAAAGTGGTTCTCTTACTGCTGCAAACAGAGCTGATATATTATCCAGGATTTTTAGACTCAAACTTAGGGCTTTAATGAAGGTTATTAAGAAAAAGAAGATATTTGGGGACGTTCGAGCAGGTACAAAATGTTTATAGATTCATTCTTCATGTTTTGTTAATCGTGTTATGTTTTTAAATAAATATGACTTTAGTGTAACATCTTTTCATGGTGATCGGCTTATGGGTTTTCTTATGAAATCAATCTATAACCTTTCTTTCATGCGAAGGATTAACTATTTAAATTTCTATCTTACAGAAGTTTATACGATTGAATTCCAAAAAAGGGGACTTCCTCATGCACACATCCTCATATGGCTTGCAGAGCGTGACAAAATTAAATATCCTGTTCATGTAGACAACATTATATCTGCTGAAATCCCAGATATGGAGTGCAATCCTCAATTGTATGAGCTTGTACAAAAATTCATGATGCATTCTCCCTGTGGACATCTAAATCCTAAAGCACAGTGTATGGTTGACAAGAAATGCAAGAAATTCTTCCCTAAGAGATTTGTTGAAGAAACTAGTGTTGATCAAGAAGGATTCCCTACCTACAGAAGAAGAGATGATGGCAAGACTGTTGAAGTGAAAAGCATTCCGCTGGATAACAGGTTTGTTGTCCCATACAATCCTATATTGTTGTCTATGTTTCATGCTCACATCAATGTTGAAAAATGTAATCAATCTACCGCGATCAAGTACCTATTTAAGTATATTAGCAAAGGGAATGATCGCGTGGTTGCCTCAATCTATGATAGTGAGCAACAGAGGAAATCTGAAACATTGTTTGATGAGATTCAACAATATTACAATTTCCGTTACATATCTGCATGTGAGGCAGCTTGGCGTATATTGGGTTTTGACATCCATCATAGGTTCCCACCAGTGGAAAGGTTAAGTTTTCATTTACCAAACCAACAATGTGTCATCTACTCTAAAGCTGATGATGTGGCTGAGCTTCTAGACAAGCCAAGAGTGTGTGAGTCTATGTTCTTAGCTTGGATGAAAGAAAACAAAGATGACGATTTTGCAAAAACACTATACTATTATGAATTTCCACAATATTATGTGTACCATCGGAGGCAACGAATTTGGAAAAAAAGGAAAAGAGGTTTTGCAATTGGACGTCTCACTCATACTTCACCTGCATCTGGAGAACTTTATTACCTCCGGATTTTATTAACTAAAGTTAAAGGGCCATCGTCTTATGAAGATATTAAGATGGTTGATGGCGTTCTACGACCAACATTTCATGCGGCATGTATTGCATTAGGATTGTTAGACGATGACACAGAATTCATTTCTGCTTTAAAGGAGGCTTCAGTTTGGGCAACAGGTCAGTTACTTCGTAGCATGTTTGTGAGCATGCTTCTATGTAGCTGCCTAAGCCGGCCTGAGGTTGTTTGGGAGGAGACTTCTCAAATTCTGTCTGAAGATCTATTATACATACCACATCAAGACCCATTGTCGTCAAGTAAGTTGATATGCATTGCTGCTTTTTTAACAACACTTTGTCACGTGCGCTTTCTTATTTGACTGCTTCTAATTTCCTAGGTATTGAGATATCAACATCAGATAGAGAGGAAGCTGCTCTTACTGAGATTGAAGGTCTCTTGCAGCAAAATGGAAAGAGTATTTCAGATTTCCCTTCATTGCCGTTACCTTCATCTGTGTGTCATGTAGATGTTGGTAATCACTTGATTCGTCAGGAATTAAATTACAACAAAGTTCATCTTGCCAAGCAATCAATAGAAATAATCAACTCATTGAATTCGGAGCAGAAAGCTATTTATGATACAGTCATGTGTTCACTTAATGCTGGTGTTGGTGGTTTTTTCTTTGTCTATGGTTATGGAGGGACTGGGAAGACATTTTTGTGGAGTGCGTTTACTTCTACATTTCGATCCAAAGGTGAAATTGTCCTGACTGTTGCTTCTAGCGGTATAGCTGCCACATTGCTACAAGCTGGAAGGACAGCTCATTCGAGGTTTGCAATACCGATTGAAGTGAATGAAGATTCTATGTGCAATATCAAGCAAAATTCAATCTTAGCTGAGTTGATTAAGGCCACTAAATTGATTATATGGGATGAAGCACCCATGGTTCAACGTTTTTGTTTTGAAGCATTTGACAGGACTTTGAAGGATATTATGAGTTGCAATCAACCATTTGGGGGGAAAGCTGTTTTAATGGGTGGTGACTTTCGACAGTTGTTACCTGTTATTCCAAGGGGATCTAGAGCTACTATAGTCGACGCTTGCATCACGTCATCGTACTTATGGGATTCCTGTTCAATTTTCCATCTCACCAAAAATATGAGACTATCATCTGCACTAAATCAAGATAACCACAAATTACAGGTGTTTTCACAATGGCTCCTTGCTGTAGGTGATGGTAAGTTGGGGTTGCCACATGATGGTATTACAGATATTGAGATTCCTGAGGAATTTCTTATTCAGAGTTATGATGATCCTATGCATGCTATAGTGTCGATCACATACCCAGGTTTGCTAAGGAATTTGTGTAACTCATACTACTTTAATAGTCGAGCCATCTTATGCCCTACCATCGAGAGTGTCAACCATGTTAATGAGTACATGTGCTCTTTATTACCAGGTGAACTGATAGAATATCATAGTTGTGATACTATTTGTAAGTCATCACAAGATGTTGACGGGTTTGAAGATCTATACACAACTGAGTTTCTGAATACGATTAATTGTTCAGGTTTGCCTAGGCACAGTCTTAATCTCAAGGTTGGAGTTCCTATAATGCTGTTACGAAATATCGACCAAGCCAATGGGTTATGCAATGGTACCAGGTTACGTATCACACTTCTTGGAAAAAATGTTATTGAGGCTATTACATTGAATGGGTCAAACCCGGATCAAAAGGTTTTAATACACAGAATGGATATGAATCCTTCAGAAGTTAGACTTCCGTTTCGAATGAAGAGAAGACAGTTCCCTATTGCTTTGTCATTTGCAATGACGATTAATAAGAGTCAGGGCCAATCTCTACACAATATTGGCTTATATCTGCCTACACCAGTGTTTACACATGGGCAATTATATGTTGCATTATCAAGGGTTAAGAATGTTGATGGCTTGAAAATTCTTATCGATCATGGGAGTAATCCTCCTAAAAATACAACCACTAATGTAGTTTATAGGGAGATATTCAGAAATATTGGGTAGCATTCATTTCAACATGTGCACACATCTTTTGTGTCGTTTTGTTATTTTGTCTTGCTATTTTAACTGTTGGTTGTTTAATGTTCTTCTCAAGTTCATGAAGTTGTTGTGAAGAGCATAATTTGTAGGGGGGTTGAGATTATGTTGTACTAAGCAAATGCAATTTGTGTGTCTGTGTACCAATTTTTTTTCAACGGATGTTTTGGAAGAACGCATTGCCCCATTGTATTAAGTGGATAATGTGTTGTTAATTGATGTTCTGTGTACCCAATGAAAGGTTATTATAATTCGTGTGTGATGTTGTGCCTACTACATCGGATGAGTGGGAGGTCATTTTATGCTTTGATGTGATGCGGTTGATGCACCCGCGCAAAGCGCGGGGGGATTTTGCGCTTGTTAGTTCTAAAGATAAAAATCCTCGAAAGAAGAAAGGAGCAAATAATATAGATGGTAATAATCAATAAAAATTCGTAGCTCTAGAAGAGCCATCTCCTAAAGAATTATTATCTCCAAAAGAGAATGTTGTAGTCTCAAAGAAGACCCAGGTACCTGACATATGTGAAAATAATGAGATCTTAATAAATTATGTTATAAATAGAACCCGATGGGATCGAAATAAAGTCAACGTTGACGACATCTTTGCTTGTCATATAGCATATGATGTAATAAATGATAATGAAGATCATGAGTCAAAATCCATTAGCGAGTGCCAACAGAGAAAAAATTGGCTTTTATGAAAGTAGAGCCGGTAAAACGGGTCCAACCTGCGAGCCCGTGGGTTGGGACAGGGTTAGGGTTGGGAAAATCCCAACCAACGAAAGTGTGGGCCCGTGGGCATGACCCGTGGGTTGGCCCGCAAAAAAATTTTTTTACATAGGATAATTTCTCAATATTTATAAGTTGTCCACTCCTATCTTGATACTTCCCAATTCAAAGAGAAAAAATCTTAACCTTTTCCCTTCTTTTTTAAACAAAATTATTATGTCACACCCTCATTTTATTTTCACCTATTTCAGAGTATTTGCGGGAACGATACGCAGTTCAATGGGTAACACAGGAATAACATAGATATACTGATATTATGTGCGCGATTACGGAAATTTCCCATACGGATTCGTACTTGATAATTACAATTAACGTAGCCTCACAGCGCTACATGGGTGTCTTAACACGTCTCAGTGAACAAAGACATTTTCTCGTCTTTGCTCCACCACCGCAATCCCCTTCATACAGTTCTCTTTATTGTTCTCAGCATACGTTCTGTCTTTTCTTGTCTAAATTGTTGGTAGGAGAGGGTGAGATTCTGGGAAATCTCAGTAGGAAAGTAATACCAATATGCATGCAAGATAAGTGCTTAATGCATGACATGCTTGCATTACATAACTCATGCTCACACAATAACATATCTGCGTGCTCAATGTTTCAATCAACATACGTATGGCCATAGCATAAACAGAAATAGAGCTTCAATTATTCATATATGTTTCACATCATCAGGCAAAGCAATAATATGCATCAATACACCAGCACAAATATCAAATACATGCTGGAGAGGTAAGTTTCCTACCTTAATCACCCTTCCCTGATCTTCAAATAACATGCCTCGATTTGCGTGCCAATCCCTCGTGCTCTCTACTCGGTACTAGAATGTCAAATGTACAGTTTAGACACTTTCATAGTGTTTCTGGTAGTTATATTAATCTATGATGAAATTTTACCAAAATGCCCCCGGGATCCCGGCTCGGCCCCGTCGTACTCAGCCCGATGGCACGTTTTTCAAAAATTTTGACTAAGGCTATTCTGACATATTTTTGCCCAAGGAATCTATTTCCGGGCTCGAAATCACCAAATTCAGTGTCAAATTACAAAAATACCCTTGACAGCCCCAGTTTAAGATTTCAGGGGCGTTTTCGTAATTATGCTTTTTCGGCCTCTACCAAAAAGTGACCAACTGTAACCCCACCTATTTTTGCCCACTGAGTTCAATGGAACCATTTATTTTATAAAAATCCAACTCCTACTACCAGATCTGGTCTGGCAGAAATATTGAGAGAAAAATAAAAAAAAATATAGCTTTGTGTTTTAGCTTCCAAAACTTGTACTTTTCCATTTATAATCCTTGATTAATTCATTTAAACACTTCATAATCATGATTTAAAGGATTTTGGGTAGCATAACCCCTTAGGATTATGGCTTTCCAATTTTACAACTTAACCAAAAATCACATAAACCAAACAACAATCACCAACAACAACTTCAATACACAAAGAAGTTGATATTTTGGAGATTACTTCTTGATCCTTGGTGTTTCTCTCTCTAGGATGTCCTCTTTCTCTCCTCAACCTTGAAGATTAGCTTACTAATCCATGGAGTTTATGAAAAGGAAAAGATTAGAGAAGAGATTTATGGAATATTAGAAGAAGAAACCTTAAGAAATCACAACTTACCTTAGTCTTTCTCTTCTTCTTTCTCTCTAGAGCATGAAGCTTCACAAACTCTCTCTCTCTCTTCTTTCTTTAGCCTTGAACGAAAATAGCAAGGAAAAATGAAGGAAGTGGTCTCATAAATTATCTCTCCTTTTCTCTTCATGTTTCATCCTAGCCCTTGATCTAACCAAAGGTTAGGATTTCTCCACCTTTCATGTACACCATCATTCCATTTTTGTGTACACTCAACCTTGCCATGCTTTCTTTTTGTGTACACTCAATCTTGATTATCATTTCCTTCTTCCTTTGTTAGCCCAAAACGTGCTCCCTCTTATGCTCCAACTAAATCAAGTGTTCCTTTCATTTACTCAAGTCAATTGGTATAAAAGTTGGCTACCTAACCTTATGACATAAGTAAGGACTTATGATACAACAATTATCTCCATCATCTTTCATGTGGTGTTGACACTTGGTTTCATTGGATTTTGGCACTTGTCTTCTAATCCTTCATCCCTTAATTTCTAAAATAATTAAGAGAAAAAGGAAGATTACTTTATTTCTTAAATTTTAGGAATAATGCCAATTCTAGCAGATTTTCTGTCTTAACTTTGAAAAATCATAACTAATTTTGTAGACATCATTTTAATGCGATTCCAAAGCCTATGGAACCCTTATTGAGTCTAGTTTCAAGGAAAATATGGAATTTTACTAACTAGGATCATATCATTCCCATATTTTCAATCTTTGACCGCTGCTCCAGAAACTTTTCAGATTTTCTGGATTAACTTCAAAAATTCATATATTTTTTTACATAGCTTCAATTGAGTCATATGACCTATCAAATTAAAGCTTAGGATGTCTACTTCCATTATGTAAAATTTCATAATTTTTGCTCATCATTTGGTCTTCCAAAACCACATGACAAACTCACTACCTCACAAGCGATTTCACTGAAAACACTATTCAACTTTCAATTTTCAATATTTAATTCCTTTGGCCTTAAATATTCACCATTTCATTGAATATATATAATAATTACAATATATTATTGGTGAATAAAATTTGGGATGTTACATATTATATTTTAATTGTTTGAGGATGAGTTTATATTTTGCTTATAAACTTTGACAAATTTAATAACTTTATCTCTTAAATTGTGAATTATGTTTTTAAATTTTTATAAGAGGAATGATTGATGCTAGAAAAATAAATTTAATAACTCATATATGTGTATCTCGTATTTTCGAATACCTTAAAAAAAAGGATTTTTTAAAAAAATATATGCGGGCCCGCGGGCTGGCCCGCAACCCGTACACTGCGGGTTAGGGTTGGCAAAATGCCAACCCGCAGAAGTGCGGCCCGCACTGGCCTGACCCGCGTGGCCCGCGGGTTGGTGTGGGCCAGCCCCCGACCCGCGTGCCCTGCGGGTTGGTGTGGGCCAGCCCGCAGGTCCCAGCTCTAATGGAAAGATACAATTAATGCAGAACTAAAATCATTGGCAAAACGAAAAGTATTTGGACATGTAGTCCTTACACGTAAAGATATAAAACCAGTTGGATGCAAATGAGTTTTTGTACGAAAGAGAAATGAAAAGGGCAAAATAATTAGATATAAGGCACGTCTTGTAGTCAAAGGTTTTACACAAAGACCTGACATTGATTTTGAAGAAACGTATTCACCAGTAGTGGATGCGACTACTTTTCATTATTTAATTAGTTTAACAGTAAATGTAGGAATTGATTTACATCTAATAGATATTGTGATTGCATATTTATATGGCCTACTTGATAATAATATTTATATGAAAATTCCTAAAGGAAATAAGGTGTCAGAAGCATTCAAATCTAGTTCTCGAGAACAATACTCAATTAAATTAAATAAGTCCCTGTATGGTCTGAAGCAATCAGGGTGCATGTAGTATAATCGTCTTAATGAGTATATGTTGAAAGAAGGATACAAAAATGATCTAATATACCCATGCATTTTTATAAAAAAGATCTAGCAATAAATTTGCTATAATTGTTGTTTATGTTTATGGTATCAATATCATTGGAACTCCTGAAGAGCTTCAAAAGGCAATTAATTGTTTGAAGAAAGAATTCGAAATGAAGAATTTAGGAAGAACAAAATTCTGTCTTGAATTACAAATCAAGTACCTCAAGAATGTGATCTTTGTATATCAAGAAACTTATACAAAGAATGTCCTAGAGCGATTTTATATGGATAAATATCATCCATTATATACCCTAATGGTTGTAAGGTCTTTATAAGTGGATAAGGATCCATTTCGACCTCGAGTAATTAGTGAAGAAGGTAATGAAGAACTACTTGATACATAAATACCATACCTTACTATTATTGGAGCACTAATGTATCTTGCTAAGCACACACGTCCTAACATATTATTTACTGTTAATTTATTAGCAAGATATAGTTCTTCACCAACACAAAAGCATTTGAATAGTGTAAAACACATTCTTCGTTACCTCAGAGGAACTATAAATATGGGGTTATACTACTCAAATGTATTCAAGCATGAACTGATTGGTTATGCAGATGCTGGATTTTTGTCCAATCTACATGATGGTAAATAACAAACAAGCTATCTATTTACATGTGGAGGTATAACTATTTCATGATGGTCTATGAAACAGATTATATTAGCCACATCATCTAATTATGCAGAAATTCTAGCAATATATGAAGCAAGTCGAGAATGTGTGGTTGAGGTCAGGGATACATCATATACGGACAACTTATCATTTATCTTTAGGAAAAATGATCCCAACAGTACTATGATGATAGTGCTGCATGTATTGCCCAACTTAAAAAAGGTTACATCAAGGGCGATAGAATGAAGCATATTTCACCAAAATTCTTTTTCACTCGTGATCTTTAAAAGGATGGTGAAATAGATATCCGGCAAATCAATTCAAGTGAAAATCTAGCAGATTTATTCACCAAGTCACTTCCAGGTATAATATTTGAAAATCTTGTTCATGACATTGGTCTTCGGATACTCAAAGATCTCAACTGATGTTGTCAAGAGAGGGAGTCAATACACGCTGTACTCTTTTTCCCTTATTTAGGTTTTGTCCCACTGAGTTTTCTTAGAAAGGTTTTTAATGAGGCAGCATTTGACGGTGTATCAATGAATGATGTACTCTCTTCTTCGGTTAGGTTTTTATCCCACTGGGTTTTTCTTAATTAAAGTTTTTAATGAAGCACATTGATAATTGACATCCTAGAGGGAGTGTTATGAATATTAAATATGTGAATGTCCATTGACTCATATCCAGAACAACTTACCCTTCCAGTCAACTTGACATAAAGAAGAAAAGAAGACTTCACACAAAGTAAAAGCAAAAAAGACAAGAGCATAAAGAAGATATAAAGTAATCATGGTCATGTAATTAGGGTTAGGTTCCTGATTCTATATAAAGACTTGTAATCTATTGTTTCAAACGAACTGAATGAGAACTTTCCTCTAGAAATTCTATCAATATTCTTTCTTGAAATTATTCTATCAATATTATTTCTTATCACACATACTTTTATAACCGTATTCAATTTTTTAGCGTATGTATAAAAACTGGTGGACTTAGAAAAATACTTTTCCACATGAAAATACAGCCAAATGCTTGCCGCTACCGGTAAATCTCAATTTTCATTGATCTAAAGAGGCCATAGTAGATGATATTGTGGTAGAAGTGGTTATTCTTTTTTTTGACCTGAAATATTCATTTTCATTAGTGAAGGACATAAACCTGTAAACAATAGAGTTCAACAAAGGTTATGATATCCCATCCTTTATTTCGCCTCTTATATTTGTAAAAAATCACATCTCATCCCTCCGCATTGAGCGAGAAGACATCCAATACTTGAGCTACAACAAGCTTATATGCAATCCATTCTCATTCGATTTGAGTAAGTAAGGGTTGAAGCAGGAGTAACATACTTGATTTCATGGACAAGAGCCATTGGAGATATTATAGTCCCATGGTGAAGAAGAGTCAAGATGCTTATTTGAAAATGACCATCTTTATGCAGTTAAAATAATTTTTTTATCCAACTTTTAAATTCCAAAAAATATCACGTGTGATATTCTTAAACTGAATCATCTGAATTCCTATTGCTCATTGTGTTTGGATGCGATGCTGAAGAAACTCTTTCTCATTTATCCCTTGTATGCCCTCTATCTATATCTCTTTTGTTTGCATGTGTTTCAATCGAAATCACTTTTATCTTAGATTTGGGTCTAATTAAAAAACTGTTAAAAGTATTTTACAAAATAGCATTGAATTTTAACCATTCAATTTTAATCTACCCATGCTCGTCATTAGTAAGCAAAAAATCCATTTTCCACGTATACATCATTCATCTTCGTATGCTTGAGTCACTATTTATCAGTCTGTTTGGCATTAATTAAAGGGTTAAGGTATAAATTTATTAATGAAGTTTTGTCTGAGGAGCGCCTAGCACAAATATCTTTTATAATGGGCAAAAATACCAATGAACAATTAAAAATGGGCATCCACCACAAAAACTGTTAAATCCGTACTAACGCCGTTAGGTGTTTTCTTCTCTTATAATTTAACACGGATTAACGGTTTTTGTGGTGGATACCCATTTTTAAGTGTTCATTGGTATTTTTGCCCCTTCTAAAAGATATTTGTGCCGGACGCTCATCAAACAAAACTTCATTGATAAATTTATATCTTAACCCTTATTTAAAAGTCTCGCTCTGTTGTTCATCCAGATTATTTTTTTTCTTCCTTTCGGTCGTCCATAAGATTTCAAATCTTCAGATATTGATAGCATTCGTACTCACCCACACTTTCTTCCTTATTTGACATTTTAAACTACTCCCACACGCGCACCAATGGCATGTACCTAGTTGAGCTTCTTCTTGCTAACGTCAAACAAGTCTTTTTTTCCTTTTTGATAAAAACAGTTTCACGATGATGAGCTTTTTATTTTGGTGCAAATAAGGGCTAGCGGCCGGAAATTGCAGTAAGTTACAAGGGGACTGAATCCCATGCCATAGTCATGACTCAAGGTCAGTAAAAGAGCTCCTTTCAATAGGATTCTATAGTCCTTAAACTTGACCTAATCAAATAACTATATATATTGCGATTCATGTAACTACTCACACACTCGTTTGCAGCTATTAAAAACTGGTCAGGTGAGAAACGAAAGGAGAAGCAACCAAAAGCCCTTTTTAATTTCTGGATCTCATGAGGATTGGTTTGGTATCGAATGAAAAAAACAAAGGGGGGTTTGGTAATGAAGAGTCGGGTTTTCGGGGAGTGGGTCACCCCTACAAGAAAACCTAACCTACTGGGGCATCTTATTTCCACACTCCACCGTCACTATTAGTTTCTCAAGCGCTTTAATTTAATTTCTATCAACCCCCCTCTCCCTTTTGTTGAATTTAACAGAGAGACTTTTTTTTTTTTTGCCCGAAGAATTTAATAAAGACGCTTATTATGTAATGTCTATAATTGAAATTTTTTTCATATTTGACCCTATTCAAGTCCACTTCCCCCCTTCTGGTACACTTTTAACTAGTTCACATAAAAGTAATAACAATTAAGGTATTAAATTTATTTTAAATTGATACAATTTCTTAATTTTACTCATGTTAGTGAGGTAATTTTGAAGGGAAAAAAAGGTACAACAAGCTATATTTAAAATTAAATATTAATTATACAGACAGAAATGATAAATAAATATTAATGACTTTTTAAATAACTTATATCATAGATCAAAAAATCATTTTAAAATTTTCCAAGCAAGCTTTTAGTTTTTTATTTTTAAAAACAAAATTAAACAAGCCCTAAATTTCCTTAGGAAAAATTTTAGAAAAATGCATTTAAAATAGGGAAAAGATAAATCAGGTAGTCCAATATCACAAATATCAAATCGGACCTGTGGGAGGACTATGAGATTTGTAAATGTTTTCAAATGACCAATATGCTTTGACAACATTTTGGGAGCTCAAATTGTCAATGTGTATACTAAAGTTGTTAATTGTTACTCTTAAATTGTTATTCTTTATACCTAAATAATCAGTGACGCCTGACATGTGTGGCTTCAAAATATTACCTACAAGGTTGTTAGTATTTGGGGAGCTCAAGTTCTCAATATGTATACCAAAGTTATTAATTGCGATGCGTAATCAGCTTAGATATATATATATATATATATATAATATAACAACTTAAGAATCATAATTAACAACTTCTGTATACATATTGATAACTTGAGCTCACCAAATATTATCAATGGCATATTAGTCATTTGGAAAAATTTGCAAATCTCATATTCCTCCCATAGGCTTGAGTTGGAATTTGTGATATTAAACTCCTTGATTTTTCTTTTTTCCATTTTAAATATATTTTTCTGGGACTTTCCTATATTCTTAAGAATTTTTTTTTCGTTTTTAAATTTATCCCTTTTAAAAAGAAAATTGTTGTAGTTAAAAATGATAAGCCTCAACCATTCCGAGAATAACACGTGTGAGTGACCTCGGTCCATTCGAGAATGACCGGATGATTAATTTTTCAATTTTTTGATTTTTTCTCACCCAACGAATCCGAGAGTCTTTACTCCTTCTTCCTAACAAGTCAAGCCACCAAAAGGACAAAATTAAATACACTCACACCATAACCCCTCGCAGCAAAAGTGCCCATTCTTCTCCTCCTCCGAGACGCTCCCCTTCTTGTCTGTTTTCATGGCCTAATAATTCACCCCGATCCAACTCAACTCCGTTTCCTGCTCCACTACCCACCGTCGATCATCATGTTCCCACCATTCCTCAGCATCGTCGCCTTATACGGCAGCTACCTCCGCCGCTGCTTCAACGCCGCCGGCCTCTCCTCTCAAAAGATCGACGTAGATGATCAGACCACCCTCCACTTCTGGGGCCCCACACAGCAATCCCCCGGCAAAAAGCCTTCCCTCGTTGTAATCCACGGGTTTGGCCCCATGGCCCTCTGGCAATGGCGCCAGCAAGTCCAATTCTTGGCCCCTCACTTCGACCTCTACGTACCTGACCTCGTCTTCTTCGGCGACTCCACCACCAAGTCCAGTGAGCGAAGCGAGGTTTTTCAGGCGGCCTCGCTGGCAAAACTTGTTGACAAGTTAGATGTCAAGAGGTTCCATGTAATGGGTACCAGTTATGGCGGGTTCGTGGCCTACCATTTGGCGAAAATGTTAGGGGAAAAGGTAGAGAAAGTGGTGATTGCTAGCTCTGGCGTTAATATGAGAAAGAGTGACAACGCGGCTTTAATGGAAAGGGCTAAACTCGACAAGATCGAGGATCTTATGTTACCCACTACGCCCAAACAGTTACGCAGCTTGATGGGCTTGTCTGTGTCCAAGCGTCTCAATATGTTGCCTTCCTTCTTCTTGAACGACCTCATCAACGTTAGTCTTCCCCTCTTCTCGGATCTTCTTTAATTCCTCAGCTTTGATTATATTACAATTTTAGTGATCTTGCTTTATTTATGCTGTTAAATAACATATATGGTTCATGTCCATTAGTTGATTTCAAACAAATTAGGCAGACATTGACATTTGGGTTTTACTGTCTAAGAGTTTAATATTCTCACCGGAAGGTCGATCAATTAGTAGAATGAAACTTTGGGAACATTCTGATGTAGATATATATGATGTTATTGAGAAAACATTATGTGTTGTTGTACGAACTTGGCTCATGATGGCTTTTGATGCAAGGCGTGCGCAAGTAATAATAAGTATTGGGCCTGTTTAATTAGGTGAATTCCCAATTAAGACCGATACCAACTGCTTAGGTGATGTATGACGAATTGGTAGGAAGATGTGATTTTTTGTTAGTATATATATATATATATATATAATTTATGAAGAGTCACATACACATACATGGAAGCTTAATTATTTTAATTAGACTTGTGGCTGTATGTAGAACTTGTACTCGGAAAATAGGAAGGAAAAGATGGAGCTTCTGAAAGGACTAACGCTCGGAAGGGATGATGCCGTGAACCTTTCGCCTCTTCAACAGGTAGGTAAACTGTACGTGCACCTCAAACTAGGAATTGTCAATTATATATTCACTGGTTTGACCATGCATTGTATATTCAGGAGGTTCTGATAATCTGGGGGGAACATGATCAGATATTTCCAGTACAGATGGCCACTGAGCTAAAGCAGTACGCGATCCAGTTCCTTTTGTTTTGGATTACTCTTTGTGCTTAATTTCTCATTAATAACTAACCTTCTTGATTACCTTGCCAAGTAACTCACTATGAATAATCGCAGCATACCCTTCTGGAACTACTATATCTTGATGATAAAGTTGGGTCCAAATCGCCTGTGACAGTTCATATTATATGTACAGCTAAATTTAATTCTCTCAGGCAATCGGTTATATAATTACAGGCTTCAAATTATTGCAGGGTAATTGGTAAGAAGGCCAGGTTGGAATGGATAAAGAACGCATCTCATGTGCCCCAAATTGAACAGGCAGGAGAATTCAACAAAATTGTGTTGAATTTTTTGCGCGGGTCCTAAAGCGTGATTTTGCGAGTATTGCGACAGATTGTGATGTATATGAAGGAGATTTGCCAATAGTGGCGTGCATAATATTATGATAAACAATATTGCTTCCCTTTATAACCTGGTGGTACAAAGATTTATATAACTACCCGCCTTCACTGTCTTAACATCGCGTCGTTGATTATTTCTAAGGTCCAAAGTGTCTCTACTAGTTGTCATTTAAGTTGATTATGATTCGTCCTTCTCATTTGTGTGTGCCTGATTATTAAAGGCCCCCAATCATTCATCAATCATCCATCACTTCTTCGTTATAATTATATTGTATTATCAATTATTTAATCAATCATAGGGGTCAGCGTCGACTTATGGACCCCAATGCTAGGCCACGTATTCTTAAGATTTTGGGGGGGGGGAAAGGGCGTCTACGTTGATCTCAGCTCAGCCCCAAGCCAGGCAATTGGTATGGCTGACAAGGCATGAAGCTGCGTGATTGGGCCTCGGCCTTTTCACCATGCCGAACCTTTCTTGTGCTTTTTGGTCTTTTCGCTAATGTCCCTTTCATGCTTTTTGGTCTTCCTCTGGTTCTCTCTTTTTTTTTTGTCTTAAAAAAAAAATTTCCCAATTTTTTTAGAATGATGGTTAATATATTATTAACAATCATTCACTGTAACGGAGCCATTCATTCAAAAAATGCAGTCTTATATAGTACTTTGTAGTGTAATTTAAGCAACAAATAGCCTAGCATTATTTTTTATTAAAGACCAGAGGTAATATCTTATCAAAGAACTATATTTTTAGAATGAGCGATGTGTCATTAATAGAAAAACTAAAGGATGCATTTTTTAGCTCATTGCTTTCAGATGTATTCAAAATTTTGTTGGGGGACTTGCAATGCTCACCTTGCATTCATTCATTCAATCTGCGGTACTGTCGCATTAGGCTTAATTGGGATTGCCATATTTATAGAAGGGTTAAGGTGCAAATTCATTCTGGAAGTATTTGTGAATGATCAATGTTGCCCTAAAAGTTTTTTTGATGTCAATGTTGCTCCTGAAGTTTCAAATACGTTAAAATGTTAATTTTGATCGTTAGTTGACTTAATTAACCTGAAGTGACTCTGACATATAAAATATAATGTCGTGTATTATCCCACGTCAGCATCGCTTCCTTCCTTGTTCTCGTTGAATCCCAACCCTGGAAACCACTGTCTTCTGAACCTTCCGTCTGCTCCTTCATCCACTCCCTCCCCTCTCATGCTCGAGCCTCCTTCTCCCTCATTGAATGTCGTCGATGCGTCACTTACCACAACTCCACTACCCCCTCCTTCCACAAATATCTCCACTATTGTATCCAACAAAATTGCATCTTGTTGTGCGGATTCCATCGATGCCTCCGCCATGTACATGTAGATTTGAGAAATTGTGAGAGGAAGGGGGAGGATATGAGATTTTGATTAAATTTTTGGATTTACTTCTTCTTCTGCCCTGCCTTCATCGTCACTCGTCAACTCATAGAAACCCATTTGACGAGATCGATTGGAGGGGGATATCAGAGTGTTCTATAGAGATTGCAAAGGAATGGTTGTGCAACAAAAATCATCAATGCATTAATGAAAGGTAGCCGAGCATTTCACAGCAAATCATCGATGCAACAAAAACAACGTCAATGTTTACATTATAAGCTTCTTTCGGTGGTAAACACTAGGCAATTTGTTTTTTTTATCCATGTGATTTCTTTAATTTCTGAATTTGATTCCATTAATTTCTATATATGATTTCATAGATTGAGCTTCAGGCGATGAAGTGGTGAACTTTACAAAAAAAATTCTGGATTTGACTCCATTAAAGGCTCATTGTTCATTTGAATTTTGTTTATGGATACATGGATTCATTCATGTTTCTGATCTACCTGCTAGATTTTGTTTATCTTTCCTTTGGATCTTGATATTTTCTTCTTCTCAAAGATCTCTCTTCTTCACCACGATGGCTTCTCAAAATCTGGTTTATTGTGGGCTGTTAGTGGGGGCTGAAGGTGGTGGCAACTGCTGAGGAAAAAGAATGATAATATGTGGGTATTTTAACATAGCTAACAATGATATGGCAATGAGTTGAATTATTAGGTTATAAATTGGGGTGCCTCTTGAGATATTCAGTTAAATAAAATGGTTAGACTTAACATTGTTAACGAGAGGGGCAATATTATTACGTTTTTTAAATTTTTGGGGCAACATTGAGATCAAAAAAATTTCCAAGACAACATTTTTCCTTCACAAATATTTTCGGGGGTAGATTTAGACCTTAACCCTTTATAGAATATAAAGTTTAAAAGAAGTTGCATTATTGCACGTGTCAGATCAGAGTAGGTTGTTGTTAATTTGTCGGTGTTATCTTATTTGATTATGCTAAGCAAATAGAACTCTTGTTGAAGGCCAGCTTTGACGAAGTCAGAGTTAAAACCTGTTATTCATTGTCAACTTCTGAATATAATTTTCGTGCAAGAAAATATGACATCTTTTCATTTGAGATCGAAAACTCATGCCGAATGATTAAGTTTCCCTGAAAATCTGGACTTGCAAATGGTGAGGCAAATTGCAAAACGAAACGTGAAAATGGTGGACGGCGAAAAATGGGCGGCACCGATGCAAGTAGCCACCAACGTGGGACGACCAGTCGTGACAGGAAAGTTCGCAGATTCGCCTAACTGAGATCCCCGAGGACATAAACGTCAATTCGAAATTGTCCAATTTTATTTTGTGTCAGCCGCGGCCCGCGTGACGATTGGAATTCCGAATCCTCCCGATTTGCTTTTCTCTATACAAAAACGCGGCTCACAAAAACTGGGAAAAAAGAAAAAGAAAAAGACAGCTTCCCCTTTATACTTTTCTTTGTTCCATTTTTGTCCAAAAGAAGCTTTAGAGCGTTAGAACACACCACAATGACTTGCTCCACGTTTGTGCCCAAAGCATATTCCATTTTATTTCTTCAACGATAAAGAAAGAATTTTCACGTTCCCACACTCACCCCAAAAATCTGTTTGATTCGCCTGCAATTCCTGGATCTGTGTTGAAGAAGTCTGTTTTGTTTCTGTTTCAGGTTCGTTTCGTTTCGTTTTCCCACTTTTTCGTGTGATTTTGCGTTGATGATGGGAGAAAAGTGGGAGTAAAGGAACAGACACGCCATTTCCTTCCAGCTTTTTTGGGCATTTGCCTTTTAATGTTTATTCGTTTGATATAATTGAACCTATATGAAATCCGCGACGCTTTCTTAACTTTCCCATTTTTTTTTTCTCCTTTGTGCCTCCGGGGAAAAAATTCCATCGCCTTAGCTCGGACTTGAAATGGAACCGTTGTTTAACTAATCAGCAAGAGGCTCGCATGGTAAACTTATTAGTTTCATTCCATTTTGGAAATAATGAACTTTCTATTCGAGATGTTTTGATTTGTTGCTTTGCGGCAAATTGCTTGATTGTGTTGTATTTTACAAATTACTATGGCAATGTATAGTTCATACAATGAAGAATTTTATACTTACTCATAATGATAAGATAAACTGTATTGATAAAAACCCCTTCACATTATTACATTGTTCTCGATATTTTTATTCTTGATGATAATCAAAAGATCGCTTGTCTGGTTGCTCGAAGTTTGGGCGTTAAAATTGGAACAGAGGCTGCCGGCCACTGTTCTAGAATCCGCAAGTCTGTTCTCAAACATGGAATCAATTTTCATCCTATGCTTTCATACGCATTGTTTCATGTTTTTCCTTGTTGATATGAAACTGATTTTGAGCATCCTCTGCCAAAACACAATGCAGGTTGGTAGATAAAAGTATTCTCTTGCCACCAAACACCTTAAAACAATTGGGGAGGTTTGGAGCTCCTGTATTAGATATTGAACACAGCAAAGATGAAGAGCGATTGGTTATCTTTCATGGGTTCTGATGAAGTTCATCCTGACATCTTTTCATTGGAGCCGTTTGTATTTCATAACCTGGGGACTCATTTATTTTCACAGCTGCATTCATTTGCGGACAATTCTATTTACTACTCGAGAAACTTGTATGCTCCTGGAAGTTTAGCTCTTCAAGAGGCATTTAACCGTATATCAGGACTTGCTGGTGCTTTTATAGTTTGGTTCTGTGGTGGAACCAGCTCAAAAATAACTCAGGATATAGCAGGCTCTCAATTTAGAAGTTCAGGGGCTTCTATGCGGATTAAGCCTATATCTTCTGTTAGAAATAATCTAGTTGGGTTTCACTTCAGTTTTAGATCAGAAAGAAAATCCATTGCCCCCAAGGCTTTAGGGAAGATTTCTAGTTCTGCAATGAGGCTATTTTGGAGAGAAGTGAAAAGGCTTCAGTCATATCCTGTGCTGTTTCTTGCTGCAGCATTGGTACCACCAATTCAAAACTTGTAAGTCACACTAAAGGGTGTTTACTCAATTTGAATCATTTTAGGCTTGGCAATTATTTCCCCTTGTGTCACAACGATGAGCTTGTTTCCATGTTATTTACCCCAGATCATCAACGGTGCTGACTGGCCCACTTGAGAATTCTGAATTGCCAAAGCATGGCGGCAAGGGCCAAATCCCTTGTGAGCTTAAGAAAAAGGGATGTGCTCAACTATCTTTTCCTGAATTGAATCTGATGAAGCATGTGGTTGAACCTAAAACTGGCATCGAGTTTCCTATAATTTTGAACAATGTAATTGATGGAGAGCAGGATATCAGCTTAGACTCTGAGGTCAATATTCAATTTTCTATTTTTCCTAGATTGTTGGCCCTCTTACTTATCAATGGGATTAATCTGTGTCTCAATGCATTTGCATATGAAAAATTAATTCATCTGACTGCTGATATATTGTTTGCTTAGTAAAATACACTGCTAGTATTTTAGCTGAAAAATGTATACTTGATTGAAAATTAGGAAGGTACTGAAGAATAACCTGCATTATAGGATGCTGTTTATGTGGGAATCTTTAGTTTTTTTCCTCTGTTCCCTCCATCATGCCTAGTAATCATGCGATATGAGCTGTGTGATGGGTTAGACTTTGACTGGTTTTTTCTCTAACTCTCTTATGGAGCCCATTTGATTGTCATTTGTTTCCTTGATCTTTCCTACTTGTAGTGCTTCAGCGTTCATATTTTCCGTCACATCAAACTAACTCAAGCTACTAAATTTGCTTCAGGTCCTGGTTGGAACTGGGTCCGGAACCATGACAGTAGTTAAAATCAAGTCTTTAAAGATCTATGCATTTGGTTTTTGTAAGTTTTCTTGAATACTTGATGCTGAGTAATGCCAGCAAAATTATCCCCGTATATTGAGCCATTCTCATTTTAACAGATGTTCATCCTTCCTCCCTCTGTGAGAAATTGGGTCCAAAATATGCATCATTTTCCGCTGGTGAGCTGAATAACTCCCATGATTTCTACAAGGATCTTCTTAGGTATTGAAAATTATTTCTGCTATCTGTATATAAAATTTTATCAATTGAGAAGGTTCCCTTTTTTCATGGTGATTGTAATTGACCACCATAAAGTGCAAAAGGGACATATTATAGACCAATCATGAGTCATCCATGTGTCCAAAACTGTGAGTTTAGCTTGAATAGGATATGCTTCTGCGTTGCAAACTTTGGCAAGCTGCTTCATTGATTTCATGATTAAGATGCTGACTTTGCTGCATATGTTGGGCATTTTATCACAGGGAGGATATTGAAATGACTGTGAGGCTTGTCGTGAATTACAAGAGGGTGAAAATCAACACTGTCAAAGAGTTAGTAATTTCTGTTTTACTTGTTCAGTTGAGGAAATTCTTATACAAAAAAAGTGGAAATTCTTGGTTGATTTTGAATTCTGTTTAGAGTTATATTGTTGCATGATGTTGACATTTCCAAATTATTTTGCAGTATTTTTAAATGTTCTGTTTTCAGATTCTTAATTGATGAATATAGTCAACAATTGACTTTTCCCTTTTAACATATCTGAACCTTGACGTCTGAATGTAATTTGGTTGTTATTGAATCAACGATATCAGTTTATGCAATTTTACATCTAGACGAGGGTGGATCAAGCAAGCCCTCTCTCATTTAATGCAACATCAATAGTATTTAAAGGTCTTAGACGTAGAGTTGATGATGAAAGTGACAGACTAATTAATCTCTCTTTTTTTTCCGTGCTTTATTGAAGTGTTTTTGAGAAATCACTCCGAGCTCGCTTAGTTAAGGTACTTCACTAAAACTGGTAAAATAGCTTTTGTTGTTTCTGCACTGGACTGATTCTAACTTTTCCTTTGGCTTCGTATTTGCTCAGACAAATCCAACTACAGATTTTTGTTGCCTTAGCAAATTTGGCTCTTACTTCACGCAAGATATTCCATTACCTTTGGTAAACCTAATACCAATCTGTATTCTTTCTTCCCTATCTATAGGATGGCTTAGGCTTACTTATGCTTTATTACAATGTTTCAGGGGACAACAATCAATTTTCGACAGACAACTGATGGATGTCTGATTACTGAAAGTGAGGATGAGTACTAATTGTCGAATTTATGAATTGGTTGACACTAAATTTATACTATCATCATAGGCCTTTGGTTTATCTTGATAAGAAATTGTATAAAAAAATTCTTGTTCATCTTTCCCTATTGTTAAGAGGCATTTCTAAGTTTATTTTTTGGATTTCCACGTGCAACCTAAATTGTTGACTTCTCGCTACTAATAGTGTTGGTTTTATTTGTACAGTCGGCGGGAATCAAATTGGAAGTGTCCCCAGCAAAGATTTATGTCGTAAGTCATATTCAGATTTTGAGGTCAAATCTAAGTAGCATGTACATAATATGACATTCATTTGTCAAGTATTAAACCAAACTAAGTTCTTAGCACATGTTTAAACTTGCAGGGGCTTTCTTCGGGATGTACATTGGGGATGAACCTGTATCTGAGCAAACAAAAGAAGATATTGGCAAGAACGTTGTTAGCATCATTAGAAGGTGCTGAATGGCTTCTTTTTGAACCTCCAATTGTCTTGCTTTTTGGAATGGACAATTGGCAACCGGTGGCATATAATATAAGGCTTTGGTTCATAGCTCGAGCAGTGGCTCTACAAAAAATGAAATTATGTGTGCCTTTAGATCATCATTTGGGGTCTCCTAACTGTACAGTCTGTGCTTATACTTTTCAAGGTTTGCCCCTTTCTTGAAATTCATTGGGATTGCTCGAATGTGATTATCACTCGGCTATTTTGTTCTGTTTAGCTCAGTTGAGGATACACATCCATTGTTTCCCCACCCAGATTCTACATGTATTATAATTTTATTGAATGGAATCACTAGCTTCCCTCATGGTGGTTAGGTGAAAGCAATAGGGCAAAGTGATGGTTGATTCTTAACCTTTGATGGGACCCAGTTCATTGACTTTAATATGCAACATGCATCTATTCTGTTGATTCATATCCAGGTCTAGCCCCTCCTCCATAGAGACATGGGGGGGCTTAGCAGCTGAAGTGGAGTTCACGACAAGCTAAGTCTTGTTGACATCTTTGGGAGGAAAATGAAGGATCAGAAAGGTAGTTTAGAACGATCCATTGAGCCACTAAAATTGAGTCTTCCACAATAGATGGTGATTGATGAGATGGAGCGAATCATCATCCATGACCCCTTTAAAAATAAAAATTGGATGAAAAAAAGTTTGTTAAAGTTTAAGAGCTTACACTCAATTTTAGCGTGCCCATTGAATTAATGGTAGAAGTTGCTTTTTTTTTACGTGATTTATTATTAAACAGGTCCTAAGTTGCTCATAGATAGGACATGGTGAGTGCACTTTGAGACTCAGGTTTGCCAAGAGTTTAAAGTATGTTTGGGATTATGATTGGAGATCTTAAAAATACTTATGCATATAAGTTGAGACAAAATTCTTCTCATATATTTATTTCATTTACTATAAATTATAATTAAAAAACTACTTTTGAAAGCTCTCATATTCCAAACAAGTATTAAGCAAATTATAGTGAAGAACAGGAATTATTGTGCGGCAAAGGTGGGTCATAAAACCTGGCGACTGTTTGGGATTGGGATGGGGGTTTTGAACTGGATTTGGTTTGCATCCTTTTCTTTTAGGAAAATGATGGTCCTTTTCTTGATATGAGCCGTTAAATCAAGTTTTAAACGGTCTAGATTTAATATATTATAAAAATATTTTTTTTATAATAAATTAAATCTAGACAGTTGAGATCTTAATCTAAAAATCCATATCAGAAAAAATAACATCCTTTTCTTACGATGAATGAGTTGAGGCCTGAGGGGTACATATTCCTAACGTGATCTGCATACAAATACTTATTGTGTTTAAACAAAGTAATCATGTCACCTAGTGGGGGAATTGGGCAGCCGACGCCATATATGTAATGAAGTTGATTGATTTAAATTGGAGATTTAGGATAGGATTAGGAGATAAAGCAGCGAATGTGATGAGGGGGCAGCAGAAGGTGGTAGCTGATTGGGACTCCCCACCACGTGATGGTTAGTACGGTGATCGCCTTCTCTTCACCTGCTTCTCTCCCACGTGGTCCTATCACCTCTCCACTCTCCTCCTCCCCCGGGCCCCACCGCTACCTCATTATCCCCTATAATTTTATTCTTATTTATTTTATGTATGAGAAAGGAACCACATTCATGAACTGGAGGCACCTAATTTCAACTTACTCCTCTGGACATTTCAAGGAAAGAAATATCCTACTAATCATTGCTGAAATTGCTAAAATATATTGCATATGGAAATTTCTTGTTATTATAATATATTTTAAAGTAATTCATGCAAATTAAACAATTATTAAATCTATTCTAAATTAATTTTTTTTTAAAATTTCCTTTATTAATAAAGTTTTGAGGAAAAAAATACAATAAGTCATATTTAGATAATACCTATGGACCTTAATATAAAAGTTAGAGTTAGTTTGTGTTTGCGGGGAGCGTTTGAATCCCCAAACGCTCAATTGAGCTTATAAGCTCAATGGACAATTTGGGAAAAAAAAATTGAGTGTTTATTTCCTAAAGTAAGCAATCGAGCTTAATTCTATCTTAATAGCTTTTGCCATAAGCTCCATTTCTCAGCTTTTACTGATTTAGCTTTTGAGGAGAGTGAGAATGGTTAAAATATTTTTTCAGTTGTGTCCAGTGTACTATCAGACTTATTGCAATTGTACCCTTAATGTACTTTTTTTGCTACAAAAATTAATTTCAACTATTATTTGGTGCTTTTAACCCTTAAAATATTTTTTCAATTGTACCAAATGTGTTATCAGACTGATTGTAATTTTATCTTTAATGTACTTTTCAGTTCCAAAAATTTTTTTAAACTATTTTTTGGTATTTGTAACCCTTTAAAATATTTTTTCACCCACTCTCTCTTATTATTATCACAAAAGTCACTTGTGCTTAAATCAATCCAAATAAGTTTTATTTTTACAAAATTTATTTATACAATCGATGTTCCAAACATAAATCACATTACACAATCAGGCATTTACCAAGAATAAAATTACCAAAAGCTAAATTGAGAAACTCCATTTTTCCTATCGCTGTTCCAAACACACTCTTAAAGAGTTTGATTTCATTTTAAATATAAAACTTGAATTTAAAATTCTTTTAAAGTAATCATATCAATTGTACACATTAAAGAGTTTCTATCTAATATAGTTATGATTAAAAATAGTATTTTAAGAAAATTAGCATATATTTTTGAGAAAGTTCCAAAAAATATAATTGAAAATAGGAAAAGATAAATTGGCGTTGCAAATTTATCAAATATCAAGTCAGAATTGAAGTATAAATCTGGGATTTTAAATTCTCACCAAATGACCAAAATGACATGAATTGAGGGCACAAGTTTCAAGGGTCAATAACATCTATATCTATATTAACAACATCATATTTTATATTAACGACTTTACTTTCATATTTAACAACTTCATATCCTAAAAATCAGAGATAATTTTGAGAGTACAAGATTTAAGAGTCAATAACAATATCTTTATATATATTAACAACATCATATTTTACATTAATGACTTTACTTTCATGTTTCACAACTTCATATTACAAAAATCAGATATAATTTTAAGGGCACAAGTTTTAGGGGTCAATAACAACATCTATATCCATATTAACAATATCAGATTTTATATTAACAACTTCACATTAATGTTTCACAAATTAACTCCTTGCAATTTGATCAGAATTGGAAATCTCATATTCCTACTTCAGTTCTGACTTGAGATTTTATAAATTCTCAGCACTAATTTGTCTTTTCCTATTTTTAATTGTATTTTTCTTAAATTTTCCCTATATTTACTACAAATAACTAATATAACTAACTTCTCTAACATTTGCCCCGGTTTTTTTTATAAACAATTTTTTTCTTGCTTGGGCAAAATGAATTAGTGAATAACATTAGTTAAAAACAATAATTATGCAAAAAAATTTATGTCTTTGCCAAATATGCCCTTATTTGTGACATGAGTACTCCCTCCGTTTCTATATATAAGATCATTTTTTTTTGAATGACCTTATCCTTAAATGTAAGATTTCTTTTAAGTTTGTCACAATAAAAAATACAGTTTTTCCCACTTGTCCCTCCATTAATTATTATACTACATACATTCCCTTTTATCATTTTCTCATTACTACTCTCTCTCTCTCTCTAATCCATTCATAAGTAGGGGCATTTTTTAAATAAATAAATAAATTTCCTACATAATTATTACATTTAACTACTTTTAACTGTTTTTTAGAATTTGGCGATTCGTTTGAAAGGTTTTTGTACATAGGAGTAGAGGTGGTAATATGGTCTGGCCAGGTGGGTTCGGGCTAACCTGTCAGGGGTTGGGATCATATGGGTTCGGGCTCAAAAGGACCGCATCAATATGGGTTGACATTTAGCCAACCCAACTCATAACCGCTGGGTTGGTGGGTTGGGCGGGCCAACCCATATTTTTTTTTTCAATTTTTTTTTTTAATATTATACTAAGATTTTTTTTTTCTACACGCCTAAACCATAACAAAATTAAAAATACATTACAAATTAAACATTCATAACAAATTCACACATAATAAAATAAATATAAATCCACAAGCCATTAGTATAACTCAACAATAATCAATAATTAGTTAATATTAAAGGTATTTCAATTTAAAGCATGATGTGAAGCCGTATTTTAAGCTCGATCACTTTGCTTTTACACAAGTAGATCCGCCACTGCTACAAATAATAAAATAAGGTGAAAGATAATATTATGCTAATTTTAAATAAATGAGTAAATGACAATAAAATAAATGAGTAAATATAATTATATTACCATCATTAATAACATCTTCCGCTAGGAAACCAAGTATCCAATTATGCGTACAATAAGGGCTTGAACATTATCAGGAAGAAGATAACTTCTATACTTTGTGAGAACTCGTGAACCAATACTGAAAGCTAATTCACTAGCCACTGTAATTATGAGAATGCTTAAAACATCAGATGCCCTCTTTGAAAGACAACGAAAATGAGCAGAGTTAGTCTTCCAATAATCCAAAACTTCTATGTCTATATATCTTACCTTTTGGCTCTTGGCTCTTGCTCTTAGTTTATATTTTAAAAAAATATGGGCCGGCCCGCCAATCCGGTGGTCCAACCTGTCACGGGTTGGGACTGTTAGATCAAGCGTTTCACCCAAGAGGGGGGGTGAATTGGGTGATACTGGAATTTCTTTCGAAAATATAAAACTTTGACAAAAGAATTAAAACAGTAATGAGTAAGGAGAAATATCACCGAAGTGTACACTGGGAGTTATACTGGTTCGGTCACAACCACTTTGACCTACGTCCAGTCCTCAGAGCTTCTCTGAGAGTTTCACTATAACTTCCAAGATTCAGTGGGTTCTTAGCACCTCAGTACAAGCAAGTTCCTTACACCTGGACACTCGCTCCCCCTTACAGGTTGTAATCTAATCCCAACTCAAGGTTCCACAACCTTAAGTTATCTCAATAACAACTATTGAGTTTGAATGAAATATCTCTCTCAAAGAGTGAATGATAATCACTGAAGCATAGAAATACAATTTCAACGTGAAAACAGAGTGATGAACTTAATGATACGTTTGTATGTGTGCTTGGTTGTTCTTCTCTGTTTGAAGGTTCCCATATATATAGGTATGTTGTTGATGACCGTTGGAACACTTCCTTTCGTCCGTTGGTGAGTGCGCAGCCACTATTGACTTTTCAAGTTTTTGAAAAATATCCGTTGGCGGTGGTTGGCATTTGAACGTTTCTTTTGACTTTCATCTCTTGATATGATTTCTTCATTGTTTCTCTGTAAATATACTAAGAATGCTAATACAATGAAAGGTTAATCATATAGGAAACAATATAATGAAAGTTTGAATGATTTCTAAATTTCTGGGTATGCTTACTCGAGTAACCCTTGAAGTTTACTCGAGTAGCTCCTCGAGTAACATCGTGAAATCATTGTTTATTTGAAATTTAATGAAGAGAAACAAGATTACTCAGGTAGTGCATGGAGTAAACTAAATTTCAAACCTTTGGGAATAGTTATTTACTCTGGTAGCTACTCCAGTAAAGCTTTTGCAACTTCATAGATTACTGGGGTAACACCTCGAGTAATCCTTTGAAAAACTTTTGATTACTCGATGCTCTACTCCAGTAATGTTGGCAGGATTTCAAGGCCGAGAGCAATTACCTTGTTACTCGAGTAGGGACTCGAGTAATGTATTCATTTTTGCATAGATTACTCGGGTAGCTCCTCGAGTAACTGAGACTTTTGAACATGATTTACTCTGGTAATGACTTGAAGTTTTCTTTGAAAACATTTGCATATACTGGGGTACATACTCGAGGAATCCACTTAAACCATAAGGACTTGAGGAAGATGAAATAAAGAGAGTTCAAGTTAATCGGGTACTAACCTCAAGTTTTCACTCACCTTGGTGCATTACTCGAGTAGCTCCTCGAGTAACATTGGTAGTGGTACAAAGTGCCGAGAGCTTCTCATTTTCAAATACACGGTTACTCGAGTAGCGCCTCGAGTATCATGGGGAAAACTTGAAGTCAACTGGAAGTTTTCACAGGGTTACTCGAGTAGCGCCTCGAGTAACATTAGCAGTGGTACAAACTGCCGAGAAGTCCATATTTTCTGAAACAAAGGTACTCGAGTAGCTCCTCGAGTATCATTGGGAAAATTTGAAGGCAACTGGAAGTTTTCACATGGTTACTCGAGTAGCTCCTCGAGTAACATTAGCAGGCCGAGAGCAACCTTAAAATTTTACCTGGTTACTCGAGTAGCGCCTCGAGTAATTGTGGCAGGTTACTGGAAGTTCTCCTTGGTTACTTCAAGTTTTGGCTCATTACTCGAGTAGCGCCTCGAGTAATGCTTTAGAAGATTGGCTTCTGATCAAGTTCCTCAGCATTTTCTCTTGCCCAATCTTCACTACTTCCATGCTTACCTCAAGTAAAGCTTATTCCTGTCATTACTTAGTTCAAGCTTGATTATTAACCATTTCCTTTTCAAACCATTCCTTTGTTATCATCAAAACATGAGATCTAACAGGGACCATATGGGTTCGGGCCTAAAAGAACCGCTCCCAAATGGTCTCAGATTTTCAAAACCCAACCCGTCACAGGTTCGGACCTTATGGGTTTAGCCCACGGTCTCAACCCATATTACCAGCTCTACATAGGAGTCGAGGGAGTACCACTCTAATCCTATTTATAAGTCTCTTTTAAATAAATCTCGCATACTAAATAGAGGTAGTTAACTCAATGATTATAGGATAAATTTTGAACTATGCCCTCATTTATGAATGGATATTTTTCAACACTTTCTTTCTTGTCTATCTTTAAATTACTTTTTCATTGGTACAATAAATAGTGATAAAATTATCACAATATCATTTACTACATTGAAACTGAACTTATAAATAGGACCAGATTTTTTTTATCAAAAAGGACTTATAAATAGGAGAAAGTTGATATATGAGAGAGAATGAATAAACAAGTATGAGAGACTGAGTAGAAAATATAAGAGAGAATGAGTAATAAGTGATTAATGAAAGAGAATTAGTGGTGAATGGGAGATAATTATAATGAAGTTTTGTATTTAATAGGGTTAGAAAATGAAAAAGTGGTTTAAATTTCAAGACTAAAAAAAAAGTTGTTTATCTTAAGGACCGGCCTCATAAGAAAAAAAGTTGCTTATAAAACGAACCAGAAGAGGTACTCAAATTAGTTAACTAACTCTCATATTAAGGATTTAGTGCTTGTTTTGGTGAAGCGGTGGGAACTCAAATAAGTCTGATTAAACCCAAAAAAAATACATAATTCTGTTTGTCTTGTTTCGGTAATTCTTAAAAAATCCCGATCAACCCCAGTGAATTGTGATTTCACCCTCTACCTGCATGTTGAGCATAAGTGACAATGGGATTGCTTTTTGGAAAATCGCGATGAAACGTCCACAACAAAAAATTCTCTAATTTACCCTTTAATCCCTTCTCCAAATATTTTTTTACACATGTCTTACTTATTATTTCTTAACTAAAGTAGTTCAAATAATATCATTTTAAATATTGGTGTGCCCATTACTTAACATAAATTTTTAAATTATTTAAATAATAAAAATCATATAATAAAAATAATATTTAATATCCATGTCATTTATTAAATCATGTTCTATAATAATTATTAAATATTTAATTATTATTATCATTATTATTATTAAATAAAATCATGAAAATGTAAACAACTTTAATGAAGAAAAAAACTTGATTGCATAATCTAATGTGATTCCAGTAAAAATAATTAGCTATCATATTTATCAATTTATTTTTTTATTTGGATATTAAATCCCGTGATAATGATATATCATGTGATATTCTTTCTGAAATATACTCCAACATGTTTAATTTTTCTTTTACCTACATATATACCTTGTCATGAAGTTTTATGCTGTCTTTATTTTCAGTTTCATTTGTTTTCTTCGTTTAATATAACTTTGTAAAATTCATACCTCTTTTAGTAATTATATATTCATAAGTGCTTTAAATAAATGACATTCAGACATAATCACAATTCTTACAGTCACTTGTGGAAAAAGGATAACCAAACAGAAATCACAGTTAACCACGAATGACCAACAACATTTTTAACCAATGTCACTTATGCATATCTTTATCATGATTACTTTCCGCTAATCCAAAATGGGCACTTAGGGCCCGTTTGGCTGAAGGAAGTTTTTTGGGGGGAAGATTAGGAGAGAGGTTTTAAAAATAGACATGTTTGGTTGACATGGGAAGTTGCCTAGGTTGGTCGAGGAAAGATAGGATGTTTGATTAGAAGAAAATGGAGTGGTTTAAGTGAGAATATTATGTGAAAAACCTAAAACACCCTTAACTTCAACAGAAGTTCAAGTTCGAACTTAACAACCCAGTTCGAACTCAACCTTGTCGGTACTGTTTATCATCTTCCCTGTTTGATTTTAATGAGAATGAAACCATTCCACACACTAACTGAACGCGTCATACCCTTCTTAATTCAGCACCAACACATTTCTTTATCGTCACCGTCTTCACTCTTTCTCCACCGTCTTCACCGTCCTCTCTCTCTCTCCTTCCTCCCACCATTGTGACCTTCCCTTCCAGTCTCAACAAACTCACCCATTGTCGTCGTCATCTTCCTCTCACACCACCAAAGAGAAAATGGATACCCCAACCAAAGAGAAACAGAGCAAGAAAGAAAGAGATCGAGAGAGAAAGATCGAGAAAGCTTTTGCACAACTGTATTTTTATGGGGGTATTTTCATTAAACCAAGTTGCCTTCCCAAAAATAATTTTAAGATCCCACCATTTTTAGAGGGATATGAGGTTCCATAAGTGTGTGTTTGGATTAGCTTTTTTTAATAACTTTTACGACTTACGAAGTAAGTATGTGAGATGAGTTTTGTCTTGGGTTACGCAAACCATGATTTTGGTGCTTGCCAAACAGACACTTAAAGGAATATGATAAGAGGTAGGAACTGATTTTTTATTATTATTGGAGTGCCAAACATGTTTTGGCTCACAGAAGTGTGGAATCTTTCCTTCACTTACCTTCAGCTCAATGTATCAAATAGGTTCTTTTAGTACTCATTTAGAATAATTTATTTTTAGATAATAAATACTTATAAATCATGATTCACAGTATATGAGATAAGTATGTGAGATATATTTTATCTTAACTTATATAATAAGAACTTATTTCTTAAAATTAAGTTATCCCAAATACAGCTTTAATTGAATAGAAGTATTGATTGTTGGAAAAAATTGATAAATAAATCAAATAATATTTGTAACAGACAGCCCATAACGTGACAGTGAGAGAATAATAGCAGGAGGTGACAGTGGAATAGCGATTGAATCAGGTAAAGCGAGGATGAAGGGAGAGAGAAGGAGGGAGTTATGATTAGAGGAGTCGGAAAGTAGGAAGCAAGAGGAGGTGTGGGTCCCAGGGTGGCCCCTCTTCATAAGTGGATAAGCTTCGCCATACAGTCCAGCTCATGCCTGCTTCGCATCCTACGTTGTTGACAATCCAAATTCAAACTCTGATCTTACCCCATCCCTCTCTGTCTTCACTCACCGTCCAGATTCGTCAACGTGTCAAGCGTGCCCTCCCTTAACTGCTCCGATTCCCTCCACGTGGTCCCCTCCGCTCCCTCATGTCCTCTTTCCCATTATTCTTCTTATTATTCTTATTTACATTTCGACCCCATCTTCCGTTGCTGTTTTTGCCCTCCAATCGCTTCCGTGCACAGCCCCCAACTACCTGATTCCTCCTCTCTCATCTCCCCACTTTACCATTCTGTCCCTGACACCTGGCATTCAGCTCCCCCCTCCTCCTTCAGGATAAGGATTAACCACTTCTCTTTTCATCTCATTCCCATTTCATTCTCCGCCGTTGATCTTTTCCTATCCCTTTCTTCATCAATTTATAAATAAATAATTCCTGAAAACTAATCCATAAAAACCACCCTGTCTCCCTTATCCCCTCCGTCTGTTTCCTCTCTACCCCTTTCTATTTATAATTTTATAGTTCCTCATCTCCGTTCACGGCGGCTTTTCCTGTCTTGTAGATTTTTCTCCTTTCTTCTGTTTCCCGCCTTGCATGTCATCCGGATAACTAGCTACCCTGTTCACGTTGAACTTGTCGATATGAGGTTTGAGTCTTCTCGGTTGACGCGCGCCGTGACATGCACGTCCGCCTTCTTCGGTTCCTCCCAAGATCCAAAGCCGGACGGTGGAGATCACGCGCTTCCGGCCAAGGATGCTGATGATAAATGCAGTACGTCGTCTTCTGCCACGTCCTCCATCGGCAGGAACAGCGATCTGTCGTCGTCGGACAGGTCAGTGGGCGACGAGGATCCCGTCGAAAATGAGGCCCAGAGTGTGTTCAAGGGTACTTTGGATATGATGCAGTCCTTAGAAGAAGTTTTGCCCGTCAGGTACTGCTAATTTTTCTTGCCTATAAGAGAAGATAGATGTTTTTCTTTTTTTTGAAGCGTGGCTTCTGGAGTAACGGATTCTTACAGTATATACTCGATAACAAGTCAAAAACTTTTGTTGACTGGTCCGGGGAGAGAGTAGATTATGATGTGATTGTGGAGTGGTGAATAAATTTTATCATGTTTGTCGTATTTTATGGAGGGGTCTTGAGGTCTTTAATTAGAAGTCACTACGAGGGGCACAAGAATGTTGGTGAAGTTTCTGTAAGAGCCACATAAATATGCGTAATGCTGATCATTTATGTTGAAATGATGCATTTCTCTAGTACACGGGCGAATCTGTTCATAAATTTGTTATTTTTCCGCCCCATGTTTTCCCATCCTACCTCATGATCGAATGCCTGTTATAGTCAAACGATCGTTTGACTTGAGTTCAACTTGTTCATATTCTAGTTTGCTGCCAATCTTACGGGTGGAATAATCGTTTTGTGCAGTAGAGGGATCTCAAAGTTCTATGACGGCAAATCCAAGTCCTTCACAAGCCTGGCTGATGCTATTTCTTCACCGTCTGTGAAAGACATAGCAAAACCAGACAATGCCTACAACAGAAAACGCAGAAACTTAATGGCCTTCAGCCATATCTGGAACAAGAACCGAAGCTTCCCTTTAAAAAGCACCAATGGTGGGATTTCGAAGAGGCCAATATTGAGCTCCAGTCGAAGCGCACTGGCACTAGCAGTTGCCATGAACAACTCTGATAGCAGCAGTAGCATAACCAGTGAGGACTCTGTTTTCAACTCATCTCCTCCATTTCTTCCACCATTACATCCCCGAAATAGTATGTCTTCTATTATCAGTGGTGGCGGCCCATCATCCTCTCCATTTGCCAGCAATTTCTATGGTCGGCGAACCTTTTCTTTGGCTGATCTACAGCATTGTGCCACTACTGCAACTATGAAGATGCCTAGCTCCTCTTCCCTTAGAAGTGAGACAGCTCTTGGTAAACTAACATGATAATTAGTCCCACTCTTGCTGTATGAGTATGTAATGTAGCTTGTAGGACAAGTTGTTTCCGGGCAAGGTTGCAGAGGAATTTTAGAGATCTCTTTACATCTGATCTCTTTTATCTATGGGTACTAATTATAACTAACATGGCAGATAGTCCACTAAGCACTAACCCCTTCCTCTGCACTATAATTAAGTCCTGTAATGTAAACCTAATTATAAGTTTTGATGAGTAGTAGCATCTCGTTGTATATCAGAGCATGGAAATGGAATGCCTTCAGATTTGTGGCTCAGGAGTCAGGACCGTTTTCAGTAACTGAAATGTTTCCATTTAAGCACCGAATCATAACATTAAGATCCTATGCAAGCTTTTGAGTATTCCTGCATAATATAATAAACAAGCATCCAGCCTATGCTATAATTAGTCTATCAACTAAAGAGTATTACAGATTGAATCTAGAGAATCTTTCATCTGTGACAGACATTAACCATCTGGTATTTGCTGCAACCTAAGGGAAGGTTTAGCTTGAGCTCGTTGTTTTACAATGTGTTCATGGTGGATTGTTAATTAGGTACAGAGTACAGACTTCTATATCGTTACTGTCTTCCTATTTTTGGATGACAGGATAAATCCAATAGCTTTGCACGCTAATGATGAATCAGACAAAGGTACATACGCTTGATGAAGAAGTGATCAAAAGGCGCAATATGGGGTTAAAAGGACAGTCTTGATTGACAGTGACCAATGACCAAACGTGCTTCCCACTTCTGTGAAACGAGAAAGAGGACCATTAATATTGACCTTTTTTTTGGGGGCCTTAGGCCATTGAGTGTTAATTATTCGTCCATTTTTGCAACCATTAGTCGGTTCTTTGTATTTCTTTTATTTGTTGTTTAGGTCAGCTGGGAGTTCTTTTTTATTTTCTTGGAAAAGAATATTACAGTTTTGTGCAATTTTCATTGAGAAAAAGTTTCCAATTAAATATTACAGTTGTGTGCCATTTTCATAGATGAGTTGTTGTATAAAAAAGGCCTGTAAAGGTCATATCCACCAACGGTTGTGGGGGCTCATGAACAATTATGGACGAAGAAGCTATCAACTTTTTTCTTGGACCAGAGAAACAAACCTTTGTAACCCAAAGCCCGATAGTGAGAATGTTGCCCAATCTCTTCTTACTTGTGGGAGTTTTATTTGTCCCCACAAAAACAAAGAAAAAGATACTACAATGGTGAAATTAGTTTTTTTCCAACCTATTGAAGAGTGTGATTTTGACAATGGAGTGATGTCAAAACTTGGCTGGCTAATTTGTTGTAAAAAAAAAAAGAAAAGAAAACGAGATGAAGAATATTTAGAAAGAGTAAACAACTTATCTATATAATTTGCACATGGAAGATATAAATGTCACCCTAACTATAGAAAGGATCTGAGGTGACAACAAGGCTATTTATTAGTAATTATTTTTACCGAGTTGGAGACTAAATATATAGGTATATGTCTAAACTAAAACTTCTTCAACATAATCATGTGTCCTTTTGGTGTGTACATTGTTGATGCAATAAGTTGCAAGAAGGAAGTTTTCTTAGTGAGGATACCGGCAACGTAGAAATTAATGAATAAAACAAGAAATTACTATGAAAACAGAGAGTAAGAAAATAAAGAGTAGCTTTGTTATTGCTCTTTGTTGAATACAAGATAGTAATTGAATAAGCAAAAATGAGAGAGACCAGTGTATTTGGTGTGGCTTTTTTTGCCTAAATAAGCCCGTTTTTCCACAAAAAAGCCCAACTAAAACGCAATACGTTTTAGTTGTGTTTGGGAGAGTTTATTGAAAAATCCAAAAAGCCCAAAAACGCAACTTATATTTTAAGCCCAATATACCTACTTATTTTTGAAAAAAAGCTGGAGCGGATTTTTTTTTTGGGCCCCACCTGCGTATGTTACCCACCCCGCGTCCGCGGGCCCCACCTGCGTATGTTACCCACTCCCCGTCCGCATATTTCTCCCATTTCATTCCAGACCTTTTTTTTACAAAAAAAAAAAATATTGACTATACCATTAAATTTTGAGTTAAGGTGCAAACATATTTAGTAAGTTTTTAATTAAGAATAATGTTGTCTTAATTTTTTTTTGGTTCAAAGTACCCTGAAAGTGTTAAAATAGAATAATATTATCCATTACCTTTAAAAATAGAATAATCTTTAACCCGTATGAATCATATTCGTGACATGATTAGAGATCGATTTATACGGGACATGTGATCCAATTAGTTATGTAATATTTTTATGTGAAATTATGTATTTTGGCATCACATTTTCTAACTTCAATTTTTCCACTAATTTTTAATTTAAAAATTAAAAATTAAAAAATCACTTATTCAGATATCTTCCTAGGCCAGATGATATGTTACTGTTGGATATCGCATATATGATCTATCTAAAATTTAAAGAATATACAAATGCCCTTCAAGTTTTTACTTTTAAAAACGCACTTATACAATTGTTAATCCAAACACATTTTGACTTATGAGAAATCACTTATTCAACCGCTTATCCAAACATAAATCACATTACAAATATTGACTTATTTATTAAGTCATTTTTAATAAGCCCAAATTATATAAGTCATTTTTTCTACTACTATCCCAAATACACACTGTGTTGAGTACAATGTGAAGAAATAAGTGAAAGCGAGTAAAGTAGATCGTGTGTCCGCTAAGCATATGGTGGCCTCTATCTATAGCTTGGGACCAGCAGGGTTTGTTCCACTTTTTGTGGATCTCGATTTGATTTGTTGGCTGAGCCTATGGTTTGACCACGTGTCCTGGGTTGTAGATAGGTTGTTTTCGGCTGGACGTACCTTCTGGGGCTCGCTTTGGGCTCCTTTCTCAGTATAGTCCAGAGTTTGGACGATATGCCTTATGGGCCCTCTACTCACGGATCAGTGATTATGGGCCCAAAGTGGTATTTATGGCGCTACGTACATTCAATTCAATCTATACATTCCTTGTTCATACTATGCGTTTTCCTCGCTAATTACATTTTGTTTGGAATAGCTTATTTTTAAATAATAAGTGTTTATAAATCATGATTCATAGTATATGAGGTAAGTATGTGAGATGAGTTTTATCTCGACTTGCGTAATAAGGGTTTATTGTCTAAAAATAAGTGATACCAAACACAGGCACAGACTCAGTACAGAATCATTTCCATTTCCCAGTCCATTATTATACAAATTCATGGTATATTGATACATAACAATTAGCTCCCCGCTTGTCCTCCCTTTCCTTCTAGAACTTGTCCTGTAAAAGGGCAACTAGTTGATGGGTGTGAGATATTAATATATTGGTAGCTTATTCCCAATATAATTACTCCTTCTGTCCTATATGTAAGACCTAATTGGGGAATTATTCTTAATTTTAAATGTAATATTTACTTCCTATATTTATCAATTTTTTTTCTAATTTGTCAGGATACTCCTTCAATAATAATTAAGTAAAAGAAATGAAGGGAATTAATGAAGATTATTATGGTATTTTAGAAAAAAAATATATCATATTAATTAATTTAACTAACTTCATATTTTTAAAGAGACGGACACTAACAACATGAGTTTACAAGCGAGATCAAACCTATTACTTCTCTCTTATCAAGGGAGCTTTCATGTGCATCAACCAATTGGAAGTCTATGGCCTTGATTAAGGTTGTGTCTAGGATCAGGTGTGGAGGTCAAAGCGTGTATCGTAATCGCCAAAAGTCATTTTTTTGGCTTTTTGGGATTTTTAGATTAGTTTTTTTTGTCCAATTGGACTTTTTAAAAAAAGAAGCTTTCAACATTAAGTTAAAATTTTATACTTCTGGCTTTTCCGTCCTGGAGAGCAAAAAAGTTTCTATCATAGATAGAGAGGAAATTAAATACCCCATGAAAAAAAAGGTGCTCGGTCCCACATTTTTTTTTTATATCTAAATTTACTTTTGCATTAATTATCCAATTATGTTTCAGTTCATCAAACTAATTTTTTAAAAAATTAATCCAAACATAAATCACATTACACAATTTAATTTTTACCTTATCTTATTTTTAAAAAAATCAGATTAAAAATAAATCATTTTTGTTACCATTAATCTAAAACCACCCTAAGTATCAAACGTTGCGCACAGTTGGCACAAGTAACCAACGTAGGTAGGAGCGAACAAACATTTCCCCAATAACAAGGTAGTTGCATGCAGAGGCTGAAACATGTTTGGAAAAACTCTCTTATCAAAAGCAATTTCCATCGCATCTTTCTCCTCCTAAAGGGTGAAACTTTTTTTTTTTTGATAGAACATGAAATACTACAATAATCTCAGGAATTATCCTCCTGAGTCAGAAAACATTCTACAATTATTATTATCAGTAAATAACAAACTCATAATTGCTGTAGGAGGCGAATCGGTGATATGGAGATCCATTGCCATATTCCAAGCTTCCTTTGCCATAGCATCAGCAACTGTGTTGACATCTCGATTACAATGAAGCATCTCCACTTCCCAATCTCTGTCCATCAACGTGCGAACTTCCATGAGAAGATGAAAATCAGGATGTTCCTGAGACACCGTGGCTTGAATAAGATCCATGATTTCACTACAATCACACTCAATAAGAATTTTTCTGTATCCTCTATCCCATGCAAGCTTGAGTCCCCACAATACACCCGAAGCTTCAGCGGAGACCACCGTCCCATGGCCAATCCGATACATAAATCCTAGCAAAAAATCACCATTGTGATCCCGCAACACACCTCCACAAGTACACTTCCCTAATTTTTCACTTCTGGATCCATCAGTATTAATCTTCACCCAGCCAATAGGTGGTGGCTTCCAATAGAGACGACCTCCTTCCTCATTATCTTTTCGAAGCAGACTTATATTCCCCCATGCTAAACAGGCACGAGCACGGGCTAAAATGGTCGTACTACTCCAAGAGATGTTATTAAAGCAACGTTCATTACGAGCTAACCAGATATTTCGGCATAGGACCGTAAACCAAAGACGAAATTCAAATCCCTAAAATATGTCCTTTCTCCCTATACATGATGCAAGCCAATCATTTGTATCCAAAATGCCAAAAAACAACTCATGCCAAGCCAGCGGTAAAAAACCATACCAGAACTCAGAAGCAACCGGGCAATCCCGAAGAACGTGCAGAATTGAATCGCGAGAATTATGGCAAATTCCACAATTACCCGTGGGATGACAACCACGCTGGAACCGTACCATGTTTGTCATTAAACGCCCGTGAAAACACAGCCACAAAAAAGTACGATACCTTTGAGGGACCTTAATTTTCCAAAGACATCTCCATCGGTATTTAACGTGAGGCCGCGGGGTACCATTTAGATATTTATAAGCAGAGCTTATGGAAAATATTCCATCAGAAGACCATCTCCATACTGGGAAATCTTGCCCATTTAATTGACAGATATTGACACGTCTGATAGCTGTACATACATATCCTGGAAGTAAATAATCAAACTTGCTCATATCCCACTGTCCGGAGGGAGTAATACAATCAGCTACTCTCCACTCAGTAACATCACGTGGTAAAGCACGGGTTGCTAAACTGTTAAGCTTATCCAAATGTGGCACCCAAACATCCTGCCAGAAAGAAATGTTCCTGCCATCGGTGACTCTCCATGCTATGCTATCTGTGATCTTTTCCCAACTCTTACAGATACCTTTCCACGTACTAGACTCCGACCGACGCTTCTCAACTTTAGGAATGATATCATCACCAGCTTTATACTTTTCTCGCAAAAACTTGACCCATAACGAGTCACGTCTATTAATCATACTCCATCCAAGCTTCATCATGAATGTCTGGTTTTGGTAACGAGCCTTCCTAAGTCCCAAGCCTCCATTCTCTTTTCGAGCACACACCAAATCCCAGGAAACCAGATGAGGCTTTCTGTTGGTCAAGCTACTCCCCCAGAGAAAGTTACGACATCGTTTATCAATTTCATCACAAGTCCCCATCGGAAGAGGCACTGTCTGCATAGCATAAGATGGCATAGCCGACATTACAGAAGATACTAGCGTATGTCTGGCTGCCAACGATAACATGTTGGATTTCCAATTAGCCAGACGAGCATCCATTTTGTTCAGGAGAAAATTATACGTTGCCTTTGAGCTCCTTTTATGTAATAAAGGCATTCCCAAATATTTTCCTAGATCCGACGTCGGAGTAAAATTCAAGAAATCACTGATTTCTTTGCATCTAATGTGATTAACATTTCTTGAGAAGTAAATTCTTGACTTTCCAGCATTCACTTTCTGTCCTGAAATGTCGCAAAAATCATCCAGAATGGCCTTCACAGTCCCTGCGTGATCTAGATCTGCTTCTGCAAACAAAAATAGATCATCAGCAAAAAATAGATGAGAGACAGGAGTACCTCGTTTGGATAGCCTAAAAGGCTGCCAGTCACCCTCTTCCACTGCCGTTTGGATAAGATGCCCCAACCTTTCCATCATAATAACAAAAAGGTACGGTGATATAGGGTCACCCTGACGAACACCACGGGAAGGACAAAACATATTAGTAGCCTCTCCATTCCAAAGCATTTGCATTTTAGACGTCGATATACAAGCATGGATAACTTTAAGAAGATATTCAGGAATCTTGATTTCCCTTAAACAGTCGGTTATAAAATCCCATCTGACACGGTCATAAGCCTTCTCCAGATCAATTTTAATGGCCATGAAGCCCTTCTTCCTTTTTAAAGACTTCATAGAGTGAATGATCTCCTGAGCTAGAATAATATTGTCCGAGCTCTGACGCCCTCTAATAAAACTACACTGGTTCGGGGCTATTACTAAAGGCATGACAGCCTTTAGTCTATTTGATATAACTTTCGTAATTATCTTGTACACAACATTGCACAGACTTATGGGGCGAAAATCACGAATTGTCTCTGGATGGTCCACTTTTGGTATGAGTACTATTTGAGTACCATTGATATGCCGAATCCACATAGGATCATCAAAAACTCTTTTAACTAAGGTAATAACAGATGTTCCCACGGTTTCCCATTGGCTCTGGTAAAATAACGGATTGAAACCGTCAGGTCCTGGCGCTTTAAGAGGTCCCATATCAAACAAAGCTCATTTAATCTTGTGATCTGTAACCACTCTCCCCAGGCTACGCAAATTCACATCGTCAATATCAGGATAAGTGCATCTGAATACCAATGATCCATTATACATGTAGGTCTCTTTATACAAATTTTCAAGAAACTGGCTTCCCATTCTCATAATTTCCGCTGCATCATAAGTCCACTCCCCTGAGTCAAGTCTCAAGGCCTCTATTTTATTCTTTCTCCGTCTCCCATTAGCCACAGAATGGAAATATTTAGTATTTCTATCCCCATCCACATACCAGTTAGCCCGAGAGTATTGGATCCACATAACTTCTTCCTTTGCCAAGAGCTTCTCAAGATCGCCCCATATCTCCCCTCGTAACTTCTCAAGATGATGCGAAAGACCTCCCAAAGCCGTCTTCGCGTTAATCCCATCTAATCTTTTATATAATCTGTCTTTCATATAAGAGATGTTACCGAAGACCTCCTTGTTCCATAACCTCAAATCCTCAGTAAACTGTTTAACAGATCCGCACCAGTCATCTTCCACCCCCCAATGAGATTCTACAAATTTCTTGAAATCATCATGCATAACCCAAGGGGCAAAAAATCTAAAAGGCCTCCGATTCTTAGCCGTAAGAACATGGGATTCAGTATCAACCAACACCGGACAATGATCGGATTTATATTTTGGCAGATGTGTAACTGTGGCATTAGGGTTATCTATAAACCAGCTGTTATTCACCCAAGCTCTGTCTATTCTGCTCTGGCTAGTCAAATTGCCCCAAGTAAATTGAGGACCAGTAAAACCAATATCAATTAAATTACTGCCCAAAAGCCAATTACGGTATGACCTATCAATACCAGTATTAACCGTATGATTTTTATTCCAGCGTTCTTCAGTACAGGAAACAGCATTAAAGTCTCCAATTACTACCCATCCTCCAACAACCACCTGTTGAATATCCTCAAGAGATTGCCAAAGCTGGCGTCTAATAACCATATTTGGATGCCCATAAACCACAGTAAGCGACCACTCATCGGTTGAGCCTTTATTTACCATTCCATGAATGAATTGATTCCCTGAAGAAATCACAGAGAAAGATAATGTAGAGTCCCAGAACAGCCATATACCTCCACTAAATCCACGTGCTTCAACAACGTGCATATTCGTCCAACCCAGCTTCCTAGCAATGAGCTTCGCTTTCATCCCATCTTGTCTTGGTTCTAGCAAAGCAAACAAATTAACACTATGCCTGGACACAACATCGCTAATTAACCTGCAAAAAGAGGCACCACCGGCACCCCGGGTATTCCAAGTCATAATAATCATTAAAAACTTAATACAAAAGAGTAAAAACACAACCAAATCAGGCATTATTGAGGCATATGACCCTCTTGCCCAGAATCAACACCATGCATCCTCACGTCATCAAAGCCTCCAAGTAGATTAACTTGAGTTTCTGTAGATTCCTTTCCTCCTGCTCCTGGGTCAAGAGGATTGGATGCTTGTATACGAATAGTGGGGGAAATGGAATTCATTTTTAAGGCATTCTTTTTGATTTTTGACCCCATCTCCCCACTTGAAATGCTTGACGGTCCAGATTCTTGGGTTGACAGATGAGAATTCAACAAATAAGATCTTTGGTAAACTCCTTCTTCAATCCCCTTCTTCTTATCTGACTGGATCACACGTGGTTTATTCAACTTTTTTAATAGTCCAACATTATTCCCAGCATCAGAAATTCTATCATTTCTCCCTACATTTATAATATCCGATCCATTATTCCCTTTGCTTCCTTTATTTGATTCAGATAATTGACCAGATTTAACCTTTGATTCACGCGATATCTCTCCTATCTTCGAATTAGCACGAATCTTCTCTTGATTTATGCTGTCATCATGACCTCCAGCATTAGTTCCCATATCTTCAGTATTAAGAGCCTCAAAACGTGATCCTCCTCCCATATTTCGAGAACGTACATCACGCCTAGACTCACGCCCGTTATTGTTGTTACCTGCATTTAAGATCCATTGCCCCCTTCTCCTATGCGGCGCCACCATCCACTCACCATACATTCCATCGATATGCTCCGGTGTTGTATCTGTAGAAACCGACGAGTTCACCATACATGACGACTTTGATGTGCTTTTCGTTTGATTATTAGGGCAATGTTCCGTATCATGACCATATCGCTCACATGAGAAGCAAATCAAATGCAAACCCTCATAAACAATCTTCTTTTCTTTCCCATTTATTAACAAAGACGGGAGTAAAGGCGCATTTAAATCAATCTCAACACATATACGAGCAAAACGCCCTTTGGTTTGCTGAAGAGTATTAGTATCCACTTTCAAAACCCGTCCAATTTGGTTACCCACCACATATAAAATACCTTTATCATAAAAATCAACAGGAAACTTAGGAATTCTTACCCATGCTGCAATCTTAGCGACCTCGCCAGCATCAGGATCGAACTCTGATTTCCATGGTTGTACAGCCAGATAATGATCCATGTATAACCAAGGGCCACCTGTCAACGCAAAATCATAATCCTCCTTATTACTCATACGTACCATAAAATACCCAGACCCTATCTCAATAGTTTCGACTTCCCCTCTACGTCCCCACAGTTGTTGTAGCTTATGACCCAGTTGATCCTCCCGTACCATCCTTCCAAGAAGTCTAACGATCAACGATGTCGACCATTTTCGCGCTAGCTTCTTCTTAAATTCTGAAGACACAATAATATTTGGTCCCTTTTGCGTCATTTCTACCTCAATCCTTGACTTCCAACCATCCCCTTTCCACCAATCATCTTCTTCATCTGAAGCATCCTTTAATGTCTGATCCTCAGTACATGCATCCTTGTATGACCTTTTAGGCAACTCTGGTGTATTGGTATCCTCTCCAATAATATCATCACTCATCCAATCCTCAACCCGTGGGGCTAAAGATTGTTTATTTGTGAATTGAACATCATCATCACGAATTTTCTTCGTATTACGCTCCAAGACCTCAATATTCTCTACTCTTGGAGATGAAGTCATTCTCTCGCGACTTCGATCTCTCTCCCTTTAATGTCTGTTTGGTGTGAGGAATTTGGAGGGGAGGAACAATTTTTATGAGTTGAATTTTAAAAGATTGAAAAAGTGGGGTAATAAAATTTTAATAAAGAGAATATATAACATAAAAAAGTAAGAAAAATTAATTAAAATTTTTTAACCCCATTTCTCCAATTTTTTTTTTTTAAATTCAACTCAAAAAAATTTTCCCCCCTCTCACTTTTCCTCCCCTCCCCTCAGACCAAACAAGCCCTAAGGGTTTGTTTGGTTTGAAGTGGAGGGGAGGAATTTTAATATTATTTTGTTTGGATTGATTTGAAGAGAAAGGAGGGGCGAATTTTAATATTACTTTATTTGATTTAAAATGGTAGGAGAGTGAAAATTTTTTTTATGGACAACTTTACCCTCATTTTATTTAAGTTTTTTTAAACTATGTTTAAATTTTTTTTCCAGAAAAACCGTGTTTAATTAAATATAAAAAATAAATAATTCAATATTTATATTTGTGTGTATATGAAAAAGAAAATTTTGGAAAAAATTAAAATTTAAAATCAAAATAATTATTTATTTATTCATTTTTTTTTTCAAATTTCAAGTAAGAAATAATATATTATTATAGTGAAAATAATCTTTGCACTTTATAATTTTGAATATAATATAGGGTAAATGTGTATCCAGCACTCTAATTTATTTTTGGAGGTGCAATCAGCACTCTAAAAGTATTGCACTCTAAACTATTTTTTGAGATGCAATCAGTACCCTAATATATTAAAAATGAAGTAATTATACACCTTCACTAACAGAATACTAACTTCGTTTCCTGACACACTCTTTCATTTTCTCTTTCATCGATATTCAACATGTTCATCCATTCTTTTAATATTTAAGGATGTAATTTTGCCACTAATGAATTAAAAATGGAGCAATTGCACCATTTTACTGACAGAATATTAACTCAAAGTTTGAGATTTATCTTTCTCATAGTAGTTCCCCTATCATTTTTGTAATGAAGTGAAGAAGATGAAGTCAAAATAGCTATGATAAGGATTAAGGAATTCTCATGAGGAAAGGGGAACCTATTGAAATAATGAAAAGGGAAAAGAAGTGATGAATATGTTGAAGATCGATAAAAGAGGAAAATAAAGATTATTTCAGCAAATGGAGTTAGTATTATATTTGTGAAAGGGTGTAATTGCTCTATTTTTAATACATTAGAGTGTTGATTGTACCTCCAAAAATATTTTAGGGTGCTGATTGGTGATTGTATCTGTGAAAATAGATTGGGGTGCTGGATACATCTTTATCCTATAATATAATAACATTTTAATTAATATTTTATATTTATGATATTAACCTAATTTGTTGCCCCAAATCTGGCGCCTACGAAAAAAATATCTTGTGCCTCTCGCAGACTCCAACCACGTGAGTGTTTGGCAAATTGCTAAATATAGGTTTGCGTAACCCGAGATAAAGCTCCTCTCACATACTTACCTCGTAAACCATAAAAGCTATTCTCAAGCGCTAATCCAAACACACACCACCAGCATCTCTGATCTCCTAATTCTGTTGTCGTTGCTCACCGCCAACTCACTGCTACTGGAGGAGGAGATCAAAGGTAAGGCGGAAAGAGTGAGAGGCCAGCGAGAGGGAGGAGATCAAATAAGCAGCGAGAAGGTGAGAGGGTGGCGAGAGGGATGAGGCTGGTGGGATGTCGCATCTTCATTCTCCTCGCTCGTTGCCATTGCACCATGTCGCCAACGGAGAGAAGAACAGCGAGCGGCATGGGTGGCTCTGATCGCGAGAGGCAGAGAGAAGGCAGAGAAGAAGGGTAATTTGGGAATACTAAAAATAGGCATGGGTAAAAAGGTCAGAACAAGAAAAATAATTGCCCCGCCCCGCCCCTCCTGTTCCTCCACTGTTTTGAGGTGAGGGGACGAAAATTTTCCTTCCCCTCCTACAAATGTGCAGCAACAAGCGACCAATCAATGGGAGGGGAGCAACAGCCCTCCGCCCATCCCCTCCATTCCCCACCTGTTCCGTTCCTTCAACCAAACAGATCCCTAAGGCTGTGTTTGGTTGGAGGGGAGGGGAGGGGAGAGAGGATGGGGAAATTACAATTTTGGATAAAAGAAATCCAAAATTTACCCTCTTATTTTTTTAAATTTTGGGTTCCCGCCCAAAATTTACTTTTTTATTCTTTTCAAAATTTTGGATTCTCGTTCAAAATTTGAATTCTTTTAACCCAAAAAGGTAATTTACCCACCCTCCCCTCCCCTCAAACCAAACACAGCCTAAGAGCTCACGTCAAGATGATTAGATGAATAGGAGAATTTGTCAAAAAAGTAAATTGATTAAATTTAAGTACTCTTTGGCAAAAAAAAAAAAAAAAGATTAAATTTAAGTACTCGACGAGAAAAAACGTATATATACACGCACACATACAGAAAGCTTCGCTCAATATTCTTTAAAGAAGACACACAGTGAATCTTAATGGCACCAAAAAGGGTTAAAAAGGAAGGCGTATGTTAAATATTGAAGCGATAGTTGGGACTCCAAAGTAAGATGATATTTTTCGGTACAACCAATTGAACCAAAGTATTTATTCTTTTGTTGTTAAATATAAGATAAAATTAAATTTTTTTAGAGGAATTAAAGAAATTAAATAAGATACTTAATTATATAATATGTTATGTAAATATAATATGTTATATATTATTAAGTTATATATCAGTTTATATTTTAGACAAAATAATTTAGGAAAAAATGATCCCATGTTTGCCTCTTTGGGAGAAAAAATAATTTAAAATAATTTAATTAACTTTCTTAAAATTTTAAAAAAATCAATTTTATCTTATATTCAATGCAGATCCAAAGATTATTGGTGAATAACAAGCATCCCATGTTTGCCTCCCTTTCACTTTGGACCCAGGCCCAATCAAGTCTCACTTTTTCGCTCAGGCCTAATCAAAGAAGAAAAGGGAGAATTTCAGTTACCTCAATGATATATCATACAGTATCAAAAAAAAAAAAATGATATATCATAATTTCAGTTAATTTCTAAAATAATTTTTTAAAACTTCATTACACCCTTTTAAAAAATAAAATCAAGTTTTTGAGTGAAAGGATAATGATTCATTTACTTTATGGCCCTGTTTGGTACGCTGCATTGGGGATAGGAACTGGAATTGGGTTAAAAATTGAGTCAAGTTGTATTATTTGGTATGAGGAACTGGAGATATTAGGGATTATGAGTACCAAGAAAGTGGGATTACGGCAAAACCACCTCTCCTGATATTGTGTTTTCAATCATGGGATTGCAAATGTTAGAGACAAAAATATCTCAATTTATAATATTTTTCGGATCAAAATGCCCACTATAAATTTTAATAATAAGGATATTTTTGTAAATATCTATATTTTTCTTCTGAATTTTCATATTTATCTTATAGATGATTAAAATGTTTTTAATTCCCTAAGTTCTCTGGAATTCCTTCATTTACTTTGTAAATGTTCATATTTATCTTTTAAATTTTCATATTTATCTTATAAATGATTAAAATATTTTTAATTCCCAAGATTTAATTTCATTTTAACAGATGTAATGAAATTTCAGAAAATTTTGGGGTCCATTGAAATTATATCACAATCTCGGGTCAAAGAAAATTTCCCGAAAGATAATTGTCCCAATGATTAACGGTATCTGCCGTGCCGTTTAGAAAAACTTTCATTGTCTTCTTCCTCAAACTCAAAACTCCATTGTTTCTTTCGTTCTTTTTTTAATCAAACTTTATAGAAGCCAATGCCCATGGATGACGTGAGTTCCATAAAAGAAAATGAAACGCAGACAAAATATCGCAAGGAAAAATCTTGCCGCAGGGAGAGTCCTTGAAGGAACTGAGGGCAGTACAAATTGGGAACTTCAACCCTAATAATTTCTTCAAAAAGTGTATTTATACAAAAATTCTTGACACCTACCGATATTTCATAAAATAACAGAATTCAGAGATGATATTGGCCACTCAAAGTAGTTAAATGTGACATTTCAAAAAGCAAGGCACGGAGATTAATGGCCCACTTTAAACTCAGTCCAGTGGGTGCGTGCAGTGACCCTTAATTTCATAATCAATCTTTATTGTACTCTCACAGCGAATGGCTTTCGTAATGGTTACTGTGTGGCGAATACTGCCACCATCCAGCTAAGAATCAGTCCATCATTGGTGTTCACACATCATGCTCTGCTTCTTTCCTACTGCTATGAGACCACCTCGGTACCCCACCGCCCCTGTCCTCACCTCCGTGACATTGGACCCATTTGCACACAGACATGTCAAATTTACCAACACCATACCAGCAATTATAAAAAATACAAAGAAATATATTGGGGTTAACGCATCTTTCAGATCCTACTGAGGTCTTTCATTTCATACACGCTTCCTCTGTTCACGCCTAGTAATAACTGACACTGGAGTTCCTATATTTACATTTTCATTTTAACTTGTCCCCACCATTTGTTTCTGTTTCCTTTTTCATCTACTGTCGTACTCTCATGGTTTATATGGCCTCTTTGGGATCCTCATCTAACTTCATTCACTGTTCTGAGAAATTACCTCCCCAAATTTGAGAAAGAGCTGGGCATCAGAGGTGCTCATGGAGGGGCAGTTCACAAGGTGTGGAGCCTTCAGATTTGCATACTCATCCATATAGCAAGATGGCACCTTTGCCGATGGAAGCAAAGCAGAAGCTGCAGGAGGTGGGGCTGCTTGTTTTGGAGGGGAGGTGGGTGGTACAAGGCTTCCCAACACGCGCATCACCTCGTGCATTGTCGGCCTATCAACTGGTTGTCTCTTGGTGCACAAAAGGGCTAGCTGAAATACCTTTTTTACTGCTCCCATGTCCTTACATGAGGCAGTAATATCAGGATCAACCGTCTCCATCACAGCATTGTTTGCTGTCTTTGACAAAATCTGGACACAATAACAACATTTAGTTGGTCAAAACTGACATTAAAGATCAGCAAGTTTTAAGAGTGGGTAGATTGCACAAGACTAACCAGGTGGTGGAGATTGGATTCATTGTCCACAGCTTTCCTGCCAGTGAGCAACTCAAGTAAAACAATGCCAAAACTATAAACATCAGACTTCTCAGTGAGACGGGAAGTTCGAGCATATTCAGGGTCTATATAACCGATTGTGCCCATTATGTAAGTTGAAGTGTGGGATTTGGAGGGGCATAGACTTTTAGCGATGCCAAAGTCTGTGAGATGGGCCTCAAAGTCCTTGTCCAACAGAATATTTGATGACTTCACATCCCTGTGGATGATTCGGGGGCAACAATCATGGTGTAGATAAGCAAGCCCTTGTGCTGCTCCTAGTGCTATCTTTAAACGAAGGTCCCAGTCAAGCTTTTTCTTTTTAGAAGCACCTGGGAAAGACAGCACACAAGAATGTCTAGCCCACCAAATTTCGCAATTGCCTTAATAATAATTGAAAAGGATAGTGATTGAACTTACCATGAAGAAGATCCCATAGACTGCCATTTTCCATATAGTCATAGAAGAGAAGGTTTCCGTAAGGGGACAAGGAGTAGCCTTGGAGACTAACCAGGTTTCGGTGCTTGATGCTACCAACTGTCTCAAGTTCTGTCTCAAATTCCTTCCAGCTTTGGGGATAGTGAGAATAGAGCCTCTTGATAGCTACTGGCTTGCAATTCTTGAGGACGCATTTATATACCGTGCTTGATGCACCATATCCAATTATGTACTTCTCACTCAGGTTTTCAGTCATCCTCATAATATCCTCATAAACGTGAAGGGCCATGTTCATATGAAGAATCACAAGCTTTGGCGGTGAATATCTAGCTGCCATTTTCCAGGCACAAGGTTAACCCTTGTTAGCATCATTTCAACAGGCAGGATAATAATATTCATTTTAAACACTAATAAACTGTACCAAAATCATATGAAAACATAAATAGCCATAATGTAAAATCCATTCTTTTATTTCCCATTACTGGCTTAAACTAAGAAAAGACCTTCATGATGAACCTCTGTTCAATTTGAACAGACCAAACCTCCTACCATCTAACTCATACTGTAATCTGTAAAAGATTTTTAAGAGCTATGATGGGTTTGGTAATATGCTGAAAAGCAATCTAGACATTTAAGGTTACTTCATAGAACATAAGATATAAAGATAAAAATACCTGGCTTGTCAAGTGATCCATCTGGATATGGGGATGGATTGTATGGCCGACATGCTGCTAATAATATTATAAGAAGAATCACAAGGGCACCAAGAGCAATTCCTAGGATGGCTGCCTTAGATAACGTAACTGCAAGGTCAATAGCATATAATAGTTCAATTTGCATATTGTCAAAGAAAACCCTTAATCCAACTTCATAGAAAAGAATGCCCGGGAAGAACAGAACTCAGAAACATTCTTCCAAACCATGCTTAACAACAATGGAAACCGTGAACATCAGAATCTTGTACTATAACCAATATTCTCGCGTGCACGTTTTGATATTACGCTGAAATCATTCCATTTGTGTTCTTATTCAGAAAAGTATACTAGAACTAACAGATATGTTGTCATGAGCCAAGCTATACATTCAAATGCTGTTGTATCAACAAAAGGAACCCACAAGACTTGAGTGGCTGAGGATGCTATCAATGATTCATTTGCACAGCATCCAAGAGGCATTAATCTGACTTCAAATGTTTTATCTGGCATGGTAATTAATAAGAAGGAATATCTTTTGGAAAAGGGGTGGAGAAATTCTGACCTATCACTATACCAAAAAGAAAGGAAGGAGGGGGACATCGGGAAATAAAAAGGAAAGAAAGAAAATTGCCGACTGTCTTTACCTCGTTCTGTGGGATGAGATCTATGACAAGGTGAAGTCATCCAATAGCCACAGAGACCAGAGTTTCCAATAAAACTGGAAAAAAATTCATAAGAATATGTTGAAGACACCATCTAAACTAAATCATTCAAATAGTAGAAATAAAAAAGACATTTGAACTGTAGATGACCCTAACCTGTCTGGAGAAAACCTGGAGAAATTATTGCTTGTGGGAATGACACCAACTAGGTTGTTATAGGACACATTGCTACATAGGTAAAAATCAATATGAACTTGCTAGAAAACTGACATGACCTTGCCAGAGCAAAATTACGCTAAATTTTTCAACATATACAGGGAAAAAAAAGTGAGGTTGAACTTACAGTAAAGAAAGGCTAAGGCAATTCATTAGAGAAGTCACATCGCCGGATAGATTGTTGTTTTCCAGTCTCCTATATGTTTTGGACCATGAGATACAATGAAAAATATTTCTAGTTGAACTACCAAAGAAAAAGATATCCCACCAAAATTAACCTGAGAAACATAATTCAAGACAAAAATGGTTAAATTTGAAGGTTGCAAGCCCTTGTTTAAAATGCTGCCTCCACATTCAACCAAAAAATTGATTACCGTAATGACTGTTGTGTTTTAAACAAGTACAATCCACTAGAACCCAAATATATTGAAGATTCACTGATCTTCAACATAAGACAGAAGTAATCTTTTAGAGTATAAGTCAAATGAGGGCAGTAAATCCACTAGCATGAGATTTGCTTAAGGCAATAAAGCACTGTCAAATTGCTTTAACAAAAATACACAACTTACAGAGAAGAATTGATAAGAATAAACTAGAAGCTTACAGGTATATCATATTCTGCAGCTGACTAAGTTCTTGAGGAATCAAGCCAGAGAGCTGGTTATTTGATAGATCTCTGGAATACAGAACGATTAGAGACAGAAAACCTAAAGCTCTTTAATTTAATTCAGAAATATAAATGAACTTACATATCCATAACACTTCTTAAATTACCAAACTCTGCTGGAATAAACCCAATTATATGATTTCTGCTCAGATTCCTAAAAATGAATAATAGCTATGAATGAGAACTGAGACAACAATACAGCTGCCAAGAAATAAAAGAACTAGCAGTAGATCTCACAGCTTCAGAAGATGTTCCAAGTCACCAAGGGAAGAAGGAATGGAGCCACTTATATTATTATTTGAAATATCCCTGGTAGGGAAACATCTATTAGCATGAGCCATTAGGTCAGAAAGAAAGCAAAAATATATATTTGGTCATTTGTACTTACAACGTATCCAAATTACCAATCCTTGATAGCTCAATTGGAATGGGGCCTCGAAGCTTGTTGGAGGAAAGATTCCTAAAGAATGTCATCACGAAGCCAAAGAGGCAAGAGGGCATCAAATAAAAAAGAGATTAATGAACTGCTTAATCATTGACTGAAGAGATATGTATGCATGTGTGTACATAAAGTACTAAAACGAAACATTGAATAGTTCATTAACAGCAGAGAACGGATAGAAAGATTTACAATATATGCATCAATGCAGCTTTGTGGGGGTTCTTTTCATCCTTCGGTTAAACAGATCATAGAAATGTTCAACAAGCCTCCCACAATGTCAGAGAAACTTACAGATATGTCATACTCTCCAAGCTCTGAAAAGTTGGGGGGATTGTTCCATTTAACTTGTTTCCATGCACATTGCTAATGAAGAACAGGAAAATCCATCACCTTAATGTATATAAAAAAATCCTATTAACAAAGCTACAGCGGTAGGTTCTTACAGGCTGTTGAGATTTTTGCATGAGCTAATATTATCAGGAATTGGCCCCTCAAGGTTGTTGTTAGCGACATTTCTATGAAAATGATAAATATAAAAAGTCAAGCTACTAAAAAATCAACAAAAAATTGACACTTTAAAATAACAGCACTTAGCACTTACAAATCAAAGAGATCAGTAAGCTTTCCAAGCTCGGGTGGGATATGTCCACTCAAATGGTTATCATTCAATTCCCTGCAGTGAAAAGTTAATCATAAGTGACCTCCTCTACACCCTTTTTCTATCCAATTGAGGGACAGCTCAACTTTTGAAAAATCTACAGTAATGACAAGAGGTTTATTATTTATGAAGCCAGCTGTTAGAATTTAGAAGAGAATCACAGTCGAGGGATGAAAAGTTAGTCATCTATCAATACAAGATGTAGGGAACAAAAACTAGAAATAAATGCCATGAAATAAGGAGTCTAGTTTAATTCAAGAATAAGCTCAATTAATGTCAAGAAGGCAACTGACGAATGTTAGTACAAGCTTTAAAGTTCAATCTGAGATATGAAGTAACTATTGCCAAGATATTTAAAGAGTCGGAAAAAAAGATGTTTATGATAAACTAAATACTGTGTCCTTACAAATAGTGAAGCTTTGTCATATTTCCGAGCTCTGGGGGAATGGGTCCAGACAGTTTATTCCCATGCAAATACCTGCAAACATTTCAGAAATTAGATACATATTTATAGGTTGAATCTAACTGCTGTATGAAATTGAGAAACTATTAGTGGATACTCACAATTTTTCAGTGTATGTCAAATTTCCCAAGATAGGAGGGATTGGTCCACTCAGCTTGTTACAACTCAAATCTCTGATATTGAATTGAAATGAATGAAAGAATAATAGCATCAGTAAACGTGTGAGAAAACGTCAATTTAGAGCCTGTTAAGTTTGCTTCAACACAATAGCATCATTTATTAACCGTGCTTACAATACAGCAAGTGCTTGCATCAGCCCAATCACTGATGGAATAGGTCCAGAGAGTTTATTGCCTTGCAATGACCTATAAAATCCAAACAAGACTAAGCAATTCCTAAATAATGCAAGTAGAATACAACATAAACATTCTGATTAAAAATAACCAAGAATCAACCAACACGTACAATGTTGCTACTTGAAGAAACCCAATATTGAATGGTATCTTTCCAGTCAGTTGGTTGTAGGATAAATCCCTGATATCAATGTATTATTATAAGTAAAAGAAAAAGAAAGGCTTGGAAGTCGGAACACATTGTTATGCAGTTGGATAATATACATACAAGACCTGGAAGGCAGTACAGTTGCCTATACTTTCAGGAATACTGCCAGTCAAGCTGTTGTTCCTCACATCACTACAAAATGGCAGATGCAAAATAAGATTCAGCTGAAAATTGCAAACGTTTCTGTCTCTCTCTCTCTCTCTCTCCGTTTTTTTTGGGGGGGGGGATTGGGGGAAAAAAGAGTGGTTGTGTTACTTACAAATACCATAGTCCAGTTAACTGGCACATGTCAGGAGAGAGTGAACCCCCTAAATTGTTCCCTCGCAAGCCACTGTGTTGAAAAAAGGACAACAATATAGATTGATCGTAAGATCATGCCACTATGTCAAGGAGACACAAAAATATTAAATAAAATATAAGAAATTGTACAAGTGTGGAAGAAAAGAGCATTCAAGTTTATCGAATATCAGTTAGACAGTTACGTGCTAATGATTATACTCACAGATATTGCAAGACTTCGTTCCAGTATATAAGCCTTGGTATTTCACCGCTAAGATTGTTTTGAGCTAGGTCCCTAGTACCAATTTTTCAGAATTCCAAGCATGTTATTTAAAACCAAAGAATTAGACTTTTAGGTTAATATCAAAACCGAGGAGTGACTTACAGAATCTTCAAGTTGGGAATCTGAGACAATGTAGAAGGAATGGGTCCTATTAACTGGTTATTTTTCAAAATTCTGAGACAATAGAAAAGTAACATTTCTGTCATTACTTCATGAGAGGAGCAGCAATCCAAATATCCAATATAAAATGCATGGTAACATACAGATTTTCCAGTTGTTTCAACTTTGAAATAGAAAATGGTATGTCTCCCCGTATTTCATTAAATGATAAGTCCCTGAAACGTATTCCCAGAAAAACATCCATCAGTAGATGTCCAAACACAAACTATACACTGAATTCAACTGTAAGGGCCTCGAGGTGCAAAACTCACAAGCTCTTCAAAGAGGAACAGTCACCAATCTCATCTGGTATCTGGCCTGATAATAGGTTCCCCCTAAAGTCGCTGTCCAACAAGACAATAAAAGCAGACTTTGTTAGATACAATTTGATAACCACAGCAATTGAAGAATGAAAATAAAGTCGAGGGAAGCTAGTAGATACATGGAGACCAAGCTCTTAAGGTCCCCTATTGCAGGTGAGATTTCGCCGTCCAGATTCAAACTTGAGAGGTTTCTGTAATAAACAAGAGAAAAAGTAAAATCTAAATAAGTCTCCTCCGTTTTCATTGGCCATGAACAAATTCGTCTATATTCGCTTTCTATGAACCCCTTTTACTTACAGGGCAACAACATTGAAGGTGACATTATCGCATGTGACCCCTCTCCAGACACAATAATCGGAAGATGGAGAGTCTGTCCAGTCACATAGAACATTATCCACGTCCCTGAACGACTTCTTTATCACTAGTAATGTTGCTCCTGAATTTAAAAAGTTCATATGTTAAGCTCGATAAACAGGGGTGCACAAAAACTCTCTCATTCTAAATGTAAATTCCTAACTCTCTGGTATAATATTCAGTAACTAATCTTTCCTTGACCTCAACACCCAATTGACCAATGCTAGCACAATTAATTCAAGTAGAACACTATGACTAAATATGCTAGAAAGCTAGCTACGTGGAAATAAGAGCCCGCATTTAGACAAAATGGGAAAAATTTGAAACCAAGCTAAAAATCAGCTTTCGCGGAAAGAAGTGCCGACTTATAGAAGTAGACTAACAGAAAATAGAGGAAATGCCCTGTTTGGGCGACGAGAAAGCGATTCAGAGAGTGAAAAACTATTAGCTCTACGTCTTTCTCGAGTTTTCCTAGCTCCCAGAAGAATGAAGAGAAAGAAAAATATACGAGAGTTGGCTTCCTAACTATTGCAATCATGAGTTTCGTCCGTCCCAAACTTCTTCGGTACCACAACATCTGAAAACTACGCCTGAACATTGTTGTATGCTCCCAACCCACCAAACATCCCTCAAAAAACAGAGAGATGAGTAGCACAGTCTATGTGGCATCAAAACCTGGAGAAAATGGACGACTTACCATCGTCTGAATCCACCGAGATGAAGTTCAAACAAATGACAAAAGCCAGAAGAACAAGTCCAAACCGAAATGCCATAACTGCTCTCTCCGTAGACCTGTCTTCAGCCAAGCAGACACATCAAAGCCCTCCGTAAACACCAAGGAAACCCAATGAAGCTCTTAAAAACAAACCAAAAGGCTCTGGTCTTGAGCGAACCGTCTCTCGTCGTAGGGAGTCCAGTTCGTACAGTCAAGAAGAACAGACTTCAGCCTATATGGATTATAAGTGTATAACTATAATTCAACAACTAGAAGGAGATAGAAGGGGAGGTTGAGCTGGGTTTGGGTGGATTCCCCTGTGTATTCCCCATTTCTATTTTCCTTTTTCTGTGATTATGATCTTGGGAGTTGGGCTTTTATTTTCTGGTCTTGCGGGAAGTCTCATTAACCAGCTTAGCTTTCCTGCTTGTTCAATCACATCGCTCTGGCGCACAGACCTCGACCGCAAGTGTGAGAGGCTGAGCAGAGAGAGGAGGAGGTCGAGAAAATTATTTCACGCATAAAGTTAAACTATTAGCCAGCATTTCTGCAGCAAAACCTGCAACACCACTGCAGCTCTCGCCTCATTTCTCTCTCTACCCTCAGCTTTCTACTTTTTCGTGCAGTATCTCTCTCTCTCTCTCTCACACCAGATTAAGTATGTTTGTTTCAACTTATAAAAACTTATAAGTTGTTTTTTACGTAAATCGAGAGACAACTCCTCTCACATACTTACTTCGTATACCGTAAATTACTATTAAAAAGCAACTTATAAGCAATCGAATCGCTCAACCAAACATACCCTAAGCAATTGTAAATAAGGGGTCGCTTTCTCTCTGCGTCTCTGGCTTTGCTGTGAGAGTATGCAGAGAAAAGGGCAATAATGTAAGGCTATCCATTTCACTGACAATGACACGCTCTTACTCTCGATACTGAGGCAATGAGCTATTGTGATTTTATTTTTTAACTTTCCTTTTTTCTCTTTAATTTTGTTATCGTTACATCCCCAGTCTGGCCTCTCATCATTTCATTCATTTATCGCTTTCTAGCTTCTGCTCTCTGTTTTCCAGTTATAGATAGATGCTCTATTGCTAGGTGAGTTGCTAGGTGATTTTCATACGTTAGAAACTAGGAATCAGATTAATCAATGCATTCTTCAACCTTTACCTCAGTCATCAATCTCCCAAAGCCTACTGAGTGACAATGGTAACACCCTTTTATGAATTGGATGGATCCATGATTTACTTGCGAAAGTAACTTGATAGTTTTGATATTTAAACTATTTTTTTATTCTGTCACAGTATTACAAGTGTGGGACTGGGTGGGAACTGGGAAGTGATGTTTGTGAGTGAGACAGGAAGGTAGGGCCCAGAAGTCCCGACACCAGCCTCTCAGGTATTGTGGCTTACATAAAATTACATAAAAGACCCAAAACATGGCATTCATATTAAAAATCGAGAGTACATAACAGCAAAATTGAATTTAAAAAAATAAAATTTGTAATCATTTTTATAGATTAAAATATAAAATTATTATTAAGAAATGAAATTAATTGTGACCTTTAGTTTTCCGAATAGTGAATAGTGAATAGTAAATACTAGTAGTACTCTATAATGAGGGACTGCGTTTATGGTAATATTGAGGAAGAGTTGGGTCATAAGGTGTAATATGGACGAGTGATTTAAAGTTACCATGGGTTTGCTTCACCTCGGGAAGGTGAATGGGCTGGTATCCCCTGTGGGTCTGACATCTCTTACTCATCATGATTCCCGCGCGGGCCCCATCTAAGGCCTCATTAGCCAAGGAACCCAGTCACGCCGTTTACGTTTTCGTCCGTGACGTTTTCGCCTCTGCAGTTAGGTAATTAATAAATCATTTTTTTATTCAAAAAACATTAATTTAATTTAACATTCTAGTGAGCAGTAACCACTTTTTCCAGGGGACTGTCGTTTTAGCCGCATTTGTTAGTTACTGATAGGTTTTATGCAAATAACTAACTTTAAGACGTATCTTAATCCGGAGGGACTGTTCCCCACATTAAGGGATGTTTGCCTATTTAGGAACATCGTCTTCTCTTATTTGCCCCTCACCCCCTTCCCCACCTTCTTATTATTGGGATCATCATTGTATGACCCTCTTTCTCCCTTTATTGGTTCCTATATATATTATGTAATATTTGTGCACTGACAAAAGCTAAACCATGCTTTATTTATTATAATATAAGTTGCCATATTGTTAATATATTATATGCTTCCCCCTCATCACATGTAAATATAATACGCGTTTGGTTGGAAAATAATAATAATAAGAGTAAAATACTCTAACCTCCCCTCTGTTTTGCCTTAATTACACAGACCTCCCCTCTATTTTGGAAACCCATATAAACCTTCCTTAAAACTAAAATATATGTTACACAAACCTCCCTTATAGTTTGAGATTCTATTTCCATCCACCCAAACCGTTAGTTGACCGTTAAGTTTGACCTTTAAACTTTTTTTAACCAAAATGCCTTTCTTAAGTATTAGAATTATATATATATATATGGGCTAATAAAAATTTATACAACCATAAATTTATTCTATTAGATTCTCTAACTTTCTAATTTTTTAAAAAAATTATTAATTTTGATATTATAAATTAATTTTGACTTAAAATATATATTAAACACATATTTTTATCAAATATAATAAACTATATAAGTATGAGATTGTATGTGTCATTTAAATTTATAATTTAATATTTTTTTCCACAAATATTTATAAACACATTTGATCAAGCGTATTTTTATTTAAAATCTTGCTTGAATATTCAACGTTTGTGATATTTACATTAACCAATGTTAAAATCATTAAACAGATAACTACTTGTAAAGATAAAAATAGAAATTAAGGAATAGATAAAAAAAAACTCTTAAATTCTTTAAAACAACTTTAGTCAAAATGTGCAAGAAAAAATAAGTCTAATTAAAGAAATATATTTTTGGAATCTTTTTAGAATATTCTTAACGGAGTTAATTGTTTGGACTTAAGTGTATGTTTTTAAAATAGAGGGGAGGTCTGTGTAATTAAGGTAAAACTGGAGGGTGGTCAAAGTATTTTACTCTAATAATAATAATACTCGTTTGAATATGTATTATCTGAGAGGGTGTGACCATAACCACCCGTTTAAAGATATTATAGATGAGGTTAGGTTACCTTTTTTATAGAGATTGACGTGTTGTATTCAGCCATTTCTACGAGGAAAATAATGTTTTGCCGATTATCTTGTTAGAATGTCATAAAATTTGTATTTGGTATTACTTATTTTTAAGCTGTGTTTGGGATCACTTAAGCCTGTGTTTGGTATCACTTATTTTTGGACAATAAATCCTTATTACGCAAGCCGAGATAAAACTCCTCTCACATACTTACCTCATATACCGTGAATCACGATTTATAAACACTTATTGTCAAAAAATAAGTTATTCCAAACGAGCACTTAATTTTAGAGAATAAGTCCTTATTACGTAAGCCGAGATAAAATTCCTCTCACATACTTACCTCGTATACCGTAAATCACGATTTATAAGCACTTATTGTCCAAAAATAAGCTGTGTTTGTTTCAGCGTTTTGTACAGGAAAAACGCACTTATTACGCAAGCCGAGAAAAAACTCCTCTCACATACTTACCTCGTATACAGTGAATCACGAATTATAAGCACGTTTTGGACAAAAATAAGCCATTCCAAACGCGCACATAAGCTATTCCAAACAAGCACTTAGATAATAAGGGGGTGTTTGTGATAGCGTTTTGAACAGTCAAAACGCACTTATTACGCAAGCCGAGAAAAAACTCCTCTCACATACTTACCTCATATACCGTGAATCACGATTTATAAACACTTATTGTCAAAAAATAAGCTCTTCCAAACGAGCAATTAATTTTAGAGAATAAGTCCTTATTACGTAAGCCGAGATAAAATTCCTCTCACATACTTACCTCGTATACCGTAAATCACGATTTATAAGCACTTATTGTCCAAAAATAAGCTGTGTTTGTTTCAGCGTTTTGTACAGGAAAAACGCACTTATTACGCAAGCCGAGAAAAAACTCCTCTCACATACTTACCTCGTATACAGTGAATCACGAATTATAAGCACGTTTTGGACAAAAATAAGCCATTCCAAACGCGCACATAAGCTATTCCAAACAAGCACTTAGATAATAAGGGGGTGTTTGTGATAGCGTTTTGAACAGTCAAAACGCACCTATTACGCAAGCCGAGAAAAAACTCCTCTCACATACTTACCTCGTATACCGTGAATCACGAATTATAAGCACGTTTTGGACAAAAATAAGCTCTTCCAAACGAGCACTAAGTCCTTATTACGCAAGCCGAGATAGAATTTCTCTCACATACTTACCTCATATACCGTGAATCACGATTTATAAGCACTTATTGCCCAAAAATAAGCTATTCCAAACGAGCACAAAGCCTAATAGGAAACTTTTATATCTATGATCAACAATCACCTTCTATTTAGGGAGACAATCATTGATGAAGGATCCTGTATTGTTTTGCAAGCTGTCAGGCTTTCTTTAAACCGATAGAGTCTGTATCATTGAAAAAAAAATGTATTATAAATCTTGATATTGGCTATATTAAGAAGATATACTTGTTCTGTGTATGAAATATATTTGGCCTAATTGATTTGTCTTTGAATCTTAAAAGCACATCTCATTAATTATAAGATAATTGTCAGTTCTCTACCCATTAATTTCTCACTTGACCACAGCAAGAGCAAGGGAAGGAAACTATATTTTCAGGGAAGTAGAATAATTCGTTCTTGCAACTAATGGGTTGCGCCATAATGGGCAAAATTGGATTAAACTATAAATTATGATATGCTCCATTCAACCCGTTATAAAAAGCTTCTGCTTGTTTTATAGTAATATAACATTTTTAGTCTAAAATATTAATTTTTCTACTTGATATATATTCCCGGTTAATTATAAAACTTTATAATTAACTAAACAAATTCCTATATTTCTAATGAGGATAATTCTAATTATTTTTTTCAACCTTATGCTTCGATTCGTCTTTCACAAAGTGGAGTAACTAAGATGAGGATATAGAAATAAATGTGTGATCTCATAAAAAAAGATAAGTTCCGTAGTGAATATATTCTTAAAAGAGTTGGGCCGAAATATGTTGAAGAAAAAATGGTAAAAAATTATTTGAGAACATTTGGATATGTTTAAAGAAAACTATTGAACGCATCAATGAAGATGATTGATCCATGAGTGTAGAATTTTTTAAAAAGTGATAGAAAATGACCGAAGAAAACACTTTCAGTGAAACTGTTGAGCGAGATATCCCAGTTAACAATCTATCCAAATAGCATAATGACATCATATGATATATATAGCCGATTTAATCTAATAGGATAAGACTTTATTATTATTGCTGTTCTTAATCTAATTTTATTAGTCTTTTTTTTTTTTTCAAAAGGAAACGGCGTAATATTCTCAATAAATCAATCACTCAATTTTTTAAATGTTGACTAGAATAGTAAAAAGGGAAGAAGATAATTGACAATAGCTTTGCAAACATAATCGTATCTATGCTCTCAGTAAATGAGATCAATCTTGTGTCATTAGTAGGTGCTCTTCTAAAAAGGAGGAGAAGAAGAAGATAATGGAGGAAAGTAAAGAGGTGGGGTGGTAGGGGCAGATATAGGGTAGGAGGGAGGGTTTGTCAGGGGATTTAATTTCAAAACAGTGCGGGGCAAGAGAAGTGGCCCAACACTCACATGCAAAGCGTTTCGGCATCAAAGCCTCCCCTCTTGTACCAAAAAAAAAAAAAGCCTCCCCTCAACAATCCTTGTTTGTAATCACGTGCCCATTCAATGTCCTTATTAAAGCTCCCCTGAGTGGGTCCCACCGTCTCCCTCCCTCCCTGTTCCTGCGCATGCATCATCCCTCTTGGTGCTTGCTTGCGCATCAGTTTCAAATAATTGGGGTTTCCGTGTGAGGAAGGTCAATGAATATTGAATCCTGAAGAGAATAACATCCTACTTCTACTATATTCCTATGACCTATTTGGTATGCTGGAATTGATTCTGATAGATATGAAAATGAAAATGGATATAAAAATAAATATGGATATGAAAATGAAAATGAAAATGAGATTTAAAAGTATGTTAGATATGTCATGGAAATGAAGTATGATTTTTAAGTAAAAAGACCAAAATGTCCTTCACTGCTGTCCATTTTTAAGAAAAAAAGACCAAAATGGATATGGAAATAGCAAAGCCCTGTCGAAAATTTCAGATCTAGCTAGATTCGGAGTTCCAGGCCGTCGTCACCGTCCTTATCGCCAATGCAGCCGTCTCATCATTGCCATAATCATTCTCGCCACAATAGCCAGATTCGGAGTTCGCGGTCGTAGTCGTAGTCGTCTGTTAGTCCACATTCACATCTGCCGACATACACTTATTCACACAAACACATTCACATTTGAATTGATGAATTTGTATAGTATTAGGGATAGTTTTCACATTCGGTTGATTGTATATAAATATGTAAGTTTTGTATCTCATGAATAACAAGAGGAGTTTCAGAATTAACATGGTACCAGAGCCTGGTCTTGTTTAAGATTTTTCTGCTTCAGAAGCGTTTTTCCTCTTTCAGTTCACAACTTCAAAAACACTGTGCACCTACTCTCAGATCTGACATTTCCGCACCCCATTAAGCTACACGCGCCAGTTCATCGGACTCAGAAGCTCAAAATCGGTGCTACCCTGAAGCGGCATCCATTTCCGACAAGCGGTGAGCATCCACGCGCCGCTGCACCCTCCGCCGTGGACAACACGCGCCGGCGCGTGAGCACAACTCCGGTGAGCTTTTCCGGCGATCTCAACGGCGCTCCGATCGACTTGCCACCCTCGTTCCATCCCTGGTACTCATCTGGTCAGATTCTCACTTTGAATTTTTTGCCTTCTCTATGAGTTTGTGAAAAATCAGGAGCTTCGTGTTTTTCTGAGACATTTTTGGATCCACCATTTATCTCTTGGTTCAGTTTTGGTGTTATTATACTCTAAAGAGTATTTTGGTTCACGTGGGATTCCCATTTTTGGAGTATTGTGGCCTACGTGGATGTGACTTGGTTTGTTAATTATTTTGGGAGTTCTCTGCATCTGTGACTTCATTCTGCATCCGTGACTTCAAGTACCTTAAGCTTATTTTTTTGACTACTCCACATGGCTGAATCTAAAACCTCTGATATGTTACCTATGTCTGCAAGGATTACTGCCTCACAGTTAAATTGGACCAATTATAGTGATTGGAACAAAACTGTTAACGTTTATATTTTGGGAATTGCAATGGAAACCCATTTAACTGCGGATCCTCCTTCTGATGATGAAACCAAACTTGTGAATTGGAAAAGAGCAGATGCTCAACTTTTGTTCCAAATTCGAAATTCTATTGAACCACGAATTCTGGCTTCTGTTAGTCATTGTAATTCTGTCAAAGAAATCCTGAATTATCTTGAATTTATGTTTTCTGGAAAAGGAAATATTACTCGGGTTCATGAAATCTGTAAAGGTTTTTATCGTTCTCAACAGCAAGATCGTCCCTTGAAAGATTTCTTTCTGGACTTCAAAAGATTGTATGAGGAAATGAAAATACTTATGTCTCCGCAAGCTGATCTTTCAACTCGAATTAAGAACTTGGAACTTCAGGCTATCATGAGTTTTCTTGAGGCTCTCAACCCATCCTATGAGACTATTCGTTCTCAGATTCTGTCGAGTCAAGAGCTTCCTTCTCTTGAAGATGTTTTCTCCCGGGTTCTTCGTGCTGATAGCTTGATTCACTCTTCTGTAGATCCAACTGCAGGTGCTTTAGCTGGACGTGGTCCCTTTGAAAATAGGAATTATGGGTACAAACAAAATACTCATTCTCCTACGATGACTTCTGGCAGTATTATTTGCAATTATTGCAAGGAACCTGGACACATTAAGAAATATTGTCGAAAATTGCAAAATAAAAAGCAACGTGATCAACAGCGTGGCCTTGCTCATGTGGCCCATACACCTGATCTCCCTGATTCTGGATCTTCTTCTGCCGGGGCACTAGCCACAGGTACTATGTCCTCTGGTCTTACTACTGCTTCCACAAAATGGATCATTGATTCTGGCGCCACCGATCACATGACAGGTAATCATCACTTATTCTCTTCATATGCCCCCTACACCAACCCCTCATCCATATTTATTGCCAATGGTTCTCCCGTACGTGTTACTGGCTCAGGAACTGTTCAACCAACTGCCTCCCTCTCATTATCCTCTGTTCTTAACGTTCCAGATCTCACCTTCAACCTTTTATCTCCCAGTAAACTCACTCGTAATTTAAACTGTTTTATCTCATTCTTCCCTGATCATTGTTTAATTCAGGATCTATCGACGAAGCAGATTATTGGTAGAGGCTATGAATCTGGTGGACATTACATCCTTGATGATCAGGTTCCACGTTCTGTTGCTTGTTCTGGTGGGTCGTCTCTGTTTGAAGTTCATTGTCGTTTAGGTCATATGTCACTTTCGTCTCTCCGAAAAGTGTATCCACAATACTCTTCTGTGTCTACTTTAGAATGTGAGTCTTGTCAGTTTGCAAAACATCATCGTATTCATTTAGCACCTCGCGTCAATAAACGGGCTGCGTCCCCTTTTGAGTTAGTACATTCCGATGTTTGGGGTCCTTGTTCAGTTATATCTCAGACTGGTTATCATTATTTTGTCACTTTTGTTGATGATTTTTCCCGCACCACCTGGCTTTACTTAATGAAACAGCGTTCTGAATTGTTTACTCATTTTCGTAACTTTTGTGCTGAAATTCAAACCCAGTTTAATAAACCTGTGAAAATCTTACGAAGTGATAATGCAAAAGAATATTTTTCCGCCCAATTCACGGATTACATGCAAAATCATGGCATTCTTCACCAATCCTCTTGTGCTTATAACCCTGCTCAAAATGGTGTTGCTGAAAGAAAGAACCGACATCTCTTAGAGACGGCTCGAGCTCTCATGTTTCATTCCTCAATCCCTAAACGTTTTTGGGCTGATGCTGTCTCTACTGCTTGTTTTCTCATCAATCGCATGCCTTCAACTGTTCTTGGTGGGGATATTCCATATTCTGTTCTGTTTCCCACATCTAAGTTGTTTCCTGTTGATCCTAAAATCTTTGGCTGTGTTTGTTTTGTTCGGGATGTCCGTCCTAGTGTTGACAAACTTGATCCCAAGTCCCTAAGGTGTGTTTTTCTTGGTTATTCTAGAATTCAGAAAGGTTATCGGTGTTACTCTCCGGATCTCCGTCGTTACCTTGTATCTACCGATGTTAAGTTTCATGAGTCCTCTTCTTTCTTTAAGACTATGTCTATCTCTGAGTCTCCCTCTGTCATGGATAATTCAGATGATATCCTTGTTTATCCTGTTCTTCTCTCACCAGTATCGGCTGCTGTTCCGGAACCTGAAATCGTCAATGATGCTGATGTTACTAATGATTCACCACCGCCGCCTCCTGCTTCGCCACTTGATCCTGTTGATGTCTCCCTCGTTCCTGCTACTGTTTCTCCCAATCCTCCACTTGGTGTTACTGAACCACTTGTTTCTGCTTCTACTGATACTACTTCTGATGACCAACCCATTGCACTTCGTAAAGGTACACGTTCACATTGTCTTCCCAAACGATATGCTGACTGTGTCTATCCTATATCATCTTTCGTCTCTTATCAGTTTTTATCACCGGTTTCATCTTCTCTTGTGGCCACTATTGATTCCATTTCCACACCTACTAACCTTCAACAAGCTATAGCTCACCCTGGTTGGCGTGCCGCAATGGAAGAAGAACTCTTGGCATTAGAAACAGCTGGTACATGGACTCTTGTCGATCTCCCTCCTGGAAAGAAAGCCATTGGATGTAAATGGGTCTTTGTTGTGAAGACTAAGGCAGATGGTTCCTTGGAACGACTCAAAGCTCGCCTTGTTGCCAAAGGATACGCGCAAACTTACGGTCTTGATTACTCCGAGACTTTCTCTCCTGTAGCCAAACTCACTTCAGTTCGTCTGCTTGTTTCATTGGCGGCTACATATCATTGGGAACTGCATCAATTGGATGTTAAAAATGCTTTCTTAAATGGTGATCTTATGGAAGAAGTTTATATTGAGCAACCACCTGGGTTCGTTGCTCAGGGGGAGAATAGGAAAGTGTGCTACCTCCGGAAGTCACTGTATGGTCTAAAGCAAAGTCCTCGAGCCTGGTTTGAAAAATTCTGTACTGTTGTCAAGAAATTTGGGTTACATCAAAGCAAGTGTGATCACTCTGTGTTCTACCAACAGTCTGATACAGGCATGATTCTTCTTGTAGTATATGTTGATGATATTGTGATTACAGGAAGTAATTGTTCTGGAATCTCAGAACTTAAAATCTTTCTGAACTCTCATTTCCAGACAAAAGATTTGGGATCATTAAAGTACTTCCTTGGTATTGAGGTTTTGAGCAGTAAGAAAGGTATTCTTTTGACTCAAAGAAAGTATGTTCTCGATCTCTTAAAGGAGACTGGAAAACTTGGAGCAGCACCGAGCAGCATCCCTATGATTCCAAATCCTTTTCTAGATCTTGATGCTAGTATGTTTGATAAGCTTCCTGATGATTTGAAGAAGAAGATTGATCCAGAGAAATTAAAGCCATTTCCATTTCCTGAGAGATATAGAAGACTTATTGGGAAACTGAATTATCTAACAGTAACTCGTCCTGATATAACCTTTTCAGTTAGTAGGCTCAGCCAATTCATGGCATCACCAACAGTGGCACAATGGGAAGCTTTAGAACATATCTTGCATTATTTAAAAGGCTCTCCAGGTCTTGGTATTCTCTATACAGATTATGGACACACTAAAGTTGAGTGTTTTTGTGATGCGGATCATGCAGGATCAAAGGCCACAAGACGATCTACTACAGGTTACTGTGTGTTTGTTGGTGGAAATTTGATATCTTGGAGAAGTAAGAAGCAAGGAGTTGTGTCGAAGTCAAGTGCCGAAGCGGAATACAGAGCCATGTCACAATCAGTACAAGAAATTGTGTGGGTACTTCAGCTTTTGAAAGAAATTAGCATCGTCACAACATTACCTGCAAAAGTATGGTGTGACAATAAAGCAGCACTTCATATAGCATCAAACTCTGTGTTTCATGAAAGAACAAAACATATTGAGATTGATTGTCATTTTATTCGTGATAAGATTAAAGAAAATATTGTGTCTACAGGGCACATACGGTCTGACGATCAACTGGCAGATCTTCTAACAAAAGCATTAAATGGAACAAGGGTTAAATATCTTTGTAACAAGTTGGGCATGATTAATATATATGCTCCAACTTGAGGGGGAGTGTTAGTCCACATTCACATCTGCCGACATACACTTATTCACACAAACACATTCACATTTGAATTGATGAATTTGTATAGTATTAGGGATAGTTTTCACATTCGGTTGATTGTATATAAATATGTAAGTTTTGTATCTCATGAATAACAAGAGGAGTTTCAGAATTAACATCGTCCTCGGTGGAGAGGTCAAAGGAGAGCGATCTCGATCTGGCAGAGGAGATGGTGGGGGGACTTGCTGGCGACGATATGTGAAGCATGAGGGAGAAGCTGACCGGTCGAGGGTGAAGGATTCATGTCGACGGTGGTGTGTGGAGCTTGCTGACATGCCAAACTCGTGCTCGTGAAGATGAAAAGTGGGAGGGTAAAATTAGAATTCCATTAAATTTCTTACAAACATGAGCTTTTTGCATGAAATTGATCTTAGTGGAATTGACCTCATTTAGATTCTATGTGGAAATGGAATTTTGTTAAATTCCATCATACCAAACATCCTCAAGGCATGGAATTGACTTCCATTTCCATTTCTATGGGGTTAATTCCAACGTACCAAACAGACTACTAGTTTTTTTAATAATATCATTCTTGATAACAATCTCAGATATTTCAACCAAAAAAAAAAACCTCACATATATTATTATATGTGTTTGTTTGGAATAGTGATTGGAATCTTTAAAAATAATTTTTTAATTATGATTTACAATATAAAATGTAAGAATGTGAGGAGAGTTTTGTCTTGATTTACTTAAAAAGCACTTATACACTAAAATTAAACTATCTCAAACGAGCACTTATCAAACGACGACTACTCTGTCCAAGCCAAGATGCCTTTTTTTTTTTTTTTTCTCATTTTAATATTTCTTCTTTCTTTCATTTTTTCCCCAATGTTCTTGCTTATGGTGGGAATCCTTTTTTTTCCCTCTTCTTTTTGGCCAATTGCCAACCCGATCTCAGGCAAAATAAAGAAGACACATACTGATGATTCTGAGGATGATTTGGGTGAAACCTGACCATTGATTATCTATGGAGCTCCTCTGTTTCATAATATAATCACCCATTTCTTTTAAACAATCCCCGCCCCATCTTGCGGACTTGCGGTCTGCATCATTTGACAAAATTCTCACCCAGTCGAAGGATTAACAATCATAAATTAATTTTCCCGTTTTTATATTCATATATTTAAAAAATTAACTGAAATCATATATGAAATTCATAACTCACATTTATATTTGCATTATTTCCCTCCTCCATATACACTGTACATGCACACACACACTTTCATTTTGGTGACCTTTTTCCTACCTTGAATCCTATAATTGATTTTCTGAACAGTCCTTGCGCTGTTCGGATGACAGTACTCATTCTCAGTCACAACTCAAGATTCATCGTTGTTTTTTTTTTTGAATGGAATGGGATTTCATTCATTTGAAATATTTACAATACAGGGCATCGAAGCAAACTGCAAAAAGCTATACAAATACTGGAGTCATGAAAGCATGAACTTTACAAAACAGATCTTGTTAGTGAAAAACTTTTCTGAGTATGATTAGCTATGGAACTAACTTGCGTGATGATCCCTATTGTCGTATAAGTTTCCTGTTTGAATAATCTATGATTTCTTGCTTCCCATAATTTCCAAGCTGTGATGCATAACCCAACCTTCCATGAGGTGTCAATTTTTGGTGTCTTCAGGATTTGACTCAGCCATTGGATAAAATCCCTTCCAAAGAAGTCTATGATTATATCTGTGGGTAGTATTTTCCTCCATATCGATGATGCTAAGGGGCAATCCTTAAAAACAAGATTAATGTTCTCTATGCCATCTTGACAAAGAGCGCAATTTTGGTCTCGTGTCATTTCCCTTCTACGGCGTTCTGCATTCGTCAATAGTCTGTCCTTTAGGAGGAGCCACGTGAATGTCTTTACCCTCTGTGCCATAGGGAGCTTCCATAATCGTACCCATTTTTCATCTGCATTATTCCAGTTTAGAGACTCTGAAGCATGATATGCAGACTTTGTTGTGAATTGTCCAGATGATGTCAAATTCCAACAACAAGATGGTTCAGTCCGTGTAAGCTTAATAGAAGTAGCTTGAATATCATGAAGTACAGTTGGAGGTAGCAAGTGCTGAAACAAATCCCACTTCCAGACACCATTATCATCAATAAACTCCAAGATTGGTTTTGATGCTTCTAATTCAGTCACATAAGAGTAAGAGATATTCTTTAGAGGTCCATAATCAACCACCCAGTAGTCAGTCCAAAATTTAACATCATGGCCATCACCTGGATCCCATTTGATGTTTAAGGTTGTATCCTGCCAAACTTTTGCAATATTCCTTTTGTGACATTAGTTAACAGGAGCACTAAATTATATTCAGTTGGTGCTTATTTACCTACAGTAACATTATTTTTGATGAAAACAAGCACATATATGATTGGAAAAATGATAAATAAATATCATTTCAATTTTTAAAACTCCGAAAAGTCTCTTAACACATGAAAAGGATAGAGAGGGGATGAGATGGAAATTTGGGTTTTTCATGTTTGGGAGAAAAGACAAAAAAGCCCTTCACTACTCAATTCTTTTACATATATTGTCAGTACTTACGGATTTTGTCAAAACTATTACTCTTTTAGTTAATCTCATCACTCAATTAGTCACAATCCAAAACTCTTTGTCAATCGTTTTATATATTTTGTCAATACTTATTGATTTTGTCAAAACCATTACAGATTTTGTCAAAACCATTACAGATTTTGTCAAAACTACTATTTATTTCATCAATTCCATACTTATTAATTTTGTCAAAACCATTACGCATTTTGTCAAAATCATTACTCTTTTAGTTAATCTCATTACTCAATTGGTCACAACCCAAAATTCTTTATGAATCCTTTTACACATTTTGGCAGTACTGATTGATTTTGTCAAAACCATTATAAATTTCGTCAACACCACAATTCATTTCGTCAATCACATTACTCTATTGATTACAGCCCAAAAGTCTTTGTCAGTCCTTTTACACATATTGTTAATATTTATTGATTTTATCAAAATCATTACAGATTTTTTCAAAACAATTACTCTTTTAGTCAACCCTATAAAAAACAATTCAATTTCAAAACCAAATACCGAAAATATATTTTTTTACTTCCAGAGAACCAAATACCAGAACCACCGACAAAAATTCTAGAGAATCAAATACCAATATCAGTAGAGAGGGGGGGAGAACAATGAATCCTTTGCAATTGTAGCCCAGATTCTTTTGTCAAAAACACCGTCCCCTCTTTGCAACTATAGCCCTTCAAATCTAGCATATAGATCGGACTTTGAACTTGCGTTGGAAGCTAGATTAGACTTCAAACTTACAACTGAAGCTAGATTCAAACCCGTGATGAAAGCTCCAACGGCGATTGTGTCCCTATCAACGACAATGATAAGCATAGAAGAGGAAAGCATTGAAAGCGAAAGGCTCCTTCTTTGGGCTTTTCAATCCAGCATTTGGATGCCTAAGAGAGAGGCAAAGCGGTGGGGATGAGTTCGATCGGAGGTTAGAGGAGGGAGTGTTTGATCGCAGAAGAAGAGAGGAGAGGGAGAAGGCAGAGAGGGAAGAAAGAATAGAAAGAGAAGAGAGAATGAAGTGAAAAAATAGAAAGAAGAAAGAGAAGAGCATTTTGGTAAAATTACACAAACTTTAAAATTCTATATTCCAACCAGATGAGCTTACTGTCATTTATAAGTGTTAACAAACTTTTCTGAATTTTAAAAATTCATATGATATTTATTTATCATTTTCCTTGTATGATTCCGCTTTTGGTCATCATTCAAAATAACGTGTTAAGCAAATAGTTTGTTTCTAGGCTGAACCATACTTGAGCATTAAAATAGCAATAGTATATTAACACACAAGAAACCAACCCATGTTGTGCCTTTTTTTGGTCATTGTTCATTCTTTTAAAAGATATTATTCCATAAACAGCGTGATAAGCAGAAGACAAGGACGGGAAGCCATCCCATGCTGCAGCAATTTCTCCAAAGAATAAGTTACAGTTTTTTTTTTTTTTTCCGGTTTCTGTACAAGAAAAAGCAATTTGATGAAAGCTGTTAGTACAATCTACACACATCAGCAGCTACACCACATGCAGGAAGAGGAGGAGCTTTGATGGTTGCGGTTCTGATTATGTGATAAAATGCTGAACTTAATCGCAGCAGATGCATCTCCTGATACATTATATACGTATACGTGTATGAATGGATAGATCTCTTCAAAAAAAGTGATTGGAGCTAGCCCTTATTGATTGTTTTTGAACTCGTGAAGCTGTAGAAGCAATGAGTTTCCGACCACGAAAATGGAGCTCAAAGCCATCAATCCTCCTGTCATATAAAAAAATATGGGTGATAAACAGAACCAATCTTTGGAACCCACAATGCACATTCAAGAGAACGAAATGGTAGGTGAAACGAATGCGTACATAAAGGCAAGTACAAGAGAAATATAAAAGTAGCTGTATTTGTTTAGCTATCATATGAATAAGTTTGGATACTCTGCACTCCAGGACTACAATGCAATCAGAAACAGAAAAAGAAAAACGAGGAAACACTCAAAAAAAAAAAAAAAAAAAAACAAGTGAAGGAAAATAAAGTAAATTCTGTCAAAATCGCGGACTCTCTTCCTCTAATGGTACGGCAGTAGAAGATCCATTTTCCATATGAAGATATCAATAATGGAATCTTTCTCACCTGAAAGTGAAGGTGTCATAGCAAAATCAAATTGGGGAAGTAACACGCCAGCAGCAATGGGTATGGCAACAACATTATAAGCGACTGCCCATAACAAATTCTGGTACACTTTCGCCATGGTTGCCTGTGCGAGGTCTAGGGCATCTACAACCTACCAGGTTGAAAACGTTGAATGCATGAGTTGGAGAATAACAAGGATAACTTCAAAAGATAGCGAACATACATCCCACTAAAGAATCCCGCAAAGCTTTGGTGATAAAGAAGTCAATTTCAACTTCTAGAATTCCAGTAACATCACAAAGTTTATGTCTAAAATCAAGACTGATATTTTTCAATGACTTTCTCCCTCCAAACTTAGTAGTTTTTCAATCTAGAGCATCCAAGATTGCTGAAACGACCAAATATCCAAGGCGGACATATCTTGCAATGATCATGTACTGGTTTGATTATGTTATTGTAGGGTGCAAATTTTCATAAAGTCTAAAAGGATGCGGAGAAAAATGTAGTTCTATGAACCTCTTCCCTCAATATCATTTCAGGTAAAGATCACTTTACTTACGGCACCATGACATTCAATACAGAAAGAATGAGACCACAGAATTTCATTCATAACAAAGAACTGCAAACACTTAGCAATATCCCCCAAAAAAGTAACACCAATGGAATGGCATCTCCCATGTAAATTGTTTTATAAAGCCATTAGTTCATTGGCAAGGCAATAAAAAACATGGGATGCATAAATAGGGATGAAATACGTTCAGGACATCAGAAGGGACCTACTTGCGAAATTTTGTTCCCAATAAGTATAATGGAGGCTGCATCTGATGCAGCATTTTCTTGAGCTTCATTCTGCAGAGCAATCCCAACATCAGCTACAGCCAAAGAGGGTGCATCATTTATCCCATCACCTACCTTGAAGTTGAGAAAAATGATTGTCAGTAGGACTGCCATTTCTCATAAAGAAAAAATAAAATCAACAGGCCAACAAGAAAGTGAAAATATAGCATTAGAAAGGGTTAGACATCCGCAATTTGCTTGAGTCAACAGCAGAGCTGCTCCTATTGGCAAATGGCGATTTTAACAGATGCAAAGCAAGCATAGATATCTGATAAACTTGGAAAGGAAAATAGAAAATGAAATTCGTTTCAGTATTGGCAATACATGCAACAACGACAAATCACATCGCAGTCATTGGCAATTGATAGCGACCCAAATCGCTATAGGTTGATTTATTCCAGAAAAAATAAGCGTCTCAGGACTAATTAGGAAATTTTAGTAATATTTATTATTTTTCCAGATTTCTGCAATATTATTCTAAATAAGTGGAATATCCACAAGTAGGATTTTAGATATTATTTTAGTATTTCTGATATTATTTAGTTTGAATAGGATTTTAGATATTATTCCAGTATTTTTTATATTATTTAGATTTCCTAGTTTGAATTTTGGATTTGATTTTTATCTCCATGTACTTCTATAAATTTGGCCTCTGGCCTTAGGAATAAAGCATCGAATATTTTCTGAGTATTACTAAAGTTTGGAGATCCTCTTGGGCTGTTCTAGAGAGTTTAACGAGATACTTGTTATCCCTCTATAACAGAGAAATTTTTAATTCCCTTCCCTTCATTATCAAATTACCTCCCCTGTTTCGGTGCTTACCAAATTGGCATCAGAGCGCAATGGTTAAAACGCGATCCACAGGCGCGAGCGAGAACCCATTTGCAGCCGACCCGTTGGCCGCCATTGCTGCGCGACTTGACACCTTGGACATACTAGCGGAGAAAGTGGAGGCATTAGAGGCCAAAGCATCTCGCCCAAATCGACGCAGAGACAACTCTCGACGTCATCCCGACGACAGCGACTCAGATTCCGACGGTTCTCGACATGGATTCCGTCGACCATATGTGAAGGTCGAATTTCCGAAATTCAGTGGGGGTGATCCTCGCGGCTGGATTCTCAAAGCCGAAAAATACTTTCGCTTCTATGACACTCCCGAATCAGACAAAGTGGAAGTGGCGTCCATGTATCTCGAAGGAGATGCACTGGACCTTTTCGCATGGGTTAGCGCGCAACGCTCGACACTCTACTGGGATGAATTAGTGAAGACATTGCAGGAGCATTACGGTCCACCAGAATATCAAAATCCAGACGAACACCTTTGCAGCATTAAACAAACAGGTTCTGTCCATGAATATCGTCAGGAATGGGCAAGGAGAGCTGCGCGTGTTTCAGACTGGCCCGACCACTGCTTACTTGGGGTGTTTCTGAATGGACTAAAAGAAGAATTAAGATCAGACGTGCGCATCCACAAGCCCAGAACCGTTTTTCGAGCGACAAGTCTGGCCCTCGAATATGAAGGCAAACTCGCGTCGAGTCAGGGATCGAAAACGGGTCTCGCATATCCACGGGCCCGACCCGGTGCAGTATCCTCACAGAATCAATTCTCTCGTGAGACTAGAATGAATCAGGTAACGCCTTTTGGTTACGGCAACTCCACGCCAGCAATGGCTTCATCATCAGCCCCCCCTGCGCCATACTCCTCCACAACCAGAAACCCCGTGAACGACACCGAACGGCAGCGCCGACGTGATAAAGGTCTTTGTTACCGTTGTGGGGATCCTTTTAGGCCTGGGCATCGTTGTACTAGCTCTTTTTCTCTAATGGAGATTGACGAAAACGGGAACCCAGTGACAGAAACGCTTGAGGCAATTGAAGAAGTCGACTCTGAGACACCTGAAGGTACGGAGGTTTCCTTTAATGCCATTCTTGGACAACCATCTGCAGCCACTATGAAATTAAGTGGCACTCTCGGCTCAACAAAGGTACTTCTGCTGGTTGACAGTGGGTCAACCCATAATTTCATCTCCGACTCCCTGGTCAAAGAACTTGGATTATCCACTTGTGAGGTTTCAGACTTCGGTGTGCGGATTGGGGATGGACGAGTAGTGCGGTGCAACCGAATTTGCAAGGACGTAGAAGTACAGCTTCCAGGTTTAACCATAAAACAAGACTTTTATCCATTCTCGTTAGTTGGATCTAACTTAGTCCTCGGCATTAAATGGCTTGCATCTCTTAATACGGTACAAGCAAATTGGAACGAAATGTACATGATATTCTGGGTTGGAGGTAAACGATATAGATTACAGGGAGTAACCCCAAACGTCGACACATCTATCTGTCTACAGAGTCTTGAATTTTACCAAACCGAGACAGCCAAAAAGGCTGCTCTTGATGTCTCACAGATCTTACAGGACTTCCCTACTGTCTTTGATGAACCCACATCGTTGCCACCTCCTCGTGGGCACTACCACACAATTTCCTTAGTGCCTGAAGCGTCTCCACCAAACTTGAGGCCCTACCGATATCCTCATTTTCAAAAGGATGAAATTGAAGCTCAAGTACAAACCTTATTAGATCGAAATTTTATCCGTCCTAGCTCCAGCCCCTTTGCAAGCCCTGTACTGCTGGTTCGTAAAAAAGACGGCACTTGGCGATTGTGTGTGGACTATCGTCGTCTCAACAAAATCACGATTCCCGATAAGTACCCTATACCAAATATTGATGAACTGTTGGATGAATTGCATGGTGCTAAATACTTTTCCAAGATTGATTTACGATCTGGATATCACCAAATTCGTGTGTTGCCCTCTGATATTCATAAAACTGCATTTAGAACGCATTCGGGCCACTATGAGTTTATTGTCATGCCGTTTGGTCTTACTAACGCCCCAGCTACTTTTCAAGCCATCATGAATAATTTATTTCGACCATTCCTGCGGAGGTTTGTACTCGTATTTTTTGATGATATCCTGATATATAGTGCCACTGCACGGGACCATCTCGAGCATCTTCGAGTTGTTTTTCAGCTCTTGCAACAACAATCCTTTTTTGCAAATGGCAAGAAATGTTTTCTGGGACAGACTAGGATTGACTATTTGGGGCATATCGTTACTAGTGGTGGGGTGGAGGTCGTTCCAGAAAAGATTAGGGCCGTTGCTCACTGGCCTACACCACTCTCCGTGAAGGATCTACGTGGATTTCTCGGCCTCACGGGTTATTACAGGAGATTTGTGAAAGACTATGGAATCATCGCTCGTCCTCTCACTGATCTTACCAAGAGGGATGCTTTCCAGTGGTCTGCACAAGCTCAGTCTGCCTTCGAAGCACTAAAAATTGCACTCACCACTACCCCCGTTCTTCGGCTCCCAGATTTTCAGCAACCTTTTACAGTTGAATGTGATGCCTCCATGGATGGGATTGGGGCGGTATTAATGCAACAAGGTCACCCTATTGCCTATTTCAGCAAAGGGTTCTCTTTTTCCAACCGCTACAAATCGGCCTATGATCGTGAATTACTTGCCCTAGTGCTTTCCCTTCAGAAGTGGCGCCACTACCTGCTTGGGCACCATTTTTATGTGCAAACGGATCATCACAGTTTGCGGCACTTATTGGATCAAAAAATTGTCACTCCATCCCAGCAACGACTCATGGTAAAGCTTCTTCCCTTTAACTTTACCATCCACTATAAACCAGGAAGAGAAAACGCAGCAGCCGACTCCCTCTCTCGACGTCCTATTCAGGCAAATCTTTTACAAATGATCATCCCCATGGCCCATGAACTCGATCATCTACCGCAGGCTTTGATGGAGGATCCTGACACAAAGGGGCAGATAGAGGCGCTACAGGCCCACCCGGATCAATATTCTCACTTCCATTTTTCTAATGGTCGTTTATTTTACAAAACAAGGTTAGTCATTCCTAATCTAGTTCAACTTCGTGACAAATTGTTGGCTGAAGCTCATTCCACGCCTACGGGTGGCCATGGTGGTTATCTCAAAACCCTACGCCGCTTAGGAGATCAAGTGTATTGGAAAGGGATGAAGAATGACGTCAAGCGTTACATCCAACGTTGCACTACGTGTCAGCAGAATAAATATCAAACATTGGCTCCGGCCGGCCTTCTGCAGCCTCTTCCCATTCCGGATCGGATTTGGGAGGATATATCTCTGGACTTCATCACCGGACTCCCAAAATCAAAGGGATTTGACGTCATCTTGGTGGTGGTGGATCGCCTAAGTAAGTACAGTCATTTTATTGCTCTTTCTCATCCCTTTACCGCTAAGTCTGTGGCCAGCACTTTTTGCCAAGAGATAGTTCGCTTACACGGCATGCCACGGTCCATTGTCTCGGATAGAGATCCTCTCTTCCTTAGTCACTTTTGGCAAGAGTTGTTCCGCTTAAGCCAAACTCGCTTGAACATGAGCACGGCCTACCACCCCCAATCGGACGGACAAACAGAAGTGGTTAATCGTTGCCTTGAAACTTACCTACGTTGTTTTACACATGAGCAACCCAAGCAATGGAGTACGTTTCTCTGCTGGGCAGAATTCTCTTTTAACACAGGGTATCATGTCGCTGCCCACACTACTCCATTCAAATTGGTTTATGGTCGGGATCCACCGCCCCTCCTTCCTTATGTACGCGGCGAGACTAGGGTAGCAGAATTAGAAGACCAACTTGAAACCCGTGATGCAATGTTACGAGTTTTAAAGGGGAACTTACTCAAGGCTCAACACCGCATGAAGTTGCATGCTGACCAACACCGCCGGGACCTTGTTTTTGCTCCTGGGGACGCGGTTTGGCTCAAACTCCAGCCATACCGCCAACGCTCTTTGGCTCGCTCCAAGTTTGAGAAATTGTCGCCGAGGTTTTTTGGGCCTTTTAAGGTGCTGCGGCGTATTGGCAAGGTAGCATATGAACTCGAACTTCCTCCTAATGCCAAAATACACCCAGTTTTTCACGTTTCACTACTTCGCCCTGCACATGGGCCATTCACCGCCACGTCTCCTCCTTCACTTCCTATTTCTACTGATATGGAGCTTCTCCTTACACCTTCCAAGGTTTTGCGCCATCGTTGGACCCCGGATCACCGTTTGGAAGTACTCATAGCATGGGAACAACGCCCTCCTGAGGAGGCTACTTGGGAGGAATATGATCTTGTGGCAGCTCAGTTTCCTTCTTTTCGACTTGCGGACAAGTCGACTTTCCAAGGGGGGAGAAATGATAGCGACCCAAATCGCTATAGGTTGATTTATTCCAGAAAAAATAAGCGTCTCAGGACTAATTAGGAAATTTTAGTAATATTTATTATTTTTCCAGATTTCTGCAATATTATTCTAAATAAGTGGAATATCCACAAGTAGGATTTTAGATATTATTTTAGTATTTCTGATATTATTTAGTTTGAATAGGATTTTAGATATTATTCCAGTATTTTTTATATTATTTAGATTTCCTAGTTTGAATTTTGGATTTGATTTTTATCTCCATGTACTTCTATAAATTTGGCCTCTGGCCTTAGGAATAAAGCATCGAATATTTTCTGAGTATTACTAAAGTTTGGAGATCCTCTTGGGCTGTTCTAGAGAGTTTAACGAGATACTTGTTATCCCTCTATAACAGAGAAATTTTTAATTCCCTTCCCTTCATTATCAAATTACCTCCCCTGTTTCGGTGCTTACCAGCAATACATGCAGCATATATTATAAAAACAGATCTGACCCCATTCCAGGAGCTCAGTGCACCTTCGAAACACAGCAGAGATATCTCAGCTTATTGAAAAACCAAGAGAGAATTGAGGTGAAGATAGGTACCATCATACCATTGCAACACACTGTCCAGCAGCTTTAAGAGATGAAATAAATTTAGATTTCTGCTGTGGGGACAGTGATGATTTGACTACACTACTTTCTATGCCAACTGTCTCTGCAATTGTTGCCACTGCCTCTTCCCTGTCCCCTGATAAGAGGACTGTTTTAATGCCCTTCTGCTGGAGCCTTTCCAAAGGCAACAATGTCAGTAAATAATGCAATAAAGAAGTAAAAACAAGCACACGACATGAATTTGGAAAAGACTATCAGACACAAGAAATGGACTAAGCTTCGCACACAAACATCTAGATGTCAATTATAGCAACTAGGCCTGATAGAAAGGCAACGAAGCAGTCATTTTAAGAAATAAGATCTTCTAGTATGGAAGAGAAGTGAGAAACCAAAGCTCAATTAGCAAAACTCAAATATAGATGAGTCTGACAGTAAGCATAAAGTCAATGCTTTCTAAAAAGTAATCAATGTCAGGAACTAGCAGATAATAGAGAGAACATAATATAAATTCCATGACTGTTAGTTTTTGTTAGAGATTATAATAGAATTATTCATGAACCTTCACATAATAACTTAAGCTTTTGAGAATAACTATTACACTTGAAGTGGCATCAGAGTCTCCTGATCAAGGAAGCAAGAGTTTGATTCTTGCCACAGGTCATTTTCTTAATTAAAGTGCCCCTAGTTATTTTCTTAGTAATAGTTAAGTTTCAGCATAAGGTGAGGGGACACTAAAGAGATTATAACAAAACTATATGTAGAACTTCAATTAACAGATTATGCTAGTTAAAATAATTCTTGACGACTAAGCAGCCTTTCAAAAGAAAAGAAAAGAAGAGATGGGCAGCAAACTAGCTTCAGATACAACAAGAAAAAAACTTGTGCCTTTTTATGGTCTAAAATCAGTAGTTATCACCCTGAGGAAACTTATAGATTTCAGTTGCAGAATTAAAGCATACCTCATTACTGTAGATTTAGCATCATCACGTAAAATGTCAGATATGGCAATAGCACCAATGATGCCTTCTCCTTCACGTCCAACATAAACAATGGTTTTTGAATATTTTGAAGTCATATCATTTGATGACTTATTCATCAAAACATGCTCCAGATCCGTCAAATCAGTGAAGTTCATTCTTGTCTGGAAATGCTCATGTACCCATTCTAAGGAACCAACTGCAACCAACCGTCCATCAATTTCTGCCAATGTTCCAAAACCCGGTTCAACTAGCTGTCCTTTTGTGAGTGGAAGGACCAATTCTAATGACTCAGCTTTATTGATTATAGCCTTTGCTATTGGATGAGATGCTGTTTTCTCCACTGCAGCGGCAATCCGAAGAATTTCTGATTCCTCATAATTAAAAGAGCCCACAGCGGAGACAACTGGTTTTCCTCTTGTGATGGTTCCTGTCTGAAAATTTAATAAGATGTTATCTTCAGAACAACCTTTCACACATGCATACATGCACAACCCACTAGCTTTTGCCTTTTTATGCATTTGTGGAGGAGGAGAGAGACAGATAGAAGAGTCTGTGGGATTTACCTTGTCTAGAGCAACAAGGTTTATGCTAGCTAAGCGTTCCAATACATCTCCGCCTCTAATGAGAAGTCCTTTTCTTGCACCTGATCATTTGCAACACATATATTCAGGACGAAAATTTCAGAAATAAAATATGAAGACCAGAACCTACTGAAAGCACCAAACCAGTTTTTCAGTAATAGCTTTGAAAGTTTCATAAATTCAAGTTCATGAGGAAAGAAGAAACTTTGTGCCACATTAAGACACGGCTACTTCATGGTTCATAGTCAAACAGCAATAGCTTATACCATATTTTGGCTCAGCTAAGATAAATTCAAGGAACCACAGTTCACCATAAGTGTCAGGCAGTAAAAACTAAAAACCATGAAGATGGAGAAAAATGCAAAAACAAAAATATATAAGCAAAGGAAAGAAAGGTCCACAAATTATCAACTACCACAAATACTTCATATCAACCATGTCGTAGGCTTGTAGCATCTTGATTTTTACTTTTTCCGAAGACTAAGTTAAACCAACAAAAAGGACTCACTATTTGAACAATAAGCAGCCTTACATCAATTGAAGTAATTTCGGCTAACCTTGTGCACATGTGTATTAATTTAGAAAATAAAAGGTAACATACCCAGTGAGGTGCCAACTAGGATTGCTGTGGGTGTGGCAAGGCCCAGTGCACAAGGGCAAGATACAACCTGGAAAGGGCCACATAACACTTTTCAATTTTCATCTCAAAAGCATATAAAGAGGCAAAATTCATTGTTTTTCTGCATGAAACTCAAATTTTTCAGGAAAAAGGTAATCTGGAGACAGTTACACCACCCTGAACCTATTTTCGCTTCCTCACATTTTGTGTTTCATCAACTCATGCAATCAAAAGATACGATCAGTTTCTGGTGGACGACATTATAGACACCAGCCAATGGCACCCCATCTAGATTTGATTGTATAAAGAGTCCAAACTGATTTTTTGTTTTTAACTGAAGACTAGCAATATATGGAAGGGCATGCAAGAAATATCCCTCTATTTTATTTTGAACAAAATTTTCATTCCAGCAAGTCGTAATCATTAACAGAAGCTGAAAAGCCAGTCGAAAAGGAGTCTACAACAATCAGGACTGCAGGAAAAAGTCAATGAGGACAGGCAGATAGTTTTCATGAATTCTAGAGTAAAAAATTTTAAATCTGGTTGTCCCTGGGTTTAACAATACGCACCAAGACATCTACAGAAAGTTTCAAGCTCAAAAGCAAAGGATCTCCTTCTGGGCCCGCAATATCATTAAGTAAAACATCTGGAAAAACATGTGACCCAATTAAATACCTGTAAAAAATCGAAGCAAACTTGGATAAGATTAAGGCAAATATTAAATAAATGTGAAGACTCCAACTTGTGAAAAAATATTTAAAATTATACATCTTTATTTGGATTACATACAGTCATCATATGTCAGACCCAATTCCCGCCATTTGAAACCAAATACATAACCCTACCAGCTTGTAAGAATATATCCTTACCAGAATGCAAATGTCGCTGCTGATAGAGTCATAACACTGTATACGAATGGGCCAGCTATTGAATCTGCAAGCCTTTGTACCGGTGCTTCACGCGATTGAGCATCCTCAACCTGAACATTGCAAAAAAAGAGATGAAACACAGTGCAAAAGCTTTTTCCTACAAATGTGCGACTTTTATGCATCTTAAGTCAACAGAACCTAACCTAAACATTTCAACAAACAAATAATTTTATTTCACAAAATGTAAAGCTGCAATTAATGAATTAAATAAGAGTGCTAACAATTATGGATGAAATAAATTACATTATTACCAAAATTGAAAAAACTAATCACTTCTTTCACTATAAAGTTCTTCATGAATAAGTAATTACGGTATGACATACTAACCATGCGGACAATTTTGGATAACATTGTGTTGGAGCCGGTTGAAGAAGCTTCAATCCTTAAAGGACCATCCTGAAATAGGAATATTAATTAATAATTAATACATGGCCTTCCAATCAAATTCGACAAAAGAAGAAAAAATTAACATGATCCAGGAAGCTGCATAATTTTAATTTAGTTAGATAGAGGATAAAATCTTGTACCAATTTTAAGTCTAAGGGCATACCCAATTTATAGTTCCCGCTGAAACTGTTAAGCCTTCTTCTTTATACACAGGAAGTGATTCTCCTGTAAGCATGGATTCATCCACGACACTTCTCCCAGAAATGACTCTTCCCTGTCCAGAGACAACAAATATTAGCAAGCTGGTACCAAACAAATCAACATGGTACAAAAATATTCCATCATAAATCAGAAAGTAAGGTCTTCCAGCTTCATGCGTTTAAATGCCGCTTTGTTAAACCCTTGCTATTATTACAGGCCGATTATTGTCACCCTGTTACATAAACGAGATATAGCGTCCTAGTCATGATGTTCATATATTATGTCGTGTATGTGTCTGCTTTGTCAGAAGACGCCATCCCAATGCCTTGACTTAGGTACTGCACCGCACATATATAGCTTTAGAGTTCTAACAAAATTTCATTAACAATAAGAAGGCTTACATCTATAGGAATAGTTTCCCCAGGCAACACCAGCACTGAATCACCAACTCGAATATTGTCAGTTGGAACTTCAACACAGATCGCATCAGAAAAAAGCACACTGGCTGCAGATGGAGCATTTTCTGAGGAAGTGATCACAAGTCTTGATTGAGTTGAAATCAGTGACTAGCAAAACATCCACCATAATCAAATATTGTTAGACTGTATAGTTAAATTCAATGTAAAATATAAATATTCCAAAGATTTTCATGCCGGAACTACTTGAAGCCAAACCTTATTATTTATTTATAACACATATTTCAATAGAAAAACGGCAATATCATGCTTAGTTCTCAAATCGACCACTTTTATTGCCCAACCAAATTTCCAATTTTGGATTGTTCATGTTTAAGAGGGAAAATGACATTAACTGAAAGGAAATTAAAAATGACATAAGCATGATATTCTATCTGTTTAAGATTATTAAAAAAAAATTCAGAGGTTAGCTTCACCATAAGTTCATAATGCACATCCATGCACCCTTTCAAATCAAAGAAATTAGTTCTGAGGTAGGACATTTGACTATGACACAAGAAAAAGGAGTATTTACCAGCTGTAACAACAAATTATCATGAAAAAAAAAATGCAATATGAAATGTGGAGTGAGTGATTCTTTTAGCAAAACAACATTAATTAATGACAGCACACCAAGCTATTCATAAAAAAACATATTCGAAAAAGATTTTTATCTAAAGCCATGTATGACATTCGGGCAAAATGACCTCTCATGACTTTGCAATAAATAAATAAACCCTATCATAGAAGAAATTTTATTAGTGCTCCCGCATCGGTTTAACAATAGTCAAATGATAAAACACAAAGAAAGAGAAAACGTCGCTAACCTTGTGTCTTGTAACTTCAAGAAAAGATCATGAAAATGGCATATATAAGCAATTCACAAGTCTTATGCTTGACACAGAACTTGCTGATGCCTTCTTCCTAATAAAACAAGCACACAAGGAGGAAGAAAACTGCTTACAAGAAGTTCATTCATATCACTAGATGCCTGAATTCTCGCCTTTTCTTCCAAAGAACGTCCTAGAAGTACAAAACCAAGAAGCATGACCTGCATGCTAAAAAATAATATCCTCCATGAGGAGCTTGTAGCATAAATATAGAAAAAGTTAAAACACCAGAAATGGCAATTCACAAGTGAGAAATTACTAAATCAACAAAAACTAAACTCAAGCCATTATGCATATCATTCAAGCTTCGCTTGTGGGAAAAAAGTAAAGAAAACAACCGGCTCATCAAAGAATGATGCATCCCATGCCAGCCCAGGATTTAGTAGAGATATCTACAGAAAGGATGAAATTCAAGTTTACATCACTTGCAATGAAAAAGGAAATGACGCCATTATGTAACTTAATGAAACATGTGAAACACTCAGAGAGGGGCTCACCGAACTGATGATGAAGGCAGCAATAGAACCGAATCCCACAAGAGAGTTCATATTTGGGGATCCCTTTCTAAATGCCCTTAGGCCATCGACCAGTAATTCTGAAACAATGGCTAGTTCAGTCACAAAATTTCCATCTTGAGATACATTTTGAACTATTTGGGACTCTACAAGCCCCAAGAACTAATGTCACACCCCAGTCCGGCCCTTCTAGGTAATCGGGGCACTCACACCCCAGTCCAGCCCATTGGGTAGTTGGGCGTGTGACTTAGTGGCGCTCCCAGTCCAGCCCACTTCTAGGTAGCCGGAAGCCCAAAGGATATCCGCACCCCCCTTGTGCGTTCCTTTCGCCTCCCCACGTCTCGAAGCCACGACCCTAGGGATAAAGTCGCGCCTTGGTACCGTTGAGCTAACCATGTCCCACATGAGGCACGGCTTTATCCCTAGGGTCGTGGCTTCGAGACGTGGGGAGGTGAAAGGAACGCACAAGGGGGATGCGCATATGAGATATCCTTTGGGCTCTCGGCTACCCAGAAGGGGGCCGGACTGGGAGTGCCACTAAGTCACACCCCCGACTACTCAATGGGTTGGATTCGGGTATGAGTGCCCCGATTACCTAGAAGGGCCGGACTGCGGTGTGACAACGAACAAGATTACACAGTGAGACAAAATATTCTGCAAATCTACATAAGTGTTTTTAATTAATAAAGAACCTAGACGCTGCCTCTACCGTCAAACAGATATACTTTATTAGATAATTTGTAGAAATTATTCAAATTAATTATACAACACGTGCAAGGTGTAAAATACTAGCAATAGAAGAGTGATACGAACTAACCTTGACCTGGTCCCATCAGAGCTGCCAGAGCTATACCACCTTTCACATATGAATTATGAAGAGCTTCCCATACAGGTCCTACAAACAATGGACCATCAGTAAAGGAAGTTAGCGTTGACCAACTCAAATTTGTTCGTCAGGTGTGAGTTCTAATACCATGAAAAAAAAAAATATCAAGGAATAACAGAACTCGTAAACGAGACATGCATAGCAGAATACAAAGGCATATGCTCCAACGGTAATGAGAAAATCAAGAACATTGCAATAATATCGTAATGTCCGTGGAAGATATTATTGGAATATCGTTGCTGGGAATGTGAATGTCGTAATTGGCTGTCTGATGTACTTTGTTGATCAGTAGATTTTCATTTTCAGTTAACAATATCAATTTACTACCAAAATGATCCTCCAAATCCATTGGGAGTGTCTAAATTATTTTCTAAATAGTTAGTTATTACCATGAGCAATGTGGATTCCTAAAGAATGTAAAATATGTGAAGCATGCGATCCACAGCACAACGCCACCAAAGTCCAAGCAAAGGCAACACGGTTCCGACTCTTCGCAAGCAGTTGCTCCTTCTTCTTCGCCAAATCCCTCCACCTCCTCACATTTTCCGCCATTCCTGAACCCGAAACCCTCCGTTTTGTTGGAAAACCACATTCAGTCAGTCTCCCAGCAAGGGCCTCGGCGACAATTTCCGGATAATCGGTCTCCAGAACTGAAGCCGGTGCTGCGTCGAGTTTTTTCAACTTAACGGCGGCAGTCTCAGTCAACAAGTTGACGACAACCGAGTCTACTCGCTCATCGGCGGATAAAATGTTTTTAACTCGTGAGACGCAACCTCCACACATCATTCCAGAGACATCTAGTAAAACGGGCGAATCTTTGCTCTTCTCGTGCGCTTGCAATGTTGTTTCGGCGGAGTCAATTCTAGTCTCAAGGGAACTGAATACAACAAAGTTTGGACCCGTATGTGGCCGGAGAATACTCCGGCGTCTGAAGCTGCGATGTTGTTCAACCGGCAGTCGAGAAATGAAGTCAACGCCGTGGACATCGCGGATTCTTCTATAACTGAAGCAGATCCCAGGTTGAGGAGAGAAAGAATGTCTAAGTAGATGAGCCGTCATGATCGGCGGCAGAGGAAAGAGGGAACCAAAGAGACGAAGGAGATCGGGAGAGCGAACCAGTGGACGACGAGGATTTCATGAATTTCAGATTACCGGGAAAATGAGGTCGAGAAGAGACGTTATTCAATCAAAGTCGAGAAATAAAAATGCGACACGCGTCTGTGTCTGAGGGGTCCATTACACGTGGACGGATGCATATCCATAGGATAGGCCATAGCCATAGGTGCGTTTGGAGGCTAAAACCGCCAGAGGGGCCGCGCTCAATTTTTTTCCGAGACTTACTGGCCAAAACGTTGTCGTTTGGAAATGGAGTCTGAGAAAGCACAACAGTTATTTTGATTTTTTCTCCCCCTTTCAAGCGTTATCTTCTTCTGCCTATTCCACTGTTGATTTGTTGGCACCTCGAGCATTGTCAATCGAAGAACAATGGCTGTAAATGAAACGTCTGCTGACAAAGATATATGCTTAGAGGCTAAGATGGTGCCTGCTTGTTTGAAACCCTCTTGGGTCACCGGTCAGACGCCATTCGCACTCCCATCTTTAAGATTACCCAACTCCACGTTCAACACTCTAGTTTCTCGAAATATCAACCTTCGGGAGCTTCGCAGGTCCATGAATTCGGCGGTTGATAAGTTTTTCAGATACCTTCATTTGATCGCTTGTGAAAACCCAATTGTGAAGAAAGTCCTTTCTCTGTCCTCTGAATTTCAGAGTTTATGCGTACAGGTGGTATCATTTTCTTTCGCGATAACTTTCTTATATTTTATTTCTTCGAATAATCTTATTTCGTACGATCTAGTCTCTTTCATTTTAACTGGGTTGCATCGTATTGAACTTTTGTTCAGATTCGCTGCAGCAACTTCAAGAACATGAACTCGCTGTCTAGCCATAATTTTGCTGCTGTTTTACCTGGAGATTCAGTGGCAGGGCTAGTGGTCGCTAATGGAATCTCGAATTTCTTGAATATTTACAACACATTACTGATTGTCAGGCTTGTTCTGACCTGGTTTCCAAACTCTCCCCCTGCCATTGTTAGTCCTCTCAGGTTAGCGTTCTTTCTACCAATATTACTCATAACACCAAATTGAACATCGAAATTCCATTGCATTGTCACTGGAGTAGAAGACTTGCTCGTTAATTTTATAATGGCCCTTATGTATGACAACATTATTGCTAGATAAGTTTGCTTATTGAGCTCCTCTGGATAACTGGATCTAATGGTAATAAACTGCTCTGGCTTGTGTCCCCAAGGGGTTATCCAAGAGAATACGGATTTCTGCTTTGTGGAGTAGATTGTAGTGCTGCAATATTTTAACATTTCCTTTTGATTGAAGTGGCCGTGGCCTTGAGTTATAGATGCAACATATTTAATGTGATTTGGTTTGAGTAATTCAATTCTATGAACTTGATAAGAATGATAAGAATTAAGTACATTATAGCTCACAAGTCAGTATTTATAAGTTATATATAGCACAGTTTTATTTATATGTATATATTGCATTATATATTAATATTGATTGTGTATGGAACTATGGATTATTTGTTCAGCACAATATGTGACCCGTATCTGAACATATTCCGAGGACTGATTCCCCCCCTTGGAGGAACACTGGATCTCTCACCCATACTGGCATTCTTGGTTCTAAATGCATTCACTAGTACTGCTGCTGCACTTCCTGCTGAGCTTCCAGTTCATGGACAATCCCAACATAGTTCTGTACCTCCATCACAACTAACTGATCTCACCTCTACACAGAAGAAATGGATGAGAGGGCTTCAAGGGACCAGGTCAAGGATCTCCGGTGGTGACAATTAGAACTTGTTAGCTCATAGTCATAGGTGCTTTTGTCTGTTTAGTTTATATTGTTCGTTCCCAGTGATGATGCTCTCAGCCAGGCAGCACAATTTTTGAGCCTGTGATTGGTGAGATATCAAGTTACACCAGGCCATCGCTCCCTGGCTCCCAGTGGCCAAACCACATATTTTACTTTTGGCCTATATCAATTAAGATTTTTAATTGATTATTTCATTATGTTATTCAATCTAACTTTCGTCCTTAAGTCTGCATCAGAAACGAGTGAGGTTCTTTAATGCGTTTCATAGGGTTCTACATGCTTACTGACAAAAAAACAGCAAAAATGAGGTTGCATTTACTCAAGGGCATAATCCAATATGGGTGCTTTTTCTTTCAATAGCTAGAATGCTAGACTACTCTAACACCGCTCACATTCAAATGACGTTTGATCATCAATTAATTCAGATTAGGTGATAGGATTTGAACGAACTTCCACGGCAGAAAGCGTATCGGATTCCAAATGAAAAAATTTCCACAGCACCGAATATTTGTCTTTGCTAATGGGGAATCTTATTCACATCCACACAATCCAACAACGCCAACAACTTCATCAATAAGCTGCCACCTATAGTGTTTGTGACGACAACATACTATTTCTGACGTCAGAAAAAGATTCCATCCGATGGAAACCCCGCCAAAAGATACCCTCCTATCTCGCATGCTTTACCTCTTCACATCACAAAAAAATAAATGATGTTTAGGCAAATAATAGAAACCTGAGCACAGATATAATTTGCACAACAGTGCGGCATTTCTCCATAGTGTTTACACTAATAAGCACGTCAATTTTTATGTAAATGAAAGGATAATCTCAGGCACTGTATTAGCATTATCACCTTTTTTTCTGAAAGGTTATTCATTGAGCTCTGATTACGCAGGGCGTAGCATTGCTTGGCGATTCTAAAAGTTTCGTTTGAAAAGCAAGATGCAGGATTCGGTTCACCGCACAAGGTTGCCTTTTCCACGATAGTTTCAGGATAAAAGTTGTAAGTTTAACAGAGTGAGCCTAAAAAGGCGAGGTGCTTCGTCTCTGCTCTGAATGGATATTGGAGCTAGTAGCAGGAGAAGGTTTTCTTCATATGAGAGGCTAGCACTCATAGGCTTGGCTGTACTGGCTGTGGCTTCTCCTCTCTACGTAGACCGCAAATCTGTAAGTGAGTTGGAAGAGGAAGAGGAATCTATCAGCTTCGCTTTTTTGTTGCCTCTCCTGCTTTTTCTGTTGATTATGGCTGTGGCTTTATCGGCCTGCTTGGACAGGAGTTTCACCAGGTTCGATCGTCACTGGATTCATCGAGTTGGTGGTTCTTCTGGAGGTATTGTCATGATTCTTATACTCCTTTTTCTGGTTTTGAAGTGTAAATCGTCTCAGTGAAGATCTGGGAAACTCAAACTGTATTCCAAGATATTCTCTGTTTCTGAATGACAGAGCAAAATGAGCCATCGTCTCAAATTGTCTTGAGTTAAAAAAAAAAACAAAACCCTTTCATTGAAGTTTTGTTGTGATATTTCAATTCGTATGACCGATGTGGTTGAGACCAGAAGATTAGAAGTAGATTAAAAAATCTGCACATACACATATAAAATCATTGTAGATGAGGAAATCAGATACTGACTTGCTACCTCCATGTAATTTTCCCCCTTTATTCTTTCCTGTTTGCTTTTGTTTCAGAAACTACAGAGGTAAAATGAGCCGCAGAATCACCGGCGCATTCATAAATCACTGAGAACTAAGATCTTAGTGTAACCCAATCGTTAAATCGTAAATCATTGACGATGATGAATACAAACGACAAATATAGAACAACCAGTAGAGATAGTACCAAGAGAAGATAGTGTATTAAGAAGAAGAATAATAGTGTAAAAGAATTGGTAGTACGCCAAAAAATGAAAAAAGTAGAAGACTTGGCAGAACTAAGTTCTTGATGTGCAACACTGGCACACTGCACAAAGTTCAACTTCAGATTGTTTGAGACGTACGAATTTTGTTGGTGGAGGAGAAGTACGCTTGCACGTATTGTTGTCCTTGTAGAATAATATGAATATCGAATGACAAAACGATGAAAGAAAAGGCTGATGCATGCCAAGTCTGCTAAAACATCAGAAATTGGACTTGTACTAAATCAGAAGGAAATGCATTCAAATTGTTTTGGGCATGTGATAAAAAACGCAATCAGCTGGGTAGAAGCAAATAGACAACTAAGTGGGTAACAATGATGAACACCACTATTCTCATCATTTGCACCATGAGGGCAGCATGATAAAAAACAGAGGTGCTGTTAGGTTCGCCATTGCTGAACAGAACACACCAGAAGTAAGGAGAACCTCCATCACTAGCCGCCACAGCCACTCCCACCTGAGTGTGATTCTCACTGTAAAGTATGTCTAAGCACTCCTTGTTTGTTATGATGATCTCAGAAAATGTCTGGCCAGCATCAGCATAGTCATAACTAGCCTTGCAGCCAAGTAACCGACCAGTTATAGGAGCAAGTGTTGATGGTTTGACACCACATTTTGAGGCAAAAGTTATAGAGAAGGCCGCTTCTGGAGGCTTCGTCTCATCAGGTCCTCCCACAGCTTCACAATCACCCTCATATGCTTTGATGTATTGTAGAGCTATGCAGGCAAGCCTCGGGCTGACATGTAAAGTTGATAACCCGTGAGCAATTCTCTTCGCATTAACTATAGCTACCAACTCGCCCGCGGGATTGTAAGCAACTTTTCCTGCAAAATTTCCGTTTTTAGTCGAAGTAAACGAGATTTTAAGAAACTGATCACATCATATGAAAATAAAAGCAATCGATGTTAAGCTTGTAGACAAATTTGGGAATTTCATTAAGCTACATGGCCATTGAAGCTGTGAAAAGTTCAGAGATTATATACATGGTGTACGCAGCTTGCGATCTTCAATAAATACGGATTTCATTCAGCTTTTGCAACTGGGTGTCTGACATAAAGCTTTTACACAAGTAAATAATCAAACATAAATACCACGCCCGGAGAAATGTCCGTCAAGGAAAAGAAAACACTATCTATCAGAACATCGAAGACCTTGGTGGAAGGAACTATGGAGAAAGAAAATTTAGTCCCTAGACTCTGATGTTTTGTTATTGATATGCCAAGAATACACGTCCATGCCGATACTTAAGAGTCCAAGATCCACGGTGAAGATTATTCACAGTCATCAGTTTGATAGCTAAGAAAAAGCATTTGAACAGAAAGAAAAGAATATAATGTCATATGAAAGAGTCTTCCTAAGAGAACAAATGACACGAATAATTGAGATCCAACCATCAAACACCTTCCCATCAAATGCTGGCATTTTCTTTGTGTCAAAAGAAAAGATGAGAAACAGGAATACGGAGGTAAATTTGGACGCAAGAGAAACACATACATCCAAAGAAAGAAAAGTCTAAAAGAGACGTAATGAAGATGAAACTGAAAATACAAAAGAATAGACAGATTCCTAACCTGCAAATAAACCGTTAGAAGAAACAAGAACTTGGTATCAAAGTGAATAAGGAAGAGGAATACCTATAGTATCGGCAGCTTTTGTTGAAGCAACGTAAAGAAAGAGAAAAACGATGGAAAGATAGCATGCATTGGTGGCCATTGTTGCTGTTACACTAGCAGCGAGGCAGAACGATATCAGAGTGAAACAGAGGAACCGAATTGTTGTTACACCAGAGGCCAGAGGAACCAAATTTGCTTGATAGCTTCTCTTCAAGTTGGTAACGCGAGATGGAAAACAAGAAAAAGTCTTTTAACTCTTTAATTGTTGGATCGATTCAGTTAGAGTAACACTGAATGTAACAAATTGATAGATTTCTATCACGAACTAACTACCCGGCACCCGCTAAAATAATAATTTAGCATTTCAATTGGCCTAGTTTTGTGTTTCCAGTAAAAAACACAATACTAGGCCGAAGAATCAAAATCCCAAATAATAACAGTTTATGAAATATATTCTGTTGAAAAAAATAAATGACTTGTTACATATAACTTAAAGGTAATGGGACATTTAAATTGTTCTTAAAGGAAATTATTTTTTTCATGGAAAAGTTAAAAAAAAAAAAAAAAAAAAGGCTCAACCATCGTCACCTTGAATTTTTTTTGCCAGGAATATCACCATTATATTTTTATTTTTTTAATCCTTATATTGGATTTTTTTTGGCACGGCTCCATAACTATTCTTTTAAGCTGAATATTGGATTGTTAATTTTATTGTTAATTTTTCATATCCCCGCTAACTCTTCCGTAACAAGGAAAAAATGATCAAGTGTCTTCCATCTTGCAGGGGTTGCTGCGGGAAGCATTTTGGAGTAGTAGTTATTGTACAAATCCACTTCATCGTTGATAAGCATGTCGAATGAAAGAGATAATTATAGAACAACCCAGTCGTTGAACAGAAAATCATTGACGATCATGAATACATGCAAACGACAAATATAGAACAACCAGTAGAGATATTCGTAAATGAATCGTAATGGCGGAAAATAACTGTTGTCCAGTACCAAAAGAAGCTAGTGTGTCAAGAAGAAGAATAAGAATAAGAAGAACTAATGTAATAGACTTGGCAGAAGTTCTTGATCGATCTGCAACACTGCACAAAGTTCAACTTCGGATTGTTTCAAACGTACGAATTTTCCTGGTGGAGGAGAAATACGCTTGCGCCTATTCCTATCCTTTAGTAGAATATATAATATGAATATGAATGAAAGATATAAAAATACATGGAGCTGAATCGAAAATATGCCATGTTTGTGGCGATTATTCCTATTACGTTTTTTCATTATTTAAAATAGAGATCCAGAAATCATTTGAATCTAACAAAGTGAAGAGGAAAGGAAGGACTAAGTAGTTCAATCAAATCATACTCCGGTGCAAGAAAATTTATCAGCAATGTACTCTATGCATGTCAATACGCAATAAATATATTTTTCATGCATGTTTGGTTTATTAGAATATCGTGCGCATCACAGCATGCATTTATAATAAATGCAAAGATTTTTGTGATCATATCAGCAGTCAGTACTAATACGTGAATATTTTCTGAGCTTTTTGAACTCTTAATTGGCCCATCAAAGTGAAGAAGCAAATAATCCGACACAATAGGCATAGACCTCTAAGAAAATGACAGCACAATACAAGAAAAAGCCGATGCTAAGTTTGCTAAAACATCAGAAATTGGACTTGTTGCACTAAATCAGCAGGATATGCATCCAAACTGTTTTGGGCATGTGATAAAAAAACCCAATCAGAAGATTAGAAAAAAATGGCGATATCCCACAAAGTAGGCAATACAGAAGAAGACCGCTATACTCCTGGTTGACTGCACTAAAGCATTAAGGCCTATTATCTTAAACGCTTCATCCTCAAAAACGAAGGTGCTATTAGGTGTGCCATTGCTGAACAGAACACACCAGAAGTAAGGAGAACTTCCATCATTAGTCGACACAACCGCTCCCATCTGAGTGTGATTCTCACTGTAAAGTGTGTCTAAGTTCTCCTGGTTTGTTATGAGGATCTCAGAAAATGCCTCGGGAGCATCAACATAGGTAGCTTGGCAGCCAAGGAACCGACCAGTTATAGGAGCAAGTGTTGATGGTATAACACCACAGTTTGAGGCAAAAGTTACAGCGAAACCCGATTCAGGTCCTCTCTCAGCATCACATACACCCTCGTATGATTCCATGTATTGTAAAGCTATGCAGCTAAGCCCTGGGTTGTCATATAAAGTTGATAACTTGTGAGCAGTTCTGTTCTCATTAATTATAGCTACCAACTCGTCCGCGGGATAGTAAGGAACTTTTCCTGCAAAATTCCCTTTTTTTGGTTGAGTAGATTAAATGAGAGTTTAAGAAACAAATCACATCATATGAAAATACAAGCAGTCGATGTCAAGCTTCTAGACAAATTTGGGGTTTTCATTAAGCCATATATATGTGGCCATTGAAGTTATGAAAAGTTCAGATATGATATACATGGTACCCAGCTTGCGATCTTCAAGAATGCACGTCCATTCCCATACTTTGATTGGATACCGTGAAAAAAGTGGACATGTCTAAAGCTGAGATATAAAACACACCCCAATATATCCAACCAATTCTTTCTCGCTGGTCCCCAAACTCACAGGAAAAAAAATGGGAAGAAAAGCTAATGAATTTTTATAATTTGGTTATAGTGGGTACATGCCAAAACAGAGATCGATATCATATATGGTTGTGACTGACAAATATTCTTATTCATTCTCTATTTAGTTTAAGAATCGGAATGTTTTTCTTGTCTATTTTTCTAAAAAAAAAGGACATGCTCATGAAGTTGGGTCGAATCTTGAAGTTGCACAAACCTGTGAATACTCTATATATTAATAAATTGTAAGCCACCCGATAGCAATAACTGGTTCTTTTAGAATAGTCAAGGATATGATCAAAACAGGTCAGAATTAGAGGAAATATATTTGTTCTCCTTCTGACCCCCTTTCTATCGTTTCACTGAGAGTCCAGGATCCACGGTGAAGATAATTCACAGTCATTGTTTGATACCCAAGAAAAAGCATTTTAAGAGGAAGAAAACGATAATGCCAAATGAAAGGAGCCTTCCTACGAGAACAAATGACAAGAGTAATTGAGATACAACCATCTGCTGTCATTTTCTTTGTGTCAAAAGAAAAGATGCAAAACAAGAATAAGGAGGCACATTTGGACGCAAGAGAAACACAGACATCGAAAGAAAGAAATGTGTAAGATATACGTCATGAAGACGATGAAACAAAAATGCTATATAAAAGGTGGACTCCTAACCTGCAACTAAGCCGTCAGCAGAAACAAGAACTTGGTATCAAAGTGAGAAAGGAAGAGGAATACCTTTAGTATCGATGGCAACTGTTGAAGCAACGTAAATAAAGAGAAAGACGACGGAAAGATAGCACGCAGTGGTGGCCATTGGTGCTGCTACACCAGCGGCAAAGCAGAACGATATCAGAGTGAAACAGAGGAACCGAATTGTTGTTACACCGGAGGAACCAAATTCCGTTGATGGCTTCTCTTCAAGTTGGTAACTCGGAGATGGCAAACAAGAAAGCGTCTTTTAACTTTTAAATGGTTGGACCTATTCAATTAGAATATTCCGGAGTGTAAATAATTGATAAGTTTGTGTCACTAACTTATAGAAGTTTCCTGCTAAAATCGTGACTATTTTAATCAACATAACTATGCCGGAAATATGTCATTAAAAAAAAAAACTTAACGAATAAAGAATTTTTTCATTAAAAAACATAACTGTACAAAACAATTACAGTCTATGAAATATATTGTGTTGAGAAAGGAAAATGATTTATTGCATATAACTTAAGAGGTAATTGGAAATTTACCTTTTTCTTAAAATTAAAATAATTTAAATTTTCTCCTTATATTGGATTTTTTTGGGCACAGCTCCTTAATTATTCATTTTAACTTAAATATGGGATTGTTAACCATTTTTTCATTACTTTTTCTATACAAACCATTTTTCATTACTGCGAGCCCTGAAGCAAGCGATAAGGGTATTGCAGTAATTTAATCTTGTATACTCTAGGAAAAGGCTAGATCCTTTGGGCCTGTTTGAAGCAAAGAAGATGTGGGAATGGAAAGGAGTGGAAAATATTTTGCCTCTAATGTGTTTGATTCGTACTGTAAAAGAAAATGGGTTAATACAAAAATTGTTTTTTTGTTAGAAGAAAATGATGTAGTAAAATACGGTAAAAGACCGTCCCTAAATAGAAAAGATCACTTGAAAGCCACATACCCAACACTGTTACTGACCTACCATAATATTTAACTCCCGAAACAAGTTCCCCTGGTGCAATGAAAGGTAGTGGAAGGCCATCGGAAAGTGAAAACCGGCGGGGATATGGTGGACGATGGAGCAGTGGACGGTGGTTTGGGTGAAGGAAATGGGCATCGATGTCGCGTGTGACCCTTAAATTAGATGACATGCTTGTCGATTTGCTAGTGGAGATGGCACTAAGAGGCGAACAAATGGACAACAGGGAGTTCAGACCTGGTTATTTGGTTTGTCTACAACTAAAGATGGAAGAAAGGTTGTAATGCCCCAAATTTCGATTAAGGGCTAATGACAATTATTGAGAATGTTGTTGTGAATTAAAGTTGATTTGAGACCCGAATTAATTATTGGAAAGGCTCAACATCCTGTATTTTATCATAATTATATGAACAAGTAATTTTGGGAGCTAAAATAGGGGTAAATGGCGCATGGAAGAAGGAAAATAATTTAATTTTGTGTTATGTGGCAATTTAAGTTAATATGTCATAATTAGTGAAAAAATTGGAAGAATGGAAATGTACTGGTCAATCAGTCAGCAGCTGAAGAAGAACTTAATTACTAGCTAATGAAATTGGTTAGTGTAACTAAGTGTAAGATTAATTGTGGTGAGATTGCATAGGGTGGTGACATGTGGCAAGAATAGATGAAGTATGGAGTAGTTGGAAAATTCAAAGAAACCATTTTGAAATCATTTTTCTCTTCTCTATTCGGTTGACAAGCATGGAGGAGTAGGGATGTGATTATTTCCATCATCTTCATCTCCATATCATTTTCTTTCTCTCTCCAAGTTCTTGTGCGCCATTTTTGAAGAAGAAAGAGAAAAGAAAAGCTCAAGATTTAGATAAGATCTTGACCTTGTATGCCAAAATCTCCTTCTTTAAAGTTGTTCCCCTTGTTGAGAACTTTCATCCTATGGTTTTAGATCTTTCATTGGAGGTGTTTTAAGCACTCAAGGAAATCTAAAGATTGGTGAAGCAAGGAACTCCTTTGAGAAAGTTGTAGAGGTGAATGAGATAAACACTTTGATATAAGTTTTGTGGCCATTTGGTTAAGTCTTAGAATTCTTGAATATTGCCCTATTTTTGAAAATTAGGGTCTTGGTGTGTTTGAGTTGTTGTGGTCATGGATATGATGCTTTGAGATGTATTTTGGATAGATAGAATTGAATAGAAGCTTAAATGTCAAGTTTGACAATTTTGGATTTTGTTTTGAATATATGCTAAAAACAGAACACATAGATGGAGTGCGAATTTGATTGTTTTGATGTTTCTATTGGTTTCCTTATGGAAAAATGTGTGGGAGTAGTGTTGGATGTGAATTTTGGACTATTGGAAACTTAAGTTTAAAAAGTGCAAGTTTTGATTAGTGAAAACCCTCTATAAGCAATCAATTTGCATGAACTTTTTGAATGAGTAAATGGTGATGAAAAATTCTAAAATTTTTCAATCTTAAATTTCACATGTCAAGCTTCAAAATGGATATATAATTCATGTCATTTTGATTTGTGAGCTAGGAGTTATGATTTTCCAAATTTTGGAGTTGAAACTGGAAGCAATTTTTGAGTAGTATAGGATTTCGTGTAATTCTGTATTTTTTTTTGTTATGGAAAGCCTTAATTCATATTTTTCCTATGTATAGGACTTAAATATATTTCAATAGGCTTTGAGATCACCTCATTTCGATTTTTCTAAAATTAGTTATGATTTTTGGAAGTTAAAACACAAAAGTCTGATTTTTCCAATTTTTGCCTAAACTTTCGACCAGCACTGTTCTGAGGGGTAGGAGCTGGATTTTCATGAAAAATATAGTTTCATTGGGTTCAGTAGGCAAAAATAAGTAGGGTTACAGTTGGTCACTTTTTTGGAAAATGCCGAAAAAGCATAATTACGAAAACCTTCCTAAAACCTTAAATCGGGACTGTCAAGGGTACTTTCATAATTTGACACTGAATTTGGTTATTCTGAGCCCGAAAATGAATTCCTTAGGCAAAAATAAGTCAGGATAGCTCTAGTCAAAATTTTGGGAGAACGTGTCATCGAGCCAGATACGGCGGGGTCGGGTCGAGGTCCGGGGGCATTTTGGTAAATTTCACCATAAACTAATATAACCACAAGAAACACTATGGAAGAGTCTAAAATGATACTTGGATATGTTATGACCTATTTCTTTAACATTTTACGAGGCACACTAAAAATGCGATCTTTGAGATAGTATTTCCCAACCCTTTAGGCGGTTGTTTGGTATTCTAATAACCACCTAAGGGACGTTAATAATAACCAAATCTAAGTGTTTTTTAAGTCATTTGAGTATTGAGATAAGTGATAACTCATCATCCTTAATCATGACTTTAGGATTTGATGTTTGTCTGGAGCGTAGAAGGCCTGTGCCTGCTCAAGAATGGAAAAACCAAGGTAGTGACATTTTATCCTATATCATGTTTAATGCATTGCTTTTTTGTATTTATCATTGAATGATTGAGGGGACGTGGCGATTAGCCCGACCTTAAATGATTGAGGGGACGTGACGGTTAGCTCGGCCTTAAATATTGAGATTGCTACATTGTGATATATGTTTACTTGCTTTGTTTAAGTATGCATCATATACGTAAACTATTGCTAGTGAGATTATTTTGAATCTCACTCTTTCCAATTAACCATTTTAGCCAGGACCAGCAAGTGAATAAGGGCGACTAGGATTGCCAGCAGTAATCTTAGCTTTTGATTTTTGGTTATCATTTTGAATAATTGTATAAGCATGTTGACTATAGAATTGTAATTGTTGTGTAATCCCTGGTATAGAAAACTGAGGTGAGCAAAGATGCCCTATACATCCCTTTGGTTATCAAATATATCCCAGGTAAATGTCGAGAAATTGGCTAACACTCTGATATTGTGTATGTGACAGACTGAGCAGGCCAAATGTTTTAATTTAAAAATGAATGAAGATCATATAATACGAGTTTTGTAAAATGTTTTAAATTATCCTTGATCTCTTATTCAATTATAAAATATGTTTAAACATTAATCCTCACCTTGATGACGACGGGGGTTACAAAGGCTACCGAGATGTGGCTTCAAAGGGAACAACGACATCTCTCGTCGGTCGAAGAAGCTAAAGGCGGAGTGGATGATAGTGTTTGATATACTATATGGGGCGGAAGGGCATAATTTCATGTGGGACTCTACCACAGATTCAGTTGTCACCGATGATGCTACGTAGGAAGCATGTGTTGTGGTTAGCTCCGTTATCTACCCTGCTTTGGGGCTAATTGTTTATGGAATGTTCTCCATTAAAAGTGTGTTTGGATTAACTTTTAAAGAATAGCTTTTGGAGAATAAATTATGAGCAAAATAGCTTCTGAAAAATAGATTCTGAACGGAATAGATTATGAGAAAAAATGATTTTGATAAAATGAGAGTGTTTAGGTATTGTGGTCAGAATAGCTTTTTTCATGGTCAAATTACTAAAATGAACATTAACTTTTGTGATAATTACATATATGAATAAGATTATATTTTATGTATTATTTAAGGGTTAAGGTCCAAATTTAACATCAAATTTTTTCTTGAGAGGCGTCTGATACAAGTAGGTTCTAGAAGATGCAAAAATACAATGAACAATTAAAAATGATGTAAATTTAACAAAACCGTTAATTTGACCTTACGGTGTTAAATTATAAGATAAGAAAACCTCTAACGTCATTAAAAATGATGTATCTTAACCCATTAATTAACATTAAATTTCATAATTAATACCATAAATGAAATAAATTTGTCTATATGTAATGTTAATTAATTTAACTAATTTTTCTAATATAATCAAATTAAATAAATATGTTTTATATTAAAGATAAAAGGGAGTATTAAAATTTTAAAATTCTTTTTTAAAAAATAGGGATTAATGAAAAAACAGTGAAATTCAAAAAAAAAAAAAAAAGGAAGAAGAGAGAGAGAGTGTGTGTGTGGCGTGGGCCCACATTAACGAAAAAGAACCAATTAGAGAAAGATGGTGGGGCCCATATAGGGAAAAAACAAAAAAAATTGAATTTTCCCAAAACTATGGTTTGAGATCAAAACCTCTGTTTGGAAAAATTTTGAGTGTTTGGATGATTTTTTTGCAAAACTATGGTTTGAGATCAAAATCATGATTTAGCAAAAAGTTAGGTGTTTGGGTGATTTTTACAAAATCATGATTTTGTCTCCAAATCATGGTTTCGTTTCATCATCCAAACACACACTAACTCTCTTATTGACAGGTGAATCAGTAAGCTGCTATCTATAGGACGAAGCCTTGCAAACACTTTAGGAATTTGTGCATTGTGTTCAACAAGAGAGGAATGATGGGATAGAGGTGTAGGGGTGGCTGGTTGGTTGGACTAGTAGAAGATGGGTTCGATCGTGTTGCTACTAGGTGTGGCGTTGAATATTGTACTATGCTTTAATGAATACGGAACATCACGAACAAATGGGTGGTTGGATGTGTCTGGAATGTGCTATGTTTTTTGTTGTCAATGATGAACTTGAATTGTTTATAATGTGCTCTATTTTTTCGTCTTAACCATAGCCTACACACGACACGCAATGGGTGTTATGAATGATGAACTCCATATGAAATAATGAGGACGTCACTGTGTGCACCTTATGGGAACGTGGTGGTTAACAAGCATTCATAGATATATTTATAATGTGTGGAATGAGTCCTCTGCATCCAGTGTATACCCATCTCATGCATATGGGTAATTGTGGAAGTAAGCAGCAGTTACCACGAGTAAGTCATAGGTACATTATGATTAAGTTGAGTTCGCAGTCATTATTGCCCATAGCGTGCTTATAAGGGGCTTGTGGTTGAACTATTTCGGACATGGTCGTGACCATGTCATATGCAACAACCATGACGCACCCATTGTTCGTATATGGTTGAAGAAGTGCAAATGGTGTCCAATGAAGTGAACTTACCCACGAATACTTTTTGGGTAGGTGATGGTAATTTTTTTTCTCATGCTTATCTTCTCACTGGTATAGAGAAAACACTAGGGAGCACTAAATTGAAAATGTGCCATGTTTGTCGTGATTATTTCTATCACGTTTTGTTTTAATTATTCAAAGCGCATATCTAAAGATAATTCAAATATAACAAGGTGGGGAGGATAGGGAAGATTAAGTAGTTCAATAAAATCATACTTGGGCGCAAGAAAATTTATCATCAATGATTCCATGCCCTCTATATATGGAACCGGCTTGCATCCTTTTCTCTAAAGAAAAGGATGATCCTTTTCTTTGTATCAGCCGTCGGATCAAGATCTCAACGGTCCAGATTTAATATATTATAAAATATTATTTTATATTATTTTAATATAAAATAATATAAAATAATATTATTTTATATTATTCAAAGCGCATATCTAAAGAAAAGGACGCGAGCTGAATCGCTCTATATATATCAATATTTTTTATGTCAAATATATTTTTCATGCATGTTTGGTTTATTGGAACATCGTGTCCATCACAGCATGCATTTATTAAGGTAAAACAAAAAACAAAATGCATTTTTTTTTTTTGATACTGAAAAGTTTAGGTAGGTTCGGCACCAGTCCCCTATTAAGGTCAGGGCAAGGCTCTTCGAGCGCTTACAAGGGACTTACGAGATCGCCTACCAATGAGGTCTTCCTATCGGTCAGAGGGTTCGAACACACTCCCTTGTGATCGGGGTGATAAGACCTTAACCAACTGTGCCAAACCTCATTTGGCAACATGCATTTATTTATGCTGCACCTTCCTTTTTTCGGGTTTTAAATAAGGGGTGGAATGTCCATAGTTGGGGCCCAAAAGGCTTTTTATGGACTTGTGGATGGCCTATCAAAGTACTGGACTTACTAGAATATATCAAAGGCTGGTATTGCATTAATTGCAAGTCAAACATGGCCATTGGCCCATCAGAGTGAAGCAGCAAATAATCCACCACAAGTGGCATAACCCTCTAAGCAAATGACAAAACAATACAAGAAAAAGCGGATGCTAAGTCTGCTAAAACATGCCGATAAAAAAAAAAAAAAAGTCTGCTAAAACATCAGAAATTGGACTTGCACTAAATCAGCAGGAAATGCATCCAAATTGTTTTGGACATGTGATAAAAAACGCAATCAGAAGGGTAGACGCGAATGGCCAAATCGCACTAAGTTGGTACCAATGATGAGCAGCCCTATACTCATCACTAGCTCCGCTAAACCAGCAAGTTTTATTATCTTGTACACGCCATTCTCAAAAACAAAGGTGCTGTGAGATGTGCCATGTTGCTGAACAAAACACACCAGAAGTAAGGAGAACCTCCATCAGTAGCCGTCACGGCCACTCCCACCTGAGTGTGACTCTCACTGTAAAGTACGTCTAAGCTGTCAGGGTTTGTTATGAGGATCTCAGAAAATGCCTGGGGAACATGAACCTAGTTATAGCTAGCCTTGCAGCCAAGGAGCCAACCAGTTATAGGAGCAAGTGTTGATGATATAACACCACAGTTTGTGGCAAAAGTTTCAGCCAAGGCTGCTTCTCATCAGGTCCTCCTACAGCTTTACAATCTTCCTCATATGCTTTCATGTATTGTCGAGCTATGCAGCTAAGCCCCTGGGTGACATGTAAAGTTGATAATCCCTGAGCAATTCTCTTCGCATTAACTATAGCTACCAACTCGTCCGCGGGATGGTAAGGAACATTTCCTGCAAAATTCCTTTTTTTAGTTGGAGTAAATGAGATTTTAAGAAACAAATCGCATCATATGAAAATACAAGCATGTGGCCATTGAAGTTATGAAAAGTTCAGATATGATATGCATGGTAACCAGCTTGCGATCTTCAAGAATACACGTCCATGCCCATACTTAGATTGTGACCGACAAATATTCTTATTCATTCTATAGTTAATTTAAGAATCGGAATGTTTTTCTTGCCTTTTTTCTAAAATAAAGAATGACAGTCATCAATTTGAAGTTGGGTCGAATCTTGAAGTTGCAAAAACCCATGAATACTCTATCTATAAATTGTTAGCCACCTGATAGTAATAGATGGTTCTGTGAGAATAGTGAAGGCTATAATCAAAACAGGTCATCGTTTCACCGAGAGTCCAAGATCCACGGTGAAGATAATTCACAGTCATCAATTTGATACCCAAGAAAAAGCATTTTCTTTGTGTAAAAAGAAAAGATGAAAAACAAGAATAAGGAGGCACATTATATTTGGACGCAAGAGGAACACAGACGTTCAAAGAAAGAACTGTCTAAAATATACGTAATGAAGATGATGAAACGGAAAGTACGGAATGATAGATAGACTCCTAATCTGCAACTAAGCCGTTAGAAGAAACAAGAACTTGGCATCAAAGTGAGTAAGGAAGAGGAATACCTTTAGTATCGGTAGCAACTGTTGAAGCAACATAAAGAAAGAGAAAGACGATGGAAAGATAGCGCGCACTGGCGGCCATTGATGTTGTTGCACTACCAGCGACGCAGAACGATGTCGGAGTGAAAACAAGAAAGCGTCTTTTAACTTTTGAATGGTAGGATCGATCAATTAGAATAATACGGAGTCTAAAAGACTGATAAGTTTGTATCACGAACTTATAGAAGTTTCCCACTAAAATTATGAGAAAGTTTAGTAGTGTTTCAGTCAGCATAACTATACCGGAAATGTTTTTTTTTGAAAAAAAAAAAATTACTAATAAATAATTTTTCTCATTAAAAAAATATAACATTATAAAATATATTGTGCTGAAAAAGATAAGTGATTTAATCAATATACAATTAGTCTAGCGGTGTAAAGCCTCAATAGATTCTTTTTGATTTCAAATTCAAATTCTAAAGGAATCACTTGTGATAGGAGGGGGGAAGCCACGAATCTCGAATCGGATGATAATATCAAAAAAGAAAGATAAATAATTTATTGCATATATAACTTAAAGGTAATTGGATATGGAAACTTTTTTAAAAAAATTCAAACATTGTCACCTTAACTTGTGTATTTTTATTTTTAAGATTAACATTATCTTTGGTTATTGCAGTTTACCGTTATTTTGGTTTTAGTTTTTGAAGTTTTAAATAGGGTTTTGGTTCTAAAAGTTTACTCTATTTCAAAACATTAGTTCTTAAAGTTTTGAAAGGACTTGGAGCTAAATTTAACATCATTAATTAAGCTTGTGTGGCACTAATATCATTAAATCTGCTTACATGGATGCTGACTGGACAAGTGAGGTGGAAAAATAAATTCTAAATGACTGACCTGGATATATGAAACTTCAGGGAACAAGAAAATATAGAATGGAAAAGGGAATTACGAAAAGTAGTTTGGGACATTTGGTATTTGAATTCATCAAAGTATAAATGGTATTTATGATAAAAACAAATTTAGAAATGGCATGTCATGGGTTACAGATGCTTCTGCTGGAGGCTTTAAGGTAATCAGAGGGGCTTGCTTCTAAAACTCTAATACTCCAGTATGAATGTAGTAACAGGAATTTTTAAAGGGTGAAAGAAGTTACTCACCATTATCATATTTTAAGCATATTTAACCCGCATAAGAAAGGACTAAGTAGTTCAATCAAATCATACTCGGGGGTAAGAAAATTTATCAACAATGCACTCTATGTATGTGAATATGCAATAAATATATATTTTTTATGTCAAATATATTTTTAATGCATGATTGATTTATTGGAATATCGTGCGCATCACAACATGCATTCATAATAATATAAGTATTAATAATAAATGCAAAGATTTTTGTGATCATGTCAGCAGTTAGTACCAATACATGGAATATTTTCAGAGAATTTTGAACCTTTTTTGAGGTTTTAAATGATGAAGGCTTTTAATGGGAAGTGTGGGGGGCTTGGCAAAATCATGGACTTGCTAGTATCTGAAAGGGTGCTATTGCATTGCTTCTAAGTGAAACATGGCCATTGGCCCATCAAAGTGAAGAAGCCGATAATCCGACACAATTGGCATTGACCTCTAAGCAAATGACAAAACGATACAAGAAAAAGCTGATGCAAAGGCTGCTAAAACATCAGAAATTTAACTTGCACTAAATCAGCAGGAAATGCATCCAAATTGTTTTGGGCATGTGATAAAACATTCAATCAGTAGTGTAGAAGCAAATAGCGAACTGCTAAGTCTGTAACAATGATGAGCACCATTATTCTCATCATCAGCTTCATTAAAGCAGCATGATCAAAAACAAAGGTGCTGTTAGGTTTGCCATTGCTGAACAGAACACACCAGAAATAAGAACCTCCACCAGTAGCCCTCACAGCCACTCCCACCTGAGTGTGATTCTCACTGTAAAGCATGTCTAAGCTCTCCTTGTTTCTTATTAGGATCTCAGAAAATGCCTGAGGAGCATCAACATAGTTAGGTTGGCAGCCAAGGAACTGACCAGTTATAGGAGCAAGTGTTGATGATCTAACACCACATTTTGGGGCAAAAGTTACAGTGAAGGCCGATTCTAGAAGCTTCTTCTCATCAGGTCCTCCCACAGCATCACAGTCACTTTCATATGCTTTGATGTATTGTCGAGCTATGCAGGCAAGCCGCGGGTTGACATATAAAGCTGATAACTTGTGAGCAGTTCTATTCGCATTAACTATAGCTGCCAACTCATCCGCGGCATTGTAAGCAACTTTGCCTGCAAAATTCCCCTTTTTAGTTGGAGTACATGAGATTTTAAGAAACAAGTCACATCATTTGAAAATACAAGCAATCGATGTCAAGCTTCTAGACAAATTTGGGGATTTCATAAAGCCTTATGGCAATCTTGAAGTTGGGTCGAATCTGTTTTTTGGTTTTTTTTACCAGCAAAGAATCTTCAATCAATTAAAAAGCATAAAAGGGTCTGAAACATTCAGGAAACAGAAAGGAGAACATAATGCAAAACAGATAAATAAAATGCAAGTTAAAGTCATTAGACTATTCCTTCCATATCAGCCTCAAAGAAATGCAGGTCTATTCTGTTAACGTCTTAAACAGAGTCTTTCTGAGAGAGAAAATGACACGAATAATTGAGATTCAACCATCAAACAACTTCCCATCAAATGCTGTCATTTTCTTTGTGTCAAAAGAAAAGATGCAAAGCAATAATAAGGAGGCACATTTGGACGCAAGAGAAACACAGACATCCAAAGAAAGAAACGTCTAAAATATACGTTATGAAGATGAAACTGAAAATACAAAATTAGAGATAGACTCCTAATCTGCAACTAAGCCGTTAGAAGAAACAAGAACTTGGCATCAAAGTGAGTAAGGAAGAGAAATACCTATAGTATCGGCAGCAACAGTTGAAGCAGCGTAAAGAAAGAGAAAGGCGACGGAAAGATAGCACGCACTGGTGACCATTGTTGCTGTTACACCAGCAGCGAGGAAGAACGAGATCAGAGTGCAACAGAGGAAGCGAATTGCCGTTACAGCAGAGGAACCAAATGCGCTCGATAGCTTCTCTTCAAGTTGGTTACTGAACATGGAAAACAAGAAAGCGTCCTTTAACTTTCAATTGATGAATTTTTATCACGAACTAATAGAAGTTTCCCGCTGAAAAGTTTGTTACTATTTCAACCTACATAACTAGACCGGAAATCTTTTATTAAAAAAACATACTAACTAATAAAGAATTTTTGTCATTAATAAACATGACTAGCCGCAACAATATTTTTAGTACAGCTCCTTATTCGTTCATTTTAACTTAAATATTGGATTGTTAATAATTTTTTACACAAATCATTCTGGAAAAAATGATAAAAAAAAAATTTTAAAATCATAAAATCCTAAATTTATTAATTTTTATCAAGAATTAATAAAGTAATGATAAGACTTATTAAACAATTTATAACTCATTTAATGAAAAATATATGATTTAGAATTTTAAAATTCTTTTTCTACCACTTTCTCAATCATTTTTCACTACTGTTAGACCAGCAGTACTAGTATAATTGTATAAAGCAATCGATAGGGGTATTTTGGTAATTATAAGAACCAAATCCAACCGGACTAACCATAAACAAACGAGCGGCTGAGATCCGCCATCGACGTGTCTCCATCTCTCTAGCTCTCTCCCACCTTCTTTTCATTCCTAGCCGTATGCTTCTCTCGCTTCCATTTTATTTCTGTCTCACTCTTTGGTTCGCAGGGAATCGAATACAAAGTGCATCTACTTATTTAAAGTGAATTATATATCCTAAATGGTCAAATATCTCCTCTAACTCTTGCGTCATTAAAAAGATAATCCGGTGCCTTCCATCTTGCAGGGGCTACTGCGGGATTGCATTTTAGATAAATATGTGAACAAGTATGACTGTGCTATGGATTTGTTTGTCTTTAATTGCAGTATTTTTTTCTCCCTTTTTGTGCTGTTACGGATCAGTGAGCGAGCTTAAAGTTGAAAGAATACTAGTTATTGTGCAAAATCACTTCATAGGTGATAAGCATATATACATAATTGCAATGACCTGCAACTTGAGGAACTTTGCGCAAGTTTGGAATCAAAATTCAGTTGTTTAGGTGATCCACGTGGTTAATATTTATTTTCCCCTGAGATGATGGCGTTTTCTTATCTACTTTTAACTATATTCAATGGCGTTCATCTTTTATGTTTGAGTAGTTATAATAAAAGAAAGGGTATAATTTGTTATCTAAAAGAGTTTAGAAGGTACTCCTCCGGTCTTAAATATAAAATAGGGTTAAATTTTTTTAGAGAGATTAAAGAAGTTAAATAAGTCATTTAATTATATCATATGTTGTGTATCTTTAGATTATATATTAGTTTATTAGTCAAACTAATTAGTTTTGAGAAAAATATAAAAATAAAAATATTTTAAAGTAATTTAATTAGCTTACTTAATGTCTCTAAAAAAATTAACTTTATCTTATATTTAGAACCAGAGGGAGTAATATCTTATGCAGAACCATGAACCGTTTGGTTTTGGGGTGGTTTTTCAGTAGGTATGCTTGACATGGATTTGAATCAAAAGGAATGTTGAATTTATTTTTAATTTGTTCTTGTATTCTCTAAGGAAAAGGCTCGATCCTTTGGAGGTTTATGTACCACCTATCGTCCTTGCGCAGCTACAGATCAAGACTTGGGTATTGCCCTCTTTTTTTTTTTTGATAGAGAAATACAGATAGACTATAAATTAGACTCTGATCTAATGGCTTCTGATATAAAATTAGGAGCCACTGTGAACGTCTGAATCCCACAACCAGCCTTTAAAGATTCTTTTGCTAAAATGTCAGCGATAGTGTTTACTTCCCGTGGACACCAATCAACATGCAGCTCCCAATCCATTCCCATCCATGATGTGATCTGATGCAGTAAGGTACTCTCCATATGATCTTCATCCCATCCTCCAGACACCAGCTCCACCAGTTCCAAACAATCTGTCTCAATAATAACTTTCCTCCAATGACAATCCCAAGCACGTTTTATACCCCATAATACTGCCCAGATTTCGGCATGGAAACAACTTCCTCGTCCGACATTTGCCAAGAATCCTCCGAGGACTCCCCCATTCGAATCCCGTGCAATACCTCCACATCCAGCAACCAAACCACCACCACAACTCGCTCCATCCACGTTGAATTTTATCCAATTCAGTTGAGGCGGACACCAGTTCTGGAAATTACCTGAATCACGTCTTACCGGCAATAACTTCGTGTCTGACCACTTTACAAGAGCGTGCGTTTGAGCCATTAACTGCGTTGAATTATGAACTTGATTATTGAACACTCTCCCATTTCTATGTAACCATAGTTGACGACATAGAATAGCGAACCAAATCGGCCACCTAAATCCCAGTACTCCAAATTTTTGAGTAATATTCCATGCCACCCATTGTGCAGCTCCCTGCGGTGCGTAGAAAGAGCTCCTGTTCTTCACCGGTAATAATTTATTCCAACAAACCTTTGCTGCCTTACAATCTCTTAAGACATGGATTGTTTCTTCATAAGACCCTACACAAAGGTCACAACCACCATTAACTTGCAATCCTCTGGCTACTCTTGCCATGTTCGTCAACAGCCTCCCTCTCACTGTAAGCCAAAGAAAAGTTTTGCAGTTTTGGGGTATAGGCAGTTTCCAAATTTTCCTCCAAGTGGTTCTGGACGTTCGTGGAGCCCTGTGACAGATGCTACCATAAGCAGATCTAACTGAAAAGGCACCACTATTTGTAAGAAGCCATCGAGGTGAATCTTCCGTCCCAGCATGTACAAATGGATAGGATCGGATAATAGCGTTAGCTACGCTTGTAGGAAGAAACATGTTTACCATAGGCCAATTCCATCCGCCAGTCACTGTCAAGAACTCACATATTTTAGTTTCCCACATCTCCTCCGGTACACTCCTTACACTATAATCAAGCAGCCTGTCATGGTTGGGTAGCCAAGCATCTAGCCAAAATCTGATTTTACGTCCATCTCCCAAGGTCCAGCCCATCCCTTTCTTAGTGTTCTCCCAAGACTTACATATCCCTTTCCATACCAGCGACGCATCCCTTCTTTTTATGACAGAAGGAATGGTATCATTCCCACAGTTGTATTTTTCCCTCGTAAATTTGGCCCACAAGGAGTTTCTGTTTTTCACCAATCCCCAGCCTAACTTCATCATGAATGCAGTATTCTGTGATCTGGCACTTCTCAATCCAAGTCCCCCTTCATCCTTCCGACGACATACATCCTCCCAAGCCACTAAGTGAACCTTCTTAGATGCTCCGGAGCTGCCCCACAAGAACTGACGACACCGTTTATCAATTTCCTCCCACGTGTGCGCCGGTAACCAGGAAGATTGCATAGAATAAGCTGGGATTGCAGAGACGACTGACGAGACTAGTGTATGCCTAGCCGCCATAGACAAACAATTAATCTTCCACCCCGCTAGGCGCCTATCCATCTTATCTAGGATATACTTGTATGTCTGTTTAGTGACACGTTTATGATGTAGGGGTACCCCTAAGTATTTCCCCAAATCTGCCGTCACTGTGAACTCCAAAAACGAACTAATCTCTTGTCTTCTACCATGCGATACGTTAGGTGAGAAGAAAACTCTAGACTTAGTATTATTAACCTTTTCTCCAGAGACAGAGCAGAAATCATCTAAACAAGCTTTCACTATTGCTGCTTGGTCCATTGAGGCTTCAGCAAATAGGAAGAGGTCATCGGCAAAGAACAAATGGGAAACCGGAGTACCATTTTTCTTCAGTCTAAACGGGAGCCAATTTCCTTCATGTACCTCACTCTGAATAAGATGAGCAAATTTCTCCATAATTAGAACGAAGAGATAAGGTGAGATCGGGTCTCCTTGACGAATACCACGTTTTGGGGTAAACACTGGGCCATGCGCTCCATTCCAGAGTACTTGCATTTCAGCAGAAGATAGACATTGCTTTATAAGATTTACAAAAATTGTTGGAACCCCAAGCTCTTGGAGACATTCAGATACAAAATCCCATCGGACTCTATCGTACGCCTTTTCAAGATCAATTTTCAAAGCCATGAAGCTCTTTTTCTTCTTCCATGATCTCATAGAGTGTATAATTTCCTGGGCAAGAACAATATTGTCCGAACCTTGGCGCCCCGGGACAAAACTGCATTGATTAGGGGATACAATCAGAGGCATTAATTTTTTCAAACGATTGGCTAACACTTTGGTGACTGCCTTATATACCACATTACATAGACTAATTGGTCTAAAATCTCGAAAGGTCTCTGGGGCATCCACTTTTGGAATCAAAACAATATTCGTATTGTTGATTCGCTTCACACTCTCAGGGCACCGGAAAATATCTTGCACCAATGTCACAACCGAATCGCCCACCACATCCCATTGGCTCTGGTAAAATAAAGGATTGAGGCCATCTGGACCAGGCGCTTTGAGAGCGCCCATGCTGAAAATAGCCTGCTTGACCTCACCCTCCGTAGCCATACATCCCAATACCTCCAATCGCCCAGAATCCATTGTCGGATACGTACAACCATACACTAAATTCCCATGACTTCCCTGTTCATCAGAATATAAACCTTGGAAGTAGCCGGTGGCTGAGTTTTTTATTTCCTCCTCATCATACATCCAAGACCCATTTTCATCTAGGATAGCTTCAATGTGCTTACGGCGACGACGAGCATTAGTTATAGTATGAAAGTACTTTGTATTTTTATCCCCATGGAGATACCAATTACATCTCAAACGCTGAACCCACATAAGCTCCTCCTGAACCAAACACCTTTCTAATTCCTCCCATGCCCGCTCTTGGATCGTCTTCCAATATTTAGAGGAACTGGCATACCTGTTAGCTTGCTCAAGCTGGGCCAGAAGCTTCGCCTTCCGATGGTTAATGTTGCCAAATACTTCCTTATTCCATATTAATACTTCCTCTCGGAATCCTCTAATATTTTCTTCCCAGCTACGACCATCTCTCCAAGAATTACGAACCACCGTATTAAAATCCTCATGAGTAACCCAAGGTGCAAAGAATCGAAAGTCACGGTGATACTTTTGGCTTCTTGGGTGTATTTTATTCTTCAAAAGCAATGGGCAATGGTCTGAACAATACCGAGGGAGAACAAGGACTTTCGTGGTTGGAAATGACTGTATCCAATCATAATTAGCAAGCATACGATCTAATTTGCTAGCCGACGGGCCTCTGCTCCACGTAAGATTAGGTCCATCTGAAGCTACATCAACCATTTCATTTTGTCTAACCCACTCAACAAAGCTGCGGTCTGGTCGAATAGTCGTTCTTGAACGTGATACACGGTCCCTGTCATTCAGTATAGCATTAAAATCTCCGCCAATACACCACCTTCCCACACCCAAACGGTGAACCTCCTACAACTGATGCCATAGAAACCGCCGCTGCACAGGATTTGGGTGTCCATATACAACAGATAAATCCCAGGGCAACGCCGTACATTTGTTAAAAGTACCATGAAGTACCTGTGAAGCTTTATAACTAACTGAGAAATCTACTGACTCATCCCAGAAGCACCATATACCTCCACTAAACCCCGTGGCCTCAACTACTTCCACATTTTTCAAACCAACACGTTTAGCAATCTTAATTGCCTTATTCCCGTTCTGACGAGGTTCAAGCAATGCTAGAAAATCAAAACAATATCGTTTTCGTAAATCTGTAAGAAGACTAGGAAAAGCCTTCCGTCCAACCCCTCTTGAATTCCAAATAAGTATATTAATATCCATAAAAAAACTGTAGGGAATTAGTAACACAAACTTACTGTGCTTTGGAGATTTCATCCAATTCCACGACCATGTCGTCGGCACAGCTTTCTGACAACGGGTTCTGATGGCATTGGAATTCCGTCGTTGGAATTGAACCAGGATCGGGTGGTCTATCAACATGTGAAAGGCTAGCTGTAATGTACAAACGTTCACATCCAGTATTGGCGGGTTTCATAGATGTCTGCAACGCCCTCACCCCAAGGCCATGCACATTACGTTCTTTGGTAACTGTAGTATTCTTCTGCATGTGGTCCTGCTGTTTTGGAAGACTTGTGGGCTTCTTCGTATTGGGCTCTTTTTTAATTCCCATGTTCAAGCTCACTTTTTCTGTAGCTCTTGGAATATCACTAATAATCAATTCTGTCACACTGGGTCCTAAGCCACTATCCCCTTTCTTCATTACAACATTTTTGCTCTTTGACCCAATTCCACTCCGGGGCCCAGTAGATTTTGTCCCACTTGCACTACCCTTTTCCTCCTGAGTGACTACATTTCCCACGTCCATCTTCCCACTCTCTTTTCTAATTCCTACCTCCATATCCATAATTTCTTCTTGGGACCTACCTGTTTCTATTAAACCCTTCTCGGCAGTCAAGAAAACTTTGTTCGAAATATCCCCCAGCGGAATTCGCGCCTTAGATTGCTCAACAATAGTTTCTGACTCATCCACATTCAAAGTGCTGTATCGAGATCCACTCCCCCCATTATAGGAGTTTGCCCGTGAATCACGCTTATTTCCGAAAGCACTTCTATCGGGTATACCCGGCCGGCGAGATCTCCTTTGCCGTTGCACCACCATCCAGCTTTCGAATTTAATATTTGACTCCTCCTCCTGGGTACCCCCCATGTTATTTTCATCGACATCCTTCAGACTATCCATGGGCTCTAGTTCCCTTGAGAGCTTGTCTTGGTTCACGTCATCATCTGAAGGTGTAATTTTCCTAAAAGGACAACTGTGAGTTTCATGCCCATACCTTCCACATCCAAAACATATTAAGTGGATCCCTTCGTATTGGATCCGTTTTGCCTTGCCATTCACTAGAACCAGCGGTCGGAGTGGAGCATCAAGATCAAGTTCCACGCAGATTCTTGCAAAACGGCCCTTCTTACGCTTCAGAGTATTCATATCTACTTTCAAAACACGTCCCACCTGCGATCCCAATACGTACAAAGCTCCCCTGTCATAGTAATCCAGAGCTAGCTTATCTATCCGGATCCATGCTGCCACTTTTGTTATTTTTTCCTCCTCCGGTTCAAAATCTTCCTTCCATGGTTGGACGAACAGATAATGGTCGAACAGGAGCCACGGTCCGCCAGTAAGTGCTAGTTCATAGTCACTCACGTCAGAGAACTGGATGACAAAGTATCCTGAGCCCACATCGATTGTTTCCACATCACCCTGTTTTGCCCATAACCTCTGCACTCTGTCTTCCAGGTACTCAGGATTGATCATACGCCCCAACAACTTGACTATCACTGCATTCTTCCACCTAGAAGCCAGGCGCGCTTTCTCAGTAGGCGAGAATACAACGTTCGGCCCCAGTTTTGTCATGCTCACCTCCACCCTGTTCTTCCAGCGTTCTCCACTCCACCAGTCCTCCTCTACTTCCTCCTCCACTTCCCTTCCCTTCAGAACCGCATGCTTGAAAGATTTCCATTTCATGGAACTCTCCTTTCCAGCGTCCTCTGTCTGCTCAACAACAGCAGCTTTCCCCTGTTTCACGTCCGCGCTCCCCTGTTTCACGTCCGCTCTCCCCTGTTTCGTTGATGCTTCATGACCCTGCATCCACTCTTCCACCCGAGGAACAGGATGCTGAGTCTCGGAGAGTATAGGCTCCCCCGGTCGAACCTTCTTCCGACTACGTTGCAGCGCATCGCTTTCCTCCGGCGTCGGCGCCGGATTTGAGCTCTCACCCGCCACACGCTCTCGACTCCTACTCCGGCTCCTGTCTCGTTCGCCCATTCGCTCACCCGCTTTTTACTCCTCCAATGTTGCGTTACTAGTGGAATTTTATGTGTAGTAGATCAGGCAGCCATTCTAGATATATAGATATGTCTACATTGACATGTTTTTCGCATCTCTTTGGAATAGTGACATCTGGTAATACAATAATTAAACTCCAAGTCCCCAACGTTAACACTCTACTTCTAATTAATGTATTTTTTTCATTCATCATTTTTTAAATACGAATTATTTGAGTGCTATGCTAAATGCGTCTGCATCTTTCATAAATGGAAAATAATATAAATTTTTCTGATGCATGCTCATCTTCCCACTGCTATATAGAAAACATTAGAGAGGGCTGAGCCCAATTTCTACCTGCCGATCACTACTTCGTGCAGGCCCTGCATCATCCCTTCTTCTAATATTAGAGCAGCACGTTGTGACTTCCTTCAATTCTTGATTTACTCTTTACTCTCCCTTTTCTGGATACAAATTTTTTCTTCTTGAACTGAAGTAAATCAAAGTTCTTATTTATGTAATGTTACGTATGAGTATATATATAAATAAATATATTTGAAAAATTCAATTTGAAATCGACATTCGTTTCCTAACATTTTGACTTTCTTGACGGTGGGGGATATGCTTTTGACTTCTAATACTCCCCCTCAAGTTGAAGTATATATATTAATTATGTCCAACTTATTATAAAAATATTTAACCCATGTCTCATGTAAAGCTTTTGTCAGAAGATCTGTCAGTTGGTCTTGGATTGGATGTACCCTGTAGATACAATATTTTCTTTGATCTTATCACGAATAAAACGACAGCCAATCTCAATATGTTTTGTTCGTTCATAGAACACAGAGTTTGATGCTATATGAAGTACTGTTTTATTGTCGCACCATAGTTTTGCAGGTAATGTTGTGGTGATGCCAATTTCCTTCAAAAGTTGAAATACCCACACAATTTCTTGTACTGACTGTGACATGGCTCTGTATTCTGCTTTTGCACTTGATTTTGACACAACTCCTTGCTTCTTACTTCTCCAAGATATCAAATTTCTACCAACCAACACACAGTAACCCGTAGTAGATCGTCTTGTGGCCTTAGATCTTGTATGATCCGCATCACAAAAATACTCAATTTTAGTGTGCCCATAATCTATATAAGAAATATCAAGACCTGGAGAACCTTTCAAATAATCAAGATATGTTTTAAAGCTTCCCATTGTACCACCGTTGGTGATGCTGAAAATTGGCTGAGCCTATTGACTAAGAAGATTATATCAGGACAAGTTATTGTTAGATAATTCAGCTTCCCAATGAATCTTATATATCTCTCAAGAAATGGAAACGATTTCAATTTCTCTGGATCAATCTTCTTCTTCAAATCATCAGGAAGCTCATCAAACATACTAGCATCAAGATAGAGGAAGGGATTCGAAATCATAGGAATGTTGCTTGGTGTAGCTCCAAGCTTTCCAGTCTCTTTTAAGAGATCGAGAATATACTTCCTTTGAGTCCAAATAATACCTTTCTTGCTTCTCAAAACTTCAATACCAATAAAGTACTTTAATGGCCCAAATCTTTTGTTTGGAAATGAGAATTTAGGAAGACTTTAAGTTCTTATATTCTAGAAATGTTATTCCCTGTAATCACAATATCATCAACGTATACTATTAGAAGAATCATGCCTGCATTTGATTACTGGTAGAACATAGAGTGATCATACTTACTTTGACATAATCCAAACTTCTTAACTACATCACAAAATCTATCAAACCAGGCATAAGGGCTTTGCTTTAGACCATACAACAACTTCCGGAGGTAACACACTTTCCTATTCTCCCCCTGAGCAATGAACCTAGGTGGTTGCTCCATATAAACTTCTTTAAGGAGATCACCATTCAAAAATGCATTCTTAAAAACCAACTGATGCAAATCCCAATGATATATGGCAGCCAAGGAGATAAGAAGACGAACGGAGGTTAGCTTAGCCACATGAGAGAAAGTCTCAGAATAATCAATACCATAAGTTTGTGCATACCCTTTGGCAACAAACCGAGCTTTCAACCATTCCAAAGAACCATTAGCCTTAGTTTTAACAATAAACACCCATTTACATCCAATAACTTTTTTCCCATGAGGCAAATCAATAAGAGTTCAAGTACCAGCTTGTTCAAGGGCCATAAGCTCTTTTTCCATTGCTGTATGCCAGCCAGGATGATTCAAGGCTTGGTGAAGGGAAGTAGGAGTGAAGATGGAATCAAGGGTAGCCACAAGCGAAGAGGAAGGATAGGATAAATTCTGGTAAGACACAAATGAGAATATAGGATAGGTACAATCAACATATCATCTGGGAGGACAACAAAGACGGGTACCTTTTTGGAGGGCAACAGGTAGGTCAGGAGAGGGATCAACAGCAGAATCAGAGGTAACAGGGTTAGGGACAGCAATGGGAGGATCCAAGGAGTCATGATCAGAAGTTGTCGGTAAAGCAATGACTAGTAATGACAAAACATTGGTAGCATCAACATCATTGAAGATTGCAGGTTCTAGAGCAGCAGCCTGTACTGGTGAGAGAGGGACACGATAAACCTATACATCATCAGACTCAGCAATAACAAATGGAGACTCAGAGGAGGTCAAAGATTTGAAGAAAGTAGAAGACTCATAGAAGGTTACATCAGTGGACACAAGGTAACGACAAAGATCAGGAGAGTAACACCGATAACTTTTCTGAACTCGAGAATAGCCAAGAAAAACACATCTGAGGGACTTGGGATCAAGTTTACTAACACTAGGACGGATATCCCGAACAAAACAGACACAACCAAATATTTTAGAATCAACAGGGAATAACTTAGTAGTGGGAAACAGAACGGAATACGGAATATCTCCACAAAGAACAGCCGAAGGCATATAATTGATGAGAAAACAGAAAGTAGATACAGTATCAGCCCAAAAAATTTTAGGGACAGAGGAATGAAACATGAGAGCTTAGGCAATTTCTAAGAGATGTCGGTTTTTTCTTTTAGCAATACTGTTTTGAGCAGGGGTATCAACACAAGAGGACTGATGAAGAATACCATGTCTTTGCATATAATCGTTGAATGACGTGGAAAAATATTCTTTTGCATTCTTCGTAAGATTTTCACAGAAGTGTTAAACTGGTTTTGAATTTCAGCACAGAAATTACGAAAGTGAGTAAACAATTCAGAACATTGTTTCATGAAATAAAGCCAAGTAGTTCGGGAAAAATCATCAACAAAAGTGACAAAATAATGATAACCAGTCTGAGACATAACTGAACAAGGACCCCAAACATCATAATATACTAACTCAAAGGGGGATACAACCCGTTTATTGACACGAGGTGCCAAATGAACATAATAATGTTTGACAAACTGACATAACTCACAATCTAAACAAACACATATGAGAACTGAGGATACAATTTGTGAAGAGAGGACAGAGACACATGACCAAGACGACAATGAACTTTAAACGGAGATGACCCACCAGAACAAGCAACAGAACATGGTACCTGATCATCAAGGATGTAATGTCCACCAGATTCATAGCCTCTATCAATAATATGCTTCGTCGATAAATCCTGAATTAAACAATAGTCAGGGAATGGTGAGATAAAATAGTTTAAATGACGAGTCAGTTTACTTAGAGACGAAAGGTTAAAGGTGAGATCGGGAACATTAAGAACAGAGGATAGTGAAAGGGATGGAGTTGGTTTAACAATTCATGATCCAAGAACACGGACGAGGGAACCATTGGCAACAAATATGGATGATGGGTTAGTATAAGAGGTATATGATGAAAACAAATGATAATTACCTGTCATGTGGTTTATTGCACCAAAATCAATGACCCACTTTGTCAAAGTAGTAGTAAGACCAGAAGATAGAGTACCCGTAGCTAGGGCCCCTGCAGTTGAAGATCCCGAATTAGATGGACCAAGTGTCTCGACAATGTGAGTAAGGCCATGCTGTTGATCACGTTGTTGTTTATTTTGCAATTTTCAACAATTTTTCTTAATGTGACAAGGTTCCTTGCAATAATTGCAGATAATACTGCTAGAATTCATTGTCAGAGAACTAGTGCTTTGTTTATACTCATAATTCCTAGATTCAAAGGGACCACGCCCAGTTAGAGCACTTGCATTTGGATCAATAGAAGAATGAATTAAACTATAAGCATGAAGAACATGTGAGAAAACATCTTCAAGAGAAGGAAACTCTTGACTAGACAAAATTTGAAAACGAATAGTTTCATAAGACGGGTCAAGAGCTTCAAGAAAACTTATGATAGCTTGAAGTTCTAAATTCTTGATACGAGTCGACAGATCCACTTGCGAAGACATGAGTACTTTCATTTCCTCATACATCGTCCTAGAAGAAATCTTTCAATGGATGACCTTGTTGTTGAGAACGATAAAAACCTTTACAGATTTCATGAACCTGAGTAATATTTTCTTTTCCAGAAAACTTAAATTCAAGATAATTCATGATTTCTTTGACAATGTTACAATGGCTAACAAAAGATGGAATCCGTGGTTCAATAGAATTTCGAATTTGAAATAGAAAATGATCATCTGCTCTTTGCCAAGTCAAAAGTTTAGTTTCATCACTAGAAGGAGGATCCTCAATTAAGTGAGTGTTTGGGAAGATCCCAAACCTAGGTTTGCGCAACCCGAGACAAAACTCCTCTCACACACTTACCTCATAAATCGTAAAAGCTATTCTCAAAAGCTAATTCAAATACACACTAAATGGGTTTCCATCTCAATCCCTAGAATATAAACTCTAACGGTTTTGTTCCAATCACTATAATTTGTCCAATTTAACTATGAAACAGTAATCTTCGTAGATATAAGCAACATATCAGAGTTTTTAGAATCAGTCATGATGTAAGTTGAATAGTAGTGCATGAACGATCCTCACAGAATAACAAGATCAACAAATAAACATAAAGACTCACAATGTTTCACAAGCAAACCAGTAGATTAACTTAAACAAGCTACAACCCACGAGACCTGCAGAGATATATTAAATCAAGATATATAATACCTTAATTAAGGCAAGGGACCCTTAGACAGGAATACTAACTCAGAACACTGAAGTTAGTAACAAATTGCAATTCACGAACTTTGAAATTGGAAACAAAGAACCAAGCTCAAAATTTAAACAGTGTCGAATGGCGACGAAACTTTAGGAGTGGATAGAGGAAGCTATGTCGATCAGTGAGCCAAAAACGCTGTCGTGAACGAAGGCAGGAGCGGCCACACGCGCGGCACTTGTCCTGGAGCTCCGGAGATGAGAACGGCGCGTGGGTGGCCACGTGCTGTTAGAAGGCTACTGAAAACTGGGTTCTAGCTGATCTTGGGGTGGAGAACAAGGTGGTGTGGTGCGTTTGGTCAAAGGGAGCATCGGCGACAGTAGATTTAAAAGAGAAGGGAGCTTGCTTATCGAAAAGAATGGAATTTTAACCAGAAAAAGAATGAAGCCAGATGCAAAACGAAGTTCGTGGCTCTGATACCATGAACTGAAGTAAATCAAAGTTCTTATTCATGTAATGTTACATATGGGTATATAAATAAGTAAATACATTTGAAAAATTCAATTTGAAACTGACATTCGTTTCCTAACATTCTGACTTTCCTGATAGTGGGAGATATGCCTGACGGTGGGGGATATGCTTTTAATTTCTAACACTTCTATTTAATTTGTAGAAGACTTCGTCTCTCAAATCAAATTATGTAATGTCCAAAGTTCTGTTGTCCAGGCTTTTTTCACCCCTTAGTATGTTAGATGATGTCTGAAGCTCATTACATATGTGAGAAATAATTAATTCTCATCAGTTCCTCATAATTTTAAAATTGGCAAGGGTTTTACTTCCGATTTGACCAAGAGTGCCCCCAAGCCACTTTAGGCAAGGGTTTACTTGCAAAAGGAAGCTATTTGCCTACGCACCCAGGAATTGCTTTGGTATATAAAACTTGGGTCTTGATCACTAAGAGAAGTAACAGTTTTTCGTATGGCTTCATTAAAAAAATATCTTGTTAGCCACCCCTTATTAACTGTTCACTAGGAGCATCTCTTTTCCTTTTATATCAGTCCAACTTTCTGACCCTTGACTGATAACCAATCGAATTACTCTAAAACAAGCCAAAACAACCAGCAATTTCATAGATGACTATTGAAACCATTGTCGTTATCATATCATTTGCGTTACAGGTGGCACAATATGCATCTGATAGTGGCAATGGTAAAACTGCATTCAACGATGTAGATCAATGTCTATAGAAACTTTTTATGTAAATGAAAGGAAAATCCCAGGCCCCGCATTAGCATTATCACCCTTTTTATGAAAGCTTATTCATTGAGCTCTGATTACATAGGGTGTAGCAATGCTTGATGATTCTAAAAGTTTGTTTTGAAAAGCAAGATGCAATAATCGGTTCACCGCACAAGGGTGGATTTTTCGCATTAGTTTCAGAATAAAAGTTGCAAGTTTAAGAACAGAGTAAACCTAAAGGTCTGAATGGAGATTGGAGGGAGTAGCATGAGAATGTTTTCTTCATATGAGAGGCTAGCACTCATAGGCTTGGCGGTGCTTGCTATGGCTTCTCCTCTCTACTTAGACCGCAAATCCGTGAGTAAATTGGAAGATGAAGAGGAATCTTTCAGCTTCACTTTTTTATTGCCTCTCATGCGTTTTCTGTTGATTTTGGCCGTGGGTTAATCTACCTACTTGGACAGGAGTTTCACCAGGTTCGATCGTCACAGGATTCATCGAGTTGGTGGTTCTTCTGGAGGTATCGTCATGATTCTTATCCTCCTTTTTCTAGTTTGAAAATGTAAATTGTCTCGGTGAAGAGCTGGGAAACTCAAACTGTATTCCAAGATATTAAATGCTATTTAAGAAATGTTCCTCTCTGTTTCTGAATGGCAGACCAAATGAACAATCTTCTCAAATGTCGAGTTCATAAAAAAAATCCCTTTTCATCCATAATTGCGATTAACATTGAAGTTTCGTTGTGATATTTCAGTCGTCTGATCGATACAGTACAGAACAGAAGATTAGAAGTAGATTAAAACCTCTATGCGCGCACATAGCAAAACATCACATTATCTTTTCTTGGTACCGGACAACAGTTATTTTCTTTCATTACTATTCATTTACGAATATCTCCAGTGGGGGTTGTTCTATAACTGTCGTTTGCATTCATGATCATATGCTGTTATACTTTCTCACGCCACTTACTTGAAATTACTTTTTCTCAAATAGTAGTAGTATTTAATGACTGGCTTACCTTAGGGTCTCAATTCTCAATGATTTATGAATGGCGGCTCCTGCGACTCACGTTACCACTGTAGTTTATGAAACAAAAGCAAACAATAAAGAATAAAGGGCCGAAATTACATGGAGGTAGAAATTACAGGAAAGAATAAATCATTGAGAATTGAGACCTTAGGTTAACCCAATCGTTAAATCTATAAAAATATTACTACTATTTGTGAGAAGGAAGCAAATCCTTTCATCATCTCATTTTCTTATCATACCTCGTGAGCCCATCTTAATCGTTGATTGGAAAGAGAAGCCCATCTAGACCATTAGTTGGAAAGAGAATAGAAAAGTCAAATGAGTGATAACTTGATGATATGACTTATTTTTAACCTTTCAGATTGATTGGACGAATATGATTTAAAGATCATGAGAAAAAAGATAATAAGAGAAACCGGATCCGAAAACAACCCCCAATGGAGATATTTGTAAATGAATCGTAATGAAGGAAAATAATTGTTGTCCGAAACCAAGAAGGGATAATGTGTCAAATGCAAAAGACTTGGTAGTACGCCTAGAAAATGAAAAAAAGAAAGTAAAAGATTTAGCAGTAGAAGTAAGTTCTTGATTGTAACGCTACAATAAAGTTTGAGTTGTTTCAAACGTATCAATTTAGAGCTTGTTTGGATTTACCTTCAAAAAGTCCGTTTATATAAGTTAAAATAAAATTCTTCTTACAAACTTATCTCGTAAACAATAAATCATGTTGAAAAAGTAGTTTCTACTGTTAATCTAAACAGACACGGTTGGTGGAGGAGAAATACGCTTGCACCTATTCCTAAGGTCCTTTTGAAGAATAATATGAATGAGAGCGATAATTACATGAAGTTAAATTATAAAAATGTCATGTTCGTGGCGATAATTCCTATCTCGTCTTTCTTTAATTAATTAAAACATAGATTCAGAGATCATTTGAATCTAACAAAGTGGAGAGAAAAGGAAGGACCAGGTAGTTCAATCAAATCATACCCGAGCGTATAACAATACAAGTATTTATAATAAATCCAAAGATTTTTGTGATCATATCAGTCGAATAGTTTCTGAGCTTTTTGAACTTTTTATTTATTTATTCCTATACTTTTTTTGGGTTTAACATAAGGAGTGGGATGTCCATACTTGGTCCCTAAATGGCTTTTGATGGAATTGTGAATGGCCTGGCAAACTAACGGACTTACTAGGATATACGAAAGGGTACTATGGCATTACTTCTAAGTCAAACATGGCCATTGGGCCATCAAAGTGAAGAGCAAATAATCCACCACAATTGGCATAAGCCCCAAAGCAAATGACAAAACGATACAAGAAAAAGCTGATGCTAAGTCTGCTAAAACATCAGAAATTGGACTTGCACTAAATCAGCAGGAAATGCATCCAAATTGTTTTGGACGGGTCATCAAAAACGCAATCAGAAGGGTCCCACTATGAAGTTAGCAATGATGATGAGCAGCATCAGCCCCACTATTCTCACCATTTTCTCCGCCAAAGCAGCAAGTTCTATCATCTGAGCCACGCCATGCTCAAAAACAAAGGTGCTGTTAGGTTTACCATTGCTGAACAAAACACACCAGAAGTAAGGAGGACGTCCACCAGTACCCGTCACAGCCACTCCGACTTGAGTATGACTCTCACTGTAAAGTATGTCTAAGCTTTTCTTGTTTGTTATGAGGATCTCAGAAAATGCCTGGGGAGCATGAACATATTTAGCTTTGCAGCCAAGGAACCGACCAGTTATAGGAGCAAGTGTCGATGAATTAACACCACATTTTGGAGTAAAAGTTTCAGCGAAGGCCGATTCTGGAGGCTTCTTCTCGTCAGGTCCTCCCACAGCATCACAATCACCCTCGTAAGCTCTGATGTATTGTAGAGCTATGCAGCCAAGCCCTAGGTTGCTTTTTAAAGTTGACGACTCTCGAGCAGTTCTTTTCTCATTGATTATAGCTATCAACTTGTCCGCGGGATTTTCTGGAACTTTTCCTGCAAAATTCACATCATATGAAAATACAAGCAATCGATGTCAAGCTTCTAGACAGATTTGGGGATTTCATTAAGCCTTATGGCAATCTGGAAGTTGCACAAACCCGTGAATTTTATAAATTGTAAGCCACCTGATAGCAACAGATAGTTCTTTTGACATATATATATTCTCTAAGAATAGCCAAGGCTATCATCAAAACAGGTAAGAATGATAAGAAATACTCCCTCCGTCCTAATTATAAGATAAATTTGACTTTTTTTAGAAAAATTAAGGAAGTCAATTAAATTACTTTAGAGTATTTATTTTTTTATAATTTGACTAATAAACTAATATATAATTTAAGGATGCTAAAAATATAAACACTCTAAAGTAATTTAATTAGCTTCCTTAATTTCTTCAAAAAAAGTTAATTTTGTCTTATAATTAGGACCGGAGGAAGTATATCCGTTGTTCTTTTGACCTCTTTTCCACCGTTTCACTGAGAGTTCAAGATCCACGGCGGAGAGTATTCAGAGTCATCGATTTGATTGCCAAGAAAATGCGTTTAACAGGAAGAAAAGAATATAACGTCATATGAAAGAGTCTTCCTAAGAGGACAAATGACACGAATAATCGAGATCCAACCATCAGACACCTTCCCTTCAAATGCTGGCATTTTCTTTGTGTCAAAAGAAAAGATGCAAAACAAGAATAAGGAGGCACATTTGTACGCAAGAGAAACGCAGACATCCAAAGAAAGAAATGTCTAAAATATACGTTATGAAGATGAAACTGAAAATACTAAATAATTGATAGACGTCTAATCTGCGACTAAACCAATAGAAGAAACAAGAACTTGGCATCAAAGTGAGTAAGGAAGAGGAATACCTTGAGTAAGGGCAGCATCTGTTGAAGCAACGTAAAGAAAGAGAAAGACGATGGAAAGATATCGCGCAACGATGGCCATTGTTGATCTGTTACACGAGCAGCGAGAGCCGGAACCCGATCAGAGTGAAAAAGAGGAAGCGAATTGTTGTTACAGCAGAGGAACCAAATGCGCTTGATAGCTTCTCGTCAAGTTGGTTGCTCGAATGGTTAGATCGATTCAATTAGAGAAATAAGGAAGGTAACAATTGATGAATTTTTATCATGAACTAATAGAAGTTTCCCGCTAAAAAGTTGTTACTATTTCAACGAACATAACTAGACCGGAAATAATTTTTTTAAAAAATATAACTAATAAATATTTTTTTTCAATTAAAAAAATAACTAGACCAAACAATAACAGTCTATGAAATATATTGTGTTGAACAAGATAAATAATTAAAGTAAAATAATTTTTTGCCATGGAATTTTAAATAAAAAATAACCATTGTCTAGTCTCCTTAACTTTTATATTTTTATTTTTATCATAAATTTTCTCCTTAGATTTTAACTTAAATATTGGATTGTTAATCATTTTTTTATACAAATCATTTTTCACTACTGCTAGACCAACAGGACTGGTAATCAGGTATAAAGCAAGCGATAAGGGTATTTTGGTATTTATGAGAACCAAATCTCAACAAAAACAAACGAGCGGCTGAGATCCTCCAATTTTGACGCAATATTTGTGATTATAATGATGAGTGAGTGACACCGCCGGGAATGATGCTGAGTCGGGATGGCCGGAGTGGGCACTCCTGCGCATTTTAGCAACAAACTCTCGCGTTCCTCAACCTCTCTCTCTCATCCTCTCTTACGGAATTCCACCTCGAAGCCCAAGCAAGCTCTGAGCGTGAGGTGCGCACTGTCATCTCCAAAATGGCGAGAGGGTCGCCGAATTGTCTCCATCTCTCTAGCTCTCTCCCACCTTCTTTTCATTCCTAATCGTATGCCTCTCTCGCTTCCACTTTATTTTTTGTCTCAGTCTTTGGTTCGCAAGGAATCGAAAAACAAAGTGCAACTACTTATTTGAAGTGAATTTTATATCCTAATTGGTCAAATATCTCCGCTAACTCTTGCGTTATTAAAAAAAATGATTAAGTGTCTTCCATCTTGCAGGGGCTGCTGCGGGAAGCATTTGGGATAAATATGTGAAGAAGTATGACTGTGCTATGGATTTGTTTGTCTTTAATTGCAGTATTTTTTGTTGTTGTATTGTTACTCGTCAGTGAGCGAGCTTGAAGTTGAAAGATTAGTAGTTATTGTACAAAATCACTTCATAGTTGATAAGAATTTAATCAATTTATAGATAATTGCAATGACCTGCAACTTGAGGAAATTTCGTAAGTTTGGAATCAAAATTCGCTTGTTTTGGTGATCCACGTGGTTAAAGTTTATTTTCCCTTTAGATGATGGCGTTTTCTCGTCTCCTTTTAACTATATTCAATGACGCTCTTCCTTTATATTTGAGTAGTTAAAATGAAGAAAAGGTATATGTTGTCGCCCTTTTCCATGCTAATCTAAAAGACTTTTGAAGGTAATATCTAATGCAGAACCATGAATTGTTGGTTTTGGAATGGTTTTTTTCAGTAGGTATGCTTGACATGAATTGAATTCACTTTTTGTCTACAACAAGAATGTTGAATTTATTTCTAATTTGTTCATGTATTCTCTAGGAAAAGGCTCGATCCTTTGGAGGTTTATGTACCACCTATCATCCTTACGCAGCTACAGATCAAGGACTTGGGTATTGCCCTTTTTTCCTCCTCCATTGTTGAGTTACTAGTGGAAACTTCTTTGTTGTAGATTAGGAGGTCATTCTAGATTTGTAGATATGCCTACGTTGACATGGTTTTACATCTCTCTGGAATAGTGACATCTGGTAATTCAATAATTAAAGCACAACTTTAACACTATGCTTCGACTTAATGTATTTTTTTCATTTACCATTTTTTTTTTAAATCGGAATTATTTGAGTGCTATGCTAGATAGATCTGCACCTTTCATAAATGGAAAATAATATAACTTTTTCTCATGCTTATCTCCTCACTTCTATAGAGAAAACATTAGAGAGTGCTGAACCCCAATTTGCTGCCTGCCGATCGCTACTTCGTGCAGGCCCTGCAGCATCTCTTCGTGTAAATATTAGAGCAGTACGTTGTGACTTCCTTCAATTCTTGATTTACTCTTTACTCTCCATTTACTGGATACAAATTTTTGGTTCTATTTAATTTGCTAAAACGACTTTGTCTCCCAAATTATGTAGTGTCAGAAGTTCTGGTGTCCAAGCTTTTTTCTTTTTCTTTTTTTTTCTTTTGCCGGAAGTCCAAGCTTTTTTCACCCTGCTGTCTGAAGCTAATTACATTTATGAGAAATAATTAACTTCTCTGTTCCTCATAATTTTAAAATTCAGATGCCAAAATGGCAAGGATTTTACTTGCATAAGGAAGTTATTTGCTCACACTCCCAGCGATTGCTTTGGTATATAAAACTTTAGTCTCGATCACTGGAGAGAAGTAACAATTTTTTCGTATGACTTAATAGAAAAAATATCTTGTTAGCCACCCCTTATTAACTGTTCAATAGGAAGTTAGGAACATATCTTTTCCTTTTATATCAGGCCAACTGCCCAACTGACAGACCCTTGAACTTATAATCAATTGAAACACTCTTAAACAAGCCATAACAACCAGCAATTCATACATGGCTGCTGAAACCGTTGTTGTGATTTGCCTTACAGGTGGCACAATATGCATCTGATAGCGGCAATGGTAAAACTGCATTCAACGATGTAGATCAATGTCTAAGGTACTGTCCTCACGTTCCTACAAAAATTCCTTTTAGAATGCCAGTCACAATTAGCCATAGGAGCTGGGGCTATAGTTCGTCTACTGATTCATAATGATGTGAAACTCAGCATTTTGTTCTTATTTTTTCCTGTGAAGTGCTCTGGAGGAACTTGATTCCTTGCTTCTGCATGCATCAAGGAATGAGCCTGAAGCCACAGTCAAGTCTATGAAAGCAAAAATCAGTGCAACTATTAACGCTTTGGACAGGTAATTTGCCGTGATCGATCATGCACTTGTATAAATATTTTGGTTAGCGTTGTCTTGTGCTTGCATGACAGGGCAAGGTAAAATTACTAATAAGAGATCTGTTACAGCCTCTTACAGACTGTACCTTCCGATGTGCTAAGTAAGGGAAAGGTTATAGCTGATTCATACAGGAACATGGAAGATGAGGATACATCAAGTTTGGACCCTGAATTAAAGAAATTAGAAGAAATCCTCTGAATTGCTTAAATACTTTATCACCGTTTGTAATTATAGCCGAGATGATTATGTATAGTCAAATTTAAAAGAAGCTAAGCGTTGACATGACATTAAGCATAATTTGAGTTTACCTTTTGACCTGTAAAATCGCACCGCAATCTGTTGTTCCGCGCTTGCACTTTCTTTTTCTTGGGTTAAAGGTTAATCCTTTCTAGTAGCGGTGGTGATGAAAATTGAAGGCATTAGTAATTGTGGGCTTGAAGACTGATACACTGTTTCATCATCTAGCAGCTGCTTCTGTCAACCTGCTGTTGGTCAGTGAAGGCTCTTACTATTGAAGCTTTATCCCACTTGAATCAATTCCATTAATTGACATCTCAGGCACACACGCCTTGTTCCTTGAATAGGGAGATGTGGTCAACTGTGATTGCAGGAATTTCAAAACAATGTCTAAAATACTCTTTCAGTCCTTAATATAAGACATATTTATCTAATTTAATTAGACTAAGGAAGTTGGTTAAATTAGTTAATATAACATGTATTTTCTAAAACACACTAGTTGTCTTCTATAATTCCCTCATCCCCTCTTTTTTTTATTATTGTTGAGGGAGCATTAATAGGAGTAAATTGGAAAAAGATTAATAAATATAAAAAATTTGTCTTATATTTAGAATTAAGATCAACTTATCAAATATGTTTTATATTAAAAATAAGAGGGAGTACATTGTTTGTTAGATTGGGAAGTAAACTAGCCTTTGAATGGCCTCCTTGATGCACTGCTCATTGAGATTTAAGTGGGAAAATATCAAAGAAAAAGAAAAAAAAAAAAGTTTGAAATTGCAAAATCTTGAATCAAATTTGTTACAAGAAGTTAGCAAGGGAATGACACAACTTAACAAATAATTCTCCACTCATTTTTAGAAAATACCTAATTTAAAATTTTACAAATTTAAAATTCTTTTTCCCAAATAATATAGACTATCTTCTGAATATGGTGCTAGAATATGCTAGTATATTTTAGGCTAGTGTTCCATTTGCTTCCGCTGTTGGTATCACCCAATCCGCTTCGTTTTTCCCGTTCATCGAATGTTATGTATCGTTTTTCTCATGTGCAGCATTGCGTTTCTAGTTTTTCTTCTACTCCCGCCATCATTTATTTTCGTTGCAGCTCCCCACAGGTTTAAATTACGTTAAAACTTCAAATCGAAATCATAAAAAACGAACTCCCCTTTATTTACGCCAAATTTAATCTGATTTTGCTTTAGGGCAAAATATGCATCAACAAATTTAGATTTAATATTTACAATCGAAACAGGTGTTGATACATGAACAAGACCAGAAAATATAACAACCAGGAATGCAAATTATTTTTACAAGACTCAGCGCGTGCCCCTACACTTCTATATTCCAAACAACATTGACAATAGAATTATCGACCATTTATAATGCACCAAGAAATAACCCATCTATTACCAAATGTCCCATCAGTAGCAGATATTGAACGGAATAGGCAATGGAGAATTTGAACATTGCTTGTCTCACCCGCAATCATGAAGTTGACAAGCTGCGCAAAATTCGCTTCAAACTAGGACACACCACACGTAATCTTCCCACGCTGGTCAGGCTTATCTGTGGACCACAACAAGCATACAAAAAAATAATAGGAAGACATAAACCAGACAGTCGAAGAATAAGCTGCTCAATACTGGGCGTGAAAATGCTAATTCGCACCTTTGGACAAAAGCGGACATCAAGGGTCTCCAGCATATTGCATTTTGTTATTGCAGCTTCAACAGCTTCATCATCAATGTTGCAAGACTAGAACAAAAATTACACCACCACCACCAAGGGAAAAAACAAATGAGTCAAGGTGACAAGACCACAGTAACCACAGACAATAACTTATACAGACAAGCAATTTCAAATAGCATAAGGATTAAAGTTACAATTTTAAACAATAAAAATGAACCTAAAGAGTGAGTTACAATACTAAAACTATATTTTCTTGGCCAATTAATTATGACAATAGCCTTCAAGGTCAACCCAAATTTGTAAACACTTGTTTTATGAAGGGCAAGGGCCATAGTGTCAACCCCACACACACGAACTGTTTTTCACAAAAGTTTTGAAGGAGTCATTGCCAATCATGTGAAGCACGACAGAAGACTGACAGTTAAAAGCTTAAACAACGGGACAAATATGTTAAGCCATATACTCAAAAATAAGAGTCAAACTTTTTCAGAACCATGCATTTAGGTAAGACGGCAGCTACTAACAGTATGTTATGCAGATAAAATTATCGAAATATATCACCTAAAAAAATACAGAATTATCAAAATATGCCTCCATATACAAGAAAACAAAAAATGATAAGAGCTGATGACTTGAAGCATAAAAACACTATACGTTCACTCAATCCAAATGTTACATTGGCAGGCAAGACACGCATACCTGAAGAAATAGGGTGGTTAACCTCGGACACTCGAGCTTCAAAACTTCCAAAGAGGAACAATTGCTGAAAGAATGCAAAATTTAAAAAATCAACACATCTGACATGTGGATAAAACTAACCACAGATTATTATATTAAAGCACCAACTATACCTCAAATTAAGAAAGCAGAGGCGAAGACAATTTAAATCGACCTCCTTTAAATTTGCTGATAAAGATAGGTTTAAATAAAGCAAATGCCAACAACGTGCCATTGGTGGAATGAGAACTTTCCTAATATTTTGACATCCCACACAGTTGAGGTTCTGCAGTAAACGGTTTGGTGGATTGCTGGACCCATGGACATGCTCATTTGAAATCATGCTAGATGAGATGTTTAAAGCAGGCAACTCGCTTGCCTGACCATGATTGAAGCTCCAATTCAGATCATGCATATTCACACAGCCATTTAAGCTCACATGTGTGAGCTGTGTACAGCAAGCAAGAAGCTCCTCTATGGCAGATTGGCAGAGGGTTCCATAAGACAAGTCTAACTCCCGAAGTGCTGGTAAAGCACCCCTCTTGTAAAGAGGCTCAAGTGATGAATCGGTAAGATATTTGCATGCCTGTAACTTTAAGACCTTAAAGAAACAAAAAGAAAATAGCATTGTCAGAAAGGAGGAAGATAAGACACGCACAAACATGTGGCAACATTCCCGGATCAATGATTCAAGGGGGAAAAAGTATTGGAACAAGTAGCATATCATCCATGACAAGCGATACCACCACTCAGCAAGTTTATTTCCAGTTTATAGCAATATTAGGCTACCATCTTAATTGTCCGAAACAATGACACAGAAAGCACTTTTCTACAAGACAATAACAATTCTATTTAATCAAATATTCAAATATACTATTCTGCATAATAGTAGTATTAAGTAGGATTATGAAATAAAAGGTAACACTTGCCTGAAGTTTTGAACAAGACTCAAAAACAGGCTGCAAGTCCATCAAAAAAGTGTATGATAAATCAAGAAAAGTCAGATTTTGAAGACAGTGCAGAGAACAAAGTCCATATGATCCAATTGATGGGCATGACATCAATATTAATGACTCAATCAGTGGGCAAGAGGCAGTTGTTGCAGACAAGCAATCATCTGTTAGTTGGCTGTATGTACAGACAAGTGTCAGTTTATATAATACAACAATGAAACATAAGAAAATAATCAATGCTTCATGACCTGCAAAAGGAAGCATCCAAAGATGCCAAAAGTGGGCAGTTAATAGACGCTTTAGATAGAACGCCACATCCTTTCAATTCAAGTGAGACCATGAAAGGTGCTTCAATGCTAATTATGTTCAATTTGGGACAGATTCCCAAATTTAGACATCGAAGAGCTACCTGAGAAGCAAGAGTTTAAAAGAAATCCCTCAGCCTCTATCTACAGGAAATCAGACTAACCAATGGAACTAATTATGGGAAGCTAATAAATTCCATAGCCCCAGCCCAATATACCAACACCGCCAAAAGCAATTTGATGAGAAGGCAAAATAAACAGACATCTTATCTTGATGATTATATGCTTATGTTTGAGGATTGAACACAAAAGCCGCAAAATAAGAAGAGAACGTCACATTTAAACCACTATACAGCCTATATAGACATTTATCCCCTCCCTTTTACCAATACAAAAAGGTATAAAGAACTTATTATCCTTATCATGTAATTGTAAAACAATTTAAATAATGTAGTTAACAAAAAAATTACTTACAGGACAGAAAGATGCTCTTTCCAAATGATCACAACCATCTAAGCAAACTCTATCAAGATTAGGGCATGTGAGCTCAAGAGCAGTAATTGGCCGACAACCAACAAGGGAAAGGCTGATTAAAGAGCTACTGATGAACTGGACTGCTGTCAAGCTCTGAAGAAATTAGAACATGACTTGAGATAAAGAACAATTACAATATAAAGGAACAAAAATATGGAAGATTTCGACATCAGAATCAATCAGGATTTTGTAGGCACATAATCTCTAAAACATAAAAACTATCTTAAAGCATCAACTTTGACTTTCAAAGTGGATCTCACAACAGTGTCCAACTGATACATAGAAACATGTAGACCGTGGTGAAAACACATACTGCTAGTCTAAATCAATCAAAAGCAGATTTTAGAAAATGGTCTTTAGGCAGAGAATACGGATTTAAGCACATACCTCACAATTATCAAGAATTAATGATTTTAACATAGGACATCCCCCACCATCACCAAAAACATCACATATAGAGTTTGTCAAAGATTCACAGTCAGAGAGGTCGACCTCTTGCAAAGATTGGCATTGTAGAGCCAATGAGGTTAAGCTATCCTGTTTTTTTAGCGCTAATTTCTGCACCCAAACAGTCAATCTTTTAGACTGCTGATGTATAGTTCACAGAGCATGGAAAAGCTATAACAGATTAATAGGCATACTTGAAGTGAATTCGAAGTGATATTAATCCGATGGAGTGCAGGACAATTAGAAACCACAATAGAAGCCAGCATTATAGTCCTCAAGTTCAAATCAGCAAATCTACCAAATGAATGAGTGTCTAGTCAGCACGAATGGTTAAAATCAAGATAAAAATCATAATACTTTTCGAGGGGTGAAAAAGAGATGAGGCAGAAGCATACTTGCGACAATGAACCAATCTAATACTCTGCAAGCGGGGAAGTTCCAAGAATACAGAGGTCAACAGACTGCAATTATCAAGCTCCAGAACCTGCAAGGCAAAAGCAATTTAATCTCTTTGAATATGCATATTTGGTAAATCAGTTATGTTGGTATCAAAGACAAGTTCAATACCTCCAACAAATAACAATAAGATATGGCAGCCATTGAGGCTGAAGTAATTCCCTCGCAGCTGTGAAGCTTGAGAACTGTCAACATTGGCAGTCTAACAGACTTCAATGAGAAACAAAGGAGCTCATCAAAAAAGGCTAATATGATCTATACTTTGCCAAAGAAAAGCACAAACTCTAAAGCATACCTCCAGAGAGATGTTTGGGCAGTATGATGCATCAAGATAACTAAGGTGAGCACAATTGGTGGATATTTCCCGTAGCGTTTCATCACTAACACATGAACAATTAGACAAGTCCAGGGAGACTAATTGAGGGCATGAAGTTGCAGCTGCACGAATTGCAGCATCAGGAAGTTTGTGGCATGAGCCCATGTCAAGCTCACGCAAAAGGGGGCAATTAAGCCCAGCCTGAGCCATGTTACTGCGCTTCAACGACAATTTTTCAAGTTGCGGGCACCTGAGAAAATATAGTATTACTTATTACTATAATAAAACGAAAAATTAATTTTAATGCAAAATAGCACTGAAACATTGTTCGTGCATAGCATGGTAGTAGTACTTTATATCACCATTTTCTACACAAGGATTTCAATTAAATAAATACATAAAATTACAAAAACTAAATATCACGGGCAATATAAGCATTTTACATGCATTTATGCGCACAAGCCTTGAGTGAAAATTGCATGGCTTCTCCAAAGCTGTTGCTCAGTAGGCCCAATGAAAAAATCTATTATGGACAAAAATTCAGAAAAATGATTGGGAAAAAAGTAATAAAACTTCTTTACCTGATTGATATCCGCATAACACGACATTTTGTTAGTAGAAGATGATGTAATCTATCATGATTAACAGCTATTTCCTGGATACCGTTGCCAAGCGTAGCATCATTGATGTTCAATCTTCTCAGCATAGAGCAATTGGTTAAAGTATGGAAAAAAGTATCAGCCATCTGTCCTCTTCCCAATGTTATAGCCTCAAGATTTCTGACAAAGATGATGACGAATCAGCCAGACCTATAGGCGCTAAATTGGATGCATAAATATCATCGTAACCCCACATACCTTAACGAAGATATAGCCTCCATAACAAGCCAGTGAATAGCAGGACCAGATATCTTTAATGATGTGGCATTAGGATATCGCATACACATATTCGCAACTGTACATGCATATAGATCTTAAAGAAACATTTTCCCAATCTTGGTATACCATAGCAATAACAATTTTGTAAATGAAAATTAATAAAAGTCTTCACTCACATTGGTTTACAGATATGTCCCGATCTTCAAAATCCAGACACCTCCAGAAATCCTCATGAGCACTAGCAGCTCTCCATTGCCTACAGACACAGGCAGCTATGCAAAGATCGCGATGATCCAAGAAAGAGAAAACCTGATTACATGAATAGGGAAAAGGTATTTTAGAAATGAAACCAATCTACTAGAAGGGGGAAAGGCAGGAAATTGTAAATTAGTACTTGGTATTAGTTGAAGCAACTCCGCCATATTATACTGTGAAAATAAACAGAGCACAATAATGATACTGTTTCCACTGGATCATACCATATGCAATAAATCATCAGTAAAATCCATCTTGACTCCTAAGTCTTCTGCCATTGAGGTGTCACTACCATCTCCTTCACTCTCTTTCATGCAGCTAGAATCGGAGTTGCACTCCTCAGCAGAACCCATCAATATAAAAGCATTGTAACCCGTGCCATGATGAGATTGAACAGATGAACATTGGATGCTATCCTGATCTATGTGGTCCATGGATGCACTGGATATCCTCATTTTTGAAGATGCTGGCGTTGCATAATGAAGCTGACTGAAAAACACATTTACTCATAACCAGAGAATATATAATGACGTGGTAAAGTTAGCCAGTTAAACATAAACAAATGGTTTGCAGAAATTCTCTAATGTCACACACAAATGCTACAAGTAGAATCAGGAACTAGCACTTGAAGTGCCAGATAATTTATCTCTTTCAAAGAATAATCTTCCAATATCTTGTTACCGGAACAATTTCATGCTTAAAACTGGTGTTCGACGCTAAAATGATTTTTAACTTAAAAGAAACAAAACTCAACAACTATGATTTTAAGGATGGTCAGTTCGGAGAAGAAATGACAGGTGAGAGTAATGTTGGCAGCCATACGAATTTTCAGAAAAGAAAAACAAAGCACAGTTTACTGAGCGCCCGGAACTCACTCGAAATCGCAGAGAACTTTAGCGCGCTTGCGCAGAGAATCGAGACCATCATCGGCGGCACTACCGGAGCCAGCCGCTACAAAAGCCGAGGCCGAACTACTCTCACCATCGGAGTACCGCAATGTTCGAGGCTGCGAATTGAACCAAGAGTGAAACTCACCCATACTCACAGCCGCAGTCATCGCGTCAGACCACCTGAAATGGTCATCGCTTTCGCGCCTATTAACAGCCAGACTTAAGGTCGTATCAGTGCCAACCAGAGGGTCATCGTCATTCTCGATATTTTCGTCAGGCAAGCAGTCCTTTTCGAAAAAGTTTATCTCCCTCATGGAGTCGGAACGATTATCTTCCTCTCTTGCCACCTCGTCTTCTTCTTCGCTGAAGCATAGACAGCACCAAATCCTCATGCACTTGGAGTGTGAAGCTGCAAAATTACGAATCGTATGTCACGATCCCACGCATTTGTAACAAAAATTCAGGGGATGGGGCCGATTCAAGGGAAACCCTAACGTCGAGAGAAGAGCAGGCCGATATCAAAACTCGAGACACGGAAAAAAAGAGTGATAGAAATTTGCGAATGTAGGAAAGGCAGGGAAGACGCAAGAGAGAAGAGATTGAATGGATCTGATCGGATCTCGGAAGCCGGTTTCTTGGGATGTACCGTTGGGTGCTCCCTATCTCGCTGAGGAAGGAGTGAAGGCAGGAAATGAAAATGAAATAATATGAAATGGGAAGAGAAAATCTTCCATTGTGCGAAAGACAGAAGGAATGGATTTGGGGGAAGCCAAACGACGACGTATAGGCAGACAATAATACCATACCATTAAGCGCCTGTTTCACGGAATTGAAGTTAATGTAATGGAATGTAATGCAATATAATATTTGGTTGGATTACATTGAAAATGAGAAATACATGGGAATAATATAGCAAGGGACAAAATTACCCCTGTCTACATATATAATAATGTAAGTCTATGATAATTTTTTAATTCTATGTAATATACACATTGGGTTCATGGTAATTTTTTAATATTTAATGATGAAAATATTATTCAGTGTATAAGTTGGGTTCATGTTAATTTTTTTAATATTTAATGATGGAAATATTATTTAATGATATATTTTAATATTTTTTTAAAGGTGGAATATAATTTTTTTAATTTTTAATGGGAAATATTTCTTAAGTTTCTTAATTTTTAATGGTCGACAACTCCCTTCCTCTTTCTGCACTGATGTCGCCAATCACAGACTGCGTTAGAGATCCATAGTCGCTGTCTGTTCATCGTCTGTGTTCTTCTATTGTCGTTGGTTGTGTGTCTCCTTCCCTTCTTGCCATTTTCAATGTTGTTGTGGGTATCGCTTGAACAGAGGAGATGTGATGAAATCAAGCGGTATGGAATGATGGTCTGGTGCTAGGAACAGAGGCGTTGAAAGGAAGTTTGTGGTTTCATAAAAAAACAATAGGAAAGGAATTTGCAGTGATAAGCTCGGGAATTCATTGGTTTTAATGAGGACTGTGATTGAAGGTCCATAAAGAAAACAAGGGATGGGATTAAATTGGAACTGGGCTATTGTATAAGGATAATGTGCTTGGAATGTAATATTAGGATGTCTCTCTTATAACACTATATATTTTTAATGATATTATGAAGGAACCCCTCTCCTCCATCTAAACCAAACAAGATAATCTCTTCTCCTCTCATTCCATTTCCTCCCCTCCATCCCTTCCCCTTCCATTCCTTCCCTTTAAAACCAAACAGGCCCTTAGAGTGACAAGTGGGTCTCATTCGAACAAAATCCTCCTCAAGGTTTATTAGCTAGACCCCTATATCCTCGTCAACCTTAAATGCCCTCGCCATTGACTTCATTTTTTATTACACTTACCACCAAAAGTCATGGCTAGAATAAGAATTGAATTATTGATACTGGGGTGTGGCTTTGGAGTGACTCATTTAATCTTTTAAAAATAATTTATTGATATAAGCTTCAACCAGATTATTAAACTCAGATCCAACCGGCTGATTCGGGCCAAATACCGGCGAATCGGCCACCAAACTTGTCCGGTTCAGCCCCCAACCCGGGTCAGTATTTTTTTAAAAAAAAAAAAAGATAATTCACCTTTTTTTATATATTTTGTTCAGGATTTCATATTTATAATCTTAAAATCTTTACTTCCTCGCTGATTTGGCTTCGAATTAGTTCTGATTTGATTCCGATCGAATCCACTACCTTGACTAGTTCAGAGACTAGTCCAGGTTTAATAACATTGGTATCAGCATAAAAAAATCACATTATGGGGAATTCAGCTCTTCGAGGCATCAAAGAGAAAAATAGTAGAGGTTGATGTGGAACTGAACAAAGTGAATCAAATTCCGTCTAATAGGATGTTTGGATTTCCATTCAACATTCATTTCAATGCGCATTTTGCTAGATGATGCATTTTCAAAATATTTATTTAGGAAGTGGCAAAATGAGCCCAGAATCTACTGTAAGAAGATTGAGTATGGAGAATAAGGTGGAACATTGTTTAGTGTTTTTTGTTTTACTTCTCTGTTTTAAAGTGAATCCATCTTAAGAGATTCACTCATATTCAACGTGACAAGAGTGAAAGGCACTGATTAGGCATGCTCCCTGGCATGAATCATTATGCAGCTTTTTTACGTTAAAGACCGTAACTTGCTTTTTAGGACCATAATCAAACATCGGCTTGGCTACATACTTAATACAGCTTGCTATGTTTTACGCAGACAGGGAAGCCAAGGTCTTATGTCACCCCAAAACATAATTAATTAAGGAGAACCTGTAGATTGCATCAAGATAAGACTCCATGATGAAGCACATCCTGCTCAAAAAAGGCCTTTAAGAAAAAAACTGTTGGAATATGTTTAGTTTACTCTTAGTGAATCAGAGTCCAAGCCCATTGATTTTGAGTTATTTTATAAATACAAGAGATATGAGTCGAATAGAGAAATTTTATCGCTGTGATTCAAAATTCAAATTAAAATAACTTCCCATACCTAAAATATAAAATATTATATCTGTGTGAGATGGGAGTCAGTTTTTTGAGAGAGTGATAGAATAACTCCCTGGATAACCTCTCTCTCTCTAGATCCCTCTTATTTTTCTATGATGCATCTTCCGTGATCAAAATCTATATCGGTACTCGGCTCTCATGTTAGTACTCAGCGTTCACGTCGGAATGAAAACTAATCTCAGTGGCCAGGGAATCAAGTGCGGGCGGGCAAATAGCAAGTTTGCTGGACCAAGTTTTGTGATGGAACCAGTTCTTCATTCGCATAGCATCAAGCCCAATGAACTCTGGGCCCACATTCGAGCCATGCTAGGCCACTGCATCAAGATCACTTACTTTCGGCCTAAAAACGAACACTATTTATTTCCGGACACATGTATGGAGGGACGAGGGAATATGCCTTCTTATTCATATGTAGCCAATTGCACAAACAGGCACCATCGTTATTTACAAATTTCAAAGATTACTCCGTAGCTTAGATGTTCTTGCTTGAACTTTATTCCTTAATTTGTCTAATTGCTTCAAGAATCTCAATACCTGGGAATTAAAGAATTAGTAGACATGTTCCTCTGAAACTGAAACCAGAAATAGCTATGGTTATGAACCTGCTATTTATTTAAAATGAATTATTTTAAATGCAATTGTTTATGCTTAAACTGGAAGGATTTGGTTATTATCGATTTTAAAATATCTACAGCTGGCCCATATTGTTGAGTATGACACATCAGTAGTTATAAATGGATTCCTCTTCAAAGTTAAACAACTTAGGGAAAATCACTCTCAGGTCCCAAGGAAGCAAAATATTGTCAGAAAAGTCCCTGGAAAAACTGAAATATCTGAAAAATCCCTGGGGACTTTTCTGTGATTATTTTCTAAAGTAAAATGACAAACATGCCCCATTCTAATTTAATCTCTCATTCGTTCAAATTTTCAAATCGCGTGTTCACCTCTGTTCAGAAACATTTGAAAACCTTGCTCTGCTTCTAGCTGTTCGTCGCTGGTGGTCCGCTCCCAATGATGTCCTTCGCTGCTCCACTCCCAGGCGCCATCCATAACTCCGATGGTGCAGAAGGCTCCTTCATCCTCCGCAGCCACAGCATCGCTCCTCCGTATGTCGCTCCTCTGAAGGCAAAGGTATGTTCATTTCATGCGCCCACTCGTTCTACCTTCTCGGCGTTGCTCCTTGAGATTTTCATACTATATGCTCCCCAATCCCTTTACTCTTATTTTCCTAATTTATATCGGTTGATTATGGTTGTACTACCTGTTTCTCTCTTATCGTTGAATTTCTTTGAATCCCAAACTTTCTTTAATTTTTGCATTTGATAGTTGTTGGATCTAAGATTTTAGGCCTGATATATGTCCTTTCCTTCGTGTTCATTCAAGATTTGGAAGTGAGAAATGATCCTATTTGCCTAACATTTTCTGCTTCAGCTTTCGTGGATTATGTGGTTGTTCTGATCTTTGATTATATGTTTTTCCCATGATATGGCTAATGCTTTTCGTCTCTCGCTATTGTCATAGAAAGGCTCTTGAAAGGTTGCAACATAGGCAGGTTTCTATATTTATTTTACTTAAATAAAAATGTGAGGAAACCAAGTATTGTACAAAGTATTACATCTATGCAATAGAAAATTTGTTGAAATTACCAAAGATCGATGCATTTCTTGTTATATTGCTTGTCCTTATACAGATGCACTATTCAGTCAGGCAAAAAATATAGGGAAAATCACTCCTATATGGTGAATTAATTTGGTTGTGGATGAGATAAAAAGGTTCTAGAATTAGAGAGAGAGAGAGAGAGAGAGAGAGAGAGAGTGAGACTTTTTATATCAAAGTTAGGCAGTTTATTTCAGTTATCTTATATAATTTTTAGTTTCTTTCATTTGTTTTATTATGCCTCTTCATGACAGTTTTATTTTTTATCATTTTCTAATGTAGGAGTATTATATGCCAATGCTGCAGTTCATATCAGTTTCTTTATATGCACGGTTGTAATGGTGGTTATGTTCTGTAATTTGTTTTGTAGAGTTTTTTCACTTTGCATGTCTCCAATCAATGATAGCTTCTCTAGACCACAGTGTCAGAATATGGGATCTCCGAGTAAATGCCTACCAGGTTGGTTTTTTGTTTTTGGGTGTGATCAATTACTAATATCCAAGAGATAATTAAAAGAATATGAGATCTCCTTTGTCCATTACGAAATGATCCTATTTTGTGGATTTTGTATTTAATTTATATAGATTTGATACTCAGATAAATTACCTACTAATCTTTGATATGTATGTAGATGGAACGACAAACTTTGCACATGGCTATCCTAGTTTTGCAGTTTCTGTTGGAGTTTTATATCGAGGGAATCCTGCAGCTGCTGCTGTGATACTTTAACCATATATTTTATTTTTTGAGTTTCTCTTTTCTTAGTGATCCAAGCTAGTACAACTTATCAGGTCAGTAATATTAGAAGCTACCTTTCCTGTTGTGCATAATATACATTAATAATAATAAGCGGCAGCAATAGATGATCATTGGAATCTCTTTCTTTAGTTTTATGTAATACTAATATTGCACAAATCAAATATTTTGGCTGACGTGTTATGATATTTTCTTAATGTTATATGGATTCCATCTTTGTTTTCTACTTTTCTCATTTAGTGATTAGTCATCTTTTCTCTTCTAAGGATGGGTTTTCTATATCATTTTCTTAGTCTCACAAGGTTTAGTGGTTCCTATTATTGAAGAGTTATCATATATTAGTCATCTTTTCTTGTCTTTTGCTGTGTATATCCTTGCTGACACAAGTTACTCATGAAACTTGCTACTTTTCTGCACTTACCTTGAACAATAAAGCCTTGAACTGAACATGCAGGATTTTGGATAATCTTCCAGTTGCTGTTCTTAGATAGAGGAGGGATGGAGTGCGATCAACCACATATGAACACGGGTTTCGTGTTGGGTTCAAAGGAAACTATCAAGGGGTATAAACTCATAACAAACTTTTGTTGTGGGTCCTTTGAGAACTTGATGTCTTTTTGTGGGAAAGCCTTGTTGTAGGAAAGACAATCATGTATTCCTTTTTGTTCACTATCATATGTAGGTGACAAGTTCATATTTACAATTTCTTTAGGCATTTTTACAATTGCATATTCCTTGTTGTACAAGTGGTTATGTCTGTATTGAAACAACTTCATTTTGTTGTACAAGATACTTCGCATTTAGCTGACAAACAACCTGTGTTCAAAAAGTTAGTCACTACAAAAATGGTCTGTTAACAACTCATGAAGCATGTATTAACAACAGGTTGAGTGCATTTTACAACTTCCTCCCTGAATGAACATTTCCTCACATGAGCAATGCAAAATGGTCTATTTACAACACGTGAGGTATGTATTAACAACGGGTTCAATATGTTTTACAACTTGCTCCCCATTTCTGCCCGAAACAATGGTTTCTCTTGTTCAGTATTCCAAATGATCTGTTTACAACTTGTCAAGCGTGTATTAACAACACTTTGAGTGCGTTTTACAACTTTATCACCGTTTCTACAAAAAACAATGCTTTCTCATGCCAACACTATGAAATGGTCTGTTTACAACTCGTCAAGCATGTATTAACAAGATTTTTAGTGTGTTTGCAAATGGTATGTTTACAACTTTTAAAGCGTATATTCACAACCTATTGAGTGTGTTTTACAACCTCCCATACGAATTAGCTTGAAACGATGTTTTCTCACGTTAAGTATGACAAATAGTATGTTTACAACCTTTCAAGCGTCCAATTACAACACATTGAGTTTTTTTAACAACTTCTACCTCATATTGGACTGAAACAAGGTTTTCTCACGTTAAGTAAGCGAAGGGCTTTGTTTACAACTCGTCAAGTGTCTATTTATAACTTGTTGAGTCTTTTTAACAACTTCTACCTCACATTGGATAGAAACAAGATTTTCTCACGTTAAGTAAGCAAGGTGCTTTGTTTACAACCCTTCAAACATCCATTTACAACACGTTGAGTTTTTTTAACAACTTCTACCTCACATTGGATAGAAACAAGGTTTTCTCACGTTAAGTAAGCGAAGGGCTTTGTTTACAACCCGTCAAGCGTCTATTTACAACTCGTTGAGTCTTTTTAACAACTTCTACCTCACATTGGATAGAAACAAGGTTTTCTCACGTTAAGTAAGCAAAGTGTTTTGTTTACAACCCTTCAAGCGTCCAATTACAACACGTTGAGCTTTTTTAACAACTTCTACCTCACATTTGACTAAAACAAGATTTTCTCATGTTAAGTAAGCGAAGGGTTTTGTTTACAACCCGTCAAGCGTCTATTTACAACTCGTTGAGTCTTTTTAACAACTTCTACCTCACATTGGATAGAAACAAGGTTTTCTCACGTTAAGTAAGCAAAGTGCTTTGTTTACAACCCTTCAAGCGTCCAATTACAACACGTTGAGCTTTTTTAACAACTTCTACCTCACATTTGACTAAAACAAGATTTTCTCATGTTAAGTAAGCGAAGGGTTTTGTTTACAACCCGTCAAGCGTCTATTTACAACTCGTTGAGTCTTTTTAACAACTTCTACCTCACATTGGATAGAAACAAGGTTTTCTCACATTAAGTAAGCAAAGTGCTTTGTTTACAACCCTTCAAGCGTCCAATTACAACACGTTGAGTTTTTTTAACAACTTCTACCTCACATTGGATAGAAACAAGGTTTTCTCACGTTAAGTAAGCGAAGGGCTTTGTTTACAACCCGTCAAGCGTCTATTTACAACTCGTTGAGTATTTTTAACAACTTCTACATCACATTTGACAAAAACAAGGTTTTCTCACATTAAGTAAGCGAAGTGCTTTGTTTACAACTTGTCAAGCGTCTATTTACAATACATTAAGTCTTTTTAACAACTTCTACCTCACATTGGACATAAACAACTGCTGGTACCTAATTTTGCAAAATTAATTTCTCCCATGTAACTACAATGGATGATGATTTTAAACAACTGCTGGTACCTAATTTTGCAACTTCATCACTGTACTGTCACAACTGAATAGCAAATCATATAAAATTAAAATATTCAGTTGTATGACGGACGGCGACTCGGAGCGGAGTAGCGACGCACAACAACTGGGAGAGGAGCAGCAGCGACGTATAGTGATTGGGAGCGGAACTCAAGTGACACACGCCGACTGGGAGAGGAGCATCGACGAACAACGATGGGGAGCAGAGCGGCAGCGACGGAAGGCGAGAAGCAAGGGCAAGGTCTTCAACTGCTGCTGAAGCACGAGTCTGATTTTGAGTGAAGGAGATTAGAATGTGGGCATGTGTGTCATTTTACATTGGAAAATAATATCTGAAAAGTCCCTAGGGACTGTTCAGATATTTCAGTTTTTCCAGGGATTTTTCTGACAATATTTTGCTTCCTTGGGACCTGAGAGTGATTTTCCCAACAACTTATCAAAGGACGTGTTAAATATGTTTGGATTAACTTATTTTTTAAAAATAAGCACTTACTACTAGGGGTATACATGGGCAGGGCATGGATCATGCCCGATGCCCAGCCTTACCCAATGAAAGCCCGAGTAATTTCGAGCTGGGCGAGGCGGGCTTATGTGCCCAAAAATCTCTCAAAAATTTTAAAATAATAAAGTATTAAATAATAATAATACAGAAAAAATATATAGTTTGGTATTTCAAAAACATATTTTATGCTATAGTCATTTTAAGATTTTATTACTTAGATTCGATTCATGGGCCAATAAAACAAATTAATTCAATAGAGATTATTTTCTTATTATTTGAAAATAATTTACTTTTCAAAAACTCAATTTACCCACTTCTTAATTAAATATGTGTATGAAAAAATAAGCCTATATGCCTAGTAAATACAAAATATGTTTATTCATTAAATTCTAATTGAATGGTAAGTATAAATATTTGTTCAATTATATATACAATATATTTTTTTTAAATACAATTATACATACATATTGGACAGGGCCAAATGGGCAGGGCAGCACACCTTGCCTGGTATTTGGCCCGGCCCGAAGATGCCCAAATTATTTATAGGCGTATTTTTTAGGGTCGGGCTGGGCATTTTTTTGTCGGACTCGAATGGGCATTACGGGTCTCTGGGCCTCATGAACACCCCTACTTATTACATAAGTCAAGATAAAACTCTTCTCACATACTTACTTTGTATACCGTAAATCACAATTTATAAACACTTATTACCTAAAAATAAATTATTACAATGGAGCATTTAGACTTTGGAGTAAACATGTATGTACAAGGAAAATGAGGCACGCCCTTCCACACGACACGCATACCAAAGGACGTAGACAATACTTTTGCATGAGACTCGTCTCGTAAATGCTCCGTCATTGGACGGTGCTTCTTACAAGAAATCATGATCTTATTATTGCCTCATAAAGTTGGTTAGCCGAACCCCCTAAAGTATTTCTCTACTTTTTTTTGGGACAAAGTATTTCTCTACTTTTAATAACACCCAATTCTGTTCTTTTCATAAGGGAAAGAAGAAGTTTGACCAAAAAAAAAAATAAGGGAAAGAAAAAGGATATATATATGGAAGACGCCAAAGAGACTAAAACAAAAGATAACAAAAGAGTCCAAAGCAGGGCATAGCTAAAGTGGAAGATGAAGAAATCGAGTAGATTTGTTTGATCCTGGAGCCGATAAAATAAAAGCAAACAAGCAGAGCCCGAGGTATTTGAAGAAACCTAATCCCCTTAGGCTAAAAAAGCAAAAGCTTTTCTAGAGTTCCTAGCTTCTTGTTTTCTTCGATTAGATTTGACCTTTTAATTTTCTACATGCCAAAAAGCTTTTTGAAAAGGAGGTGGGAAGTGGGGGCAATGAGAATCCGATACCGAAACACCAAGCAAATCTAAATGGGTTATACTTTTTAATCTTTCTAACTTTTGTCAAGTTTAAAATGAAGAAAAATAAAAAGCAGGAAGATGGATTGATTAAAAGCGATGAACCTTAACGCTGAAGAGGCCATAGCTAAGGACAAAATGATCTCGAACTGGAACATCAAGGCCAGTTAAGATTGTCTCAGATAAGATACGTAGAGACGTAGTGGGGTGGTCCGAAATGGATATTGGCATATATGTAGGCTGTGAAGCATTGAAATCTTAAGGGACAGTATGGAAAAGGACTTGCACTATATATATATATAACCAGTTAAATAATTTTGCTTGATGGGTTGAAAGTGACGCCGACCAATTAAGCTTCACACAGATGTGTCATTGTTTATCACGAAGCATTGATTCCACTCTGAACTGGCTCATCAGCTTTGGCCAGAGTGTGTTAAATTTTGGACACGACCGTCAAACAGAATCATTGACTGCGCGCGCACCTTACAAATGACCAAAATTCAATATTCTTCATTTTGCCCATAATAACGTTCCTTTACAATATATTGCTGCGACATTTATGACACTATTTGGTGCGGTTGGAAACAGAAGAGGGTGGTGGGGGTAGGGGGGGAAATCTAAGTGGAAAAAAAAAACTACAATTGGCAGATATGAGAACAAGGTCTTTTGTTGTTGACGAGGATGATGACTAAGGTTGGGGGTTTCTGGAGAATATTTTCTGTCCAGGTGCAAGGATAAACAAGGGATCAAAACTGGACTTTCTGCCCACGAATCTGGTCCATTGATTCCCAAAATGTCGCTTCCAATCCTCCTGACACTTGTAGTGAGGAAGGTACAGCTTGAAATCAAACCCTCTGCTGCTGCAGAACTGAATGATCTCTTGGTTTTGTGCCACAAGCACCTCTGGGTCCGGGCCTCTTGGAGCCGGCGGGTTAAATCGGAGCAGCGCCACAATGTAGAAGATGTCGCTCTCCGGCAACGCCACCGAAGTTCGAGAATCCCACCTGAGTTATCCAAACATGATAGAATAATACAATATTTAGTTTTGACCAAACAAAGGAATCCAACTTGTACATACCGGTGATTAGTCTTGAGATTGAATAATTTAATTGACAGAGGTTAATTAAAAGCAGTTGTTTTCGTGCCAAAATGGCTAATAAGGGAGGGGGTCCCAACAGGAACCAATTCAAAGGCAAAGAGAAAAGCAGAGGGAAGATTTAATTTGGTCCCAAGGCATGAGAAAAATTATTTACTACCCCTCTCCCGTTCATCTTTTAAAAAAATTAAGAAAACTAATTAAATAATTTTTAAGTATTTATATTTATCATTTTTTCTTTAAACTAATAGGATTAACTTATAAACTAATATATAATTTAATCATACACAACATATGATATGATTAAGTAACTTTTATATAATACTGAATCTTATATTTAGAACAACACAGGAGACAGATATAATGCTGGTGTCCTTGTAATCGGGTTGGCGAATAAAATAAATATGGTTGTCCATTCTCAAATGGCAACACTGACCATGAAAGGTACAATACTTGGGAACGGAATTCTCAACACTTGCCAATTCCTTCATTTACTCACTCGCTTTATTCCCCCTCAACCTCCCACCTCATGTCTCTACATTTAAGGCAAGAACCCACCACGCCCATATCTTCAGATACACTTTAACCAGGTTAATTAATCAATCCGCCTACCCCTAATTAATTTATTTATTAATTAAAAGACGGATTTACACGCAACCCGGACCCACCGTATCTTTGTCCCGTTCTATGTTTGCGTAATACGCCAACCCGCCCGGGGCTGCAACCAACTGCCTAAGCCTCAGGTGATGCAATGGGGGAGATCTGTGCGGTCATATTGTACGGTTGATCGCAGAGAAGGGAGGTCCACTCCACTTGGTCGACCTTAATAGTAGAAAAATATTTGACCCTCCCTCAAAATCTTAACAACCCCGTTAAATTTGGCTCCCCATGAGTAGTCATTAGTCAGCGACATCCCTCTTACGTGGCATCAACGGATGCCGTTCTGTCATTGACCTCGCATCATCTCCCGGCAAGCTCACGCATATCAGCCTTACACGTGGCAACCATGCGAGGGACCCCCACCAACTAATGCATTTAAACTCTAGGGTCCCCCACACAAGTACATACAGTATATGGTAGACGCACAACACAAGAAGGCAGGCTCATCGATCAAAAACAAAAGCAAGCAGATTTCCTTTTTAAATAAATTCTACCTATAAGGGGGAGAAACGTAATTAACTGGAGGAATGAAGGGAGGAGTCCTTACTTGCTTCGTAAGAGGGGGTAGACCAAGATGGGCCCACCTACCCCTTGGCTGAGGATGCCCTTAAACACCGCACGATCAAAATCAACGATGTTGTGGCGGGAGACAAAGAGGTTGAGCCAGGGGTGAGGGGCGTCCCAGACGCCGTTGGCTTTAGCGTTTTCCTCCACACGCTTAACACGTAGCAAGAACTCGGTGTAGCGCACGTCCACCTGGAACTTGAAGGCCCGGAGGAATCGCAGCCGTCGAAGCAATCTATCCACAGCCTACGAGGGGAGGGAAGCAGAGAGTGAGAGTGAGAGGATTGCCATAAACGGGGTATAAACGTCATTGGAGAAAATCAAGGGACGTGTCATACAGTTCACATTTTACAGATTCCAGAAAATGATGGCATTTTGGCAATTTGCATAACTGTGGGGACCGTAACGTCAGCCATATCTCAATGATCAGCGCAATGGAGCACCCACTGATATTGAATTACCCTATTTAACCACAAGGTGACGCCCTATATTACGGAAATGACCCCTCCCGGACAAAATAGGCTAGCCATAACCCCACCAAGAGTTTACCCAACTGCCCATCCGGCACTCGTAATTTGAACCCAAAGCCATGCGGATTCAGTGATTTGTAGGGAAATCTGAATAGTCCAGATTGATCAGGATGGTTTAGATTTAATTTTTTTAATATTTTAAAAAAAATTATTTTAATGAATATAGAATCTAAAATAAAATTAATTTTTTAATTAACATTTTTCTAAAAAATAATTATTTTATTTTAAAATCGTCCATTTTAAAAAAATCAAACCTAAATAATGCAGATCAAATCAAGACGAGCGCGTGCCTATCCAAAAAGATAGGCACCGAAACCAGTTGCAAGCCATGCCCTTTCACCGAAGGCTCGTGTGTCAGAAAATCCAATGGAAGATACATCATGATCGTATAGTCCATTTTCAACATCCATTTCTAACAGGCGGGCAGGGGTGCGAAAAAATTATTGTAAATACTCAAAGGGGGGAAAAATTAATTGTTTTTTTTAAAAGCACAAAAGCTGTGCCATCATGGTGGACGAGAATAAAAACCGTCCTGTGAGGCTCCACCTTTGTACACGTGTTAAGTGAAGCCTCTTATAGTGTTTTGACTTTTTACCAGGGGTCCCGCCCTCATAGGCTTGCCCTCTACGGTGAAGTCTTTGAGCTGAGGGAGCGAGGGTCACACTTCGCCACGGCGTAGGTCAAAACTCAGTCATGATTGGGCAAGCCGTCGGACACCCTCCCCTCCCTCGTGCCCTGGACCCCACCCTCTAGTAAAGAAAGAAAGTCAAAACTCTCCCCCAAGTATGAACGGCCACTCCTAGAGCCTATTCTGCAGCAATCGCGACCGCTCACACCAAATCTCAAATAGGTAAATAGATTATAAAGGGACTAAATTAGTTACCGCATCGACGTCAGAAGGGTGGTCTGAGTTACGACAGTGAAGAGCGAGCTCGAGGCAGTAAAGGACGGGGCCGGCGGTGGCGGGGATTTGGTTCGGGTCGAACTCCTGGTCCGGGTCCAATGGAACTATGGGCCACCCGTTGGCAGGATCGTCGCTGTTCACAAATACGAACCCTTCCACGTAATGGAAAGAGTCGTCTTCTTGACGAGTTATCAACGACTCGGCATCGCCAGTGAAGTCTTCAAATTCAGAGTACACTACCCTTATCCATCTCACCTAATCACATGAGGAGGACAAAAAAAGGAATTTTTTAAGCAAAAATGGTTACTTTCCGTAAACGTGTCGTTCATGCAGAAGCGATAGCTCCACAATTTTCTGGTAAATCAAATAACAAACGGGAAATAATGCAGAGAGACTGCCACTTCATTTTTCCAACAGTTCAAATTCGGAAATAAAAAACATCAGTGAGAATTTCATGGTACCCCACCGTATCTGGTGCTTGTTGAAGCACGACCCTGGCCCTGGTGATGATGCCGAACTGACCCAGACCACCCAACGCCGCAAAGAAAAGTTCGGAATTTTCGGTTTGGGAGCAGACCAACGTATCGCCTTTGCCCGTTACAACCTCCAATTCCGTTACGTTCGAAGTTTGGGGACCGTAACGGAAGGCTTGGCCGCTGACCCCAGCATTAGAAAGCGTCCCTCCAACCGTTAAAGCCAGATAATCCGTCCACGACCTTGGGGCCAACCCAACCCATACGCACCGTTTCAGGACGTCTTCCCATAATGCCCCTGCCGAAACGTCGACGTAGTCCGAGCCATTACTATTCCGCACCACGCGAATATTCTCCTCCATGCTGCGCATGTCCAGGACGATGCCTTGATCGGCCATAGCCTGGCCATTAATTGAGTGGCCGTTACCTCGAGCAGCAATCGTCAGATTCGACGACCGAGCAGCTGCTTTGAGGACCCGAGCGATGTCGTCGGCGGCGGCCGGCCTGATGAGGGCCAAGGGCTTCACGGACTGCAAGCCTCCGAAATCTTTACTGGCCATGCCATTGGGTGCACAGTCGACGGTGCCTTGAAGGTCAAGCGCTTCGGAGAGGCCGACGACGAAGTCATCGTCGGGCCTTGATTCTTTGTCAGTTCCGTGAACCAAGTGCTCCAGGTAAGCTATCATCTTGAACCGCGGAGTTAGTTGGTGGCGGTGGCTGGGAGGGAGTTATGGGCGGCCGGCTACCGGCGGTGAGAGTGAGGATGGCTCTCTTAAAACAGAGGCCGGCGTCGTTTTGAGGGGTGTTATAATGCAGAGTTTGAGGGTCCTGCCAGGTGAAGTTTGTCCTTAAATAGCGGCTGATTTGGATTTATTGGGGATTTTTTGTAATGAAGGGAATTAAATGAATTATTTGGGGAGATTCAACAAAAATAATGACGTCATGACTCGTCTCTATATCCTGTTGAGGCTGTGATCCTTTCGACATCATCTGTCTGCCACTTATACGAATTTTGGAATATATAATTTGGGAGCAGTACTTATGTAAATGCGACCTCATGCTTCTGCAGTGAGCTCCACCCTTTTTTTTCATATTCCCTATATCGACCCCCACTCGTAAGGGATTATCCCATTCCCCACATGCCAGCTAGTGAAATCATCTTTTTACAACATTATCCCCAAACTATTTACCAATGTTGGCTCTTGGCAAAAAAATAATAATAATAATTTACCGATGTTGGCAACTAAAGTTGGTGGTGGTATTATAAGCATTGTTATTAAACCCAGATCAGTATGACCGATCCGACCCTAAAACCGATGACTTAGTCAAAGAACTGGACCTGTTCAGATTTTTTAAAAAAAAAAAACCTTATTTTTAATTTTTTTTTATAATTTCATATTAATAAGTTTGAAATCTCCACTCTTTCACCGACTTAATCCCGAGTTAGTTTTAGTCTAACCCACTGACCCTGAACCCAGTATCTAGATCGGTTCCAATTTAATAACCTTGCTTATAAGAAATACTCTTCCCCGTATTTGTAATATCATGCACTTTTTAAAAAATTTTCTTTTTTTATTAGTAGTGATTATGAAAAATTAGAAAGGCTAAATTTACTTTAGACCAAAATAAGAGTTCGAAATGTGTAGGTAAAAATCACTTTAACCAAATTAGGTCTCAATTTCGATTGAGCACATAGCTTTCCTAACTTGTGTCCCGCAAAATGATATGTACGCTGAAAAAGAGAGATTCCGGGGGGGGGGGGGGGGGGGGTGGTTCCAGGCCAGTTGTGTTCGCGGTACAGGGCTTGTTTGTTTTCACGACAGCTTAAAAAATAAACCCGAATCACGCAAGCCGAGAAAAAACTCCTCTCACATACTTACCTCGTATACCGTGAATCACGAATTATAAGCACGTTTTGGACAAAAATAAGCTATTCCAAACACGCACATAACCTTTCATTATTGCGACGATGGATAAGTGTGATATATGTATTTTACGAATTGATCTCAGGATTAATAGATTCCCTCAATATAATATATATTTACTTAACATGATTATATTAAGAAAGTTAGTTAACGTGACATATATTTTCTAAAATATTTTAGTTATCTTTTTTTAACTCCTCCATTTTATTTTCTTCTTGATTATTGTTGAGAGAACATCAATATAGATAAATTAAAAAAAGATTGATAAATATAAAAACAATATCTTATATTAAGATTAAAATCAACTCTCTAAATATATATTATATTAAGTACATGAGGAGTACTATAGAACATGGACTATGTGATAATATATCTTATAGTAATTAAATTATTGTAAACTACTACTTTAGAAGCCTAATTAATGCATTTTTCCATGTTATAGCCAGTTAGTTGTAGTGGGTTGTTACGCTCAATCAAAACGGTCAAACTCTGAACCCCAAAAGAAATTAAACAAACTGCAATATAATTAACACGTTATCGTTGATTATTGTGTGAGTTGCTCCAAAACTTGTTTACATTATGCATAGGTTGACATAAGCAGAATTACTGTGATACTTTGTTGAAAAGAGACGACACAAGCAATGAATCCTGGGCATGTCGGTAATAAAAGTGGTTGCAACGTTGCTTTTACTGGTTAATATTGTAGTGTTTTCCTAGGACTTCTTTCATTATAATTTGTTTTCCAATTTAAACTATAATACGTCAATGGAACGAAGTTCTGCATGTTAATAACATTTTTAACTACAACAACAGAATCAAGGTCACCGTTTATATAGATTCAAATACACATAAGGTAAGCACAGAGAATTATTAAATTTGCGCGCGTGATTAATTAGCTCAGTGGTCAGATATTTGTCTTGGTTTCCTCTCTAAGCTGCTGTACGTTGTCAAGGTTACCCCAATATTTTATGGAAGAAAGAAAATCAAAAGTCAAATTATGGCCTTATTAGTAGACTCGTTAGGATAATTAAATCAATAATAATGCTACACGATATATGCTAGCCCACATGAGTACTAGTATTATTAATTCAAGAGGCGAGGTTTCAGTCTAGAGTGGCATAGGGCTCTTCCTAACAAACTCAAACTTAACCTAACTTAATTATATTCCAAAGCAGCCTATCAAATCTCCAAATCTTTAATTTGTAGTACCTGACACAGAACATACACCTGCCAAACCTCGATCTGAAAGAATTTTAGAGACTAATATTCATATAATCATATATAGTTATTGAATCCACATAATATTGGCGTTTTACAAAATTCTTTTAATAAATAATATGGACGGTGTTATTTTATTGGTCATCATATTTCAATAGATATTTATCAATCAATAGGTATCTAATCTAGATTTTTACCCCTCACAAGATCTTCCATAATTTTTGAGAGTAGCTTGGAGTTCAAGCTTGTGCTTCAATATAATTACCGAATTACTTTTTTTTTTGTTAAAAAATCATACATGAACATAAATTATATCCACCTAATTTTCAGTTTTTCACCCCAACTGCTTACCAAACTGACAATTTCAAGCATGTAATTAACTGTGCTCGAAAAATGATTTCTTCAAAAGAGGGTAAATATTTTTTTTAAAAAAATCAACGAGTCATTTATTAACCTCATTTATATCTGAAAGTTATATTTGAATGGAGTCCATGTTTACAAAAATGATGGCAGCGCGCATATAAATGAACAAGGACTGGTAGCGATTAAACAAGTCTTTGTCAAAATGGGCGTGTCACAACATTATTTTAATGTAAGCAAGCTCACTAATATATATAAATAGGTAACTTAAATTGGGCAAGCCATCGATCACAAAGAAAATAAAGAAGCTTTCATACCAGAATCCAAGGCCGATGCATATCACACATTCACACCTTAAAAGGAGGGTAAAAAAAGACAACACCAATAAATAATGGAGAACTTTACTTAATAAGAAAGAATGCACAAAAGTACAATATACATTTTTTTATTGACAGAACTAGGAGAAAGGGCTTAATTAGTTGCTCACAGCTTATGAAATGAAAAAGAAGAAGAAAAAGTTTAGTGAAAGTGATATCTAAAAAGTTGTTTAAAACTTAGAGTGCTCTCAATTTTATTTCTTTACCCTGTCTAAAATGTCCTCGAACCATATAAAACAAAAATAGTAAGAGAAAAGAAGCATAAAAACAAAGCACAAAGATGATTGACTGTGTGACCCCACAGGACCAAAGGCAGGGAAATTCGGAGGCCTTTTAAATAAAATAGGAAACAGTAATGAATAGAGAACAGAAGTTTGATTTTGATGGAGGACTGAATAATTCATATGGAGAGGAGGCAACAAGAAATGATGAAACCCACCAAAACCCATTGTTTCACTACAACTCTTAAAAACTAAGAAAGAAAAGAAATAAAGGAAGTGGGAGAAGCTATAAGAAATGTGAGGTGAGGAATAAAATAATGAGCACCAATAATGGGCTTTTGTTTTTCAACTTTTTTAACGTTGTTGTGTTTGTGTGCAGTAGCTTATAGTTCGAGATTTGAAAGGGAGAGGCGTGAACATGAGAGTGTTTTCTGGTTTTGGCGGCTAGGCGCATGCCTTTCGAGGCAAGTGGACCAACAAGAAGTCACCTCCATCGATCTATACATGCATCTATATATCCATGACACTCTCTCTATTAGATTCATTACTCTCTTTAAAATTGATTTTTTTTAATTAAGCATACAAGTATACAATTTTTTAAAGACACTGTAAATGTATAACTTAAACAATATCCAGTGCTTGGGTTAGGTATAAAAGACTCGATTTTTCTTAAATAAGTATGAAGATTTATTTAAATCTTGTGATGAAAAAAATCATTATTTTGGGGAGAGACATACAGTTATTAATTAGCAAATATGTATGGTTAAACAATTGAGACATGGAAGTGACGTTTCTCTCTCGCGTGATTGGAGACAGTAGTTGCACGTTGTCATTGTGTCACTAGTTACTATTATTATTATCATCTCAATCAAACAGTGCGTACTTTAGGCATATCCTTGAGTCATTTTTTTCCAGGTTTATAATTAGTGGTGAGGACTACTGTTATTGGGTTGGATTAGTTTTATAATTTGAATTTATCCTGTTGAATTATCTCTTTGACTCGGATATATTATTGAGCCTTCTTTCCTACTCTTATCAGAGGATCACATTGACGTCTTCTCGATTTTTTATCCGATTTCCTTGGTTGAAAACCCAACGTGTCTTATGTACAACTTTCATGCTCATTGCATAAGCAGATATGAAATGCTTCATGTGATTGGATTTATATATCTTTGCAGAATCATTGGCACAGATTTTCTAAATCATACCAAACAATATCACTTAATGAAATCTTTCGCTTTCTTATTTGGTTGTTAAAGGAATTTAGGAACGTTAGACCCACACTATCTCTTCTGTGTGCACTTATTAACACTAATAGGGCACTTCAAGTTACTTGCTGGACTCAATTTGTTTACCTGAGCCGACTAATTAATTAGAGGTCTCCTCTATTTAATTAGAGGGGTACGCAAATTGTGTCGTTTTTCTAAACAAGCTAGTGATTTTCCTACATAATCTAATGATTTGCTCAACAATTTTCTAATCTTTCCTACGTAACACGGTACGACATGACAAATGAGGAAACCCATGATATTATTCAAAAGATTAGGCATGATGTCTTGTGGGTGATCTTGAAAACGAGGTGATATACTTGACAATCGCACTATAAAAGGTCAGTACAGCTAACTTGTGGCTTTAGATTTTTGAACAATACTAGTTAGTTTGGACACTTCTGTTGAATTATATGTACATAGGAAGATATGGTTAGGTTGGTTAAGATACGCATAAACGAGGTATGAATCGTATTTCCCTTTTGATGTGATTGAGGTTGAACAGCCGTAGGGGATCTTGAAGTTGAACTTTGGAGGCCCCAAGTATCTTTAGTTACACTCAAGGTTATGGAAACCGGACCGGACCGGCCGGTCCGGCCCGGTAACCGGCGAACCGGCCGGTTGGCCGGTCCGGTTTCCATTTTTTAAAAAAAAAAAAAAAAAAAAAATTTTTATATTTCCTTTAGAATTTCATACTATAAGTCTAAAATTTTCAATTTCTCACCGGTTTGGTCCCGGTTTAGCTCCGGTTTGGCCCCGGTCTGACCCACTGACCCTTAACCCAGTACCCCGACCGGTTCAGTACCCGGTCCGGGTTTTAATACCTTGGTTACACTACTACAAAAAGGGGTTTTAACGTCCTTATTTTGACACTTTTAACATCCAAAAACTAAGGGACGTTTATGTAGAGGGCGTAGTATGTTTTAAGAAAAGACGTCCCAAAAAAGTTGGGACGTCTAAAGTCCTCCACAGGGGGACTTTAGACATCCCAATTCTTAATTTGGGACATTAAAATGTTTTATTTTTTTAAAAAATAATTATTTATATTCTTCATTACCCAGCAAATTAAAATTACAGAAACAGAATTGAAGATGGATTCATAAACCACAAAATGTCCTTTACTAAATGGTAAGGACTTCTAGCACTACAATCTTTTTACTATATATATATATGTATAATAACAACAACTCATACAACCTAATATCATATATGTATAGCAACAACTAGAAAGTGTCAAAATATTTGTCACCACACAACTACAAACTAATTGTTGTTCATTTCATCAAAATAAATATACATATGTATTTCCTCGATTTCCAAGCTCCAAACGTATAAAATAAAAATATTATTAGTATTGCATAACTACTAACAACTAGTTTATGATTCTGGCAAAAAAAAAAAACAATCAAGGGAAAAACACTCCAATAACTAGAATAATATAAATAAATTGAAAGCATTATAATAATTTCATATTGCAAGTTTAACTTAATTCTTCATGTAAATTTATATTTAAAAAAAACAAACCTAATGAAAGCAGGGGAGAGGGCAGCCAACGATGTCTATGTGCTTCCAAGGTGGAGAGAAGACATTGGAGGAGTTGTGTATACACAGCGGAGAGGAGAGGTACACCGGAGGCTGAAAGCAACAAAGAGAGTGGGAGGTGTACGCCAGAGGGTGGAGGGGGCAAAAAAGATGGAGAAGGTGTACGCCGAAAGGTGGAGGGGGCAAAAAAGATGGAGAAGGTGTACGCCGGAGGGTGAGAGCAAAGAAGGTGTTATGAGAATGAAAGGAGGTGGAGGAAAAGGGAATGAAGAAAAGGAAAAGAGGAAGAAGATTAAGGAAGACGAAGTCACGGGAATCAAAGAAAAAAGGAAATGCAGAAAAAAAGGAAGAGAAGTCATGGGGATGGGAAATATGGAAAAAGAGGTATGGGTTTCTGATATGGGAATGAAGAAAAGGGAAAAAAAATCTCACGCATGTCAAAATTTTTTACATGACTTTAGGAGTCTTAAATTTTTTTGGGACTCCTAAAGTGTGACTTTAGGCGTCCCAAATTCCATTTGGGAGGTCTAAAGTCTCTACTTTAGACATCGCAAATGGGATTTGGGACACCTAAAGTCTTACTTTAGGAGTCCCAAATTTTTTGGGACTCCTAAAGTGTGACTTTAAGCATCCCAAATGGGTTTGGAACGCCTAAAGTAAGTTAAATTTTTTTAATTTATTTTTTTCGCGCCAATGGAAATCTTTAGGCGACCCAAATAAAATTTGGGACGTCTAAACTCAACTTTAGACGTCCCAAATTCAAATTTGGGACGTCTAAGGGTTTTCCTATATATACATAATCACAAAAATGCCACCGCCTTCATTTTTAACCACCCAATTTTAAAATTGGGACGCCTATTGGGGTGATTATATCATAATTCTATAGTAGTGTTATGTTGATGTTTGTGACCAATTATAGCGAAATCCTTAGTTTGGATCTCTCAAAACAAAAGGGCCTTTAGCAGCGCGCGTGCTAGCGAAATCCTTAATTTGGATGTCCCGAAACAAAAGGGCTTTTAGCAAAGTAGGCACGCACACGCACGCACGCACGCTGATGGGATAAGATATAGAGCCAAAATACTCAGTAAGTGTACATGTCGTATCAAGTAATAAACAGTGAATAAGATATCATTTCCATGAGGATTTGGTACCAACAATGTAATTGAGCAATGACTTTGTACTCTGGCTTAAGTTGAATCAACACAAATTAAATTATGAATAAAAGTTAACTAGAGAAAAGAAGAAAACAAATCTAACTGTTGTGAAAGCTAAGGGTGATTCTAGATCTTTAGTGGTGACTTGGATTATTATAGCTTTAATTATTTCTTAGTGTCTAATTTATTCATTAATTGCATGTAATTGTAAAGTTATATTTACTAATCTAGAACTCTTATTTGCCTAAGAGTGCCTTTTGATCTACTAAAAGACATTCTAATTATGTTAATCCCTAATTCCTTAGGTGGTTAGTAATTAATTGGATAATTTAAGTGCAAGCCTAATGAGACTATATAGGGCCGGTAAGTATATGTCTATCCTACAAATAAATTAAATCTGAAAACTTGATCCTACATAACTCAATTAAAGGTTTATTCTAAATTCCCTATGTCTAGGCTTCTTTAAAACACGAAAATAATCCCAATCAAATTCCCTTTGTTTCAGGATAATCAAGAACATAATCAAATCAATAAATATAATATTAAAATAATTAACGACAAAAAATATCATCCACTAATTCATAAACAAACTAAATAATCCAAAACTAAGATTTAGCTACATAAACTGAGCATTCTTATGACTAAAATAATAGTTAACTAAAGAAAAAATAAAAAGACAAAGAAAAGAGAGAAGAGAAAGGAGAAATAAAAATTCAATACCGAATTTTTATCCATATTGTTACTCTTCTGCATCTCCAAACTTTAATCTCCCTTTATTAAAGCTCTAGTTTTGCCGTTACCAACCAGGAAAATACAGCACACCTCCCTCTTGCTATGCTTAGCATATATACAGGTATATATTACCTCCTGCGTGCGTTTTTATCACAATATCTTGGTTTATCTCTTTTTTTTTTTATCAATTATCATATAATATAGACATATTATATTGATATTTTATTCTCGGTTAAATCTTATAATATCTTCTGCAAAATAAATTAATATATGGGTAGATTTTATATTAAAATGTTCTTTTATCCTATAATTAATTAAATAATGGAAAACTATATAAAAGATAATTAAATAAGTATAAAATATCAATAATTTTAATCAAACATATCTCAAAATCTACATTTATCTAATTATAAAATATATATTTATCATATATATATATATGTATGTATGTATATGTATAATATTTATTACAAGGATGCATGTCATCGTCTTTTTTCGGCTCATAATTTGTAAATGTCCCATGAGTTGAGCTCATCATGAAGTCCGTTATTCTCTCTTTGGCAATATAACATCTGTTGTTTTTTTTTCTTGAGTGAAAAAACCCATGTTTTCTAATTCGGACCGGACCGGCCGAACCGGATCGGAAACAGGCGACCCGGTCATTAAACCGGTCCGGTTTGGTGACCCGGTCCTGGTCAATTTTTTTAATTTTTTATTTTTTAAATATTTTTTTAAAATTTTTCTTTTAGAATTTTATACTATAAGTCTAAAATATTCTATTTCTCATCGGTTTGGTCCCGATTTAGCTTCGGTTTGACTCCGATCTGACCCACTGATTCTTAACCCAATACCCCGACCGATTCACTAATCGATACGGTTTAATTACCTTAGAAAAAACGAATCCATCATTCCTGAAAAGAATGAATTCATCATGATGACTCAATTTTGTTCATTTTTATTTCTTTCTGAAAGAGTTTGAAAAAATGGGCCATGGATTCTTATATTGTAGTCAAATGCGTGATAATTGAGTCTCAGAAGTCTTCGGCTCACTCGAAGGCATTGTCAGAAGAAAAAAGAGAGGCGGGGCTGGTGCTTTCTGTAGCTTATTCCTATTTTGACACGTTCCCGAGCCCTAATTATCACCTCAAAAACTTGTCTCTTTAATCTTCGTACTTATTCGCGAGAATCACAGTACAACTTTATATCAGATCCATTATAAAAATATTGTGATTTAGTAACAAATTAAAAGTATATATTTATAACAATTTTAATCATCACAGACATAATTAATAATGGTTCAAAAAACTGCTACTAAATCTATTGTTATAAGTGTATTTGTAACGATTATTTTGAACCACTACTTAAACGAAAAAACCGTTATTATATTTATAGTGGTTCATTAGCACCGCTACAACATTCTTGATTGGGCAATCCTTTTTTGGGTAATTTGTAGCGGTTACAAATGGCACAAAATGAATTTTAGATGGCGGGAAATAAAAATAAAAATATAGTTTGATATTTGTAACGGTTAACAAACCATTATTAAATTGAATTTAAAAAGGGCAGAAAATATTAGTAGCGGTTACCTAACCGTTACTAATTTCAAAAGAAATTCAGATTTTGTGCCAAAAATTTAATTTTTCTTCTAAAAAGGCGTCTTATATTAGTAGCGTTATATATCCGCTATAAGTGTCAGTAAAATTGAAAAAAATATAAAATTATCTGTTTTCTTTTTTTAATATTAAATTAAATAGTTTATTATTTTAGTAGATTAGCTAATTCAATTAACTTATTATTCATTAGTTTAGGTCATTTATAATTTAAAAGGAATGATTTAATTAAATTAGATAAGTTTGAAGATTGTATTGATAATATTATTGGTGCACTACTACAGAATATACATTTTACGTCCCTAAAAAACGTCCCTTTTTAAAAAAGGGACGTAAAAAATAAAGACGGTGGCATTTTTGTAATTATGGGTGAGAACTGAATAGCTTTAGACGTCCCCAATTTAAATAGGGACGTCTAAAGTGTGACTTTACAGACTTTAGACATCCCTATTTGAATTAGGGACGTCTAAAATTAAAAAAATAAATTTTTTTTTTTACTTTAGACGTCCCCAAATCAATTAGGGACGTCTAAAGTATGTAAAGTTACACTTTAGACGTCCCTATATATATTGGGGACGTCTAAAGTTTTTTTAAATTTTTTTTTTTAATGAGGGACACCCTTTGGCGTCCCTCATATGTATGGGGACGCCAAAGGGCATCCCTGTTGCGGGACGCCATCTAACGTATATATGTTAGGGACGCCATTTTGGCGTCCCTAACATACACACACACACACACATATATATATATATATATGTTTTGGCGTCCCTAACATATATATATATATATATGTATGTATGTTACAGGGACGCCCTTTGGCGTCCCCATATATATGAGGGACGCCAAAGGGTGTCCCTCATTAAAAAAAAAAATTAAAAAAAACTTTAGACGTCCCTAATATATATAGGGACGTCTAAAGTGTAATTTTATATACTTTAGACGTCCCTAATTGAATTGGGGACGTCTAAAGTCACGTCTAAAGTAAAAAAAAAAAAAAAAAGAATAACTTTAGGCGTCCCTAAATTAAATTGGGGACGTAAAAAACAATTCAAATTTTTTCTGACAGTCTTTATTTGTCAGCTTTATATTAGTTTTACATTCATCTTTCTCTTCCCATCGCCGTAAACATAAGAAGAGCGACTACCACTACACATTTTAATTCTTGCTTCTTCTTCTTTATATGCCCTTTTTACTCTTGTTTCTTCCTTTCTCTTTTTTTTTTCACCGCCAGATCTGCTATGCTTTCTTACCATCTTTTGTATTTTATCTTCTTTCTCTTTTTTCTTTGAGTTTCCCTTCTATTTTATCTTCTAACTTGTGTTGTTATGGCTTGTAGATCAGAACTCTGAAACATGTTTCAAGACCACGTTCCCGCTGAGAAAATGAGGTTCATCTCTCTCTTTTTTTCATCGCCAGATCTGCTATGCTTTCTTATCATCTTTTGTATTTTATCTTCTTTCTCTTTTTTCTTTGAGTTTCTCTTCTATTTTATCTTCTAACTTGTGTTGTTATGGCTTGTAGATCAGAACTCTGAAACATACTTCAAGACCACGTTCCAGCTGAGAAAACGAGGTTCATCTCTCCCTGTCGCTCTTCTCTATTCATTATTACAAGAAAATAGATTTCAATAATAGAAGGAGATAAGTTTTTTGTAACTAATTCCTCTTATTATTTTCATCTTCTGCCTATAAGATTTCAGCTTTGGAGTTATTATTGTGTAGATTTTGGATTTCAGATACTAGATCTGTAATTTCATTGACGATGATATATGATTTCTGGTTTTAAATACTGTTTAGTCCAGATCTGTAATATAAACGAATTTTTTTTAAAAAAAAAAACCACTTTAGACGTCCCCACTTTAAAGTGTGGACTTCTAAAGTGGACTTTAGAAGTCCCCACTTTAAAGTGGGGACGTCTAAAGTCCAGACTTTAGACGTCCTTTTTTATCTACGGACGTTATTGCCATTTTTTACTACGTCGCTCACATAGACGTCCCTTTGTTTTCAGACGTTAAAAGGCCTAAAAAAGGGACGTTAAAAATGTTTTTTGTAGTAGTGGTGATACGTAGGTAATAAGGAACTATTATGTTGTCTGCTATAATATAATTATGATTATGTAAGGAAAATAGGAAACAATAAGAAAATATTCTTAAATATCTGAAAAAAAATAGTGAGAATAAATATCATGCGAAAGAAAAAAGTATTGAAATAAAAAATTTTAAAATTTATTACCATATTCGATCACGTTGTTAAACTCCTCGGCTCATAGGAAAAAAAAGTAAAAATGGGAGAAGATGAAAGAGAGATAAAGTGGAAAGAAATGAGAGAGTATTTGAAGTGAGATGTGGTTGGGGTATTTATAGAGATTTATGTGAAGCTAGTAGCGATTAGTGTCATGGTTTTGTAGCGGTTTTAGTTTGTAGCGGTTATTTTATGTTTTTCTATCGGTTTTGTAACCGCTACAAATATTTAATTGATTTTTTTTAAAAAAAACATAATTTGTTTTAAAACAAAAACATAATTCGTTTGATCAACCATCCCCGTCATTCCTACATAAATAGTATAGAAAAATTGTTAGCGATGTGTTTTTTGGTTAACAAAATTTAATTAAAATGACGTGAATTTAAAAAAAAACACCGAACTATAAGTACATTATGATCACCTTTAGGGAAGAAGTTTTTGAAATTGGCGGGTTGAAACGGCTCACTCTCGTAGATGATTTTATCACCATTACCCATGTCGTAAAGGTCTCAAGGCTTTAAATGAACAACCATGTGCCAATCCTTATGTCTCTCATCATCAACATAATAAACCTGGTGTGTCTCTGAGGCAAGAATATACAGCTCATCATCTTGAGAATGACCAATGTGAATTGGCCGTGAGAAATTTACCAATGTGATGCCCAAATCTTTAGTGTTGAGTTCTCACGAAGTAGAGTCGGGAATTCGGGCTGAGCCCATCGATCCGGTCTGTTTAGGCCCGAGTCCTTCAAGGGCCGAGCTTATGATTTAGAGGTTAAAACAGGAAGCGGGCCTAAAAGAGGGCCGGCCCTTTTAGGCCCATTTAATTTTTTTTAAAATAAATTAATATATATAATATCATTATATCAAATTATCAATATGAGACACCTAAATACCTAATAAAGTATTAATAACAGGTAAACACTTATTAAATGGTTTGATTTATTTTATTTTCTTCAATGGTTTATTCATTTAAACTTTAAAAAAGAGGCTAATTTAGACTTTAGATGATTATTTTAACTAAAAATTTATGAGTTTTAAAAATAATGTATCTCAATTTAAGGTAAAATAATAAATAAACTGTAAAATTTGAAAAAGATTTTTTTTAATTAAAATGAGTTTAAGCCCGAGCCCGTGAAGGGCCAGCCTTGTAGGGAATTGGGGTTTTTTAGGAAGCGGATCTAAACGGGCCGGCCCATATTCCTAGCTCTATCGGGAAGTAATGATATTTGCCCACAAACACTTGAATAGCGTAACGGTGAAACGACCTTGGTAATTAAGTTCCACGGTATTAAGAAACTTTCCATAGTAAGGGACACCTCCGAATTGCATGTTGGCGTCACTGCTGCTCGCATAACTCCTTGTCCTAAATGTACCATAAACACCCGAATTTTGAGTTTGCAATCCTTGATCTAGTGAAATTGTGCAAAACTTGAAATCATTGACATTGTAAGTTGTAAACCATTTTGCATGGTCAAGATGGCCGATTGCAAGAGCTCTGAAATCTGGTGAGAATGGGTTGTGGTCATTTAGTATTATGGGCGCAAACCAGCTTGGGAATTCTCTATGGATCTTTTTGTCAATTTCGGATGATGTTTGTGTACGGATCCTGAGTTGATGTTTAACATGACTTATGAATTCCTTGCAATTAATCATGAAAAGCCGCCGATCATAAAATGTGTAAGTACAAAATGTTACGAAAAATATAGAATAACATATGCGTGTACGATTCTTACTGAATGAAGGGTTCAACTTGAGTGAAGTTAATTAAGACATGTTTATGTGCTTGCAACTTCTCAGTTGCTGTTAGTTTGAAGTTTTCAGTTCCTCCAACTGGTTTACCAACACAAGGGATAAATTCTCCAATGTTGGTTGTAACCCTTTGCCTTAAAAACCGTAATTATGATTTGAAATATGTAATTAAAATGAAATAGAGACCAATATTCATCAAAAGTCATTTACAATCACTTCCTTATAGGAGGGTTTTCATAAATTCTTTTAAAACTTCATCCCTTTTCTGGTATCAATTTTTAAGTTTCGAATATAATTACCTGTGCAATTAGTCGTATTCAAACATATCAGAGTGTATAATAAAGTCCTGGCAACTCCTGGGATTTACTCACTAAGGGTTTAAAGTTTCCCATATAGAGAATTACAATACCGTTCCAAAATAATATTTACATCCCAAAAATAATATACTGTAATCCCAAATTCAAATGGATAACCAAAAACCCAAAAGTAATATCCCTACAAGGTCCTAGCTGCTCCTCGTCGTCCGTTTTTCCTTGGAGCAACTTGCCCTGTTTAAAGGTTAGTCAATGGAAAGAATGAGATTCAAGAGAATCCCAGTAGTAACAAATCACTCATACAATATATAAACACATAGCATGTAAGATCATGTTTAGCAGTAACACAATGATGCATGGCTTACGCCACACATGACAGCACTCACGGCTGTATACATAATGTGACAGCTTTCGCTGTAATCTGTAAGCTCAATGCGATAGCTTACGCTGTAATCACTATGCTTAATGCGATAGCTTACGCTGTAATCACTATGCTCAAAGCATCACAAAAGCATCTCAATGTATGACAACATACATACAATGTTCTATATACAGTATAAGAGAAATAGTCACTACCTCATTCTTTCCTGACGTTCCTCGGCACAATGAGCTCACGAGTACAACAGATGTCAAACCCTATAACCAAGATTAGGGACAATGGATCAATTTCTTTTCCAAATTCTTAATTTCATAATACTCAATATTGGTTATCATTTGAATTCTTTATGTAACTATTAGAAGCCTAGACACATGCCCAAAGGGTTGGCAAAAACTACCCTGAAGATCCCTTTTTGAAAACTAAAGTACTGATTTTTGACTGAGTCACTCGAGTGAAGAAGGCCTTATTTGAGTGATGCCCCCAATCGCACTCGAGTTCCAACAAGTGAGACGCAGAAAGTGTGTACTCGAGAGCACCAACACACCTTAAAGTAGCCAATTCACCCGAGCACCATCCTTGGCGCTCGAGTGAGGACACATATTCACCTGAGTCCATAAAGTGAAATGCAGAAAGTGACAACTCGAGAGTAACTAAAATCCCAAAGTGACAAGTGCACTCGAGCACTAGCCTTAACACCCGAATGACCACCCAATACCCGCGAGTGCCCACGCGCAGTCCCAACAACTTGCCTGCGAGTGTGAACCCGAGACACACGTCCATAGTGCTACATGCACATGCACTCGAGTGATACCCTATGCACTCAAGTAAACCCTTATCACTCGCAAGTAAAGAAGTACACTCTCGATTTCTACATGAGCACTTTACTGATACGCTGAAGAGAAAGGGAAATATCATGTTGCACTCGAGTGAGACCCTACCGCACTCGAATGAGGCTTATCAAAAGCCAAATCGCAGCAACTGATATAACTTTCCAGGCTTGCCCAATTTGTCTCCAATGGTCCTAAAACTTATACTAAAGTTTATTCCCACCTAAAATTTCATAAAGAACCTATTAGTAACCTTAAAATACCCAAAATCACATCCTATCAACAATTTTAGTCTTAGACCAACACATTGGACACAAACCAACCAATTGCCCAAACTTAGTCTTTCAAATTCCAATAAAAACCAATGACATAATAATACATCCTAACACCATTTTCCACACATTACCATATCTAATTCATCCATCTCTAATTCTCATGAAATCAAGGCAAAAATCCAAAATTCCCAAAACTTAACCAATGACCAAAACAAGTATACCAAAATACTATAAATGCTCACCTCTTTAACTTCTAATTATTAGCTTCTTGATTCTCTATCTTCCAAACTTGTTCATGCTTTAAAACACTTCTCTCAAAATTCTGAACCCATAGGATTAAAGCTCTCAACCTCTTGAACAACATTAATGAAAACCATTTGAGTTAAAAAGAGCATTCCATAAATCAAAATCCTACCTTTTCTTTTCTCTTTCTTCCTTCTCTTGTGCGAAAATGGAGAATAATGAGAGAGAATGAGATATTGATGAAGAAGCAGATTTTCCCTTGAACCATACCCATCAACCGACTTTGAGAGAGAAGAGAGAGGGAAAATGGTTTGACTATTGGACCTTGATCCTTTGGTCCTTAAAATGCCACTTGGCATAATCTTATACTTCCTTCTATTATCTCTCACACACACACACACACTTGATTTTGCCCCATTGGTCATTCAAGAGTTAATTCTAGCCATTGATCACAAGTTACCAATGAGTCTCCTCTTCGATAACTGATCAACTGGTCGGTAAATTTACCATTTTTCCCCTGATTATCACAATATTTACTAAACCATCTTCAAACATATTTATATCACAATACACATCATATTCTTCAAAAGTGTTTATTCATTAATAGTACATCACTCTTGAAGTTATTAGCCCTTAATTTAGGATATAACATTGGCGCAGGTTCAGGATAATCGTCTACATGAGGTGGTCGGTTGAAGGCGGTCTCAATGTCATCAAAGTACCTTGAACAGAAATATAACACCTCATCCCCTATATAACCTTCAACTATAGAACCTTCTGACTAAGCCTTATTCCTTACGTAAGATTTCATTTTCCCAAGAAACCTACAAAGTGAAGAAGGGAAAAATGATACAAAATGCTCAAAAGGGCGACTAACAAACATAAGAACTAAAAATGACGCACATATATAAAATGAATACCTCTCAATAGGATACATCCATCGATATTGAACTGGGCCAGCGAGCTTTGTTTCATGAAGAAGGTGAACTGTAATGTAAACCATCACAGTGAAAAAAGACGAAGGAAAGATCATTTCTAAATGACAAAGCCTACGAATGATTTTAGACTGCAGCTGATTGAGTTCCTCAACGATCAAAACCTTGGAACAAAACTTCCGAAAGAAAGAATAAAGCTCCACCAAAACGATTGACACATCGAGAGGAAGTGCATTCTTTATAGCCAGTGGAAGTAATTGTTACATAAGCACATGTGAGTCATGACTCTTCAGACCATCAACCTTTCGAGCCTGCATGTCAATATATCATGAAATGTTGCTTGAATACCCATCTAAAACTTTTATTTTCTTCAACTTCACGAGGAATACTTCCTTATTGGCTTTTGTGAGGGTAAACTTTGCCTGCTGAAATTTCACATGCTCATCTGCCCACACGTCTTTACAAACTCCTATGGCGTGTAAATCTTTCCTTGCTTGAAGATGATCTTTTGAATTTCCCGGTTCGTTAAACAACATATATAGCACATTATCGCATACATTTTTTTCAATATGCATGACATCAAGACTGTGGCAAAGTAAATTAGAATTCTAATATGGAAGAGTGGAGAAAATGCTTATCTTCCTCCATTGCTGAGGTATAGAAGTTTTGCCCCTCTTTCAGCTTGCTTGCGCTGCATCATCGCTTTCTTCAAACTTGAATTCAACATCCTCAAGCTGTTGTAAGATGTCTACACTGAATAAAAACTGAGGTGGCCCTATTGTTGCTGGTTTCTCATTGAACCGATTAAGTTGCAATCTAAACTTGTGCCTTCCATCGAGAAACCTCTGATGTCCTATAAAGCACCACTTCCTACTGTGGGGAAGGTGCACTGCGTCAAAGTCAAAATTACAAGCTGAACACGCTAAGCCAGTATGCACATGTTGGAAATTGTGCCCAAAGGGCCAATCATTGTACTTTGAAAATTATTAATTTAATGAAATTTCTCCATTCTGTTATCATATTATTTGCATGTTAACTGTGATAATTGTATCCTTGGATAATTCATAAAGATTGTCCTAAACTGTTCCTGGTCGGTCATCTATGCGGGAGCAAAGATGAAACAAGATCAGTATAACTTTGATAAGATATGGAGATACAAATCAAAGTCTTAGGCACTTGTAAGAGTACAAGGTGCTAGACCGACCCACTATGAGAAAGCTACATTGATCAAGTCATAAGCTTTTCTCATGTATAACCACGTCATAATGTCCTTTGACCTGAGGTCATCATGGATTCCTACATGAGAGTTGCTAAGCTTTAAACTAGTCAAAAGTCACCTTTAACCGGGTGATGATAAAGGCTACAATCGGGCTTGGTGGTTTTTCATGCAGAGGAATATGAATGATCAAGATGGAATTTATCCCTCACATTAGTAGAGAGATATTACTGGGCCCCTCAATGAGTAAGTCTGAGAAATGTATGGCCATACTACAATGGAAAGGAGTTTTCATTTCTATTGTCAGACTACTCAGGAATCGAGAAAATAATTGTCAGGAATAAGAGGATGACATTATCCATGCCTCATCCTTGACCGATATATCGTGTGACAAAAGGGATGTGACATGGTTGTATGACAGGTTACATCGTGTTAACGATTCTCATATGAATTGGGTAGTCGTGATGTCTTGCTAGAGGCCGTTTGCGACTTGTGGGTTAGCACAGTTATTGGCCCACTGCCAACTTCATATGGGCCTACAGGGTCACACACAATAATGGCCCAACATGAGATAATATTTAATTAGGGTCGACGAATTATATATATATATATATGTAATATAAAAATTCGTTAATAATATTATATAGATATGTATTTTTGAAGTACATATTATATATGTGTGTGTGTGTGTGTGTGTGTATTATATGATATTATTATATTGTGTTAGTTTAAATTTAATTTATTAAGATAACTTAAATCTAATGGCTCTTTATTTGGATTAAATAAATAGATTAAATCAAAACTGTTGGACAGATTTAATTTAAACTGAATTTATTTAATTAGCTCACCAAGATAATTAATCATCATTAATTTCGAAATTAATGATGATTAATTTTGAAATTTGAAAATAGCACTCATAGGTTATAAATTTGATAAAGCAGATATACTGAGACATACATGAGAATTGAGAGCCGCAAGGGAAACCCTAGGAGACATTAGAGGCGTTAGCACGCAGTCTCGGTTGGAGAGTATTCGTGTGGATACCGGTAGAGGAAGCGAACCTGACATGTTGGCTCCTAGAGATCGTGAAAAACCCTGAATCATAAAAGGTATGAATCCTTCCAACTTGGTTTAAACGCTGTTGATAGATCCTCGATTAAGATCGGTGAAAATTTTAAAATTCTTCCGCTGTGCCTGCCGATTCTAACAGCACATTTCACCTGGATAATGTTCCAAGGCCAAGAAAGTCATTAATCGTCTACATCAAGGCTACACACAAGTTGAATAATGTCTTCCCGTAGGCGTCATATGGCTCGATGCCAACATTCCATAGGTCAAGTAATTCCGCAATAAGCAGTTGGAGATATACATCGATGTCATTACGCGGTGCTTTCTTTCCAGGAATGATCATAAAAAAAATGAAGGAGCTTTGTTTTATACACATCCAGGGGGTAAATTGTAGAGAACTAAGACTACCGGCCAAATACTGTAACTTGTACTAAGATTCCTAAATGGATTGAAATCACCGGTTACCAAAGTAAGTCTAACATTTTTAGGGTCAGCAGCGAAAGATGGAAAGTCTTTGTCAAATGTTTTCCAAGCATTTACATCCCGAGAATGTCGTAATTTACCATCTTCATTCTTATCAACCTCATGTAACCTTATGTGCTCCACCGTTTTAGACGACATAAACAATCTTTGTAAGTACGGCTTAAAAGAGAAGTATCTGAGAATTTTTGTAGGTTTCTTCTTCTGCTTTTTCCCCTTCTAAATTGTCTTGTGCCTCGATGTGTGACATCGCTTACAAGTCTCCTTGTTGTCATCGTCTCCCAATTACAGCATACAGTCGTTGGGGCATGCATCAATTCTTTAGTAATTTAAGCCCAATCTATTAATAATCTTCTTGACCTCGTAGAACGTTATGAGAATCTCCGCATCGGGGAATGCATCTTGTAATAATTCCAGTAACATCGACATTCCCTTATCTGTGATTCCACACAAGCACTTGATATGATACAACTTGATTAAAAAAGATAATTTAAAGTATTTTTGACAACCTTGATCTAAAGGACGATCTGCTTCATCTATCAAGCTGAAAAAATCCTGAGCGGCTTCATTTCTCATGAATACTGGTTTTGAGTCCTGCACTTCTTTATTGAAGTTGTTGTCATAAAAACCAAATGCATCACGTACAACATCATTAACAGGATCATCTTCATCTAGTTGAACTCCTACTTGTGAACTTCGAGGAAAAGTATCATCATATCTCATAATGGCCTTCTCACCATGAACTGCCCAGAACGTATAGTCTTCCGGGAAAGGCTTTAAAAGCAAATGTAACTTAACAACTTGTCGTGCATGCCACTTCTTGAACTTGCATCTCCGACACGAACAGATGATCTTGCCGTTACAGCTGGCGTGAGTGAATGTGAAATCCAAGAAATTGTTTAATCCATACAAATATTCTAGAGAATTGCGTGGCAACCTAATACATGGCGTATCCATAGCTACTAGTGAGAGAAAAGAAATTATAGTGAAGAATATGGGTGAATAGAGAATTACGAATGCCTGGAAGCTTATATTTTAAATTTCCAACGTTTAATATTTTGTAGCGGTTCAAAAATCGCTACCTTAACCGCTACTGTGTTCCAAACTTGTAGCGGTTATATGAGTAAAATTGCTACCAATTTTCTACCTGTTGGAATAAATTAGAAAAATTTATTTTAAGCTTGTAGCAGTTCTACAACATAACCGCTACTAATAAATATTTGTAGCGGTTATAAATTCATAACCATTATAAAGTTCTGGTGGAAGAAGAATTTCAAATTTCAAATATTTTAACTTTGTAACGGTTATAAGAAAAAGACCGCTACAAATATTCATGACTGTTGGACAATTTTAAACAAATTGGGTTTTCAATTTGTAGTGGTTATTGGCTAAACCACTACAAATTTAGAATACAGTGGGGTAAATTCAAATTTCAAATGTTGAATATTTGTAGCAGTTATTAGTGTAACCGATACAAAAAAATAACTTTTGATTTTTGAAATTCCCTCCCACGGTGCTTTAAATTTGTAGAGGTTTATACAAATAACTGCTACAAATTGAAAACCCAATTTGTAGCGATTTTTGATAATAACTGCTACAAATATTGTACAAAATATTTTTTTTCAATATTTGTAGCGGTTTTACAATAAAACCCCTACAAATATATGTATTTATTATTATTTTTATATTTAGTTTTAGAAATATAAATAAAACTGTCGTAAATGCAACAAAAATTTAAATGTCCTATCAACAAAAATTTTACAATAAAACCGCTACTCATATCCAGGTTTATTTACAAATGTTTTGAAACGAAAAAATATAAATGTCCTAAACTAACTAGCAGGAGGCTGATCATCTGGTCCTGCCTCAGGTGGGGCTCCCTTAGGTGCAGCTGGATCGGTGCGTTGGGTAGATTTAACAGCACCATCATCATCAGCAGCAAAAGGAGGAGGAGGTTGGACGACGAACCGAGGGACAAGGGGAACCTATGGATGTTGCTCGTTCGAGAACAGGAGACTCCACGACCGCTCGAGCATGAAGTTCATGATATCGCGCTACTACGCATGCTGAGCGTAGTAGAAATCGGCTTGCTGCTGCTGCATCTGCTGAGCCACTGCAGCCTATATCCTGGAAAAATCTAAGCGCAGCTCCTCAATAGACTCGTCCCTTAGACGTCTAACCTCGGACGTCTATGCTATAGAGCTGCCAGCCTTAGCGGCACTGCTCCAACCGTAGACCATGCTAGGTCTGGCGACTATCCCCATCCCCCGCACGTATATGAGGTGCTTAACCTAACCTAGACCCGCCTTCAAAGGATTCGTGGGGTCCATAGACCCTTGTGACTCCTTGGCCTAAGTCTCTCACAGCTTAGCCTACAATTGCTGCATCCGCTCTTGCCATTTTATGAAACAATTACTTATTATTATTTTTCATAATAAATTTGGTTTTATAAACAATATAATAATGAAATCACTTATAATGGCCACCTCTTCCTGCTGAGAGGTCGGAGTTCTATCACGGTGTCTATGTGTGCTAGCGAACAACTCCCCGTAGTCCGTCTGACGGTTCTCTTGATGTGCCTTCCTTTCCTAAAACAATTACAAAATTAAATTAGATTATCAAAACAAAATACTAGATTTATAATATGAAATAACCAACTAAAAGTAATTGATATTGTGAAAAGTTACCAGCTCGCTGTAAGTGACAGCAAAGGTCTTTGATCCTGCTGTGTGGTGGATCGTCTGCTGCCCATGGCACCTCGTGTTCCTCTGAGAAAGTGCCTGAAAAAAAAAATTAAAAGTATTAAAACAATATAAAAAATTTATAATTAATAAAATCATAAAATTAATTAAATTGAAATTGAAATTGTAATTTAATAATTATAAATTAAAAAATTATTTATAATTCATTATATAATTAATTAATATTTTATAATTCATATTAATATTTATATAATCTAATCTAAATATAATTTTTTATATAATTAATATTTTTTTATATAATCTAATATAAATCTAATAATCAAAATAATCTAATAAATACATTACCTGCCCCTTAGCGCTTCTCCTGAACTGGACGAAACTTGCCCAGTCGTTCTGCGAGATGCCGTCCGGGATGTTCTCGATCAGCTGCTGCAGAGAAATCATCCCATCCTTATCCATACTTTGGAAGAGACGATTCCTCTTGTTCCTTCAGTCGTCGCTCATCTTCATCAGCCTGTACCTCTTCCGGTTGTCCCGGACGACAAACCTAAGTTGTAACACCATTGAAAAAAAATATTTAAATATGATTAATAAAAAATAAGACAATTAAAAAATATTAATTAAATAGAATTAATTACAAAAAAATATAATATAATTAAATACTATTAATTATCTTCACCGCCTCCTCCCGCGCCAAGTCCTTTGGCTCATTTAGAACATTCCCCCACATCCTGAAGTGAAGGGGGAACCACATCCAATTTAAGCCTAGCTCGTTCAGGAATCGGTTGAATAGGTGACCCCCATTGTCGATGGGCTGGTCCGTGGCCTCATTCCATGAAATTATAACTCGTAGTGTCCAGTCCATGTTGTTCAGACCGGCCACGTTCAGCCTCCTCGTGGACACGTTCCCTTGCTCATGTTCACAATTTACCACACGTTATATAAATTATAATTCAAATTTAAATATATAATTTATTAAATAAAAAGACATATTTACCTTAGACCTGCACCTCAAACCCAGTAGACCAAGAAGATGACCCTCGTGGGTTGTTCTGGTCCCACGCCTCCTCCTCATCGAGGAACCGCTCCATGTCTTTAATCAGAATCGGGGTGTCAAAGTCCTTGTTTGCGTTATAGTCATCAACATTGATATCTCCCTCTCCCAGATCAAGCACCTCTGGTGTGGTCGTCTCCTGTGGGACCGTTTGCAGTGGTTGTGGTAGGGCCGACTCCTGTGGTTGCTGTATGGAGATGGGCTGAAATGGCGCGGTCACTCTCCCTCCACGCGCCCCCTCCTCTGTTGCTGCCACCCTACAAAATCGGTCTCGAGACCTGGGGCTCCTTCCCCTTACCTATCCCTGAAGCCATATCAACTACAAAAAATAAAAACAAAAACAAATCAATTAGTCACATTTATATGTAAAATTATAATGAAAATAAAAATAAAATATGTATTTTCCGTACCTCAACTGAGAATAAAGAGAAATGTTGTAGCGAAAACTCTTCGATAGACGTTAGAACGCTCATATCCGAAGGAAAACTTTCAGAGAAACGTCAGAAAACAAAATGGCTAAACGTGAAAAAGGAAGAGGCAGCATCCTTTTATAGGTTTGGAATTTGTAGCGGTTCTTCAAAAAACCGCTACAAAAAAGCTAGAGCAGCAAAACTTTGTAGCGGTTATAAACAAACCGCTACAAATGTGCAGACCTTTGAAATTCTGTAACGGTTATGAAAACCTAACCGCTATAAATGTGACAACCTTTAAAGTTATGTAGCGGTTATGAATAACTAACCACTACAAATAGGTGACCTTTGGCATTTTGTAGTGATTTAGTTCGTTGTAACCGCTACACTATTGACGCGGCTTGGTGGCGCCAAGTGGTGTGAACTTTGTAGCGGTTTATTTGTTGTAACCGCTACAAATTAACCGTGACAAATTTTGGCAGGAATCTCACGCCATATTTGTAGTGGTTGTACGCTTTTAACCACTACAAAAAACATTCCCAATTAGTCGCGCCACTTGATGCGTAGCTTATCGCTACAAATTGGTAGCGGTTTAGGTTATAAATGCTATAAATGCACCGCTACGAAATCTCTTTTTGTTGTAGTGATCAATATAGTCGGCACAACAGATTAGATTAATTAATTGAAAGAAACCTGAACAGAAATATCAGCTAGCTATCTAGCTCTGTATAGAGACTTAACAAGAAGAAATGAAATCACCTTATCCTTCTCAATCTCATATATAGTCTTATCCAGTAATGATGCGTTTGGAAGAAGTGAAAGGTTCAATCTTTTTGGCTTCTCCGTCCACCATTCAACATAAAATTGGTGCCCATAACATGTATGATGTATTCGTGGTTGTGACAAATTGAAGGGACGACATGTGGTTGGCTTCATAATAAGGTGGTAATTTGTTGGAATAATGAGAGTCCACGAGGCACTTTGTCTGATATGGATGTGTTGTTGAAATGTGATTGGTGGAGGGAGAGTGACACAAACTTTTGCATCTCCATGAGTATAGTACGTTCGTTGGTTATCTAGTGTAAATTCTAATGCTGTCACATTGTTGCCTTGCTTTCTTCGGCAAAGACTGATCAGTTGTGGAGCCCTGATTGGCTCATATCTTGGTTCTGTAATCTGCTTGGGGATTCTAGTGCGTCTCTTTTGATTTTGATGAGTTTGTGTTTGCCAAAATATCGAATCCACTCATTATTACAAATATTTATTATTTATGGATATTAATTTTCGTTTGTTTCGTCCATCACCAAGTGTGATTGTTGTCCGCACATGTGTCCTGCTCTCATTGGCTTCTCAAATCTTAATCATTATTTTTCCATACTAATGGCGACACGTTTTTGATAGAGATATAATTCGAGTAAATTCATCTTACCACAAGTTAAATCCCTGAGGGCAGAATTAGAAAAGCAAATAACATAACGGAAGGGTGAAATGTGCTGCATCGTCTAATGCAACTTAAATATTGTTAGTGTATTTTTCTCAGTGTAATTTGAATTTTAGACATTCTTGTTACAATACTTATATGAAACTTTTGTCCAAAGGGTTTTCTTTGTGACATTTCTTTCTCACTAAATTATTGCCATATTCTTGTGGTTAGAGTTGTAGCTGCTGAGGGAATAGAGGAATAGGGCATGTTTGTTTTGACATTAAGATTGCTTATAAGTTATTTTCACGAAAATCGGGATAAAACCCCTCTCACACACACATATATATATATATATATATCGTATATCGTAAATCATAATTAAAAAATTATTTTTAAGCATTTTAATCACTGTTCTAAACTAGCAATATTGTTTACAAGGAGCTTCTGTCATTATGTTTGTCTTGCTTCCAGGTCCAGTCACCAATATGTTATAATATTTGCTAGTCTTTTTTATTTTCACTTGAGAAAATTGCCATTTGCTTTGAAAAGAGCACGAAAACGAAATGTTTAAGCAGCAATAATCTTGTTGCATCATTAGTATGGCTGCATCTAAGGAAACGTGCTTTCCCAATAATAATCTCGGACTTCAATAAACGTCCTGGTTCACACCTAACATTTACAATAATGGGGTCATTTTTTTACCTAGGAAGTCTCTTGTAAGAGAGTTTTATTGAACTTTATATTTGCTTTGGCAAAGAGTTTTTTCTGTGGAGCATATATCTTGCAATATAGAGTTATCCTTTTGCTCCATTACTGAAATATATGTGCAGGCAGCTATTCTGCTATATATGCTATATACTAGTATTATTGTTTATTGTTGATTGGAGATTAATTCAAAGCAAGCTTACTCGATCAAAGGAAACTTAGTGTTTGTTTGGTACGAGGAATTGGAGGGGAGGGAAGGGAGGGGAAATTTTTATAAGTTGAATTTAGAAAAATTAGAAAAATGGAGTTAACAGTTTTTAATTAATTTTTCATACTTTTTTATATTACATTTTCTCTTTATTAAAATTTTATAACCCCACTTTTTCAATTTTTTTAAATTAAACTCATAAAATTTTTATTTTCCCTCCCTTAAATAGCCGCTTAAACATGTCTCACTTGCAATCATTCTAAATATCACATATCTTCCTAATTTTGATCCCTTGAAATGATTCTTTTGATATTGACAATTATGACATATTCTATCAATAACTTCTTTTTCTTCAAGTCCTAAAAAAATTTACTTAGATTTTGATTATAAAATTTGAAATTTATTTAAAAATATTGACACTTTTTTAGCACATGTTAGATATTTGATATTGTTGCCTGAAGTCATGATTCGATCATCTAGAGGAGACCAATTGCATTGGAACAGAGGTGGTTGAATGTATCATTTCAGTGGTATTGGGCTCCTGAGGGCAGTGGCTTGCTAAAGGTTTGATTTTTTCCCATTGATGATTTTCTGCGTTTGATGTTTTCTATTGATAGGATAGCCTCTCTAGGTGTTGGTTTCGATATGTTTAGCTCTGATGATTATTTAAAAGTTATGACATCTGAAGTGGCTGGCTTAGGTGAGTAAGACTTGGTCTGTGTGTTTTATAAATTAATATGCATTACCCAATTTATCTTTACCCTACTTGATATGGTGAGGAAGGATTGGTGGGAAAGAGTCGGATTTACTACTCTAAACCCCAATACCAGAGTTCTTCAGACACTTCCAAGAGTTAGTTATGTCTGGTCGAATGGTGTTGAATGGGGTAGGGAGGTAATGAATTTGGTGGGTTATTTATTCAAGGAATGTGTAACAAAGAGACAATTGACAAATACTATTCTAGGTTTGTTCAGTATGCATGTATGCATTATTCATCTTTTACTCAAAATGTGCTTGTTCAGTGTAGTTATCAATACTGTTCATTATAGGACACAACATGGGCCTGTTCATTGTGTACGATATTACTGTTCATCCTCGGTCTGGAGTTGGGATTCCCTTTCCTTTGGTCTCTTTGATTGGGTGTTTTAATATTTTGTTAAATGTTTCTCTCATTGAGTATACTTTTATGTCAAGGAATTTGATTAGGAACCTCTCTTACAGGTGTGTTCTTAGGGAAGCTGATTTGGCAGTTGAAAGGATTGCCAAGGCTTCATTAGCAAGGTCTTGCTCCTATGTTCGGGCATTTCAACCTTCGTCATAGATGCAAACTATGTATCGATTGGTGTGAATGATATATTAGCTTCATTTTAACGTCTTTGTTGTATTGAAGAACTATTATATTTGCTTCTATATTCTATTAGCTAAGTTCGGGGGAGTTACTTTTTCATTTAGTATGTTTGATTGCTGTAAGTCTAATTATATGACATTGTATCTTGGCTGTGCTTAATTATATCTGTCTGGTTATTGGCAAAAAAAAAAAGAAGAAGAAGAAGAAGTCATGATTCAAGAACGCAGTAGAAAAGGGCCAGCAAATGTAAGACAAGACAGTTTGGGGGCCCAAGGCCCAAGGTGTATGTACCAGTTATAAAAAAGGAAGCTCATAGGCTGGAGGCCCGTGAATTTAGAAAAACATAACCTCTCAGTTTACTAAATGGCCCCTCAAATGGAATATAATGAGCAGATCTCCTAAAATATACATATTCATAGCCAAATTATCACCAACAGTATACATGTATTCTAGAAAAAAAAAAGATAGATAAATACAAAAAAATATCTTAATTTTAAAAATTTAATGTCTAATTAGGGAATTTATGCTGAAGACGAGAGAAAGACAACTGTAGACGGAAACATCAAAAATATGTGTGGGTTGCGGTCAAATTTTTTTTTTAAAAAAGAGAGAGATTAAGGAGAAATACGTGGAAAAGGAATGGTTTGAAGAACAGATAGCAACAGTGGAATGTGACATGAGGAGGGTGGGGCATTTTCTTGATGCTGAATGAGGACCACTCGTTTGAGAGAGGGAGTTCCCACTAAAGGGTGAAAATGACACGCCAAAAAGATTTGTGGCTCTAAAGTCTAAACTATAATAATAGAAAACATTTCTCGCACAATTTTCTTATCAATAAACTTTCAAGACGAATCAATCATTATATATTCGTATCAAATCTATAACATCATGTTGTTTGCAAGGAATCAACAATAATACAGCCCATTTCTTTAACCCTCAAAGGACATATTCGGTTTAATATAAGATATATTTAAAGAATTGGTATTGATCCTAGATATAGGACACATTTATTATATTTCTCAATATTTTCTAATTTATCCCTATTGATTCTCCATCAACAATAATTAAGGAGGAGAGGGAGGAGTGAATTAAGGAGATGACTAAGGTGTTTTACATGTCATGCTAATTAATTTAATTAACTTCTTTAATCTCATTAAATTAGGTACGTATGGCTTATATTAAGGACGGGAGGAAATATAAAAGAAGTATTTTTAGTTCATTCTACAAAATAAAATTTAATTACAGATCAAATTCTCAATCTATAAATTAATTAATTATATGTCATCGCCATCTAAATTTATCAAACACAAACATCTCTGCAAATATTTAACTGTTTTGTTAGCTCCGACTGGTATGATTCAAAAATATGATTCATGAATCATGATTACACACATTTTTTTCTCCAAGTACAAGCATCCTTCTATTATTAGAGACACTGTCGGATATTAAATATAGACTTCTCTCCCAACGGGATCCCAAGTTCCAACCTTAATTGAAACGCAAATTCTTACATTTGTTACGGGGCCTTGGCCTCCATTGGAGGAGGATGCCAGGATGGAATTAGCTGAAGAACTCATCTACCATGATATACTTGGGCTGGCCCAATTAAAAAATCCTAATTGAGAACCAAAAGGGGATTGAAAGAGTTTAGGAGAAGTGGACAAAAGTTAATAGCATCCTAAGAAGCTAAGATTTCAATCGCATATCTATTAGGCAATGTTTCTACACAAGTCCTCTCTCATATATTTCTCTCATACATGGTAAAATCCCTTCCAAAAAGAAAAAAACTAATTCAAACACTTTTGCTCTACGAGACAATCCAAAAGGGCAATTAGATACGGCGTAGAATGATAGGAGCCCCATACTGCGACTTCAGATTAATGCGAAGGTGAGGCGCATGAGTATAAGAAGGAGAGAGTTGAACTGATAAATGTTGAAGAATTGTGGCCACAGCTATCTTTGCTTCAATCATAGCAAAGGCTTGGCCCACACATATTCTTGGACCCCAACCGAATGCATAAAAAGTCACTTGATCCTTTGAAGCTTTTGAAACTCCCTCACAGAATCTCTCAGGTTTGAACTCGTGTGCATCATCACCCCGATAATTGCTATCATAATGAGCATGCATTACCGATAAGCACAGCTCAGACCCTTGCAGGTATCAATAAGCTTCCTAACTTGGTTTCTCTTGTTGTGTATCTGATGAAGATAGTTACAGGAGGAAAAAGTCTCAGCACTTCATAAAGTATCATTGATATCTGCAAGAAGTGTCAAATTTATAATATAGATAATTGTTGGGACAAACTTTGAGTATTTCAACATAATTTATTATTTGAACTTACAATCTTGAGGCGATTAATGGTTGCGTAATCAGGCATTTTTGTGCCCCAGATGCGTAATACTTCTTGTCTCGCCTTCTCTTGCCAATTTGGGTACATGGATAAGCAAATCATAGTCCATGTGAGGAGAGTTGCGGTGGTTTCTTTACCAGCGAAGTAGAACAATTTGCATTCTTCTATCACATCTTCAATTGTCACATCATTTTTTCTCTGTTCTTTGCTCTGCAATAGTAAGCCCAAAAGATCAAGCCCTCCTCCTAATTCTCCTCTTTTTGTTGCGTCTTCTCTTTGCCGTATCATATTCTGCAATAATCCTTTGATTTGGTCATACAATTGGTACCTCCTCTTGTTCTTCCTTGTTGGCATGAATCTTGAGATAGGATTAATCCAGTCAAAAACGTGTGTTAGTTATGATGTACTACCTATAGTCATAAATATAAGATTTTTTTTATAGTATAAATTGTACTACAAAGGAAATCTATATTAAGAATTGGATCTCCTCTGAGATGGAATTTATTCCACTTATTTGTTACAAAAAGTAATTGATTATTTCATTCATAATCAAAAAGGGAAAGTATGTAGTTTTACATGTCTCATGTTAACTTGTGTAAAGGTGATCACCTCAAGCCAGGGACATAGATTGAGTTATAGGCCTCAAGTGCCAACAACGTTTGCTCTTTCTGGAGTTCAAACAAGTGCTTTCCCTCTTGGTAGTTTCTTCCAAAGGCTGTTCTGGCTATTGCATCAGAGGCCAGAGCTTCGAGTTCTGGAGCAACATCAATTTCACACCAACCTTGTGGTTCCACTTGTTTCTGCCACCGCTCAATCAAGTTGTGACAACTGCTTGAAAATGCTGGAACCATCCCCTACAATTTTTATTGCTCTAGTTTTGTCATATGTACTATACTTATTAACAATTATAACATATAATAGTAATTTTTAGAAGTAAAATACCTTCAGCTTGTCAAGGTGGAAAGCAGGAGTTATTAGTCTTCGCGTTGACTCCATTGTTCACCTTCCAAGGTTGTTAAACCCTTGTGTAAAAGTTTCACTGATGGGCTAACAGGTTGGTGCACTATCCCACCTTTGTCATCTTAAAATATTAACCTTACCAACTCTGCCTCCCCTATTATCAACCTTGGAATACTTCCAAACCAACTCATGGAAACTTTTCCCACACCACCAAATGAAAAAGAAATTCAGTTCTCTGTTTTCTTATATATCAGACTGTGCTGTAAAGTTAGTTTGCTTACCATATCGCTTGACCATGTTTTGATGGAAAGGGATGAGTCGAGGGACGACTAGGTCGTTGAGGGCGATGGGTTTAGAAGATGACGAGTCTTTGAAAGACTTCTCCATTTCTGGCTTGTCTCCTCTCAAGGGACGGTATGAAGTTCCCCTGATCCCTTGCTTCCTTAATATTCTCTCAATACTTTTGGGTCTCCACCACATGATATGAACAAGTTTTATCAAAACGAACAGAACTTGAAAAGCGAAAGAGATCGCCATAATGGCTTTCAAGATACGATCTTCCATCCACAGGGGCGAGGAGTCATGTGGCTTTTTTATTAGTATATATCGCTGTTGAATGGGATCATGATAACCAAATTGTGCTATTTTGTGTGTGAAAATCATATATATTGTATGTGCTAGCTATATATATATATATATATATATATTCCCCCTCACTCTTGTCTAGTTAGTTAGTTAGTTAGTAAGCATGCATCAATAATATACAATACCTTACAAAGAGAGACACACATCATTGAAAACCTTCTAGTGAGTTGGGACATCTACATGATTGACTTTGTTGGCAGGCCAAGGTATATTTATTGGCTTGAGAGTGTACCCGATACATATCATTTATCAACACCAATAGACAGTTATTATTATCAAAGTGGATCCCATACATGAATAATTGAGGAAGATAATGTATACAAGTTTCTTCCTTATATATTAAGCAGAGCGTTGAACTTGACGTCATGGATGCATAACTTATTCATAATTAAATATTACTTATGGGATGTAAATGTCGATTAATACATTTCATATTGCCTTTTCGTGTTGATGATGAAATCATGTTAGAGCAGAATAATATTAGATATTTATAAATAGGAATGTATATCTTTATATAACTGTAATACTTTCATTCTCTATCTACGTGTATGGTTTTTTATTGATTCTGTTGAGATATTCTCTTAGCTGTAACAATATCTTGTTGTATTCTTAAATGTATAATACATCAAAGGTCTGAACACACAGTATGTCTCAACCTATTCATTAATTGCCTTTCGCTCTGGGTATTAGAGCCTTAGTTGATGGTGCTGCTGAAATTAATTGGATATCTAGTTATTATTTCAACGTGGGTTAATGTTGAGACAGTCTTGCGTTATTTGATGTGATAAACTTGGTGTTAGTGCACTTGTACTAACCCAGTTTAACATGCAAGGAGCTAACATAAAAATTTGATGGTCATTTTATTCGTGATATGGTTTTATCTAGGCTTATTGATATTCGTTTTGTTCCCTCTTCACACCAAATGGCTGATAATCTTACCAAAGCCTTGACCCACAATCAATTCTCCTATTTCAAATGCAAACTTCGGCTGATAGGAACACCTCTTTTTGGAGGGGTAATGTTAAGAGTGGAATAATATTGGATATTTATAAATAGGAATGTATAATCTTATTCTCTATCTACATGTATGATTCTCATTGATTCTGTTGAGTTATTCTCCTAGCTGTAACAACATTTTGTTGTATTCATAAATATATAATACATATAGTGCGTCTCAACCTATTCATTATTAATTGCCTTCTTTCGCTCTAATCGTCAATTAAAATTAGGTCCAAAGAGGTGGTAGAAACAATTTGTAAGAAAGATATACCACTAAATTATATACCACTAAATTGTTTGCTTCACAATATAATGCTTTATAACTCTTAAGGGTGTGTTTGGTTTGAGAGAAGGGGGTATGTTACTTTATTTAGTTTGTTAGAGGGGGGAGGGGATCTTTTGTAATGAGAATAAAAAATAAAGAAATGGAAAGAAATGAGAGCCAAAATTTTAACTTTCTTCTTACTCAAAAATTCAAACTAAATGAGAGAATGAAGACTCTTTCTCTCCCGTCCCCTCAAACCAAACACATTTGATGGCTAATTTAATTTCAAATTTCTCAATTCAAGTTTAATCTCTCTCATTTTAATCATTTATATTTTAAGTATTGTGAACATAATACATCATAGAAGAATCTAATTGTTGATGCGTATTTCAATATTTTTAATCTTACTTTATTTTCATTAAAAATGAAAAATAAATAGTTTCACATATGGTCTATTGAGTAATATCAGGAAATATTCATTACTTGACATGACATTTATTCAATCACATATTAGTTACAAGTAAATAAACGGGTTCCAAAACCAACCACACAACCATACAGTACAAGTAATAAAACAGAGTTAGATAGGGCGTAGAATGATAGGAGCACCAAACTGTGGCTTAATATTACAGTTAAGGTAAGGCGCATGAGTGTAAGAAGGAGAGAGTTGAAATGAGAAATGTTGAAGGATCGTGGTTATCACTGTCTTTGCCTCTAATAGTGAAAAAGCTTGGCCTATGCATAGTCTTGGTCCCCATCCAAATGGAAAGAAAGCCATTTGATCCTTTGAATAAGCATTTGAAACTCCTTCACTGAATCTCTCTGGCTTGAATTCACCTGCGTCCTTACCCCAATAATTGCTATCATAATGAACCTGCATCACCGATAAACACACCTCAACCCCTGCAGGTATCACTAAGCTTCCCACCTTGCTTTCGCGTTCTGTGTATCTGAATACATCTGGTAGAGGAGGAAACAGTCTCAACACTTCATGAAGTATCATTGATACCTGCGAAAACAGTTGTCAAATTAACTATAAATATATATATGTATGTGTATGTATATATGTGGGGCAGGGGGTGCCTGATGTGGCCCTTGCTGCCCTGGGGCTTCCCAAATATTTTTTTTTTTATTTCTTTTTATTATTAAATTCTACGTAGAATGAGTGATATTTTGATATCTCAGAGGAAAAAATGGAGTTATTTTCAATTTTTTAGGATTTTTCATACAATTCTAGAGTATTAAATATTTGAAAAATTGTAAAAAAAATTGAAAACAACTCCATTTTTTGTTCATGAAATATCAAAATGTCACTTATTTTATATAGAATCTAATAATAAAAATAAACCGAAAGAAAATATTTGGGAAGCCCCATATTTTTTGGGGCAGCAGGGGGCATGCAACAAGCACCCTTGCCCATGTATGTGTAGGTTTCAATTTGAACTTGCAATCTTAAGGCGATTAATGGTTCCAGAATCAGGCTTTATTTTGCCACAAATCTCTAAAACTTCTTGTCTGGCCTTGTCTTGCCAATTTTGGTGTATAGATAAGCAGATCATAGTCCAAGTGAGGAGTGTGGAGGTGGTCTCTTGGCCAGCAAAGTAGAACAATTTGCATTCTTCTATCACATCCTCAATTCTCAGATCATTGTTGCTCTCTTCTTTGCACTGCAATAGTAAGCCCATTAAATCAAGCCCTCCTCCCAATTCTCTTCTTTTCACTGCTTCTTCTCTTTGCTGTATCATATTCTTCAACAATGCAATGATCTGGTTGTATAACTGGTACCTCCTCCTGTTCTTCCTTGTCGGTACGAATCTTGAGATACAGTTAAACATATAGTCATGCAAGTTGATGCAATTAGTGACATACTTCATCTTATTTATTACAAAGTATAAGAAGCAGCTGATTGATCCATAATAATAAAAAAGGAACATTCTGTATTTTTATATATGATATTAACTAACTTGTGAAGTGGGTCACCTGAAGCCTGGGACATAGATGGAGTTATAGGCTTGAATTAGCAAAGGCAGTTGCTGTTTCTGGAGTTCAAATAACTCCTTTCCATCTTTGTAATTACTTCCGAAAGCCGTTCGAGCTATGGCATCACAGGCCAGAGCAACGAGTTCCGGAGCAACATCAATTTCACACCATCCTTGTGGTTCCACTTGTTTTTGCCACCGTTCGATAAGGTTGCTACAACAAGTTGAAAATGCTGGAACCATTGCCTACATAACAATAACAACATATAATAGTAGTTAGCTTTGTCTAAGAAATGAATTAATATATATTGGCTTGATTCAGATAATTGCAGGTTTGGACCTTCAACTTTTCAAAGTGGAAAGCAGGAGTTATGAGCCTCCTGCGTTTGTTCCCTTCTTCGCCTTCCAAAGTTGACACACCCATGTGTTGAAGATTCACCAGTGGGTTAAGACGTTGGTGCACAAAGTCACCTTTCTTATCTTCTAATATCAACCTTGTCAGTTCCGCATCCGCTATTATCAGCCGTGGAATACTTCCAAACCAACATAACGAAACTTTTCCTAAAACAAACAAAAACATCAGTTCGATCTTTGTTGGTTATTCTAAGCGTACGTATATACGACTAGTGTACAGTTGGGTTAGTTTGCTTACCATATTGCTTTACCAAGTTGTGGTAGAAAGGAATGGCTCGAGGGATTATTTCAGCATCGAGGGTGATAGGTTTGGAAGATGAATCTTTGGCAGACCTTTTCATTTCTGGTTCGTCTCCTGTGAAGAGCCGGTACTTAGTGCCTTTGATTCCCTGCTTCCTTAATTTCCACTCCACACTTTTGGGTCTCCACCATATATTGTAGACCAACTTCGTCAAAACAAGGACAACTAGGCAAGCAAATGATGTTACCACGGCTTTCAAGATATGTTGTTCCATTTACACCAGGGAAGCTGGAGGATGAGGAATGTGTAGCCCTGTTTCTGGGTATAAGTAGGCTGAAATCTTTTGTTTGAATAATTTAGGCAGGATTAGTTATAAGTCTACTTTTTCTGACATGTACATTTATGTCCTAAAAAGTGTAGTTTATTCCTTCAACTTGGTGCAATATAGAGAAAAACTTGTCTAGTTCGTGGCAATGGCTTGGCAGCACACATGAATTAATTATTCTCCTCTCTTTTTAATATAAGATATATTTAAAGAGTTGATTTTAATCCTAAATATAAAGATAAAAATAGGTCAGGCCACTAATAAGATTCTACAACCTAGCCTACATAAAGCTTAGCCTAGCCTATTTAGTAAATAGGCTAGACTCAGGTTCATGCCTATTGTTAGGCCTATTTATTTAAAATTTATTATATTATATAAGTATATATACTATCGTCTAAATAATTTTATAAATTATTTATAAATTTACCAATTTAACATTAATTCTAAGTTTGATATCTCATCATCATTACACTCAACCCATGTTTTAGCATCAATCATTCACCTTACCTCTCTTTTCTTCAATCACTCGAGATAGCGACACTAACTTATTCCCTCTCCCCTGATTTGTGTCATCCACTAAAGTATAATAATTGCTATGAGTTTATTTTAATACCAAATGAAATATTATAATCTTAGTGGAAGAAGTTTGTCCCAATTTATGTGGAAAAAGTAAAAGAGGTAAAATCTAGTTTTACATGTTATTTGTTATGCTTGGTCAATTTTAGAAAACATATTTCATTAGTAACGAACGATTAATTTTTCTTATTCTCATTTGGTCGGATAGTTGTTGTCACTAGACATTCTTTTCTTTTCTTTACTAAGCCTAATATTTTACGACGAAAATAGATGTTAGGCTTTTAAGATATAATGTATGATTGTAAATAAGCATGAAGGATTATATATGAATGTGGAGGCATATGCTTTAAAAGTTATTTAAATACCTACATTTTAAATAGGCTTTTCAATAGGCTTTAGGCCTTATCAGGCTTCTAGAAGGCCCAATCTCAAGCTTATAAAAAGCCTATATACAGACTCAAACCCAACTTCAAACTCAGGTTTTGAATCTTTATTGCAAACTCAGGCCTATTTAGTAACTTAGCCTAACCTAGCCTATTTCCATTCTTATGAGGCATTAAGGAATGTAATTAAGGTGTTGATACATATCATATTCACTAATTTAACTAACTTTTTTAATCTAATTAAATTAAATAAATATATTTTATAATAAAAAATGGACGGAGTAGCAGATTTTTAATACGGACATATGCATATAAGACGTTACCTTGACAAAAGAGACACATCATCCAATAATGGTCAATCCAATATATATAATTAATTCTTAGTATCCTTTTTACTCATTAATATTATTATAATATTTTTCTTGAGAAAATCCCATAAAAAGACGGTTGAATTACTTATATTTTAAATTGGGTTGATAAATTTGATAAATTCTAAATTAGGTCAGATGTCCTAAAATAGGATTTTAAAATTTGATAATTTTACCTTAAATACCCCTAATTTATTCTCTCTAATCACTGTACCCCTCCCATCCACTATTTCCTATTCAACACTATTTGCAAATGACTTCACATTGCAGACCACTTCTTTCTCTTAGTCTCTTGGTGGAAAAAGCTTGCCTCTTGGCGGCCTTTGCAAGGTGAAGATGGAGATGGTCACTGGAAAATCCAATTGGAATTTCAAATATGAATCCAATATTTTCTCGTTGTTGATGTGAATTGGGTCAGGAGAAGAATTACCTGAAATTCCTAATGATTTATTAGAATATGGGAAGGATTTTGTGAGAAGGTGTTTGGTGAAGGATCCCAAAAAAAGATGGACAACGGAGAAGCTCTTGGAGCATCCCTTTCTGGCCGACCAAACTATTTCATTAGAGCATATCAAAGAACCGTCGACGTCTTCGAAAAGTCACTTCAATTTTCCAAACTAGGTTTCCAACGCAACAACTTCAACTCTAAATTCACCTGAATCTAATGACTAGTGCGAGTGGAAATCAAAATTTAGATCTTCGTGCCTAACTAGTACCTGTTCGCTGGAGGATAGGATACGGGAGTTGGTGATGATTCAGACGCCAAATTGGTCGAAATGTGACAGTTGGGTTTGTGTTGGATAGGAGTAGGAATTTTCTTGTAGCCAGTGGCGGAGGTAGAGGGGTCGAAGAGGGAGTGGATTCTTTGATACAATTCTTAAATGTTAATATCTGACTGTAAATACCAAGTACATCAATTGATCATATTAATTTTTTCTCATGTCGAATGTGACCCTCTGTATAATACCATTACATTCCACCAAGCCACCCTTTTTGAAACAGTATTTTTTTTATAGCAGTCTGATTGGGTAAAAGATGATAATTGAGGTTTGAGCGCATACATCACCAACGCAACGATTCTCTATGTCTGAAACAAAGGGATAAACAGATTTAGGATATGAGCTTGGTTCTTGATGAGGCTACATTTCCATGGGTGGTGGCTGCAATTTGGGAGAGAAGTAGTAATTAGGGGAGACAATTAAATGAAGGGCATCAACGTAAAATTATCAAATTCCAAAATCCATTTTTAGGACATCTAACCTAATTTAAGATATGTTAAATTTATTAACCCAATTTAAAATATAGGTAATTCAACCGTCTTTTAAAGAAATTTTCCCATTTTTCTTTGGTGAACTATTATTTTAATATTTAAATTACCATCAGGCGTGTATAATAAGCTTGGTCCTTAATATTATTGTCCTTTTAAATATTTTTAAACTGTAGATGGCCTAGCTCGGTGCAGTTTTGTATTTTATCCTGACAGTATGTATGTTCTCGATGTAAATTAACGCATTTTTTATTTAATGGTAGTATGACAACAAACGAAACTAATAAACAGAAAAAGATTCAAAGACTGATATCAGTGGGATTAATTAAATGCAGAATGAAGATTTATTAAAAGACTAAAAAACACATTATGTTTTGGACCACCAAATAATACATATGTGGTCCAGCATTGATTATATGGGCAGACGTGTCCGATTGCTAGTTGATATCAACCAATCATCATTATTGATATTTATTTTATATCATCAGAAATTTTAACCATTATTACTTATAATACTGCCTCTCCATCCAGGAATTGATAAGAAAATCAACTCGGGTCCAGCTTAGTTTTTTTTTTTCCCATCCGGTTCACCGGAGTTTTGGCCCGATTATATCCGGATTCGACCTGTGTCGCGCACCTGGTTATGATGGGAGAGTCTCCCAATGGACACTTTCTGCATACACAAGACTCAAACTCGAGACCTTACTTAAACGGAACCAAATCACTTACCACTTAAACTAACTCGCATTGATTGGTCCGGCCTAGTAATTAATGCAAACAATTCAAATGTTCTTGCCAGAATATGGGCTGACGTAAATTTCAAGGGGCCCAGATCAAATTTCGGACTACAGATGGACCGAAACCCTTTCCAAACTTGTTGGGTTTGCAAGGGTCTTCATTATACTACACTGGGTATTTGTTGTTGATTTGAGAAATTGTGTGTGAAAGTCAAGAACTAGTTCCCAATTTAAGCTTTTTTTTTTTTTTATAATCATAATGACCAATTATAAATTGGAGTTTACAAAAGACTTAGACGGACAGATTAAGGTTTTGGGCCATATAAATATTACAACCCGAAAAATTTAAGCTATTTTAAAATGTCTAGGAGGCATCCATAGCTCAAGCATGTGATTCTTTAATTGTGCTTTTGTCACGATTTAAAAAAAATTAAGTGGTTGATCTTCTAACGAGAGTCACTGATTAGAACATATTGTGATCACCTATCTCTCTCTCTCTCTCTCTCCATATATATGTAATTCTCTTATTTTGTGCTTCAATATAATATATATTTTAATGCGATAGAAATTGATGTATAGATATTTGATCTCAATATGCAGTATGATATTTTCTGCAATCAATATATCTTGTTGCAATAAGTTACATGGTGATACATGGCTGTATCTATTAATTAAGAAGAAAATTATATCTAGTCCTTTGTATGTTTGTTGTTTTAAGTTTCCATTTATACATAATTTTTAAACGAGAGTGTCACAGATGTTGCAGCTGAAGGCCCAAGTAATAAAGGCCCAGATATATTAACAATGCCAGAATAGCAATCACGTGATACGGTTAGAAGGAGCCAGAGCGTATGCAAGTCGTCATGGAAGATGCGTGAGTATGAGGCTATAAAACAGAATAAGAGTAACGAATGAGGGTGTGAAGAACATTGAGTGAACTTTCTTCTCTAAGACCTTCTATCATTCTCTATGATTTTCCCTTTCTGCATTCTGTGTACTGTCAATTTCTGTGATTGTTTCTCAGCCTTATGCTATATTATGTTCTTCTGCCTTGTACTATTTGAATCCTTAATAATCAGTACTGGAGAATTTTGCTGAGATATAATTTGCTTATATTCCTTGCATTTCTGTTGCTTTAGAAATATCATTGTTACATTTAGCGCTTTCATTGAGTTTCCATGGCGGACCATACCAGATTAAAAGATGTGGCATCTGATCTAAAACAACTTCAAGAGATTTGCGACCAACGTGAGGTTGCTTTTCGAAATTTGATTAGTCAATTGCAATTAACTTATTCTCATTTGGAGAAAGACCATTCTACTCGTATGGACCGACTGGAACGTTCGGTGCTCGATGTGAATCACTCCGTCAATGGTATGAATCGGAAACTTGATTTACTTCTGTAGTCGTCCGCCACTGGATCCTATACCTCAGGGAGTTCTACTTCCCATTTCAGTACTCATCTTTCTCATAAAGTCAAGCTTGATTTTCCACTTTTTGATGGTTTTGACCCTTTGAACTGAAATTTCGTGCCGAACAATATTTTTCTTTTTATGAGACTTTCGATATACAGAGGATCGTATTAGCCTCTGTTCATTTTGAAGGGGATGTTGTCCCATGGTTTCAGATGCTGCAACGCACTCATCGTGTGCCCAATTGGGCGGCGCTTACTAAGGCCATTGAGACTCAGTATGGACCTACTCAATATGATAACCCACGGTCTCAACTCTTTAAGCTCACACAGACGGGCTCGGTGGTTAATTATCATACTAGCTTTATGGCCTTTACTAACCGAGTAGATGGGCTATCCGATGGGGCTCTTATCGACTATTTCATCAATGGTTTAAAAGATGATATTCGACGGGATGTTTTAGCACGTGAACCTGATTCTTTGACTAGAGCTGTTGCTCTTGCTTGATTATATGATGATGGGGGGTCCAAGCTGGGTTTTAGGCTTAAACCTCAACCCACTTCTCAATCTTCATTCGATTTTACTAAACCGGTGGGATCTTTTTCTTCTAGCTCTATCCAGTTGGCATAGGGCAATTCTAAATCTTCAGCTCCACCATTATTACCAACACCATCCGCAAAGCCATTCCCTTAAGTCAAAAGGTTAACAACTGTTGAGATGCAAGCACGCAGGGAAAAAGGTTTGTGTTATAATTGTGATGAAAAGTTCTCTGCCACTCATAAATGCCCTGATCACAATTATATGATGTTAATGATTGATTCTAAGGATTACTATCCTGATTCACCTCTTTCGGATGAAACTTTACCTGTTTTGGAAGATTCGGTAATTATGCATCACCTTTCTTTGCATGCCTTTCATGGTTCACATGGTCCATGTACAATTCATTTCACTGGCCACATTTTTGGTTCCACGGTTGAAGTATTTTTGGAAGGTGGAAGCTCAAATAATTTTGTTCACCCTCAAGTAGTGCAACGTTTTTGGCTATTGGTTGAGCCAGCTCCAAGATTTAAGGTGGTGGTGAGAGATGGAAATTGCCTAGATGGGGAAGGGATAGTACACTCCATTCCTCTTAAAATTTGTGGACATGATTTCACCATTGATGCTTTTGTAGCTCCTATTAAAGGTGCTGATCTTGTTTTAGGTGCATCCTGGTTAGCTCAAATAATTTCGTTCAACCTCAAGTAGTGCAACGTTTTCGGTTATTGGTTAAGCCAGCTCCGAGATTTAAGGTGGTGGTGAGAGATGGAAATTGCCTGGATGGGGAAGGGATAGTACACTCCATTCCTCTTAAAATTTGTGGACATGATTTCACCATTGATGCTTTTGTAGCTCCTATTAAAGGTGCTGATCTTGTTTTAGGTACATCCTGGTTAGCCACATTGGGCGCTCATGTTTCAGATTATAGTACTGCTATGATCCGTATTTATCGTGATGATAAATTTATTACTTTATAGGGTGATAGACACCGTCTACCATCTATGATCCATTATCATCATATGAGACGAATGGTGGCTATTGATAGTGTGGAGGAGATTTATGCTTTGGAATGTCATTCCGATGGCTTCAATGATGACTCTATCCTATTTCCTTCTAATGTTCCAAATGAGTTATTACAGCTTCTCCAACAGTTTACCAGCGTTTTTTCTACACCTAAGGGTCTACCTCCTCCTCTTTCAAAGGATCATGTTATTAATTTACAAGAAGGTACACCTCCAGTTAAGGTCAGACCCTACCATTATCCTTTTTCTCAAAACAATCAAATTGAGTTAATGGTTTCTGATATGCTTTGTGATGGTATTATCCAACCAAGTAACAATCCCTTTTCTGTACTTGTTTTATTAGTTAAAAAGAAAGATGGTTCTTGGCGATTTTGTACTGATTATAGGGCTCTTAATACTGTTATTATTAAAGACTCTTATCCAATTACTACTATGGATGAATTGTTGGATGAATTATGTAAAGTAGTGTATTTTTCCAAATTAGACTTACGTGCGAGGTATCATCAAATTCGTGTCAAAGAGGAAGATAGATATAAAACAGCTTTTAGAACTCATCATGGTCATTATGAATGGCTTGTTATGCCATTTGGCCTTACTAATGCACCCGCAACGTTCCAAGCTTTGATGAATAATGTCTTTAGGCCTTATTTGCACAAATTTATTCTTGTTTTCTTGGATGATATATTGGTGTATAGCAAAACTTGGGCTGACCATTTAGAACATTTGTTAATATTATTGCAGTTGCTTTTTTATCATCAATTATTTGCCAAGATGGCTAAGTGTTCATTTGGACTAAACAAGGTTGACTACTTGGGACATGTGGTGTCTTCAGATGGAGTTGCAGTTGATCCTGCGAAGATAATAGCTATCATTGATTGGCTAGTTCCCACTACCATTACTCAGTTGAGAGGTTTTCTTGGCCTCACTGGTTATTATTGACACTTTATTGGTAGCTGTGCGTCATTGGCTGCTCCTTTAACATTTCTATTATAGAAGGATTCATTCTGTTGGAATGTTACTGCTCAAGACGCCTTTGATAATCTAAAGAAAGAACTTACTTAAGCTCCGATGCTTGTACTGCCAGATTTTTCTCAGTCGTTTGTACTAGAGGCTTATGCTTTAAGTCACGGTATTGGTGCTATATTAAGTCAAAACAGTCATCCTATAGCTTTCTTTTCCAAGAAACTGTCATTAAGAATGCAATCCCAGTCAACCTATGTTTGCGAAATATATGCCATCACTGAGGTAGTAGCTAAGTTTCATAATTATTTATTGGGTCATCCATTTGTTATTCGCACTGATCATCAGAGTTTGCGACATTTGACTAATCAAACAATTCAAACTCCAGAACAGCAAGCTTGGTTACCAAAACTATTGGGATATAACTTTCGAATTAAATATAAACCAGGAAATACCAATGGGGTTGCAGATGCTTTATCACGAAGTTGTTTCATGGCTTATTCACTGCCTATTCCTTTGTTAATTGATGACATTATTTCAACACAGCAACAGTCCAATGAACTTCAGGCGATTTTCTCTCAAGCAAGTCAACATTTAGTACCTCTTCCTCATTATCACATTGTCAATGGGAAATTATTTTATAAGAACCGATTGGTTATTCTACTGATGCTCATGGCTTGATTGCTAAAATATTGGAAGAATTTCATTCTTCTCCATTAGGGGGCCATGCTAGATTTTTTCGGACTTTTACTCATATTGCTGTGTAATTTTTTTGGCCTAAAATGAGATAGGACATTCGCATTTTCATACGTAATTGTGATATATGTCAAAAGGCTAAGGTATCTCACACTCATCTAGCCAGATTATTAAGTCCATTACCTATTCCTCAAACGATTTGGGAGGATGTGGCAATGGATTTTATTACTGGATTGCCTAATTCAAAGGGCTATATTGTTATTTTAGTAGTGGTAGATCGATTATCAAAATATGGGCATTTTGCCCCTTTGAAGGCATATTTTTCTAGTCAATCAGCAGCTGAATCTTTCATTCATAATGTAGTAAGACTACATGGTGTCCCAAAATCTATAGTATCGGATCGTGATAAAGTCTTCACCAGTAATTTTTGGCAGCATCTATTTAAACTACAAGGTACTACTCTTGCCATGAGTTCCGCTTATCATCCTCAAACGGATGGTCAAAGTGAAGCCTTAAACAAGTGTTTATAAATGTATCTTCGTTGCTTTGTTTATGATCTTCCTAAACAGTGGGTGAATTTTCTACCTTGGGCAGAATTTTGGTACAATACATCTCATCATGAATCCATTGGTATGACACCATTTAAGGCAGTGTATGGTCGTGATCCTCCTCGTCTATTTGTTGCCACTGAACCTCTAGATGCTCTAACTGAAGTATTGATCCAATTAAATGATCGGGATGCTGTTTTGCATAAGTTGAAATTGCATATGCAAAAAGCTCAAATTAGAATGAAGAAATATGTTTATAAGAAACGTTCTGAAGTGCATTATGAAGTATGTCAGCTGGTTTATGTCAAGTTACAACCATATCGTCAAACTTCTGTGTCTCTCCAAAAAAATCAGAAGTTGGGATTGTGATATTTTGGTCCATTTCCTATATTGGCCAAAGTGGGTTTTGTTGCATATAAATTGGATCTGCCTAAAACAAATAGGATTCATCCAGTCTTCCATGTTTCTGTCCTTAAGAAATGTGAGGGCAATCCTACAGAGCATTATCTGCCTCTTCCTTTGTAGACCAATGTATCCGGACCTCTCCTTTGATACATATATTAAGTGTTTTTCATTCAGAGGATATATAGCACCTCCATATTCAACAATTCAGTAAACCGTCAAGTATTGATAAAAATAGCAGTTATGAATTGACTTTTTTATAGCAGTGGATGCATATAAATTCTAATTTTGATTAAAATTGTAACAATGAAATATATGACCAACTGCATTAAGTTTAGCATACCAAACGTTGTTTTTGGTTTGGTACAACGAATAATTTATTAGTATGTAAACCTAACGCGTCGACTTGGGGTTTTTTTCGTTTGAAACGCTGCGTACTTGGCAAATTACAGTGAATGACTTTAGCAAGTGAACTCAAAATAGTGCTTGGATGGACGAAACAAGATGAGACATAGGAGTTAGCAGCAGGGGAGAAACAGGGATGCAGAGTTGAGATGAATGAAACATGGACCAACAAGTTATTTTATATATTTATATATATATATATATATATAATTTTCTACATTATATAATCGATCCTTCACTGACTTTTAAGATTTCATTTACGTGCACGTCTTTCCTTGCTCTTGTATTATCAGATCAGAAGAGAACACAAAATTGCAGAAGTAACATTCTTCATCTGAATCCGGGCACCAAATCGTCTCACCCAGTCTCTCTAACAGTAATGGGTGACATTCTGGTCCCCTGCGCAGCGTTTGTTTCCGCAGAAAATGAAAATGACTGAGAATCACTCTGATCTCCTTCTTGTTTCGGATCGTCCATGTTCATCAATATGTCAAAATCTGCAAGTCCCGAAAAATCAAAGTCCAGAAACTCCAAAAAGTCCACATCCTTGAAATCAAAATCCATCAAAGCCCCATCAACGTTCTCTTCCGCCGACGACGATTGACCATCAAAAGCAACAGAGTCCCCTGTAGCAACATCAGAATCGTCACAATACTCAGTCCTGGGTTCCATCGGAGTTGACGTGGCTAAGACCACTTGAGTGCTCGGCGACTCCGTAGCCTCATGGGACACTCTTGATTCTGCAATTTCCCTCTTCTCATTTTGAGATGTATCCTTTGGTCGCCTCTTGGCTAAGTTGGTGTTCCAGTAGTTTTTGATTTCATTGTCTGTTCGCCCTGGAAGCCTGCCTGCTATGAGTGACCATCTGAACACCAAATTATGCTGTCACTTGTATATCCCAATCAAAAGGGCCAATTTTTAATGTTAAGGAGTGAATGAAAAGGACTTGTATGTGTATACCTGTTGCCCAGGAGGTTGTGGAGCCTGAGAATGAGGTCTTCCTCGTCTTCAGTAATGTTGCCTCTTTTGATGTCAGGCCTAAGGTAATTCATCCAGCGAAGCCTACAAGATTTGCCACATCTCCTGAGACCTGCTCATCAACCACAACACTATGCCTAATTAATGAATCGCGTTCATTAGAGACCATGTTCATGACATCACCTGAGTAGTAGTACCAGTTAGTTTGGGGATGTTTTTCCATTTGCCTTCGCCATGGCACCTGATATAAGAGGCCAGAATTTTGTCTTCATGAGCAGTCCAAGCCTCCCTTTTCTGCGCTTCATTATTATTACTGCGTGAAGGAGTCCTCCCCATTATTCTCACTCACTCTCACTCTCACTCTCATACTTGTTATTCAGACATATGGCTTCCATTTATACGAGGCTGTCCTAGCATCATGGATGCATGACGTCAGTAGAAGGATTAGGTGCGGCTCCCCTTGTACGTAATTAATACATTAAAGGATGTGAGTAAATTAGCTAGTGTCCCGAGAGTTCCGGGAATTGGGGTTGAATCTGGATGAAGCGTTGTTTAGTAGCGTTAGTGAATGAATGAATGAAAGTGAAGAGTTCATCTACCATTCCATGGGCTGGCTCAAACACGACGTGGGACCCTCTGCACCTTGTACTCTCCCAAACTAACATTCGGCAGTAACTTGAAGGTTTGTTGCTGTTCTCTGCTCTGTTTCACGTTGGCAAAATGACACGCCCACCTACCAAAGTAGATATATGTGAACGGTCCAATTATTGTCCCCTTTTGCCTTTCCTTTGTTCTTCATTATGAAATTTTGAAATTTCAATAATTTTAAAAGAATTGATTTAAAATTTTGAAATGTTACAAAATTTGAGAAATTACCTCATTACTCTTAATTTTCTTAAATAAAAAATCCCCAACCGCCTTCCAACCGCCAGAGCTCTGGCGCCAATGACCGGCAGCGACGGCCGTCACTAGAGCTTAGGTGCTAGAGATCCATCCCTGGAGCTCTGATGGCCTCATATATTTTTTTGAATTTCTCAAGTAAAAGTTATCAATATGGATGCTTGAGTTGTTAATATATATACTAAAGTTGTAAATAAGGTCAACCGAAGCTCCAACGGTCTCATATATTTTTTACAATTTCAGTATGCATATTAACAACTCAAATATACATATTGATAAATTTTGATTGAGAAATTAAAAAATATATATATGAGACCATCGGAGTTTCGGTCGACCCTATTTATGACTTTAGTACCTATATTAACAACTCAAATATCCATATTAATAAATTTTGCTTGAGAAATTCAAAAAATATATGAGACCGTCGGTGCTTCGATCGACCCTATTTATGACTTTAGTACCTATATTAACAATTCAAGTATCCATATTGACGATTTTAGCTTGCGCAATTCAAAAAAATATGAGACCGTCAGAGCTTCGGTTGACTCTATTTATGACTTTAGTACCTATATAAACAACTTAAGTATCTATATTGACGACTTTTGTTTGAGAAATTCAAAAAAATATATGAGACAACCGAAGAGTAAAGTCACTGGAGTTCCGGTGATGGCCACACTGTTGCCAGTCACCAATGATCGATGACTGGGTTGAGGATTCTTTATCAAAAAAACGAAGGGTGGTTGATAATTTCTCAAATTTTGTAACATTTCAAAATTCTAAATCAGCTCTTTAAAATTATTGAAATTCAACATACTTATTTGTCTTTTATCAATTTTGACAGTATTTTTTTTATCTTTTTCCCCCTTGAAAGTATGATTTCTCATTTCCTTTCATTTTTATTGCCACTGAGCACAAAACATGTCCTGGATTCAAACAAAATGTTGGCAGAGAGATTAGAATAACTGCCTTGAGGAAAGCATGCATCTATTAAATTGTTCATTGTTGTACTAGCACTCCCTCCATTTCATTTTATAAGATATCTTGTAAAATATATTTCTAATCATTTTTATAAGACATTTTTTATAGTTTCAATGAGTATTATTTTTTTTATACAAGCTCATATTTAATAAGGATAATGAGAGAAATGATAGAAATTAATATGATGTTAGCGTTTAGTATGATTAATAAAGATAATATATATTGAAAATCACTTGAATTTTATGATAAAGTTAATATTTTTTTACTGTTTTTATCCATTCTTGTGAATTAATCAGAAGTATTTTATAAAATGGTACCGGATAGTACTACACTAAGAACGACAATATAACTTAATGCTTCCTCCTCCAATTTCTGGCTCGTGCACAATCCAGGTTAACTTGCCTGATTATAATTATTTGAGACACAGAATAACTACCATGAGTAAGTAATATGGAGAGAGGTCGTTAATATGGAGAGAGGTCGTTATTGTTGATTTTTTTCCTTCCACAGACAATTGATTATTCATTAGATTCTAACTATAGGACTTAGTTACGTAATTGATGGATATGATTTCATCCTAAATATAAAATTTTTAACCATTTTATCTCTCCTATTTAATATTCTTTTCACATTACCCACATTAATTTCATATTTATGTGAATGTAAGAAAAAAAAACTGAATTTTCAATCAAGACTTCGACAAAGAAGAAAAATGAGTATTGAGAGTTTGTGAAAGACAACGATTAAAACTTCTATACAAGCAAAGACAATGAAAGAGAATACTAATAGAACACGATAACAAAACATCTATCAAAAGTTTGTGAAAAGCAACAATTTTTAGCGAACGTGAGAGCAAAACGACAACGATAGAGAGGGAGAACTCAACGGGAAGAAATACCAAGCCATCTCAGCAATGGAGATAGAGACATCACATCAGCTGGAGGCAACGGAGAAAGTAAGAGTGCGTGCGGGACTAAGAGAGGCTAGAGATGATGACTAAATACAAAAGTAAATATATAAACTTATTAAGGCAACCCTTTCTAGAACGATTCTCATTAATAACCGGTATCCATAACCTTTTCTACACTAGTTCTTATTAAATACTAGTGTCAATATATTAAAAATATTTTTAATTCATGATAACATCCTCTTTCAAATCATCCGGTCTAAGGTTAAAGCAAGGGCAAGATCATTGGTCAAGTAGTTTATCATCATCATCATTTCAAAATTTCTATTACCATCTTCATCATAACCATCTTCATCTCATCATCATCCTCATCTCATCATCATCATCATCATCATCATCCTCGTCGTCGTCGTCGTCATCGTCGTCATCATCATTAGCATTTTATTATCATTATCATTGTCATCATTCTCATTAGGATTTTTTTACCATTATCATCATCATTAACATACCGCATATATTTTTTTTTTTTTGTCCTCTCTCTCTCTCTCTCTATATATGTGTGTGTTTTTTTAAAATTTGTTTTATTGAAACCCTAATCCCCAAAACTATAAAACACGGTTGATTCTTACAAGTTGTTTCCTCACCTATAGTTTTATACAGAGTACAAAAAACCGGACCGGACCGGCCGGTTCGACCGGTTGAACTGGGAACCGGTCCCTGGTCCGATCCGGGTTGATCAGTAAACCGGTCAGAACCGGTTAAAACCGGTAAAACTGGTGGTCCAACCGGTTGACCCAGTTTCTTTCTTTTCTTTTTTTTTAATTTTCCAAATTTTTATTTTGTGTTTTTTGAGGGCAAAATGGAATGTTGAAGACTAAAATGAAGAGAAAAATAGATAAAGAAAGAATAAATCTAAAAAAATGAAGAAAATAATGAAAAAAATTATTTAAAAAGATATAATAATTATAGGAAATGAGATATCTTTGCATAAGTATAGGTATTATAACTAATACTAATAGATTTTAAACTTTTTTTTTCTAAAAATCTTTATTTTTATCTATAGAAGTTTAAAAATATATTAATATATATTATCACTAATAAATTATAATATTTTAATATGACCGGTTCAACTACCGGTTAGACCCCGGTTGACCCATTAACCCTTAAACCTGTGCTGTGACCGGTTCATTGACCAGTCCGATTTTTCGTTCCTTGGTTTTATATACAAGAAGCAGTACGGTGGCATTTTGTTCCACAGTTGAGATTCTTAATGCGCGTTTTTACTCTTTATGAAGAAAGCGACTTAATATCACACCTTCTCCATCTTTGCCTATATTATATAATTTTCACTATCATATATCTCCAAGTTTGATGGCCCTGAAACATTCATCCAAGGACCACAAAGTTCTTAAGAACACCTTGTTTGCAATTAATTAATATTTTTCTCATTTAGGATCATGAACAACTTTTCTCTATATAATCACGAATTATGGATTCATTTAAATATGTAAGAAATTATATTATATCTAGATATTTGTATTGTTTATATTCAAAAAGTGTCTTAAGAAAGATTAAGCCCCTCTTTTAAATTAACCCTCTCTTGCTTTTAGACTATGCCCTTTTTTCCGTCTTACTTTTTTTGTTTTTTTTAAATGATAAAATTTGAATGAAAAATTGAAAAGGAAGCTTAGCAGTTAGCACTACAGCCACTAGCCCACTACTCAATTATGAGGTGGCCGATGACGAAATGATGCGTTCCAGGTATGTAATGTAATTCAAAGTTTCAAACGATGATGGCAAAAACAAACAAAAAAATCAAACGAGAAATAATATCCTTGTCTTTCTTTACATCTCATCGCCGTCTTTATTCAATGACTAGTATACTAGATAAGTACTCTGTACAATTAAGATTAATGTTTCTGCGTTAATTTCACTGGCGTCATAAAAATTGAACAACAGTTAGGAGCATTTTGATTGAGGATCATATATAAGACATTGTAACCCCAGGCTTAAAAAGTCGTATTACCCCAAAAGAGAATGGCTTCGTATTAGTCATTCCAAAACTAAGCATCAGGTTATATTAAAGCAATCCCCCCAAATCACTAGGATCGTAGGTAGGAAATAACCAACACACACGATAACGAGAGAGTGTCAAACTAAACGCTGCTCATCAAGACATGCCCAGAAGAAGGTAAGACAAGTCAAACAGGATTTCCAATTAAATGCGTATATGTGATGGGGTTTATATATACAAGACCAAGGGCTAGCTGCTCTAATTAATTACTCACAGAGACAGATGGGGAGGAGTCCATGTTGCTCCAAGGAAGGAGTGAACAGAGGAGCCTGGACTGCTGTTGAGGACAAGTTACTCATCTCTTACGTCCAAGCCCATGGCGAAGGCAAATGGCGAAACATCCCCCACCAAGCTGGTATTCTCTCACCCCCCTCCTCTGTTTTCCTCTCTCTTCACTTCCCACATCTTCTTCACTCTCTCTGCAATATAATGCAGGCCTAAAAAGATGTGGCAAAAGCTGCCGACTTCGCTGGCTAAACTATCTCAGACCTAACATTAAGCGAGGCAACATCACTCACGATGAAGAAGATCTCATTATCAGGCTCCATAAACTTCTTGGTAACAGGTTTGTTCTTCTTCTCTTCTTCTTACTTTTCTTCTTCTCTTTTTTTTCCTGTTTAATAACAAAAAGTTTAACTGAGTTGGCCCCGGACTCACCAGGGCCAGGGTTAGAGTATGCATCTGGATTTAAAAGAGAACTTATAAATCACCTACAAACAAGATCACCTACTCCTTACATCACTGGAATTCGAACCCATAATCTTATGATTACAAGCTTATTAACTGAATCAACCTTTGTTGGTGTTTCTCTTCTTCTTCTTTTTCTTTTCTCGTTACTTTATGGATGTATGTATGTATCTCACGACGTGTGAATTACCCAGATGGGCTCTTATAGCTGGAAGACTTCCTGGAAGAACAGACAATGAAATCAAGAACTACTGGAACACTACTCTGGCCAAGAAGCTCCGACACTTGGAATCAACAACAGGCAAGCAAGTGGCTGATGATCCTCAGCCACAACCACAGTTAATTCAAACCAAACCCAGTCGGTGTAAGAACCTAGTTATCCTACCGCCGCAACACCCAGATGAAAACTCCAACATCAACTCTTGTGCTTCAAACCAGATAGAGGTTGATGCAGCTCCGACAGCCACAAATCAATCTGTGCAGGGTTCACGTTCTCCGAAAACTCAAGTTAATGAGGACGAAGAGGGGGTTCATGAAGATCATAACTCGGATGTGAACATGTGGGGTTCTGGGAGCGAGTATCAGTTTGGCCTGAGTGCAGAAAATTTGTACGGACAAGCCGGGATCTTTAACATCGACCAGCCCCTACCCATTGACGAACTTATAGTCAATGGGTGGGCCCCGACAACAAGTGGCTTCGATGTACCCGAGAATAATGGCGCTATGGATTTGGAATCGCTGTCCCTACTGCTCGACTATGGGGATTGGCCCTGAATCCACCGCGTCTCTAGTAAACACCGTGTATTGTAATTTTATTTAGAATATCCTCCATTTTAATTCTCTCAAATCCTATAGGTGAGTAAATAAATTTAGGAAACATCATCTCGTCCCATATTCCTTATTACTACTTTTGTTTCCATGTCTGCACAACCTCTAATGGAACATAGTATAAATGACGAAGCATTACCAAAGTGTCATGCAGTAATAGATATGTACTGGTTTGGTAAAACATCAATGAAATGATTCAGCTGGTTGAATTAATTGTGGTGATAATTTAATTTTGCGTTTCACCCTCTACTATTATTTCTATATTAAGTTTTTGTTTTGCCAACCAATATATTAACTATAGGGTTAAAGAATTTAAATGTCTCATAAGGTCATAAGTTTTCAGGAATTAGCATTAGGCACTTGAAAAATTTTTATTGGTGAATGTGCCTTGAAAGTTATAAAAACGGGATAATATTGTATCTCCGTTAACAAACTCTAACAATCAATATTTATTGACCATATATGTTAAAAAGGCATGTCTACGTGACATTTACTTCATTCTCTAACATTTGAAAAAATTAAAAAAAAAAAAAATCATCCTCTTATCCCTCCCTCTCGACTCTGGCACTCAAATCTTTCTCACTCATCATTGAAACCCTTCCTCCATCACTGACACGACCTCCATCACCCATAGCTTTCTTCGCCCTCAACCTTCATCGCCGGCGACCTCTCCTTGGTCGGTAGAGCAAGGAAAATAATATTCATTACCGAATCGGAACTCGACGCCAAATCAAGCTCACTTCTCTAGCTCACCTCGAAAGGTGAAGTCCTTGAGAGCAAAAGATGGGATCCATTGGAGAGATTAATTCTGAGATTGAGAGTTCACCAGTGTCGCTGCTACTAGAAGAAAGACTGAGATTGTGCGGCAATGGCGGCTTCTCCCTCTTTGATATGCAACTCCTCCATCTCCGATCTCCGACTCGTCCTACCTCTTCATCTTCTCCGTCTCCCTCCTTAATTCGTCGCTTACAGCCTCCTTCTAGCCCTTGTCGTTGCCACCGTCTGCATTCAAACTTGCCCCCACGCCGCCGTTGCACAAATCCAGCTAAAAATTGAACCCAGATATTCTTCTACTTCTCGATCTCTGCTTTCTTCTGCTTCTCCATCTATTTTTTTCCTCCAAATCTTAGTTTGTTGAGATTGATTGATTTTAATTTTCCTTTGAAATCACTTCTTTCCAATTTGATTGTTGATGCTGGTTTGGATTTTTTCGCTAGCTGTGCAAGTTTTCCGTTGATGTGCAATGTTGTGGATGGGTTTAGGTTTTCTTTAGGTAGGGAGGGTACTTTATTTATTTCACATTTTAATTACATATATAAATTAAAATAAATACTATTTTCAGTCATTAATATAAGGGATTTATTCGACTCATTTGAGATTTTGAGAAGAGTAAATAAATTACTTTTTTTTTTACCAATAAATAAATTACTTCAATGTACATATTTATATTTATTATGTTTTTAAACTAGTTTATTTGATATATATAGACTAATATATATATATATATATAATATAATGATACACATAAATATTTTAGAATAACATTATAATTAAATATTTTATTTAAGTTCATCAATTTTTCTAAATAAATCAAATGAATTTTATATTAAAATATGAAGATATAGTGTATTTGAATTGGAGGGAGAGAAGACGATATGAGATTTTTTAAAAAAAAAAAATTCCTACTAAAAAATCTAATGTGGAAAAAGAACAATGAGATGGGTGCTACATGGTAACCTCTGTATATATGATCAACAAAATTTATCGTTAAAATCTGTTAGTAGAAGGGTGACATTAACCTGTTTTAAAAGCTTTTAAGCATGTGCTCCATTGAAAATTTTCAAATACCCAATATCCATATCAAAAAACTTTTAAAACATTTAAGCCCTTTATACCTAACAATTAAGTCGAGCCTAGCTAAATGAGCCGAGAGTTTTTATCAACGAGTTATTTGAGCTCAATTTTGAAGAATTCAAATGAGGTAAAAACGTACGATGGAGCACTTTTTTTTTTCCCAAAACAAGACAAAATGATATTCATCGATGTCAAGAGCACATTTAAAAAAACAATCCCATTAGGTATACGTGTGCCGAGTCACGGACGGATGTTTATGACAAGATTGAGCACATCAATCGAAAAGGCCATCATGGATGGAGGGCTTATATTTTAGATATTCCATATTTGTGGGGACAAGCCTGTTATCTCTTTCACACCCACAACGTTATCCTCATTAGAAGACAAAAAAGTGTTCGTACGTAAGAAAGAAAAGCTAAGATCCAGCCATTGTCACGAAACTGCTCTCAAACAGTCAAACGTGAATCGCGTGCAGGGTAGAAGCAGGAGATTAGAGAGATTAATCGTTGTTTGTGAGAAATGTGCACAAATCTGAAAATTAAAGTAGGAGGTTCACTATATATGATGATGATATGCAAGTTTAACACATTCGTGTTAGAGATAATGGTTGCGCAGCTGCGACTAAGGAATCGATAGATATGGTGTTATGAATCCCATATCGGGAAGCCTCACAAATATCAATAGGTTTTTTCTTCTAATAGCCTAATCTATTTTAGGCTTTTCCTTTAAATTTATAATCATTGACTTTTTTAATAAAAGCTTGATATTGTTCAAGTGGAGTGTCATAATGTGAAGCCATCAGAGATGGGGTGACTGTGCTATGAGTATTACAATAAGAAGTATCATAAATGTAATGTAATTTATAAGTCAAAGGATTTTCCCTCATAATAAACTAATCTTTTATGATTGAGCTCTCTCTCTTTAGATTTGTGATCATTACACGTGGTGTGTGTTTTGCTTTTTGATTTCTTATTATAAAATAATATGAAAAAATAGGATGTGTGATCATATATGATTGAAAATTTTGATATAATGGATATAAGGAACTTCATATAAATATAGTCCTTTTTTAAAATAAAAAACTTAATATGTTCAAAATAAATAGAGCATGATCACTTATGGAAAAGGAAACGAACGAAAATTCTTCACTGAAGCTCAACCATAAAATCGAATCATGTAATTAATTATTAGTTTATAATTTACCAGATTCGGTGAATTTCCTTGTCGGTGTCGCACATGGCCGTGCGCCAGAGTCACTTCTTTTTCTTTTCCCCAATTAAACCAAATCCATCAATCATATATGAAACACAAAATCTATATAAGATCACACTCTTAACGTGTCTTAAACAATCCTAGTTAATCATTTTTTTTTTAATTCCATACCGTGTAGGAGCCAGCCACCATCTAATCCGACAAAAGAAAAATACCACAAGTAGTCAAATTTCCATCCAATCTTCTGTATTCTTTCTTTCAACTATTATTTTTCTCCTGCGTGTAGTAATTAAATCAGACACATCTTATATTAGGATTACTTAGCTTTAAAATTACTTTGAAAGGATTTTTCCTTTCACCCACTGAAGAATGTTTAAATTTAAATAATATTACCCGGTCTGTAATATAAAATCTCTTCTATAGTGTATTTTATATTATAAATGATATCTTATATTAAGAATTAGATGAAATATATAATATAATTAACCACAAATGGCCGTATGTATACGTTACTCTCAACGTCGACAATTAATATATAGAAAGTACTCTGATTTTATAATTTTTTTGGGTGAAATAATATGTTCTTCGAGAAAATGTTAAAAGTTAAATTTATATGTAAACCATATGTAAGAATAATCAAGATGTAAGTTACAATTTCGTTTTGCTTTCGGATCCTGTGTGCTTTCGGTCCCGGAGAAGGATCCGAAAGTTAAACAAACTGAAGAGGTGAAGATGAAGCTGAATGTGAAATGGGAATCCAAGTTATTATTTTTATTTAAAAAAAAAAATACGAAAATCAATATTTTAAGCGAAAATTCAAAGCATGGGAGCAAATCAATGGGAGATTCGTCATGGGCATTTCCTGGCTTGTGCGATTACTTACAGACACAGTTGGCACGTGACCCGTAATATGAGACAGAGTGGTCCCATACTTACAGTTACAGACACAGTAGGCACGTGATCTGTAACAATTCCCATGAGGCGGCTGAAACATGAGACGGAGCGGTCCTCCGATTACCTAATTATTGATATGTTAGCTAGCACGTGACCCGTCGGCACCTCATTGGAATAGACTTATATATAGGGTTTAAAATATTCATGAAGGGCGATATTCAAAATATATATGTTATACTGTGTATTTACCCCTGCGGTGGCGTTTCCATTATTATTAGGGGCGGCTCAACTGTTGGATTCCCTTACTCTCAAGTTTACACTTGGTTGTTAAAATTCAGGGTAAACAATACAGGTCTTAAGGATTAAAGATAATTAGGGGTGGCTCAACTGTTGGTTTCCCTCACTCTCAAGTTTACACTTGGCTGTTAAAATTCAGGATAAACAATACAGGTTTTAAGGATTAAAGATAATTATAGTAAAGTCTCATAGTATAATATGGAGAGAGGAAAAATGTATATGTTATAAAAATAATTTAACAAGTTGTTGTTCTAATTTTTGGGGTTTTATTATAATTATCTTGGTTCCTTAAAATTTACGCCTCATTTTCCCTCAAATTTAAAAGCTTTGCGGGCATCATTGTCATAATTACAATCTCAATTAGTGCTCCTGATTCTCATTTGCAAGTTCCGTATCATCAATAATTCCGTTGGTATGTGGGGTAATCTAGCTAACCCTCCCGATCTCCTATTTTGTTATCCACTCCGCGCATTGCATGAGCTTTCGGTATGATATTCTGTTTGTATTGATAAAAATCAGAAAAGGATCATCATAGTGCTCTTTGAATATTTTTGAAACGAAGAGACGATTTTTTTTAAAAGTTGTGTTCTTATAAATTAGAGAACTTATGTAAAGGGTTGTGTGTAAAGTTATTGTTAAGAAAATAAAAAAGAATCTTCGTTAAAAACAAATGATTGTTTATAAGATATAGATCACCTCATTTAGGTTTAACAATGATCATCTTTCGCTTGAGGGTGATTAACTACTAACTCTAACTTTAGGGATCTTTGAGGAAAACCCAAATTATCCTCCCTCTCATTGATGAGGATTTCACATCCCATATACTTAACACATTAATAACTATGACCTCTATTTATAGGATTCAACCACTAATTATGATATTAACTAATAAAATAAGATCTTAATCATGGTTCAATATTCCAACAATTATAACACCAAAATAACTAAGGTCATCCCTCTATTATTCTCAAGGTAATTAAACCCGGACCGGTCAGTGAACCGGTCGGGGTACTGGGTTAAGGGTCAGACCGGAGTCAAACCGGAGCTAAACCGGGACCAAACCGGTGAAAAATAGAATATTTTAGGCTTATAGTATGAAATTCTAAAGGAAATTTTTTTAAAAAAAATAAAAAAGTTGATCCAGACCGGGTCACCGAACCGGACCGGTTTAATGCCCGGGTCACCGGTTTCCGGGCCGGTCCGGGTTAGAGAACATGGATTATTCTTAAAGACAAATATAAAAGGTTATAACAAAAGATATTATAACCACCACTTAGTAAAATACTGTGTTATTTTCATAAAATCCTATATATTATAAATATGTAACTGTTCATAAAAAAGTATTTTTTTTAAATAACCGTTGGTTATGTAAATTATGTTGGTTCACAAAACAATATATGATTTCAAAGTTATCACTTCAATTGAAAACGTAGTATTGTTTCCAGAGTTATCACTTCAATGCATTTTCTATGCTAAAAAATATATAAGAGGTCCTTGTAATAAAAGTTAAACGGTTCAATAATTAGATCAATATAATTATCGATTAATTTGTTGAATAATGTTGTCGTCAGTCACATATGAGATAAATCCATCCTACTTTTTTTCAAAAGGTTGAAGTCAAGCAGGGCAAGCAGCCCTAGTATACTGGGTCCACCCCCCTCCCCCGGGGCAAAATTAACTTTATTCTGGTCACGTCAACGTGTAGTGCCCCGCGCCAAAATTAACTTTATTCTGGTCACATCAACATATAGGGCCGGCCGCCCGCGCCAAAATTAGCTTTATTCTGGTCGCATCAACATATAGTGCTTTAAATTTAATTTGGGGTAATTACAGTGAAATCCCATATAAGAGAAAAAATAAAGAAATGGTCCCTGAAGTTGTCAGTATAAATTCCTCAATTTGTTAATGGACGCTCCTCGACTTGTCATTAAAAACTTCACTGACCATTTTTTCATTTTTTCTCTTATGTGAAACTTCATTATAATTATCCCATTTAATTTTCACGCGCAGTGTACTAATGCATTAATGTTAATAACCTTGTTATTTTAGACTTGTAGTACTATATAATGTTAATGTACGCCCTTTCCCTGCTGATGGCTTTGGGTTTGTTATTATGATGCTTATTTAGAATAGTTTACTTTTAGATAATAAGTGTTTGTAAATCGTGATTCACGGTATACGGGATAAGTATGTGAGAGAAGTTTTATCTCGACTTAACGTAATAAGGACTTATTTTTTAAGAAAACGCTAAACCAAACAAGCCTATAAACCTATAGTACTATTATAAGCATGTTTGTTTCAACTTATAAAAACTTATAAGTTGCTTTTTACGTAAATCGAGACACAACTCCTCTCACATACTTACTTCGTATACCGTAAATCACTATTAAAAAACAACTTATAAGCAATCGAATCGCTCAACCAAACATACCATATATTTGCAGTATCAACCTATATCAACAGGGTTTCTTATGGGGGGTTTTACGATTTTTTGGGGAAATCACTGTTCTCTCTCGCGGGACTGAAACACTTTTAACTAAAAAACCTCATAGGGAGATCAAAAGGGTAACGCAAATATACAGCACTACCTCTGATTATTAATATAAGTTTCACTCAACTAATATGAATAAATTAAAAAAAAATTAGTTAAATTAATTATTTTTTAAAAATGTGTATTGATTTCTTTAAAATATATTCTTAAATCATTTATATTAAATCTATTGAGAGAAATTCTTATATGAATTCGGTTTGGTATGTCATTTGTGGTCTAATTAATTAAAATAAAACAACGTAGCTAATATTAATCTTACTTGACTACTTATGTAATTCATATTTTTATTTTTATTAAAAAAATAAGTCCCTTAATTAAGATACGACAAGTAATGAAAAGGAAATCATGTGAAATCTTTTAATTTTATTAATATGGTAACTAATATTTAGGAGATGCAAAATCACCACTTGAGTTGTTTCATTTTAATTGGTTAGACTATAAATGACATGTGGTAAACCGGATTCATTCAATAATTTCTCATCCCGTAATGCAAATTATTTAACATATGCAATCAATAAGAATAGTTTAAATATATATATATATATATATGGAGGACAAAGTGAATATATTTAGATATTATATTTAATAATATGATGGTTCAACTAATTTTTATATTAGGGGCTGAAAGTAATATTTTATTGAAATTTACATGTACATCAAATTTATACATCTTTCTCTCCTGACCAAATTTAAACGAGGGTACCCTCTTTCAACTATTACGGGGTTTCCGCTAATTAGCCGGAGGCAAGTCATACCATTGATTAGCAGGTGTAGCTATGTATTCCTTAATGGCAACTAGTTGGCCACAAATTAATCACACATAAATGTTCCGGGATGCATTGGGGAGTAATACTTACATATTTCATAAGTATCATTTTATCTGAACTCTGTCTAATGAAAATATAACAACTCAAATCATTTTAATTATAGTTAGTGAATGACTCTTCTGAAAAAATTAAAATTTTATCTTATTTTTAAAACAAATATTAGTTGATCATGTTGTTTTATTTTTTTTTTAAATTAAGATATTTTTTCTTAAAAATAAGATAAAATTTAAAATTTTTTAGATGAGTCATTAGCCAACTATAATTAAAATAATGAGTTTTTATATTATCATTGAATAGAATTCAGATAACATGATACTTCTAAAATATATAAGTATTTCTCACAAAGTCTTGATGGCTAACAGTCTAAGTGTAGCATTTTGTTTCGCCGAATTTTCTTTTTCGCCCCTCCAAAAAAAAGGAACATGCATGTCTATTGTTCAAAAATCAAAATGCATGCACGTTTTAATTTTCAAGGACCTGGCCCCCGTTTTAAAAACGTTAATACAATTGCACGATCTTATTTATTTTCTTAAAAAATTTATACTTTCTCTGATCCTATTTATAAATAACTTTCTCTCTCATAGGGCTGATTCCTTTTATAAACAACTTTTACTTTTTGTCTGAAAATATAAGTTTTCTCTCTCCCTATTTTACTCTTATTATATATTCATTATCTCTCATATTTTATATTCATTATCTCTCATACTTTTTATCTATTCCCTCTCCTATACTCCTTTTACAAATAGCGGCATATATGAAAAAAAAACATGACATTTTTTATACATTTATTTCTTTTAACTATCAGTTCATTTTACGCAATCAAAAAGAAAATTATTTATAAAAGGGACAGAGTACTTAGCACTTAACATGAGCATAGTTTAAAAGATAACAGCTCAGCACATAACTTTGTTTGGTGTGCGTTTCCGACAGGCCATAGGGTTGGGTTTGAATTGGCTTAAGGTCTATTTGGGTTAGTGTTGGAGAAGTATGTTCATATAAGTTAAGATAAAATTTTTCTCACATATTTACTTCGTACATCATAAATTATGTTAGAAAGACAGTTTTTATCACTAATCTCAATAAACACTTAACAAATAATTTCATTAGGCGTTGCCAAGTGAATTGGGTTATATATCCCGTATGACGTATGCGAGAGGGAGTGAATCTACTGATTACTTTTTTTTTTTTTTTCTTTTTTTGAGAAAATGGTTCTGCTGATTACGACTTTGTTTGGATAAAGTGTCGAAGGAATATGATTTGTATACGGTATTGAGATTGACTTGCATCGTAAATTCCAATATCCTATTGTGACTTGATTCCCTTCACTCTCTTTGCTATCATTTTCCAACCAATTTTAGTTTCGGTTTGTTTTAGCTTTTTAGAAATGTTTTGATGATTTATAGATGTTAGTCAAGAATGACGTCCACCACCACACACGAATCCACACACAAATTGATGAAAATGTACAGGATTAGAAATAGGTTTCAGATTACGTTGATTGTATATAAATATGTAGTTTTGCATTTTATAAATGAGAATGAAGTTTGCTTAAATAACATAGTACTAGAGCCTTGTTAAGATATTCCTTCTGACTTCATTTGGTCTTCCGGTGACCTCCATTTTTTCCGGTGAGAAGCTTATTTCAACCTTCAGATCTCCCTTCTTCGGTGTGTTTTCTTGAAACACGCGCCACTCCACCCTGTTCCTTGACCACCGATAGGCCTAATCCTGAAACGGCTTCCCAAGACGACGACGTGTGTGGCCACATGCGCCTCCACAAGCTCCGCTGCCTGAACCACGCGCCGGCGTGTGGGGTGATTTCCGGTGAGCTTTTCCGGCACTTTCTAGGTGTTTTCCGATCGTCTTCTCAAGCCCGTTCCATCCCCGGTGGCTGTGTCATCTAATTTTCACTTTTGATCTTCGGGTACATCTTGGTATTTCTCTCTGTTGTGATACCTTTTGAGCTTTGTTTTTTTTTGTTGGGTGTTTTCCCATTCCGTGGTGCTGTGACTTTTGGGGGCCTTGACTTCCATTTTGTGATTGTGTGCCCGTTGGACCCCTGTGGCTAATCTCTGATTGAGTATTACTATTATACTCTCTGATTCCTTTGATTCAATAATTTGTGCTCATTTGATTTCGACACTTATTTTCTCAAACGAATTTGTGACTTTCACTTGTGTGTCACTATGGCTGATTCTAAGAACTCTGATATGTTGCCCATGTCTGCTAAAATTACTGCTTCACAGTGGAACTGGACAAATTATAGTGATTGAAACAAAACTGTTAAAGTATATATTTTGGGCATAGAGATGGAAACTCATTTAACTGAGGATCCTCCTTCTGGTAACGAAACAAAACTTTTGGCCTGGCAACGAGCAGATGCTCGACGTTTGTTTCAAATTCGAAATTCTATTGAACCACGAATTCTATCTTCTGTTAGTCATTGTAATACTGTCAAGGAAATCAAGAATTATCTTGAATTTACGTTTTCTGGTAAGGGAAATATTACTCGGGTTCATGAAGTTTATAAAGGTTTTTATCGTTCCCAACAGTAAGGCCGTTCATTGAAAGATTTCTTCTTGAATTTCAAGAGGATGTATGAAGAAATGAAAGTACTCATGTCTCCGCAAGCAGATCTCTCAACTCGTATCAAGAACTTGGAACTTCAGGCTATCATGAGTTTCCTTGAAGCTCTCGATCCATCTTATGATACTATCCGTTCTCAGATTCTGTCTAGTCAAGAGCTTCCTTCTCTCGAAGATGTTTTCTCCCGGGTTCTTCGTGCTGATAGCTTGATTCACTCCTCTGTTGATCCAACTGCAAGTGCTCTAGCTGGTTGTGACCCCTTTGAGAATAGGAATTATGGGTACAAACCAAATAATAATCCTCCAACAATGACTTCTGGAAATATTATTTGTAATTATTGTAAGGAACCTGGACATATTAAGAAAAATTGTCGAAAATTGCAAAATAAACAGCAACGTGACCAACAGCGTGGCTTTGCTCATACTGCCCAGACACCTGGTCCATCTGTTTCTGGTTCTGAATCTTCTTCTGCAGGGCCCTAGCTACAGGTATTCCGTCCTCTGGCCTTACTACTGTTTCAACTAAGTGGGTCAATGATTCTGGTGCCACCGACCACATGACAGGTAATCATCACTTATTCTCTTCATATACCCCCTGTGCCAACCCATCATCCATATTTGTCGCCAATGGTTCTCCAGTCCGTGTTACTGGCTCAGGCACTGTTAACCCAACTGCATCCCTTGCATTATCCTCTGTTCTTAACGTTCCTGATCTCACCTTCAATCTTTTATCTCCAAGTCTCCAAGTAAACTCACTCGTCATCTAAACTGCTTTATCTCATTCTTCCCTGACCATTGTTTAATTCAGGATCTATCAACGAAGCAGATTATTGGTAAAGGCTATGAATCTGGTGGACATTACATCCTTGATGATCAGGTGCCACATTCTGTTGCTTGTTCTGGTGGGTCGTCTATCCTTGATATTCATTATCGTCTAGCTTATATGTCGCTATCGTCTCTCCGAAAATTGTATCCTCAGTTTTCTTCTGTGTCTACTTTAGATTGTGAGTCATGTCAGTTTGCCAAACACCATCGTGTTCATTTGGCACCTCGCGTGACTAAACGAGCTGCATCCCCCTTTGAGTTGATACATTCTAATGTATGGGGTCCTTGTTCAGTTCTTTCCCAGATTGGTTATCGTTATTTTGTTACTTTTGTTGATGATTTTTCCCGAACAACTTGGCTTTACTTAATGAAACAACGTTCTGAATTGTTTACTCATTTTCGTAATTTCTATGCTGAAATTCAAACCCAGTTTAATACTCCTGTGAAAATTTTATGAAGTGATAATGCCAAAGAATATTTTTCCGCTCCTTCACCGATTACATGCAAAGTCATGGTATTCTTCACCAATCCTCTTGTGTTGATGCTCCTGCTCAAAATGGAGTTGCTGAAAGAAAGAACCGACATCTTTTAGAAACTACCCGGGCCCTCATGTTTCATTCCTCAGTCCCTAAAATTTTTTGGGCTGATGCTGTATCTACTACATGTTTTCTTACCAATCACATGCCTTCGGCTATTCTTGGTGGGGATATTCCGTATTCCATTCTGTTTCCTACCACTAAGTTGTTTCCTATTGATCCTAAAATCTTTGGTTGTGTCTGTTTTGTTCGGGATGTACGTCCTAGTATTAGTAAACTTGATCCCAATTCCCTTAAATGTATTTTCCTTGGCTATTCTAGAGTTCAAAAAGGTTATCGGTGTTACTCTCCTGATCTTCATCGTTACCTTATGTCCACTGATGTGTACTTTCATGAGTCTTCTCCTTTCTTCGTATCATCAACCTCCTTTGAGTCTCCATCTGTCATTACTGAGTCTGATGATGTCCTGGTTTATCATGTCCCTCTCTCACCAGTACAAGCTGCTGTTCCAGAACCTGCTATCATCAATGACATCGATGCCACCAATGTTTTGCCTTCTCCGATCGCTGCTTCACCGACGGATTTTGATCATGATTCCATTGAAGTTCCTGATACAGTTGCCCATAAACCTGAAATAACTCCCTCTCCTGACCTACCTATTGCCCTCCGGAAAGGTACCCGTTCTCGTTATCCTCCCAGAAGATATGTTGAATGTACCTATCCTATATCATCCTTTGTCTCTTACCAGAATTTGTCCTCTCCTTCTTCTTCTCTTGTGGCCACCCTAGATTCCATCTCCATCCCTACTACCCTTCATCAAGCCTTGACTCATCCTGGTTGGCGTACCACAATGGCCGAAGAACTTATGGCCCTTAAAACAGCTGGTACCTGGACCCTTATTGATCTCCCTCCTGGGAAGAAAGCCATTGGATGTAAATGGGTGTTTGTTGTTAAAACCAAGGCAGATGGTTCTTTGGAACGATTAAAAGCTTGACTTGTTGCCAAAGGATATGCACAAACTTATGGTATTGATTACTCAGAGACTTTCTCTCCTGTGGCTAAGCTAACCTCTGTTCATCTTCTGATCTCTTTGGCTGCCACAAATCATTGGTCTTTGCATCAATTGGATGTTAAGAATGCATTTTTGAATGGTGATCTCCTTGAAGAAGTTTATATGGAGCAACCACCTGGGTTCGTTGCTCAGGGGGAGAATAGGAAAGTATGCTACCTTAAGAAGTCACTGTATGGTCTAAAGCAAAGCCCTCGTGCTTGGTTTGAGCGATTCTATGATGTATTCAAGAAGTTTGGATTAAGTCAAAGCAAGTGTGATCACTCTGTATTCTATAAGCAATCTAAAGCAGGAATGATTCTTCTAGTAGTGTACGTTGATGATATTGTGATTACAGGGAGTAACATTTCTGGAATATCAGAACTTAAAATCTTCCTAAATTCTCACTTCCAGACAAAAGATTTGGGGTCATTAAAGTACTTTCTTGGTATTGAAGTTTTGAGAAGCAACAAAGGTATTATTTTGAGTCAAAGGAAGTATGTTCTTGATCTCTTAAAGGAGACTGGAAAGCTTGGAGCGGCACCAAGCAACATTTCTATGATTTTGAATCCCTTCTTAGATCTTGATACTAGTATGTTTGATGAGCTTCCTGATGATTTAAAGAAGAAGATTGATCCAGAGAAATTGAAGCCGTTTCCATTTCCTGAGAGATATAGAAGACTCATTGGTAAGCTGAACTATCTAACAGTAACTCGTCCTGATATAACCTTTTCAGTCAGTAGGCTCAGTCAATTCATGACATCACCAACAGTGGCACAATGGGAAGTTTTAGAATATATCTTGTATTATTTGAAAGGTTCTCCAGGTCTTGGTATTCTTTATACAGATTATGGACACTTTAAAGTAGAGTGTTTTTGTGATGCGGATCATGCAGGATCTAAGGCCACAAGACGATATACTACGGGTTACTGTGTGTTTGTTGGTGGAAATTTGATATCTTGGAGAAGTAAAAAGAAAGGAGTCGTGTCAAAATCAAGTGCAGAAGCGGAATACAGAGCCATGTCACAATCAGTACAAGAAATTGTGTGGGTATTTCAACTCTTGAAAGAAATTAGCATCACTACTACATTGCCTGCAAAACTACGGTGTGACAATAAAGCAGCACTTCATATAGCATCGAACTCTGTGTTTCATGAAAGAACAAAACATATTGAGATTAATTGTCATTTTATTCGTGATAAGATTAAAGAAAATATTGTGTCTACAGGGCACATACGGTCTGACGATCAACTGGCAGATCTTCTAACAAAAGCCTTAAATGGAACACGGGTTCAATATCTTTGTAACAAGTTGGGCATGATTAATATATATGCTTCAACTTGAGGGGGAGTGTTAGTCAAGAATGACGTCCGCCACCACACACGAATCCACACACGAATTGATGAAAATGTACAGGTTTAGAAATAGGTTTCAGATTACGTTGATTGTATATAAATATGTAGTTTTGCATTTCATAAATGAGAATGAAGTTTGCTTAAATAACAATAGATAAATATGTAATAGGAGTTTTATCTCAATTTAAAAAAAATGTTTAAAAGCCACTTTTTTGCTTTACCCAAACAGGCCGTTAATGCTATTTTCCAAGGAACAAAAAACTGGACCGAGTAATGAATCGGTCACAGTATAAGTTTAAGAGTTAATGGGTCAATTGAGGTCTAACCGGTAATCAGATCGGTCATATTAAAATATTATAATTTATTAGTTGCAAAATATACACTATAAAAAACACTGAATTTCTGACAGAATTTACCACGAAATTGAGAGTTTTTGACGGAATTTCAAATGAAATGAATTCCATCGCTAATAACAGCGTGACAAACCAATTTTACGATGAAATTTAAATTCCGTCGCAAATTCCCAATGGAATTAATTCCGTCAAAAATTTCTGACCGAATTTCCACGAAAATTTGCAACGGAATTCATTCCGTTTGAAATTAAGAAGGAATTTCCGACAGAATTCAATTTCTGATAGAATTATTTCTGTCGGAGTTCAATTCTGTCAGAAATTCCCTCACAATTTCTGACAGAACTGAACTTCGTTGAAAATTCTGTCGCAAAATTATTTTTTATTTTTTAAATTTTAAAAAGCCAAGTGGCAATTCTAGCAGCTGCCACCTCATCGCCCGCAGAGGCGCTTGGCAGCTCCGAGCGGCCTCCTGTAATACCCCAACTTTTGATTATAGGCTAATCATGATTATTGTGGATAATTATGAATTTAATTGGAATTATTATGTGTTTTATGACAATATTAATTAATATGTCATAATTGTTGGAAAATTTGGAGAATGAATATATTGATTATAAGTTGGTAATTAATGGATAAATTAATTACTAGTTAAGAGAAAAAAATGAGAAGTGTGATTAAATGTCTAATGGAGGGATTAAAGTAGTTATTTGGTGACTCATATTGGGTGGGCCAATAGCAATATGACATGTGGCAAAAAGTGAGTGTGAGAGAGAGTGAATGTGTGAAAGTCAAATGGAATTTTTTTTTTGTTTTCTCTATCTCTCCTTCCCTCCATTCGGCTGACAAGAGTTATGGGGGAGGAGTAATTCATCATCATTCCTTATCTCCTTCACACTCATCTCTCTCTCTCTCTATCTCACTCACTCTCTCTTGTCTGCCATTTTTTGCCAAGGAAGAAGAAGAAAGCTTCAAAAGGTAAGGGCAAATGGCCTCTATTGCTCAAGTTCTCTTCATTAATGTTGATCCTTGGAGTGAGAGCTTCATTTTGATGTTTATAGAGTGCCTATTAGTGTTGATTTGTGCCCACACGAAATTTTGGAGGTTGGTGAACCAAGAAGTGTCTTTGAGAAAGTTGATAAGGTAAGCGAAACCAATTCTTCTATCTATGTTTTATGCCAAATAAATAAGATTTGAATTTCTGGGATTTTTGGCCCATTTTCGTTGGAAAAGAGTCATTGAGCTTTTGGCATGTCATTAGTATAGAAATGGTATGTTTGGATGATTTTGGAATTTGGATGATTATGTTGCCCAAAATCAAAGCATGATAATGGAGTAGGATTTAGATAATTTTGATGATTCCATTGAATTCTTTAGGTGTTTTTGTGTGGGAGTAGCTTTGGTAGAAGTTTTGGGTCAATTGGGATTACTTGGGCAATTGTTGGGAAGAGCTGTCAGTTTTGCTATATTTTCTGGTTTCTGATAAAATCACTCGAGTGAGAGTGAGTTCACTTGAGTGAAGGATGAACATCACTCGAGTGAGGGTGGGTTCACTTGAGTGTTGTGTGTAAATTCATTTTCTGCTTCAGTTTTCATGATGCACTTCCAGGCAAGAGGCAAGAGAGTCGTCTCACTTGCAAGTGCTATGGGTTCTCACTTGAGTGAGCCTCCTCTCACTCAAGTGAAAGTGTATTTGACACCATGAACTCTCGTCTCGGATTGTCACTCACGTTTAAATTCAAGAGTGCGCTTTAACACTTGCGAGTGTTAAGTTTTCACTCAAGTGATCCTCTTCTTTGAAAGTTCTTGTACTCTCGGGCAAACACTTTCTGTCCTCACTTTCTAGCACTTGAGGTGCAGTCCGTACCATTACTTGAGTAAGGTCTTCTTCACTCGAGTGTCCGTACTAACACTCGAGTGAGACCATCTTCACTCGAGTGCAGCAGTGAAAAATCAGTTTTTGTGCTTCCAAAAGGGGATCTTTGGGACAGTTCTTCCAACCCTTTAGGAGTTTTATTAGGGGTATTTAATGACACTAAAAGAGCAATAATGATAACCAAATTAAGTGTTAAGAAGTCATTGAGAGTTGGAATAGAGAATTGACACTTCGTCCCTAATTATGAATATAGGATTTGACATTTGTCCTACTCAGGAGAGACTGGCGCTAAGACACGCACGGAAGGATCAAGGTAGTGACTCTTCTCTCATGTTGTGTATGATACTTGGTATGCATGTTTATCATTGTGAATGTGTTATCGGTCATAGGGTATTATAGCGTGAGCAGTTCAGCGTGAGCCGTCGTAGGGGGCAATGTTCATGATACCTACCCCGACCGTTATATCTGCCGCTGTAAGTGCCAAGGCTGCGTTATGGAATCATGGATTCCTATTTGAGTATCCAGCCTGTGGTGCTACGTGTTGTGAAATGTTTTATATAGATCCCAACTGTGGTGATATATGTGATATGTTTATGTGGATGTGCAATACATTAAGCAGTTCAACGTGAGCCTTCGTAGGGGGCGATGCCCATGATACCTTCCCCAACCGTTGCAACTGTTGTTGTGATTGTTGTGTGTTGTATGAATGATTTACTTTCATGCTTTGATGTTGTGCATATTATGAGTGATTTGTTACTACGGGGATTCTTTAGAATCTCACTCTCCCAAAAATATAAATTTTTAGATAGGGCTGCAGGATCCAAAGGGAAGCGGGTGACGAAGAGTAGTTAGAGCTCCGGGCAAGGAGTTTTACTTTTGGAATATTTAGTTATCATGTATAAATTATTTGGATGTTTTTGGAAACAATTGTGTATATATTGGGATTCGTAGCGTTGTTTTGTGTAATCCCCAAATAAAATGGAAAAATTTATGGGCTTTGTGCCTTTATAGACCCTTTATTAATTAATGGAATCCGAGTGTGTCAGGAATTTATGCTGTACTCTGATATGTATGAATGAAATCAACCTGTACAGGCAATTTATATATTGAAAGGTGAACATGAGACTGCTGTGAACAGGTTTTGTAAAAGTTTTTAAAAACCCTAATTTTGGGAAGTTTAATTTGAATAAGTCCCAAATCATCTTACGGTCTCTAATTCAAACTTAATTACGAGTTTATGAACTAATCTCGGCCTATGGTGCGAAGGGGGTTACACTCCACCTTGTCGTCGACACCCAAATCCGCCACATGTCGCAGTCTCCCTCCACTACACGTCGCAATCTAATTTTTCCTGGAAATGCAATTCAACTTGGCCTCCTCTGATTCGAATCTACGACCTCATCCATACGAGCGCGATACCTTACCTGACAGGCTTGATTGCTTTGACGTTCTATTATTACTAAATTATATATATATATATATATAATCTTATTATACATAGTTAATTATTTATAAATATATATTTGTTTCTTATATATAAATGTAATAATGATATAAAATAATTTTATATATTCTTATGATTTTTAATATAAATTAACTTCAAATTAAAAAATTTTACATCTTAAATAAATTTCATATGACTATTATTTTGTCTAATTTCTAAAATTAATTTTTTTATTAACAATAATTATAACTAATATTATTTTTACTAATAAATTTTATTTTTTATACATAAATTTTTATATGATCATTTTGCCCCTACAGGAACCAAAACCTATGATTGGAAATAAAAAATATTTTAAAAATTAAAAAATTAAAAATATTAATTAATAACTAATAAATTTTATAAAAATAATTTTTTAAAATTTTAATTAAATAATAATTTTTAAATTTTATCATAGATTTTGCGAGGGAATTGAATTCCATCAGAAATTGCAAGGGAATTTCTGACGTAATTCTTTTCCTTCAGAAATTGAAACGGAACTCAATTCTGTCGAAAATTCCCTCGTAAATTGCATATTTTTGACGGAATTTGTGACGGAATTAATCCGTCAGAAATTCTGTGGCAAAAGATGGAATTTGCGACAGAATATTTTTCATGGTAAACTTTGCCACGAAAAAAATTTTGCCAGAAATTTTATGTTTTTTTTAGTGATATATTAATATATTTTTAAACTTCTATAGATAAAAATGAAGATCTTTAGAAAAAAATGCTTAAAATCTATTAGTATTAATTATGATGTCTACACTTATACAATGATATCTCATTTCCTTACTTATTATATCATTTTAAATAATTTTTTTCATCATCATCTTCTTTTGTAGATTTGTTATTTCTTTACCTACATTTATCTTCATCTTGATCTTCAACTTTTCATTTTTCCCTAAAAAATAGCGCGAGATAATAGGTAGAATAATAAAAAAAATGAAACCGATCCAACCAGTTGAATTATCGGTTTTAACTGGTCCAAACCGATTCACCATCTAATGGGTGAATCAGACCGGACCACTGGTCGATGCATGATCCAACCGATTGCACCTATCGGTCCAATCCAGTCCAATTTTTTGTTCTCTGCTCTTTTCTCTTACTTCCCACCAAACCAAAACCAGTTATTATCCAATTCCACCCATAGATTGATCCCATATATTACCTCTCAGGATAATAATCTCTAGAAATTTATACATTTTGGAACATTTTCCCATACTTTTATAAGTTTTTAGAGTCCATTTGTGCATAAAATAGACATACATAAAGGAAAATGTGATTTGGTAAAACAATGTTCAAATTAAACTTTAGAAAATTGTGAACTAAACAATGAATAATTTTGACTATTCATAGAGTTTCAAGCAGCTCAAAAAATCCTTCTTTATGTAAGAGGATGATGACCAAATGTGAAAGCTCGAGAAGATTATGGAAAGCTTAGGAAAGAGAGAAAAGGGTACATGAATCAGATGAACAAGGAAAAAAGATTATATATACACTTGCCGTTGGTTCGCCGTAGCGAATCCATGGTGAAAATCAGTGACATTTCTACACAATTCAATGCCATTTCACTACCTGTTTACCACAATAAAACTCATGACTAAAATCAATGACCTTTTTGCTTTAAATCAATGCAATTTCACTACCAGTTCACCATGACAAACTACCCGAAAATGAAGCTATGTGTTTTAAATAGCTGACGCAAGAAACCTAGTTAAAACCTGATAGGAAGGGTTGAAAGAAAGCTTTAGTTCTGACTTCCAAAGGTCAAAATCTTGCAAAGGACAGCTTAGGAAATGAGAGCTTTGAAGATTTTCAGCCTTGGTTTGATGTTCCATAGATATTTGAACCGAAAATCTTGGATTTTTCTTGTTTCTCTTCCTTTTATTCTCATTTTGCTTATATGAACCTTGCTTTTTAAGCTTAGTTTCTAGTTTGTATTGATTATTAATAGCTAAAACTCTCATTTAGAATTACTTTTATCCATTGTATGGATCGAAACTATTAAATTATCTTGTTTTTGTTGGTTAATAAGAATTTATGTTGATTTTTCTTTATGCTTAATGCTATATTGTGCTTAATTACCACACGATTAGAGTAATATAATTGGAAAATGCTTGAAAGAGCTATTTTGATTATAGAACTTGAGAAAAATCATTTTTGACTTGAAGTTTAGAGATTAAATGAATGATTTGTTCTTAGAATAGAGACATATCTAACAACCTAACATGGTCTATTGAAGGACTGCTTTGAAAAGATGGTTTTCATTAATTATAAATAAGAGATTATAAATAAGAGATTGAATATTTTTTAATGAAGATTAAAGATCAATCTTGAGTTGAAAGAGCTTGGTTGATTATTTTATAACTTTTGACTAGCATATAGACTTGTTTAACCAATATAAGTGGATAATTGTATAATTCTCTTAAATACAATGGGAAAGAAATAATCCTAAGCCTTTAACCTCTTAAAGTTGGAAACAATTTTCTAATTTCCATAGTTTTACTTTGTTGTTTTCATCAAATATCCTTATCCATTTTGGTCAATTTTAAATGATTCTATTCAATCAAATTAAGAACATAGTTACATTAGTTAGCTCACTTTTATCATAGTTCTTGTGGAATGACACTCTTTTCAACACTATACTATTACTTGCGACCCATGCGCTTGTAGTAAGCAAAATGGCGAACACAGGGCATGCTTTCAAGCTCAAAAAGTATTTATAGAAATGCTTACAGATCGCCCACCAACAAAGTCATTTATAGTTATGAGTCAATCCCTCTACCAACTAAACTAATTTTTATTTTGGTTTAAAGGGCTATTTTGCCCTGAAAGTTGTCACAGAGGGGCAATTTTGTTATGACTGTTATCCCAATTAAGTTTGATCATTAATTGACAAAATATACTAAGTTGACAGTCTACATGCCATACATGTCATTTTCTTAAAGTACAAATTTACCTTGAAAGTTTTCACTAAGGAGTAATGTTGTCCTAGAAGTTTCCAAATCTTAGTCGCCCTGCTAGCTATCTAGGTTAAGTTTGCAACATGAACAACATTGAAGATGAAGAATTTACATATGGAGAAGGAGCTCACATTTGGCAAAGAATAATGAAGAAAAAAAAAATTCAATCATTAGATGCATAACATACTAAGGAAGATTGTTGAGAACAAGGCAATCAAAAATTCTATGCCGCCGTACCCAGCGACACCGAGATAAGCAAGTACTTCTTTGATTATGTTTTCTTCATTACACAAAATGTTTTCACCTCTTTGACTGTTTCTAACCCTTCACATGAGATGCATTTTTTTAATTTTTTTTCTTATTTTTAAATATAACTTTGAAAAAAATTGAAGTGTATGATACACGGATTTGCCAAATAGAGATACGTGGTCAACTAGTAAACTTTGCTTGGATAATAAGCAGGGTGAAATTGCTACCATTTGAAAACTTCTAAGGTAATATTACTACTGAGTGAAAACTTTTAGAGCACATTTGCATCTAAATCCAAAACAAAAATGATGTGGATGACATGTGAACTATTTTAACAAATTTGGTCACATAATAACCAAACTTAACTAGGATAATGATTAGGGTGAAATTACTATATTTTAAAAAATTTTAGGATAAAATTGCCCCATAAAACTGTAGGGACAAAATTACTCGTCTTTAACAACTTCTAAGATAAAATAGCCCTTTAATCCTTTTATTCATTGGCAACAGACACAGTCTTGATTTTTAAGTTTGGAAAGGAATGTCCTGCTCTGCAGATTGCAGAACACGATGTAGCTTTTCGTATTTGGGTTGGGCCCATTATGAATTAAGTGGACTAAAATTAAGTTCTATCACGTTACTTCTCGGTTCAGTGTCTTGCAGTCCACATTCTTCTCCAAGTTCAAACACTGGTTGCTTGGAAGTTGAAACTCGAATAAACCGCCCGGTTCACTAATCAGTGGAAGTGGTTCCGTTCCATCATCATATAAACGTGAAGTTGTTGAGTCATGGAAGCAGTGAATTTCAATGTATTAATGTGCTGCTTGTGCTTTCCTGCCTGGTATTTTTTCGATCGTTAATCTTAATTTTAAAAATCGAATTCATATAAAAAAATATTTATATACTCCAGAAGCATAACCTCATATGTGCTCTTATTAATCAAAATACAACAATTTATCTTATTTTAATTTTACATGGCAGATGAATCATTAGAAAAATTTAAATTTTATAATTTAAAAAAATATAAACTTCTTAATTTAGAAAAGCAAAAAATGCAATTCCGTCTCATCTCCAAATTTGAATTTTCCTATAGACCATCTGTTATATATGATTAAAATAAGATGATTTGTTACATTTTAATTAATCAAATTATAGATGAGGTGGTGTTCCTAAATGTAGATGTATTTTTCAATTATATATATATATATATGTGTGTGTGTGTGTGAGAAATACTTACAGCACCACTATCATTTGTATTCTCCCCAATCAAAATGCAACAGCACACCCAATTTTTATTCGAGCTGTCAGCATATGTGGTGTTTACTTAATTTATATTATTTGATGTTTTAAAAAATAATGCTGCCAAATTAAAAACCAATTTGCATGAATTTTTTTAATTAATTTATTCATCAAATCCGATCCCTCTCTTCCTCGAGAGAACCCTTTTTTCCCCTTCCGTATGAGGCTCCGCCTCAAACACGGGTTTATGTGAGGCTGCCACACCGGTGAAATCCCGGCCTCTCCATAGCTTCTCTCTCCCTTTCTTGAAATTGGACAACAAAAATCACAATAACAACAACCATTAGTTTTGCTACCGTCTCCAATGATAAAAGCGACCATCAGTGTTCATCCTGAGGAGAAATCTCATAGGCAAGAGCAGCAACCCCAGCCTTTGGAGAGAGCTAGCTACAGTGAAACTGACGATGAGGTTGGAGGAAGAAAGAGGGAGAACTTAGAAGCTGATGGAGTCTAAGACCAATGTGATGATTTTCTCGAGAGGTAAGGTTGAGATTGAAATTCAGGCGAACGGCCCAGTTTGCAAATTAATCTACAGCGACTGCATTTAGCGGCGGGCTCCATTGATGAAGACTGGAGGAAGAAAAAGGATGGCCACACAACCTCATTAGCGGCGGAGCTTCAAGGGTTTTGCCGAAGAAGAGGGACGAGCCGACGAGGGACTCAATAAATAAATTAACAATTAAAATAATTTATACAAATTGGGCTATACTCTACTTTAAATTAAGTAAAAACACATCAGTTGACAGTAAGAATAAAAATTAGTTGAGCTCTTGCATTTTAATTAAAGAGAGTACAAATAATCTGATAGTCTAACAGTACGTAAGTATTCCTCTATATATGTTGCCTATGGAACGCTATACACTCATTAATTTCTTCTCCAACTCATCAGGCTTAAGCATACTTAATTAATTTGTTTCTTAAGATACACACATCTCTTTTATAACTTTATTTCACTGGTGTATATTATATGCTCGTGCCTTTATTGTATTGTTTATGTCCACCATACATTCTGACTCTGTGATCGTATAATTATGTCATTTTCCTTTCTAAATTATGTTGTCTTCCGTGTTTGAGGGGATCGCTGATCGATCTTCTACGTTATCGATCCTTAGTTATTGCTATTCATTTGTTGAACTTGAAAAATTCAACGTTGGATACTTCTAATATACGCTAGCTACAAAGACATACTAGTATATCCAATACTCGTATGACTTAATTTTGGATTCCCCTGAGATTTATAATTTTATGACTGTTTGACGTTGAAAGATCGATTCCCTTTCTATGGCTATTAATTCTCTAGGAAAAAGCAGAATTTCTTCCCAATATCTCGTTGATTTAATTTAATAGCTGGAGAATCTTTTTTTCCCAATTTTACTGCTGCTGCAAAAAGTTGCACACAAGATATAATTAAATTAGGGTTAAGGTGTAAAATTATTCTGGAAGTTTTCACTAAAAAGAAATATTACCTTAAAAGTTTTTTAATATTCAATGTTATCCCGTATACTGCTAAAATGCTAATGTTGATTATTAAAAAAATTGACGTTGACCGTTAACTTTTTTAAGTAGTAAGAGATAACGTTATTTCATTATGACACTTTGATGGCAACATTAAATCTAAATAAATTTAAACCCCTGAATTTAATTCTCTCCAATGATTATTTTAAATCCCTGAATGCCAAAATAAGCCGCTAGCAAGTCGGCACTGCAATCCATAAAACACCGACATAGAGAAAGAAATGGTTATTCTTTCGATGCAGAAAACCAAACACATGCAACATTGATTGTTGCTTTCTAAGGCAGAAAACCAAACACAACCAAAGTTGACTTTCATTCGTCATCATCAGCATGGAGGGCCATATATACACGTACAAGTTATTAGGGTTTTTCCCCATCATAGAGCTCAAAGACACCGATCGAGACTCAGAGAGAGAAAGAGAGAGAGATGGAGAGATGTCCATATCGCTCAGACAAAGGAGAAGGGCTGAAAAGAGGAGCATGGACTGATCAAGAAGACAAGTTACTCACTTGTTACATTATGGCCCACGGCGAAGGCAAATGGACTCGCGTCCCTAAAGCTGCTGGTATATGTATAATTAATTATCTCTTATTCTTTCCTTTCTATATATTTAGAAGAGCGTGGCGTTTTAATTCAAAGTATAAAATTGCAGGGTTGAATAGGAGTGGCAAAAGCTGTAGACTCAGATGGCTGAACTATCTCAGGCCTGACATTAAGCGAGGAAACATCACTAGCGATGAAGAAGATCTCATCATTAGGCTCCATAAACTTCTTGGCAACAGGTAGTTAATTATTATTTACTATATTAATTATTCATGTATATTTAGTTTATTTTTTAATTGGCTCTTCCTAATTTTTGAATATACTACGTCTATGGCCTAGATGGTCTCTCATAGCTGGAAGGATACCGGGACGAACAGACAATGAAATAAAAAACTACTGGAACACAACTTTGTCGAAGAAGCTTAAAACAAAATCATGTGTAACGACGACTGAACAACATCAATCGAACAAGTCAACGGCAAAGGAGCCTTACGATACTCTGTCACCAGTTATCCAAACAAAGCCTTGGAAATGCAAAAATGTGGTTATGCGACATCCTCCATGTCACCAGATAGAGTTTCAGGAAGCTGACGTAACCACCCAGCTTTTCACTAATCAATCTCAAAACTCATCACCTCCTTCAGGGTCTCGAGTTAATAATGTCCATGAACATCATCAGTTTGATCAGAACGATAGCTTTGACGTGAATTTGTTGAGCCTTGGAAACAAAAATGTTTTTTGCACGGACTTCAATTGTGAGAGCAGTGTAGCCTTGGATGCTCACAATGATCAGTGCCAGCCTATTGACCAAGTTATGTTCAGTGATGCTTGGACCACGAGTTGCTTTGAGGTCGATATCGATAGTATTGGCTCTTATTGGGATATCGATTCATTGGCCCTCCTCCTGGAATCTGAGGTTTCGGAATTGAGTCCTGTGAATTCATGATTTGTACTGTGCGTCTTATTAATTAAGAGCGAGTTTATTGTGATGTATGGACCGTGAAAATTAACACTTGACATTGCTGTCCCGATGGCTGTATGTTATTCCCATTTAATCGAGATCTTAGTATCTTTCATTTTTATTTTGTCTAAGTAAGTGAAGTAAGCTTTTGTTTTGTTTTGTTTTACCCATCGAAAGAATGAAGGTTATATACAGTGGAATGAAAATCGATTATGCGGGGTGAGAAAGAAAATGAGGCAAATGCACATTTATGTATTTTACCAACAAAACGAGAACGCAATGGTTTAAATTATGTACATCCTTTATTATATGGACGTTGCACTTATTCACACCTATTAACTGAAATTAGCAGCTGAGTGCGCGCACATAATAGATTTAGGAGAAAATTAAATCTAATTAAAATGGTCAAAACTAAAATTGAGCCCACACTTTTAACAAATTCTTAATGAGGCCAAAATGCTTAATTAGAAATTTCTGAATGTTGTTAAAAGATCATAATACCTCTCTGTTGTTTAAAAGAAAAATTGAAGGTAGTTATTAAAAAATGAAAAAGGGAATTTCTAAATTAGGCCTCATCTAACTTAAATTAATTAATAATTATTCAATATAATCAGCTTGCATTTGTTATTTTAACTTTAGATATCTGACAAATTTTTTTTTTATGAAAAAATATGATCATATATTAATATCTATATCAATGAATATATACTTAAATCATTTGTGCAACATCATATATATTCATATTTCAACCAAGAAAAAAATCACTTAAATATATTAAAAACTTGGGATTTCACATATAATTTCTAGCATAACTTTTTTGCTCTAACCAAACTTAATTATTATTTCTGCATAAAATAATACAACAATAATTTAGAATCTTTGGCTTCATTGCCTACAAACATGAATAAATAAAATGAAGCCGTGTGTGTGGGGATCCATAATTAATCTGCATAATACAAAATTAATAATTAAACTTGAACATTAAATTCTTGATATGTAGATGAATCTCAGCACATATATAGATAGTTAAAACATGAACAACATTAGGTAGGCATACAGAGAGAAGAGTGTATATTTGCATATAAAATTTTAGAAATTAATGAATGCATTATACACACACACACATAATAATAATACGGTGAAATATAAAATAGAAAGTTTGAAAATTTATAAAGACAATAAACATGGAATCCACTCATTCTATAAAAAGCTTCACGGGAAGCAAAATATTTTAGAATTATACTAAGTATTTTATTTTTATTACTGATTTACAGATCAATCTTTTGTGTTGTATGAAATATAAAAAATGAGCGGTATTATTTATAAGGCATTGTTATGTTAAAATTTTAATATATTATATATAGATATAAGTATACAAATTCATGATCATATTTTTTTTAAAAAAATGTCAAACGTGGGTAATATAAAAAATGCATAGTAATTATATTGAATAGTTATTCATTAATATTTAAGTTGGATGAGCTCTAATTTAGAAATCTCTTTTTCTTTTTAATTATCTTCAATTTTCCTTTTTAGTAACATATGTATGGGCATTCTGGTCTTTTAACAACATTCATAAATCCTTAAATATGCCTCTTGGTCTGATTAAAAATTTATTGAAAGTGTAAACTCAATTTTAGTTTGATCATAACATATAGACTTAATTAGGATTTTCCCTTAAGAGAATGTCTATAAAGGTTGAGGCTGGACATTGAATCAACTTATACCCATATCTAAAAATTCAACTACACACAGTGCAAATAATCCCAATTAATAAATAATAGTAATTCAATCCAATCAGCTTGCAAAACTAACAATTGCTGGTTAGAAGTTAGAACTCAATCTAACCACATCGTGTTATATCATATGACTCTAATCTAACTAATTTTAGAGAAGATTTTCTAAACATTTATATAAATTAAATGACTGAAAAAATTATGATTTAAATTTAAATAGTTGAACAAAAAGTTCAAATTTAAATACGAATCTTGTGGTTTGATCTGCAAATTATTTACACTTGATCTGTTGAAAATTTGAAGTGCGATGAAATGCCTTTCTTCATAATTATCACTGATATTTTGTGAGATATGTAGTTCCTAGAGATTCTTAATTAGGAGAGAACCATGGATGAAATCATGAAATTTCTAGGAAAAAATAGTCATGGATTCCAAGTAAGAAATTAAATACAGATAGTTCCTCCAAATTCTTTTTTTTTTTTTAATTTGCCGTTCATGTAATACTAATAGGTTTTCAGGAATTTAATATTTACAAGTTTGACTTGTAAATAATGCAATTCGCTAATATAAAAGCTTAATTTATAGGGAGAATTATAATGAAGTCTCAAATAAGGGACTTAACTATTGAGAAGTCTAAATAAAAAGTAAAATATTGTCATTTCTTACTTTAAAATTTATCATTACTTGTTTTTCAATAGTCGTTAGTCATTTCCTTGGGACCTCATTATAATTCTCCCTAATTTATAAACATAAATTATTAAATTTGACTTATAAAAATACATTGTAAATATCAGATTATTCTAGGGATCTAGTAATTAGAATTAAATTTAATTTGAGGATATATATTTATATTTAATTTTCTTATTGAAGAACTATGAATAATTTTTTCTTCTAACTAATCAAAAGAACAGTTTGTCAGTTTCTCTATCCAGGTCCCCGAATTAAAAAAGAAAGAAAGAAAACAGCTTCTCTATTCTGTTGTGATTAGATAGATAATTAAATAGAGAGAGTGGGTAATTAAATAGATAACATACCCTCGATACTATCTAGCAACAAGTCTACAACCTACCCTCAATTTTTTATCACAACTTTCAGACAATAAAAAGTTTAGTTACTTAACTTGCTTTCACTCGTATAGAAACAACATGTTAATAACGGTCTCCTTCAATAAGCACTAAAAAAATAATTTTTTTCAAAACCCCGCTAAAAAACAAATGCCCCTGAAAAAAAAAAAAGAGTTTAATGCCCTAAGTAAAGCATCAAATTAAATGATCGAATTAGGTCAATTTCTACGGCCTATATAAGACAAATTGAGGAACATAATAGATTCTAGTATATCCTTTGTTTCTCCCGCGCGACTCACTGTTTTTCAAAAGGAAAAACATAGGGTGCTCCACTTTTTTTTTTTTTTTTTGAAAAAAATATTATAATTCATAATTAAACTCTCTAAAATGTACTCATCAAGTATATAGAGTATGAAATTTCAAGGGATTTGGTCAAATAATAAAAATATTTAAATATTTACAATTATAATTTTCTGCTTTCCTCAATTTTAATATTTTATTAATTATATCATAGTGATCTAGTCACTACATACACTCACATGCTACAGTCCAGCTCGCCTTCACTTGTCAAATTTAATTATATGTATATATATAATGTTTGATTTATATTTACACGAAATAATATATTTACGCTAGGTTAGCTAATAAAAATAAGTGCTCAAACAATACTATATGTCGTGAATTGTTATATGAAATAAAACACCACAAATGATCTGGAATGTGCAACTTGTTATATAGTAAATTATCCTGCGCAATACCATTTAGGTTGGAGAAATATGAAACTTGATCGAAATATATATATATAACTTACACTTTCCCCGACACACACACACCTTCCCACAGTATAGGATACAGTCTTTCCTAACCCCTGACACTAGCATTATTACTCATTACTCCGACACTCTGTCTATGAAATCTTCATTTTTAAGCTACAGATCTGTTTCTCTAGAGTCATCGATCTCTTGCTAGCTTTTGCCATAAGCTATCGTCAATAATTGGAGTCGAGTGAATCTTTTACAGCCTCTTCATTTACCTCTATATGTTATGTATTTTATGATCATAACTATAGACAACGATGTTGTGTTGTTTAATGTTGAAAGTTGTGAGAGATGCGAAGTCTGAAGGTCTGCGTATAAGGCACGATAGTGTTTTTCGGAAAATTCCTTATTAGTTGAAGTCATCCCTGTAGAACAAATATTTAATAATGTTTAATCTTGACCTTTTTTTATTTTTGGTCGAGGCCATTATGATTCAGTTGAAATAACTCGGTTAAGATAACTGCACTGTAATTAAAAAAAGTTCCTTCATTAAGTGATAAAAAATGGGAAATCCTCAATGAAATCCAGTTGAAATTGCAAGATCCAAAATCAGGTATATGCTTTTAATAAATTCCTAATCAGAAAAAGAGACTTGATTGAGGATTTATGAATGTTGTTAAATGATCAGAATGCCCCTACGTAGTTAAAAAATAAAATTAAATGTAGTTTTAGACCTAATATCAATTTTGATTGTTTGACCTGGATTTAATGGGATTTAATTGCAATTCTTATAGCCCTAACTAAAGCCTAAAGTCCCTTGTTTCTCAAACTACGTCTCGTTCTTTTTTATTCTAATTTCACCACAACTTCTTCCGTCATATGAAACCGCGAACTGATTTCATTTTCATTAGTAAAATTTATTAATAATTAAAAAGAACATAGCTCATCGCTCTACTAGATGCTTAGGCCAAAAAAAAAAAAAGAGCAATAACCAGTATCAAATTAAAACGACGATAACGCGCGCACACACACACATGAGAGAACAAAAGAACTCGTCCTAGGAGAGGTGGTGTGCGTATCAGAGGTGGGGAGTATAGGAATTTGGAGGATAAGCACCTCATGCTCAAAGGATTAAACTGTTTAAATAAAGCAAGCCCGCCCCCGGGGAAATTTACTTAGGATTGTGGGAATTTGTAAATAAATATGGTTGCACCAATTAAAACTAAAATTAGGCTCACACTTACATTTAATTTTTCTTTTTAACTATGGAGGCCAGGGCATTCTGGTTAATTAATAATATTAATAAATTCCTAATTAGGCCTCTCTAACTTGATCAGGAATTTGTTAAAAGTGTAAGCTTAAATTTGGATTTTACTATTTTAACTAAATTTAATTGGGATTTTCCCATTAAAAAAATTAAAATTAACAAATTTTTAAAATGTTTTCTTGGCTTTATATAATTGCTAGATATCGTCCTATAGCCAAAAACTCTTCAAGTGACGATGTAATACGGCACTACTAGAGATATACCGATGCTGCGATGTTATTTTATCCTTATATATATATATATATATATATATAGAGCACGACCTTCGTAAGTTTTTTGTAACAGCATATATATATATATATATATATATATCTTACGCATTTCGATTAGATTAATTTACTAATTCATTTAACAGATCCTTCAGTTGCCACTTATTAGGATTAATAAAATAAATTAAGGTGCTGAAGCAGTAAAATATTTCACGTGGATCCTTTAAGTAAATGTTATATCCCCGTGTTTTGTTAAAAATAATGACACACAAATAATAATTGCCCAAACCAAAACTATCTATGATCACCACACGGAACAGCCCCGGTCGGACAATTAAAGTTTACTGTTCTTTACCATTATTTCATTTCGAAGAAAAATGTTTGAACTTTAATTTAGTTTACTACTACTGATATGTTAGAAACTGAAATATTTGACTACACACCAACAAACATGCACACAGAGGAATTGGTTCAAGTTTTCCATTTTGTAATTAGAGCTCCTCCTAGTTTTGGTTGAAATAATGGAGTGTTGTGCTCGAAGTTCAAGTAGAAGCAGAGAGATTCAAAAGGTTAGGTGAATTGTTATTGAATTTTATTCACCCCACAGTACGTCGTGGAAGCAGCAGAGTGACTTCCTATTAGTCGCCACACGCCTTTTGAGTATTCATCCATGAACCGATTAATTCGCTCCCCCTTTGAAAAATTGGTCCACTCGTATCTTGAGTCAAGCTGCCCCATGATTTGCTGTCTTTTCTGTGTCTCTTATTTTCGGGTTATCTAATGAGGTACGTATTAATGATTAACATGCCCCCGCTTAAAAAATATCATAGGACGACCAGTGACACTAGGTGCATTGGTCACCCATGTGGCTTTATGCCACTCCCCCTCCCTTGCTTCACGGGGTCGATCCCGTGCTACTATATAATAAAAAAATATATCATAGTATTTCCCTAGTTCTCCGTAAATTAGAAAGCCACGTGTAAGAAGGGTTAATATAACTTTTGGTTCTTGAAATTTGATCCAATTTTGGTTTTAGTCCCTCAAGTTTGAAATCAGTGGTTTTGGTTTTTAAAGTTTCACCTAATTTTGGTTTTAGTCCCTCAAATTTGAAATTCGTGGTTTTGGTCCATGAAGTTTCACCCGATTTTGGTTTTGGTCCCTCAAGTTTGAAAAGGACTTGATTTTTTTTCCGGGTCGGATCGGGTTTTAAAAACGAGTCGCCAAGTCCTTTTCAAACTTGAGGGACTAAAACCAAAATCGGGTGAAACTTCAGGGACCTAAACCACCGATTTCAAACTTGAAGGATCAAAACCAAAATTGGGTGAAACTTCAGGGACCTAAATCACCGATTTCAAACTTGAGGGACCAAAACCAAAATTGGATCAAACTTCAAGGACCAAAAGTTATATTAACCCATATTAGAAACAAGCTAAACATGATTCATGAAGACCCATGCAGAACGACAAAACATCGCAGCAGTTGAGTTAACATCGTTCCATCATGGCAAAGCGAAGCTAAATTTCCACCGGATTGAAGATTCATAGTTCAGTAATGTATTGTCACGTGATTTATAGAATAGTCCCAAGTCCAAACCCCAAGAAGAGATATGTTTAATTTGCTGGGCTTTGAATTTCATGAAATGTATATGTATATCTAACTTCTTATATATCAAGCTGCCCCAATAAACAAGTTTCCACAATAATAATGATGTTACGATTTCATGCGGCTCTGATTTTCAACATGGTTCGTACCTAACTTGCGTAATTTTAGTTTTGCGATGCGTGCATGCTGCCTATCAAAGACGATTCACACAGTGAACTGTTTTGTTGGGCCCTGTCATTAGTTGTTTTCCTAGCAAAACATAATAAACAAATCATTTAATCCTATTGTTCGAGTCTTGATCACGACAATTCATACCATTTCATTCTTTATTCTTTTTTCATACTGGATCTTCTAAGTTCTAGGCCTGGCGTTCATTCTAGTATGGGCTTTTACAGAAGCCCACAAGCTTCAGTTCATGTGGCAAGAAATGGGCTCAACAATTACGCGTCACACCGGCTATAATTTCAATTTCGTATTTTGAGAAAATTACTGTTACTATTTAGAGGTTTTCTTTTCAACAGTACACTTTGACTTCGGTATCCACACCCATCAAATAATTTTTTTGAACCATGTTATTTCTATTCATTAGGGTTCAAGCCTTCAAGAAATGACCCTGTTACAATTAAAATTTTTCATCGTAGAACTCTTCAAAATAATTTGAAATGTTAAGATATAGGTATATTTTCAGTTGTGGGTTCTAAGTTGTAATTTCTGGCGACCTTTTTGTTAGGTAGAGGGCAAGTTGAATAAACAATACATGCGAGCGGGGTCAAAGCCCAAAACAGTGCTTGTCGCCGGTAACCCTGTCTTAACTGAAAAATTCGGTAACAGCTTTCAAGGTAACAACTAAGTTCAAACTCGAAGGCACACTGATACAAAATAATAGTAGTAACTAATAATAGCCCACCTAACGTTCTAAGGAGTAACAAGCACGCAACCTGGTTGCATGCGACTAAGGTCACGGATGATTGATTAATGATTCATATTAACGTTGATGATCTGTGAGACTGGTAGTTTTACCCTCGAAGGCAACGTATGTATGAGTTGACATGCAAAGACAAAATAGTTATATTTATATATAACACATATATTTATGTAAAGACTTCAGGTTATACAGCGTTGAATAACTAAATTACTCCTTCCGGTCCTAAATATAGGATATAGTTTGTAGTGTAAATTGTACTACAAACTATGTTCTATATTTAGGACCGGAGGTAGTAATAAATAACACTTGGACATCAGTTAACTTCAACAACGCAGTGCTGTACGTAGTACTGATCCTTATTTAAGTTACTTACTAATTGGATTTTGCAGTAGAGAGGTCCATGATTTGAGAGCCACAGCTTTGCCTTTATCATCGTTAACTATGAATAACAGAGCACACAATATCGGCCATTTAACCAGACAAGCCATATCAGATTTTTCAGGGGTTCAGATCGACACTACCTCATATTTCCATCTGGTTCCATATATATATATATATATATATATTGGCTGTAAGATCGTGCTGATCTCCACATAATAATAACTTTCGTTTTAAACTCTTTGTTTTTTTCCCCAAAGGCAAGTCAACCCATCGCTGAGAACTAACAAAGGGGTTTTCCTGATCGATGTGTTTAGCAAAAGGTTCTAAATAAATGCAAAGCCGTGATCAAGCCAACATTACGAACCAGCCTAGGTATATATCGAAGTTGAGAACCAAAAATCAGTAACTAAGGCATTTTCTTATTATTAATTAGTATTATAACTTGGATTTACATTTGTACTGTGGCTCAAGAGGCCAATTCCTTTGTCTACTTTCGCTTCTTGTATTTGAGTTCCATGACCCGAGAAACTAGTAGATAACCCCCAAAGGATTAAGGAGCTGATGAATATTGCTTGAATTCCAAGAGAAATAACTAAGCTTGCAAGACATGACCCCTGGCCTGAAAAATCTGCCTTTCCATTTCTCGGCTAAAGATGTATATAAGATTGTCATGTATACTGTATAGCCAATAAAATCTATTTTCAACTTGACGTTGTCAATATTTAGTTGGATAATAGTTTCCCGATTCACGTGATGGCCTCAGGAAATTTTTTTCTTATTCTGGTGCCACACCCACCTCATTTAAAATACATATTTATTAATCGTGTTTATTATTTGAAGCAGAGGAAACCAAACATACACATGCAATATATTATTGGGTGTCGCTTGCTAAAACAACAAACTAAATTTCAGTGCACGAGTTTGAGCGTCATTGGTTGAATGGTGGTCTATAAAAGGAGCTAGGATTGGTCTAAGTTCGTTCCAAAGACGGAAACAGAGAGATAAAATTAAGAGAGAAGAGAGATGAGGAGGAGTTCAAGTTGTCCTGGGGAAGTAGAAGGACTGAACAGAGGAGCATGGACAGCTCAAGAGGACAAGTTGCTCACTTCTTATATTATGCTCCACGGCGAAGGCAAGTGGAGCCACGTCCCTATAAGAGCTGGTAAGACTTCTCATCACTTTCTTCCTCCTTTTCTTGTTGTTGCTCTCTAAGTGAACTGTACTGAGCCATAATTTTCGTCGAGCGTTGTCACAAATAAAGAATAATGAAAATGCAGGCTTGAATAGAAGTGGCAAAAGCTGTAGGCTTCGATGGCTGAACTATCTCAGGCCTGATATTAAGAGAGGCAACATCACCCAAGACGAAGAAGACCTCATTATTAGACTTCATAAACTTCTTGGAAACAGGTTGATAATATATTCCCTCTCCATTTTTTCTTGATGATTCTTTCATCCTACTGATACAGTAATAGTAAGCTAACTTCCAAACTGGTATGTGTATATATCACTCAGATGGTCTCTTATAGCTGGAAGGCTACCTGGAAGAACAGACAATGAGATCAAGAACTACTGGAACACTACTTTGGAAAAGAAGCTTAGAACACAATCAGGCGCAACGACGTCGTCTCAACAACATGCGTCCATCAAATCAAGCGAGTCTGATGATATCACTCGACCACTACAAGTGATCCAAACGAAAGCCGTCAGATGCAAAAGGGTGGTTATCCAACATCCACCACCTAACTGTCCCGAGGAAACGAGGTCGTCCACCGTCAAATCTCTAGCTTCTTCCAACCAGTTAGGGTTTGACGAAGCCCACCTAGCTCCCCAGTTCACGAACCAGTTTCTGCAGGCTGATGCACATGAATATGTGAACTTGTCGGGCCCTGAACGGAATGATGAGTTTCATGCTGAACTGAATGGAATAGATTTTTTCAGAGAGTTTAACGTGGACAATAGCATGGCCATGGCCATGAATGCTCAAGAAGACGAGTTCTCACCTATCGACGAACTTATTGGCAATTGTGGGGCAGCTGATGGATTCAGGAACATTGGCTCTATGGATCTGGATTTAACGACATTCATGCTGGATTAATCTGGCTCTGCGGATTGGCCTTAATAATTCATTTTGTCTTGTTAAAAAGTTATAGATTTAGTTATCGAACCAGATGAGGCATTAAGCGGTAGATGTACGATAATGTTGTCTCGAATATTCATGATGGCGATGACGTCAGTGACGAACATAATTTTCATCCCGACTTTGCTGATTTTAAACAAGGTAATTAAACGAATGGTCGCTGAACTGAACCGGCTGAGTAATAGGTCAGGGGTCAGTGGGTCAGATCGGAGTTAAATCGGAGCTAATCTAAAATCAAACCGGTGAGAAAGTAAAGATTTCAAAGTTATTAATATGAAATTATAAAGAAAATTAAAAAATCATTAAAAACAAAAGGGTGAATTGAGTTGATGCCTATATCGGATCAGTTTATTGACTAGTTCACCGGTTTTTGGGCTAAACTAGCCTGTCCAATCTGAGTTCCATTTAATGCCTATTTAGTATTTTGTTATTGCCTTGTTGGCAAATTTCTTTTTCACTTTTGGACTTTAAGTATTTTTTGAGAGATGTCCCTAATAAATATGATTAAAATAATGGAGAAGACTAATAATTTAAATTTTAAAGGCATTTGAAGGGAAATCTCCGTCCATGGAAATGTTTGGCAGGAACATGGAGAGATTTGGTTTTGCAAATATATACAGCAAAATAGTACTAGAAGGATTCTCTGTTTAAGAAGGAAGTAACAGAATACTTGGAATTCACGTGAAATTAAGAGAAAAGCTAAGTTCATTCAGAAATCAGAATGAGAATATAATTCGAGAGAGATTCATTTCTCGCTCTCTCCCTATTAAACACTACTTCGGAATAAACAAATCATCCACATGCACTACATTGATTTTAGAAGGGACAAAAAAAAGGCGGGAAGGATTATACTCTTATATGCTCCCAGCATCCCTAATTATAAGGCATAATTTACCTATACATGGATATTAAAAAATGATTAAGTTTATTCTGTGTCTTGAAAAATTTTCCCTCTTTTCAGTTCTTTCCTTAATTATATGTCACCGTCCTCTCGACTTCGTGTTATGTGTATATATATATGTATATATATATATATATATATTCTCTTTTTGCGAGTCCCCTGGACTGATTTTCACATGATTATTCGGTTCATTTCAATATTTCATAGCCATTATGCAATGCGATATTTTAAATAATCACAAAGAAAGCACAATTTTTAATTAATTAGTAAATTAAATATAGTTCTCATAATTTCAAAATATCAAATATGCCTCTCACGCTTTGAATACACCAAATGAACATCAAATAAATAGTTCAAAAAAATTAAATCAATCCAATCCATGTTAATTAGTTAGTATCGTGGATCATGTAATAGCCAATTAAAGAACACTGCTTATATTGAGTAAGCCCTTATTTGAGTATATCTAAGTGGGTCATATATAAGGATAATTTATTCGACATTGTGAATGCATGGGACCAAACTAATAATATGTATCGATTAGTTAAAAGACAGAAAACTCATCCAAATGCAATTATCAAGTGAATCTTTAGGGCTTGTTTGGTTTAAAGGGAGGGGATGGAATGGGAGGGGATGGAAGGGGAGGATGGAGGATCACCTTGTTTGGTTTGGTTGGAGGGGAAGGAAGGAAAAAGTTTTTTAATGATCCTTTATTTGGTTTAAGGAGGGAGGGGAGGGGAGGAAGTAATATCTAATTTACCATTTTATCCTTAGACATTAGTTTATATAAAATATATATTTTTCCTTATATAAATGGTTTAAATTAATTTACACCTCAATATAAATTATATAATTTATAAAAAAAAATGATGAAGATATAAAATGGAAATAGTTTTCAATTACCCCCAACTTAATTTCTCGTTATATGAATATTTCAACAATTATCATGTCAAATTAAATGGAAAATTCCTTCTACTGAAAAAAAAAATGTAGAGGACTTGAAAAAAAAATGGTAGAAAAACTTAAAAAAACTGTTTCTAAGTGGCAATGTTTAATTAGGTGCAAAATGGCAATGAAAAAAATGAGTATGTGTCTCTACCCTGCACTAGAGAAGCATGCACTAAATAAGAATAAACACTCTAAAACAACATAATAGCCCAAGAGAAAAAAAAATTTCTGCAGTAGATAAATCACCTAACACTAGGAAAATCTAAGTATGTATATTTCTGCTAATGAGGAGAAGAAGTCATATTTTTATTGAAGATTCATAGGATATAATTGGAAATATAAAAAGACTATGGGGGTAAAATAGTCACAAATTTTGGGCTCTCTCCAAAACCCCCTAAATGGGAGGGAATCAATTTGAGGGAGTGAGACGGATTTGGAGCCTCTTTTTTGGGGCCCCTCCCCTCCTATTTTTCATACCAAACAAAGAGAGGGGGTCATTTTTCATCCCCTCCCCTCCAATCAAACAGGCCCTTAAGGACAGAGTTCTATTTTAACAAAATATACATTAAATAATGATACAATATACAAACGAATATTGATCAAATTGATAAAAAAGTTGACTCATAATCTATAGAGTCATGACTTGCCTCGGAAGTTCAAATTTTACTGTTGATATGAGGATCTTATTGATAAGTGATTTGTAATTATCTCCATAAGCATTATTCTTATTTTTAATAATTGTTTAATAGACTTATGGAATTTCGTCTATATGAATTTTTATTACTTAAAAGTATATCTATGTAGTGAGATTTGATTGGAGGATCGAATTCAATGGATAAAAATAAATAGAATTTGCAGACTGAAAATTGATTTTAATATTATAAACAATAAAAATATAAAAATTGCCAGGTAGTATAATCTCCAGAACTCAAATTTGATAGGCTTTGAAAATTCGGCGAGATTCTGTCCACAAAAAGGGGGCTGTTATAAACTGAAACTTCTCTTCCTTTTATGAAATGTAAAGCTACATATTTATATACAATCAACATAATATGAAACCTATCTCTAATACTGTACAAATTCATCAATTCATGTGTGAATGTGTGTGTGTGTCGACAGACGCTTTCTGTGACTAACACTCCCCCTCAAGTTGGAGCATATATATTAATCATGCCTAACTTGTTACAAAGATATTGAACCCGTATTCCATTTAATGCTTTTGTTAGAAGATCTGCCAGTTGATCGTCAGACCGTATGTGCCCTGTAGACACAATATTTTCTTTAATCTTATCACGAATGAAATGACAATCAATCTCAATATGTTTTGTTCTTTCATGAAACACAGAGTTTGATGCTATATGAAGTGCTGCTTTATTGTCGCACCATAGTTTTGCAGGTAATGTTGTGACGATGCTAACTTCTTTCAAAAGCTGAAGTACCCACATAATTTCTTGTACTGATTGTGACATGGCTCTGTATTCCGCTTCGGCACTTGACTTTGACACAACTCCTTGCTTCTTACTTCTCCAAGATATCAAATTTCCACCAACAAACACACAGTAACCTGTAGTAGATCGTCTTGTGGCCTTTGATCCTGCATGATCCGCATCACAAAAACACTCAACTTTAGTGTGCCCATAATCTGTATAGAGAATACCAAGACCTGGAGAGCCTTTCAAATAATGCAAGATATGTTCTAAAGCTTCCCATTGTGCCACTGTTGGTGATGCCATGAATTGGCTGAGCCTACTAACTGAAAAGGTTATATCAGGACGAGTTACTGTTAGATAATTCAGTTTCCCAATAAGTCTTCTATATCTCTCAGGAAATGGAAATGGCTTTAATTTCTCTGGATCAATCTTCTTCTTCAAATCATCAGGAAGCTTATCAAACATACTAGCATCAAGATCTAGAAAAGGATTTGGAATCATGGGGATGCTGCTTGGTGCAGCTCCAAGTTTTCCAGTCTCCTTTAAGAGATCGAGAACATACTTTCTTTGAGTCAAAAGAATACCTTTCTTACTGCTCAAAACCTCAATACCAAGGAAGTACTTTAATGATCCCAAATCTTTTGTCTGGAAGTGAGAGTTCAGAAAGATTTTAAGTTCTGAGATTCTAGAACAATTACTTCCTGTAATCACAATATCATCAACATATACTACAAGAAGAATCATGCCTGTATCAGACTGTTGGTAGAACACAGAGTGATCACACTTGCTTTGATGTAACCCAAACTTCTTGACCACATTACAGAATTTATCAAACCAGGCTCGAGGACTTTGCTTTAGACCATACAGTGACTTCCGGAGGTAGCACACTTTCCTATTCTCCCCCTGAGCAACGAACCCAGGTGGTTGCTCAATATAAACTTCTTCCATAAGATCACCATTTAAAAAAAGCATTTTTAACATCCAATTGATGCAATTCCCAATGATATGTAGCCGCAAAAGAAACAAGAAGACGAACTGAAGTGAGTTTGGCTACAGGAGAGAAAGTCTCGGAGTAATCAAGACCGTAAGTTTTGGGCATATCCTTTGGCAACAAGGTGAGCTTTGAGTCGTTCCAAGGAACCATCTACCTTAGTCTTAACAACAAAGACCCATTTACATCCAATGACTTTCTTTCCAGGAGGGAGATCAACAAGAGTCCATGTACCAGCTGTTTCTAATGCCAAGAGTTCTTCTTCCATTGCGGCACGCCAACCAGGGTGAGCTAGAGCTTGTTGTAGGCTAGTAGGCGTGAAAATGGAATCAAGAGTAGCCACAAGAGAAGATAAAACAGGTGATAAAAACTGATAAGAGACAAAAGATGATATAGGATAGACACAGTCAGCATATCTTTTGGGAAGACAATGTGGACGTGTACCTTTACGAAGTGCAATGGGTTGGTCATCAGAAGTGGTATCAATAGAAGCAGGAACAAGTGGTTCAGTAACAGCAAGAGGAGGATTGGCGGAAACAGAGGCAGGAACGAGGGAGACATCAACAGGATCAATTGGCGAAGTAGGAGGTGGCGGAGGTGAATCATTAGTAACATCATCATCGTTGACGTTGTCAGGTTCCGGAACAGCAGCCGATACTGGTGAGAGAAGAACAGGATAAACTAGGATATCATCTGAATTATCCATGACAGAGGAAGACTCAGAGACGGACAAAGTCTTGAAGAAAGAAGAGGACTCATGAAACATAACGTCGGTAGATACAAGGTAACGACGGAGATCCGGAGAGTAACACCGATAACCTTTCTGAATTCTAAAATAACCAAGAAAAACACATCTTAGGGACTTTGGATCAAGTTTGCTAACACTAGGACGGACATCCCGAACAAAACAAACACAGCCAAAGATTTTAGGATCAATAGGAAACAACTTAGATGTGGGAAACAGAACAGAATATGGAATATCCCCACCAAGAATAGTTGAAGGCATGCGATTGATGAGAAAACAAGCAGTAGAGACAGCATCAGCCCAAAAACGTTTAGGGATTGAGGAATGAAACATGAGAGCTCGAGCAGTCTCTAAGAGATGTCGGTTCTTTCTTTCAGCAACACCATTTTGAGCAGGGTTATAAGCACAAGAGGATTGGTGAAGAATACCATGATTTTGCATGTAATCCGTGAATTGGGCGGAAAAATATTCTTTTGCATTATCACTTCGTAAGATTTTCACAGGTGTATTAGTGAGTATTTGGGAAGATCCCAAACCATGGTTTCAAACCATGGTTTGCGCAACCCGAGACAAAACTCCTCTCACACACTTACCTCGTAAATCGTAAAAGCTATTAAAAAAAGCTAATCCAAACACACACTTAAACTGGGTTTGAATTTCAGCACAAAAATTATGAAAATGAGTAAACAATTCAGAACGCTGTTTCATTAAGTAAAGCCAGGTGGTGCGGGAAAAATCATCAACAAAAGTGACAAAATAATGATAACCAGTCTGAGACATAATTGAACAAGGACCCCAAACATCAGAATGTACTAACTCGAAGGGGGACGCAGCCCGTTTATTGACGCGAGGTGCTAAATGAATACGATGATGTTTTGCAAACTGACAGGACTCACATTCTAAAGTAGACACAGAAGAGTATTGAGGATACACTTTTCGGAGAGACGAAAGCGACATATGACCTAAACGACAATGAACTTCAAACAGAGACGACCCACCAGAACAAGCAACAGAACGTGGAACCTGATCATCAAGGATGTAATGTCCACCAGATTCATAGCCTCTACCAATAATCTGCTTCGTCGATAGATCCTGAATTAAACAATGATCAAGGAAGAATGAGATAAAACAGTTTAACTTACGAGTGAGTTTACTGGGAGATAAAAGGTTAAAGGTGAGATCTGGAACGTTAAGAACAGAGGATAATGAGAGGGAGGCAGTTGGTTGAACAGTTCCTGAGCCAGTAACACGTACAGGAGAACCATTGGCAACAAATATGGATGATGGGTTGGTATAGGGGGCATATGAAGAGAATAAGTGATGATTACCTGTCATGTAATCGGTGGCCCCAGAATCAATGATCCATTTAGTGGAAGCAGTAGTAAGACCAGAGGACATAGTACCTGTGGCTAGTGCCCCGGCAGAAGAAGATCCAGAATCAGGGAGACCAGGTGTATGGGCAACATGAGCAAGGCCACGCTGTTGATCACGCTGCTGTTTATTTTGCAATTTTCGACAATTTTTCTTAATGTGTCCAGGTTCCTTGCAATAATTGCAAATAATACTGCCAGAAGTCATTGTAGGAGAATGAGTATTTTGTTTGTACCCATAATTCCTGTTCTCAAAGGGACCACGTCCAGCTAGAGCACCTGCAGTTGGATCTACAGAAGAGTGAATCAAGCTATCAGCACGAAGAACCCGGGAGAAAACATCTTCAAGAGAAGGAAGCTCTTGACTAGACAAAATCTGGGAACGAATCGTTTCATATGAAGGGTCAAGAGCTTCAAGAAAGCTGATAATCGCCTGAAGTTCTAGATTCTTAACACGAGTTGAAAGATCTGTCTGTGGAGACATAAGTACTTTCATTTCTTCATACAACCGCTTGAAGTTGAGAAAGAAGTCCTTTAAGGAACGCCCCTGTTGTTGAGAGCGATAAAAGCCTTTACAGATCTCATGAACCCGAGTAATATTTCCTTTTCCAGAAAACATAAATTCAAGATAATTCATGATTTCTTTGACAGAATTACAATGACTAACAGAAGTCAGAATTCGTGGTTCAATAGAATTTCGAATTTGAAACAAAAGTTGAGCATCTGCTCTTTTCCAACTCGAAAGTTTGGTTTCATCACCAGAAGGAGGATCCGCAATTAAATGGGTTTCCATCGCAATCCCCAAAATATAAACGTTAACAGTTTTGTTCCAATCACTATAATTTGTCCAATTTAACTGTGAAGCAGTAATCCTCGCAGACATAGGTAACATATCAGAGGTTTTAGAATAAGCCATTTTGAACAATCAACGTAGTAGTATACGAACAACCTTCTCAAAAAATAACAAGAGTCACGAACAATCAAGAAGATAGATCCACAATATCAACTTAATCAAGTTGCAACCAACGGGACCCACAGAGATTCAATCAAATGCGCATGAGACAAACTACTCCAAACAAGATAAGGGACCCGTAGAAACTTAAGACCCTCACTCAAAAATACTGAATGTAGTGACAAATTGAACTTACGGATGTGGAAACGAAGGCGAAGAACAATAGCTCAAAATTTCAAACGTTTCGGATGACCACGAAACTTCAGAGGGAGGTAGAGGTTGGAGAGACGATCAGAACGCCGCAAACGGCGTCGCAAACTTCCACCGGAAAGAACGTCACGCGCCGGCGCGTGTAGGTGGCAGCGGAGCTTCAGGCGGCGCGTGAGGACACACGCGCCGCCGGAATGGCCTCAAATTTTGGTGGCCGGCCGATCTGAACACAGGGGACCTGGGGATCTGGCGCGTGTCTGCAGCGGAGGCTTTGACGGTGACAGATCTGAACGTGAACAGAAACTAGTTTGGCCGGAAAAAATGGAGTTCTTCGCCGGAAAAAACAGAAACAATTCCTGAAGTTACAGAGGCTCTGGTACCATGTTATAAACTGAAACTTCTCTTCCTTTTATGAAATGCAAAGCTACATATTTATATACAATCAACGTAATATGAAACCTATCTCTAATACTGTACAAATTCATCAATTCATGTGTGAATGTGTGTGTGTGTCGACAGACGCTTTCTGTGACTAACAGGGGCAATATATGTAAAATAACAATATGAGCCCCAACTTTCAGCAGTCCTCGATCACTCTGGGACAATATGGAAAACAGTGTGCCTAGTGCCAACTTTCAGCTCTTTCAGAGGAACCTGAAGATGATAATATATATATATATATATATATATATATATAAAACTGAGAATTCCAGGATAGCTATCTGCTAAAATAATATAGATATAGCTATCTGCTAAAATAATATAGAAATGAAAGTGGCAAGAAAGAGAGGACACAAGATGTGAATTAAAAACTTATCATCACGAAGTTCAAGTGAGACCACTGACCTGCCGTGAACGCTAAATATATTCATCAATCAATAAACAACGCTTTTGATAAGTCCTACTCATCACTTTCCAGAAAACATGCTTTAATCCAATTGAACATTGGGTGTCTAATTAACTTTATTAAGCTAATTATATACAATCAATCAATAATCAATAAACCGTATAAAAACAAAATGCATCATCACTGCTGTATAAATAAATTGTCCTTTCCCTGAAATCTGTGCTTTTTAATATTTTCATTCTTTAATCCTTCACAATAACAGAGGGGTATTACGTACTATCTCAAAATCTCAATTAATGAAGACGGCTTCCATATATGTTACATGTTTTGCTTGTCACAAACAGACTCCCGAAAATTAAAACATATGCGACTTTTATTCAACTAATGCTTCAGAAAACTTCCTATTTATTCAAAACATGATAAAGTCATAAATATCCTCTTAAATATAGAAAATAAATTACTACTAAGTTATTCATTCAGGACAAAATACAATTAGTAAACTATATTATTTGAAATATACAGATTCTTTTTGGCATTATATATTTGTAAAATATTCAGGATTCGTGTGCCTGGCCAAAGAGTTGACCTCCTCTGGGTTTGGATGGAGTTGGTTGGTTGGTTGTGCTGCACAAATTTCAACTCGAGTTCTATAGAGCACGAATCCACGGGTGAATTATGAGCTGAATGATACAAGAAGTATTGTATTGAACCCCACACCAAGTAACAGAAAGCGCACGTCAATTATTTCCTATTATTATTTATATATTCAGTGAATAATAATGCATGATGGTATTGGTGGACAGCCAGGCATGTGACGAAAAGAAACACAACAGTGCAGAGATTATTAAGCCCCCCTCACTTGCAAGGCCTTGAGATTCACAAAAGGATTTTGTCTTGCACCAATCATATGTAGTAATTTGTTTCCAGCTTTGAGGTTAAAAAATGAGATATAATTAATATGGCAGTAAATGAACATGTTACTATGTTTTAATAAATGTTTAATATTCTTCACCATCCTGACTTTCTGCATATACTATATTTTAGTCAGAGACTCACACCAGGTAAGTGCTTCCCAGTTGGTGCTAGTCAGTAATCACACACAATTAAAGATAGCGGGCTTAATTAGACATGCAATGGGCTATAAAATTTTTAGTCGCTATAAAAACAGTAAGGATCTGGATAGGAAAACAAAAAACAGCTACATGATTATCAAATTATTATGCTATTTTTTTTATTTGCAGAAATACTTGATGACTAGCAAACAAAAATGGACAACACTTGGTCAGAGTATATCCTTTCTAACCGAGCAAGACAGGACTCATGAGAGAAGCAGAGAGGTCAGAGTTGGGCTTATGATAACAAGGGAATGGATTTCAGTGTATATCTATCATTCTTAGGCTGGGCTGTAGGGTACTCCTAATTTAAGTCCATGGTCCATAGAATTTCAGTTCAAATTACTGGTTTGTTGTTTTGTTTTTTAATATTTGCCCATATTCTAATCCTACTCCATAGGCTCTTGGCAACGGGATGATATCTTGTTGTCCTGGGAATTTTTATCAGGACAGATTTTCAATTATTTTAAATCCAGAACTTCAATGGAGCTCCCCCAGTTCGCCTATATGTTTGTTTGTCAGCTGAAATTTCTGATGCAGACTCTATCCAACTTCATACTCAAACTTTGAAAATCCAATTTTTTGTGCGTGTATGGCAGCGCTACAATTTAATTCTGAAGCACACATTCCATTGTCTTCAATAAAGTGAAAAGCTAACGATCATAAAAATTACGAGCCCTTTATTGAGACGGATCAGCAAGTTTCTCTAAAGTCTGACTTGGCGGGCTGGTATGATATTTGAATATCATGTAGCAATAATATATATCAGCTGTCCCATCCCTCCAACAAAGTCGTTGTAGTATAGTGGTAAGTATTCCCGCCTGTCACGCGGGTGACCCGGGTTCGATCCCCGGCAACGGCGAAGTGTTTTTTTTTCCGTTTCTCGTTTGCGTCCTTTGTATCGCTTTTCTATTTTTTTTGCGTTGGCGTCCTGAGCATCACCTTTCGTTTTGCTTTTGCGTCCTGAGGATCACCCTTTTTTTTTTTTTTTTTTTGCGTTTGCGTCGTTAGGATCAGTATCACCTTCCTTGTCTGTTCGACTCTCTACTCTCGCCCGTTGCCCTAATTAGTCCAATATTGTCCGGATAAAATTTTCTTCTTCAAAAGATTTTCCCCTTTCGCATAATCAAATTGAGCACTTCGCGTGCTGATTGTTGAAATTGTGAGTCGGACAAGTTGCGAAAGTGAGAATGGGTTGGGGTCACCTGGGAAGAACTGGGCAATCCAACTCGGGTGAGCCGAGTACCAGTGCGGAGGCTGCTCCCACCAACACCGAACAATCCGTACCTCGGCGATTCCCTCCGGCGGCACAGCCTGAGATCATGAGAGCGGCTGAGAAGGATGATCAGTATGCCTCTTTCGTCAATGAAGCTTGTCGCGATGCCTTCCGTCACCTCTTTGGTCTGTAGAACGTATTAGCCCCTTACCCTGCCTGTTTTAAGATTTTATGTCAATTGCTTTTATAGTAGAAAAAATATGTCCAATTTACCTGGTAAATATGGAGTTGGCCCTTAGGTTAGATGAACTCCTTAACTTTCTCTACTTCATATATCTGTTATTAACAAAATTTGACGAGACCTACAGCCTTGAAACTCTTGCATGCCTTCATTGCATTACTTGTTCTACTCGTCACTCTTCGTTTTTCTCTTCGATCTCTAATTTTCTTCTTCTTATTTAGATTATAACTACTTAAACGAAATTTCATTTTACCAAGTTTTATAGATGAAATTATGTACTATTTAGGCTTCTTCTCATTGTAACATTTAATTTGGCGAGAAACTCATAGGTCTGCTCGTGTTAACCTGGCATATCTGCTTTTCTTGCTACAGGTACAAGAGTTGCAGTTACCTACCAAAGTGAGGTCAGCACTTTCCTTCATAAATTGTATTCGTGCCGTCTCAGTATTTTTTCCGTCCATTTATCCTGGAATGAAGCTATGTTGGTTTGAAGATAGAGTTGACTGTAATGCTATTGTTTTGCAGACAAAACTATTGGGACAGATGCTTTACTATGTGCTGACAACAGGTTCAGGACAACAGACGCTTGGCGAGGAATACTGTGATATCACTCAGGTTCGCTGTATTTGCATGAACTTTGACCTTGTCTGACTGCATGTGTTGAGTTATCTAGCATGTGGCTGGTGTCCCCGCGTTTAACCGTTCTGGAGAATGGCTTTTTTAAATGCGAAGCCCTTTTTTTAAACTTGAAACTCGGACAGTTGAGTGGTCTTTAATAAATCATGTAGTGTCTTCAGCTGCCTTTAGTCTTTATCTATAAATGAGATCATTGAGGCCATAATTTAGTGAAGGACTGTAGTATCTCCATTTTTCGTATTGGAGGCTTGGGATTTATTTTAGCAGAGTTTTTATCTAATTTGTTTCCTTTCCTCTAAAGTTTTGATATCTGATAGTTCTGATATGTTTTTAGGTTGGAGGACCTTATGGACTTCCTCCTACTCCTGCAAGGCGTGCTTTTTTCATTGTATACCAGACAGCTGTTCCATATATTGCAGAACGAATAAGGTTGGTTTAAGCCTCGTTCTTATATTATATATTCCTCAAATGTGAAGTTTAATCTGGCATGTTTTCCTGTTACCATGATCAGTAATATGTATTTCTTTTCAAATTTAATGATGGCTTCCTTGTTGATTGTACAGTTCTAGAATTGCTTCCCGAGGAATTGCACTTGCTGATTCACAATCTGCTGAGATCTATGGAGAAAGTGGTACCATTAGGAGTAGTGAACTTCAAACTTCTGATGTGAGTGAACTTCCCTCTTCTTCATCAGGGCAATCTCTTACAACTCTGACAAGGTTGAAGGAGAAATTGAGAGGATCTTGGTTGCATGTAGTTCAGAGATGGCCTACGGTACATTAACTTCACCACACTTACTAGGTTCATTGATTTCAGTCAAAGGCAACGTTATACTGAAGCGAGGTTTTATGTTGCTGATACTAGATGCTTCCTCTGGTTCGTGAGTTGTTGCAACTGGCTCTTCGTGCTAATCTTATGTTCTTCTATTTTGAAGGTGATCCTTTGCTTGAGGGGCTCATTTACTGTTATGAAATGTTTAAAGCATTTTATAAAAGTTTCTGCTCTTGCAGGTCTCTATTATCATGTATCAAAACGTGCTGCAGGAATTCGATATGTCTTCATTGGAAAATCATCAAATCAAAGGCCCAGGTATTGTTCTTGTAGAATTTTAAAAATATGTGGGCTTTCTAGAACTCCATGGTTCAATAAAAAATAAATTATCTATTTCTTCTCGTCTTTCTTTAACAATTTGGCTTTCATTTTCCATTTCGTTTAATTTTCTTTTTCCAATCCCTGTGTTGGTTTGATATCCCTAAAGTTGCTATGTAAAAGGTGTTAATACAAATGTCAGTCTTCGTTGTTATTCGCTCATTCTTTCTTTATTTAATTGCACTAGCTTTGCCTTTCCCCCTAATGTCTTATGCATCAGTGTGACCATGCCTCTTTTCTTGATGCTTACTTCCTGTAATTTGGCTTCTATGCAGATACCAAATTCTTGGTGTATTTCTATTGATTCAGCTTTGTATAATTGCTGCTGAAGGGCTACGTCGAAGCAATTTATCTTCAATTGCAAGTTCTGTTCATCACACATCCTTTGGGACGCATCAGAGATCAGCAGGTTATATAGTACTCTAATTAATTTGCACTGTATATTCATTCTGTTACTTTTCTCATTTTCCTTTTTCTTCAACTTTTTTGGTTCATCAGGAGATAAGGTTAAATGGCCATGTCTAAACTGTATATGGGACATATATTTCTCATATATGTCTTTTACCCCAATCTGATTCCACCATTATGTGTTATAGGACGAGGTTTGCCTGTTTTAAATGAAGAGGGTCTTCCAGCATCGTCAGATACAGACAGAGGAAATTGGTTATCTGACGCCACACATTCTGAGGTGCAAATTTCTCACGAATCCATTGCTTTGTTGTTTTTCAAATGATATGTCAGCATACGTTTTAATGACTGTTGAACTTGTCGCAGATGTATCTTCTTGTAGAAATGATCTGTGGTTGGATAAACCCTTTGCTTTGGACTCCATAATATGATCCCCCCCCCCCCCCCCCCCCCCAATCTGCTAGGAAATAGGAAGGTTTGGGCTTAACAGTTAGGACCATTGCAATAATAATGGTGGGTGTCTCACGCCTGAGGTTCAATATCCATATCGTGAGATATTTGAAATCCTTCCCACTTCTAGTGAACATAAAGCACCCATACTTTAAGAATTGAGTCATAATGTTCCATTACATGTCCATCACTTGTATTTGAAACAATGTGATACCTAATAACGTATTTAGACAATGCAGATTTTATCCTTGTCTGTGTATCTTAGCTGGTGTTTATTTCCCTCTTGTTTGGACAACGTTGACAAATCATTTATTACTGATTATGGGAGTGGTTGCCAGCAAAGGATTTTCACAAAGCATAATTATCAGAAGGATTGATTCACCAAATTCCTTCAAAAACAGTGACTTATTGCCACTGGTGTATCAAAGATAGCAGAATTAATAAAAAAAAATTCCTCATCCGAATTGGGCAATTTCGTATGTTGTGTTGGAGCATCAAGTGTTTCGATATTGTTCTCTCTTTTGCAGTCCCAAGCAACTAGTGGAGCGAGCAAATGCACTCTCTGCCTGAGTAATCGGCAACACCCAACAGCTACTTCCTGTGGCCATGTATTTTGCTGGTATTGCCTTGCTTTGCTTCATGGTTATGTCCTGATCCTCTCTGTTCCGTTCTCTTCATCTTTGTGTTTGATTTGTTCTACGCAGGAACTGTATAACGGAATGGTGCAACGAAAAGCCAGAATGCCCTCTTTGCCGCACCCCCTTAACACACTCAAGTCTAGTGTGCCTTTATCATTCAGACTTCTAGAATCTGCTTCTTGTCAGCAAATAACCTTAATCTGCTATTTACTATCGATAAGAGAGGCATCAAAGGATATCTTTTCCTTGTATAGGCAAATATCTCAATCGAAGGATGAGGCATTTGGTATAGGAATCCTCTAAAGCTAGAGGATGACTTAAGCAAAATTAGTTGGTGAAATCCCAGTCTAGTTAATCCAACCATTTTGCTTGTGCCATGTGTTTTATTTTTAGAAAGCAATTAAAATTATCTTCTAATGGCTCCCCTCTCTGGGCTTTCACTTTATTTCCCCCGCGCTGAATCTGAAGCTCCTCAACCTCCTCCATCACCCATGCTGCAGACAGGGTGCGTTTGGCTTTACATTTGAAACCACAAAGCAAAAGTTTAATGCTGGCCTCTTAATTTTGTCAATTGGTACCGTCTTCTAATTCTAATAAATAATCTTAACACCATCGACATTAAAATGTATTTTTTTATTTGACAGGATTTTTTTTCAAGTTTAGAGTGTAAAATGTTTTCACTTCTCTTAACAAGTGTGATTTGCCCTTTTTTTAACCTGAATAATATCTTCATTATTAGGAAAAAAGGATTACAAATACTTAAGAAACAACGCAACCAAATAAATTGATCTAGAAATATAAACAGAGCCTACACCAGTAGACTGAAAAGAGCAATGACCAATTTTTATCTATCATGATTCAAAAAGTGGCGATAGAGGGTGGTAGTATACTAGTACAAAGACTAGCATAATGAAGCCCGGCCTCACCGACACCAATGCTGTAAAATTGGAAGAAGCTCCAACGCCTGTCCAATCACATTTTAATCATTGACAAAACATTTTTAAATATAGACACATTTAAGTTTAATTTTAATAATAATAATAATAATAATAGACACAGTCATAATTTGATACCAATAATATTAAGATTAAAAGGCTGAAAAAATATTTTACAAAATAATAATAATAATTTACGCAGAAAGTAATTTGTGTGTGTAGTGTGTACTTTACCCAGACCATGGGGAGTTGGTTTTCCAATGGTTGTTATGTACCAAACTACCAATACGAATTGTACTACAACGACCTATATAAGCCGCCGCCGCCGCCGCTATCCCTTACCAGATAGAATTTAGGGTTAGTGGTAGATGATATAAAGGCGGCTTCTTCTTTGATCTTTGGGGCCTGTAAGCAATGATGTCTGCAATAGAGATTAGCATCGCTAGGGGATGCTTCCACTCTGATTTTTTCTGGATAACTGTCTGTCTAATTTGATTTCTTGCTTACAAATTTAACTTGCCTCCGCCGACCGGAGGTTTTATAATCTTCAGTTGGATAGATCACTTTGATTTGGAACTGCAAAGTTTTTCTTTTTCTTTGTAGGGACTTATCCTTGATTAAATTGTTTTTCATCGTCTTTCATCGGTCGGAGGTCATCTTTACAGCGAGTTGGTTGTTCACAAGTACCTATCTCGTGTCTGAGGATGACAATAGTGTCTGGAACCACTGGTGCTGTGTAAGCTATGAAATGAGATTTTCGCTTCTCATTTGCTTAGATTCCGGTGGTAAATTTCAATATAATTGGGACTCATCCCTTGGTCTAACTATCTGTGATTTAGTGGAGGATTTAGGTTTTTGTTTGCACATGAGAGCATTACTACACCCTTGTGGCGTCACTCATTGGCCTTTGGGGTTTCATTGTTGCAATGCTCAAACTAAAGGATTGTTGGAGTTAGTCAGGCTTCTTGTGCTGCTTTCATGTGCTTGGAGTTTGGAATATACTCCTACATATCTGCTTCCATTTGTGAGAGAAGATGTGACATCTCAATCTCGAGGCCGAGAAGACGTATACTGCTGTTCTGGTTGGAAACCTTCTAGTAACCAATTAGATCATGGTTCTGAGGTTCTGAAGGAGGCAGGGGATGTGCTGTCATGGCAGAGGAAAATAGGAATTAAATGTCGAACGTTAGGTATACTCTCATAGTTATTATCGCCATTATGAATCTGCACCAAATAGAAACCTGAGGGGTTGGCTCAAGTTACTGAAGCAGCTGCTTCAAATTGACCAATGAGTGCAAGTCGGAGTTAAGGGGCAATCACTTTGAATAGTATAATGGGAAAATTAGTATTCTGGAGGACGAACATGAGGTAAAATTTCAATTTGGGATTGAAGGATCATAAAGACCAAAATGATTAAAATTCGTATATCAACTGACACATTTCTCCTCCTGTGTGTGGCTATGATATTCGGTGTGCTTGTGGTGCTTTTGATAAAATGCATAAATATCAGCAACAAAATTATGTGATTCGATTTCTGAAGAGTCTTAATGATAGATATTCTACTGTAAAGTCACAGATTATTATTCTTGATCCTATGCCTCCTATTAATCGTGGTTTTCCACTTGTTTTACAACAAGAAAGAGAAATGGGAATTGTGCAAGCCACTACAGATGCTACAGTGCTTCTTGCTAAAACTAGCAAACCTCCTAGATTTCAAAATTTTGATCGTAATAACAAACAATTAATATACTTATTATGGTAAACCACGTCATACTGTGGAAACCTGTTATAAGAAGTATGGTTATCCCCCTGGCTTTAAGTTTCGCAATTCAGAAAACAAATTAAAGAGAATCTAGTTTCATCTGGTGTAGGGCCGAATATGTAGTCACATAGTACTACGCCTCATCTCAAATTTACAGTAGAACAATACCAAAAGTTGTTGCAATTGGTACAAAAAGACACCTCTGCTTCTCCTAATCATGTTGTTAACAATGTTACTTCAGGTAACAAAGTTTCCTTTTTCTGTTAAAGATTTTTGGATCTTAGATACAGGAGCTACTGATCATATATGATATGATGTTTCTTTCTTTGTATCTCTCGATTATATTCCACCACTTCTTGTTACCTTACCAAATGATACTTCTATTGTGGCTGATTGTTCTGGTTCAGTTCGTATTTCTGACTCTCTTCTCATTCCTAATTTTCATATTATTTCCATATCCAAAATCACTAATTTCCTTCATTGTTGTGCCATTTTTCAAATCAATTTTTGCTTCCTAATGGACCAGCTCGAATGGACGATGATTGGTTTAGCTAAAGCAAGAGAAGGCTTATATTTTCTTCCTCATCATCAATATGCATTCTGTCCAGCTTCTTCGGTGGCAATTTCAGATGTCTCAACATCCAACTCCACTTTTGATTTGTGGCACTTTAGGTTAGGCTATTTGCCTAATTCTGTTTTTCAGTGTATACAGTGACTATATCCATATGTAGTTCCCAATAAGTCGTTTGATCATTGTGATTCTTGTCATATGACAAAACAAAAACATTTACCATTTTCTGTTAGTACTTTACACTAACAAAATTTTTCTCTCTTTTGCATGTTGACATTTAGGGTCCTTATCATCTTGCTTCTATTCATAGTCACCAATATTTTTTAACTATTGTTGATGATTATTCACGTTTCTTCACATGGGTTTTCATGCTACAAAATAAATCTGAAACATGTCAGGCTCTTCAAAACTTTATTACTCGTTCTGAAAATTAATTTCAAGTCAAAATTCAAACCATATCTTCTGACAATGGTGTTGAATTTCATATGCCTGATTATTATGCTTCAAAAGGCATTATGCATCAAATCTCATGTGTAGAAACACCTCAACAAAATAACATTGTTGAATGTAAACATCAATATATTCTTAATGTGGCTAGATCTTTGTTGTTTTAGTCTAAATACCTAAGGTTAATTGGTCCTGCGCTATTTTGCATGTTGTCCATGTTATAAATCGTCTTCCCACTCCTCTTCTTAATCATGTGTCTCCCTTTTATTGTTTGAATTAGTCACACCCTAATCTTACCAACCTTATGTTGGAAATTGTGCCCTAAGGGCCAATCATTGTACTTTAAACATTATTATTTTAATGAAATTTCTCCATTCTGTTATCATATTATTTACATGTTAACTGTGATAATTGTATCCTTGGATAATTCATAAAGATTGTCCTAAAATGTCCCTGGTCGGTCATCTATGCGGGAGCAGATATGAAACAAGACCAGTATGACTTTGATAAGATATGGAGATACGAATCAAAGTCTTAGGCACTTGTAAGAGTACAAGGTGGCACTTGTAAGAGTACAAGGTGCTGGACCGACCCACTATGAGAAAGCTACATGGATCAAGTCATAAACTTTTCTCATGTATAACCACGTCACAATGCCCTTAGACCTGAGGTCATCATGGATTTCTACATGAGAGTTGCTAAGCTTTGAACTAGTCAAAAGTCACTTTTGACCAGGTGATGATAAAGGCTACGATCGGGCTTGGTGGTTTTTCATGTAGAGGAATATGAATGATCAAGATGGAATTTGTCCCTCACATTAGTAGAGAGATATTACTGGGCCCCTCGATGAGTGAGTCTGAGAAATGTATGACCATACTATGATGAAAGGAGTTTCTGTCTCTGTTATCAGGCTACTCAGGAATCGAGAAAGTTATGGTCAGGAACAAGAGGATGACATTTTCCATGCCTTATCCTTGATCAATATATCGTGTGACAAAAGGGACGTGACATGGTTGTATGACAGGTTGCATCGTGATAACGATCCTCATATGAATTGGATAGTCATAATGTCTTGCTAGAGGCCGCTTGCGACTTTTGGGTTAGTGTAGTTATTGGCCCACTGCCAACTTCATATGGGCCTACAGGGTCGCACACAAGAATGGCCCAACACGAGACAATGTTTGATTTAGGGTGGATGAATTTTATATTTATATATATATATATATATAATATAAAATTCATTAATAATATTATACACACACACACACACACACACACACACACACACACACACACACACACACACACATATATATATGTATATATATATTATATGATATTATTATATTGTGTTGGTTTTAAATTTAATTTATTAAGATATATTAAATTTAATAACTAACATGATAGAGATATAGTATCTCAGATTTAATTTATGAAGATAAATTAAATCTAATGGCTCTTTATTTAGATTAAATAAATAGGTTAAATTAAAATTGTTGGACAGATTTAATTTAAACTGAATTTATTTAATTAGCTCATCAAGATAATTAATTGTTAATTAATTTCGAAATTAATGATGATTAATTTTAAAATTTGAAAATAACCCTCATGGGTTATAAACTTGATAGAGCTTATAGACTCAGGGTACATCAGAATTGAGAGCCGCAAGTTAAACCCTTGGAGACATTAGAGGCGCTAGTACGCAGTCTCGGTTGGAGAGCATTCGTGTGGATACCGGTAGAGGGAGCGGACCTGACGTGTTGGCTCCTAGAGATTGTGAAAACTCTGAATCATCAAAAAGGTATGAACCTTCCAACTTGGTTTAAACGCCGTTGATAGATCTTCGATTAGGATCGGTGAAATTTTTTTTTAAATTCTTCCGCTGTGCTTACCGATCCTACACCTTAGGATTTTTGGCTCTATATGTTTTGCTTCCACTTTGTCTCATCATCATACAAAGTTCAGTCCTAGAGCTAGAAAATGTGTTTTCTTAGGTTTTTCTTCTGGGGTTAAGGGTTATTTTCTTTTGGATTTGGATAATAGACAGATTTTTAGCCCTAGAGATATTTGTTTTTATGAACATGTTTTTCCCTTCATTTGTTTTTAGTCCTAAATCCATCTACACTTAGATTCCTTTACCTCAATCCACCCCTTCCCTTGACTTTCCTGACCATTTTGCTATTGCTTCACCTTCAACTAGTCAAGATTCTTCCATTATCACCAATCCTGTGCCACGAAGGTTAGCTAGACAAAGGTAGCCACCATCTTACTTGAGAGATTATCATCATTCTCTTCTTACTTTAGCACAACCACCTTCTTTTATTGGATATGGTACTTCTCCTCACTCTTTAAATTCTGTTCTTTCTTATGATCATCTTTCTCCTTCTTATAAGCATTTCATGTAGTCAAGTTTCACTCATTTTGAGCTTAAAAAATATAATCAAGCTGTGAAACATGAGGTTTGGCGTATTGCTATGACTTATGAAATTCAGGCACTAGAACAGGATCACACCTGGTCTCTCACTCCTTTACCATCTGGTAAACCAGTTATTGGCTGTCGTTGGGTATACAAGAACAACTATCGTGCTGATGGTAGTCTTGAGAGAGCTAAGGCTCACTTAGTTGCTAAAGGTTATACACAAACAGAGGGTGTGGATTATTTAGACACTTTTTCTCTCTACTGTTTATTTATTACTAGCCTTAGCTGCCTCAAATAATTGGCATATTCAACAACTTGATGTTAATAATGCTTTTCTACATGGTGATTTGAATGAAGAGGTTTATATGGAGATTCCTCCTGGTTTTCATTCTCCATCTCCTAATTTGGTTTGCAAGCTTCACAAATCTCTCTATGGTTTGAAGCAAGCTAGTCGTCACTAGCATTCTAAATTGTCTCATGCTCTTCTTTTTTATGGTTATGTTCAGTCCAATCAGATTATTCTTTGTTTATACGTCTCACTAATAATTTCTTTATTGCTCTCTTGGTTTATGTGGATGACATTCTTCTCACAGGGAATGATTTGGCTGAAATAACTCAAGTCAAATCTTTACTCGATGCAGCTTTTAAGATTAAGAACCTTAGTGATCTTAATTTTTTCCTTGGACTTAAGGTGGCCCATTCTAAACAAGGTATATCATTACATCAACACAAGTTTACTCTCGACATCCTTAGTGACTTTGGTTTTTTAGACAGCAAGCCACTCCGAACCCCAATGCATCATCATACCAAGCTTTCTAAGGAACTTGGGCATCCTCTACCTGATGCTACTATATACTACAAACTTGTTGGTCATTTGATTTACCTGGCTAATACTAGACCCGACATATGCTTTGTTGTTTAGTAGTTAAGTCAATTTGTGTCTTCTCCTACTGACCTTTATTTACGTGCTGCCCATTGTGTTCTATAATATTTGAAATTGTCTCCTGGTCAAGGCATTTTCTTTTTAGCTTCTTCTGACTTGAGGCTAAAAGGCATTAGTGATTCTGATTGGGATGGGTGCCTTGATACACGGCGATCTGTCACTGGTTATTGTGTCTTTTTGGGTTCTTCCTTGGTTTCTTAGAAATCCAAGAAACAAAACACAGTGTCCACCTCTTATACTGAAGCTGAATATCGAGCTTTGGCTTCTTTACTTGTGAAATTCAATGGCTTCTATATTTGCTGCATGGTTTTCATGTTTCTCATCCTTTCCCATCACTTGTTTATTGTGATAGTTAATCTGCACGTCATATTACAGCTAATCCGACGTTTCATGAACGAACCAAGCATATTGAGGTTAACTGTCACATTGTTCGCCAGAAGATAAAAGCTAATGTCTTGCACTTACTTCCAATCCGGACTCACAATCAACTAGCTAACATCTTCACGAAGCCTCTGGATGTGACTCCTTTTCTGCATTTGACATCAAACCTGGGTTTGCATAATATGCACACTCCAGCTTGATAAGGGGTTGATAAACTTGTAAATTGGTTATTGGTTATTGGCTATTCGTTTCTAACTTAATCAACTAGTTACCTCTAGTTAGTTAAAAAAAACATTTTGGTTGCTTCGTAGGAGTATAAGAAGAAGAGATGAAGAAGAAAGTAGTATACAATGTCTTTAAGAAGTGAGTAACACTTTCTTTTAGTTTTGATTCGCCTCCACCTATTCCTATCTTATGTGGTACAATTTGGATTGATGGACAAATTTCTTATAGGATTCAATGAAGACCCTTAGGTATGAATTGAACTCTTAACACTCAACTCAAGACAACAATATCTTTTACAAAGTAAAAAATTTAACTTTATCTCTATGTGTATTCAAAGACAAAGGCAATAATTTTGATCTTCAAGCCCGTTTTGGTTCAACCCCATTGCATACCTGTAATGGTAATCATGATTGCATTATCAAGAGAAGAGTGTTTGGTTGCTCTTTAGCATGATAATAGGTTTTACTATGGTAATGATGATTATCAAAAAATAGGTAATCCTCATTCATACCTCCCCCATGAATCCTCATTATCATCCCATTGCATGGTTAAAAAAGTCCAATTTACCCTTTAGTTTCTTGTATCTTTATTTCACTTATCTCATTTCACTTGCCATAGCTGCCACCGCCTCCTCCTCCATCGCCATCATGTCCACTTGCTACCGCCACCAGTACCTCCTCCACCCCCTGCCGCCGCTACTATCTCATCCTCCTCCACTGCCGCCTATCGCCACCACCACTACCTCTTCCTCCGCCGTCATCCCCGCCACCCGTCCACCGCCACCATTACTACCTCTTCCTCTGTCATCGCTGCACTACCTCCGCCGCCACCTGCCCACAACCACCACCACATCCTCCTCCACCGCTGCCGCTACCCACGCGCCGCCCCCGCTGCCGCTACCACCACCACCTCCTCCTCCTCCTCTACCACCACCCCTTCCACCCCCATCGTTGCCACTGCCACAAACTCCTCCTCCTCCATCCCCACCGCCATAAGCTCTTAACTATTTTTTCTACAAAGATTATATTAAGGGTAAACTAGACTTTGTGCAATATATTAATTGGAAATAATTATTAAAATATTAACTCGTTGCACCTTGCTTAAAAATCAAATCAAACATTACCCTTGTAATTAATATTGCATTGCGTTACCATTGCATCGCATTGCACTGCACTGCAGGGTGTAATGGGATCAAACCAAACGGGTCCTTCTTGTTGTGTGGTGTGTTGTGATGCTATATATCTAGACAGATTAATGGTGATAGATATTTATAGACTATGAAGTAATGGCTTAAAGTAGTGCTTTTTGAAGCAACACCTCTTCAATAAGTGATAACCATATATTAGATTTATGAATTCTCATAAACCAACATAACTTAAATAGTCTTTTTCATAAAGAGTTATACCTTTATGTTATGTTGGTTTTTTTAAAAAAACCAAGGCAACCTTTCACCAAAAAACTTTTTAGCTATAACTTTTTACATGTGTCTTTATGAATTAAAGAGACTTGACTTTGGGGACCAAAAAGTATGATAACTCCCTACATTACTCTTCACATAAATTTATAAATTTATAAGAATATGATTTTACAAAAAGACACATCTCTTCATTTTAAAATATCCAACACATTTTGGCGCTTTGCAAGAAAAATGCCTCTAGCATATTTATCTTGTACCGGGCAAAATCACTCAAAATAAGCTTGTCCAAAGATCAAGCACAAGTCTACCAATTATAGTAGATGAATGTTCGAGTTTCTAAGTGAATCTTATAAGTAAGTTGCTTGGCCTCTTTGGTACAAAGGTGCTGCTGAAAGAGGTTTTTATTTCTTCCGTCACCTCTAATTAGGAATGCAGAGCCAGAAAGAAAAATCAGAGTCATCAACCACTACAAAAAAATGGATTTTCAATGGCAACATTTGGCGGCGACATTTAAAGGGGGTTTCAGCGGCGACTTCCATGTCGCCGCTGAAGGTCTTGGTTAAATTTTTTTTTAAAAAAAACTTGAGTCTCTATAAGACAACCTTAATTTGTCTCTTACTATTTTCTTGGCCCATATACTTGCAGTGCTTGATTAAATTTTAATCACATCAAGGGTCATTCTTTTATATCAAATACATAATTGTAATCCTTGTCCAAAATGTTATTCTCCTATCTAATAGATGGAATGTGAAAGGTAATGTTCATTAGAAGTTTTTTAAATGGATTTGGTGAATAAATTGGATTGGGTTCGTTTTGGATGTCATAATATATTCCTAAATATTCTATAAAAATTTATATTAGTCCAAAATCATCTTTCATATATAATATAAAAACCATAATGTAGTAAAATTGTATATTAAAACTGTATGGGGTGCATCCATTGTTCCATTTTAAAACATTGAATTACATCAGTTGTTGAGGCAGTAACCTTTTCCAATGCCATCATCTGTAAATTGCTTTGAAATATAATGGGTAACAATATTGAAAGCATTTTTTTAAAGTAGTTGTTATTCCAAATTCATATTCCTTATTTTATTTCAAAACCCAAGTTTTAATAAGTTGAAGCAAGTGTGTTCTGGATCCTATTGGTTATTTTTCAAAATTTATATGCCACGTTTAATTTAAAGATCTTAATATTTAAATCTTAATATTAATTAATTTAATTAATTTTTTTATGTGTAGTAGCCTTTTATGGGATTTCATTGATGGGAGGACCTGTCATCTAAGAAGATATACTAAATTCTTATTTCATATGTAATATTAATTAAAATCCTATTATTAACTACCGATTTTAAAGTTGAAGGATCAAAACTAATATTGGGTGTACTTTAAGGACCAAAAGTGATATTAATCCAAGATATAATTAAATTAAGTTTTATTTATATATTTTATAATTAATTAAGATTTACTTTATCAAATTAATAGTTTATATTTTTATTATTTGTTGTTAAAGGTTTCCAATTTAATTCTTTAGTCGAATTGGTATAACGTGAGTTACTCAAGCAATTAAGAGATTTGGGGTTCGATTTTACCCAGTGCAATTTCAGTGGTAATTTTTTAATTGGCTAATTGTTAAAAAATTATAAAAGAGAATTATTGACAGCAAGCCAAGCTAGGTGTGTGTTGTTTCAGCAAAAGCACTCATGCCAACTGAGCCAATTGGTTTTTAGTACTTCTAGCGAAAATTATAATATTTATATAATTTGCAACAGCTTAAAATCTAAAACATAAATCCCCAAATTTTAGTTCAGTGCCTCTGTTATTTTCGTTCAGCGCCTCTGTTATTTTCGTTTAGAGCCACTTTCCCTCCGCTGCGAATTTGAATCTGAAGTATAATCAGAAAATCCCTCAAGCCTTGTTTTGCTACAATTCTCTGCTTTGTTCCTGTCCTCCTCCGGCAGCGTCGCTGTATCCTCCTCAGTCAGGTAATGATTTATTCTTGGTTCTTCTACTTATTGCGCTTTTAAATTACTAATGGAATCCACTTTTTTTTTTAAAACAAAAAATTCTCTTCCTCTTGTTACTTGTGGAGCTCTGTATAGTGACGATAACTGTCACGCCCTTATTTTACTTTTACCTTTACCAGAGTATTAGAGGAAAACGATATACGGTTCGGTAGGCAACACAGGAATAGTATAACTATACTGATAATATGTACATGATTACGTAATATCCCCCGAGGGGTTCATACCTGATAAATTCAAATAATGTAGCTGTATAAGGCTACTAGGGTATCTAAACCCAAACAGAGACATATTCCTGACTTTGTTCCGCCACTGCAATCCCCTCGTGTAGTTCTCTTCTTTGCTCTCAACATATCTTTTGTCTTCTCCTGTCTAAATTGTTGGTAGGGGAGGGTGAGATTCGAGAGAATCTCAGTAGGAAACAGATACCATAATGCATGCATGATTGATGCTATGTGTATGACATGTTAGCTTTATCTAGATGTATGCTCCATAATGACATTTCTGCATGCTCAATGTTTCATACAACAAGACTATGGCCACAGTGAAAACAGAAACAGAGCTTCATTTATTCAAATATGCTCTACACAATCAAGTAAAGAAATCACATACATCATTACACAAGCAAAGATATCAAATACATGCAAGTAAGGTAAGTCCCCTACCTTAACCCTTTTCCGCCTCGAAACGCGTGCCTCGATCTACGTGCAAACAGCTCGGGGCTCCATATTTAATCCTACAATGTCAAATGTACTATTTAGACACTTCCATAGTGTTTCTGGGGGTTATATGAGTCTATCCTGAAAAATTACTAAAATACCCCCGGGGACCCGGCCCCATCATACCCGGACCGGCTGTACTTTTCTCGAAATTCTAACCTGGGTTATCCTGACATATTTTCGCCCAAGGAATCCATTTCCGGACTCGGAATTATCAAATTCAATGTCAAATTACGAAATTGCCCTTGGCAGCCCTACTTTTAGGGTTTTAGGGGCGTTTCCGTAATTATGCTTTCTCGGCCTTTTCTGAAAAAGTGCCCAACTGTAACCCCACCTATTTTCACCCACTGAATCCAATGGAATCATCAAATCATTGAAAATCCAACTCTAAGACCCATTTACAATGCTGGCCGAAATATATAGGTTTTAAGGGGAAAATCGGGGTTTTTCGGTTTTGGCTCCGTAAACGCGTTCCTTTCTACTCCTAACCACTTTATTGACTATTCCATTAGGTTACAACTACCATTTAGTATCAATTTGGGCAGCATAACCCCTAGGGAAACCCATTTTCCATTTTTACAACCAATGGCAATCCGGCGAAATTTCACCGATTAAATTGCCCACAGCAGCTAGAATAGTCAATATACAAGAGTTTGGAAGTTACCTCAAGCTCCCACTGGCTTTTCCTCTTCTTGGCTGAAAACCCTAACATTCCCAACTCCAAAAAGCTTGCCTCAAACACCTCAAACAACATAGAAGATAAGCTTAGAAGAAGGAGTATACACGTTAGGTACGAATTCACCGAAGAAATCGACCTATTTTGTGAGATTTCTCCTCTTCTTCTCTCTCTAAAATCTCAACTTTCTCTCTCTCCAAATACTGAACTTCACGTCAGAAGTGAGGCTTGGAGGAAGGAGGAGATGATTTATAATATATATCAATTTAATTAATTCATTTTCTCAATTTCGGATTTTTTACAAAATTCTGGCAGATTTCTGCCCAAACTTTGAAAAATCATAACTAATTCTAGAAAAATCGAAATGAGGTGATTCCAAAGCCTATAAAACCCTTATTGAGTCTAGATTCAAGGAAAAATATAGAATTTTGCTTTCTGGAATCACAAAATTCCCAGAATTTCAATCTTTGCTCATTGTTCCAGAAATTTCACAGTTTTTCTGTGTTGACTTAAAAAATTCATATCTTTTTTTGTATAGCTCTAATTGATTCATATGACCTATCAAATTAAAGCTTAGGATGTCTACTTTCATCCTGTAAAATATCATAATTTTTACTTATCATTTAGTCTTCCAAAACCTTATGATAAGCTCACTGCCTCATAGGCGATTTTATCGAAAACATAATTATATTCTCCAAAATTCACCATTTTACTTTCTTAATACCCCAAAGATATTAGAATCATTAGGGAATATATTTGGGACATCTACTAAATCGGGGCTTAGTAGTCCACTCAATTTAGGCTTATTCCAAAGCTTCCAATCCCAAAATTCGGGATATTACAATAACTCCTCCATTTATGTTTATACCAACAAATGCTCCAAATATTTAAGAAAAAGGAAAGTAATTCATTCTTGGTTCTTCTAGTTATTGCGCTTTTAAATTACCAATGGAATCCAGTTTTTTTTTTAAAACAAAAAATTCTCTTCCTCTTGTTACTTGTGGAGCTCCGTAGTGACGATAACTCCTCCATTTATGTTTATACCAACAAATGCTCCAAATATTTAAGAAAAAGGAAAGTACTTGTATTTCTTTTGGTGCTGCCAATTTTCTCATAGACGATAACTCCTTCTGTCATAGGCTTGTTACATATTTTTTTCAATTGAAATTTGGGTTTTTGTTATTGTCACTGTGCTTTAGAATCGTAAAACCTCAATCACACTTGGTGGAACTTGAAAATTATAATGAAAATGGCAGAAATTGAATGATAATTGAGAATTACAATGTTTTTTTTTCTGCATAATTTCCTGTTTCTGAATTTAAGTTTCAACATAAGGCATGGTGTGTATGCGCTTTGTTTACACTTGAAACTTGTGGGCCTTCATTATGAAAATGAAGGAGTGTTTGAAAATAGGAATGAAGGCATGGTTTCATTGAAATAGTTTCTTTTTTAGTCTTATCATTTTTCTGCTGGTCTATTTTGTTTCACGTGCTAGTTTGTCTTATTGTTCTTTTTTTTAGTGAAGTCTTATTGTTCTTTTATCATGAACTATTCATATATTGTTTAATGTGAATCTTGCGCTTAGATTGTTTTACACATAAGCTATTGTATTATTTTTTTCATTTATGAAATGCTATTGAATTTTTATTGAAATATATAGGAATGGATAAAAGTTGGTTAGACATTAAAGACATAGGCAAACCTAGCATACATTAGAGGAGTGAACAATTTTCTAGAATGGGCATTTACTCAACGTGGTGTGACAAACAAAATACGTTGTCCTTGTAAGAAATGTAGGAATGTTTCATTCAAGTTGAAAATAGATGTTAGGGCAGACTTATTGATTAAGGGTTTTTGAGATAGTTATAAGGTGTGGGACTTGCATGGAGAAATTACTAGATTTCAAAGTGGTTGTGAGACTTCAAGAAGAGTAGTAGAAAATGATACTTATGAGGATGAGAACCTTGTAAGGATGGTATGTGATGCCTATAGAGTTCCTTGTATGGATGATATGAACATTGGATTAAATCAGAATGATGAGCCTAATGCCAATGCGAAAAGGTTTTTTGACTTGTTAAAGGATGCAGAGAAAGATCTTTATCCAGGTTGCAACAAGATATCAAAATTGTCTTTTATTGTAAAGTTGCTTCAGTTGAAGTGCCTTAACCATTGGACCAATAAATCCATGGATCTACTATTAGACCTATTGAAAGTTGTTCTCCCAGACGGAGCTTTAGTGCCAAACACATTTTATGAAGCTAAGAAGATCATTCGTGATTTAGGTTTAGATTACAAGAAAATTGATGCTTGTGGGAATGATTGCATATTGTATTGGGGAGAGCTTGCAAATGCAAAATCATGTCCTAGGTGCAAGATGCCTAGATGGAAGTTAAACAAACAAAAAGGGAAAAAGGTTCCATAAAAAGTTGAGGCATTTTCCAATAACACCTAGGCTACAAAGGCTTTATATGGCAAGAGACACAGCTAAAAAAATGAGGTGGCACAAGGAGAAGCACACAAATGATGATGTAATGAGACATCCATATGATTCACTTGCTTGGAAACACTTTGACCAAAAATACCCCACCTTTTCTACTGATCCAAGAAGTGTTTGCTTAGGCTTGGCTAGTGACAGATTTCAACCTTTTGGGAATATGAGTGCCAATCATAGCATTTGGCCTGTTGTTTTGGTACCATATAATTTTCCCCCTTGGCTTTGCATGAAAAGCCCATACTTTATGATGACACTTCTTATTCCTGGTCCAAAGTGTCCAGGTGATGAGATAGATGCAATCCATGAAGAGAAGTTCAAAAAAACTATAACGCTAAACTTGAAAAATGCCTTTAGAAATTAGAAGACCAACTTGCACAAACATTATAACAAATATGCTTCTGATGAGGATAGGCTGGCTAATCCTCCTCAAAATCTCAGTTCTGAAGATTGGGAGTTGTTATTGACATACTTTCAGACTGATGTGTTCAAGGTACCTTTCTATCCTTTCAAATGAATCATTTATTTATTTTAGTCATTAATTCCTTTTTACTAAATTTTTTGTAGAAAAAAAGTAAAAGAAACAAGAACAACCGAGAAAAACAAGTAACAAAGCATACTTGTGGTCCTCGATCATTTGAGGAGATTAACTTTGCTACTGTAAGTTCAATCTCTCTTTACTTTAGTTTATGTTTTGATCCCTTTTTTTATTTTAAATTGTACCATCTTTGTATATTATGCTTTATAGACGGACCCCACTACTAGACAGCCCGCACCCCCTGACCAGTTTTGGCAGATCACACACACTAGGAAGATGGCAGATGGACAGTTAGTGTGGGCAGATCCACAATCTGAGCAAATTCATGTATGCGTTGTGTTTTTATATGCTTTACTAAGTTCAAGAATTTGTTATCTCTTTTGTTTCATGCTTTAATCGTAGGCTGACTTGTAAGACCTTCTCCAACAACAACAACAAGAAGAGGTAGAGAGTGATGCTTGAATGACCTCTGATGAAATATTGACAGCTGTTCTTGGTGAGAGATCAGGATATGTAAGAGGAAAAGGGTATGGAGCAGAGCCTTTGAGGAAGAGAAATCGCTCTCAATCCAATGACAATTCTGTTGTAGAGAATGTGCGTACCAAATTGCACGAAGAGTTTGACAAAAAATTTCAGGAGGAGCGTGAAAAGATGGAAGCAAATCTTCCAGAAGAACGTGCAAATATACAAGCGGAGTGTGAAAAGATGGAAGTGGAGCGTGCACAATTTGAGCACAAGATGGAACAAATGGAGTAGAGAATACATGCTCAACTAGCTATCTTGATGCAACAGGGGCAATTAGCAGCTCCTACTTCATCTACTTCTAGTCTTGATGTCCCACGAGCTGGTCCTTCGTCATAGTTTTCATGTTTGATCTTTTCAATAGACAATCTTTAAACCTTGTCTAAGAAATTTAAAAATTTGATGTTAGTTTTGAAACATTCTGAGTATCAAATGTATGTACTTTTAGGAAATTTAAGAACTTGATGTTAGTTTTGAAATATTATGAGTATTAAATGTTAGTTTTGAAGAATTGTGTTAGTGATCATTGCTAATTATTGATCTTTATTAACATAGTATAGGTTTTAAATTTATCAATTTAAATTTAAAAAATTAAAAAAATAATAACTTTCAGCGGCGACAAATGTCGCCGTTGATACACGTTTCAGCGGCGAAACAAAATGTCGCCGCTGATACATCTTTCAGCTGTGACACTTGAGTCGCCGCTGAAACGTGTAACAGCGGCAACAAATGTCGCCGCTGATTCCCAACCTTCAGCAGCGACTCCCCTTTAGTGACTTCCCCTAGACTTTTAGACTTTCAGTGGCGACATAAAAATGTCGCCGCCAAAAGTATTGGCGACAGTCATTTCAGCGGCGACAATTTGTCACCGCTGAAAGGTTTTCAGCGGCGACTTTTATACTTTCAGCGGCGACTTGTCGCCGCTGAAAGTCATATTTTTTGTAGTGAACTCCTTAATCCACTGCCTCCTTTATGAAGTCAGTAATTCTGAAAGCGTTCGCATCAGACCGTTAACGTTTATTTTTGGAAAAATGACATTAAGGTTTCAATTAAGAAAAATAATATCAGAAAAGTCCTAAAACTTATTAACGGTAGCTCTTTTACTTATCAATTATTGTTTTTTCCCTTGTTATTGACAAATTATGTGGCTTTTCTGATATTATTTCTTTTTATTGGGACCTTGATGTCATTTTCCTTTATTTTTCTTAAGAAAATTAATTATTTTTACGTATAAATATTGAGAAATAGCTGTAAATGGTAAAAATTGACATGGAGAGCAATGCCATGCGCGCACATTTGAAATAAGAGTGTTCAAATACAGTTTTAATAGTTTTCAACTTTTTTTGCCAACTTTAATAGTTTTCAACATGTAATCATCAATATATTGATTCCTATGAGAAATCATCCTTCCCAATATTCCAATACAAAATTTATTCAGATAGTGTAATAATAATAGTAGAACAAATGTGAAATGTTAGAGAAAAAAGGTAATGGACTTCGCACCAACAAATATATACTCCTGGGGTTTGTTTTCATTAGCCGGGATTTAAAATGGAATAATAAAGGATATTTATATATATATATATATATAGTCATTTATGGTCGAACAAATATATATGCATATAATAATTACATTATAAGTCATTCATCCCCTTCTATGAATTTCGAAAAGTTGATTTTACTTGATACTAATTGATTTTGTGATTGAAATAACATGATATCAAAGTGAATTTAATCACGTATGTGTATATTATTTATTCTGGTCAAATTTATTTGTTATAATTGGTCTGTTCTGGATAACCATCTGTGAAAGGTTGTTGTTGTTGTTGTTGTTGTTGTTCTAAACACCCATCTGAAGCTTCGAATATGAACTTGATTGTGATTTAAATGCTTGAAATTAAAAACAACTCAAATTAACATAATGGATTGTATAAAATATAGTGTCTCACATCAATTGATTCTTTTTCTCTGAAAATCAATTTAAATAAGCTAGGTAATAGCCCGCTTAACCTATCAAACGGGTAATCTGCAGTGAGGCGCAGATATATTTTCAATTAGTATAAGGATTTATCTTTCTTTCGTACGTTTCTACTTTGGCAGCTATGAGGCGTCGCCTTAGATACAAAAATTATAGACATTATCTATAGACATGCATGTAGCTCTAAAGTCCCATGAGTTATGATTGCCCATTGATCCTTTGATAAGGATGGTTTCAGTTCAGATTCATTGCTTCTTAATCGTGATTAACACTTTAGTTAATCATCATTATTGAGGGACAAATATCACAGGCTACCAGAAGAAACTGCATAATAATTAATCACCTTCGTATACTTGTCACATATCATGTAAAAGAATATGCAAAAAGACAGAACATGTTGATTTTGCATATCTATTGTTTTTGGTAGTTAATCACCACACACACACACACCACACACGATCTGAAATTGTCAGCACACAGTAACCACTTAGTTTGGGATAAATGATTGGTTGGAGTCAATATATACGATCAGATTTTTTGTGGAGCGAAGCATCCTGATGAAGATTACATTAAAACTAAAAGAATGTAAACATATACGCATCACGTTATTCGGCCTTGTTATAATTTTGATACACCAAAACTATGAATTCATCTGAAAATGAGCCAAACACTCTATTCTCAATTGTCATATTTCCTCCTCTCCACAAAATTAGACATTTTAACTATACTATGAGAAACAATAAATAATAGTTAAGTTATTTAATATGTCTAAATTTTTTTTTACTTTTATCCTTATTAAAAAATGTGTTTAATTATATTGAAAATGTTATTTTAGAGGGAGGGAGTATAATGAGTGGATAAAGTTAAAAAGTGGGTATTAATCAAAGAAACAAAACAGAAAAAAAAATATTACTTATTAGAGGTGACTTATATTTTAAAATATGCATTCTTTTTAGGAATGCCCTATATTATAAATAAGAGAGAGTATACCCATATAATAGAGGGAAGAGAAACCAGCGGTAGGCGTTGAAAGTGTCTTTGCAGTCTTCAATGGTCATACCAAAAGCTGCTGCATATAAAACTAACTACCAATCCCAGAATCAGAGATTCGTGTCTCACTCTTTTTTCTTTTGTTTGATGCATTATTAATTTTGTCGTCTCCGGATCTTATATACATGTAACACAGCTTACTATGTACATTATTAAATTAAAAGAACAAAAAATCCTTAATTAGAAGCCCCAATGTATGTGTGTGTGTATAATATATAGTGTTGGTTTGGGCGGCGATCACTGGTTGGCGCATTACTTTGTTCAATTCAATCTTGCAAAAAATTAAAGCTTACTCATATATATCTCTGACATTCCCTAAAACAGATCATTCTATTTCTAATAATTATTCTAAATTTTAGATTAAATATAGAATGAAGGATTAGGAGTGATGGAAGTATAGCACGCGTCGATGATCATCATGTCCAATTACCAGCCACTTTAGATAAGTGCAATTATTCGATCGGCCGGGCGGCACCATCCAAACCAATCAACATCTAAAATGGGCATGCTCCATCACATGCAATAATGGACCCCTTCATTATCCCTAATTTGGTCTTGCTTTCGATATATAAACATCCAATGTATACACTTTATATATATATATATATATATATATTGAATATATATACATTGTGTGTAACATGAATAATAACATTAATATTAATAGGGATGTAGAGGGGGGACCAAACTTAGTGACATATAATGTGATTATTTGGTGCCCGAGGAGTCCTCTGCTATCTCGACACCTTATCGGGGTTGACATCGACCACTTAATCCGACACATGCAAAAGCCAATTTTGATTTTGCTCTTGATCATCGATCATTCTTTTTCTTTTTTTTTAAATGGGTGTGAATTGAAAAAGAAGACATAAACCTCAACCCAAAAATGAAGAATATACACAGAACAAGTAATGAAAGAGATGGATATATACGGTGGGTGCATATATTTATATGGATATGGATAGTGCACCAGGAAAGATAGGTCTACCAAAAACCTTATCAACAAAAAAAAAAAAATCAGAGGTGAGGTTCAGGTCACTGAGGTTGTAATTAAGAGCACACGTACGTGCGTGTACGTGCAACACAATTTGAGGGCATGTCACTCGATACGCACGCAATTGTAGTGTTACTTTTAATTAATTAAGCTAAGAAAAAGGTGGCTTTGTTTTTGGAGCACCGAGCACTATGGCAACATCCACCACAAGGAAAGTGACAATTTCACAATGAGTTTGTCCCTTTGTTCTCCCCTATTCTGTCGACTCTCTGATATTTACCTTTTCCTTATTCATCAAAGCACGCAGAAATTTTAAAAAAAAAATGATTACATATAATATATATATATATATATATAATGTGTGAGAGTGGAGACGGGTAATAGTGGGCACACCAGCAGCCACCAAGCACGCCTGCTTCTTAGTTGAATGCTCCATTTTTGCTTTTTATGCTCTTCAATCATGAACCCTTAGTTTAACTCTCTCCTACCTCTTAATTACCAGCTTCCTCTTTTTTCATATTTATATTTTAATTTGCACTATCCCAGTCATCAACCCTTTTAATTTGTTGTATATTCTGCGAATCTCCCTCTTCCCTGCTTAAATTGACATTTCCATTATTCTTAATTAGTTCAATCCTCCTTGTTGGATTTGTCTGTTTCCTCCGTCTTTAGCTAACTATATATAAATAAGAAATGACATAACATTGATTTTGTCTTCAACTGAAAATTAATTAATGACGGGGCTAAACTACAAGAATTATTGAGTATGTACGTTGTTGTTGGGCGAAGGATATTCCTCGACAGGGAGATGGAGCGACGCTGGATAGAAATTTAATTATTCGTGGATTTAATATAAACTTGATTTCATTTTAGATGTGTATGAAATACTTATAGCATAACTCCGGCAACAAATATATGAGAATAATATATCATTCACAGGTTCTTTCTAACTTCTAAGAATACAATCTAAATAATACATATATGATCTTATATATATCAGCTGCTGCAATTAATAAGATCCATGTCCACACAATCAATTGGCTTTACAGAGAAATTAAAGCTCGTAATTTAAGAAGCAGGAAACTACAGTGACAATTACATATTACTTCTTCACATCTTTAATATAAGACCCATTTAACTTTATTTTAAAAAGAGATTAGGAAGCTAAATAAATTACTTTAAATTATTTATATTTGTCGTCTTTCTCCAAACTAATTTGTCTAATTTATAAACTGATATATAATATTTTTTTATGTGAACAAATGATATATAATCTAATGATACAAAATATATATACTATGATTAAATAATTTATTTAGTTTTCTTAATCTTTTTTTTTTAAAAAAATAAAGTCAACTCTAACTTATATTAAAGATCGGAGAGAGTATATTTATTTTTAAATTTCAGGATTCAAAATATCCTATGATACATGGACATGTTACTTTATACCCAGTTAGGCAAACCCATTGATTTAATGGAAGAAGAAGATGCTGTATATATGTCATTTTCATCTAAGCTGATAATCATTTTCATCTCTCTTGCTATGTCGTCTGTCGTCTTGTGTTTTTCCTTCTTCCTCAATTATTTTCCTATCGTCAATAGTTTTTTGCACATGAAAAATTATCAGCATTCATGCATGCATAGAAATCAAAATAATATATATAGATAGACAGAACATAACGGCACCAAATTAAAGCAGAAATATATGGAATTATAATTATAAATATAGAAGTTACTGTTAAATAAGAAAAATATGGGGTGTTGACTTTTGGAGGGGGAAAACAAGGGCGAGGGTAATAAATTATGGAAGGCATTGACTGAAAGGAGTGAGAGTGGGGAAAGTGGATAGCATATAGATATATAAATAGGGAAATGGCACAAAAGTTTGTGAAAATGATTCGAGAGATCCATATCACAGTTCTTGAAATTAATATTACTCAAAATCACTTTATATAATCTGGTGCCTGTGGGATTAATGTGCTTGAAAAGGTTGTTTGTTTGGCCCTCCTTTGTCTCCCCATTAACGTAGAAAACCCATGAAGCTGGTCTGCCATGGTGCTCCACCATTTATTTATATGCATGCGTCTGCTTTTTATATATAATATCTCATATTATTATATCAAATTTAAATATTGTCAGATAATTCTTTTAATTAACAATTTATTCATTTATTCTGTTTCATTTCTCATGGCTTCTTCTTTGTAAAATAATTAAAAGCCACCTAATAATAATCTCCTTCCTACTTGTCATCATCACCATCGTCCCAAAGATACTGCCTCTGCCTTCAGTCCTGGTGCTAAGCAAGAGATTTATTTTGGTGCCAAATGTAAGATCTTAATCCATTTTATCTATCAAATTTATAATATTTTCCTAAAATATATCCATATACATTTAGTGCACATAGCAAGTGATTTTCATCAAAGGGTAGTTATAGTACATATGATTAAGAAGGATATTCTAGAGAAAACAATGCATATTTGTCATAAATAACTTGACTAATTTTCTTTGCATCTACAAATTATATTAGTCATCAAGCTTTTATATTAAGGATTTGGGAGGCAATAATATTTCATATAACTTCGGTTATCACTGACTCAATATTGTTTCTCCAGTATATTTATATATCCTCAGTTGATGTTAATGCTTCTAACACTATAAATTGAGTACAATATAATTCTACTTCAAATTATTTTCTTTGCATAAATAACTTGACTAATTTTCTTTGCATCTACAAATTATATTAGTCATCAAGCTTTTATATTAAGGATTTGGGAGGCAATAATATTTCATATAACTTCGGTTATCACTGACTCAATATTGTTTCTCCAGTATATTTATATATCCTCAGTTGATGTTAATGCTTCTAACACTATAAATTGAGTACAATATAATTCTACTTCAAATTATTTTCTTTTAAGTTTTTTAATTAGATTCGACCAACTCCTGTATTATATTATTGATATTTTTAATGTATATCAACTATGGTCCATAATGGAGGGGGTTGTATGCATAGTAAAATAAGTAGTAAAAGATATTATGATGAGATGATTTAAAAAAAAAAAAAAAAAAAGAGGCACAGGAAAAGAATTGGAGATGATGGAGAATGAGAAGAAGGGAAAGAGAAGTGGGTTGTCCACAATGTTCATAATGGAGGGAAGCCACTCTCATCCTCTCTCCCTCCATCCACCCACTTTTCCCTTCTCCAATATAATTCCCCATCACCTTCCTATTATTAAAATTATAACCATTATACCAATATCAATATATTACAATTTATTATATTCGTCATGTATATATAGTATAAATATTGCGATTAATTCCCTGATGCAAAATATATAGACTCTCTAACAAATCTTACTGATCGTTATATATATGTCATTTCTACATGCAATCATTATATAAAATAACTTATTTCTTTTACATATATCATGTAATATGTTAAAAAATATGTTTAGTTTACGATCAAGATAAATCAAAATCAGTATAGAACCAAGTAGTCTTTGAGTTATACAATCAGAATGGCCTCATAAGCCCTAGGCAAAAATTTTCAGTCTTATATGCTGGCTACTGTGAAAGAATCGATGCCAAAGGGTGACGGAGGGGACTCATGCCCAACCTAAGGAGATTATATATTGGAGTTTCTTTCATCTACTGGAGGCTAGTGTATTTGGGAATTTCACGAATCAGTTCCTGTAGACTAGACGAGATGAAGAGAGTTTATGGAAGCGGCCACCGGAAGGGTACATTAGACTTGTTGAGTGTTTGGCAATTTGCCAAACCTAGGTTTCAAATTTAGGTTTGCGCAATTCGAGACAAAACTCCTCTCACACACTTACCTCATAAATCGTAAAGGCTATTCTCAAAAGCTAATACAAATGCACACTTGATACTGATGGATCGGTTAATGCTCAACGATCAACTACATGTGGCGATATAGTTCGTGACACGAATGGCAACTGGGTCCTTGGTTTTCAGCACACACTTGGAGTTCATTCCCCCACTTCTGCAAAATTACTTGGTCTTCTGTTGGGTAATGTGCAAGCAACATCACTTTCAGTATGTGAAGCTTATACAGATTTTATGGAGGTACTCAATCTGGTAATGCAAGACGGTGGACAGGACCATCTTCTAAGAGATGTCATAAGTGAGGTGCGAGATTTTCTGTTTTCAGATTGGTATATCAAGCTTTGTTATGCATCACAAAAAACAATTCGATGTGCTGATTTTTTGGCTAAAGATGCTCATCAATTGTTGAGGGGACTAGTGATTCTTCCGATTCCCCATCCAGGATATCTAAAGATTTTGAGGGAGGACCTTACTTCTAAAGGAGGATCTCTCTTAATCTCCTAGAGTGGTGCAATTTCCATTTTATAGCTTTGTAATTATAAAAAAGAAAAAGAAAAAGAATGGCCTCATAATTTTCGGGTCCAAATTATACATAGGCAGGGTTAACGGGTCGGAGGGAGTACTACGCATTTGTTGTATGCTGTGTTGACGAAGAAAGTTTGTTTTTTCATTAATTAACCAATTGTCAAATTAATTAATCCGTTGGTCATTTGGATAATATTTGTGCCTAACATCGTACTCGCACTGCCCTACCCGGCGAACATCGTGGGTAGTACGGTTCTAGTTAGATTCGCTCTCCATTCTTACAACTATGTATATATAAATTTGCATATTCGTTTAAAATAACTTTTTCATGTTAACATGGAACATCCACAAAAAAATATTTAATTTTAGATATCAATCCTGAAGTTTTGATTCCTATAACTGGAATAGAAATTAAATTAAGGTGAGTGAACCATGTTTTATGTTACATAGTATGCTAGGCCATACTAATTAAGCCTGGTCACACATCAAAGATGATGTTGTATGCTTGACAAGGTTTTCTAGAATTTTTTTTTTTTATAAATACTCCTCTAGTCTTAAATATAAAATAAAGTTGACTTTTTTAGAGAGATTATTGAAGTTAGTTAAATTACTTTAAAGTAATTATATTTATCATTTTTCTCTAAATTATTTTACCTTACTTATAAACTGATACATAAGTTAAGGATACACAACATATAATATGATTAAATAACTTATTTAGCTTTCTTAATCTCACCAAAAAAAGTTAACTATATCTTATATTTAGGACTGAAGGTAGTAATAAATTGAATTTATGATTATTATGAAATATTTTAATGTTTTATTATTTTAATTTTGTTTAAAACTTGAAATTAACTTTTTAACTTAATATTAAGTAACAAAAATGGATAATCGTTTTGAGTATTCATAAATTTAGAAAGTTTTAATATTTATCTTAGTATTAATTTTTAAATAAATATATCTTTAAAGAAGGTAATTAAATTTTTAATACATAAATTTAACTTCTAATTTTTAAATATTTTAATGTTCTTATTATCAAACAAACCTCAACTTGGTACGCTCAGGCACTAATAGGCTAGTGTCAAGTGGTCCACTAAATTTATATATAATAATCTTATAACTATCTTGATCGAGTTTAAGGGTGTGTTTGGTTTGAGGGGAAGGAAGGTGGATAAATTATAATTTTAGATAAAAGAAATCCAAAATTTATCCTTTTATTTTTTTAAATTTTAAATTTTCACCCAAAATTTAAATTCTTTTAATAAAAAAAGGTAACTTATCCACCCTACCCTCCCCTCCCCTCCCCTCCCTTCCCCAAACACACTCAAAAAGTTAAAACCTTCCCTCAATCCTATTTAACTACTCTCTCCGATCCTAATTATAAAATAAAGTTGATTTTTTTGGAGAAATTAAGGAAGTCAATTAAATCACTTTAGAATATTTTTATTTTTTTCTTCAAACTAATTAATTTAACTAATAAACTGATATATAACCTAAAGATACTAAAAATATAAATGCTCTAAAGTGATTTAATTGGCTTCCTTAATTTCTCCAAAAAAAGTTAACTTTATCTTATAAATAGGACCCAAGGGAGTATTAAAGATTGTACTAAGTATATAAAAGAATTTATCCTTTATTTCTTTTACAGGCATGGACACACGCGGAGGGAGGGATAGACTCAGAGGTCAAATGGGATACGTATGGCCCACGTGCCACTCAATGCCCTCGTGGACATTCTGGGCCCACCACTGCCCAAAGAGAGTACAATACAATACAATATAAAGTAGAAAGGTGACTTTCCGCGCGTGCTAATTTGGAATCAGTGAGTGACCCCGGATGCTTCAAAGTTGTGTCCCACCTATTCAAAATACCAACACGTCATAAAAGTGGACTCCCAGCTGGGCCACCCACAAATCCCCCAACCACCTGTACACCAGGAGTACCACCATCCATCCCCCCATCTTTTTCTTCCTCCTTCACAATTCCCAATTTCCAACACTATTATTGCTTTGCCTAATTTCTTCTTCCTCTTTTTTTTTTCCTGGTATTATGCTAACTTTTTTTTTTCAGTAATTTCTGGGACACGTACTATTCATATGTTCAATTTTGTTAAAAAATGTGGTCCAAAGTTTTGGTCATTTTGATTTTACGAAATTAATTATTATATTTTCTGGAAAGGCATAAATGATAAATCCATTCCACACGCTGAAGGACCCCGTAATTACATAGTAAAGTTTTAAAGTTGGCATTGGAATAAAATGTATTACAGTTTTTAAATCAACAAATAAAATATTAGTGTCGACGTCAATGCCAATTCATTAATATATAGTCCTACATGCTAAAGAGATAATTTGCTAGTTCACCACTAATATCATATTTATTCTATTTTATATCCTATAAAAGCTTACATTATCTTAGTCATGAATAATGTACCATTTGTTTTTATTAAAGATGATTTCCTTTTTAGAATTCAATATATATAAAAAGAAAAAAGGTTTTTCCAGCAATGATTATCCTAATTAGATGGTACGTACCTTAGTCCCTTGACTAACTAGTATCGAGTTCAATCTTTAGATATCTATGGAGAAAACTCTAGTTGGGACACCCCAACCCTTACGTGACCCTCTATCAACTGAGGTTGGATTAATTAGTTGTTTGGATATTCGGTGTATCCATCAAAATAAGAAAAAGACTCTTGAATCTAAAAAAATGTGGCTATATCTTTTAAAAAAACAAAGAAATACTGCAAAATACACATAGGAACCCTTTTGTAAGAAACAGTATGCAATGACATAATATAACATCTAATCTATTCATACAATAATAAGGAAAAAAACATAGAGATAACATCGTAAATTAAGTGACCAACAATATCACCTAGAGATGTAAATATACAAAAGATATCTTTTAAAAGTGATGATATCCTATCAGAGAGATAAAGCCCTACATACCAAACTCATGGAAGGAGATTTGGTACTTCTCTTTAAAAAAAGTCAACCGCGCGCATGCATTCTCATATAATAACTTTTGCGCCCACATAAATTGAAAATAAATTGCATAACTCATTACTGCTTTTATGTAATTTGAATTTTTAAATTTACTGAACAATTAGCAGCAAGGTGACAGGATTTTTTTTTTTTCAAAAAAGCATTATCTTCATATCTTATCAGATCAATCATTAGGATGATACCCTAGAATTCGAGTGAGGGGATATTTGCCTACCGTTTCTTACACACAGGATTGTCAATGTTAGTTAGAAAATGTGAATTTTTAATTTTCTTCCCTGATCATAATTATAAGATTAACTTAATAACTGACTTTATATTTAATTTAAGTCCATATCAATTTCTTCTAAAAAACCTCATAAACAAGAAATTGGAGGGAGCATGCATACATGGTTTTCATCACTTTTATTAATACGTGCATGATTAATAATTGGGTAAAATTACGATGCATGAATATCCGGACTTGTTATAAGTTTTTAATTTAATATTATTTTTAGATTTATTTTTGAATAAAAATATCTTATGAGATTTTTTTATAAATAAGACTAAAGTATACTTTTAGTCCTTTAAATTTACAAGAAGTATAATTTTGGCCCCTTAACTTTATAAAATATACTTTTGGTCTTATACTTTTAACACCGTTAATGTTACTAATGGAAAAAGCTGATGCAACACACTCAAGTAATGACTGTATAATTAAATATTATTAATTTTAAATTTAAAATATGTGTAAATTGAAAAATATCTAAAAACCTATTGAAGCATTAAATATCAAAACTTCGATTGTATTAAAAAAATTTAGTTTAATAATCTAAATGCAAAACCTCAATTTCATTTGCAGTAATTTGTTGGTTTATTTTATTTTAATAATCTAAATGTATTATATTAAAAAATTAAAACTTAAATATATGTTGTCAGCTGCACAATCATCACTTAAATTTGTTGCATCAACATTTTTCATTAGAAACATTAATGATGTTAAAAATATAGGACCAAAAATATACCTTATATAAAACTTAAAGGATTAAAAGTATATTTTAACCTTTAAATAACACGAGGCGCGCGTGATATACTGGGATGCACTACTTGGAAGGGATATACATAGAATTGTTTTTTTTTTTTTTGTAAACACAGTAAACAACTATATATGTAGTGCAATTGACAAGACAGTAAACAACTATATATGTAGTGCAATTGACAAGGGTGAAATGATTAAAGTATGCCATAGTGGGTCTAAATGTTAATTAAATAAAGTTTTGTTCTCCATGAGCAATGCCTCTGCTTGCAAAAATATTTAATTAAGGAACAAAGTACTGGTGTGTGTGTGGAGAGCAGCTATAAAAAGGCAGATGCAGAGAAGAAGCACCAATACCATTTGCAGTGCAGAAGAAGCAGGATCCAATAGCAACAATATTAGTGTTTGTTACATTACGAAATTAAAATGGGTGAAGCTCCTGAGGTGTTCTATGTCAATAACAATAATAATGGTTTCTCCAAATTTGGTCACGAAACAGATCAGAACTTCACCCACCATAATCACGATTCTTCCACCTCCTGGTTTGAGGAAGTCATCGATCACCACCTCAAATGGTCTTTTGCTCTTAACAGGTTCTTCGGACCCATCCCTTCTTCTCTTTATTAGCTTCCTCAATCTTTGTGTTCATATATGTTGAATTTCCTTGTTGTATTGTATCAATCTCAACAGCGTTCTTCACAAAGGGATTAGCCAGTACCAGGAGATTGCACTCTTGGACACCAAGCATTTCGGCAAGGTTCAAATTTCCGCTCTCATACGCTCTCTAATAATTCTCTCTCGTTCACATATATAAAAACCAAAACACTGTTCACTTAAGTTTCCATAAACACACAAACAGGCTTTGGTGATTGATGGGAAGATGCAGAGTGCTGAATCAGACGAGTTCATTTATCACGAATGCTTAATTCATCCGGCTCTCTTATCGCATCCCAAGTAAGTTCCTGTTCTCGGTGTACTTGAATAATAGGGCTGTTGTTCATTGGGATAGTGATGTTAAAGGGCCTTTAGAAGGCTTTTAAATAAGATGAAGAGTCATTGTGTGTAATTAATGATATGATGTGTATTATATTGCAAATTAAATGGGGCAGCCCAAAATCAGTATTTATAATGGGAGGAGGCGAAGGTTCTGCTGCTAGGGAAGCCCTCAAGCACAAGTCACTAGGGAGGGTCGTTATGTGTGATATAGACCAGGTTCATTTATTTTATTTTAAATTTCCCTCCTTACGCTTCATTTATTCTCACTCCTCCGTCCATATTTATTTAACGAACGAAAAAAAATTGCAGGAGGTGGTAGATTTCTGCCGTGAATACTTGACTGTGAATAAGGAGGCATTTTCTAATAACAAGCTTGACCTTGTTATCAATTGCGCTAAGTAACTCTTTCTTCATCCCCTTTTTACTTATTTTTTGTGTTCATATGTGTGCGCGCTTTATGCATTATATAAAGATGGAAGAAAGGCATAACTTATAATAATACGGTTTATTCTCAATTTTCTTATATATATTGTTGACGTCGATGGATTATTTTATGCTGATAGTTACAAATATGAAATAAGAAAGTACAAATATTCTTGGTACTTGGACTCGTTTTAGTTATGTCCGAGACTCGAGTAGTTGAAATATAGAAATATATAAGGTTATTAAACCGGGATCGGTCACTAAATCGATCGAGATATTGAGTCAATGGTTAGACCAAAGTTAAACCAGAGTTAACCCGGAACCAAACCGGTGAGAAAGTGAAGATTTCAAGCTTATTAATATGAAATTATAAAGAAATTTTTTTAAAAAATAGTTTTTGTTTTTTTAAAAAATTACTGAATCACTCCTGTTCACGAACCGGACCGATTCTTTGATTAGGTTGCTGGTTCTTAGGCTGGACCGACCTGTCCAGTCCGGATTTAATAATAATGAAAATATAGATATTTCGACCACTGAAAATTAAACTCCACAATATAATACACCCTTGGGTCTTCCTTCGCAAGTTATTGTTTTTTAATCTTTAATATCCAAATCTCCAATTTTGAACAGTGATGATATGATTTCGATTGATGAAGTGGATATTATTTCAACAAGCCTCAATCCCATGCAGCTGTACAAAATCTTGTAAAACAAGTTCATTCTTATGAGTATAAAAAAATTAGTAATTACTCATTTCATTTTTATACGATACACTGATTCTAATCATATATTTTATTTCGAATTCTAAATATTTTGTTTGGACTTCAAAACCAAATAATTTCTAGCCAGATTTTCACAAACTAGTTAACATATGATAGGTATGGCAATGGTAGGGTGTGCTTGAAGATTGCCATAATGATAATATATATGGATCAATATTCGATGCTTAATATTTTAATATAAAATATAAGTTTTACGGCATATTTTACTATTTACAAATTATGAGTAATATAAAATTTTTACAATTTCATGCAATGCATAAATTGCACCAAAATATAAGTATATGGTAAAAATTTTAAAATAAGACAAATATGAAACAAAAATGTGCATTTCTTCAAAACAAAGAAATAATCCTCATCAAAAAAAAAAAGAAATAATATCCCTTTATGTATGTAAGAGAAGGGTGCGAGCAGCTATTTACCTATCATTGTCCTACAGCAGTGTTAATATAAGAACAAATTTCTTTTGAAAAAAATAAACAACGGACACTTAACTAAAATGTTACTAGTAAACAACTCGGCAAAATATTTAGGGAAAAGAAAACGCTAGCTATGAATACCTTTTTGTTCCTACTACTTTTCTTGACCCGGCCCCTTGAAGTGGAGCCGAGTGGTCATGTCTGGTTGTTTATGATTTTTCCCCTGGAAGCTATTTTGTGGGTCTTAAAATAAAAGTTAAAGCAGTTATGAGTAAAGTGTGTGATAATTATATTTTTTTTGAATGAAGGGGAGAATTAAAACAGAGGAAGGAGAAGTACGATGTAATAGTTGGAGACTTGGCAGACCCAGTGGAAGGAGGGCCTTGCTATCAACTCTACACTAAATCATTCTACCAAAACATCCTCAAGCCCAAGCTCAATCCCAATGGCATTTTCGTCACCCAGGTCCCTTTTTCAATATTAATCATGCATGCCCTTCCTTGTCTTGTGAAAACCTATTCTTATTCACCACCTAATAATGTTGAGCACTCATGTTACCTGTGCAGGCTGGACCCGCGGGCATATTCACCCATAAAGAGGTCTTCACTTCCATATATAACACAATCAAACAGGTCTTTAAATGTATGTCTCTGATATCCAACCCTTCTCTCTCATTTCTTTATAATTGGTTTGACGAATTGAACTCATGGACATGCTCTTCTTTCGCATGTTTTTTATGCAGATGTGACACCGTTCGCAACTCACATACCATCTTTTGCTGATACTTGGGGATGGGTCATGGTATGAAAATATTAAACTTTGCAAATGGGGTTTGTTATTTTATCAGATACAGATGTCGATTGCATGTTGGTGTTTCCTTGATTCTGTGTGTGATCTGAATCCAGGCTTCAGACCAACCATTTTTTATCGGGGCTGACGAAATGGACAAAAGAATCGAAGAAAGAATAGATGGCGAATTGCTCTATCTTAATGGCTCTTGGTTCCAATCCTCTGCCACCATGAACAAGACTGTTTCACAATCGTAAGTACACAAATGAAGCTTCGATTCTTGAACCAAAACTGTACATTATCACTATCATAAGCGTTAATCTATTTTGTTATTTCAGGCTGAGAGATGAAACCCATGTGTACACGGAAGAAGATGCTAGATTTGTGCATGGACATGGTGTGGCTTATCGACTCTGACGTTAAGGGGAATTGATGTACAGATGAATGGAGATGGAGCTTAAAACAAGCATAACAACTTCAAACCTAAGAAACCAATCAACAATTTACAATTGTTTTGTGAATTTGGTTTTAGGAATTTGTGTTAGCTTCCCTAAGGTGCTCTTTTGAATTCAAAACTTGTGAACACGACAACCTTCATCTGATATGTGAATCAAATAAGTTCAATTCAGAGACACTCATCCCTCCACATATTCTGCTTCTTTTTAATACCAACTTCGACAGGATTGAAGATTGAATTTACCTGCGCTCCTAAAGTATCAAATCCTATGGCATAAATGCTACCACCACTAATTTTTTTTCACAAATATGAGTGGATTAAGATGTGAAAGTTAAGTAAAGGAAAATTAATGTTGCAACTAGATATACTCCGAAATTCATATAAATCATAAAGTTGTTACCAGCATCATGACTCTGCAATTTGATAAAAAAAACACTTCTACATTTTCTAGCATCTATTAAACTCCAATTAACTATCCCAAAACAAAACCTACCTAAAAGGTGGCCATGACGGGCAGGGAGAAAAAAGAGGCGCAAGCTTGAAGAACAATGAGCATGAGCAAGAGTTATCACTTGATCAGGCCTGTATCTGATCCAGCATAACTGAGATGAACTGCCTGAGGAAGAAGATGGTATCTAATATCAAGCTCCTCAAATATTTCCTTTACTTCCATCACCAGTTCTGTTCTCCTCTTGATCTTCTCCGCGTAGTCTTGAAAATTCATTGTATGGTTAGCATACAGAGCTATTTCAATCTTATTCACATTTTTCTATCTCCTTCACCATCACTGTGATTAGGATGTCAGTGTCGCGGATTTCTCTCCAAGTACCTGAATTAACAAAGACACTAAGATGGAATGGGGAGACAAACAAAGACACTAGAAATACACTAAGAGCATAGCAAACATAGGCAAGATCCTTCAACTTAATCAAATGCAATATCAGATATCAGATGTTTGGTATACTTGAATCTGATATTATTCTTTTATGGCCACAACAAAATATGATATTATGCTTCCTCAGTTGTAGATTTTAGAGGAAACCACAAATAGCAGAAGAAAACTATTATGTCGAGGGTGCTACCTAAAGCATTTCCAGGTTCTCAGTTACATGAATCAAAAGATTGAAATAGCTCTGTATGCTAACCATACAATGAAAAGAAAATATACACAATTCTGTATGCTAACCATTCACAACTTGAGCAAATATGATAGATCTTATTCACATTTTCCTTGAAATAGCTCAAGTTGTGGCAAGTTGTGTCATACATACCCATTCCTTGAAATAGCTCTGTATGCTAACCATTCACAATTCTCAGTTACATGAATCAAAAGATTGAAATAGCTCAAGTTGTGTTAATGAAAAGAAAAAATTATACTTGGAAACCATAACCTATAACGCAAAACACCAGTGAATTGTATTTCCAAATTCAAGTTTCAGTAGAATATAAAGATTCAACATATGCATATGCGAAGTAAGAATAAGCTAACCTCTTTATTTTTTCCTTCATTGCTCCAATCCTGTCCAATGGTGTCATAAAGTCAATTGAAAACTCCACAGCGTCACTCATATCAGGGCTTCTGTAATAATTGGTAATGGTTTTTGTGGCCAGAACTGAGTTTGGATAGAACACTTCTCATTATCAAGTGTCAAGAATACCGTTGTCAAGATGTTCATTTCTTCAACCAATAGCTGCAACGCCACATTTACATCACCAGAAAGAATAAATAAATATGCAAATTCCTAAGAAGGCGTAACATTTGGAAATTAAAAAACTACCGGAACCCAATCTACAACACATCGGTCGCCAACATCAAATGGATGCATCACAAACACAAATATGAGGAGCCTCAAATATATGTTTGCATGTGCTTCCAAACATGAAACTTGCAATTACTAGGTGAGATGAAATGAACACCAGTATTTTTGTTGTTGCAATCTCCATCAGTAGAAGCCACACAATTATGATCAAAATAACAAGGATCCCTGAAACAAGCTCGTTCAATTGCTTAACAGCAGTCTTGGTGTCGCTTAAGGCATGTGCCAATGCCTATCGTTGCTGATAGACCTTCACCTGAACAGCCCAAATATTATGGAATCAAACTTTTTCGTTGCTGACAGAGTTTAATTATATGTACACATAAAAGTCCTTACCACCCTGTTTGTCAGAGCCTTTCTGTCTTTTCGTCCAGTCTCTGATCCTTCAAATAGGGGAAACACCAGATCTACTTCTTCCTTAATCATGAACTAACCTCAGGAGATCATCTTCATCTATGTACCTTTTTATAATGAATTTTTATAGGAGAATCAAAATTCAAAAGGGAGAAACAGAATGAGTATACATTCATTTACATGAATCAAAGAGTGCAAGTTAAATATTCTTACAAGCAACCAGGGCAGCGACATTCCTGAAAATCTTATTTGCAGTAGCAGTTGCTTCCATCTCATTTGTGGTCAGCCTTGAGTTTGCCACTGCATCAACCAAAATCTTCATTGTCCAAGCAAAAACTTTTACCCGTTTCATCTTGTGAAGCGATGCCATATTAATTACCTCTTTCTTTGTTTTGCCCTTTTCATCTTTTGTGCTCCTGAAACTAACCTGGCCAAAACTCAGTGATCTACCAACCTCTCAGCCTCCTCTATCAATGGAGGACCAGATAGACTCTGTAAAACATACTGATGGAAAATTGACTCAGGAATCCTATCAAAAAAAGATTTGACATGGAACTTTGAGGCCAATATCTTCAGCAGCAACGTCTTCACCACCCATTAGAATGACCCAATGAGAAGAGAAACAAGTGTCCGTGTTGCACCATGGAAAATTTTTGTGCCAAGTTCCGATAGATGGACCCCTGGATTGATTAACAGAGCCCAAGCGACAAGAACCAAACCCACCCAAACGAAAACTTGAACACTTTTCTTTAGTCCATGAACAAAATAGAGAACCTTTTTCCTCAGCAAAAAGTTCATTTCAATCAGGAAAACTATGATCCATTCGGTAAACAACATGCCGCAAAAGATAACAAACACAAGTGCACCCCACTTCCAAACTGCCAACGCGCAAATCATAACATTTTTCAATTTTTCAACTTTTCAACAGTCAGATTAGCCACCAAGAATCCCGTAATGCACGCAACCATAATACACTGAATCAATTTTTCAATTTTTTGCTCCCTTAAGAATTGAAAGTTAGAAGGAAGCGTGCAGATACAGGTTGCAAGGGAGACAGACATAAGGGACATAAGGGTTTTTGGGGAATGCCAGGTTTCGAACCCGCCCCTTGCAGTTTTAAAGCCTGGCTCCAAACCACAAAGGCACGAGGAGCTAGCGGAAACCAGGCTTTTAAATGATAAGATCCTAATTAGTCCCTCGTGAAAATATATATAAATAACTTCTCAAATTGTTAAATTACATGAGACGTCATCTAGGATCGAGGTGTCCAATATCCATCTAATGTGTCAATTTTGGATAAAAAGTTAACCGTTAATTAATGACAAGGTGTTCATAGTAACAAAATGAAAGATGAGTGAGGTTAGATTTAAACTTCGAAACAAAAGGAATGTTTCATGTAACTGACTTAAAGTTTGGGGAAGCTTTATATAATTTAGTCTTATTTTTGTATCAATAATTTTTATACATTTTTTGTTGGAGTGGCTGGATCTCTGAGAAGTATAAGAATAAAAGATGAAGAATAAAATAGTACATAACATCTTCAAAGTGTGGCCGACACTTTCTTTTACGATTAATTCACCCCCACCTATTATCTATGAGCATGAATTACACATATAACACTCAAGTTAAGGCAGTAATGATTTTTACAAAGTGATATTTTGACATTATCTTTGTGTGCACTCTGTTCAAAAACAAAGACAACGAGTTTGATTTTTGGTTGTTGTGTAGTATGATTTCTGATATCTGAATGGACTGGTGGTGATAGGTATTTATATGTCATGAAATGATGTTTTGGTGCCCTTTTAATGAAACACCTCTTCAATTAAAAGTCATAACAATTTATTAGATTTATAAATCTCATATATTGATTCATGAACAGACAAATAAAGAGTTATATCTTTATATTACGTAGAGTTGTTTTATATAAAAACAACGCAACATTTTACTAAATGATGGTTTCCACACATTGTCTTTAAGAACTAAAAAGACATAACTTTAGTGACTCTTAGTGTTATAACTCTTTACATAATTCTTCATCTAAATCTCTTAATTTATAAAAACATGACTTTAAAAAAAACACATTCTTTCATTTTCAAATATTCTAACATTTTTCATTATAATTAGTTACAGAGGAATTTTTACAAGTCTCATATGAGAAAGTTAAATATAAAAATTTCTTAAAAATTCTTATTGACAGACTTAGCCAGATTATACAATTTATATTTACAAATCAAAATTTTATATCTACAAGTTGAGTTGCATTATCCATTTATAAGTCAGACTTGTAAAATTTATTAACAAAAATTGAATGTTTTGAAACGCCTTTGTATTTAATTTTTTTATCTGAAATCTATAAATAATTATTTTGTATAGCAATATAAGTTTCTTGATTTGTCCTCGTCCTTCATAAATGATTTTTTAAAATATTTTTAAAAGATACTCTCTTTACTAAATACTAATAAGTAATTGTTGTTATTGATGATAATTACTAAAAAAAAACAATGACTTTACTATCCATGAAGTAAGGAAAGATTTGTAATTATGGATTATTGCTGAACTAAACTAAACTCAATGGATTCAGTCAAAACTAGAGAGTAAAAGCCATGTGGACAAAAGTGTGACCACAGACAGGCATTCTAGACTTTGAACACCAACACTAGCTAATCAGGGACTTGAAAGAGGCCCTCGTGATGTAGGCTTTGAGGGTATTAGTGATGCTTGCGAATGAAGGTCTCATTGTTGGATTCCCATCCCAACACAGTCTGATCACTTGCACCAGCTCCTCCACTTCCCCTTCTCTATCCTCAGCAACCATCGGTCTCAGGCTTCCCTCCACTACTTCCGCCGCAATCTATCATTCAAATTCAATTCAAAACTAAATCATTACTTTGCTCAAAACGTCAACATTAACCAACTAAGTACATGTACCTTGGTAGGACTGTAGTCTGTTTCAATGTAAGGGTAATTTCCGGTTAGAAGCTCGTTTAGTATCACCCCAAAACTGTATATGTCACACTTTTCATTATAAGGCTCGCATCGAATCACCTCCGGTGCCATGTACACGTACGTTCCTGAACAAAATATGTCACTGAAATCATTCACGCCAAGAGATCAATTAAGAGAGGTTGAGAGAGAGCGTGTATGTATATATATGGCATGCCTGTTTCGCCGGTGAGGGCCATTTCGTGGTCAGCCAAGAAGCGGGCGTGGCCGAAATCGGCGATTCTGACGTGGAGGGCGTCGTCCAAGAAAATGTTGCTGGGTTTGAGGTCACGGTGGATGATCTTGGGCTTTTGTTCATGCAGATACTGCATGGCTTGAGCGATCTCCAGAGCCCTCATCACTCTGTCCTTCAGGGAAGGAAGTGGGACCTGTCTGACTCTGCTTCTCTTGCCGGCGCCGTGAAGCCAGTTTTTGAGGGTGGTACTAATGTGCTCGGTGACCACCCAGGCGTGGTGGGGAGGCTCTAGGCATGCCCCCATCAGCTGAAGCACAAACCTGTGTCTCTGCCTCGACAGAGTCTCCACCTCTTGAGCAAAAAATACGACGCCGTTTGCATTTGTCCTGAAAAAGTCCGCAGATAAGCACTTCACCGCCACATCATATCCTCGCCAAGTTGCTCTGTATATCTCCGCCGTGCTTCCCTGTCCTATCTTCTCCTCCAATTGAATCTGCACTGGTGGACAATGCAGTTAGAGAAAAGTAAATAATGGGAAAGTTTGGTCTTTTAAGTACTGCTGACCTCAGTAGGATCAATGTGCCATCCATGGATTTTGGCTTGTTCAATGATGGCTGCGAGATCAGGGTGGTGGTGGTGGTGGCGGTGGATGGGAGAGAGAATCTGAGGACTGGCGGCAGAGTTGACGGTGTGGACTGATAAAGGGGATTGTTGGAGGTCGCCTTTGGAGTGGGTGATGAGGTCCAATATGCCATTCTCTTGTGCTATTTGGAGGCAGTATCTTAGATAGTCCTGTGTTCTTTCCATCCTTTTCCTATACATCACGCGCAGCTCTTTCTGCCTCTGCACTTCTTTCTCCAAGTCTGCAACCTGCATGACCACATCAAAATCATCAATTCCACTAATCAATTCACCTTTGTAAACAGCAATGGCAGTTGTGACCCATTTCAGGAACTAGCCCGCCAAGGACAAAAAGGCCACAACTTTATATCGGCCCAATTCGCACCAATCCAACCCAGGCCTATAAACCATTCCGGCTCATATTTTGGACCAAGACCGAAACTTTGAGGTATTTTTAGGTGTCAAAAGTAGCTGTCCATGTAATATCCTCTTCGTTTTGTTTTGCAAGACAAATTTTAGAGCTGAATTTGGTTTGATATTGAGATGGATTCGTGTGAGGGATGGGAGGAGTACAGTACCTTTCCTTCCAATCTCTTGGAATGTTGGAGCTGCTGCTGGTATTGCAAGGTTGACAGGGTTGGTCCCGTGGTCTTGACATTACCGAAACCTCGGCAGCATCCACTAGGAACAGGGCTTGATGCCTCCACTAATTGCGTATGCTTTCTACTCGCTTTGGATGATTGCCGAGACAGGCGTGGCGAAGTTAAACTCTGCATAATTTCAGGGATGTCTCTGAAGCTCGTGTTCATTTTCTCGCCAATCCAACCGATGCTAGTTGCCGACTACAATCTTCAATCTTATGGATATACGATGATGATGCAGCTACTTATCCGCAATAAGAATAAAAGGATCCTTGTGAACATATTCCCTTTGTTTCCAAATAGCCGAAGGCAGGACAAGGGACGGACTTTGGGATGAACCATTCGTTTTGTTATTAGCTAGTGACAACATTTTGGCTGTCTTTTAACTCGGTTTCCTTGTCCAATCAAACTATTCAAGAGAGATTGCTCCACAAAACATTCGGTAGTGAACAATAGGAATATTGAACGAGTCAGAATCGTACGCTTACAAAGGAAGACAGCACAAGAAATTTTATAGAAAGTGAAAAATTGGAGTGAACGGCTGCCTCATATCAGATATGTCCAGCAGGAAAATGGCAAGTGGGACGGAGTTTACTACAGCCCCAGAGGCCTAGAAATTTATTTTATATAATATCTTAATCAAGTTCTCCTAAACGGAGCCAATATTTTATCACACATGCATAGTTATCCGGAATGTTATTTCCCGGCCCCTTTCCTCCACTAAAGGCTTTGTTGGATTATCAAGTAACTTCCTTCTTTCTATACTGTCCTCGCTCCTCCAAAGTTAGGGACCACAAAAAAGCTTAAATGGACTGATATATGCAAATCTATATTTTGCTGAATTAAAAAGGTGTTAAAAGCAGTGAGGCAGGAACTGAGAATGCAAGGCTGTGCGAACGTTATTTTAAGGTTTGTGATTTGAAATGGAAAGGAAGGGAGAGAAAGAGAAAGATATTATTGTTGATAGATACAAATATGAAGAACATGGCCATCTGATCAGGCTTTCACTTTAGAGGATAAAAGGAAAAGCGGTTTACGAGCATGGAGCAAAACTCACCTAGGGATCGCCAATCCCTAATGCCTTTGTCTTTTGCAGCCAAAGCTAAAATAAAGGACTGCAAATTGTGGACCATCCAACCTAGTTTCCCCGCCCATACTTATCTCCCCAACCCACCCCAATACTACTATATCTTTTCTATCCTTTAATTTTCCAGCTACGTACCAGTATTTGGCTTCAGTGTTTGTGTGTTTTTTAAAGTTTTCTTTCATGTTAATCTTCCGCAATATGCACATTGCAAGACACTAACTACTATTGTCATTTTAGCTTTCTTAATTCTTGTTAGGTTGCGTGGTTGTTAAGGCTATATGTGTGTGTGATGTTCTGATTATTCCAATGTATTTGATGTGTGCATCGTTGTTTAGATATTCAGCCTATCACGTCCATTTGTTAAATATCAGATACTATAATAATATGCACTAATGATATTTTTTAATCTAGGATTATATTTAGACCTCCGTGCTGCAAAATAATGTCTAATTATAGGCATAACCAGAGAGTCAATCTATATGCCAACAATAGTAGGTGGCATGTAATAGCGGAGTGGCAGATGCAGAGTCTGAAACTAGGATTTTTAAAAGGGTGAGGAAATTAGAATGTGTTGGAGGGACCCCACAAAAAATTATTCGTCTCATGATTGCAGTGTTACTTATCCACCTCATTCGCAGTACGAAATCTTCAACCTACAGAGATGACACCAACTGTTCCTCACGTAATTAAAAATTGAACCTCAGCCCCATGTTCCTTGTTTTAAAGTTCTTCGTACTGTTAAAGATAACAAACACGATAACAACTCTGTGGAATAATTTATCAGCTTAGGACCATAAAGGTAGCTGGTGAATTAAAAATATGGGAAACAGTAGTTGCTTGCCAATGCAATATTGAATAAGTTCAGATCCAACACTCACAAGCATATATATATGCATCAATCATATTAATTGGAGTACTTGTTTAAGTTCTAATGATCAGATCATGTTATTTTTTCTTTGACTAGTGAGAGAGAGATAGAGATTCCTCTTTCATGTTCAACACGTAGTCGTCTTTAATATAGGTGACTGCGCCATCATTTGGTCTACATATATAGAATTAGCCCTCCTGCCCCGCCGTCCTTTTTTTTTTAAATGCGAGCCGGTCTCCACATGAATTCTTAATTTCTTATACGCATTTCGTTTCTTTTATACTGTGTATTTGGCACAACACGCGCTCCGTGCTTCATTGCCCATGCTAATGTCTAATACTCCTTTTGATCCTAATTATAAGATAAAATTAATTTTTTTGGAGAAATTAAGGAAACCAATTAAATCATTTTAGAATATTTATATTTATATTTTTTTCTTCAAACTAATTAATTTAACTAATAAACTGATATATAATCTAAAGATACTAAAAATATAAATACTCTAAAATGATTTAATTGGTTTCCTTAATTTCTCCAAAAAAATCAACTTTATCTTATAATTAGGATCGAAGGGACTGCACACTATTTACGAACATGGTGTTAGATACAAATGCATGGCCAACATCTATCATACACGTACGCAAATTATAGTTTAATTTTATCAGGGGTTTTCCATTTCGTTTCTTTTTTCTTTTTTAGTAATTGGGTCTTGATGCCTGAAAATTGGCAAAGGAAATTCATAAAAAATACTAGGGAAACAGAGTTTTGAAAAATGACCATTATTCAAATGGGACTAATGATAGGGGTAAAATATAGAGACATAAATTCTGCAAGTGTACAGGTCGTATTAAGTAATAAAGAGTGAGTAAGATATCATTCCTACGGATTTAGTACAAATAATGCAGTTGAGTAATGACTTTATATTTTTGCTTAAATTGAGTGAACACAATTTAAATCAAGATATGAATAAAACTAACTTAAAAAGGGAAAATTAAATCTAACTATACGTTTTAGACTAAGGGTGATTCTAGATCTTAAGCGGTGACTTGGATTATTATAGCCTTGATTACATCTTAGTGTCTAATTTATCCCCTGAAAAATAAATTAAGATATGAGTAGATTTTATATCAAAATATCCTTTTATCCTACAATTAATTAAAAGATATAAAAATATATAAAATATAATTAAATAAGTGGATAATATTAATAAATTTAATTAAATATATCTCTAAACATACACTTATTTAATTATAAAATATATACTTATCAAACTCTTCCACACTTAAATATTTGCTTGTCCTCAAGCAAAAAAAAGAAAAGAAAGAAAATTCATTATCCGAACAAAAAAAATATTACTTAAGAAATTCCTAAACAAAGAGTAACACACCACCACACTTAGATCATGCTATCAAATTCAATTCAATTCAATGTGTTATAAGAATGGGTCACTAAGCCAAGAACATTAAACAATTGTAATCATCCATTAACATCTCTGCGATCAAAGGATCATCAAGTAATAAGTGTAACACTAAGATTAGTAAAGGAATATTAAGTTACTTAACTCCTCTACAAAGACTCAAATGTCTCACTTAACTAAGCATTTAATTTAATAAGGATCTTCAAGTAGAAAATTAATTCATCATTATATATTTTTTTTTTCATTTTTGGTTGTTGTAGGTCTCCTTTTGACACGACTATGCATATGGGTGATGCAGCACCAGTTACTTAGTTACTCTAACAGATACCTCAAGAGGCTTTTAGCCCAACTCATGGCCCTATTTGACTTTATCGTTTGACGCAAGTGCCAACATTGATGATAAAGTGTCTCTTGTTACTAAGTTAGGTCTAGAAAAGTCATTGGAGTTGTATTTCTTATTCTCCTTTTTTTTCTTTTGCTTTACCAGAATCATTTCCTTAAATAGAAGCTTTGCTTAGCCAATAAGGATTATCATCAAATTTCTAAAGAAATTAAGTGGTTAAATATTCGTAAACTAATAATCTATTGGTCATATTACAAACTAACCCTATTCTCATAGTCCATATCCAAATTTATACAAAACAACAAGGTTTAGAGGCTTAATTGAAACATTATTTTCTATTATAATTTTTCTTAACAACATTTTCTAAAATGGGGAAGGCTCAAATTTAAGTTCAATCATGAGCAATGCAAAAATGTCAACTATGAAAATCTTGCAAAAAAAAATATTTTCAATAAAAGGACAAGAAAAAATATATATATTTATATCTATCTATATATATACACACACCTCCCCCATATTTTAATCAAACATTGTCTTCAATGTTATAAAAGTCAATAAAGAGAGAAGGAAACTAGTACTCATCTAGTTTATATCTCTGAGTCTGATGTGGAGTTCTTCATCTAATACCTTCAATGACGCTTTCATCACTACTACAAAAAGTACTCTTAACGTCACTAATTAACGCCCGTTTTTAAAAAATAGACGTTGAAAAGAGGCGGTGACATTTTTAAAATTTTGACTACACTTTCAACGACCGTTTTTCAAAAACAGTCGTTAAAAGTGTCCCAGATCTGTTTTAATCCCAAATGTATCTCCTCTACTAGTCGCGCCTCTCCTTCTCATATTCACCTCTGAACCCTAGTCCAACCTCCAATCACATCATCATCTGGCCCCTCTCCGACCCCAGACACAACCTCCAGCCTATTCTTGGGCCCAATCGTGACCTTCACCTTCCTCTCTCGTTATCGTGAACCCTCTCCTCCTCGGCCCATTCCGATAATCAGGAACATACTCAATCCATACTCAAGAGTATAATGTGCGTGGATCTTTAGCACTTCCAGCCTTTTAGCAAAGTAGCAACATTTGCTTGGGTGTCACTGAAGTTGTAATGACAACCTAGAAGATTAAGTATTTTCCTAAGCTTGAGAGTGTTTGCAAGGCACTTGAGGTTTTTCTCCTTATCTTTTTATATTTAATTTTTTTGTTATCATTTTTGGAAGTTGAATTGCAATTATATTTAGGGTTTACTTCCTGAAACGAAAGGTTTGAAATTTTATTTAAATGTTGCTTGTTAGAAACTTTGTTTGAATGTTACTCGTTGAAAATTTCTATCCCAAAACTTGAGTTCTGTATAAGATTTTTTTACAAAAAAAAAATAGAGGGATACAACGACCGTTTTTGCAAAAACGGTTGTCGTAAGTCTCTTACAACGATTGTTTTAAAACAGTCGTCTATTTTAAAAATTTCAATGATACTCACGTATACGTTCCCCTAAAAACAGTCATCTAAAGGACATAAAAACGGATGTTAAAAGTCCCTTCCGTAGTAGTGTTTACTTTCCTATAATGAAACTTGAGAGGGGTGTATGTTAGTGAAAATTTTGAGGCTAAGAGATGCCAATAAATAAAAGAGAGCAAAAGAAATAATAATCGAAAGTAGAATTCATTATATTGGATTGCCTCCCAGTAAGCGCTAAATTTAAAGTTTTCAACCAGACTTCTCAACACAATCATTTAATCATACATATCAAACATTATAATCACCTTGTCTTCGTTTCTTTCTAAGTAACAAGGTTTCCAACTAAAAAGGTGCTCATTCATGTTAATTACTTGTATTTCCTCAATCATAGACAATTTTAGAGTACAAGTATTTACTGAATTCAAAGGAAGCGCAATATGAATATCAGTGCAAATAGACATAGGCATTTTCAAAAATTTAGAGCATCCAACAAAGCCACTTGACTCTCATCAGTAAGAGTTAAAGAATCAATAAGAAAGTCATGTGCAACAACTCTTGGGATTTCCTCATCAATCTCAACATCAAAATGATATGAATTAGGCTCCACAACGGGAACCTCTTCTAGACATCCACTATTCTCATCTAAATCGATTTTAAGTTCACAATCACCTTATACATTATCCATAATCTCATGCAATTCCATATCTTCTACTTTCTCACAAGAATCATCATCAACACAAGAAGTGGTTATCATATTTAAGGAATTATCTTGCCTCATAGTCTCAAGGGTTGAAACAATTTAATTCACATATATTCTACTAGTAATATTTTGGATACTTGACTCAATTCTAGTGACAAGTTCATTTTGCTCTCTACTAAATCTCTCTTATGCTTCCACACACTCCTCAAATAATCTTTCTAAATTAGATTTTTCCTTATACTCAAGGGTGTGCTCATCAATATGTGGATAAGAATAGAAAAGAGGGTTGATTTCATTAGGACAATACTTGACATATGGATCCAAAGACTCTTGTTGCTCTAAAATTCCACTAGGATAAAAGGAATTATCAAAACAAGTTTGCTTCCTAGTGAATTCATCTCTCCTATAATGACTACTTGTACTAAATGAATAATACTCATATAAATGATTCTTTCTACAATAAACACAAGAAAAAAAATTATAAGTAGAAGAATTAACATTTTCATTCCAACCAGTGTTTGTATATGCTTGTTTCATCCAATCCACATGCATTTCTACTAAAGAACAAAGATTCGATAATCTATCAACAAATGAATGCTGTAAATAATCCATATTTTTTTCTTTTCTTTTTTAAATATGAGCAAAAAATAAGAGTAGAAACAAAAAATATATATATTCACAAACCTCAAGCTTAAACTACTAATGCTCAGTCAATTCCAACAAACAATGTGAGTACACAAGTCCCCGGCAACGGCGCGCAAAAACTTGATAGAGGCAAAATATAGAGTCAAAAACTCCACAAGTGCACGGGCTGTATCAAGGAATAAAGAGTGAGTGAAATATCCTTCCCATGAGAACTTAGTACTAACAATACAGTTAAGCAATAACTTTACACTTTTGGTTAAGTTGAGTGAACACAATTTAAATCAAGATATGAATAAAACTAACTAAAAAAGGGAAAATCAAATCTAACTACGTTTTAGGTTAAAGGTGATTATAAAATATATACTTATCAACTAACCGACCTGGCACCCAAAAAAGAGAGACTCACAAAGATATTCACAAAAAAAATTAAAAAAATACAGACACTCTAAAAAACTAATTTCAGGTTCTTCAGTTTGTTATAATTTTAAAACAGTTCAAAATTATAAAATTACAGAAAACTAATCATGAATAGTACAGCTTAATTAGCACACATTATATCTAATAGTACACAAGAAAGCATGCTTAAAAACAAGACCCAAAACTTACTCCATCCAGTAACTGGGCAGCACATTCCCATACAACTATGAAGATATTTTACAATAATATTTAATGAAAAAAAAATAGAGAGTGATATAAATTGTCATCGAGGTCATGTTAATTATAAGTATTTAATTTTTATTTGTGCGAAAGGAGATAAATTGAATTTGTTAGTGGTTTACAAGAGCCTGCAGTCTCCTCTGTTCCCAGGTCTCCCCCCCTATTTAACCCTCCCCCTGTCTTTCCATGTGAATGCATTGAATTGAAAAATGTTTTCAGAATAACAGAGCTCTCTTGTTGGGTGGCGCAACCTGCAAGGAACGGTGCCCTCTTCATATTTTACAAAATCACCATGTTTCAGACATTCATTAATCTTCACTTTCTCTATTCCCATGGCCCAACAAGGTTTCCAATAAAAAAGGTGCTTATTCATATTAATTACTTGTAATTCCTTAATCATAGACAATTTTAGAGTACAGGCATTTACTGAATTTGAGGAAGCACAATATGAATATCAGTGCAAATAGACATAGGCATTTTCAAAAATTTAGAGTATCCAACAAAACCACTTGACTCTCATTAGTAAGAGTTAAAGAATCAATAAGAAAGTCATGTGCAACAACTCTAGGGATTTCCTCATCAATCTCAACATCAAAATGACATGAATTAAGCTCTACAGCGAGAACCTCTTCTAGACACCTACTATTCTCATCTAAATCGATTTTAAACTCACAATCACCTTCTACATTATCTGTAGTCTCATGCAATTACATGTCTTCAACTTTCTCACAAGAATCATTATCAACATAAGAAGTGGTTATCATGTTTAAAGAATTATCTTGCCTCATAGTCTCAAGGGTTGAAACAATTTGACTCACCTATATTCCAATATTTTGGACACTTGACTCAACTCTAGTGACAAGTTCCTTTTGCTCTCTACTAAATCTCTCTGACGCTTCCACACACTCCTCATATAATATTTATAAATTAGATTTTTCCTTATACTCAAGGGTGTGTTCCTCAATATGTGGCTAAAAGTAGAAAGGAGGGTTAATTTCATTAGAACGACAATACTTAACATATGGATCCAAAGACTTTTGTTGCTCTAAAATTCCACTAAAATAAAATGAATTATCAAAATAAGTTTGCTTCCTGGTGAATTCATCTCTCCTATAATGACTACTTGTACCATATGAACAGTACTCATATAAATGACTCTCTTAGCAATAAACACAAGAAAAAAAATTATAAAGAGAAGAATCAACATTTTCATTCCAACCAGTGTTTGTATATGCTTGTCTCGTCCAATCCACATGCATTTCTACTAAAGAAAAAAGATTCCACAGTTTATCAACAAATGAACGGTGTAAATAATCCATATATTTTTCTTTTTTAAGTGTGAGCAAAAAATAAGAGTAGAAACAAAAAAAAATATTCACAAAACTCAAGCTTAAACTACTAATGCTCATTCAATTCCAACAAACAGTGTGAACACACAAGTCTCTAGTAACAGCACCAAAAACTTAATAAAAGCAAAATATAGAGCCAAAAACTCTACAAGTGCACATGCCGTATCAAATAATAAAGTGAGTAAGATATCGTTCCTACGAGAACTTAGTACCAACAATGTAATTAAGCAATGACTTTACACTTTTGGTTAGTTGAGTGAACACAATTTAAATCAAGATATGAATAAAACTAACTAAAAAAGGGAAAATCAAATCTAACTGTTTTAGGCTAAGGATGATTCTAGATTTTAAGCGATGACTTGGATTATTATAACCTTGATTACTTCTTAGTGTCTAGTTTATTCCCTGCAAAATAAATTAAGATATGAGTAGATTTTATATCAAAATATCCTTTTATCATATAACTAGTTAAAAGATACAAAAATATATAAAAGATAATTAAATAAATATAAATGTTAATAAATTTAATTAAATATATCTCAAAATATACACTTATTTAATTATAAAATATATATTTATCAATTAACCAACCTGACACCAAGAGACTCACAAAGATATTCACAAAAAATATTAAAAAAAGACAGACACTCTAAAAAACTAATTTCAGGTTTTTCAGTTTGTTATAATTTTAAAACAGTTCAAAATTACAGAAAACAACCCTATTTTACAAATCATGAATGGTACAGCTTCATTAGCACACATTATATCTAATAGCACACAAGAAAGCATGCTTAAAAACAAGACCCAGAACTTACTACATCCAGTAACTGGGCAGCACATACAACTATGAAGATATTTTACAATAATATTTAATGAAAATAAAAATAGAGAGTGATATAAATTGTCATCGAGGTCATGTCAATTATAAATATTTAATTTTTATTTGTGCGAAAGGAGATAAATTGAATTTGTTGGTGGTTTACAAGAGCCTGCAGTCTCCTCTGTTCCCAGGTCTCCCCCCTATTTAACCCTCCCACTGCCTTTCCATGTGAATGCATTGAATTGAAAAATGTTTTCAGAATAACAGAGCCCTCTTGTTGGGTGGCGCAACCTGCAAGTAACGGTGCCCTCTTCATATTTTACAAAATCACCATGTTTCAGGCATTCATTAATCTTCACTTTCTCTATTCCCATGGCCCAACATCTGACCTTTGCCCTTTATTTCTTTCACCTCCCCAATCTCTCGTTTTTGCTTCTTATTACGCTCTCTCTCTCTCTCTCTCTCTGCTTTCTTTCTCCTTCCTCCACATCAGACCTCTGTGTCAGTATACCATCTGAATGTTTGATCATGATCAAGAATTAACGCGTCCCCATTTATTTCTTTTTACCCCCACCAACAACCCTGCTAATAAAATCAACCCAGGCCTACTGTTCTTTTCTCGTTTTCCTTCTCCATTCCAAAATCCGACAAAACTTGGTTGCAGATCCTCCGACACATCCGCAACAGGTACATGTAGTATGCTTTTGTGCATAATACATACCTCCAGATACGTAAAATTATACATAATTACACATACATAACATGAGATCTGTCTCGGTTTAAAAACCATGAACAGTGACACCATCGCCATCATGAAGGTTACTTTTGGATCTACAAAACCATTTGTTGGAATTTAAGCTCATACACAAAACACCTCAAAAAAAAAATAAACAAAATGGTAAGATATGAACAAAACTACACTATCAGACCATTGGCTATGGCTCGATTAGTACTAACATGAGTAGTCTCATACACAGGAAGCTCCTCACGATACCTATTTTCCATAACTGCTAAGTGGTCCAACTCAAAAAGATCCGAACTTGAATAGCTGGCCGCATCTTCGTCCTCATCTTCATACTCATTTGTCCTCAACGGCAAATCCATTAATGTGATATCGCTCTTCTTCTGATGATTCTGAAGGTACTCTCTCAGAAGATCTCTCCCTGCCTCTTCTACCCTCCTGCTCTTCTCCATGGCCGCCAATTTTATCCCTCCATCGTTCTTCTTACAAGTTGGTGGCGACCGTCCGATCTTCCACGCGGTTGGCTCCGACACCGGCATCATCGCGCTTTGATGATCTCTCTGTTCGTACAAGAATTTATGGCCACAAGGTCTGCTTTCTTCGTCAACGATCACGCTTACGGGACAGAAACGAACGCTTCTTTGAACTCCGTCCTGTAATTTGTGTTTTGAAGAAGGCGGGGTTTTACTCAGACAAGAGCGTGAGAATGATGATGCAGAGGAACAGGCCGAAACAGAGGCTTGCCCTGATTTTGATTTTATCTCAGCGTTCAAGTCTTCGTAGCCTCCCACAGAAGGCGTGCTCTTTGATTTCTTCGTATTCCCAGGAATAAACAGAGAGTTGATGAAATTCGTTAGCCTCCCGCCGGGAGAAATAGGCTGTTTTACCTTCTTGAGATTGTTGTAAATCTTCCAGGCCCTCGATTTTGACTTGATTAAGCCTTCGTTGCTGCTGCTGGTCGTCGTGTTGGGATTTTGAGGATAATCATCAAACGTATTCACTTCTCTGCGTCCATAAATCTGAGCGCTGTGTCTCCTCTCTTTCTTGTCCGACACGCCGGTCCTCACCGGCTTAGGCCTCGACGGTGCGAAACATGACGCCCCCGATCCCACTCCGAACATAGACTCCGTGTCAGAGGATGAGAATCCTCCGCAACTAGAATCCGAGGAAGTCGAAGTTGAACTGAAAAACAGAGCGTCTTGGGATTCACGATCATGACGACGGCGTAATTTCTTCTCCATCTCTGTCGGCTTAGGTCTCCCATGAGTCGCATGTTTTTCAGCTATCTTCTTGTCCGTCCACTTGTCCAGCATACAAGTTCTTCGAAAACTCTCTGCCGCGATCCCCTCCTCTTGCACGCATCTGTTACTGTGTTTCCCACTGACTCTGCTCTGTTTCTTGGCCAACGTTTCAGGATACAAATTCATTTCGCCACCGGTGGTCTCACCTTCGTCAATGGAGCGGTAAATTTGATCGAGGAGGGAAGAGGAGAAAGATGGGGTTTTGGCATGGCTGAGAAACCTGTCTTCTGTGAGTGACGTCCTCTGAGACCTGTACATGGTTGATGCGAAAGGGGAATGATGAACAAGTGGGGCTTTTTTTTTGTGAGGAAGGACTTAAGAGTTAAAAGCTGGAAAGGAAGAAGAAGAATGAAATAATGAGCATTTGGAAGAAGGGCGATGATAGAGGGATGATTGCTGGGAATAGAGAAGAAGAAAACTTTTAGAGAGTGATTGAAAACTGTGGAAGGAAGAAAGGAGGGAGCGAATGAGTGAGAATGAAGTTCAAGTGGAACAGGGGAAAGGCAGGCTTTTTATAAAGGAGGGCTCACGCGCGTGCGCGTTGTTGTCCCCATCCTCGTGGGAGCCAATGCCTCCACTTTGGCACCTGCTTGCTTACGTGGCATCAATCTTCGCTTCATCATTCCCAATTCCTCCTTCCAAATTCGAATTTGTAGCCGTTGATCCCGTTCAACGGCCCCCGCAGTTTCAGTGGGGATTGCCGCACCAAATAAAACCTCCCCGCCATGTCCTCCCATTGGGTCCCAGTCCCACACACCCATGTGTGTCATGTACAAATTTCAACAAATTATATTATTCTTTTTTTTTTTTTCAAATTCATGGATGTACAGAGAATGAATTCGTGTAAATACTAAATAGAGAATGAGGCATTCTACTGTTACTAAACTATCAAATGCATTTATTTTCCAAGATATTTTTTTTAAAAATGGTTTGAGGGGGAGAAAAGGAGAATTATATGACTTCTTGTTATAGCTCTATCCGGACGCTAGAAGTAGATGGTGAAATGTCTCAATTTATTTTAGATGCGTGCGTTGTCAAATTTTGATGGTAAAAAGGAAATGAATGTGGAACACAAAATGAGCAATCATGGATGTGTTGTTTTATTTCAATTTCACACGCTGGGAGCTCCGGGAGGAATGCAAATCATGGATTAATAACTATTCAGTGTGTCGGGAGGCTGACTTTAGTGTCTTCAGATTGGTATCCAAAGTTTTTTTAAAACCACACCCTTTAGTGAATGGGAAATGGATTGTTTCTATCAGTCATAGACGGAGCAACAATAAGAGTTATAATATTTATTTGAATTTGCAGTTGAGCTGCGGTTGGCAAGGTCATGATTGATTGTATGGTTAGGTAACAATGACACCTGATATATATTAGATATGTGGGATATATATATATATATATATATGGGTTAAGGTATAGATTTAGTAACGAAGTTTTGTTCAAGCGGCATCTGGTATGAATAAATTTTGGAAAGGGTAAAAATAACAACAAACAAATAAAAATGGTTCAAATTTAAAAAAACTGTTAAATTTTACCTAACGGTGTTACATTCTAAGAGAAGAAAAATTCTAACGGTATTAGATCAAATTTAATGGTTTTGTTAAATTTGCATTCTTTTTAATTGTTTATTGTTATTTTTATCCCTTCTAAAATTTATTTATACTAAACGCTCCTCGCACAAAACTTTACTACTAGATTTGCACCTTAGCCTTATATATATTGAAATTTATATGTTCAACATTATATTCAAGAACAATGACAAATGAGGTGTTTTTGAAAAAAGGAACAAAATCAGATTTCCTCCTATCGTCTTCCAAATAAAATATGGCGTCGGTAAATTATATGTTTTGTTGCATGATGTTTATAATTATGGAGGACGAATAATGTTAAGGTCAATTATTTTCCTATGGGGTTGGTGTGTGTGTGTGTAATTAACGCAGCCATTATGGATGGGGAATTGGGGACTCGGAATAATTATTGGAATATACACACGTGTATCGCAATTGTGAGACAAATACATATACACACTAATAATTCTTAAACTGCATACATGATGTATTCTCACAGACTGTTTGGTCTTTTCCCTTTTGCTAATGGGCCTAGTCCTAGCGTAAGTCACTGCTTGAGTATATTATTCTGTCTTCATACACTGAACTGTAAATAGAATATTAGTTTTACTTTAAAGTTAAGCACATTTAATGTCATTCCAATCTCAATTGTTTTGTTTACTAACTTATTTTGTAGTAAATTCAACATTTATTTTGTGTGACTGATATATTCAAATTCATCGTGTCTTTTTCACATGGAAGCAATATGATCCGTCGTATGGCAAAGCCTGAAAAAGTTCTTATAGTTAAAGATGAAAATGGGAATATTATTCGTGAAACAATGAAGGATAATGATGTTCTTGTACAATATAAGGTAACAAAATGAGAATTACTGCTCTGTGTGTGTTTTTCATGTATACAAATTATGTATTGCAGAAACATATATACTAAACTTAGATTTTCATCACAAGGTCCTTTTTCAGGGATTACATCTTTTATTCCTGGCTTTTAATCATGCTTTGATGAAATAGAGTATGAGGGAAATACCAAGAAATAACAAGAAATACATACAATGTAAAAAAAGAATGGAAATATGTAGAAGGACATTTTTGTCCACTTATAATAAACTCCTCTAATCTAACCTCCTGAACCAAACAAGATACCAAACCTCCCCTATCCTCTTTTTGAACCAAACAACATTATAACCCATTCTAACCTAATTTAAATAAATCTCACATAACATAACCTCCGTTGAACTAAACACAATCTAAGTACTAATGAGCACAATGACGGCAACCGATAAAACCTATCACTAGTAAGGTAATCCTAAAAAACAAGAAAGGAGCATATATAGATGGTTTTATGCCTTCACTCGCTCACTTAGCCTGCCATAAAAATGAATATGCGTTGCCATAAAAAAATAAAAATTAAATAATGATTGAGTTAAGAAACTCTACCTAGCGCCTTACCTGACTACATGCCACATCTAGGATATTTTATTAATTTTCTAATTTAATATATAAATAATGATAATAATATAAAATATCTCACATTAACAAGACATGGCACTATTCGGGGAGAGGACAAATCATCAATAAGGGAGGAATGAATGGGCACTTTTGGGAGAACCCACAAACCAGGAACCGTCAATTATTTGAACAAGTGGGATGTTCTAGCTAGTTACCACATCCAAGGTTTATGTAGGACAGAAAAAATGTTCACAAATAAAGATTGTTCACACAACAAATTAAATATGCCTTGGTCAATAATTAACTAGTATAAGCGGTCACGTTTTGCTCAAGTACTATTTGGTAATTCACGTGTACGCATGCCAAAAATATCTCTGTGTGAACAATCACTATTTGAAATTTGTCTCGACTTGGGATCTAAATTTTTCATTGTTCAATTTCAATGTAATTCTTAAGCCATATTGTCGGCACATTACTTTGATGTGCTAGCGAATAGAATGCTGATTTTATATATATTTATTATTGTTTAGTTTAATAATCTCTATTTTTGAACTGGTTAGATTTTTTTTTATAAGATCCGTTTCTTTGAATATGAAATGCATTTTTATCAATTTTATCCATAATTAATTCTATCCTCTCTCATTAATTTTTTTATACTCCTACATTTTCTCTTATATCTTCTCACTGCTTTCTCTCTCTCACTTACACTCTTACAATTAAGGGTATATATTGAAAAAAAATCATTTATTACTTATAACTAATTTTAATAAATTTCTCATAAAGAGTAGCATGAGCTGGGGTGAAAAAGGAAGTAGAGTTGTAGGTTGACGACTGACGGGATGGAAAATGGGTGTGTTTAGAATAACGGTGAGAAAATTGACTTATTTTTATTTTAATTTATGGAATTTTATGATTGGGAAAAAGTAAAATTGGGTAAAATGATTAATGTTTGGATTGAAAATTGGATAAGTATTTTTATGAAAGTAAAAAGTGTTTGGTTTAGCTTTTACATAAGTGACTTTTGTAATATTTAAGAGAACAAATTAAAAAAATTATGAAAAGTGAAAAAATTAACTTTGAAAATTTTGGCAATGATTAAATACATAATAAAATTATAATAAAAATGCAGATAAATTATAAATTATACAAACTTAAATTTTTTGATAAAATAAAATATAACAGAACTAATTAGATCAAAGGTCCTGTATAATTTGGTCAAAGCTGTACTTGCGTATTTTTTGTAATATTTCGAACCTATTTTACCACATTCCAAAAATCCTTTCTATTGTGCACTTCAAGCTTAAGTTTTATAAATTATATCAAACTTTAATTTAAATATTAAATCCTAACTCATATTTTCACATAGTTCAAAATCTAACAAAATAAATTGATTAAAACTTCAATAATACCTCCAATAATCCAAATAAATTATTTAAACTAAATTTAATCGGTAAAAACACCATATAGAAACTAATTTATGACATCTTTATAAAAGAAATTGATTATAAAATTATGAAACTGCTAAATAATAAATCTAAATAGATTAAAATTAATTATTAATTATTCTCTATATTTCTACAGTCATATATTGACAAACCTCAAAACTTGCCTAAATTTTTATCTCAAAGTATTATCTAACTAGCAGAAGATTACTATCTAAAGAAAGAGAAAACTATTTAGAACATTTTTTATAAAATAAATTTTGTGATCAAAAGTGATTTTGAGCACCTTTTTGATCCCCAAAGATATGAAAATACTTCTATCAATATTATTATTAAATATATACACACATATAAGTCACAAAACAGAAGCCATCACATGAATAAGTCATGAGTGGATGCTTCTACAGGACTTATATGGTTTCATGATCTGCCAGATTGTATAAGATCTATGCTGCACGAGGATTTGAGTGCAGGGTAGTTTTTGTTTTTTTTTGTTTTTGGTTTTTTATTTTGTTTTCTTGTATTTTTAATCCAAAAAAAAAAAAAATAAGCTACTTCTGTCTATAAGCCCAACTCACAAATCGCCTAACCAAACATGTATTCAAAAGTCGTAAACAGTATTTTTATCCTTTCTATCGCACGTTTGGTATGGATTTTCACCGATCCAAACATGGCTGATATTAGAGGGGAAAAGGAAGGGAAAATTCCAAAAAATGACATTGAAAAATAGAAAAGGACAATTCAATACATTGAAAATGGAAAAATACAATTCAGGTGGGGTGTCAGACGGCAGAGGAATCTATCCTTTTGAAATATCGGTCAAATTACGAAAATGTCTTTCAGCCCTCAGTCGAAATAACAACATAAGAGTTGTTAATGGCGAGATAGGTATTGTTATTGACCCTGAAATTTGTTAATTGTGAAAGAATAAATTGGAGTTGTTAATTTTGAATCCTGAGTTGTTAATTAAGATATGAGTGTTATTATTGGCCCTGAAACTTGTTAAGTGTGAAAGAAGAAATTGTAGTTGTTAACATCGAATCCGGGGTTGTTAATTAAGAGATAGGTGTTGTTATTGACCCTGAAACTTATAAAGTGTGAAAGAAGAAATTTGAGTTGTTAATGTCGAATCAAGAATTGTTAATTATGATATAAGTGTTGTTATTCCGAAGTTGAGGAAGAAAGTAGAGTTATTAATGTAGAACATGGTTTTGTTAATAAAGATAAAGGAGTTGTTATTGGCCCTGAAATTTGTTTAGTGTGAAAGAAGAAATTGAAGTCGTGAATGTCGAATCTGAAGTTGTTGATGGCGAGATAAGTGTTGTTATTGGCCCTGAAACTTGTTTAGTGTGAAAGGAGAAATTGGAGTTGTTAATGTCGAATCCGGAGTTGTTAATTAAGATATAAGTGTTGTTATTGGCCCTGAAATTTGTTAATTGTGAAAGAAGAAATTGGAGTTGTTAATGTCGAATCCGGAGTTGTTAATTAAAATATAAGTGTTGTTATTGGCCCTGAAATTTGTTAATTGTGAAAGAAGAAATTGGAGTTGTTAATGTCGAATCCGGAGTTGTTAATTAAGATATCAGTGTTGTTATTGACCTTGAAACTTATTAATTGTCAAAGAAGAATTGAAGTTGTTAATGTCGAATCCGGAGTTGTTAATTACGATGATTATGTTGTTATTCTAAAATGGGGGATGAAGGGCTGAAGGGCATTTTCGTAATTTGGCCGAGATTTCAAAAGGACAGATTCCTTAACTTCTGACACCCCGCCTGAATTGTCCTTTCCCATTTTCAATGTACTAAATTGTTCTTTTTCATTTTCCAATGTAATTTTTTCGAATTTTCCCAAAAAGGAAAACAGGTGAATGACAAAGATGAACTTTAATGATTGATCATTAAATAATGAAGGGACAAATTATGCTCAGGGAGCCTTAAATATAATTTGGCGATGAAGCAGCCTCTCGATCAAGCCAGCTGGTTGACCTACGGATACTAATATCTCTTTTGTCCTAAATATAAGATATGATTGACTTTTTCTTTTTAAAGATATTAAGAAAGTTAAATAAATTACTTAATTATATCATATGTTGTGTATCCTTAGTTTATATATCAGTTTATTTATCAAATTAATTAGTTTGAAAAGTAAAATAAAAATAAAAATATTCCAAAATAATTTAATTAACTCCAATAATCTCTTAAAAAAATCAACTCTATTCTATATTTAAAACTGAACAGCTAATTATAACGGGGGCCTATTTTTATAACGGCGCAATCTCAGCGCTAATTAGGCTCTATCAATAGTTTGCTTTCATTTGACTTTTTAAGTTCCCTCCCTAATCTAATTATTCCATCCATTTCCTTATAGCATTTATAACCATTTATTCACCCTCACTGCGGCTTGGGGGTCCAAAAGACCCCATTAATTATGGGCTATTTCCCGTTTTAAATCTTTGTTCTTTTCGGCTTGTTTGCGTTACTCGTAATTTCTTCATTTCTCAAATTAACATTTGTTAATAAAATATGCATATATTACTCTCTGTTTTAACAAGATCTTTGTACCAAAACCCTTGTATTTTAAATACGACCTCAATTTTTCCTCTCAACAATAAATATTGCCGCAACCCACTAATAAAACATATTTTTTAGAATAACCAGATAAATGAATCGCTATTTATTTTTTTTGCAAAACATCTTAAGTTAAAAAAATCGGTAAAGGTGCAGATTGACCAACAAAGTTTTACATTAGGAATACCAAACATAAATAATTTTTTAAAGGGACAAAAATACAAATCAACAATTTAAATTGGGGCAAGTAGCACAACCACGTTAAAATCAGCTTAACGTCTATTTTGTGTGGCAGCACTTGTATTCGAATAATGAGACTACTATTTGAATAATAGCTATAGATTCAAATAAAAGCTGTGTAATAGCGCTTGTATTTGAATAATGAGACTACTATTCAAATAATAGCTGGATTATTCGAATAGAAGCAGGATTATTCAAATAGAAGCAGCAACTCTGTTTCATCTAGCATGCATGAGGTTCAATAATTTGGCCATATCTCCCAAACCACAACTCCAAATGAGGTGAAATCAGTGGCATATGAAACTAGACTTCCAACACGTCATTTTGACACCAAGATCAAGTAAAAACGAGTTGAGATGAAAGAGATACGAATTTTACAAAATAACACTCAAATCACCATCATATTCTAGAACATGTTTGGTATTTTGGGCATAACTCTCAAAATACATGTCGGATTGAGATGAAATTAGATTCATATGAAACCATACTTAAATACCTTTCATTTGATAGGTCATGGGTCATATTTGGAGTTATGTTCAAAGAGATATGCTTTCTGGAAGTTGGTGCTCAAAATCAAGCTCTATTCTAGACCAGTCGATATACATTGGATCATAACTTTTGGAATACAAAATATTTCTGATTGATTTTAGTTGTTGTGCAAAGTAAACTTAAAAAGCTTTTTGGGATAGGTAATTAATTTGGAGTTATATCAGAGAGTTATACTTGTTAGAATCAGACATTTATTCGAATAGAAGCTAAAGTATTCAAATAAACACATTCCTCAGAGAAGCAATATTCGAATACAAGTTATTATATTGTATTCGAATAAAGTCACCTATTTTACATAAGAGGCTATTCGAATAAGTGACCAACTATTTGAATAACATCACCTATCTTTTGAAAGAAGCATGTTCGAATAAGGGATTGACTATTCGAATACAATTCAAGTTTTGCTACAAGCCACACAAAATGGACGTTAAGTTGATTTTAATGGGGTTGTACTACTTGCCCCAATTTAAATTGTTGATTTGTATTTTTGCCCCCTTAAAAACTTATTTGTGCTTGGTGCTCTTAGTGTAAAACTTTATTGGTCAATCTGTACCTTTACCCAAAACAAATTATAGGTGAGATCTTATACAATTATTTAGGAAGATAAGGAGTACATGTTTGATCCAAATCAAAACAGCATAGTTAATCAAAGGCTAGTTGTGCTTTGCTTGTTATCAAAATTATTTGAGGAGCCAACAAATGTTGGTCTAATGGGTAAAAAGTTGGCTTATAACCCATAAGATCGCGAATTCAAATCCTATTGTCAGTATGATAACTTTGTTGGTGAGCGATTTGTAAGCACTTTCGTAAGCTCATAGACGCATGAACTCTAAACACCAACTCACCTAAATTTTTATATATCAAAAAAAAAAAAAATTGTGGTGGGGGAACTTGGTGAAATTTTAAAGCCAGACACATTTAAAAGTAGGTCCTATACCTAGTAGAGCGAGTGTTGTCAATTTACGATTAGAAAATGCGAGAAACGAAGCCATTTACAGATGTGTGCTTCGCGATGGTGGTTGCTACGTATAGAAAATGTCTCTGAGCAAAGAAAATAAACTGAATTTAATTATAAGGTCATCATTTTAAGAGGTAGCAGCCACGAAGGACAGTGAAGTCACTAGCATGAAGCAGGTGAAACCAATGAGAAAATCAGTGCATAGTCAAATATGCACCGATCCATGAAAAAACCCCACCTAACGTAATAAATGGCGAATTCACACTCAGGGCACACACGCACGCGCGATACATTACCATGCACGTAATAGCAATATGGTGGTACCTCGTTGATTTGAGATCTCTATTATTAGTGTTTTAGAATTGAAAGTAAACAGCATCATTTAATATTGTGAAAGCGACTAATCATATACTTGCATTAAGATCCAACTCTACCCCACCATTGCCCTTCGCTTTTATGGGCACCAAGAGATTTTGCCCCCTCGCTTACTTGTCAACACCACATGCTCTCCAACACGATGGCTTCCTCACTGTTGTTCTTCCTGGAGAGACAGGCCATGATGTGTACAACATCGACGACCCTTTATGTGCCCTAAACACAAGGCCTTGACGTTGAAATCTCTTTTGCTTGGTCTCTTCATGATCATAACGTGATTTGCCCATTTCAATTAAGCAAGTGTTGTGGGCAAGCTGAGGCTGGCTCCCACCCACAATTAGACGGTGGTCTCGTGTAGTAGTGACGATGGATCTTGAAGGAAGATTTAATATTTGGTAGGGACATACAGTTTCTTCGTGCTGAGATATTGTTGTCATGATGTGGACGGAGCCATGAGAAGTCCAATTAAAGAAAGAGAGGAAGTGGAGACAATTTTTAATTGTAACGAGACATGGATAATGAAATAACGATTAGCTTGTGTGGCGAAAAGAAGGACATTGTTGTTTCTCAGCAGAATGAGACCCACGTAATAGCTTGAATTACTTATGAGGGGGATCTTGTTTGAAGCTTCCGAGAAATGGACAAAAAGGAGAGAGAATTGCTGAGACTAATTTAATAGAGGGAATAATATGTCGTCTTTTTTGGCCATAATCTACTCCCTCAAATCCTTATTAAATAAGGCACCAGTTACCAATTATCGTAAATCAATAAAATCAGTTAAAAATATTAAAATTGTTTTAAAATATAAGTGATTTTTAATACTACTCTTACTAACTACACTAAACTCAAATACTCATATTAATTATTAATCTCTTCAATCACCTTTATTAAATATGGACATACATGGACAAATAAATTAAATGTTCTTTGAAAACTTACAAGGGTCTTATAAAAAAGATTAAGAAGAGCACTTATTAGTTGGTGGCTTATAATAAGAATCAGAATAAATATTATATAAAAATAATGAATGCTTGTTTATTGGTAGAAATCAAGGGTTTCCTCTCTCAAAGATTAAAGCACAAAGGATTTTTGCCTATCACGACAAATGAGTTTATTGAGATTTGAAATTATGTTCTTCTTGTAAAGATGAGATCCATTAGCACCTCAACCAATAACTTATGAATTAATGAATGTTTAATTAACGTATATTTTGATGATTAGAGTTCCAAAGCTGGGTGAACTTTCGCGAGTTATGCGCTGCTATGTTTGTGTGCGGTCAGAGGTGAAATAGCTAGTAAAAGTTGAGGGGTACAAGGTGAAGAAGGCATGGAGGAGGAACAAGTGGAAAGGGGACAGAGGATAGTGTTGATGCATGAATAAATAGAGGAGACATACACATTTAATTCAAACTATGATTTTTAATGCAGTCCCTGTACGTAAGTAGATATACTCTCTCTTATCCTTATTATAAGGCATAAACTAACAATTCTTACAAACCAATAAAAACAGTTAAAGTCGTTAAATTTATCCTAAAATTTAAGTAATTTTCAATATTACCCTTACTAATTCCACTAAACTCTAATATCATATTAATTATCACTCTCACCCACTATCCTTATTAATTATGGGCATGCAAGGAAAAAATTATTTAATGCTCTTTGAAAATAAACAAGTGTCTTATAAAAAGGATCAAATAAACTTATTAGGTGGTGCGTGGTAATAAGGACAAGAGGGAGTAGATGTGTTGGAATCAGTCCATTTTGGCAATATGCCACAAGCATGATTCTTTCACTACCTGTAATTAAACAAGGCGGACATACGAACTTAGTTATCTGACTCGTTACTAACACGTATACTAATGCAAAAATCTCTTTTTAGACATGATGAAAGTTGCTTTTTAGACTAGTTGAGTAATTGGTTTTAAAAAGTATTTTTTAGACTGGTTGCTTAATATGAAATTTAAAAAATCTGACTTTTCACTTAACTTATATCAGGTCCAAAATATATGATTTTTTAGACTGATTATTTTGATATCAAGTCTAAAAATATTTTTTAGATACATCATATTTACTACATCAGGTCTTAAAAGGTGTACTTTTTATACCTCATATTTTTTACATCCTGTCTAAATTTTTCGTGTTCTTTTTAAACATCTACCCTATTTCTTCCTCTAACCCACTATCCAGGCCAACACCTAAGAGGAACTCGTGTCTAAAATAATACAATTCAATCTACAAGCTAAGTTCTCAACAACTCAATATGAGTTACAAATTGAATTCTCACAATTTAAGAGCTCCAAAATGAATTGAAATATAATACCAATAATCTGCCAATTCAAGTGGTGGGATCAAATTTAATCAAACACCATTTATCATTCAAAGGTTCATGAACTACATACATAAACTAAGATGAGCCAAAATACATATAAAATGAAAATGAAATAAATAACATCATGTGTCTTAACAACTACATAAAAAATAAACTCATTATTGTTATAAAAGCTTATAAATGAATACTGCACAACATTCACGGATAAAGTCAATATCTTTTTCAAGAAAGAGATTAATAATATCAAACATCTGTAACATCAAAGTCAAACTAATCAATAACTTGCTAACTCAAAAAAAAATAGCACAAAATTTTTGAAAAATACGTTTACCTCTTAAGCAAATTCTTCATGTTGCAGTTTCAGTTGAGTCCTCGAATAATCTGTAAAGAATTATCCATCTTGAGTATGTTTCCAATTACTTAAACTCACAGTTAGATAGAGTCAAACGGGTATCAGTAACAGTTTTTCTATAGATCCAATTTCTGTTGGTTCATACTTAATGCCATATAATCCTCATTGGCCCATTAATGCCTCTGTATAAATGTCGAATCCTTACTATCAAAAGAATCCAAAATGAATCAAACATGTAATAACATTTTGGTTAACGGCATCCATTAGAAATGTTCAAGAACATGATAAATGAAAAGGTATAATATGGCCAACAATGACAGAACAAACATTAATAACAAACAATCGAAGTTACATTTTCAATTTAAATAGCATAGTAAATTTGCCTCTAGGTAACAATGTTCCTAAAGAAATAACATTAACGGTGTTAAAGAACATTTTTCTTTCAAGCATGGTAAATGAAAGGGCATAATATGGGCAACAGTAATAAAACAAACATTAATAACATAGAATTGGAGTTACATTTTAAATTTGTCTATCTATCAATCTTCTAATCATTTAACTTGTAGAGACAAATCGCGATAATGGGTTTCACTTTGATACGAAACATACTGGGGCAGCATTTGCAGCCACACAAAGGAAAAGAAACACACAATTCAAGAGTACTTGACTTTTAGATTGATGGATAGATATGCAGAGTAATCTACCTTATTCCATTCAAAGAGGATACTATAATTTATAATGGATGTAGGCGCAATGGTCGAACGTGATGAACTTGACTATATAAGGAGACATCATATAGTGGATTTGTACGGAAAACCAAATGACACAATATCAAGAGGCAAAACCCTTTACAATGCCAACCGGACACATATCTTGTAATAATAGGATACTTATTCAAAATCATATCTCAAAACTTACAACACACAGTACACACCGACCTGTGGGGGTAGAAGATCCTAGTTATATAAGAAAATTAGTACCTTTTTTATCCTCTATCAAAACTTAAAAGAAGAATAATTTAGGTTGTAAAAATTAATTTAGGGTTAAGTTTTAGAGAATTAATATTGTTATTAATCCTTACAGGTTAATCAAATTATTTTGGATTTGGTTCTTGTAATGTCATATTGTTGGTTTTGGACTACTATAATTTCATATGAGTTTAGTTTGAAGTTAATGGTCGATCCCTATATTTTTAATGAGTTTTAGTTTTGGTCCTTATTCTTAAGTCAAGTTCTTATAGAACCATAAGGACCAAAATCAATTATTTCAAACTATAGAGATCAAAACAAAAATTTAATCAAAATATAAGGACCAACAATAATATTAGCCCTGAGTTTTAAAATAATCATTTATGACTACTATCATTTTCTAACATGTAATTTTAATTCTCAATATGTATTTTGTGATTATTCTTATTGTTTTATGGCGTAACTGCCATTTTCCTAAGCCTGTAGTGTTTTTTTGATATTTATTACTCAATTAATAATAAAGTCATTGTTATGAATGGGCCTAGCAATGATGAAGCATTAGAGGCCCAAGCTACTGGCAATCCAGATGAGGAAAGCAGGTCCAAAGAAGATATGCCTAAGATTCCACATAGGAGTAACCGAATTGGTAGGTCCACTTGGAAGGTAGGGGAAAATGTAGCATAAAAGGTAGGAAGGCAAAGAGAGAAGGGCAAGCATGATTTTGGGAAAAGTTCTCTCTCTAATTATTCTTCTTGTATTTTTGATTTCCTTCTACTTTCCTCTATCATTTCTGTTATTCTGGATCATTATCAATCTACTATGACAGATTTGTTCATTTCTGCATTTTTATATTTTGCTTATGCAATTAAGGATTCTTTGTATCATATATTTAGAGGTTTTGCAATAAAATTATAGAGATATTCATTTTCAAACTATGAATACTGAGATTCAAAAATTAGTTGAGGCTACTAACACGCGTATGACGACCTTCGAATCTACCTTAACTGCTAATAATACGTGTATATAGAGCTTGGAATATTCTTTAGCCACCTTGTCTCGATTAGTCGATGCTGTTACCAGCGGTTTTGAATCTTGGACTTAAGCTACTAATTCTGGCACTTCATCAGCGTCGACGAGTTCTACAGCTTCTTCTGGCGGTCCCATTCCTTTCAGGAAACAAATCAAACTCGATTTACCTTGGTTCGATGGCACTGACACTCTCAGTTGGTTGTTTCGTGCAGAGCAATATTTTTCATTCTATCAAATTCAGATGATCAACGCATCACAGTTACGTTGGTACATTTCGATGGTTCTGTGGTTCCTTGGTTCCAGTTGCTGCAACGCACTTCCCAGCTTCCAACTTGGTAAGCTCTTGCTCTGGCAATCGAACAGCAATTTGGGCCTTCTCATTTTGGCAACCCCCAAATCAGACTGTTTAAGTTGGCACAATCGGGCTCTGCCCTCGATTACCATACCGAGTTCATGGCTATGACAAACAAAGTTGAGGGCCTTTCGGAGGATGCCTTAAGGGATTGCTTTTTAAGTAGCCTCAAACAAAACCTTTGAAGTGAAGTTTTAGCCCAAGAGCCATTATCGTTACAACGGGCTACTTCTTTGGCCTGCCTTTTTGATGAACGGTTTACCATAATTGGGTTAGGTTCTAAAGCTCCGATTATCTTGGTTTCACCATCTGCTTCTTCGGTCTCGTCCAAATTGATCTCATAGATTTCTCCTACTCCAACCTTCATGACTCTAAAATCCTCCGTTAGCCTACTACCCAAGCCTCTATTCTGGCCTACAGCACCAATTAAGGGCTCACCTCAGTTGAGATGCAGTTGTACTGAGATAAAGGCCTCTGTTACAATTGTGATGAGAAGTTGTCGTGGAATCATAAGTGCCCTAATCGTCATTTTCTTTTGCTCCAAGTTGATGATGATGATCTAGGTCCAGAGGTCCAACCTTCTCCAGATCTTACACTGGCTAAATCCCCACCTTCTGAGTTAACTAACTCAGATGTTCCTCATGTCTCGTTTCACGCATTTCATGGGTCTTCTCACCATTCCACTATTCAATTTTCTGGCTTTATTTAGGGCACTACTGTTTAGATCTTATTGGATGGTGACAGTTTTGACAATTCCATTCATCCAAGAATAGTGTCGCACCTTAAGTTGCCTCTCTAATCTTCTACTGATCGTGTGATGGTGGGTAAAGGAACTATTATGTTGTCTACTACAATATGATTGTGTATGAAAAATAGATGAAAATGAGATAAAGCTCTGAAATATCTAAAAAAAATGGTGAGAATAAATTTTATACGAAGGAAAGAAGTATTCAAATAAAAAATTTAAAAACTTGTTACCATATTTGATCGTATTGTTAAGTTCCTCAACTCATACAAAAAAATTTGTAAATGAGAGAAAATGAAAGAGGGGTAAGATTGAAAGAAATGAGGGAGTGTTTTAAATGAGATGTGATTGGGGTATTTATAGGGATCTGCGTAGCATTTGTAGCGGTTTTTAATTAGTAGCTATTTTAATATTAATTTATTTTTTAAAAAATATTTTTTTTTTCATTATTTTTTTAAAGACAAAAATATAATTTAAATTTGATCACTCATCCTCACCATCCCTACAGAAATTGTGTAGAAAAATTATTGTTAGTGATGTATTATTTTGTTTAAAAAATTTAATTTAAATGATATGAACTTAAAAAAACGCACCGCAGTAGAGGTAAATTGTCATCGCCTTCAGGGAATAAGTTTTCAAAATTGGCTGGCTAAAATAGCTCACACTCGTAGGCGATGTTATCGCCTTCACCCATGTTGTAAATGTCTCATGGCTTTAAATGAACGACCATGTGCCAATCCCTGTGCCTTTCATCCTCGACATAATAAACTTGTTGTGCCTCTGATGCAAGAATACATGGCTCAACATCTTGAGAAAATACCAGTATAAATTGGCCATGATAAATTGATTGATGTGATCCCTAAGTCGTCAGTTGTCAGTCCCCAAGAAGTAGTGGTATTTGCCCACAAACACTTGAACAACGTCACGGTGAAACGGCCTTGATAATTAAGTTCGACCACATCAAGAAGCTTTTCATAGTAAGGGACGCCTCCGAACTGCATATTGGCGTCACTGCTACTTTCATAACTCCTTGTCCCAAATGTGCCATAAACACCTGAATTTTGAATTTGCAATTCTTGATCCCGTGAAACCGTACAAAACTTGAAATCATTGACATTGTATGCTGTAAGGTGAACCATCATAGTGAAAAAGGACGGAGAAAAGATCATCTCCAAATAACAAAGCGTAAGAATGATTTTGGACTACAGCTGATCGAGCTCCTCAACGATCAAAACCTTAGAACACAACTTCCGAAAGAAAAAATAAAGTTCCACCAAAATGATGGAAACATCGGGAGGAAGTGCATTCTTTATAGCCAGAGGGAGTAACTGTTGCATTAGAATATGTGAGTCATGACTCTTCAGGCCAGCAACCTTTGAGCCTGCAAGTCAACACATCGAGAAATGTTGCTTGAATAGCCATCAGGAACTTTTAATTTCTTCAATGTCGTGAGGAAGACTTCCTTGTTCGATTTTGTGAGGGTAAACTTTGCCAGCTGAAATTTGTCATGCTCATCTGGCCAAGCATCTTCACGAACTCCCACAGTGCGTAAATCTTTCCTCACTTGAAGGTGATATTTTGTCTTGCCTGGTTCGTTAAGCAGTGTATATAGCACATTATCGCAAACATTCTTTTCAGTGTGCATGACATCAAGAATGTGATTAAGTAAATTAGATCTCCAATATGGAAGAGTGAATACAATACTTATCTTCTTCCACTGATAAGGTGCCGAAGTTTTGCGCAACTTTTGGCGAGTTTGTGCTGAATCATCGCTTTTTTAAAACTCGAAGTCAACATGCTTAAGCTGCTATAAGATATCTGTACCGGATAAAGTCTGAGGTGATCCTCTTTTTCCTGGTTTCCCATTGAAGCCATTCCGTTGTAATCTGAACTTATGCCTTCCATTGAGAAACCTCTGGTACCTCATAAAGCACCATTTTTGGCTATAGGGAAGGCGCACTGAGTCAGAGTCAAAATTGCAAGCTGGACACACCGACCTAGTATGCATATTCCAACCATATAATGTGGCAAGGTTAGGAAAGTCACTAATCATCCACATCAAGGCTGCACGTAAGTTGAACAAAGTATTCCCGTAAGCGTCATACGTCTCGAGCCGGCATTCCACAGGTCTAGCGATTCCGCAATAATCTGTTGAAGATACACATCGATGTCATTACCCGATGCCTTTTCTCCTAAAATGATCATAGACATAATAAAGGAGCTTTGTTTCATACACATCTAGGGGGCAAGTTGTAGGGAATTAAGACTACCAGCAAAATACTGTAACTTATGCTAAGATTTTCGAATGGATTGAAACCATGGGTCGCCAAAGCAAGCCGAACATTTCTGGGGTTAGCCGCGAAAGATGGAAAGTCATTGTCAAATATTTTCCTGGCGTCTGCATCCTGGGGATGTCTTACTTTACCGTCTTCATTCTTATCAATGGCATGTCACCTTATGTGCTCCGCTGTTTTGGACGACATAAATAATCTTTGTAGGTGAGGTTTCCACTAGTACAAAAAAGGTGATTTAGACCGGCACATTTAAACCGGTTGTAGTAAATGAGGTCTAAAAGAAATACGCGATGGCATTTACGTAATTATAAAGAATTTGGGAGACCGGTTATTATAATAACCGGTCTAAAAAATACAATTTAGACCGGTTGTACACTAACCGGTCTTAAAAGATTAATTTTTAGACCGGTTATTATAATAACCGGTCTAAAAATTAATCTTTTTAAGACCGGTTGCTAGAGAACCGGTCTAAAATGAAAGCTTTTTAAGACCAGTTGTCACACAACCGGTCTTAAAAGTTGAGTTTTAAGACCGGTTGTTAGACAACCGGTCTAAAATGAAAGCTTTTTAAGACCGGTTGTCACACAACCGGTCTTAAAAGTTGAGTTTTAAGACCGGTTGTTAGACAACCGGTCTTAAAAAGTGACTTTTAAGACCGGTTGTCTCACAACCGATCTTAAAAACTTCATTTTAGACTGGTTAATCTACTTAACCGGTCTTAAAACTTTCCCCAAATTTCAACCGAGCTCCGTTGCGCGCCATCGGATCTATTTCTGAAATCAACTCCAAGTCTCACTCTCGACACCAAATCCGTCTTCCATTCCATCTCCACCGTCTTTTCCCTTCCATTCCACTGTAACTCAAGCTCCCATCATCACCGACGCCCTCTTTCTCTATCCCTCCGCCTCCGTCAATCTCTTTCTGGGCCGCTACCATCACAGATTAACCCCACCGTCAACCTGTCTCTCACCTCCCAAATCCGTCTTCCACTCCATCTCCACCGTCTTTTCCCTTCCATTCCACCGTAACTTAAGCTCCCATCATCACCGACGCCCCCTTAAGCCATCACCGACGCCTCCGTCAATCTCGTTCTGGGAAGCCACCATCACAGATCTGGCTCTATTTCCAGCACCGCCAGCAACTGTCATCACAGCTTAGAAGCAATTGGTAATCTCCCCTGCTCTGATTAGCCTCTTACTATGTGAGCGCTGCAGAATTTATCTGGTTTGTGTTAAAGGAAGTTTGAAGAGTATAATCTGATTTCTCAAGTACGATTTTCCTTCTCTTTTGATGCTAATTTTAGCCAGTAAATTAGGGCTTTTATTGTATGTTTTATTTTATTTTTGTGATTGCTTGGTTTCATCCAAGTCTCCTTGCTTTCTCTTTTTTTTTAATCTAATGGAGCAATAGAATTAATACACAGCACAAGAGAGCGAACTATGTGAGCTATTGCTTTTGTGTTTCTCATGGATGAACGCATCGTTTAGTTGCTGTTATACAGCTCCTTTGGTTTCTGTTGGCCACTTTACATGACAAATTAAAGCTTTTTGCGTTTGTCATTTGTTATCTAAATGGAACAACAGGTTTGATGCTGCTGCTGGATCTTAGCATTCATTTTTACTCTGATGCAGATATTAGAGAGGTTAGATATGCACCTAAAGTTGTAATTTTATTTATCTTATGGTTGAAACTGGATGCCAATAAACTTGTAAATCACTTCACCGTAGACTATGAGCTCATAATACAGACTATCTTCTATTTTCACTTTGTGATTGGAAACTTTTGATTATTCTTTCATTGAATTGTGGGCGATGGAGAAAAAGTAGTGGTGAATCTGTGAAGAGCTGTAGCTGAACTAAGAAATATGTTATGGGGCCAACTTCAAGTGAGTTTTATCCCATGAGTATTTGGGGAAATGGAATAGTATGTGAGGATTTAGAGTAATTGGTGCAAAGTGAAAGTGAAGAGTGAAATGGAGCAATGACATGAGAACCTTGTTTCTGTTGGCATCATCTGTATTGAATAACCTTTCTGTAATTTCATGTTTACTTTGGGTGAACACTTTTGGTAGAAGTGAACCTGCAAAGCTTTAAACATTTTGGTTCCACCTATGTGCAGTTAAGCCGATACATATATAATGCTAAATATTGTGTGAGAAGTATTACCAATTGCAAATGGAAATAGTATGATGTTGAACGGGTAAGAGAAGAGAGGGAGGGGGAAAGAGAGGGAAGAAGAATGGATAGAGAGATAATTAGAGAGAGAGAAACTTATAGAAGGGAATTTAATCTTCAATTCTATATCATTCAGTGGATATACATCCCTTGCTTTTCACTCTCCATCTTCAAAGACTTTGCAAGACAAGTATTAGGAATATCACCACAATTCAGATTACTTACAGCATGAACAATTTTCATCCTGTCATAGTTAAATTAAGGAGTTTTTTATCCTTCTGAGTAATTTGAGCAAGCTGAACACAAATGGGATGACTAGTTGCCAAAATGAGTCCAATTAGTATTCATCTCCTCTGTTTAGGCTCATGTCTCCTATTTCTAACATCTCAACTGTGTGATTAGTCGTCTTCTTTATCTTGATTGCTACATCCTGAGGAATGAAGCTCCCACATACTGTTGCACTTCTTTGCTTCTTCTATAAGTTTATAACTCAACAGAGACAATCAACTCGGCCATACCAAGGGATGCAAGAGGACATCGAATCATCATTAGAAATTTGAACACTTTTTCTTGTTAGTTTTATTTAAAGTTGCCTTATTTATCAAAAAAGAAAATGTAAAGGCCATATCTGGTATTTTCTTCTTTATTGCATTTTGTCCATTTCATCAAAAAAGAAAGTAAAAGAAATTATAGAAATAGAAAACTCTTCTTTCCTAGCAGAGAGAAATTAACATGTTCTAATTTTGATGCGTAATGAATGAAGTGAGTGAATTGGTGATATATGCAGGGATTATGGATTCTTCATATTTGTCAAAGGGAAAGAAGAAGGGCTTGGCAGATGAAGCAGCTTTTGCATATATGTTCATTGCTTTTGTTTTACTCCTGTCATTTGGTCATCCTTACTGTCTAATTACAAATGAATCATCAATAACTGACTTTACTGGCTGCTTGTATGAACATTAATTTGTTGTTGCTATAGACTGGTGCTTTTGAATTTTGAAATTCAAAAGTGATTGTTATTATGTACTGCTGTTTAAAATTGGAGCATTCTGTGCGTGTACATATAATAAAAGGGGCATTTTTTTTTAAAAAAAAAGCAGTTTTAAGACCGGTTGTAGTCACAACCGGTCTTAAAACTTCTTTTTTTTTTAAAAACACTCCTTTTATTAAGTGACTTTTAAGACCAGTCGTACCCACAACCGGTCTTAAATGTTAGACATTTAAGACCGGTTGTGGGTACGACCGGTCTTAAAAGTATGACTTTTAAGACCGGTTATAACAACCGGTCTAAAAAATAACAGACTTTTTAGACCTGCTGTATCAAGACCTAATACAGAACCGGTCTAAAAAGTCATTTTTAACCGGTCTAAAAAGTCATTTTTCTACTAGTGTTCAGAGGGAAGTACCTGAGAATCTTCGCAGATTTTTTCTTCTGCTTTTTCCCCTTCCAAATTGTCTTGTACCTTGATGTGTGGCATCTCTTATAAGTCTCTCAGCTGGAATCGTCTCCCCAATACATCATACAATCATTGGGGCATGCATCAATCTTTTGATAGTTCAACCCCAACCTATTGATAATCTTCTTGGCCCCGTAGAATGTTGTGGGAATCTCAATGTCGGGGAATGCATCTTGTAATAATTTGAGCAACATTGACATTCCCTTATCTGTGATTCCATAGAAGCACTTGATATGATACAATTTGATCAAGAAAGATAATTTAGAATATTTTTGACAACCTTAATATAAAGGATGATCTGCTTCATCCATCAAGCTGAAAAAATCCCGAGCTGCTTCATTCCTCATGAACACCAGCTCAGAACCTTGCACTTCTTCGTTGAAGTTGTCGCCTTGAAATCCAAATGCATCATGCACAACATCATTCACAGGATTATCTTCATCTAGTTGAACTCCTACTTGAGAACTTCGAGGAAAAGCATCATCATATCTCATGCCAGCCTTTCTCATCATGAACTTCCTAGAACGTATAGTCCTCTGAGAAAGGCTTCAGAAGCAAATATTCCTTAACAACATTTTGTGCATGCCATTTCTTGAACTTGCATCTCCAACACGGACAGATGATCTTGCCGTTATAGCTGGCGTGAGTAAATGCGAACTCCAAGAAATTGTTTAATCCGTACAAATATTTCAAAGAATTGTATGGCAACTTGATCCATGACTTATCCATAACTACTAGTGAGAGAGAAGAAAGTATAGTGAAGAATATGAGTGAATAGAAAATGACGAATGCTTGAAACATTATATTCTGAATTTCCAACGTTTAATATGTTGTAGTGGTTCATAAACTGCTACAGTAACCATTACAGTACTACACATTTGTAGCGGTTTTATGTCTAAAACCACTACTAATGTTCAAGTCGTTGGAAATAAAATTTAATAATTTGTTTTAAACTTGTAGCAGTTATAAGAAAAACCGCTATTAATATATATTTGTAGCAGTTATACATTAGTAACCACTACAAATTTGCAGAAGTGGGGGGAAATTCAAAATTGAAATGTTGAGTATTTGTAGCGGTTATTTATGTAACCGCTACAAATATTCACCATTTCAATTTTGAATTTCCCTCGCACATGTCTTTACATTTGCAATGTTTTTTGTATTAACCGCTACAAATATGGAACTCTCTTTGTAGAGGTTTTTGTATTAACCGCTACTAATATGGAACTCTCTTTGTAGCGGTTTTTATATTAACCGCTACAAATAATTTTTTTTATATTTGTAGCGGTTTTATAATTAATTTAAGTTCTACAAATAATTAATTTTTTTAGTTTTAGAAATATAAATAATACTGTTATAATTAATTCACAAATTCAACAACGCAGTCTAAGAATATAAATATAACTATGGTAAATGCAATAAGAATTTAAGTTCTAAAATAAAAAAATTATATATATATATATATATATATTTATAAATGTTTCAATAAGAAAAAATAAATATGTCTTAAACTAAGTAGCAGGGGGCTGATCATCTAGTCCTCCCTCAGGTGGGGCTCCCTCAGGTGCTGCTAGATCGGGGAGCTGGCCTGAGTTAACAGCCCCATCAACATCAACAGGAGGAGGAGGAGGAGGAGGAGTAGGTTAGACGATGAACCGAGGGACAGGGGGAACCTGTGGATGCTACTCGTCCGGGAACAAGCGACTCCACGACCGCTCGAGTATGTTATTCGTGATATCACGCCACTACGTTTGCTGAGCGTAGATGAAATCTACCTGCTGCTACTGTTGTTGAGCCACTACAACCTGTGTCCAGGCTAAATCTACCCGCAGCTGCTCAACAGACTCGTCCCTCAGACGTCTGACGCCTCTAGAGCTGCCAGCCTCATAGGCAGCGCTCCTGCTGTAGACTATGTTAGGTCTAGCGCCTATCTCTATCCCCCGCACGCGTTCAGGGTGCTCAGCCTGACCCAAACCCGCCGTCAAAGGAGTCGTGGGGTCCACTGACCCCTGTGACTCCTCGACCTGGGTCTCTCCTAGCTTAGCCTGCGACTGCTGTATCCGCTCCTGCCATGTTATGAAACAATTATTTATTAGTATTTTTCATAAATAAGTTAGTTTTATAAAAATTATAATAATGAAATTACTTATAATGGCCGCCACTGCCTGCTGAGAGGTAGGAGTCCCATCACAGTGTCTGTGTGTGATAGCGAACAGCTCCCCATAGTCCGTCTGACGGTTCTCCTGCTGTGCCTTCCTTTCCTAAAATAATTACAAAATTCAATTAGTATTATAAAATAACCAGCTAAAAGTAATTGATATTATGAAAAGTTACCAGCTCGCTGTAAGTGACAGCAAAGGTCTTCGACCCTGCTGTGTGATGGATCGTCTGCTGCCCATGACACCTCGTGTTCCTCTGAGAAAGCGCCTGGAAAAAAATATTAAATGTATTAAAACAAAATAAAAAATTTAAAATTAATAAAGTTCAAATTAAAATTAATAAAATTTAAATTATAATTTAATAATTATCAATTACAAAATTATATATAAATAATCTAATAAATACATTACCTGCCCTTCAGCGCTCCTCCTGAACTGGACGAAACTCGCCCAGTCGTTCGGCGGGACGCTGTTCGGGACACTCTCGATTAGCTCTTCCAGAGGCATTGTCCCATCCTTATCCACATTATGGAAGAGATGATTCCTCCTGTTCCTCCAGCCGTTACCCATCTTTATCATCATGTAACTTTTCCGGTTAGCCCGGACGGCAAACCGCAGCTGTAAAAAAATTATTTAAATATGAATAATTACAAATATCCTATTAAAAAATATTAATTAAATATAATTAATTACAAAAAATATTAATTAAATACTATTAATTACCTGCATCATCTCCTCCCACCCTAGGTCCTTTGGCCCCTTCGGAACATGCCTCCACATCCTGAAGTGAAGGGGGATCCGCATCTAATTCGAGCCCACGTCGTTCAGGAAGTGGTTGAACAGGTGACCCCCTTGTCGATGGGTTGTCCATGCCCTCATTCCATGGCACAACAACTCGTAGTGTTCGGTTCATACAGCTCAGACCGACCACGTCCAGCTTCCTCGTTGGCACGTTCCCCTGCTCATCTGCACAATTTACCGCACGTTAGATAAATTATAATTCAAATTTAACATTTCAAATTTAAATAAATAATTTATTAAATAAAAAAATTTATTTACCTTGGACCTGTACCTCAAACCCAATAGACCGCGAAGACGACCCTCATGGGTTGTTCTGCTCCAGTGCCTCCTCCTTATCGAGGAACTGCTCCATCTCTCTGATCCAAATAGGGATCTCGAAGTACTCGTTCACGTCATCGTCATCGACGCTGATATCTCCCTCCACCAAATCATACACCTCTGGTGCGGTCGTCTCCTATGGGATCATCTGTGGTAGCTATAATAGGGTCGACTCCTATAGCTGCTGTGGGGGGATAGGCTGAAATGCCGCAGTTGCCCTCCCTCCGCGCTCCCCCGTCCCTTTGCCCTCTGCTCTACTGCTGCCACCCCGCAACATCGGTTTGGGGACCTCGGGCTCCTTCCCCTATCCTGTCTTGAAGCCATATCAACTACAAAAATTAAAAAAAAATATTTTAGTCACATTATTATGCAAAAATATAATACAAATAAAAATACAAATAAAATACATATTGTCCGTACCTCAAATATAAATAAGGAGAAATGCTGCAGCAAAAACTCTTCCACAGACGTCTGAATGCTTAAATCTGAAAGAAAACACTCAGAAAAACTTTAGGAACAAAATGGCCAAATAGGAAAATGGAAGGGGGCGGGTTTATATAGTGGCAGATTTTATAGCGGTTCTTGAAATAACCGCTACATGAACCGCTACAAATAAGCTAGGGCGACTAAATTTTGTAGCGGTTCTATAATAACCGCTATAAATTGCAAGACTTTTGAAGTTCTATAGTATTTATTGTACAAAACCGCTATAAGTTTCATGACCTCTAAAATTCTATAGCGGTTATAGCTTTATAACCGCTATAAATAAGTGATGTTTGGAATTTTGTAACGGTTTAATTGGTGAAACCGCTACACTATCGGCGCTTCTTGGTAGTGCCAAATGGCGGGAACTTTGTAGCAGCTTTTATTATCGAATTGCTATAATTTCACCGCTACAAGTTTTGGCGGGAAACGCCCGCTATTTTTGTAGCAGTTTTTTTTATTAATCGCTATAAAAAATCGTCGCCAATCTATTGCGCCATTTGGCATGTAGCTTGCCACTACAAGTTTGTAGCGGTTTAGTTTATAACCGCTACAAATTTTACCATTTGTAACAGTGAATTATAACCGCTACAATTTCACCGCTACAAAATACCAACTTTTTGTAGTGTTAGATGTATCCAAGCTACAGATTCTGTCCAAGAATTATTTACATTAGTTTGTATTCCTACTGAATCTTCTCCTGCTATAAGTTTTTCGTTGCATCTGCTAGATGATTTATTATAGTTGCTCAAACAATTTGAAGCTGTGTTCACATAGCCTAACGGATTACCTCCTCTTCGATCTCATGATCATGCCATTCTATTACAGGAGGTGTGCAGGCAGTCAAGGTACGATTGTACGGATATCCCTTTAGTCAGAAAATGATTATTGAAACCATGGTGAATGATATGTTAGCTCAAGGAATAATCCAGCCCGGTAATAGTTCTTTTTAGCCCTTGTGTTGTTAGTTCGAAAAAAAGATGGCACATGGCGATTTTGTACTGATTGTTGTGCTCTTAATGCGGTAACTGTCAATTACTCTTATTCGATTCCTACTGTTGATAAGCTACTGGATGAATTAAAGGGTGCTCGATTCTTTACTAAACTTGATCTTCGTTCGAGGTATCATCAAATTTTGGTTAGATCTGAAGATCGTCATAAGACAGCTTTCAAGACCAACCATGGACTCTATGAATGGCTAGTCATGCCATTTAGCTTTATTAACACACCAACCACGTTTCAAGCTCTAATGAATGACATTTTTCGTCCTTTCTTCCATAAACTCATGCTGGTATTTTTTGATGACATCCTTATTTATAGTATGGATTGGTTACTACATTTAAATCACTACAATTGGTATTGAATTGTTTATTGCATCATCATCTTCAAGCTAAACTTTCCAAGTGTTCTTTTGCTACTGATCTCATATGGTATCTTTCAATGGTGTGGAAATGGATCCCATTAAACTCACTGCTATCAACAATTAGCCTCCACCTACTTCGGTGTCCCAATTGCGTGGCTTCTTGGGGTTGACAGGGTACTATAGGCGATTCATCAGGAGTTATGCCACTATAGCTACACCCTTGACTAACCTATTACAAAAGGATGCTTTCTCTTGTTCTCCTATTACTCAAGAAGCTTTTACAGCTTTGAAACAAGCTTTAATGACTGCCCTTATTTTATCTCTGCTAGATTTTTTGCAGCCATTTATTATAGATGTGGATGCTTCCAGTTTTGGTATTGGAGCTGTCTTGAGTCAGAATCATCATCCCATTGCTTATTTCTCCAAGAAATTATCTCCGAGAATGTATTCCCGTTCGGCCTTTGTTCGTGAGTTATATGATTTAACTGAAGCTGTCTCGCAATTTTGACATGATTTAGTGGGATCCCTTTACTATAAGGACTTACCAGCAGAGTCTTCGTCATCTAGCTAACCAAGTTATCCAAACTCCAGAACAGGAGGCCTGGTTACCCAAATTACTTGGTTATGATTTTCGAATTGAATATAAGTATGGCAAATCTAACATTGTGGCTGATACTCTATCATGATCGTTTATGGCTATGAATTTTGTCACAAATGCTTTCTTCAATCTGATTCAAGAAGCTATTAATGCCTCTACAACCTTATTGAAGCTACGGGATAAAGTACAACAGAATCCTACTGCTTATCCACACTACAGTATTCATCAGGGCAGGTTATTTTTTAAACTGGGCTTAGTTTTTCCTCATGAGGATAAGGAGCTTCTGCAGCTTATTCTGTTTGAGTTTCATTGCTCGAAAGTTGGGGGACATGATGGTACCGTATGCACTCATGTTTGAATTACTGCTAAAGTTTGGTGGCATGGCATGCGACATGACATTAAGCAGTTTATTCAACATTGTAATATTTGTTAGCAGGCTAAATCACTTCAGCACTCACCAGAACAGGAGGCCTGGTTACCCAAATTACTTGGTTATGATTTTCGAATTGAATATAAGTTTAGCAAATCTAACATTGCGGCTGATGCTCTATCACGATCGTTTATGGCTATGACTTTTGTCACAAATGCTTTCTTCAATCTAATTCAAGAAGTTATTAATGCCTCTATAACCTTATTGGAGCTACGGGATAAAGTACTACAGAATCCTACTGCTTATCTACACTGCAGTATTCATTAGGGCAGGTTATTTTTTTAAACTGGGCTTAGTTTTTCCTCATGAGGATAAGGAGCTTCTGCAGCTTATTCTGTTCGAGTTTCATTGCTCGAAAGTTGGGGGACATGCTGGTACCGTACGCACTCATGCTCGAATTACTGCTAAAGTTTGGTAGCACAGCATGCGGCATGACATTAAGCAGTTTATTTAACATTGTAATATTTGTTAGTAGGCTAAATCACTTCAACACTCACCATATGGGCTTCCGCAACCTCTTCCTATTCCTTCTCAGGTTTGGGACAATATTGCTATGAATTTTATCACTGGGTTACCCAATTCTACAAGGTATACTGCTATCTTTGTGGTGGTTGACTGCTTGTCTAAATTTGCACATTTTCTACCCTTAAAATCCAATTATATTGCTGAATCTGTTGCTAAAATTTTTATTCATAATATTGTTGGATGACATGGAATACCTCGCTCTATAGTTTCTGATTGTGATAAAATCTTTACTAGTTCTTTCTGGAAACACTTGTTAAAGTGTTAGGGTACTTCCTTATGTATGAGTTCATCTTATAACCCTCAAAGTGATGGACAAACCGAGGCCTTGAATCGGTGCTTGGAGATGTATTTGCAGTGTTATGTTCATCACCGCCCTTATTTATGGGCCAAATACTTACCCTGGGCGCAATTATGCTTTAATACATCCTTTCATACTTCCATCGGCATGACTCCCTGTAAATCTTGTTTGGTCATGACCACCCCCAAACTTATTCGGTTGGACCAATCAATAGATGTTCCTCTTTCAGTACAGGAACAACTTGCTGAGGGGGATACCTTACTGGCCCAATTACAGAACAACTTGCTCAAAGCTTAGACTTGCATGAAGTTTTATGCTGATAAAAATCGGACTGAAATGGTCTTTGTAGTGGGTGACTATGTATTTGTCAAGCTCCAACCTTATCGCCAGCAGTCTTTACTAGATCATCCTACTCGTAAACTCTCTTTAAGGTATTTTGGTCCTTATCCTATAATTGCCCGTATTGGTTCAGTTGCTTATAAGTTACAATTACCCCCTCAGGCTCGCATACACCCTGTCCTCCATGTTTCTCTACTTAAGAAATGTTATGGCGATCCTACCAGCTCCTATCAACCTTTACCAGCTATGACTGATCTCTCTAACCCTATTCTTCATCCCCTTAAAACTTTGTTTACTTGCACAGTGAAGATACGAGGTACTTGGGTAACTCAACTACAAGTCTAATGGGATGGGTTAGAGAATCCCATATAGGAAGACCTTGATTCTTTCCGATCTCTTTATCCAGCATTTGACCTTGAAGACAAGGTCAAGGTCGATAGGGGGAGTATTGTTATGAATGGGCCTAGCAATGATGAAGTATTAAAGGCCCAAGCTATTGGCAATCCAAATAAGGAAAGTAGGTCTAAAGAAGATATGCCTATGATGCCTAGTAGGAGTAACCAAATTGGCAGGTCCACTGAGTGAAAATGTAGCATAAAAGGTAGGAAGGCAAGGAGAGAAAGGCAAGGATGATTTTGGGAGAAGTTCTCTCTCTGATTATTCTTCTTGTGTTTCTGATTTCCTTCTACTTTCCTCTGTCATTTCTGTTATTTTGGATCATTATCAATCTGCTGTGACAGATTTGTTCATTTCTACATTTTTATATTTTGCTTATGCAACTAAGGATTCTCTGTATCATATATTTAGAGGTTTTGCAATAAAATTACAGAGATAGATTGCATATATATATATATATATATTCTAGTTTATCAGAGTAACACTGATACTAAATATAATTAATACACACACACACACACACAAATAATTGAATTGTCTAAAAATCTCATATGATAGTATAATTTATTTTAAGTTCTTTGTAGATATGGAAGACACTTAAGTTAGGTTTATACATATCTCTTATTGCTCTTTTTTGGGGGGCTAATTGGCAGCAAAAGCTTTCCAAGGCTACATGTCATGTTTCACATAGTTATGTACTCATGCCTCCGCCATATATAAAAGAACGACACTGAATTGTTACGTTAAAGGAACAGGACAGGTGAGACAGAGAAGAGATCAGACGAAGTGAAATAACAGTTCGTTTGCATATGTCACTGTTAAGGGTTTTAGTGTGGCATGGGAAAATACCCAAAAAAAACCCTCTGATTATTTATAAATTAAAGTAATCACTGAAATTGTAAAAACTAAAAACTGAGCCTCTAAACGTGAAATATCTAGAGTTCGCACGCGCGTACATTAAAATTTGTGTGGAGGGAACAGGGAAAGGTGGTAGAGGGGGTAAGTGGGGAAGAATGAGCGTGAAGAAGTAGGGACGCATGGAGGCCCCAATTAGAGCTGGGAATATGGGTCGGCCCTTCACGAGCTCGAGCCTAAATGGGTTGGCCCGTTTAGACCCGCTTCCTAAAAAACCCCCAATTTTTAAAGCCCGCGGACCTCAGGGTTGGCCATTCACGGGCTCGAGCCTAAACGGGTTTGAACTCATTTTAATTAAATTTTTTTTCAAGTTTTACAATTTATTTATTATTTTACCTTAAATTGAGATACATTATTTTTAAAACTCATAAATTTTTAATTAAAATAATCATCTAAAGTCTAAATTAGCCTCTTTTTTAAAGTTTAAATGAATAAACTATTGAAGAAAATAAAATAAATAAAACCATTTAATAAGTGTTTACCTGTTATTAATACTTTATTAGGTACTTATGTGTCTTTCATATTGATAATTTGATATAATGATATTATATATATTAATTTATTTAAAAAAAAAATATTAAACAGGCCTAAAAGAGCCGGCCCTACAGGACGGCAGGGCCGGTCCTTTTAGGCCCACTTCCTATTTTAGCCTCTAAATCATAAGCCCGGCCTTTGAAGGGCTCAACCCGAATTTTCGGCTCTAGCCCCAAACAGCGACACCATATCTTGGTGACCATGTGTCTGGCACGTGATTCATTTACTGTACTTGGGCCCCAAAAACACAACACCACAAAAAAGAACAAGAGCGTCTCTCCATTTGAATGAATCCCTGCATATATATATATATTGTTAGATTATGATTGATTTAAAACTTTTACTAGTATCAGGTTAAGTCAAAATAAATCAAATTATACAGTGAAGGGTATAACTCATGTCGTGTTTTCTTGAGGAGCTTTTTATTTAATTCTTAAGTTAAATTTAATGACAAAAACATTAAGATGGATTTTAAATTGATTTTTTTTCTTTTTAATAATAGAAAATAACCTAGACTACTATTTTTTGGGTTTTTGAAAAATTGTTGAGATAATTAATGAACTTATGATATAAACAAATTGATGATAAATGCTTCTTGGAAAAATGGAATATAGGTTATCCTTACTCAAAATGATTTAGGAGTTAAACTACTCATTAAGTCAAAAATCAAACTTTAACAACTCGCTAAGTCTAGTAATAGTAATTAATGATTACCTCTAGAACTCTAGCTAGATAATTACTTCTTAATACACTATTCAATACCACTTAGTGTGCAATTTAGAATTGGATTTATGTAATTTGTTCCTCTATACAGTGAACACTCAACTGAGATATTTAAATAAGATCAAAGCAATCATAATACTCATTCAAACTATGAAAGAATAGCACAACCACATTAAACAAAAAAGGGAATATAGAAATTTAAATCTCAAACCACATAATCCAATCTAAATCACAATTATTCAATCCAAACTAAGACAAACAACTCGCAATCTCAGTATATTAACCACATAACATAAAATCCTAACTCAAGAAATCTTATACATAGTTAAATCAAAAGATTAAAATAAATAACTCTCCTAAATGTATCTTTGGAGTTCAAATCAATCTTCCATTTTTAAGAAACACAAAAGAATTTAACCTCTGTTATGAAATTAATCATAGCTAGGCACCAAGAACCCATACATTAAGATGGAAAGAATAGATTAGAGAAGGAGAAAGACATTTGTTGGTCCTTCAAAGTGAAACGAAGATGACGGTGACGGAAAGTCAACGATAGTGGTGGTGTAGGCAGCGATTCTCGTTCTCTGTCTCTCGTTTGCAGCTGCGTGAAGGTGCTTGATGGGCTCCTGTTCTATTTTTTTAGGTCCCCATTTAAGGTGCCGATGATGATCCTTTTTTTTTAATTTTATTTTTAAGATTTGAAATCTCCATCAAATCCCCTTCAAGTTGTGGCAAAATCCATCGAAGATTATATTCAGATTAGATTTCCCTAAAGTCTATATAAGAGGCAGGAAAAATCTGTTTCAGAGGTGAAGGACGCTGATTTTCGGATATTTGGATCCAAATGGAAATTTGGAAATTCGAGGTCCTTTCCTGCAATTTTCTCTGATCTTTTCGCAGCCAAAAGATTAGTTTCAGCAAATATTTTCGGAATTTTAGACGCAACTGGTATTTTGGAAATTTGGGGTTTTTTTGGTCATTTTTTTTTTTGATATTTTCCCTCCTAAAAGTGACAGCTAATATTACATAAAGAGACTATTCTTTCTGTCAGAATTCCCTTGTAGCTGCATGCTGAATTTTATTTCCACTTCAGTCCTTATAAATCTTTATTTTTTGGTCCTTTATATCCAACTTTCCAAAATAACCTACAATTCAAATCAATATCTTATAATATATTCATTTAAAATTCAAATTTTAAAGAGCAATCACAAGATTATAACAAATATCTCTTTTTAAAATTTATTTTCACACACTCACCTTTAATTCACTTTAATCATAATAAATGTTATTTAACCCAAAATTAATGATAAAATTCCTAATTAAGATATTAAATATTATGATAAAATTAGGATATATCAATGATCTGCCTTGGCTAAACTTTCTCAATGTCAGAATTTAATTAATTTGATAAAACTCGAGAGCCATAGTCTTCATATATACATTCTGAAACTCTGGACCAGGAAGGATGGCATTTTTACCATTCTTTCACCCCGCATTTACCGTGACAGGTTAAGCGGGTGTTTGAATATAATGAAGAAAAGCACTATTTTTCTTTAAAATCTTGGTTTTTTTTGCCAACCATCAAAACGCATGTGGACGTCTGAAAGTAGATTAATGGGGCCAAAACCATGATATTTGAACGGCCAGATCATGGTTTGGAGGAAAAGCTGAGTTAATAAGCTTAATTTTTTAGTAAATCCATTAATTCTCTGAAATTATTTTTCTCCAAAATGAACTAGTTTGTGACGATGGATATGGGATTGCAATTGGAAGGGGTGGGAGACATGAGTGACTAGGGGACCCAGGAGTTGCCCCTCAAAGCAGGGAAGCATGTGCTAGGGCATGGCCTGACATTACCTTCCATCTCAGTCACTCCAACCCCAAGTAAGGACACTACAACCGCTCAGGCGCATGGATAATTTTTGTAAATTCCCTCGCTCTTAAACTCACCCTCACGCACCTTAAATTTTCCCGCTTCAATCCAACGGTTAGATTTGCTTGAAGCCAGTGTTGTATATATGCTGTCGTTTTCAGCAAACACTACATAGTAAACTCTATGTAGCGCTGGCTAGCTGTAAATGAAGTGAAAGAAACACACACACACATATATATATATATATATATGTAGAGAGAGAAAACGAGGAGGGGTGAGGATCCCAATGAAGAGATCGAGTGGCATAGTGTGTTGGAGTTAAGCGTGAGAAAAGAAAAGAAGGCAAGATTGTGATGGAAGAAAGGAACAGCGCTCTTTTTCCAACAAAGAAAAAAAGATTCAGTTATTAGGTAGCAGCATCATCTTTTTCCTCAGCCTCGGGGTTTCTGACAACCCCCCCATGCTTCTCTCTTTGTTTCTTGCACCCAACTGTGAGTTGAGTTGCCCTCACGTGCACTTGCATGACTTGGACGCTTTTCTTTCGAGATCGCCACGTGCAACGGCCACTGATCCATCCACGAACACTAATTCCTTCCTTCAACTCCACTCCATTATTATTTTTATTATTCAACCTCATGTCATGAATTCCCTTTCTTCTCACTTTCATTGTTGTGTTGATGGCACCTCGCGTATGTGTTTCTTCCTGATGCAGCTCATACGTTCTTTAATACCTCGCGTGTCATTGTCCCGTCCACTGTCAAGCACACACCATCTCTATTACCACCTGATATCGCATGTACTATTTTAGATTCAAATATTCAATAGTAGGCCACCTTATTGGCTTCTTTTCTACATATATCCTATATGTATGTATTGTCCTTTTCACTTCAAAAGGAGAATTGTAGCACTTACAATTAGGTAAACTGATTTTTACTATGCTCAGAATATATACAAGGCCAGTACATTATGGGCCTCTAATAAGTATACATCTTGGTTTTCTGCTTTTCCATCTTTTGTTTCTTCCAAAAAGTTGTATGTTTGTCTGCATGCACTATTATAAAAAATACAAGCTGTAATGCTTAATTTAAAGAATATTATGGTGTTTGGGAAACGCCGTAGCTTCCAGTGCTATTAAAACAAGCTATGACACTTCTTGAATATATGGAAGCGATGTAGCTTGATTATTATTTTTTTAAAAAAAATATCACTTCCTACGGCACTTTCTTAGAGAAGCGCTGTAGGAAGTCTTTTATTTCAAAAAATAATAATTTTATAACTTTCTACGGCCCTTCCCTACAGAAGCGCTGTAGGAAATATTTTATGTTTTAAAAAAAATTTATGACTTCCTACGCCACTTCCATGGAAAAGCGCTGTAGGAATTTTTTTATTTTTTTAAAAAAATACTTTTTCATAATTACTTTATTTTTCTAATAAAAACCTTCATTTATAATCCAAAATCCACAATCCACAACAAAATGAAAAACATAACACGTATTTTTTTCAATATTGCGTCTTCATGTATCAAGTATAAAAGAACTTCAGCATTTAAGTTGCTTAAAATTGAGCCATATATGTTACTTCTACGGAGGATTAAACTAAGTATTATTATATTTGTAAGCTCAAAAATTAAAAAACTTACAATATATAGGAAGTTCAAGAAGATAGAGTTGACACTTCAAATAAATATCTGAAAAAAATTATGAGCACAGATATATGATCATGACAGATTTTAACTAAAAATAAACTGAATCAAATATTGAGGAAAAAACACTTACACGCTAGGGAGATTCTGAAAGAAGCTAAGACAAGAAAAAAAAATATGAGAGAGGAAGCTCTGTACTATAACAAAGTTGTGGAAAATGGAGGAGCTAGAGAGAACGCGGGAAGATGAAAATAAAAATGAAAACGAAAACAGCGAGATAAAATTTAAATAGCAGATTATAAAGAAACTAAACATTTTTTATTAAAGCATCGTAGTTTCCTAAATATTTTTCTTTTAAAAAAGACCAAACATCCTAAATATGTTCAAGACACCATCAAATATCCAAAACACCATGTGATGCCCAAGGTACCACGTGGGTGCCTTGAATATTCAAGCGGCACCCACGTGGTGACTTGCAAGGCACCACGTGCCTTGAATATTCAAAGCACCTGGCACCTTGTATAATTCAAGGTCGCTATTTAAGGTGAACTTGATTGCCTTATCCGACGCTCTTTAATAGAGCGGCGGCTCAGGCCAAATAATTGGCCTTAGCCGGTGCTCTATTAAAGAGCGTCGGATAAGACATATTTCGTCTCATTCGACGCTTAATTATAGAGTGTCGGTTAAGGTCAGTTTTGACCATTATTTTATAATTAAGTGTTAGCTAAGGTCCAATATTTTTTTTTTTTGGAACTCAAGAATGAAGCAGTGATTTTTTTTTACTTACTGCAACACGAGATTCTAAATAATAATATCTTTTTGACTTATTCTAATCCTTATCCGGCGCTTTATTTTTAAGCGCCAAATAAGTTTTTTTCAAATAAAAAAAGATGCTAAAAAATTAACCCAGCTACAATGCTGTTTTGAGAAGCGTCGTAGCTTGGGCTTTTGGTTTTTTTTTTAAATGAATGTTTTGTATGACGCTTGTTTAAGAAAGTGTCGCACAAGCCTAACACTAAACTTTGGCGTTTATATTAGGAAGCGTTGTAGTTTTTAAACTTTTTTTTTAAAAAAAAAAAACTATTATCTATCGCGCTTCTTTAAAGAAAGGTTAAAAAAGGAGGGCCGATGAAATGAAAGTGAAGTTTTAGTCTTGATATATACATATATAGATTAGAATTTCACTTTTGTTTATATTAATACATATAATGAATGTGGGATGAATTATATTATTACAATTAAATTTGCAACTAAATAAATAAATAATAAGATTGAAAATTTTATTTCCCTTCATGTTTAATAATGTTTGTTTATTTTTCAAATATTCCAGTCTATAAAAAAAAAGCTGGGAAAAGGAAGGGAAACAGGAGGAGCAGGTCGCTGTCTTCTCCTGTCTCTCTATTAATAATATAATGAAATAGGAGATATCGCTGCCCACAGCAGCAAATGTGTCCCATGCATCCCAAATTCTTTCTATTTTATCTTCAGGTGATATATATGGCGGTGTGGATGCATCATTCAGTCAACAGGTGCCTCGTTAGCCAGCCGCAACGTGCAATATTTTATTAGTTACAATTTTCAGCTCTTGTGTCAGGTAATATTTTCAAGTTGTAGTTGCCTATATGATAAATCTTCCATGTGAACTACTTTTCGCTTCATAATTTGTTTTAAGATATTGAATGACTTGACAAAAAATCTTCCTCGGTCGAAGCTTAAAGATAGGACTTGTTTAGTTATTTTGAAAACCATAAAGAAACACAATAAAACTTAGATATTTAAACTTTAATTAAAACATATGACCATTATCCACTCACAGGCGCAGTATCCTACATATTGTACATTAATCATGGTATCTGTGTAGTGTTGGGCTAACTGAGTAATCAAGATGGGAGTTCATTTCATGCTCATCACACTTGGATGAACAAACATGTGCTCATCACTCATATTCATCGTTAGATTAATTTTGAAAGATATAGATTTAATATAACTTAATTTTTATATTTTAAATAAATTTTTATTTTTCTATATGCAGAATTGAAAATAAAGATAATTTTATAACTATCACTTCTCATAAAAAATATATTTATCATTTAAAAAATTATAAATTAAAATTTTAAATTTAAACCGTTCCAATCAAAATTTAAAAGTGATAAGAAATCAGTTGCTCATCATACGTACTTGTGTTGTGAATAAACCGATCGCATCATTGGAGGATTGGGCCTCTGGAAAGCCACCAACTGGCAAAGAGACTCATACTATACCCTTTCTTTGCTTTCATTTGTCCTGGTGAGTGCTTGAATCTCAAGGGCAGACATAAAATTATAAGCAAGAGTTGCAACCACAAGTCGAGCAAGACAAGATATTACAGCGAAGAAAAACTAAACGCCAAGGCGGGCAAGCCACCTCCTTTGCTTTGTGCACGACATGATGAATTATATTGTCTCCAAGGTCTAAAAGAGCCAAAATTTTTCTAAACTGCCACATTCATATTTATCCAAATATCATATTAGTTCACACGCTCCGATCCTTTTCTTATTTTCTATAAATGACGAGGAATATAGATACAAGAGTGGGATGATCCCAGAGACGCATAGCCTGATCCAATTATCTTGAGCTGGTGATCATGGGTTGCCACATATGACTGTCAGCGCCAGATGAATTAAATTGCAGCAATGTTTATTATATTAGGCTCCTTGGACCTTACAAATATCAGTAATCCACATAATAGTAAAGCTAGAATATAATCATACAGTCAAACCTTTGACTACAATCACTTGCACCACAACCCACAGCATTAATATTACCTCTTTAAATTCAAAGCATCCGTTTAACTTGATGACTAATGACTCTTCTCTGTGCATTAACAGAACTTGAAATGACATTTTGCAACAAGTCCCCACATCTAATTCCTTATTTTTGGGTCTAGTTTTTCATTGATTTCTTAACGTAGTGGGAAACACAAAAAACTTCAAAGTCTAAGATACTACATAAAAGACTACTGTCCGTCCATGTATCTATCAAGAACGAAGGAAAAAACATAAAAATCGTTAGAGTGGTGCTGAGATCATCAAGTGCTTATGCTTTGAGATGTAAATTCTTTTTTTTTTTTTCCGGTGATATTGAGATGTAAGTTCTTTGAATACCCACGAAAAGTTAAGAACATAAGGGACCCCTGCATTACCTGGTTATCTGTGGCCCTGCTTATGAAATTGAAACACATTATTAGCAGAGGAAAAGATCATCAGGTCATTATTTATTGTTCTAGTCCATAATCCATAATCCTTATAGTAAAGCATCACAGTATTGGAGAATGGGGAATGAGAAAGAAGTGAAAGGTGGCCTCATTTCATATTTATGACCAAAGTTTCTGGCTGCTAGTGTGACCAATGTTATCTGGATGGATGTATGTTTAAAATAATAGGTATGCTTCAGAAACCTTCAGGCCTAATGTAATGATATAAGGATGGGCCAAGAGTAAGTTGTAAGGATGCAAAGTTTGAATTGCATGGGCCCATCCAATAGTTGGGCTTGGGATGAAGAAATGGGCTGGGAGAGGTTAGACAAAAAGGGTTTTAAAGAAGGATGTGCGAATGTATTGTGTCGTCACCTTCTGGGAATTTCTCTCCTCTCTAGCGTTTTCTTTGATCGTGCGTTGGTTATTATTGTTGCTAGTACTGGGTTTGTTTATCTTACCGATTATATTTACATTTCCTTAGCTATCCCTTATTTATGTCATCTTCTTTTGATTTTAGTGAAACCAGAACTGATAAGTGCACTTGAATTATCAATGAATATCAATGCTGAATCTGTGTTGCTGGGTTTTCTTTTGAGATCATAACATTAAAAATCGATTTCAAGCTCATACATCTAGTTATATTCGAACTAGAACAAGAACCCGTTCAAGCTTACAAAAAATTAATTCTGTTGAGAGTGTTTCTGGAGAGTGCCTGGCTTGCAATTTATTAAGGTTGAGTTAATACAGTAAAGTGCAAACTATTAAGAATGCAATGATGCCATTGTGATTCAAGGGAGAGTGAGAAGCTAAAGTCAAAAGCTGACACTGTCAGGGTCAACGTCACATGTGACTTGTTATTTGTTAACAGGAGTAGTGTGTGTTTGGAATGGCTTATTTTTGTCCAAAACGTGCTTATAATTCGTGATTCACGGTATACGAAGTAAGTATGTGAGAGGAGTTTTTTCTCGGCTTGCGTAATAAGTGCGTTTTTACTGTGTAAAACGCTCACACAAACACACACGTAGTACGCCAGCAATGCCATGTACAGCTGGACAGTGTGGACACTAAAAAACCGCGCACTTAATTGCCTTTTGGCTGTGTTTGGAAACATGTTTTGAGGGTAAATAAGTCCTTATTATGCAAGTCGAGATAAAACTCCTCTCACATACTTATCTCGTATACCGTGAATCACGATTTATAAGCACTTATTACTTAAAAATAAGCTATTCCAAACGAACACAAAATAATGCAAAACTTGCGCTTCCAAATGGGACGTATCATGATTCCCAAACAAATTATGCTGGTGGAATAACAAAAAATACTACCTATTGTGTTTAATATAAAAGCTACTTTAGAGTTGGATTTATTTCTAAATATGAAATCTCAATTTACTTTATCTCACAATTTTATAACTTTTTTTTAAAGTATCAATATTGATTGTATATATTAAGAGGTTTATATTCAAAAGTAATCATACTAAGTTTAAGAAAATCAATCTATAGTTGTTATAAATAAGTCATATAACTAATTTTCTTAATCTTTTCAAATAGTCAACTAAATTATAATTAAGGAGTGAATGTAGTAAAAAAATGTATAATCCATGTCATGCCTTCAAGGTCAACCTCTACACTCAGTGGGTTAGAAGATAAAGGGAAGACTATTTGTTTAATTATAAGTGTGTGCTAGGATTAGCTTTTGATAATAATTTTTACTATTTATGAGGTAATTGTGTGAGAGGAGTTTTGTTTCGGATTTATATTTAAAAACTACCCAAACACCCACTAAGTGTCTTCAACCTACTCTTTCTTAGATTATTAAATTTTCTTTATTCTCTCAATGGACATTATCATTATAGCTTTTGGTATGAATCAAACAATTTGCTCAAGTGGCTAGCTATATGCAAGGAAAAGAAAATATTGTCTTTGAGGATATCATGTCATTTCTCTCCTTATTTACTTGTTTATAAGTAATAATTTCGTATATATTTACTAACCTTTCTTCCTTATTTTTTTTTTGGTATTGTCTTTATAATGTACTTTATCGTTTCCTACTAATATCTATCATTTGGGCTTTTTATGGAAAAAAAAACCTTTTCAGGCATATTTATGATCATGGAGAGTTCAATATGCACGTCAACTTCTTATTTATCTGACTACATGCCACTGGAAGATCTAATTAATACTGCGAACAAAGAGTAGTATAAAATTTCCAGCAAGTTATATGATTCACAAACTGTGAATAATTAACTGTGTCTAATTTGAAATATTTGACATTCACTGAAATGGGAAGAGGAGGATGGATAATTCTTAGACATCTTAATTTTTTTTAAAAAAAAAAACACAAACTATTTTTCCTTTTATTATCAAGGCCGGGATTGATTGGTTTATAGGTTGACTCACCCCTAACCCTATCAAACACTTTATATAAGACCAAGATTTGTATAGTACGAGAATTTAGAAGCCATCACCAACTATTCTCTCCCCTTTGCCGAAACGGTGAGGAGACGCGCGAGTCGTTTGAGCACTGTCACGTTTCTTCTATAATTAAAATTTTTTTTAAAAAAAATCTGTGCGATTTAACGAAACTCTAACACACATACCAACCGACGTTTCCCAACGGTCATTAACTGCCTCTGGCGCCTCTTTCATTCCCTATTTAACTTGGCTTCGGACAACAAAATGTTCGTTATACTTGCGTCTCTTTCAAAGAGAGAGCACAACGCTGCCTGACACTGTACTCCACACCGCCCTCCGCTCTCTGTGGTGGCGGCGCTTTCTCCCAGCGCCGCTACTGAATCCCCTGAATCAACTATTATCAGAGCAGAGAGAGGAGGAAGCATTTTTGTTTCCAGCGGAGTTCCTTAATGCATGGGAGATCCCTGGTCTATTATTCCGCACAATGATTACCTTTACGATTTCCCATTTCCCGATGACTTCCTCGATTTCCAGAATGATCCTGTTCCACTCCCTGATCCAGGTCCATCCAATGAGCACAAACCTTCATTTTTTCCACAACAACACAGCGATCCCATTTTTCAGAGTAATGTTCCGGATTCGGGTCAAGCGATTCAAGACACCCCCATGGGCCATTTCCCCCATCAAGATTGCAACTTTGAAGCGGGTCATCAAGTGATTCAGGATACCCCAATGTGCCATATTCCTCATCAAGAGTGCAACTTTGAAGCGGGTCTAGCGAATCAAGATACCCCAATGTGCCATATTCCTCATCAACAGTGCAACTTCGAAGCGGGTCCATCTCAAGTTCACGGGCAAAGCCATATTCCGAGTCAGGAGAATGTGCGCACACAACAGGATTTCCCCGATGTGGCTCAACTTCCAAACTCGCCACAAAACCCACTCCCTTTTCTTTGTAGTTGCTGTCAAATTCTTAGAGAAATCATTCATACTAATGGTAATAAGATTTGGGCTATCACAAAAAATATACATATAGGGTAATTTTACTCTATATGCCGCTTACACCTTGGGTGTTTGGATCAGGGATTCAGTTAGCGAAACTGGAGATTCACGGAAGAGTGGGTGAAATCAGTCATGGAATTCTACGACAGAATATAAATGCGGGTTTCACCGGCGGTCACCAAAGTCACTTGCTTGAGTACGTACTTCAGAACTCTGGCTTTTTTTTTGCTGTGTTTTCGTATTGGCTTGCCAATGAACAAACTTTTGTGTGACTAATCTATGAGTTTGAACCTATTTGGAAATACGATCATAATCAGTTTTAGCAAAATAAGTATGGAGGAGATCAAGAATTATATAAGGCAGTACTGCGCGGAGAAAATTGCAGCAGGCTACTACACTCTGTTAGATCCACTGTCAGCTTATTATGAAGCCCTCTGCATTGGAATGGAATGGAATGAGGAGTTAAATGACGACTTCCTCGACATTGATAATAATTCTGGTCTGTCTCTCTTTGCCACTCAATTTTTTTCCCCTTTCAAGTCTCTGTTTGGTTTTAAATAGTCGCATCTTTCACTTTGTTCATCTTTTGTAGGGGGTGCATTTGATGAGGCCGATGATATGGACAGGACTACTAGGGCTAGTCTTTCAACGCAGGTCGTGTTTCTCTTTAAACAAACAAATAAAGAAATAAATTGTTGGAATAGTTAATCTCGTACTTAATCTTGTTTTCATTGAACAATAATACTACCACTGGTTCTTTAAATAGGAGTATAACATTTTGTTCGTAGTAGTAATAATGTGTGACGAAATATGGGGGTGCAGAGGGAGAGAGCCGGGAAGATGAAACTGAGCGATTTCAGCGATGTGTTTCATCTACCAATTGAAGAAGCAGCCAGACTAGTGAACTTGTGTCCTACAGTTGTAAAGAAGATATGCCGTAAACAGGGATTACCCAGATGGCCTCACAGAAAGGTTCCTAACTGAATATAATCTCTTTTAGTCTTTGCTTCTCTTCTCAACTTATCATGCTGAGATCAATCTATATATATATATAAACATGCAGTTAAAGAGTATAATGAGGAAAGTAGGCATATTGAGAGAGATTGTAAACTCACCAGAGCAGGAGGCTACGGCAAGGGCTCGAGCGGGGGCAGAACTTGAGAGACTTCATCGAGAAATCATTCAACACTGTGGTGGAATCATGCCCACTTCATTAAATTTCAATGATTGACTGTATATTTATACCAGCTTCAATAAGCTTTGGAGCCTTTTAAATTGAATTTTGAATTAGTTTAGTTCCTTCATTAGGTATTATTCTCTGTGGATAGCTATATGTTTTCAAAAAAAATATATGCTGTCTATTGCGTAATGCTAATGATTGAGTAAATTACTTTGTCTGGTTATTTATTTATTTATTTTTTGATTCTTTCATCTATCATTAATTACCCTCGTCTTTAATATAAGAGTTAGTTAATAAATTTTTGGGGATTAAATAAATTAATTAGGTTTGTTATTTAAAATAAATAGAACTTATTTTTCTTAAAATATCATTTTTTTATATAACCACTTTCGGATAGAATCATATTAACGTGGACTGAAATCTTATATTTATAGTTGAATCTAATCTTAAACTAGCTCTTATATGAAGTAGAGAGTTGGCATGATGATTATGTTGATTGATTAATGATTAATCAACCTTCTTATAATCAAAAACGTCCGGAAATAATAACTGCCAGAGACATGGGATGAAACGCTAATGCTAATGAGAAAGATTACGAGATTGGGAAAGCTCATCGGAGATGGGCCCCGGAGAACAAAAATTTGAAAAATTGCTTCTGTGAACGGGCTATGGAATCTGGTTGGCGGACTCCATGTCCTTTTATCAAATCCGGTTTATATCATTCAATTCAGTCCGATTCAGATCCGCTTAAACCCACGCTCACTCTTTCTCTCTCCTTCTCCCACTCACTCACAGGTCAAATACTTTCCCCATCTTTCCCTCCATTTACATCCTCACTCCCTCTCCGCTTCCTCCTCCAATTTCAGCCCCTCATGGACGGAGGTGCTCCCTATAATCCTCGCACGGTCGAGGAGGTCTTCAGGGATTTCAAGGGTCGCCGGGCTGGTATGATTAAGGCCCTTACCACCGGTATACACTTCCCCCGCTGTTCTTTTCTTTCTTCATTTTTTTTTTGAAATGTTTTCGCCTTTATCCTTTTGATTCTGGTGATCGTCTGTTTTAAATTTAACTTCTATTCTCGTATAGCTTGGATATACAACATCATGTGCTTTCTTTTCTTGTATTTCTGCAGATGTTGAAGAGTTCTATCAGCAGTGTGATCCTGGTAAGGTTTCATTTCGTACTCGTCTTATTTTCTCTATGTTCACATCTCAGCCTCTTTTGTTCGTTTCTCTTGTTGATTTCTTTGGTGGCAAGGCTGCTCCTAGGGAAGTAGCAGTTACTGTGCATTTTTTGTTTGAAAATTTGTGAATTTGTCGCACTTTTGATTCGAAGCTCCATTGAAGACAATATAATTTCGTTGCTTTGGAAGGCTGGTTCTAACTTTGATGGACGAGTGCTTTAAGTTATTATTTTCATACTTGATTAAAGCGATAGTTGTCTGCGTGCGCGCGCATGTGTATTGAAATTTTTTTGGAAGGGTGATAGGTAGCATATATGTCATATGTATTTAAGCGGACAGTGCTTCAATGCAAGAGCAGAATCTTAGTTATGAGATTTTCTATTTGGTTTTGGCTTTGGGGTAAGAATGTTGCAACTTTATTTTGTCGTGCTCTGGCCCCAAAAGTTTGTAAGTCTGAACGAGTCTCTTACTTTGGATAGAGAGATGGCCTCATTTATTCATTTTTGGTTGAAAACTTTTTCTTTGAGTTGCATTTAATTGATTATAGCAGACAAAATGTTGCATGGATTGTAGGTGTCTCACAAACCAATTGTTCTGAACCTGTCCTTAATTTATAGGGCCTGAGTTCTTTACAGGTAACGTCACATTTTACTATTATTATTATTATTATTATTTTTCGTGGGGAGAAGCAAAATATCATTTTCCCCCCCTCTGAAATGGGCCCGTTGTGTTCAAGGAAATTAGGGATAGTTTTTGGGCTAATGGAATGCACTCAAGCTCATACATCTAATATCTAGCTTTGCACGTACATAGCTAGTGACAGCCAACGGAACTAAAATTTATACAATCTGTCCGCTGGATTTCATGATTTAATATTCCATCACTCTTCTGGCCCTCCTGCATAAGAGTAAGAAGGTCTGAATAAAGGAGGATCAGTTGGGTTAATTGAAAATTAGTAATATCCAGACTTGAGAGGGTAGGTTAATAGGATTTAGGATGTTTTAAGGCAGAGTAATGTATTGTATCCAGAATAAACTCACTGACTAAAGTTTTAAGCTGATGAAAAGTATTAGAATTTTATATTGTGATTTGTGATATTTTAACCCTTGCTACTGCACAACAAACAAACTTCTGGCATTATCTGTTAGCATGTGGCTTTTTTATTTTTCTCCAATGTGGTTGATATTTTGTTGTTTGGATGATGGGTATAATCAGTTGGCCTGTACTATTATTGTGCCTTGAGGTCTTATATAATCTAAGTAATTTATATAGAATGCCATATCATTGTATTTTTTGAAATCTTTGAAATTCTTGTACTTAGAAACAGTAAGTAGATTTATACAATGTTTGTAATACAGAGAAGGAGAACCTTTGCCTTTATGGATTTCCTAGTGAGCAGTGGGAAGTCAATCTGCCTGCCGAGGAGGTGCCTCCAGAGCTTCCAGAACCTGCACTGGGTATCAACTTTGCCAGAGATGGAATGCAAGAAAAAGACTGGTTATCTCTGGTTGCTGTTCACAGTGATGCATGGCTACTTGCTGTAGCCTTTTATTTTGGTGCAAGATTTGGATTTGATAAGGCTGATAGGTATGTCTTCCAATACCTTGGCTTTTCTTGAATTTGAATGGCTTTTCTCTTAAAATGATTTATGAGTTTGTCCAAGTGTAGCATAGTTCGCGCCCAACTGCTGAGGCTTTGACGTTGTTTCCACATTATTAATTATTAATTTTAATATATCTCGCTACGAAGCTAAGGTCTTTTGCTGCTTTATTGGAACATAACATGAGTAATTAGGCTGCTTCAAAGTTCAAGCAGTGAAATCAATAGAACAGAGTTTGTGTTTTGAAATGTGGATTTCAGTTACAATCTTGTCAGAATTGAAACAAAATCTACAATGCAATGCTAGGACTGTTGTAAACTGCTGGTCGGAACTTAATTATCATGCACTAGGTAGAAAACAAACCCAGCCATATTAACTGTATTTTTAAACTTATACTCTTGTTTTGGCTGGGTAGCACTGTATTGCGCTATTCGACTCTTGCTCTTGTTGAAATCAAGTGGCAGTACTCAGGATAGTTAAACTTTGAATAAATTACTATTGGTGTTCAAGGATATAAAATTGGTTCAAGCCCTCATTCAGGCTGTTGAACTGTTGGGAAAAAAGGGGAAAAAGTTTTTGAACACCGGATAGTGCTTCAATTTCTATTTTATTCTGGTTCATGATCAACTGAAATATTATATATATTCTATAATGCCTCTGGTTCTTGCAGGAAGCGATTGTTTAATATGATAAATGATCTTCCAACAATATTTGAGGTTGTTACGGGGATGGCCAAGAAACAAGGAAAGGAGAAGTCATCAGTTTCTAACCATAGCAGTAACAAATCCAAATCAAACTCTAAGGTATGTTGTTGAATAGAGAATGGTGTTGTTTTTAGTTGTTAAAATTCAAATTCAAGATATAAGTGATAGTTATTATACTGTTATTTATTTTCAATTATTTGTTTGGGCTAGCAAACGCAGAGAGGATCTGAATCTCAAGGAAAGTATTCAAAAGCAATGCAATCAAAAGATGAAGATGAGGAGGGTTTGGATGAAGAAGACGAGGAGGAGCATGGAGAGACACTATGTGGGGCATGTGGAGAGAACTATGCAGCTGACGAATTCTGGATTTGCTGTGACATTTGTGAAAAGTGGTTTCATGGGAAGTGTGTGAAGATCACCCCTGCAAGGGCTGAACATATCAAGCAGTACAAATGTCCTTCCTGCAGCAACAAGAGATCTCGACCTTGACCGTGGTTACTTCATATGCTGCAATTTTATGACGACTAATTTGGGTTGTAGGTCAGGTTCATTAGTCTGCCGTCACAGGAAATCTGTTCGGAATATTATGTTAGGTTTGTAAGCTGCTGTTTATTTCTTAAATCAGGATGGTTATGTTAGGAGCTAGTTGATTATCTTATTCCTCTGTGGATTTGATCATGTGCTTCCTTAAATTTAATTGTCTGTAACTGTAATCTGTGTCAATATCGTAATGTCCATATTTTTATTGGATTGTTATCCCCTTGGTGCTCAAATTCTAGCCCTTTGTTAACAAAGGGTGAAGCGAGATATGTGCAGGAATGTGCATCTAACAGTAACACCTGGTTACAAATGTTGACGGATGCGATCTTCTGGGATCCACGTTTATTTTCTGAATCAATCAATATAAAATGCTAGAAAACACAATTTTTGTGAAAATTGGGTAAAAGTCTCGTTTTGAAAATTTTATTGGTGAGGGTGTGACCCATATCAAAGTATCAGTATTCACAGTATTACGTATGTACAAAATTTGCAGGATATAAAAATTTATAAAATCCTTTTCATCAATGAACGAGCTTCCAATTTTTTCAAAATTTTTGTGAACACAATATTATGGTGCTTTAACTATTTACATGTTTGTTTGGAATAGTTTATTTTTGAGTTATAAGTGTTTATAAATCGTGATTTACGTTATACAAAATAAGTATGTGAGTGAAGTTTTATTTCGGTTTGTGTAATAAGCACTTATATTCAAAAAAATAAATGTTCCCAAAATTTATTGATATCGTTTTATAATTTTGATTTAGGGCCGTCAGGGTCGTAAACTGATGCAAAACTGTTGGATCATTATCAACGTTAAAAGAAACTTTAAGGGTCTGTTTGGTTGGAGGGGAGGGGAGGGGAGGGGATGAAAAATGAGCCCCTCCCCTTGTTTGGTATGAAAAGTAAGAGGGGAGGGGCCCCAAAAAAGGGGCTCCAAATCCCTCTCACTCCCTCAAATTGGCTCCCTCCAAATTGGGGGGTTTTGGAGGGAGCCAAAAATTTGAGACTATTTTACCCCCATAATCTTTTCATATTCCTAATTATATCCTATGAGTCTTCAATAAAAATATAACTTTTTTTATCATCTCCAGTGTTTCACGCTTGTGTGTGTTTTTTTCCAACCTTGTAGTTCAACCAAATCATGAGTATGAATATCTCCAGCGGAATGAATGGCGATTAAAATATAATTTTGGTGATGATATTTTCGCAGGTGAATTCGACTGTAAAATGTTATCCATAAATCTTTGTTTTTTTTTACCAGAGTTATCCATAATACAAGTGTGAGCGCATGACATCTTTTTTTTTTTTTTTGCAACTCCTCTGCATTGTTTTTCAATAGAAGGAATTTTTCATTTAATTTAATATGATAATTACTGGAATATTCATATAATAAGAAATTAAGTTGAGGGAAATTGAAAAATATTTCTATTTTATATATCTTCATCTTTTTTTTATAAATTATATAATTTATATTGAGGTATAAACTAATTTAAATAATTTATATAAGGAAAAACATATAAACTAATGTTTAAGGATAAAATGGTAAATTAAATATTATCTTCCCTCCCCTCCCCTCTTAAACCAAACAAAGGATCATTAAAAAACCTTTCCCTTCCTCCCCCTCCAACCAAACCAAACAAGGTGATTCTCCCCCCTCCCATTCCATCCCCTCCCATCCCATCCCCTCCCTTTAAACCAAACAGGCCCTAAAGCTTCTATTATGGGGCGGTTAGATCTTCTTGTTCAAATTATTAATTATTAATTTAACGAACAGTTTTGAGTTGACTTCAAGAGAGGTGGCATGCATTGCATCTAGATTCATTGCAATTCAAGAAGAAATAGGTATCATGTGATATGAGAAAATGATTAGAGTAGTGAGATTGACTTTTAGCATGATACTTGTCCGAATTTTAATATAAGACATTTATCTTTTTGTTGGAAAAAAAAAGACATATTTACATTATCTATTGTATTCTTAAAGGAAGGGTTGAAAGCAGACACCACAGCGTGTCACATCAGTCATACAATTTTTTCTAATATAATTGCACAAATTTAAAAAATTCCTCCAAATAATAACTATCATAAAACTAATATCCACATTCCAGAATTGCCTCATAAAAACCTTCCACTATTTTTATTGGTTAATCCCTAAAGGCTATTTTTGAATTTTAATTTAATTGCGAATTTTAATTTTAATTTTCAAATTTTAATTTGTATTGGTTAACTGAAGATATAACCGATTTCCTTATTTAAGAATATAAATTAAATTAAGATATGATCAATCTATGCAAAACATGTTATTCTTCAAATTCCTTTATTATTACTTAATTATTAATTCTTGAATTAATAAAATTTAATTTTTGAATTTGAATTTAAACTAACGAGAATATTGTGGAACTAACATATTTCCTCACTTAAGAATAAAAATTAAATTAAATTAAATTAAGATATTTCCTCACTTAAGCATAAAAATTAAATTACATCTCCATTACCTCTTTCTCTTTCTAATTGACTTCATTTGAAAAATGTTTTAGTAACATTTTTTTTTAATTTTTCACTCACTTAATTTAACCTTTTTGGATAAAATTGTGCAACTACCTCCCCTGGATCTTTCATTATTTCTGGTCCGATTGTTCTATTCAAATTTTTTATTTTAACAATATCAAAAAACCGACAATCCCATTTTTCACACTATTGGTTAGATTGCATACTAAAAACTGCCATCAAGAAGTAACGTGGGTCTGTACGTGCATGTTTATGTCTTCATAAAAACAGTCTTCGCAACTGTGTCTGGACATTGCAATATTTGGATCATGCAATTGAATTTACGGATGAGTTTGATTATGCTTTAGAATATCACCCACCTACTCATTAATTTTCGAGATATTTATGCAGCAAACGGTTTCTCTCCTTTGCCCCAAAAGTAAAGGACCTCATTTTCTTTTATGTGGGTTATTGGATCAATATCTCAACGGTCCAGTTTTAATATATTATAAAAATATTATTATTATAATAATATTTTAATAATATTAATAAAATATTATATTAAATCTGGACCGTTGAGATCTTGATTCAACGGCCCACAGAAGAGAAAAGGAGGTCTTTTACTTTTGGGCAAAGGAGAGAAACCGGGTTCATTTATGCATGGAGCCATAGAAAAGAGTAGTTCGTTTGGGACATTAGTATGAGTTATGACAACATTGGAGCAGAGGCTCCAACTTTTTCAGCGTTTCATGAAATCTCATCTCAGCACCCACATTAGTCTGCCATATCAGGTGCGAGGCTGTGTATTCATTTATTTTTCCTACCTTCATGACTCAATACAACCATACTTTGTTCTATGTGAATCCATTTATGTTTCATGAATTGTGCTTGAGAGTCTGATTAGTTAAGAGATGATGTTAGAATATAACGTTATGTTCTGTTTTGTCTACTTTGGAGGTTCAAATCCCATACTAGCAAGGGCTCGGAGGTTAGAGATATGCCGCCAACAAAGGAAAGAGCCACGACAAATTAGAAAGCGTGAATATCCTTTAGATAAGGGTGCTATTTAAAGCAGATACTCCTTTATTCAATACATAAGCATTATGATTGTTTGTAATTCTATGACCTCACCAAGTATTACGTGGCTTACAGAAAATGAACATGCAATTGGAAGTTGTGTGAAATCAAAGGGTGTTGCAGTTAATCGACAACCACTAAGCTGACGTACTAACAATAAGCATGTTTTCATAAATTATCATCTTCTTCAACATTAATAATTATGTGTCTGCCGCCTTATTCTAGAGACAAGCTTTATCATCTTCTTCCATTGTTTTATTTATTTATTTTTCAATTCAGAAGTACTATATTATTATGAAATAGAACTGGATTAGCGTTTTAGTATTTTTATAAATATGAATTGAAAACATAAACGCTATAAATCCAAATAAAACTCAATGTCATTTTCTTCTTTAGAAGGCTAAGAGTCATTTGATGATGAAAGAAAAATATGATATACTTTGACGTTATTTTCTTCCTTAAACTCCTACTTTAAATCTTATTGGTGTCATCAATATTCCCAATTAAGTTGTTATGAACGTTTAAGTCAAATGCACTAATAATAATATAGTTATTCAAATATCTTACTTTCTCTTTTTTTTCATAACCTTAAGCTTCATTCACCAACGCTTACAACTTTTAAATTCCAAAAAAAAAAAAACTCTCAAATTACTTTTGGATTCTCTCTCTTTTCATATTCATAAGATTATTTGATGCCAGATTTTTTGAAAATATTATATGATTTGATGTCAGCCCTTCTTCCTATTTGATTTAAATTTTTTGAAAATATTATATGATTTGATGTCAACCCTTCTTCCTATTTGATTTAAGTGTCCCTTTTGAAAAAAATTCAAATAAAAAAATAGGTGGACACTTATTCCCCTTATGTGTAGCTCTATTGTAGATATACACTCAGGTGAGTTATTGAATTCAATCTTTATGTCAGGTCTTCCAAACCATAAACTCCGACTAAAGGTGAGTGCCCTCATTATATTAATGATGAGGAATATTGATAAATCCATTGGACTATGCAATGGAACTCGATTGATTGGCACAAAATTAGAAAAACATGTCATTGAAGGTAACATTATATTTAGAGTCAATCCCTTAACCAATGTGCTCATCCCACAAATCACCATTACATCTTTAGATTCAACTTTGCCATTCACCTTGTGCAGTCGACAGTTTCCAGTTATGCTTGCATTTGCCATAACAATTAATAAGAGACAAGGTCAGAGCTTGCTTAAGGTTGGATTATATTTACCACGTCCAGTCTTCACACATGGCCAATTATATGTTGCAGTCTCACATGTGAGATGAAAAGAGGGGTTGGAGATTCTTATTTTAGATACAGAAGGGAAACCGATAAGTCAAACTTTTAATATAGTTTATAACGAAATTTTTTCCAACATTTCACCCTACATTATATAAATAGATGTTGTGTTTGAGTGTGTTATGTTGTATATAAAATACTAAATTACTTGCATGCTACATCTTTTAATCTCAAGCTTGTGTGCCCGCACATTGCGCAGGTTTTAAACTAGTTTGATTAGATTAAGAAAATTAGTTGAGTAGGAATATAATATGTATTTTCTAAAATACCAGAATCATCTTCTTTAATTTCTCCATTATCTCTCCTCCTTAATTGTTGTGAGAAACATAACAGAAGTAAACTAAGGAAATACTGAGATTGAAGGACCCGGCTTCAGTCCTTTTCCCCAAAGAAAAGGACCTTCCTTTTCTTCTTATGGGTTGTCGGATTAAGATCTCAACGGTCCAAATTTAATATATTATAAAAATATTAATATTATATTAATATATTAAAAATAATATTATAAAAATATATTAAATCTGAACCGTTAAGATTTCAATCCGACGGTCCACAGAAAAAAAAAAAAGAATAATCCCTTTGAGGGAAAAGTACTGAAGCCACCTCCGAGACTGAAATGTCGTTTGTTTGAAGCAAGAAAAACCCCAGATAGCACAATGCTGCTGGAGTAATAAAGTCAGTCTCAATAAGTTGTTACCCCAAATTTACTTTTGGGAGGTTTAGTGTATGTTTGGTATCACTTATTTTTTTATCAATAAACTCTTATTACGTAAGTTGAGATAAAACCCTTCTCACATACTTATCTCATTTACTATAAATCACGATTTATAAACACTTATAAATTAAAAATAAACTATCCTGGACGAGGACTTAGAATCTGGACAAAAGCCGGTATCTTGCAGAAAACTATAATAAATTACATCTTGATATTGGGTATGTTTGTTTTAGCGATTCGATTGCTTATAAGTTACTTTTTAAGAGTGATTTACGGTATACGAAGTAAGTATGTGAGAGGAGTTGTGTCTCGATTTACGTAAAAAGCAACTTATAAGTTTTTATAAGCTCAAACAAACATGCTTATTACCCACAACAATCGTGAGGTTTGTTGCCGTTAATGGCGGCGACCGTAATTTTTTATAGCCGCCATTCATTCACAGCGGTAACCGCCATTGTTGTCAGGATTTCTAAATTAACCATGTTTCTACTACCCAATTAGCGTATCACTCATCACCTCTGATATTGTCCTTGCGCGAGATGTTTCTGTTAAGTTGCCAAATTTTTGGCATCTTTACGCAAAGAAGGGGTAGATGAATTGGATAAAGTGGAGAGAGGAAGGAGATCATAGGACTGCGTATGGCCCACTGTTTTTGGCTCACGAGGGGTCCACAGAAATGGCACATTGATTGGCAGGAGAAACTGGTTTTTGCAAACGAGCCCCTGGTTTCCATAACCGACATTGCTGCCTCTGTTCCGTGGACCGGCGAACAGACTCTGCCACCACTCATAATGACTCGCCACCTCCATAATCCTATCTCAATTCTTATTATAATCTTAACTTTTGGTGTGCTGTTTAGATCGCTCATATGTCACACTCTTTAACCGCTTAAATGCTTGTTCAAATGAATTTGTCTTTAATCACGGGAATTAAGAAGCCAATTCCAAATTTAGTTGTTACCCGTTTTGGGTTTGATATATTTTGGTCCTTGGACGAGTTGAGCCCCCAGTGAATGGCTTGTCGTTTAGCCATCTGATTGTTTTGCGTGCCCACAATCTGTCATCTAATAACAGAGATTCTTTTTGTGGGCAATGGGACATCCTGAAGTGATCTCGACGCAACAAATGATGATTACTTTTTTCTACCCAAGAATTTAATAATTCCCAGACGAAGCCCACCTCCGAGTATTATTATTATGGTGCCTTTGCGTCTTTCATGGTCTTTAACAAAATTGGGAGTTAATTGAATTGGAGTCAAAAGTCCTTTGATCACCCGAACCTACGATTTAATAACTTCATCCCTTGTCCTTTGAAGGTCGCAAGGGCCAGAAAGTCAGAAACCTTCCTTCCTCGACTCGCATGAATTCATTATAATTCTCAGGAATGCAGCGATTATATACATATGTCTTCCGTAGTTCTCCGACTGTGTCCAGGATCAAATAGGTAAAAGGCTTGATTAAAAAGTTTCGATTACTAGGAAGGAAGCACCATCACTATCAAAGTATAAGATAGAAGACGCAGATCATTCAAAAAAAATAATGGGAACTGTAGATTTTTTCTTGAGAACGACAAAAAAAATTCCTGAAATATATTAATTTCAAATCAAGGCTCAAAATTATTTTAACTACGGTGAAGTCTACAAGACTGTCGGGGATTAACTATTTTTTGCAAAATTACTTTAATACTCTTAATTTGAAAAATAAATAACAACAATAATATATCCAAGTCCTACATTTTAGGATGGGGGTAGTAACATTTTTAACTTTAATTCCACTGCTAGCGTTTAGGTCATTTAAAAAAAACTTTAATTCCAAAAGAGCCCCTAAATATTTCATAGAAATTAAACCCATCTATTTCATGACTCACAATTTCACATATTGGTCCCTATTTTTTTTGGGAGATAGAGGGAAAGAAATATGTGCTCATCTGGATTAGTGATTAAAATGCTTAAAAGTAGTTTTTCAATTGTGATTTACAATATACAAGGTAAATATGTGAGAGGAGTTGTATCTCGATTTACATAAAAAACAGTTTATAAACAATCGGATCGTTAAAACAAACGTACCCTTACAATGACCTCATATTGGCCATGAGGCAGGCTATCACATTCTAAAACTTCAGACAGATATGACGAAAAGACAGAGATCCGGATTCCTATAGAATCTTTAATTTCTCCTGCTCCTGCTTCAGGACATTATGCAGATAAGTTCCCTTGCCTCTTGGTAGACATTCGTTTCAAAAACTCGTAGGTAGTAATCATGGTTGTAGCAGACATGGACATTGAAGCCCACCTTGGTCCCAATCCTCTGTAACAAGCAATGAAGCCACCTTCCTTCACCAGATTCCTAACAGTCTGCATAGCAGTTAGTGGCTTCCTTCTTCCATTCTCCTCTGCATCCAAAACCTGCAACCTTGTCTTGATGGTGTCAAACGGCATAGTTATAATAGCCGAAACCCCACTCGCCACAACTGCACTTAACCCTTGCACTGCAACCATAGCCTTAGAATCAGGTTTAAAACCATAGCCATTGGCCAATTTGGTATCATCCTTCTTACCCATATGGCAACCAAAAGCACCCCATATGAGCCTATGGACCATAGAGTAAGAAGTCCACCACACAGCATTGGATGGTGCATAAGTCAATATGGAAATCCCAAATCCTCTATATAAACCTCGCAGTCCATCGGTGCAAAGAATTTTCCTGAAGGCATCAAAACCATTCCTGTAATTCCCACAATCAACACTGGGGAGTATGTTCTTGCTACCACAAACCATGAGTCTTTGACTCACAACATCGACTGGGGTCCAAACTAATTGTGCTGCCATGGCAGAACTCACTCCTGCAGCTGCATTACCTATGGCGGTGGCGGTGGTATCTGAAAAACCCAAACCAGCAATAGCAGAGCCAACATTGCTCTTGGTGAATTCAAGTGCACCCATGTAAAGTGCTCGAGCAGGGATTGTTCCGGTCAAAGAGGTACCAAAACCTTTGTAAAACCCTCTAAAGCCTTCATAGCGCATGATGGAAAAGGACATCTGGAAGCAAGAAATCTGAGAAGAACAAACCTGCTGGCGGGTTTTCAGCACAATAATAGGATAAAGGGCAGTAGATACACCGGAAAATAAGGCGGCGCCTAAGAAGAAGAATTTGGATTTGTCAAGCATGTGCCAGTCTATTTCTGCTGGGATGTGAATTTCTGAAGCTGAATCGTCCTCAGCTGCACCTAAATTCATCTTCGCCACTTTGTAGTAACCACTCTAAAGGACCGACAAATTCTAAAAGGCCCTTAAACAGATTGGCTCCCTTGCCACTGTAAGCCAAATCCTCAGCAAGAAAGGAGTAGTCTAACTATTTTTTGCTCAACAATCCTGGAAATAGAAATTAAATTGATATAATAATAGCACCGACCAAGGCGAGCTCGGGACTAATCAGGAAAATACAGAGAAATAGAGAAGAGAAGGATTGAAAGAGTAGGAAAGTAAATAGTTATAGTGATGAAATAAAGTCCAGGGAGTACGTTGAGATGGAGAAATGGGATTTTGTGATTTTCTTGCTGCGAAGACAGATTATGGAGCGGGCGTGGATCACCAGAAATGGTTCAGACATTTCTTGAGGAGAGAGAAAACAGATTGGGAACAGGCAATAGTGCTTACCAGAGAAGTATGGACCCTGATCATGTTTTTTGAGTTGCTCATCAATTCATCATGCCCAAATCAAGCAAGTCGATTGGGAGGGGAGGCAGAGAAATCTAAACCTAATGAGCATGAGAAACAGATTTGGAGGGAATAGAAGCTACAGAATAGAGCTGAAATGACCACTGAACAATGATACGGTGAAATTGAGACTGGGGCTAGAGAGAGAGGAGGGAAGGGGGTCTAAAAAGCTTGACCTCGACAGGAATATGGAAGGAAGTTGTGGAGTTTAGCGAGGGTTTTGAGGGATCAAGGGAAACGGACACGTGTCAGTTTCTATATCGATGGCTCGGCCGCAATTCAGTCTTCACCCTCTCATGGAAGTCCAACCCAATACCATGGGTGCCCGGCGCCGCTTCCCAAGTACTCCCTGCCCCGGTTTGTGCCAAACCTATGCCCTTTACAACCATTTATCCGCTTCTAAGGATATATATGGGTACGGCTGGGCAGAACATTACCATTTAATCCGTTTATAGGGGTGTTTATGGGTAAGGTTGGGTAGGGTATGGATCATGCCCTATACCCAACCAGAAAAAAGAACAGGCAGTATTTTGTGGCCCGTTGTTCGGCCATGTCTAATAAAAATCCGAGTAATTTTAGATTGGGTTGGGAAGGATGGATTTATATGCCTAAAAATATCTCAAAAATTAAAAAAAATAATGAAGTATTAAATAAAAATAAAACAGAAAAAATATATATTTTGGTATTTCAAAAATATATTTTATGCCATAATACTTTTAAGATTTTATTACTTAGATTCGATTCATAGGACAATAAAATAAATTAATTTAATAGAAATTATTTTCTTATTATTTAAAAATAATTTACTTTTCAAAAACTCAATTTACCCACTTCTTAATTAAATATGTGTATGAAAAAATATACCTAAATGATTTACTTTTCAAAAACACACCTTGCTCGGTGCCCAGCCCTACCCAATATTTGGGCCGGTTCGAAAATGCCTAAATGATTTATGGATGTATTTTTTAGGGCCGAGCTAGAAATTTTTTTGTCGGGCATTGCAGACATTTAGGCCTCATGAACACTCCCATCCACTTCATTGGGATAAGGGTAAAAAATGCTCTAGAAGTTTTTGTAACTGAGTTATGGGTGTCTAGAAGTTTTAGTGTGTGTTTGGATGAGAAATAAAATCATAGTCTGGAGACAAAACCATGGTTTTACCAAAATCATCCAAACACTCCAATTTTTGCAAAACCAAGATTTGGATATCAAAACTATGGCTTTAAGAAAATCCAATTTTTTTTTGTTTTTTCCCCCATGTGGGCCCCACCAACTCTCTCTAATTGGTTCTTTTTCATTAATGTGGCCCAAGCCACTCTCTCTCTCTCTTCTTTTTTTCTTTTTTTTTAAATTTCACCATTTTTTTCAATCCCTGTTTTTTTTTAAGAATTTTAAAATTTTAATACTCCCTTTTATTTTTAATATAATACTTATTTATCTAATTTAATTATATTAGAAAAATTAGCTAAGTTAATTAACATTACATATAAACAAATTTATTTTATTTTTGATATTTATTATGAAATTTAATGTTAAATAACGGGTTACGATGCATTCTTTTTAATGTCGTTAGGGTTTTTTCCCCTTATAATTTAACGTTGTGACTTGTGAGGTCAAATTTAACTGTTTTGCTAAATTTACATCATTTTTAATTGTTCATTGTTATTTTTGCATCTTCCAGAACTTATTTGTACCAGACGCCTCTCAAGAAAAATTTTGATGTTAAATTTAGAATTTAACCCTTAAATAATACATAAAATATAATCTTATTCATTATATGTAATTATCACAAAAGTTAATGTCCTTTTTAGTAATTTGACCATGAAAAAGGTTATTCTGACCACACTTCCGAAACACTCTCATTTTATCAAAATCACTTTATTTTCATAATCTATTCTGCTCAGAATATATTCTCCAGAAGTTATTCTACTCAGAATTTATTCTCCAGAAGCTATTCTCCACTTTTTCTTCAAAAGCTAATCCAAACACACTCTTAGAGTGTGTTCAGATAGATATTGAAAAGTGATTATTTACCCAAAACCAAGGTTTTGGCAAAAAGTCACCAAACACCCAGCAAAAAGGCATAATCTCGTTTTTTTTTTTACCAAAATCATGGTTTCAGCTCAAAACCATGGTTTTGTTCATAAGCTGATTTTTTTGCTTTTCATGTTATGTGGGCCCCACTGCTTATTTCTTATTGGTCATTTTTCATGGTGGGTCCCACACAACAGACACACTCTCTCTTCTATTTTTTTTTTAAATTTCACAATTTTTCTCAATCTCGTTTGTCACTTTTAAAAAAAAAAGATTTTAAAATTTTAATACTCCTTCTTATCTTTAATATAAGATCTATTTATCTAATTTAATTATATTATAAAAAATGATTAAGTTAATTAACATTACATATAGACAAATTTATTTCATTTTTGGTATTAATTATGAAATTTAATATTAAATAATGGGTTAAGATGCATCATTTTTAATGCTGTTAGGGGTTTTCTTCTATTATAATTTAACATTGTTAGGTAAAATTTAATAGTTTTGTTAAATTTATATCCTTTTTAATTGTTCATTATTATTTTTTATCTTCCAAAACTTACTTGTACCAGACACCCCTTAGGAAAAACTTGGCTGTTAAATTTGGATCTTAACCCTTAAATAATATATAAAATATAATCTTATTCTTTACATGTAATTATCATAAAAGTTAATGTCCTTTTTAGTCATTTGACCATGAAAAAAGCTATTATGATAAAATCATTCAAACACTCTCATTTTATCAAAATCACTTTTTTCCCATAATCTATTCTCTTCATAAATCTATTCTCCAAAAGCTATTCTCCATTTTTTCTCCAGAAACTATTCTCTAAAAGCAAATAAGAACACACCCTTAGAGGGTTGCATGCCTATGTGACATCCACCTCACCTTTTTTCTACGTCATATTTTTAAGGGGCAAAAATGTCCTAAAAGTTTTTAAAATGGGGCAATTTCACCCTTTCGTTAATATACCTAAACGGTTAACGTTTGTTGACTAAATTCTGCAGAGGTTGCATGTCTATGTGGCATCCACCTCACCTTTTTGGGTTTGAGTCGGAAAGGGGGATTGAGTTTGAGGGATCACACAATCTAGGAAAGTAATATGAGTTTGTTTTTTTAAAATATTTCTCTCCTTAAAAATCCAAGGGGAGTGATTTTTTGAATGCAAATTTCTGGGTGAATCAAAGGGATAGACTGAAGTGTTGCACAATCAGTGACCTTGAGTTTTTTTAATTTATTCTTATGAAAAGTATGACATGGAAAAAAGGTGAGGCAGATGCCACGTAAATATGCCACCTCTGCAGAAATTTGTCAACAAACGTTGACAGTTTTGGCATGTTAATGAAGGGACGAAATTGCCCCATTTTTAAAACTCTCAGGGAAAAATTACCCCCTAGAAACTTTTAAACACCCAGTGCCTCTCAGTGGAAACTTCTGAAGCATTTTTGCCCCTTAAAAGTATGACATGGAAAAAGGGTGAAATGGATGTCACGTAGGTATGCCATCTCTGCAGAATTTAGTCAACAAACGTTGACCCTTTTATATGTTAATGAAAGGGCAAAATTACCCCATTTTAAAAATTTTCAGGGCAAGTATGCCCCCTTTAAAACTTCCAAACACCCATAACTCAGTTGCGAAAACTTCCGAGGCATTTTTTACCCTTATCCCATAGTGATTTACATGAAATTGAAGTCATGTGATTTCTTAGTTGTGATTAATATAATTTTTTATGTATTTTTATTGTATGTTAGTTACATTGATATTGGTATATGTTACTCTTCCTTATTTATCGGCGTATTGTAGCCCAATTGACATTAATCACTTCTCTTGAGACTTTTTTAAGCGTTTAGTTGTATGATTTCTGTGAATGGATGTGATATGGTCTTTTATAAATATATGAGATAGAATTTACATCATTGTCATGGGACTGTTTGTTATAATGGGCACACTTTGAAAGAGTTTTTATGGAGAAATCAGACAGTTCCAGATGATGTTTTTCTGTCAAATTGTTTCAGAGAATCTCTCTTCTGGTGCTTGAATTTAGGATTGGTTGTGGAAGGATCAAAACCTCCACTCTCTGTTTACTGTGTTAGTAAACGCTTTGTCCAAATTCCTGCTACTCCCTCTCAGATTACTAGTATAATTTGGAGAAAATTTTTTCACTTATTTATACTTTTATTTTTCTTGGTATTCAAACACTCACTTGTCGTAGTTTTCGGCTTTTCACCCTTATATTAAGTTTTCCTTAGAGACTCTAACTATATGTAATATATAGCATGTACTCTTGATGTTAATGAATATCATTTTATCTTGTTTCAAAAAAAGATGTTGTATGAGTTCAAAATCTTTAGTGGAGGGTATATCAAGTATATGAGTTATGACAACAACAAAAAAAAGGTTACTCTTTAGTCTTTACTATTTGTTGACAATTTCTTACTTAGAGTCTTAAACGTTGCTTTTATTTTTATTTTAACCAGACCTGGAGTCCTAGGCATCCTCCTACCTTCTCTTGGATGTAACAATAGATTTTTAACCATTAAAAAACAAAGATATAATTTTTCAATAATAACATAATTTTCATTAATTATAAATTTGTTACATCATTAATAAAAACTTACAATTGTCATGTTTCGGTAGGGATGGATAATAAAGTAATGATAACATTAAAAAAATTACATTTCACTCTAATATAAGCAATAAATGCGTGACAAATAACTTCTCACTAAGAGTGAGGTTTACCAATTTATTCTATGTTTAAATTAGTATTTAGAGAATAACTTTGGGACAATTACAATGAAGTCTCATACAAGAGAAAAAATGAAAAAATGGTCCCTGAAGTTGTTAATGACAAGTCGAGGAGCATCCATTAACAAGTCGAGGAGCTTACACTGACAACTTCAGGAACCATTTCTTCATTTTTTCTCTTGTATGGGATTTCATTGTAATTGCCCCAATAATTTTTATAATTTATAAAGTAAGTATGTGAAAGAATAGTTGTCTTGGCCAACAGAAAAGTGCTTCTCTGAAATCACTGTTGTATGATTTGTCAAAGATGCACTGAACCCCACACTGATGAGAAGCATGTGCGTGTGTGGGAGAGAGAATGCAGATAAGTAAAGCATCCCATCTTTTGGGGACCCCCTATTTAGGATGTTCATCTTGTGTTGATTTAAGAAAACCCACCCGGCGTGGCTGTATGGGCTTCTGTGGTAATTTGTTCTGAATGACTGAAGCCTAAACTTGTGGGGTCTACATTTTTGCCAAGTTACATCTCTAGTCTAAGGTCATGGTCAACCGTATTGGTTGCAAGGGAGACATAAGATCAGGTTCAGGGTCTTATGCATAACACGTGTGTGATTTTGATCATTTGCAGCATGTTAGCCAAGTGATTTGCGAACTATGTTTTGAAACGAAGCTTCGTTATAATTGTGAAAGGTTTGCGAACTTTATTTCAAATGATTCTGTGCAGTGATTTGTAGCAAAAATCGTTCTTTGTATGATTTGAAAAATGGTATGTAATATTAAATGTTATTGAGACTTTAGATCTCACATGTTATCTTTTGCTATTTTAAGACAAGGAATCTAACAGGGAGCATAGGAGGGCACATGATGAGCGAGCCTTTACATGACTCTCGTTGTTTATCACTTGTGTTGTCTTGTACTTTATTGCCACGACTATGTGAATCTATTTGATTTTGTTCAAACCATATTGTGGGACTTGATGACTACTTTTTGATATTTTAGTCTAAAGAACGTGAATGATTGATGGATGTAAAAGATACTTTTGATTATAGGGCTGAGCCCATATCTTGGAAACCTAATATGGATTCAGACACACATGAAAAGGTAATGGGTGTTTTAGTAGTCTGATCTGGCTAGTGAATTGCCCTTCGGCTAAGCCCAATTCATTGTGAGCCCTTGAATTTCTTGGGTACAGAGCTCTTGTTGTTTTGAACGAATGCCAATTTTTTGGGAGAATCCAAACAGTATTTCTCAGCCGATAGTTAGAGATTAATCCTCTCAAAGTGTAGAGATCACCGAAATAGGTTTTGCCTTTCCCAACACCCAGAATATTATGTTTAAAGAACTCAACCATCTACTAACTATGTCATACTTATATTGGTGAATGAATGCCAATTTGAAGGAGGAGTTGAAGTTTATTCATGGGCTGTGAAATGTTTGTTTGTAGTCTGGGCCTAAAGTATCGTAAACCCAGTAATATGGTTGGGATTCCAATTGTTATTTCCCATCATGTTTTGTATGGATTTTGCAAAGCACGTGGGAATTAAGAAAAGGGCGTATGTGTTACACTATGAATCACCGTTTTATGGTGGTGGACTAGTTACCAGAGGCCCCAACACGCCACGCTCGAAGGGGATTCGAACCTTAACTTCAGATTTGAACCTTATTTTATGCATTATACTTAGAAGATCACATACAAATTTGTTAATAGTACCCGCTGTAAATTTAGAAATATTAGTGCATCAAGTTTGAGTCATAAAGAAAATATTTGTATTGGAAGGGAAGTTACCAACCCAAGAGTAATACAAATTAATAGGCCTGTTTTCAATATTCCACATCGAATAATAAGTTTGGCCTTTTCTGGACATTAATTTATTCTTTTACTTAGTTCCCAAATGTCGTCCCTCTTCTAATTCCAAGCATGGTATGTAAAACTGGATTGGATCAGCCAGTTTAGATCGGACACCGGTGAATCCGTCTCCGAACCGGTCTGGTTGAGTGTTAGAGAACCGGTTCAACTGACCCAATCAATCCGGGGTCGACCCGGTCAAAACGGTGTGACCACCGGGTTGCCCCTTTTTTATTTTTTATTTTTAACTTTTTTATGCTCCAAACCATGTCGTTTTGGCTTTTTTTTTTAAAAAAAATATTTTCCTGAATTTTTTTGATTTGTAATGAACCTTAAAAAGATTGTGGAATATTTTTGGCATTAGTTGGAGAAAAATCCTCATATACTTAATTATATTTTGTGGATATTTGATTTAGGAAGTTATATTGGACTATTGGTTAGAAAAAAAAACCTTATATAATTTTTTGAATGGTATGTATAAATATTTAAATTACATATATATATTTTTAATTAACCCCGGTCTAACCCTTGGGTTGACCCTGATTTAAACCACTGACCTTTAATCCAATATCTCAACCGATTCATTGTCTGGTCCGATTTTCATTACCTAATTCCAAGAGGAGATATGAAGGCTTGATTTGAACCTTTATCCAAAGGTATCATCAATCTTTCCATATTTCACACCTCCGTGGTTTACTGGTTTCTTCACCCTTAATTTAATTTCACAGACTTCCATGGTTTCAAATTTAAAATATAAAAAAGTTTTTTTTTTGGGCAGAAAATAAGAAAAAGGTATTCCTTTGATCTTAATTATAAGATAAAGTTGATTTCTTTAAAGAAATTAAGGAAGCCAATTAAATTTCTTTAGAGTGTTTATATTTTTAGTATCCTTATATTATATATTAGTTTATTAGTCAAATTAATTATTTTGGAGAAAAACATGAAAATATAAATACTCTAAAGTAATTTAATTGGTTTACTTAATTTCTCAAAAAAAGTCAAATTTATCTTATAATTAGTACAAGATAAAGTAGTATAAAGCGGTGTTTAGAACTTAGAAGAAGCTTCAAAGGTAGCAAGCATGAACTTCCCCACGCGTTGCGTAGGGAGCAAAGTTTAAGGGAAAAAAATTTCACTTAAAAGTATTAAATTAGAAACATGGAAAAACATAAACTATTACATGATAAAAGGAGAATTACAGAATCTGTTGCTACAGCAAGATGCCATGCAAATATTATGAACAAAAAACATAATCTTACTATATTTATGAACAAAATGCCTCTTCTTCTGATATAGCATTTTTCCCCTGTGATGCGCAAGGAAATGTTATTAAGGAAACAATATAGTCATTAAGGGAAATTTGGATCAAAGAACATGATCAAACGTCATTAAGAAATACAAGAACTTAATGACATAATGATGATAAGTCATTCCCATCAACAAAGAATTGAGAAAATCATAGAATATTTGGGATAAAAAAATATTATCTTCAACAAAAGCTAATTTTCTATATGGGATGGAAATAATAAACTGAAATGGGATGGAAATATTAAACTTCAAGCCAGCAGCAACAACACCAGAACAATAAGAACAAAGAAATAATAAGCCATATGAGTATGGAGTCACTGAAATTGAAGAAAAAAAGGAAATTTTAAGGAAAAAGACACAGCTGCAATGAACAGAAATTTGACCAACTCTATGTTTAAACTGTATCTTAAAAAAAACCAGGAAATTCCACAAGTTCTACAACCATTGCACTTAAAAAGGAAATTCAATACTCTAAAAATGGAAATTTGACCATAATAAAATGTCGCTATGTCATTTACATGCCAAGTGATAAGTGGAGAGGATGGTGCAGCAACATGTTCTTCTATATGCAGAGTGTAGCCAACACTCTAAATTGAAAGGCAGGCATTCAATCTATAAAAATACAGAAAAGTGTATGCTAGCAATTCGAAAAGCTTCCAAAAAGAAAATGAAATTGTAGATTTCAAGTCAAATCATGAAATTTAGCTGGACAATTTACATGAAAGCTGCATACATTAGCTCTTCATAAAACTTTGTGTTTGTTCAATGAAAAAACTTATAATTAATATAGATTGAAAATTTGAAAAAGCTTTTAATCAATCAACTTGCCTTGCTACCATTTTCCTTATCACAAAAAGAGTTAGTCAGCTATTAAAACCAGCTCTAACGCATTCAGATTCATCTATCCTAATAATAAATTGAAGGTAGTATAAAGACCATGAATATAATAAAAACCCAAATAACTAAAACAGAAAGATAACACTGACTAATACAATTTTTCTTTTTTAGAGTTTCCACTATTAAGGAAGCCTAACTAAAATATAATGGAACAACACATTACATTCAAATAGGCACATATAAGTTGAGTTTGAGTTGAGAGCTAGTTGAATGTTACTCCACTTTTAATCCGAAAAAGGGGCTGAATGTTACTCCACTTTTAGAAGCTGCCCTACTTCTTTCTCTTGAGCAATGTACTTCGTCAAGATGCTCTTGTTCATATTTATTATGTCTACGTGATAAAGCATGTCAAGTTGGGCATGGGATTGAATTATGAGGCAACTTACAGTACATGACGATAAACAATGCTAGACAGTAGAAGTCAAGTTTCCTAATGAGGTCGGAACAAAACTTTAAATGCATCAATATCAAAACGTGTTAAATATGAAATTAAGCCGTGAAATGTCGTGAGTGTTGAGTAGTAACTTGCTCATTCCTAAATCCCAATTAACACAAACTGTATCTGATAATATTCATGTTGGGCTTTGTATCTATTGCAAACTTAAATTTCATATAACATGGTTCGTATAATTCCACAGCAACAATATGTACACAGAAGTAAAAAAAAAAACCATTCACAGCAAAAAAGATGCATTAAGTTTATTGAATGTCAGTGAATTTATGAATGTAATATAAGAATCCAAAGCAACACAAAGGGATTAATGATCTACACATATATTTAATAGTACCTTATTCCTTATGTCTTATTTGCCCATACATGATTAATCTTTGCACCTAAAGATTATGGAACAAAAGCGTGGAACAATAAGTGATTTTATGAGCCAATATTCATGATCTTTACAAAAGGCATAGCAAATGTCATGAAATTTCTCTCCTTTGCAAGTTGAAAGATGAGAATACAACCAAAAGGCATGCTAAGAAAAACGATTGTTGGAGATACAGGAATAAAAACTTCAGTCAAGAAATGTTGTCTTGGTTTTGTTCTTATATTCAATAGCATAAGAACAAAATATGAAAGCTTGCCGATATTGAAAATATGTATCAGCTAACATACAGAATACAGAAGTATAGAAAATAGCACCTTTTGTTGCAGGGGAATGGGATAAGGGAAAGGGAACTATTTAAATTATAAATAGGCACACTGAACAATAACTTTAAGGTTACCTCAAGTGTGTATCAGGTACTACAATTTGACTGATTTGGGAGTGATGACTAAGCAAAGACAACTTAATTTTAACTTAGATACCCCTACGACGCAATTCAATGATATTGTGTACCAGAAGCTTTAACAGGGAAAGGGCCATAGATTCTTTTATTATTAGGCTTGTTGAATGTCAGCAAACAAAATTAATGGAAAAAGTGTACTCATGAGCTGCTATAAACAACTGCTTCTTAGTCATTATAGGCAAACTAATTTTGACCTGAACCTTGGAGAGTTAAACCGCAATCTAATGAATACATCTATGAGATGGCAACATAGCGAGGCTATGTTTTTAATATTTCACACACAATTTTGTTTCTTTCTTTCACTTTTAAAACATGAAAGCTAAGGGAGGAAAAATAATGATTTGACGGCACACAAATTATAAGATCATGTCATATTCAACACAGTATATGAACGAGGCTTTTTTTTTATTTGCAAATAATAATTCTGTAGTACCTGTGAATGGTAGAGAAAGAAAAGATATTGTTGCTGCTGTTGCTCTTGGTTGATTAAAACCCACATTCATTAGATTATGAAGATCAGATTCGTAAGTAGGGGATGGTAGAATTTGCTACTCTTAAAAGGTTAAAAAAAAAAAGGACAGTATCATGAGAAAACTAATAATTATATTTATGGCAGAACTTGAAAAGGAAAAGGATTGTTCTTAATTATTGCACAGTTGAGAGACAGAAAGAATGAGGGAGTTTGACTTCCATGCGTTGTTCACACTCTCCTCCTTCTCTTAACTTCTACTGGACTATGCAATAACAAAGAGAACATTATTTTAAATCACATGTGATTGAACATTATTTTCCAAATCCCCTGTTAACTGTACACCCATACTGTGGTTGAGATTATACGCCCTAGAGAAATAGACATTTTTGTAGAAACACATTTTTGTCTTTCCTTTGTTCATTTTATGTCCATAAGCTTGGCAGAAAATATGTAAATAGTTTAACATCCCTTCCACCTGACTCTCTGAAGCCTCACCAAACAATATAAGATCATCTGTAAAGAAGAGGTGAGAGATAGAAGGACCATTTCTAGTAAGTTGAATTGGTTTCTAGGAGCCCTAATTAACAACATCTTGAATAATATGGTTTAGCCGTTCTATACACAAAGTGAAAATATTAGGGGAAAGTGGGTCCCCCTGTCTAATTCCATGAGAGGAACTAAAGGTATCGATGGCTTCCCCATTTCATAACACTTGAAAAGATGAACTTGATATACAAACCATAATAACCTCACAAATTCTCCTGTCAATACCAACAACTCTGAGGGTATCATGAATAAACGACCATTCAAAACGATCATAAACCATCTCAAGATCCACTTTGACTGCCAACCATCCCTTTGTTCCTTTCTTGATCTTCATAGAGTAGATGACTTCCTGAGTAATTATTATATTATCGCTTCTTTGTCGTCCTGCAATGAAACTGCATTGATGATCACCAACCACCTTACCCATTACATCCCGAAGATGGCTGCTTAAAATCTTTGTAATGATCTTGTAGCCCACATTACGGAGAGATATTGGCCTGAAATCCATAATTGTCTCCAGATTCTCCATCTTAGGAATGAGTACAAGATCATTTATATCTCTAACCTTACTTGGGTTTTGGAAAATCTCATTAACCCAATCAACAATATGACCCCCAACTACCGTCTAGTATTCTTAATAAAACACTGCTTGTAACCCATTTGGCCTTGGAGCTTTAAATGCCTCGTCCAGTTTTCAATGCTTTTTTCCTGGCCATACATTCAATTCAAGTACAAAAATAAGGGTGCAAAACAGAGAAGAATGTCTCCATCGATTATTCTCTCCATTGAATGATTTAATCAAGGAAAAAAACACAGGCATCCAATTAAAAATTAAGTGAAAATATAGAAACATGTAAATGGGTTTTCCCCAATTTAAAATGGGAGAATTGCTCAAAAATATTTTGGAGGCAAATTAATTGCTGATTGCTACCAAGTGTGCAAGCGATCTTCTGTGTGTGCAAGCGATCTTCCATGTTGTGCAAATCATCTTCCGTGTGTGTAAAAGTCTTTCATATAAATGTGCAAGCAATCTTCCGTTATGTGCAATGGTAGCATTCAGCAATTAATTTACCAAAAAGGTATTTATCAGCAATTCTCCCATTTAAAATAAAAACTATAAGTTACTTTTTACCAAAAAAAACTAAAGTCAGTATTCACGTGAAAATCAAATATAAAAAGTACCACTCACAATTAATTTGCATGTGAAATTTAAATGCTGAATACTCGTAATTCTGAGCCCGTTTGGTACGTTGGAATTGATTTTGATGGAAATGGAAATGAATATGGAAATGAAAATGGAAATTGGGACTAAAAGTATGTTTGGTATATAATGGAAATGAGATCTAATTTTTGTATAAAAATACCAAAATTTCCTTCAATTTTTTATTTTTTATTTTTTTTTTGAAGATAGTGGAGGGTAATAGATGGAAATGATCACATGAAATTGTAAATCTTAGGTATTTTGATGGAATTGATTGGGTGAAATTGAGCCTATTTGGCTTCCACATGGAATTGGAAAATTTTCCAATTCCATTATACCAAACAGGCATCATGATAAAATTAATCCTCAATTTCATTTCCATCACCCCTAATTCCATCATATCAAACATGGCCTATATGTTTTATTTAATTGCTTGTTTTTCGTCATCCGAGGGTTATAGTGAATGTTTGGCAATTTGTCAAACCTAGGTTTGCGCAACCCGAGACAAAACTCCTCTCACACACTTATCTCGTAAATCGTAAAAGCTATTCTCAAAAACTAATACAAACACAAACTATATCGCATGCTAGGTATGTAAATGACATAAAGCGGGTTTTGTATTAGAAAAACAGAGAGTGCGCCACGAGTGAGGAAAGGAAGCCAATGATTCAGTTTCAGATAATTAATTTTTTGAGAAAATTATATTTAGATCTTAGATAAGAGAAAAAATAAAATAAATGATCCCTTCAAATTTTAAAATTATCAATAAGTCTTAATGACAACTCTAAAAACATGTCATTAGATAAGTTTAAGGGCGCCATTAACAAGTTAATATGATTTTTTGGTAATTTTGAAATCTAAAAGAATTATTTTTTTTATTTTTTCTTTTATTTGAGACTTAAATATAATTTTGATTAATTTTTTAATTAATAATATCCACGAATCTAATCTGTTCGGGACGTTAGTAGGAGAGTTATAGAACCTCCTGGAACCTCCCAATCATATCTCTCTGCTCTCCAGAAATTTCTAATTTCTTCCGCTGACCTCCCGTCACCCTTTTAAAAGCTTCAACCCAAACCCAAAGCCTGCACCGAAGATCGCCTGCAATCAAAATTAAAACTCTATCCACAACAAAAACGAGTTTGAGAGATGGATCTCAGGATCATGGGGTTGGAATCGCCGTTGTTGAGCACACTGCAGCAAATGATGGACCTGACAGATGACGCTGCTGATAAATCCGTCAATGCTCCGACACGGACGTATGTGCGTGATGCGAAGGCCATGGCTGCGACTCCGGCGGACATCAAGGAATTTCCCAATTCCTACGAGTTCATCGTCGATATGCCTGGATTGAAATCTGGGGACATTAAGGTTCAGGTGGAGGATGATAATGTACTTCAGATTAGCGGCGAGAGGAAGAGGGAGGAAGAGAAAGAAGGGGCTAAGTATGTGAGAATGGAGAGAAGGGTCGGAAAGTTCATGCGCAAGTTTGTGCTCCCTGAAAATGCCAATACAGACGCCATCTCCGCCGTGTGTCAGGACGGTGTGTTGACTGTGACTGTCCGGAAATTGCCTCCGCCTGAGCCCAAAAAGCCCAAGACCATCGAGGTGAAGATTGCTTAAGGGCTATGAACCGGCATTTGCATTTCTGTGCTTGTTTCTGTTAAACGTTTTGCTGTCACATTGTAAGAGTAGTGCTGTGATTCTGTTTCTGGTTTGGCTGTGTGTCTGATTCCAGTGGGGTAATAGTTTTATGGCTGCTATGTCTTTTTCCCTTTAGCCATCGTGTTTGAGTTTGTCATTAATAATGTAACATTGACTCTTTGCTGCATATATATTTGTGTTACAAAGTAGATCTTGGATTACCGTCATTCTTCGTTTTCTGTTTTTTTATGATCCAGTTGCCTTTATGCCCTTTTCCCCCTTAACGCGTTGTCTTGGAAAGAGGCATTCAAGAGTATTTTACTTTGAAGAAACAGAGAAATTACAAATGGACTGGTACATAAAAAATTCAATAATATCAAGATCAGAGCAGGATGGATTCGAAAGAATAGAACCATCCTATATTGAGGGGAAGCAGAGAAGGAGTGACTAAATAAATAAATATTACTATTTGGAAGACAAAATCCAGATTTATCCCTAGAAAAATCATATCTTGTCGCCGTGAGAGTATGCACATTTTTCAGAAGCAAAAATTAAACGATCGGATTCCAACTATAGCACACACCTAACAGTGTATTTGTGGCAAAAATTGCTACAATAAAGACCGGGCAAGACAATGGAACTGCTGGGAGTCATTTGCAGAAAGCCCCCGGAAACATAAATATTCCCACAAGTTGGATAAGCGCGGGCGATGACTGCTATTTTTAATAGATATGGAGATATATTTTAATATATTTTAGGAGTCATCAATATTAAATTAAGAATATTTATTAGAAATTTTGATAAGGAATCAATTTGCTACATGATTTAAGAATTTTATTATAAACATCGTATTTCAAAATAAAAATACATATAGTTTCAAATAATTAATATTAATAGTTTATAGGGGAGAGAGAGAGAAGGAAAATAGTTTTGGCTGTTGTTATTATTATTATTTTTCTTTTTTCTTTTCTTTTATTGTTGTTTAGTTTCTTTTCTTCTATTAATCAGATAACACGTGGGGGAAGTGAGAACCAATTGAAGATGATGATTTAAATGTCCAGAGATCAAGTTTTGGTGCGGCGCCGTTTTTACCTAAGGATAATTTGGAGACCCAAGGGGACTAAAAGAGAAAGGACGAGCTACAGGAAGAAAAACAGAGGCGGCTGGTTTTAAAGGAAAAGGAGAGACTGTTCATATGGGACTGTTGCCGTCACTGTTCAGTATGTACTGTTCATAGGTACCGTTCATCATCTTTTTTCTTTCGGAAAATCGGAACAGAGCAGTGAGATGGGAGCAGAGTGAGCGGTTTCATTGGTCTTCTGGAGCTCGAAAGAGCAGAGGAAGCTTTATCATTCTCTATTCACTGCTTCAGTTTTATCTCACTCCCTCTTTGATTTTCATTATGATTCTGAACTCTGGATTTGCTAGATGATGTGTAAAGTTATTTGTGGCTAGTTGTTCTTGAACTTAATGGAGTTAAAAACTAATACGAGGATTCAATAAGGGCCGTTTGGTTCGATTCCATTACACCCTGTGATGCAGTGCAATGCGATGCAATGGTAATGCAATGTAATATTAATTACAAGGGTAGTTTTTGGTTTGATTTTTAAGCAACATGCAATGAGTTAATATTTTAACAATTATTTAAAATTAATATATTACACAAAGTCCATTTTACCCCTTAATATAATCTTTGTAGAAAAAATAGTTACAAGCCGATGATGGAGGGGATGGAGGAGGAGGAGGTAGTGGTGGTGGCAATAATGGGGGTGGCAGGGGAGGAGGTGGTGGTGGTGGCGGCAGTGGGAGGCGGGGGTGGAGGAGGAGGTGGTGGTGGTGGCAATGGGTGGTGGGCCGCCGCCGACGGCGGCTGAAGAGGTGGTAGTGGTGGTAGCAGCGAGGGTGGTGGAGGAGGTGGTGGCGGTGGTGGGGGTGGGCCGGTGGCGGCGGAGGAGGCGGCGGTAGGCGACGGGGGGTGGAGGAGGTGGTGGTGGTGGTGGCGGCAGCGGGGGTGAGGGTGGCAACGGAGGAGGAGGTGGTGGTGGCGGTGGGGGTGGAAGAGGTGGTGGTAGGCGGTGGGCCGGTGGCCATGGAGGAGGAGGTGGTGGCGGCGGCGGCGGTGGGGGTGAGGGCGGCGGCGGAGGGGGAGGTGGCCACGGTGGCGGTGGGCCGGGGGTGGCGTGATACGGCAAGTGAAATAAGATAAGTGAAATAAAGATAAGGAAAACTAAAGGGTAAATTAGACTTTTTAGACCATGCAATAGGATGGTAATGAGGATTCATAGGGGGGGAGGTATGAATGTGGATTACCAATTTTTTGGTAATCATCATTACCATGGTAAACCCTATTACCATGCTAAAGAGCAACCAAACACTCTTCTCTAGGTAATGCAATCATGATTGTCATTGCAGGCATGCAATGCGGTCGAACCAAACGGGCTCTTAATTATATATAGTGTTATTTTTATTTATTTAATCTGTTTTATTTTGTGTATTTAATTAATCTGTTTTATTTTGTGTATTTAATGTTTGATCACTATTAAGTATTAAGTATGAATTGGGTAATTTGGATTAATTTTGGGAGGATGATCTTAATTGGATCATATAATTAAATAATATGATATTAGAATTTATTTTAATTTTCCAATCGGACAGGAATATACCTATTAGATCCATATAATCTTAATAGATTGAATTTAGATATTTATTGTCTCTTGAGTAAATTAGTTAAAAATAACAATTTTGACTTAAGAGAGGGGTATGAGTAATTAGAAGATATTTATATCCATTTAAACTCTAGATTAACAATTTAACAATAAGTGCTTTTAATTGGGTAATTACATGCTCTAAAACTTAAAGAATGGATTAACGTGCTCTAGGTTGTTTTTATCATTGAAAATCTTAAAAACATTAGATTGACTACTTTTGCATTTGTTTAAATTAAGATTAAATTTTCCTCTTTGATTTGCTCAACTTAAATGAAAATAGGAACTTTAATACCTAATAACTAGTTTACTTGAATATATGTGAGACAACATTGATTTGCTATTATACTCTTTTCATGACCCATACACTTACTGTGCTTACATAAAATTTAGTAGCATCATGGGGCATAAGGGATAGTATTTATTCAGAACGTCCAACATTGTACATGTTTTTCAGAAGTTCTTTTTCGTAAGTCAAGACCAAACTTCTCTTATATATTTACATCATAAATCCCTAAAAGCACTTTTAAAAAACTAAAAAAACCATCCACATACGCAGATACACAAGAGCTAGCCTAGCTACAATGAGATGAGAATAAGAGCAAATGAGCAATTTTAGGGTCTGTTTGCCATAGCGTTTCGGAGGGGTCATCGCACTTTTTCAAGAAAAAAGCCCAGTGAGGATATTTATGACCGTTTGGGAGAGCGTCGGCAGACACTGCACTTCTATCCAAACCGTGCCTTTTTTTCGAAGCTCATTTGCATAGCGTTTGTTCTCTCTCTTCATCATGGTGGAGCAATTAATGCTGAGCCAGAAGACCGTTGCAAGGCATTTAAACCCAAATATGAGAGAAGACTGTTGTTTAGGCATGCAATTCGATCTCTGACATGTTTTTCTCATTCGAATCCTGGCTTTCGGTGGTGCATCTCCAAGGTCTTTGTCTCAATTTGCGTGTCAGAAGTGTCACGGGCAACGATGGTTCATTGGTGGGTGGTGGTTGATCCAACTTGAGGATCTTCCGCTAGTGCATGTCCGAGCTATGCTCTGGTTCGTTGGTTCGTTTTGCTGGTTCAAGTGTTCCAAGGTAGAAGAAGAAACTTTGGTCAAATTAGGATTGGACCAAGGACTTCCTTGCAAACTTCAAATTTTGAAATTTTTTGAAATATTTGTAGGGCAGATCTGTAATTTATGAAACATTTGGGTCCTTTTTTGTGATTTCCCTTGTCCCTTTTCTTCATTCACTTGTAATTTTCATAAATTTTGGGGTCATTTTTTATAATTTTCTCTAGTCTTCAAAATATTAATTCTGACGCTTCAAAATCTCCAATTTCTTAGTAAGCACTTACAATGCAAAATTAAACACAAGATAGCATTAAAAGTTCAATAGATCATTTGTATGAATAATTAACAAATTTTGACCATTTTTGCCCTTGATTACAATTAATTCAATACGAATGTCCCTAACTCAAATTAGTGCTTTATCATATAATAATGTCCCAAAAAATGCATTAATCTGACTTATTTATTTTATCAAATTTTAATTTTTCACTTCAATTATCACAATATATACAAATAATATATATATATATATATATAATTCATGCCCTTTTCAGTCATTTTCATCTAAACGGGCTTTTCAAACACTAATCCAAACAAGTTTAAGGTTAGAAAAAAAGTCACATCTGCCACCGATAATCCAAACACAAATCACATATATAATATGACTTTTTTTTTATCTAACTTTTCTAAAAGCCCATATGCTAAAAAAGCTTATTATTATCCACTATTAATCCAAACAGGCACTTAATATCCGGTATTGAAGCAGCTTCTATTTTTTTGCCCATCAAGTATGAGCAGCTTCTAGAGCATGCTTGTATATACTGGTATTACTTTTTTAGGTTAATATAAGGCTTGTTTGGGATCACAATGGGAAGGAAAAAGTCACTTTTCCAACTTAAAAAGCTGCTTTTGGTTTAAGGTGGTATATATATTTAGGTTTACGTTGGAAGCCACTGGGCTTTTAACTCAAAAGTGGCTTTTGAGCAGAAGCCCGAAATGTCAGCTTCTTTAGTAAAAAAGTCACTTCTGCCACCGCCAATCCCAACACAAATCACATCTGTAATCTGACTTTTCCAAAAGCCCATATGCAAAAAAAGTTCCTTCTCCATCGCTAATTCAAACAGGCACATAATCTTTTACCTCTCTAGCTTACTTTTATTGTAGTTCTGATCCTTTAAATGTCAAACTATAGGTTTTGGTCCTTAAAAGGTTAAAATTGTCCAAATTTTTATTAGATTATAAACACAAATATTTTAAGCGGAATAAAATTTAAAGGGTCAACTAAAATAAAGATAAATTTAGGAGCCAAACATTGTAATAACTTCTTTTTAAACAGAATCTATAGACATAAAAGAGGCGCTAGGACCACTTATCAATGATCTAGTTGAAAAGGGCAGGGGTGGCATTCTCTTCAGGTTTTTGAGTCTGTTCTTATATTTTGAGGGGCTGCCCGTGACTTTCGGCTGGACCCAAGCTGAATTGTAATACAAGATATAAAAAGGGTTCTAGTTCATAAAACTCCTACCGAGTAGGATTTGTGGATGATCAAATGTATATGCAGTATTATCCCATAAATAAAGAGACTGTTTTAAATATTTGAACCCTATCATTTTGAGAAGGAAGGTGATAGATGAGAGATCATTGCCACTATCAAAGGACGACCTCAATTCAAACATTGCATGCCTTACAAGTCCAGAATTGTATGATTTTCAACTACATCAGAGAATCATCAAATCATACGAATCCAATCAGAATTAAACTGTTTGTTAATAAAAAAAAATTGATTAAAGCATCCGTGCAATTTTTAGAAATAATAAATTGTAGTTTGATTGACTATCTTTTGCAGGCTAAACGTGGGAATAGTAGCAAACCAAAGACCTGGAACTAGAAGGTAACTAAAATCTATTGACATTATACAGGGGTCATAATAGACGTCCAAGAGGAGACTTGTTTGTGGGAGTTCCTCCTCTTTTCTTTCCTTCTTTCTTTCTTTTGTTTTTGTTTGTTTGCTTTTGCAAAACTCTTTCGCCCTTGATTGTCAGACAGTGTGTGTTTTGGTATACATAAAGGTAAGTAGCTCTTCCGCATATAAGAATAGTCGAAGATTGGCAATTCAAGTCAAAGAATTTAGCTCTCTATGATGACGGCGTCATTATTATCATTTTCTATCCATGACGTAGCAATTAAAACAAAGTCATTAGTCAAAGCTTGGATGGTAATCCACATTCATTTTTTGTATTCAATATCTATGATTTTCAAGAATAAAATTAATTTGAAAACGAGGCATGGCAAATACCTCTAGAACCCACAAGAAAAAGTTTTTCTTAACCATATATACACATTGACCATAAAATTATAATATGATCTAGTTGGATAATAACTTAATAAGCGAAAAGATCACTAAAAATGACCTTAAAATTGTTCAATTCGATGTGAACAGGTTATGTAGAATTTTAATGACTCTCTATGTAAATTATTTTTTTTTTCGAAAGAATAGATGGAATCATTTAAATTTTAATAGAATATGTTCATAACTATGATGATTAAATAAACCACTAGTGCAATGAATTAATGGAAAAATATTATTCAATAATGGCTTGCCGGTTTGTCTGGTTTCATAAAAATGTACTATATATATTACATGCCTTTTGGAGCACAGTAGCACATGTTACAACGTTCCAGACAATTAGCTTGTAGGCATATCTTATATACAAAATTTAAGGTACGTAAGGTATATTATATTGTTTATGCTTCCAAAAAAAAAAAATATTCAGATGGTGTTCATGCTTCATACAGTGGGGATGGTCTGACATTCTTGGAATCCTATTGAAAATGATAAAGATAACCTGCTACTAATAAATTAATAAATCTATATTTTCTTCTTATTGGCAATTCAAAAAATATTTTTTTTTAAAAAATATATAATTATTATTTCAATATCATTAAAAATATAATATATCTGTTTTAATAAAAAAGATAAGGAGTTCTAATTTTATTGTCTTAAAAATAGGTGTTTTAATTATCTACTTGTTTAGTTTTAAATTAAAAATCGAGAACTTTGACTTAAAGCGATTTTTAAGAGATTCAAAACCTTGAAATAATTATTTTTAATATTTTATTAAACATGTTAAAATATTAATAATGAAGCCTTTATATAATTTTATTTAAGGATATTAGGGTCATTTAATCATTTTTACTACATATATTGCATTATTTTTATCCAACCAAAAATAAAATAAATTATCTATTTTCTTAAAGTTTCAGTACATATGAAATATATTGTTTATTTTTATAATTTGATTAGAACATATTCTCCCTCATCGTATTTTTATTTTTGTTGTAATAAAAATATTTGACAAGTCAAAAGTGACGAGGGTAGAAATTGTGACCTGATTTAAAGCCAGCGCAAAAGAAGTCAATATAAAATGATGTTGATGGTAAATGGCGATGGCGATGAGGCTCCTTCCCAGAAACAAGGGGTGAATATATGCTTTTAACGTTGCGGTTGATATTTGACGTCACATAGCGTTATTCATCAAATGTATATATTGATCTGAGTTAATACAGTATTCTTTAGTCTGTAGTTTGTTACTATCTCCCGTTTTAAATATAAGATAAAGTTGACTTTTTTAGAGAGATTAAAGAAACTAAATAAGTTACTTAATAATATTATATCTTATGCATCCTTAGATTATATATTAATTTATTAGTTAAACTAATTAATTTGAAGGAAAAAATATAAATATAAATACTGTAAAGTAATTTAATTAGCTTCCTTAATTTCTCCAAAAAAATCAACTTTATCTTATAATTAGGACTGGAGGGAGTATCATTTTAGTTTTGGTCATTATAGTTTCAAGTCAAATATTTTGTCCCTCCAAAGTTTGTTTTCGTCTAAAGTCTTAGTTCTTATGTTTTAATTATGGTTAAGGGACTATTTTGTATCAGAAGTTGTCACGGTTGAGCAATTTTACTATGGAAGTTTTTTAGGTGCAATATAATATCATCCCGGAAGTTTTCAAATCATAACAATTTTGCCCTGGCTGTTATCCGAGTTAAGTTTAACTATTAGTTGATCAAATATTTTGAGCTAACAATCTACGTGTCATTCACATCATTTTTGTTTTGGGATTAGGTGTAAATTTGCCCTTGAAGTTTTCAATCAGGACCAATGTTACCCTGAAAGTTTTCAAATTGTAGCAATTTCACTCTAGTTGTTATCCAGGTTTTGTTTACTCGTCAGTTGACCAAATATGTTTATTTGGCAAGTCCATGCGTTATCCACTTTATTTTTTTCAAAGTTAAATTTAAAAATAAGTAATCTTTTTTTAAAAAAAATACATCTCGTCTAAAGGATTAGAGACAATTAAAGAATTAAAAACATATTGTGCAATGAAGAGAAAATCAAATAGGTAAAAACATATTGTGCGATGAAGAAAAAATCAAAGAGGTATTTACCTATCTTGACATCACTGGGTATGGCAGCAGGGAGTTTTCGATGGCTTTGTTCACGGAAATCATCCTTAGTGTGTTATGCACCTAATGATTAATATGTGGACTGCCAGCTCAGCATATTTGATCAACTAACGGTCAAATTTAACTTGAATAATAATCATGGCAAAATTGCTAAGATTTGAAAACTTCCAGGACAATATTACATCCCAAAAAGCTTCCATGGTAAAATTACTTTGCCATAACAACTTCCAGAACAAAATAAACCCTTAACCCTTTTAATTAATACCCATACTATTTTATTCATTGAAGAACCAAAATATATTGTTCGAAAAACTATAGGGGTAAAAATAAAAATGAGAACACTGTATCAACCTTTTTAAGATTTTGTTAATTAAATGAATGAATGCTAATGATCACTCACTGAGTTTTGAATATGAGGAGGATTAATGCGTTCGGGGCGATCTGCGGTCAGAATACGCTATTAAGATTGATTGCTAATAGCTGACTGGCGTATACTAAGCTAAGACGACTCCAAAAGGAAAGGCCCTGGAACATTCCTGCGAGCTTCCTGGCAGGAGTCTTCAGACTTCACAATCACATACTTCCTTTGTCGTCGACCATAAGCTCTTATTTTATTTGCTACCGGTTCTTGTCCTAACCAACTAGCCAAGTCCAGTCAATCTGGATACTATTCTTTAGTATACATTATTTAGTAATTAAGCGAGTCCTTCTATATATAAATATATTTCAGCGACAGGTTCATTGTGGATTCTTTCTGCAAGAAAAGACAACTTTGTCAGACATACAATGCCTTTAATCTTTGCGAGTTATTGTCAAAATCCTTTTGCTAGCTAGCTAGATCCATGTAATACTGCTCCCATGTTATTGAATTAATTTTTTTTTTTAAAAAAGCCAAGACTTAGAAAACAACCAAAATCGAACCCACAGAACCAGAAGCCACATCACTCTCCACTTACCTAAGCTGGCTAGAAAATTATAAAGCAGAGGATGACGTCATGATATCCATGCTAATAAGGCTCAAAACTAGAGGTTCGAGGAAAGTTGCGTAGGCATATGGAACTCAAAATCACCATCACCTTTTGACATGTATGTTTACTTCTCCATGGGGACGCTATAAGGGTTTAGTCCAACCACGAGACCTATACATATATATGTATCATTTGAAAGTCTTCTTCAAGTCATCTCTCTTGGGCTGTTCTCCACTCCTTCAGATTCGTCTTCATTGGTAAGTCACTTTTATGTTATCCACGTCGCATCCAACTCGATCAGCCTCCCACCATCGTTGAAGCTCCCTATTATGGTTCATAGGAAGCTCACCCTGAAGCCTCCTCTCTCAACTGTGTAGCCATATATATACATATATATAATAGTGTGAGCACAGCTGCTTGACCTCATTGTTTTCATCCCACAACGTAACCACACCAAAATGGCAGACAGTTATCCTCCAAAGCCACCAGATTCACCAGAGAGCGATTTCACAAACCAGAATCCTTTCGATGAGTTTTCGGAATTCTTCAACTTCGAGGATGATAATGAGGAACCTGACCATTCAATGATGAGTTCTGAACAAGTTCCCAATCAGCAGGTCTATCAAAGCATTGAAGTAAGCGGATTTGGAGGAAGCACTAGCAACCCTTTCGAGGGCGGGTCTTCTAGTAGTAGTAAGCAAAATTCTTCACATGACATCATCTTCACCATTTATTTATTTGAGTTTGTAGTTCTCAATCTTATATATTCTATACACCAAAAACCAGTAGTGAAGCTTTCTCTTATAATATGTGTGGACATGTTTTTTATTAGGAGACATTAGCAGTAGTGGGGAGAGGGACGTCAAAGACAGATATGCTTTCAAGACAAAGTCGGAGGTAGAGATACTGGACGATGGGTACAAGTGGAGAAAGTATGGCAAGAAGATGGTCAAGAACAGCCCCAACCCCAGGTATATGCGACACACACACAAACACGCATCTGATGCTACTCCTCCGGTACTTAACACATGACAAATTAGAGGAGTTGATCTTAATCATAAATATAAGATATGGTTTTTATATTTATCAATGTTTTCATAATTTCCCCCTATTGATTGTCCATCAACCATAATTAAGGAGGACATGGAATGGAAAAATTAAAAAAGATGACTAGAGTGTTTTAAAAAATACATGTCATATTAACTAATTTAACTAACTTCCTTAATTTAATCAAATTAGATAAATATGTCTTATATTAAGAATCGAAGGAAACATTTATTTTCGAACTCGGGCACATAAACATGCATAGACTAACACAGGTTAGACCTGTTACATGCTGATGATGATAGAATGTGATTAATTACAGGAATTACTATAGGTGTTCGGTGGAGGGATGCCCAGTGAAAAAGAGAGTTGAGAGAGATAAGGACGATCCAACATATGTTATAACAACCTACGAGGGTGTCCACACCCACCGAAGCTTTAGCTAGTTTTACGTACCTATACCTCCAGAATTAAGAGGTTTTCCCAGTTTTGTTTGCTACCTTGATGTCTCACATGCATGTCCTGCTGTTATCTTATCAAGTATTCCGTGGCATTCGACACTATCATGTGTTAGGGTCAGTTATCATGTTCTTGTAGTACTCAACTTTGATGATTATGAGCATCAAAAGGCTTCTGGGTGGTACAACACACATATATATATTGATGATCAATTTTTATAACTTCTAATTCAGTGACAGCTATAGCCAACCTATCTTATTTACAGATTGGTGAAAGAGGGTGATGATAGTGAATCTTAATGAGCTTCATAATTCATCAAACAAAATTAATAAAACTGTCGAGGTGAAGTATAAATAAATAAATTAATTAGAAATTAACTAAATATAGAGACGATGATTCACCTGAAATATAGTTTTAAAGGATGATGATTCATTATTCACGTCCTAGCAACTATCAAATTGAATCGAGCAGTATCAGTTCTGAACCACGCAGGAAAAACGAGCACCAAATGAAAAAACAATATAAGAGCGCAAATGAGTAGAAAAAGTATCAGATGATTTACAAATTGTAATTTCTTTTCTCAATTTTTCTCTCTGGTCTGTCATTTTTCATATTTAAATAGTAATGATAATTTCTCATTCCTTTATTCCTGCCATTCCCTTCTGATCACTCCGGAAAGATTCAAAGTCGCTGGGATCATCAGCTGATTAATTTCTTGTTCACTGCTCTATATATATTAAACTGGTGATGATAATAAGTGGGCATCTGGTACTCATCAATGGTTAATTAAGAACATTATTACACGAGAAGCAATTTAATTAACCGTGAAAAGTGAAGACCAAATTACTTGCGCGCGCGTACTGCAACCAATAAGGAAGAGTCGGACTCAATATAAGCATAGAATTTGAGTAAACACAAGAGAGAACCCCTCGAGATTGAAAGAAAACAGAGTCACACGAATTTGAGTGTATCGTAAACTTTCCTAAATGATATATATATATATATATATATATACATATATATAACGAATTAAAAGCGGGAAAATTTGAGTAAAATCTAAAAGTGCAAGCCTAAAATGGGCTTGGGGCACAATTCGGAAACAGCATAGTAGTTTTTTGAACGTGCACCGTATCTTCAGGCGGCCGCTCTGTTCCTTTTACTGAGTATGTGACATTACAAGGGAAGACATTGTCTGAGTTTTTTTGGGAATACACTTTTGGGCGTGTCGTGGTACTGTGCAGAATGGTACTTCTCAGTTATTTGCTCCAAAGAAACTTGCTTAATTTGTAGGGTTAAGGTGTAAATTTATTTACGAAGTTTTATCTGAGGAGCATCTGACACAAATATCTTTTAGAAAGGGTAAAAATACCAATGAACAGTTAAAAAGAGGCATCCACCACAAAATCCGTTAAATCCGTACTAATGGTGTTAAATTATAAGAAAAGAAAACCCTAACGGCGTTTATACGGATTTAATGGTTTTTGTGGTGGATGCCCCTTTTTAATTGTTCATTGGTATTTTTACCCTTTCTAAAAGATATTTATACCAAATGTTCTTCAAATAAAATTCCATTAATAAATTTATACCTTAGCCCTAATTTGTATATAAGGTTTTTTTTTTGGTCAAATAATTTGTATATAAGGTTTGGAAGACACGAAAGGCATCAAAACTTACGACGAAGATTTTTTTTCCAATTAAACTAACCTGACGCTGATCCTGACCTTTTCTCTTTGCCAATTCCATCCCCCCACGTTTTGCTTTTCCGTGACACGTGTCTTACAGCCAAATGGGCAGTTTTGGCTGGGATCTGATTTCAGCCCGTTGCCTATCCTGTATGCTGGCCGTCCTTTTCTCCAAACTATACTGTTTTAGTATCAAATGATAGGGTTGATTTTTTTTAAATAGTGTATAGTATTTTGAAGTGTTTTTTTTGTACGTATCTAATATTTTAAAATATTTTTTAAATAATATGCAGTACCTTAAAATAATTTTTAGTGTTTTTAATCTCTTAAAATAATTTTTTAGTTGTAACCAGTATATTGGCAGACTGATTATAATTTTACCTTTAATATATTTTTTTAGCTCAAAAAATGACTTTAAAATATTTTTTGCTGCTCTTAACCCTTTAAAATATTTTTTCAGTTATATCTAGTAATTTTTGGAGTTGAAAAAATACATTAAGGATAAAATTGTAATCAATCTACTAACAGACTGGCTACAACTGAAAAATTATTTTAAGGAGTTAAAAGCATTAAAAATTATTTTAGGATATTGCATGTTACTTAAACAATATTTTAAGATACTAAATACTTCTATAAAAATATTTCAAAATACTAGGCGCTATCTTTTTTTAAAAAAAAGTATTATTTTATCCCAAAATGTTGTAGTTTTAAGAAAATGATGGGCAGCGGACAGGATGGGCAATGAACTGAAGCCAGATCCCGGCTAGCGCCCAGCTCCCCTCCCTTGCTTTCCTGTCCATTTCCCTTCCCTTACCGCAAACTACACCATTTGGGGTGTTAAAAAGAGAAAGTTGTTCCCTTGCTTTTTTTTTCAAAATAAGATTCAGCATTTTGAAGTATTTTTTTAGTAACATCAAATATTCTAAAATAATTTTTGATGCATTAATCACCCTCAAATATTTTTTCAGTTGTAACTACTATCTAACAAATTGCACTCTCAAGTATTTTTTTTAGTAACACTCAATATCATAAATTAGCTTTTAACTCACTCATATTTTTTCAGTAGCAACTACTACTGGTAAACTGCGCTCTAAAGTATTTTTTTAATAACATCCAATATTATAAATTAATTTTTAGCTCACCCAGCACCTTAACTAATTTTTTTAATAACGCATAGTATCCTAAAATAATATTTTTTTGCATCTAATCCCCTGAAATATTTTTTTATCGACACTCTATATCTTAAGTTTAGACTGCTCATTACAATTAGAAAAATATTTTACGGTTTTGAGTGCACAAAAAATTATTTTAAGATATTAAATGCCACTGAAAAAATTCTTCATGGTGCTAAATCTTATTTTTAGGAAACAAAAAACAACATTCCCTTTTTAACACCCAAAACGATGTAGTTTTGGGATGAGGGAGAGAAAAAGGATGAAAAAGCAAGGGAGGGTAGCCGGGTGCTTTTGGTTGACCATAACTTTTTTGGACTTTGCTTTCCGTCCGCTCTCATTCTTGCTCTCCTCATGAAGCTCTCCCAACTCATCATATCTGGACCGTCACATTTGTATGGTTTAGATGAGTTTTAAAAAGTCTATATTTTTAATAAAAATTATTTTAATGAGTATAGAATTTAAAATAAAGAAAATCTCTTAACTACTATTCTTTTTAAAAATGATTTCTTATTTGAAAAAATCATCATTTTAAAAAAACTCAAATCTGATAAGTTGGGAGAGCTAAATACAGTACTTAGCACTGAAACTAAACCCTTTTATGACCATTAGATCAATATCTAATGATTTGCATTTAATATTTCTTTCCCTCTTTTTCTCCATTTCCTTCTACCATTCTCTTCATTGTAAAAATATTTTCCCACTTTTCCATGGCCAAAGCTATTTCTCGGGGTCTGGGTTTTCTCATAATATTTTTTCTACTTTTCTTTTCAAAATCTCATCTCCACCATTAGATTAAAAAAAATGGTCTAGATTTAATATTTTATAAAACTATCATTTTAAACATAAATAAATAAATTTAAACTATGAAAATCTGATCTACACAATTTATATTTGCAATACAAACAAAATTAATAAAAAATTAATTTATAAGACACTATAATAATAATTTTACAAAATATTATATCTGAACCATCTATTTTTTTTTATTTAAGAGTGGAGATGAGATTCTGAGAAGAAAATGAGAGAAAGAATTATGAGGAAATCTATTGCCTATTTCTCCAGTGTAAATTTCTTGCTTTTGGATTAATTGCATAATAAATGCTGAGTGCACTTTTGTTTTTTACTCCGTATTATCTCTTTTATAAGAGTCAAAAATTTGAATTGTCTTAATCTTTTTTATAAAAGCTTAATAAGAGTTGTCTTAACATTTAATGAGTTTTTTTTAATTGTATCCCTCATTAATTATATATATTGCATTAATTAAATGTTGGTGATATTTATGTTTACTCTATTTCTCTCTATTAGTTGTACTCTATAGATAAAGGCATACTTGAAAAAAAAAATTTAGGGAAAATGACATTTAAATACCATTTCAATTTCTAAAACCCACGTAAGCCTATTAAAACTTGTAAAGGACAGAGAATGCATATGGTAGGAATCTAGGTTTTAAATGTTTGAGATAAATGACGAATTTCCCCTCTTCTTCAATTATCTTCCTCCTCTGAATTCCTCTTTCTCTTTCCTCTCTCTTTCCCTACTGACAACCCATAACTCCTCCCCAACCATCCTCCCTTCGCACTCATCCCATTCTTTGACTCATCAGCGGCAACTCTGATTCCAACAAAATCTCGCCTCTTTATATGGGCCACAAGACCACTCACTATTTGAGCACTAAGATCAAAGGCCAAAACTTGATTTCCCTGGGCACTAATTAGACTTTAGAATATAATAAGTAAAAGAGCTTCGGGATTTATGACCTCGATGTGAAGCTGGATCTTAGGATTCTATTCAAGTTGGGCATGTTCAATGCCAAAAAGTTCAAGCCCAAGATTCATTACGACCTCAAGGTTATAAATAATTGCATCTTCATGTTTTTAGAAGTTCCAAATGTTCACTTTATATGTATTATAGTTGCTGTCATACAAAGTCTGATTTTTTTGTAAATGCCAATACTGTATTTGTCATTACTATTACTATCTTTGTTAACGGTGACAATTTATCATAAGTAATGTATATAGGAAGAACATGTTATCTGGATAGATGACTTGTATCCATTAGATACATGTGAAATGAGTAATGCTCACAAGCCATTTAACCACTTGCATGATAGTTGCTGTCATGAACATTTCTGGTTTTTTGTTAACACCATCACTATACTTGTCATTATCATTACTAAAATTGTCAATACCATTAACAAAATTAGTCAACGTATTTACTTATGCTGTCAGCACATAACGATTTTGTCAAAGCCATTACAATAGTTGTCAAAATCATTAATGTTTTAGCCAATCCCATTACTCACCAAATTTGTGAGTGTTGGCCCAAAAGTACCGGCCTCTAACGAGTTCACTAATGCGATTGATAAAGTTTTTAATGGTTTTAACGAGACTACTAAAGGGAATGACAACTTATTCTTTCCAAATATTATGTGTGAAAGTGTTGGCCCAAGAGGGTTGGACGCTAACCAGTTTAATAATGGGAATGACAAAATTTTTAATGGGTTTGACAAGATGGTAATGGGAATGACAGCTTATTCTTTCCAAATATTATGTGTGAAAGCGTTAGCCCAAAAGGGTTGCATGCTGACAAGTTCAGTAACGGGAATGACAAAGTTTTTAATGAGTTTGACGAGATTGGTAATAGGAATAACAAGTTCAATAATGGTAATGGCAAGTTCTGTTATAACATTGACAAAAAGCATAAATGTTTATGACAACAACTATCAAGTAAAGGGTTCAAATGACAATTTAACATTACTCATTCCACCTATACCCAATGCATACAGGCCATGAATCCAGAAGAAGGTGTTCCTCCATGTATATTTTAATTACATCAAATGTCACGATTAACAAGAGTAATAATAGGAATGACAAGTACAATAATGGAATTTACAAAACACTAAATTCTTCATGACATCAACTACAATATACATTGTCAAATTACAGTTTAACATTACACATTCCATCTACACCCAATGCATATAAGCCATGAACCCAGAAGAAGGTGTTCCTTCATGTATACCTTAATTACATCACCTGTCACGATTAACAAGAGTAGTAATGGAAATAACAAGTACAATAATGAAATTTACAAAACACTAGATTCTTCATGACATCAACTACTATATACATTGTCAAATTGCATTTTAACATTACTCATTCCACCTACACCCAATGCATATAAGCCATGAACCTAGAAGAAGGTGTTTCTTCATCTAACTTTCCGGTGTTGAACATGCCCAACTTGAACCGAATCGTAAGATCCAGCTTCACATCGAGGTCATAAAACCCCGGAGCTCTTTTGCTTATTATATTATGAAGTAGGGATGAGCATGGACTGGATTGGACCGGGTTTGACATCAACCCGATGTATGATCTTGAGAAGATCTCGGGTTGCACAAAGTAGTTCGTGGTGTAGTCTGGTCCAGCATCAACCCGAGGTCGGGCTGGACTAGACTGGGTCTGGTGAACTACCTGGACTGGTCCAGGTAGTTCAAGACCTAAATTTAATATTTTTTTATTTTTATTTTTTCTTTGGAAGGTAAAATTTGAACCTATTAAACACAATTAAGACCACCAAAATACCTATAATAATATAAAATATGTCACCAAAAATTAAAACATCATAAATCTATAAGAATATCCAACAACATTCAACAACAATAAAAAAAATATGTTGAGAAAAAATATTTAAACATGATAAATATAATTAAGATAATAAAAATACCTATAATCATATAAAAATCATCATAAAAAATAAAAATTGATTATAAATCATTAAAAAAGCTCTAACAACATTAAATAAAAAATAAAAAATAACATCCAAATTATAAAAATATTTTTTAAGAAATTGACCTGGATTGGATCAGACTGGACTAGTCTAGGTGGTCTGGAACCCGGTTCAACCCTATCAGTCAGTCTGATCAAGTCTAGTCCGATTTCATTATATTGCTTATTTGGACTGGACCAGACTGGACCGGATCAGCTCAAGTTAGACCAGATTGGATTAGACCACCGGGTTTTTGCTCATCCCTGTTCTGAAGTCTGATTGATGCCCAGGGAAATCAAGTTTTGGCCTTTGAACTCGGTGCTCAAATAGTGAGTGGTCTTATGGCCTATATACAAAGGCGAGATTTTGTTGGAATCGGAGTTGCCGCTGATGAGTCAAGAACGGGATGAGTGCGAAGGGAGAATGGTCGGGGAGGAGTTCTGGGCTGTCAGCAGGGAAAGAGAAAGGAAAGAGATGAGAGGAAAGAGAGGGAGAAATTCAGAGGAGGAAGATGATTGAAGAAGAGGGGTAATTAGTTATTTACCTCAAACATTTAAAACACAGATTCCTACCATATGCCTTCTCCGTCCTTTACAAGTTTTAATAGGCTTATGTGGGTTTTAGAAATTGAAATGGTATTTAAATGTAATTTTCCCAAAAGTTTATTTCAAGACATGCTTGTTACTTTTAATTGTTTCTTAAACGACGTAATTCAATTATTGAGCTCTTATAAATAGAACCGAAGGGAGTATTTATTATCAATGACATTTATTGACAATCCAACTTGAGATAATGTCGGACACTAAATATGGACATTTCTCTTAGTAGGGACTCAAACTTTAGTTGTGACATTGTGAGAGATTAGCCCCTTCCATTAGCTCCAATATGAATAACAAAAAAACATACTCCCTCTCGGGCCCACCAAATAAGACCCCATTAGTAAATTATATTATTATGAGTAAAATACTCTGACCACCCTCCAGTTTTGCTTTAATTACACAGACCTCCCCTCTATTTTGAAAACATACACTTAAGCCCAAACAGTAAACTCCGTTAAGAATATTCTAAAAAGATTCCAAAAATATATATTTTTAATTAAATTTATTTTTTCTTGCACATTTTGACTAAAGTTGTTTTAAAGAATTTAAGAGTTTTTTTTATCTATTCCTTAATTTCTATTTTTATCTTTACAAGTAGTTATCTGTTTGATGATTTTAGCATTAGTTAATGTAAATATCACAAACGTTGAATGTTCAAACAAGATTTTAAATAAAAATATGCTTGATCAAATGTGTTTATAAATATTTGTTGAAAAAAATATTAAATTATAAATTTAAATGACACATACAATCTCATACTTATATAGTTTATTTTAAGGAAAATACTTACATCAAGTTCCTTACATCCATTTCGTCAAGTTCTCCAATCACATGTGACTATGTGTTCTATTTTTGAATTATTATCAATGAACTATAAATCCAAATGCAAAAAATAGGACACATGGTCATATATGATTGGAGAACTTGATGTAATGGATATAAGGAACTTGATGTAAGTATGATCCTTATTTTATTTGATAAAAATATGTGTTTAATATATATTTTAAGTCAAAATTAATTTATAATATCAAAATTAATAAATTTTTTAACAAATTAGAAATTTAGAGAATCTAATAGAATAAATTTATGGTTGTATAAATTTTTATTAGCCCATATATATATATATAAATAATTCTAATACTGAAGAAGGGCATTTTGGTTAAAAGAAGTTTAAAAGTCAAACTTAACGGTTAACTAACCGTTTGGGTGGATGGAAATAGAATCTCAAACTATAAGGGAGGTTTGTGTAACATATATTTTAGTTTTAAGGGAAGTTTATATGGGTTTCCAAAATAGAGGGGAGGTCTGTGTAATTGAGGCAAAACAGAGGGGAGGTTAGAGTATTTTACTCTATTATTATTTAACATTATTAATATAATTAATAGTTTTCCGCAAATCGAGACAAAACTCTTCTCACATACTTACCTCGTAGATCGTAAAAGTTATTCTCCAAAAGCTAATCCGAACACACACTATATTTCCAACAGCTCCTCACATGGCGTGTTCACGGGATGAAAGCCTGGCCAAGTAATCTCCATTACCGGCGCTTTCTGGGAATCTGTTTGTCTAAGGTGCTGTTTCAAACTGTGAACACAAAATGCGGTCTAATTGTTATTCTATCCTGCGGACAGAATTGATTTTTTTTTAAAATGTTAAAAACATTAATTTAATTATTTTAAAATATTTATATTTATTATTATTTTTCTTTAAATTATATCACTTAACTTGTAAACCGATATATAATCTAATAATACATAACATATATATGTATATATATGATTAAATAATTTATTTAGTTTTCTTAATTTCTTAAAAAAAAGTTAAATTCAGCCTTATATTTAAACGGGAATATCCTTTAAAAAAACAGCTGAGTTATTCATATTATAAATTGGGTTGTTAAATTCAACAAATTATAAATGAAGTCATGCGACCTAAAATAAGATTTTAGAATTTAATAGTCTTACTTTATTACCCCTCATTTAATTCCAATAAAAATAATCCTATGTGTAACTAGCGCGGAACCTCTCCACCAACCCCTCTATCCATTTCCCTCTACCAAATCAAAACCACAAAGTTTTCTCCTCCACTTGATGTTGTGACGCCATTTTGCAGAAAAAATGTTGAAGGCTTTTGGCACTGTTTCTCCCTCTAATTCATAACCCTCCTGAATGGGCAGTGACTCTTTTTGTAGAAAAACAGTAGTATGATGTTATGCGAAAAAAAATCACTCAACCAAACAAAAGCAAAACAAAAAACAAATGCAGGAATGTGAAAGAAGAGGGAAAGATTGAAGCTTAAAGCTTATTTGATAAAAACAGAAAGAACCAAAAAAAAAAATACAAAGGTGGAACAAGTGCCTATATTGAGGAAGATTGATGGCTCTGGTATAACTATGAACAACGATTTGCTTCCTTACAATCTTTTAAAGTTACAGATGAAGTTTGATGTATCTGGATTGCTCATGGCGGTGAGGTTTTGTTTTTCATGAATGAGAGGGAGCAACAGTGCTGAAAACCTTCAACGTTTTTTTCTGTAAAATGGCATTGCATCAAGTGGAGAAAAAACCTTTGTGGTTTTGATTTAGCGGAGGGAAATGGATGGAGGGGTTAGTGGAGAAGTTCCACCCCGGTTACATCTTGTTAGAATCAAACTTGGGGTATTAAAATAAAATTATTGAATTCTAAAATCTTACTTTAGATTTATATCTTTATGTATAATTTGTTAAATTTAAAGACCTAAATCAAAATTTGAATAATTTCACTAATTTTTTAAGGATTTTTTCTATTTAAAACAGTGGGAGTAGATTAAACATCACATGCCTTGGGTAGAGCCGGGAAAACGGGCCAAGCCCGTCGGGCGGGCCCTTTTAGGCCCTGACCCTTTAAGGGCCGGGCTTTTAAATTGTAGCCTCAAAAGGAAGTCGAGCTTAAAAGGACCGGCCCTAGAGGGCCTCGGGCCGGCCCTTTAAGCCTGATTATTTTTTATTTTTTCTGCTTGGACAAGAACCATGTTACATTTTTGAATTGCCTTATTGAATCTATATATCACTCTATCATCATATTGTATAAAGTATAATTTTTGAGTATATTGTTTTGTCTAATTGAATCATATTGTGATTTTTGAGTATATTGTTCTGCCTATTTAGAATAAAATCATATTATATACAATTCTGCTTGATAGAGTATGATTTTTGATAGGGGTTGTGATTATTTGACTACTTGAACCTAATGCTCAAAGTGAAACACAATCAAATGTTCTTGAAATTGATGATAGTGGCGAAGAAGGTGAAAATGATAATCGTCATACTCATGTTGTTTAGAGTTTAAAGTATTGAGTTTCTTGACTTCTTATATTTTGGCCTTTATGTGAGTTATTTATGGACATGATTTTACCATTGACTATACATTAGTAACTGTGTTTGTTTGTTACAAGAGACGTGTTATTTAAACCTTAATGTTGACAACATTTATATATTAAATTAGAACTTTAATTATTGTTATTTATTAATTATATCTCTCTAGGGAAAATACATAGGAAAAATAGTTAAATATTATGAAAAGGACTTTCCGACCCTGCGGGCCGAACTTTGAAAAACTGTAATTTTCCTGACCCCCAACTCTTTAGGACCGATCCTATTAGATCCTGACCCGTCAAGGACCGACCCTGTAGGACCGAACTGACCCTGATTGCCAGGTCTAGCCCTAGGCCAATTATAAGTACTTGGTCCCTGCAAGGCGTAATTCAATCCAGAATTCGAGATAAGAGTCGTCATCTTCTCGGAGAGTCCGGAGTGAGATAGAGAGAGAGACAGACAGAGAGGAGGGGGAATCCAGTGTGTGCTCCCATGGAAGCAATACTACAGCTATCTTACGACACTACCGTTAAGATTATGTTACGCTCTTTGGAACGCAATTTGCTCCCTGACGTTGTCGTCAGAAGGCTCACTCGTTTGCTTTTAGCGTCTCGCCTTCGCTCCGGCTATAAAACCTCCTCTGAACTTCAACTCTCCGATCTTCTCCATTTTGTACACTGTAATCCCGTTTTCCACTTACTTTCTCTATTATTCTGTCTGTCTCTGCGCCTTCTTGAGATCTATTATAAGTACTACAGACGGAGATGTTGCTAGGTTGATAAAATTAACCACACTACTGTTATTGACTATATCTCTGCAAATGGCTGGAGTGCTGAAGATGAACCTAACTGTATTTTTCTTGCAGCTTTGAAGGAGATGCCTATCGCCATTGAAACTGATAAGCCCAAAGTTCAGCATTATGAATTACCCACCTCTTTCTTCAAGCTGGTGCTCGGCAGGAATCTCAAATACAGGTATTTTGATGCATTTCTAATTTCTCTCTCTCTCTCTCTCTCTCTCTCTCTCTGTGACAACTTGATAGTTAATTATATTTTAGCCTCGTGTCTTTTTACCGTTTTAGGTTAATTAGATTATGAAATGTCTTTTTCGGTCGATTTATCATAAAGGAATGATGACATAAAAAGACAGGCAAACCTTCTTGTGTAGCTTACTGGATTATCCGTAATCAAGCATTTTACTGTATTGATCCAAGTATGCATATGCAGTTAAAAAATCTAGAAATATAGATCTAGACGAGATGTAACTCATCATTATTAGACTAATTATCAACATTTCAGTTTGAGCTTAAACGAATTTGCCCAAAACAGAAGTTCAAGGTTGAAAACGTGCGTTAATGAATGAACTCTTTGCAGTTCTTGTTACTTTTCTTCTGCGTCAAAGACACTGGACGAGGCTGAAGAAGCAATGTTGGAACTGTACTGTGAGAGATCACAGATGAAAGATGGTCACACCGTCCTTGACGTTGGATGTGGCTGGGGGTCACTGTGCATATACATTGCCAAGAAGTACCGTAATTCCAGAGTTACAGGGGTATGCAACTCCACTACCCAAAAATCGTATATAGAGGACAAGTGTAGGTATGCTGCTCGATTGTTTCCAACGTTCTGCAAATTAAACACCATTTGATGACCCAACTTAGTTTCCTTGTGCTCTCTTCAGGGATCTTAAGCTGCAAAATGTGGAGATAATTGTTGCAGATATCAGCGCATTTGAAATGGATGCTTCTTATGACAGAATATTTTCCATAGAAATGTTTGAGGTTGGACTTTGAACTTCATGTGATGCAGATAATCTATATGAGGGGGTGTTTTTATTTTAATTTATTTATAGATAAACTTGATTCATACCTTCTTGACACAGCATATGAAGAATTATAAAGATCTTCTCAACAAAATAGCCGGTTGGCTGAAGGAAGATGGCCTTCTGTTTCTTCATCATTTCTGCCATAAAGCATTTGCTTACCATTTTGAGGTCAAATTTATTTCATGTTAAACAACTCAGCCTCTTTTGGTTTCCAACTTTCTGGACACTACTCGAGATGCAAACACAAGACATGTACCTATATTTAGATGGGAAGAAAATTAGGGAGGAAAAAATATTACGAGGGAAAAATTCCAAAAATAATAATCTTTTTTACTATTTTTGAAAGTTCTCCTTCCTATTATTCTCTCTCCCCTATCTCGCTTCATGTAAACATAGCGGTAAAGTTCCAATCAAATAATTTGTTGACCCTCTTTAGACTCCTTAACTATAACAGGACAAAAATGAAGACGACTGGATTACTAGGTATTTCTTTACTGGAGGAACAATGCCTTCCGCAAATCTCCTCCTCTATTTCCAGGTAAGCTTACTACGTGCTAGCTTTGTCAATGAAAACGTAGAATCCAACCAAACTGTTGGTTTTTTAATATTTTAATTTTGAAGTCAATTTCCCATTAGTTCTCTTGGAAATTAACATAGGCGCCTGCAAAATAATTATATTCCAACTTTATACTGCATCCTGAGTTGCAGGATGATGTTAGCATTGTCAATCATTGGCTTGTCAACGGTAAACACTATGCACAGACGAGGTAAGAATGATCTGGATGGGTCAAAAATTATACAGCAATTCTGAATCATATTACATCCTTAATTAGTACAGGGAAGTTTTTAGTTTACGGTTCTCCTGAAGCCAAAAAATAAATTTATCTTGCAGCGAAGAATGGCTCAAAAGAATGGACCAAAACTTGACTGCCATCAAGCCGATTATGGAATCAACATATGGTAAGGATTCAGCTGTTAGGTGGACTGTCTATTGGAGAACGTTCTTCATAGCCGTAGCAGAACTATTTGGCTACAATAATGGTGAAGAATGGATGGTTGCACATTTCCTATTTAAGAAGAAATGAACTTAAGCAGCAATCAAAATTCTCCTTCCGTATTCCAACCAAAGACGCAAATTCTAATGATCGTACCTTCATTGATTCAGCCAGTTCATTTTGGCTCCTTTTATGTGCAATCTCGCGACAGTAAGACCACATAAGGCGATGCATCATTTTAGTTATAGAAACCTTTCATCTTATGCCATTAAAGTTATCATCAGTGTCTATTCTACTAGTGCCCAGAGAAGTTGTGACATATTATTACAGTATTTATCGAAAAATGAAGCTGAAAGTGGGAACGACTGGTATGATTTTTAAAACTCCAAAGCATAATTTTTTTCTTCCATATCCATAATCCGAACTTTCATACAATATTTCTGGTGAATGTTTGATGATTATATATTTTATAATTAAATAAGTGTAGATTTTTAAATATATTTGATTAAATTTATTAATATTGTATACTTATTTAATTATCTTTTATTTTTTTTTATTCTTTAATTAATTATAGGATAAAATGATATTTTGATATAAAATCTATTTATATCCTAATTTATTTTACAGGGAATATTATAAGATTTAAGTGAGAACAAAATATCAATATAATATATCTATATTATATGATAATTGATTAAAAAAAAAGAGATAAATCAAGATATTGTGATAGAGACGTAGGTAAAGAGGCAATATATTCTTATATATATGCTAGGCATTGCAAGAGGAAGGAGAGTTTTTTTTTTTTTTGGTAAAAAGAGGGAGGAGAGTTTTAATTGCTTGGTTGGTGACGACAACATAAGAGTTCAGAATTTAGATTGAGGGAAATTAAAGTTTGAAGATGCAGAAGATCTATAATAGGGATGAAAATTTGGCATTGAGTTTTGTTTCTCCTTCTCTTTCTCTTCTTTCGTTTATCTTTTATTTTATCTTTGGCTAGTTATTATTTCGATCATGACAATATTCAGTTTGTGTAGCTAAACATTCATTTTGGATTATTTAGTTTGATTATGGATTAGTGAATAGTGATTTCTTTTTTTAATTAATTTAATATTATATTTCTTGATTTAATTGTGTGTTTGATTATCATGAAACAAGATAAGTCTGATTGAGATTATTTTAATATTCTAAAGGAACCTGGACATAGGGAATTTAGAATAGACTTTCAATTTAATCGTGTAGGATTAGGGTTTTCAGACTTAATTTACTTGTAGGATAAACTTATACCTATTGGCCCAACATAATCTTATTATGCTTGCATTTAAATTAATCCAATTAAGCACTAATTGCCTACAGAGTTAGGGATTACCATAATTGGAATGTCTTTTAATGGATCGAAAGACATTCTTAGGTAAATAACAATCCTACACTAGCAAATATAACTTCCAATGCAATTAAATGAAGAAATTAGACACTAAAAAATAACTATAGCTACAATAATCCAAGTCCGGGCTTAGGATTTAGAATCATCCTTATCCTTAATCTTAATTATAGTTAGATTTATTTATTTTTTCCTTCTTTAGTTAGCTTTTATTCATACCTTCTATTTAAATAGTGTCACTCAACTTAAGCCAAAGTTCAAAATCATTGCTCAACTTTATTGTTGATACGGAACGACATCTTGCTCACTCTTTATTATTAAAACGGCATGTGCACTTACAGAATCTTAGACAATATATTTGCCCCTATCAATCTGTAACCCCTTCCCACCTTAGGCCGAGATTAAGTTCTTAAACACATAATTAAGTTGGAATTAGAGACCATATTTCAAATTGAGACTTATTAAGGTAATCTTTTGCCCAAAAATCGGATTTGCAAAAACTTTTTCAAAACTTATTCACAATGGTCTCATATTCACAATACAAAACAATAATGGCTTGTATAGGTGGATTCCATTTACAAATATCAGAGTGCAAAGTAAATTCCCGACTCACTTGGGTTCGATTCATTAAATAAGGGTTTACACAAAGGCACAAAGCTCATAATTCATACCCTTTACTTGGGGGATTACACAAAATCCAATATATACAATTGTTTCTACCAAAAATATCCAAATGATATACAATGATAATGATTAACCAAAAAGGAACTTCTAACACTGAGCTCTACCCGCTCTTCATCACCCGCTTACTTTTTGATCCTTCAGCCCTGTCTAAAATGTTTAGATTTGGGAGAGTGAGATTCTAAAGAATCTCCGTAGTGTCAAATCAATCATAATATCTACAACAATAAGACATGAAATCAAATCATCATCCACACAAAGCAACTACAACGACAGTTACAACGGTAATGGTTAGTATGACACATGTCATCCCTTATGATTGCTCAAGCTAAATTGGTCATGCTGCATTGCATAACAACAATCCACACAATATATTTCACCACAGCTGGGATTTATATAAAGCATTTCATAACGCAAGATCAACACACAGCCCACGGCTGGATTCACAAACTCCGACCCACGGGTCGGATTCACAAAGATCCATGTCGATTACAATGGCATTTCAACGGCCGACCTAGAGATGACCAGCGTCAATCCTTATATGGCTCACGCTGAAGTGATCACGCTGTAATGGACCATGGCACACAGTTCACAAAATTCAATGATAAGTTATGCATACCAAAACATCATACACAATATGAGAGAAGAGTCACTACCTGAGTCCTTCCGTGCGTGTCCTAGCGCCGGTCTCTCCCAAGTAGGGCAAATATCGTATCCTAGAATCATAATAAGTGACGAAGAGTTATTTCCCTATTCCAATTCTCAATTACTTCTTAACACTTACTTTTGTCTATCATTATTTCTCTTTTAGAGTCATTAAATACCCCTAACAAAACTCCTAAAGGGTTGGAAGAACTATCCCAAAGATCTCCTTTTGGAAGCACAAAACTGACATTTTTCACTACGACACTTGAGTGAAGATGACCTCATTCGAATGAGATTGTACGGACACTCGAGTGAAGAAGGCCTCACTCAGGTGATGGTGCGGTTTGCACTCAAGTATTAGAGAGTGAAAGATAACGAGTGAACACCCGAGAGCACAAGGACTTTTTAGAGACTACAACACTTGAGCACACTAGACCTCACCCAAGTGAAGGCCAAATGCCTCACTCGAGTACCTGAGAGTGAAGTCCATAAAGTGAGAACCCGAGAGCATAGTAGTTTACCACAAGTAGGAGTACTCGAGGACAGGACATTGCACTCGAGTGATAGATCAACACTCGCAAGTGAGACCATACACTCTTGAATTTTCCAGAAAGCACAACAGAAAAACTGAAGAGAAAACAGAATATACACACAGCACTCGAATGATACTCAACCTCACCCGAGTGATCTTCATCTCACACTCGAGTGAATCCCAAATCACTTGAGTGATTCTATCAGCACCAGAAAACGCAGCAATACAGAGGCATTTTCCCAACACTTGTCCAATTGATCCCAATAGACACAAAACTTTACCCAAAGTCACTCCCACAGAAAAACATCCAATAAACTCAATTGGATCATCAGAATCATCAAAATCCTACTCTATTATCATGCTTTAGGTTTTGGGCAACAAAATCAACAAAATACCAATCTCATCCAAACATCACATTTCAATCACCAATCAATCTATCTATCCTAAACTCATTCCAAAATATCATTCTCATGCCAAAAACATACCAAATGAATAATAGCACTCATTTTCGGATTAAAGCCAAAATTTCCAGAAATTACAAACTACTTCAAAAGGCATGAAACTTAGATAGATAGATTGGTTTCACATACCTCTTCAACTTCTCCAAAAACACTCTTTGATTCTCCAACAACTAGATTTTCGTATAATCACAAACCACAGCCAATGGACAAGCTACAACCATCAAAATGAAGCTTATCACTATAGAACAACTTTAATGAATGGTGTTTGAGCAATGGAAGGCATTTACCTACCCAAATAATCAGCTTTCTCTTTCTCTTTCTTGTTAACTTGGTCACCGGAAATGGAGGAAGAGAAGAGAGAGAACGAGAGTGAGAGATGGAGTGTGGAGGAAGAAGGAAAACAATGATGATGCTACTCCCTCCTATGCCACCGAATTGAGAGAGAAGAGAAGAGAGAGAAATGATTGTTTAATCAATTTTGACCTTCACACACATACACTCTCTTTTGCCACATGTCACGATGCTATTGGCTCACCCCAAAATAAGTCACCAATTAGCTTCTCTAATCTCTTCATTAGACAATTAATTTCACACATCATTTTCTCTTAGTTAGTAATTAATTTCCCCATTAATTATCAATTTATGGTCAATATTCCCATTTTCCAAATTTCCAACAATTATGACATATTCATTAAAATAGCTATAAAACACATAATAATTCCCATTTAAATTCATGATTATATACAATAATCATGATTAGCCCATTAGCAAAAATTGAGGTATTACACAATCCACCATCATCACTTCCTTTTCCTCCGCAGTAGACCATGGATTAAAATCATCAAGACAAAATCTCCTGAAATTACAGTAATCCAAACAAAGACCTAGTAGAGAGGCAGAGGGAATATAAAATAGTCATTCACTCTTGTCGTCCCACCTCCAATCGTCGGCTTACCTGCACGAAAATCACAAATTCAGAATTAGGAACAACCTAAGAAGTCTACCATTTTGTTTAGACGCATGTTAAATCAATGCTGATCATGAACACATTATTTTCTTCACTCAGTTGAATGATAATCCAAATAGCGTAGTCAAAGGCGCATGCCTCAGCATTTTGCCCATGAATCCACGCAGCATTTTGGAGACAAAATTCCAACAAATGCAATATGGAACATGTTGTCAACAATTCCAGGTTGTTTAAATTTGTATACCAAAATGAAAGGAACGTCTTGGCTCTCTTTAGATGCTTGAGTCAGATTTAACATGTATAAACTGCCCGTGGATTACTCAAGGGAGATTAAGACAATGAACTCATGCCATAACCGGATAAAAAAGGGTGTTTAGATTCCAAAAAAATGACTTTCACCAACCAATGAACTCAGGCAAATTTTCTGAATCTTTTATAGTTTTATATAACTATGTCAGTTCACCGCAACAAGCCAGCATACTTCAAAAGCCTAGCTGTAATTTCTTATCGACTCTTCATTAAGTAAGATGTAAGATCGAAGCACAAATAAAGAAATATTCTACAGAGCGTAGATCCTTCCTAATTTGTAGTTTCCAATAATTGCTGGACTCCAGGTTGAGCATAATTAAACATCGACCAAATTGAAAAAAAGAAGTGGCATAATGATCCTGCAAGTTACCTCCGTCTGGATAATTTCTATTCAAATCGAGCATACGTTATTGAGATACACCAGAAGTAGCGCCTTCCCCCAAATCGTCATGAACTGTGGAACTGACAACGCCCTCAGCTTCTAAGAAGCGACTCAGATGCTTATCTTCCAAATGTTGCTGTCAAAAAACAAAACAAAAGAAAGAAAGAAAGAAAGAAACGTTGCTTACATAGATGAAATAATGAAGAGCTTAAACTTTTAAGCGTGGTCATGGATCATACAGAAAGGCAAGCTCTGTACTTTTCCCACTCGGAAAGACATTCTTCTTTGTCCCACTGACCCTTCATGAATTTCTCGGCGTACCACCTTCCTAAGAAAAATATAACATTAAAGAGAGACGGAGGACAGAGCCAGGTAGAGACTTGAAGTAAAACATTAAAGAAATAATTTTTGGTCGAGACGTTGAAACGCAACCAAAATTACATATAATTGAAACCTGTTGAAGCAATTGTGATATGCATCTCGAAGGGGAGCACATGGAGAGGTTGAAGACGAAGAGCCTCTCTTCTGTCTCATAGAGCTAAGAAGTAATTACTTCCTCTTTCGTCTGATACGCGATCGGCCGAATCAACGGAAGAAGGCTAAACCTATTTTCGGCGTTCACGGGCACGCCCCTCGGCTTGGGAGCCACCGAACACCTTCGCCGTCTCTGTTAGCCCCTTCTTCTTCTTGTTTTTTGAGGTCAGGAAACGGATTAAATTGATTTTGTTCGTTATTTAAAGCGAAAAAGAAAACAAACAAGAAAAACGGAATATATAAGGAAATTTTTGGAAAAATACTTTCAAAATATCAAAATTTTAAAAGAAAATTTCATCTAAACACTGTTTAAACTTGAAAAATCCCAAAAGCCCTACTAAAATATGGAAATGACACATAAGTAATAAAAGAAAAATTTTGGATTTTGAAATGCTGTGTTTTTATCAAAATGTGCCTTAAGTTTTTTTTTTAAAAAAAGGAAAGAACTCTCTTCTAGTCGGGCAGCCAAATTTTCGGTGACAATTTAAGTAAAGGGATTAACTATTTGAGTATAGAGATTCAAAACTTGAGCTTTTCAAGTTTATATTTGATAAACTTAAGTTGTCATTAACTGTATTCAACTTATCAACGATGCCCGATATGTCTAGGTAAGCTCAAGTTGTCTATCTCTATACTCAAGTAGTTAATCGTTTTACTCAAGTTGTCACCGGAGCTCCAACTGCCGGCCTGCCTGTTGGGTGGGGCATGCCAGCAAGGGGACTTGCCTTTTTTAAAAAAAGAAAAGTGAGGGCATTTTGTTAAAAGAACAACATTTCAAAATTTCATATTCATCCTTGATGACTTGTGTCATTTATATGTTTTAATAGATATTTTAGGGTTTTTCAAATTCAAATGATATTTTACTGAAATTTTCTTAAATTTTAAATCGGTCTTGTCTCCTTCAATAATTTTAGTTTATAGATTGACTTAATTAACAATTGATAACTCATGGTAATAAAAAAATTATTATTTTGGGGTTTTTCAAATTTTGATGGTATCTTTTATCCTAAAGGGACAACACGAAAACGAAAAAAAAATGGTGGTAGTCAATATAAGGATGTAAAAATGAATATATAGTCATGCAAGAAAAGATATTATTCGTAATGATCATATACGCGAACAAGTTAGAGTGACCTCTATTAAAGAGAAAATAGTAAAAAATCGATTGAGGTAGTTTAGACCTATTCAAAAATGTCATTGAGTGCACCAGTGAGAAGGGTTGATCAAACAGTATATAGTCTTCTAAAAAGATGGCGAGGAAGATCAAAGTGGACACTCAATGAGGTTATAGAACAAAATCTTTTGGTTAATAGTCTATTTAAAGATCTGATTTTCAACATTGCACAATGATATTGTACTATCTATGTAGCCGACCCTACTTATATATATATATATATATATATATTATCCAACAAATTTTCCCCGGATGAGTAATAATCTAAAATTTAATGAAAAGTATGTCTATTTTTCAATATTTACATGAAATGCACCATACATAGGAACGGGGAATTGATAGAATATTTGTTCGGCATGGAGGAGTTAGTAAAAAAAGATTTAATCATCAGCAAATGGTTGGTTGGAATATTGCTTATATAAAAAAGAGAACACAAATTATAATATCGGAAAACATATCTATAAGGAGAGGCGAACAAATACTTCTTATATGTAACAATATTGACGTTGTTTAAGGGCGTGGGGAATGTTTGGCCCGCCTGAGCAATCCAATGTGTGAGTGTATCACTAGTCTTTAGATGAAAAAAGACAAGCGTTAGAATAACATATCACCTATAAATAAGGGTATGAAATAGCAATTAATAAATAAAAATATTGTTAAACACCATAATCTTAGTAGGACCGTTATTCAGATAGCCCAAAAGAAAGCGTTTTATTAATTTAAAAAGATTAAAAATAAATTAATCAGTGTAGAATTAATTAATTAATTAGAATTAGTTTCTCACCTCAAAATTCAAATTAGTTTAAATTGCTTTGAACAAATCTTGATTATTTCATGAAATGCTGAGAAAATCGATAGGATGAGGTGGGAGAATAAAGAAGGTTTAGTTACAAGTAATTTAGTATTTTTAAAGCAAATTGCACTTATTTGGTATAATGATTGTAGCTTTTAAAAATAACTTTTTAATCATGATTTATGTTATATTAAGTAAATAAATGAAAAAAATTTTATCTCAATTTATATAAATAAATATTTTTAAACGTTACAAAGGAGATTCCAAGCAAACAAGAACATTGATGTTCTTCAGTCAAAAAAAAAAAAAAGGGAAATAATGATGTTCTGTCTACTATTTTTCTCCTTTAAATGTCAATATCAACAGAAGATTCCTTAATAATTTCTGGCTGCCAGAGTGATTGATTATTCTTTATATCCCAAACGGTCCTTTGTGCTTTGTCTCATGTTAAGCATCTTCTTTCTTTCTTTTTTAATTTTTGCCAGCGATAGGCATCTTCTTTCTAATTTGAGAATTTCTATCTCCACTAAAAATTATTCCCGCATCAGCGAAAAACCAAAAAATCACCGATCTTCGGAGAAGAGTTCACACGGGAGGAGAGAGAGAGAAGAGAGGAGAGAGAAATGATTGTTTAATCAATTTTGACCTTCACACACATACACTCTCTTTTGCCACATGTCACAATGCTATAGGCTCACCCAAAAATAAGTCACCAATTAACTTTTCTAATCTCTCCATTAGCCAATTAATTTCACACATCATTTTCTCTTGGTTAGTAAGCAATTTCCCCATTAACTACCAATTTATGGTCAATATTCCCATTTTCTAAATTTCCAACAATTATGACATATTCATTAAAATAGCCATAAAACACATAATAATTCCCATTTAAATTCATGGTTATTCACAATAATCATGATTAACTGGTAAACAAAAATTGGGATATTACACAATCCACCATCATCACTTCCTTTTCCTCCGCAGTAGACCATGGATTAAAATCATCAAGACAAAATCTCCTGAAATTACAGTAATCCAAACAAAGACCTAATAGAGAGGCAGAGGGAATATAAAATAGTCATTCACTCTTGTCGTCCCACCTCCAATCATCGGCTTACCTGCACGGAAATCACAAATTCAGAATTAGGAAGAACCTAAGAAGTCTACCATTTTGTTTAGACGCATGTTAAATCAATGCTGATCATGAACACATTATTTTCTTCACTCAGTTGTATGATAATCCAAATAGCGTAGTCAAAGGTGCATGCCTCAGCATTTTGCCCATGAATCCACGCAGCATTTTGGGGACAAAATTCCAACAAATGCAATACGGAACATGTTGTCAACAATTCCAGGTTGTTTAAATTTGTATGACCAAAATGAAAGGAACGTCTTGGCTCTCTTTAGATGCTTGAGTCAGATTTAACATGTATAAACTGCCCGTGGATTACTCAAGGGAGATTAAGACAATGAACTCATGCCATAACCGGATAAAAAAGGGTGTTTTGGTGACTGCTTCTCTGGCATTCATGACACAGAACACGCCTGGTTAAAGCTTAACACCGTAACACTGACATCCAACTCTGTCAATAACCTCACAGGAATGAAACAACAATGAGGCTGGTTTCACGGAACATAAAATCCTACCGCAGCTAAACCTGACACTTAACTTCCTTCTGACTGATGCTTTTCTTTGTTCTGATGTTTTAATAGGTCCTATTCTTAAACTTTTGTGTTACTGCGAGGATCTCTCCAATTTATATGACGAGTTCAGCCTGGGTTCCTATAATTTGACATAATTTAGATTCCAAAAAAAAGACTTCACCAATCAATGAACTCAGGCAAATTTTCTGAATCTTTTATAGTTTTATATAACTATGTCAGTTCACCGCAACAAGCCTAACGGGACAACACGAACAAAAAATGGTGGTAGTTGGGATGTAAAAATGAATATATAGCCCTGCAAGAAAAGATATTATTCGTAATGATCATATACACGGATAAGTTAGAGTGACCTCTATTAAAGAGAAAATAGTAAAAAATTGATTGAGCTGGTTTAGACCTATTCAAAAAAGTCATTGAGTGCACAAGTAAAAAGGGTTGATCAAGCAGTATGAACTCTTCTAAAAAGATGGCGAGAAAGATCAAAGTGGACACTCAATGAGGTTATAGAGCGGAATCTTTTGATTAATAATCTATTTAAAGATCTTATTTTCAATAGAGCACAATGATATTGTGATATCTATGTAGCCGACCCTACTTATATATATATATATATATATTCCCAAGATGAGTAATAATCTAAAATTGAATGAAAAGTATGTCTATTTTTCAATATTTACATGAAACGCACCATACAGAGGAACAGGGAATTGATATAATATTTGTTCGGCACGGAGGAGTTAGTAAAAAAAGATTTAATCATTAGTAAATGGTTGGTTGGAATATTGATTATATAACAAGAATAACACAAATTAAAATCAGAAAACATATCTACAAGGTGAGGCGAACAAATACTTTTTTTATGTAACAATATTGACGTTGTTTAAGGGCGTGGGGAATGTTTGGCCCGCTTGAGCAATCCAATGTATGAGTGTATCACTAGTCTTTAGATACGAGTTTCGCATTTGGTTTACTGTTTTATGTCGATATATTTGGTTGGCAAGGAATGATCGTATTTTCAACAATAAACAATGGTGTAAACAGCAATTACTAGTTCGTACTAGTTCAGTGTTGTCTTGGGGTATCTCCAATCCCATACAACCGAAGTCCGGTACCACACCAATTAAGGTTTGGCACCCTCCACCCGCTGGGATGGTTAAGGTTAACACAGATGGGTCTAGGAATGAAGGATCGGGATGCTGTACATGTGGTGGAGTGATACGGGATGAACATGGCCGATTTGTTCAGGGATTTATGTTTCGAATTGGAACTAGGTCTGTGATCGCAGCAGAAGCCTGGGGAATCCTGTAAAGTATAAAGTTGGCTTGGGAAGGAGGATTTAGGAATGTTATTGTTGAAAGTGATTCCACTGAAGTATTGGAGCTTATACAAGGAGCGATCTCTGATGTACATCCTGATGCTATGATAATTTTGGAAATTCAATCGATGCTGAAACGTGAGTGGGAAGTGGAGATGCTACATTGTTGTCGGGAGGCGAATAGGGTGGCAGATTGCTTCGCACGGAGAACATGGAAATGGCAGTTGATTTTCTTATAGTTCACACAGAGCCTACTGAAGCTAAACATTTGTTTATGGAAGATGTTGTTAATCATAATTTTTGTAATGATTAGGGTAGAGCCCTTGGGGCTGTTGTTTTGATTCTTTTTTTTATCAAAAAAAGAATAACATATCACCTATAAATAAGGGTGTGAAATAGCAATTAATAAATAAAAATATTGTTAAACACCATAGTTTTAGTAGGACCATTATTCAGATAACCCAAAAGAAAGAGTTTTATTAATTTAAAAAGATTAAAAATAAATTAATCAGTGTAGAATTAATTAATTAATTAGAATTAGTTTCTCACCTCAAAATTCAAATTAGTTTAAATTGATTTGAACAAATCTTGATTATTTCATGAAATGCTGAGAAAATCGATAGGATGGGGTGGGAGAATAAAGAAGGTTTAGTTACAAGTAATTTAGTATTTTTAAAGCAAATTGCACTTATTTGGTATAACGATTGTAGCTTTTAAAAGTAACTTTTTAATCATGATTTATGTTATATTAAATAAATAAATGAAAAGAATTTTATCTCAATTCATATAAATAAATATTTTTAAACGTTACAAAGGAGATTCCAAACAAACAAGAATATTGATGTTCTTCAGTCCAAAAAAAAAAAAAGGGAAATAATGATGTTCTGTCTACTATTTTTCTCCTTTAAATGTCAATATCAACAGAAGATTCCTTAATAATTTCTGGCTGCCAGAGTGATTGATTATTCTTTATATCCCAAACGGTCCTTTGTGCTTTGTCTCATGTTAAGCATCTTCTTTCTTTCTTTTTTAATTTTTGCCAGCGATAGGCATCTTCTTTCTAATTTGAGAATTTCTATCTCCACTAAAAATTATTCCCGCATCAGCGAAAAACCAAAAAATCACCGATCCTCGGAGAAGAGTTCACACGGGAAAGGATTCGGCAGTTGACACGATGTATATAAATTGGCAACTTAACAAAGGGCTATCACCGAAACCCAAGTAAATTACCTCGCTGTTTTGTCAGTCACCAAGCGGCAGAAACAATGGATCAATTCAAAGGCCAGCCTCGTCTCCCAAAATTCGCTGTTCCGAAACGATACGACGTTAGGCTCCGACCCGACCTCGTTGCTTGCTGCTTCTCTGGCTCCGTCGCCATTGACCTTGACATCGTCGCCCCTACCAGTTACATCGTTCTTAATACCGCTGAGCTCTCCGTCAGTGACGATGCCGCATCCTTCACAAACCGAGATTCTTCTAAGGTATCGACTATCGACTCATTTTTTTTTCCCTTATCAAACTTGGATGAGAAGGGTTGCTTGTGATGGCAGCTGTGTTTATTTTAGAGCGTAATTTGTCCAAAGACTGGCTATGTTCACCCAAAAAAAGAGAGAAAATTTGTGCAAGACTTTCGGGGGCAAGTGTTGTTCTGGCAGTTTTATAAATTTGGTTTTTGTTTTGATTCATAGTTCGTACCATCATTGGTCGATGGGCTGGTAATGGTCAACCTTGTTTCGATAGCTTGATAATGTTTTTTCCGCGTGCTCTCGATTATATACTTAGTGGGATAAGCTTCTTGTTGTTATCGTTGTTGAGCTCTTGACACTCCACTTTAAAGACTCCGGGCCGTTGAAACTTCTCTTATCCATTCGAACTGCCATAAGCTGAATAGAGCTAAATTTTACGAAAAATGAGTAGATCCATGTTTCATATTCGTTGCTCTCTCACGAGAGTGTGGATGCACGAAATGTTGAATCTGCAGTAAATGTTGCCAATCGCGACTTTTTGGAAGGTTAAGTTTGCTATAAGAAGAATCGTTTGTCGGTTTATTTTATCTTGTTTTTGAGCTAGTTCGGGGGTTGATTGATAACTTTGCGGTTCATTCATCTATATTTTTAGGCGATTCTATTGATTATTGCTGATGTAGAATGATCGGACGTCTATGCAGGTTTTCAAGCCCTCAAGAGTCGAGCTGTTTGAACAAGACGAGATTTTGGTATTGGAGTTTCCAGACTCACTACCGATTGGGTTGGGTATTTTAACTATTCAGTTTGAAGGAACTTTGAATGACAGAATGAAAGGATTTTACAGAAGGTAAACATTGTTACGCATTCTTTTATTTTTTTTATGTTTCTACTGGTACCCGAACGGTCAAACGAAATAATAACTTGAACTCTGCTGCACTTTTGATTACTGATTTTTCCTTTTAATTCATTTTTGTTGATTTGGCCGAGTTCAAAACTTTCCAAGATTGATCTGTGTCTTTTACCACAAAACCGTATAGCACATGTGGCGCAAAATTATAGTCCAGCATATATTGAAAATTAATTGTTTGGGTTTTCTTTTATCCTTTTGTAGTAAATATGAGCATAATGGTGAGCAGAAGAATATGGCTGTTACTCAGTTTGAACCAGCTGATGCCAGAAAATGCTTTCCTTGTTGGGATGAACCTGCTTGCAAGGTCTGTTTGTACCCCACCTTCCAGAGTAAACACAGCTTTTCTAAGCTTTTGATGGGTAGAATTTTGAATTTTGGAACAGAAGTGTAGGATTTCAAGTAAATAAGCTGCACTTTGGTTCGTTGCTTAGGTTCTAAGGCCATTTTAGGTGGAGCAGATTTGATGGACTTTTGGTTTTCCATTGTGCTAACAAATGAAAAAATAGTTTTGAGTTTGGGCACATTATTCACAGGAGGTTGACCTTGCAGGCTACTTTCAAGATCACATTGGATGTGCCTTCGGAGCTTACAGCCCTTTCCAACATGCCAGTCATGGAAGAAAAAATAAATGGCAATATTAAAACAGTTTCATATCAAGAATCTCCAATCATGTCTACATATTTGGTTGCAGTTGTAGTTGGCTTGTTTGATTTTGTGGAAGACCACACATCTGATGGTAATATCATGCACCTTATAGGTACTTGAGGTTGTATTAGTCATATTCTTCTTAATGCTGTTTAACATCTTTACAGGGGTCAAAGTACGAGTGTACTGTCAAGTTGGTAAGGCAAATCAGGGGAAGTTTGCACTATATGTTGCTGTGAAGACATTGGAACTATTCAAACAGTAAGTTCGAGCTGTTTAAATCTTTTTTTAATGATGAAAATCTATTAAAAACCGCCCCAGAAAGTTAATACCCCTGCATTTTTAATAAATCATGTGAAACTTTTGGGACAATTTTATTACTGATCCATAAAATTTGTGTGTGTCGCCCAACTAGCAATGAAATTGACTGTAGGGGGTGTTTGGGGGGGGTATACAATCACATCCTCAACACAGGCTTCCACATATTCTTCAAATAATCTACTTTCCTGATTTGATTTTACACTGCAGTTCAGTCTAATTTTCATGTTTCCAAAGAAAGTTTGGTATTCTAAAGGCAAGGCAAAGAAAATGCCTTGGTAAGAAAAATCAATGCGTGTTTGTGTTTTAAAAAGGGGGATTTCGTAATCCATCCATTTTTGCTGCCAATAATCATATCTTAGGTTTACTAAGGCAAGCTAGGCATATCATGGATTACATGTTAATCTTGCAGTAGTCAGTTTGCATTGCTAGGTTTGTATGGCCATGCTGCATCATTTACCTTTCAATACACTACTAATTACGGTAACTTAAACAGTTATTTTGAAACCCCATACTCTCTACCAAAATTGGATATGATTGCAATTCCTGATTTTGCGGCTGGGGCAATGGAGAATTATGGTTTGGTTACATACCGAGAGACTGCTTTACTCTATGATGATCAACATTCTGCTGCTGCCAATAAGCAGAGGGTATTTTTCTTATTTTCAAAGCTGCTTTATTCATGGTGTAGAACTAGTTTCTGATTGCTAGTTGTAAGTTGTAAAAATATTTCTTTGGTTTCTGTCAAAGGTTGCAACTGTCGTAGCTCATGAACTGGCTCATCAATGGTTTGGCAATCTTGTTACAATGGAGTGGTGGACACACTTATGGCTGAATGAAGGTTTTGCAACATGGGTAAGATTTATAGACTATATATTCCTGTATCATTTCTATCATAGTGTCTCACTCTTATTCTCTCACTGATTGGTGTACTCAGGTTAGCTATCTAGCAACTGATGGCTTGTTTCCTGAGTGGAAAATATGGTCTCAGTTTCTTCATGAAACTACGGAGGGTCTTAAGTTAGATGGCCTTGCAGAATCCCACCCAATTGAGGTATTATTAAATCCTCCTTTATATGTTTTGGGTTTCACATTCTTTGGATGATCAATATTTAATTGATTGTCTTACTTTTTATTGTGTATTTTAGAGTGTGTTTGGATTAGCTTTTGGATAATAGCTTATGGAGAAAAAGTAAGAAAAGTGATTTTGGATAATAGATTTTGAAAAATAGCTTCTGGAAAGGGAGAAATTTTGGCTTCTCAAAACTCCCCAAACCATGGTTTCAGGTGGAAAAGTGCTTTTGTAAAAATTTAGGATGTTTGGGTGGCTTTTAGCAAAACCATGGTTTAGAGCTCAAAAAATGTTTTTTGCTGTTATCCAAACACACATTTAACCTGAGTAAATTAATTCTCTTTGCAGGTAGAAATAAATCATGCCCATGAGATTGATGAAATATTTGATGCAATAAGTTATAGAAAAGGTGCATCTGTAATCAGAATGCTACAGAGCTATCTTGGTGCTGAATGCTTTCAGGTCAGTGGTAGGAAATTATGCATCTTTGATACTAAATTTGAAAGAGTTATGAAATAGGAACCTCTGGTAATCCACACTTGTGAGATAGTAAGATATATAGTGTGTGCCTGGTGAGGACATAGTTAAGCTGTTGTGTTGCAGAATTTTCTCTCAACTTGATCGACTTGGGTTTTTAAACTTTAAATAGTGGTAGGCTGAGTAGGTTGCAATATCAAGTTTGTGATATATAAGTGTGTTTGGATTAGCTTTTGAGAATAGATTTTACGATTTACGAGGTAAGTATGTGAAAGGAATTTTACCTCGATTTGTGGAAAATAGCTTCTGAAACCACGGTTTGGGTGTTTCCCAAACATTCACGACAGCTTGTTTATTGACTTGCCAGTCCATTTCTTATATCATTACTTTTACTGCAAAGTAGATAGATAAAAGAGGAGTATAAAAATTCAAACAGATACATCCTAATAACAACTTCTATATATTAAGTTGAGATTGAGATTTGCATATTAGATTGACACCACGAAAGCTGAGACCCAATACTGTAACTTGCATTGAACTCAACAATGAAAGCCATATGTTGACAATGTAGTCTGCTGATGATGTGAAAATCCTGTGATATATATATTCGATATCGTATATTAATAAACCATACAAAATGTGATATTTGCATATTGCAATATTGAGGTCAAATTATATGTTGCTTGTTCATGCAAATAGAGGTCACTGGCTTCGTATATAAAAAGATACGCATGCTCAAATGCCAAGACTGAGGATCTGTGGGCAGCCCTTGAGGAAGGATCTGGTGAACCTGTGAACAAATTAATGGACTCATGGACAAAACAGAAGGGTTACCCAGTTGTCACTGTCAGAGTCAATAATGAAAAATTGGAGTTTGAGCAGGTTTTGTTGTGTCTGATTATTTCACAAGTTCTTCGTTATGATTATTTTCGTAAGAAAATCCCTTCTAGCATGCCTTGTAACTTGTAAGCTTTCTTTGTTAATTGACAGTCACAATTCTTGTCAAGTGGCGCTCATGGAGAAGGCTATTGGATTGTTCCAATTACATTGTGCCTTGGCTCATATGATGTTTGCAAGAATTTCCTTCTGCAAGAAAAAACTGAAACACGTGATGTCAATGAGCTTTTTGGCTCTCAGATTCCTCAAGAAATAGGACCACGCTCTTGGATAAAACTCAATGTGGATCAGACTGGTTTTTACAGGGTGAAATACGATGAGGGCCTTGCAGCTAGACTTAGATTTGCAGTAGAAAAACAATTATTATCTGCAACAGACCGATTTGGTAAATATTAGTGGTTGACACTTTTGATGGTGGAAATCAAAATGACCATTAACTCAATTGTTTCTTTGACAGGAATTTTGGATGATTTATATGCACTTTGTATGGCTCGCAAGGAAACATTGACGTCCCTGCTTGCCTTGATGGGAGCCTACAGGGAGGAACTTGATTATATCGTGTTATCGAACCTAATTACTGTAAGTCATGTTCCAAATGTTGCTATTTTGTTAGTAATCATTTTTTTTTTATTCTAATCCAAACCTCATTTTCCAGGTAAGTTATAAAGTTGAAAGGATTGCCGCTGATTCTGTACCAGAGTTACTGGACTACATTAAGCAATTCTTTATCAACCTTTTCCAGTTCTCTGCCGAGTAAGCTGTTAGATAAAAGAATCAGTACACGCTGTTCTAAATTTTGCAGCAATGCCCCATCTTAACATTCCTATGCTTTATACTATATATTGTTATTGCTAATAATTGTTGTTAACTGAATGAAAATTCTGAACTGCCTAAAGGTGATCCTTTCATATATATACATCTTTTTGTATAGATTTTCCCCCTTAAAAATCATCTTTTTACCTCTTTATCTGTTCAGGAGGCTTGGCTGGGACCCGAAACCTGGTGAAAGCCATCTAGATGCAATGTTGAGAGGAGAAGTTTTGACGGCTCTTGCTTTTTTTGGACATGACCTGACGCTGGATGAAGCAAGCAGGCGTTTTCAGGCATTCTTAGAAGATAGGAGCACACAACTTCTTCCACCCGATATAAGAAAGGTTGTCTGCTGCCTCAGTTCAATGTTTGGAAATTCCTTCAAAATCCTCCTGCTTATAATCATAGTGAACTATTTTGGCAGGCAACATATGTGGCAGTGATGCAAAGGGCAAGCAAATCAAACCGTTTTGCTTATGAATCCCTCCTCAAAGTTTATCGGGAATCTGACCTAAGCCAGGAAAAAACACGCATTCTAAGTAATTACATGCCTTGTACTTTAATAGAATTCTTTTATACTTTAATTTTCTAATGTCAGGATACCTCTTAACTTTGAATTCTTGCAGGCTCATTGGCATCTTCACATGATCCAGATCTGATTCTTGAAGCCCTTAACTTCATGTTGTCTTCTGAGGTATCAAGTTTGTCATATTTTGTTTGTGTTGAAGTCGGAATGGGCATTTACACTCATTTGTGGAGAATTATATATAGATTGGAGCTTTATATGTTGGTTCTTTGTATGGTCAAGGTACGAAGTCAGGATGCTGTTTTTGGACTTGCTGTTGGTCTGGAAGGACGAGAAGTAACCTGGACATGGTTCAAGGTAAATTACACAACCAGTAGCCATATTAAGTGCAACATACATTGCTGAAGTAAATTCTTTGTTTAAACTGCAATGTTACCCATTTTAGTTGTATTTTCCTGATGTGTCCACAGCTGATCAATGTCGAGCTAGGGTCAATTCAACTAATGTAGATTATAATTGCTATTGAAAAATGTAGTTGCAGGGCCAGAGTTTGAGTTAGGAAACTGGTCCAACTTCTGTAGTTTCAAAATTCTGCTCTAACACTGAATGTCAAGATTTAATGCTTCATTTTTTGTGGCAACTCTAGGCCATTGATGCATGAAATATCACCTTGTAGACAAGCTTAATTTCGAAGAGAGATCATGACATGTAGTCATTTGTAACCCTGTGGCCGTTATATCATTTTCTAACTGTTGCTCTGCTGCCATGCAGGAGAATTGGGAACATCTCCTGAAGACATATGGTGCAGGATTTTTGATAACTCGCTTTGTTAGTGCAGCTGTCTCACCGGTATGTATATTGAGTTTGATTAGCATCCCATGAATCTTCTCTCTAAACTTGCGTACTATCCATGCACAGTTTGCTTCCTTTGAGAAGGCAAAAGAAGTCGAGGAATTCTTTGCCACCCGTTCGCAGCCTGCAATTGCTAGGACGTTGAAGCAGAGCCTGGAGCGGGTTCATATCAATGCATCATGGGTTCAGAGTGTTAGGAATGAGCAACATCTGGCTCAGGCTGTGCAGGAATTGGCCTGCAGGAAATACTGACTAGTCTATGCTTCCTATTGTTTTGGTGCTTGTTTCTCTAGACTCTAGTTGTGATCCGAGTTGCTTGTGATAGTATTTAATATCCCTGCCGAATGCCAATTATACCAGCTTGAGCACCTATCCACTCATCTATATGGATAACAACTGGTTTAACGTTGTGGTTCAGTCATTTTTATTTAATTTTCGTCAAACTAATCGCAGTTTGAATTCCTCCAACTTTCGTCTGGGCACAAAATATTCCTTGTTACACAATCTGTTTCCCTCGCAAATCGAATAACAGTAGCACCTAGGTTTAGATAACTGCTTCCATTACGTCTAAAGCAAGCAACAACAGATCCTGGAACACTGATTGGAATTGGTGGCCTTATAAGTGTGTGTTTGGAAACCCTTTTAGTTTTGGCCCATCCCAAATTTTGGTTTAAAAAACGAAGTAGCCTAATACTCCTTCAGAGAATCTTTTGAAACGGTTCTGAACAGTGAACAATAACAATATCATGCTGCCGAAGCTTGTACGGAAAGATTATTGATTTGGCAGTGTGATTATTTGCCCATAGTCAGGGAGTTTGAAATAATTAAGGAACATTTAATGTTTTTTTATTGTAAATAAGTATATGACTTTAATTAATTCATGGCGACATGAAAATTGGCCTCTCTTTGGCATTTTTAGCGTTTGCGTGTGGGGGTATCAGCGATCACCCGTCAATAACATTTGCCGACATTTTTTTGTTCAAACAATCAGAATTGGATTTCCCTTTACTTTTCTTTGGATAAAAGAATGAAGAATAATAAAACAAAAATAAATAAGAAATATAGCAAATATTAATATATCTTTCTCTGGTAGAGTTTCATTTTTGTTTTAAAATGATTATCACGTGGGAATTTCAATGAAATATTAATTATGTTTACAAGTCAGAAAGCATTTGCAAATAGAACGTGATGAAAATTGAAAATGAAATAATATATGCATTTAGAATAAAAGGCGTATCTCAGGGTTAGTTGAGTGTGAATGGTAGGAGCCGCAATATCGTTCAACTTGCCGTTGACGTTACATTGGCAGTGAAATGATGAAACGACCAAGATGCACGGAAGTCGGCTGAACATGTGGTTAGTTTTAATTTGAATGTAGAGTTCATAAATACTCCGACTTAGGTTCCAAGTTAACAGCCCAAATCAGTCTGTGTTTTGTTGTCGTTTCTGGAGTATGACTTGATCATTAAGAAATAAAAATATTTAACTCGTTATCAATTAATTCATTTTGTCAAATATCCCATAATTGCTATTCAAATTTGGTTGACTATATCTTTTTTTCTAGAAAATGATTTTTCTCCCCGCTCTCAACTCTCAAGCACAAATGAACAATAAAAAAAAAAATCGATTTTGTCCAATTTTGACTTGTTTGAATATTAGGAAAAAAAATTAATTTTTTGAAGAAGGGAAACGAGATCAGAAATGAGAGGGTATGGCTCTGAGACCTGTGTCCTAGCGTGTCAAGAGTAACTAACAATAATAAAATTAGATAACAACCAAGGTGCTAGTATATCATTAAATATGTGTGTGTGAGAAACTAGATGAATTTACAAGCAATAACAGAATAAATTTGCGTGTTGACTGGGGATTACCAGGTGGGGTGTGAACTGTGAAAAGCACCGACAATGAGTAGCCCCTCTTAATTAATCTTCCCTTTTAAATTAAAATTATAATGGTGGAATCAAAGCTGTCCACACCTTTTTCTTTTGTTTGTTTTCGCTCTCGTTTCGATGCTCCGACAAAACCTGTCCTTATCACGATAATAACCTTGAAGCACGTTGGAATAACTAGAGACGGTAATTTCTCGTTTTTTATGCTGCTTAAAGAGTCAACCCAGAAAACCAGAACATGTAATTCAGCTCAGAGGAGGCTTCAAATGACCTGCATTTGCGAGCAAATCTCCTTGAAAGTTCATCTGATGACAAGTTTGGTAGGCAATTAACACCAATCTCTACCTTATCTGTTATAACTTTATTTAGCATAGTTATACAGGTTAAAACAAATTCAAGAAGAGTCACAAGGACCATATACATAACTTAAGATCAGCTTCACTGGCCGAGGAATTAAACCAGACCACCACAGGCTTCAAAGTTACATATGTAGTTTTGTGCACTTCGATGTGAATAGGGTAGAACAGCAGAACAAATACTTGATTAAATAAGTTCAGGGTTGAGAAGACTCAAAATCACTTGAAACAACCAAACTATTATTATCCTACCCCTTTTGTAAATAAATGATAAATGTCAACAAGATTTAAAGCAGTGATGCTAATATATGAATCAATCACAACATTAGCCCCAAAAAAACAGCGTTATGCACGAGGTAAACAATACAATTGGCGAATGTAGGCTCTGATCAGATACAAGGATCTTCAAGGTCATGGAGTAAAAAACTCGTTCTACCCCAAGAAAGGTTCTGATTTAAGTCTCTTTCATTCAGTTTCCTGGCATTTGACTGATCCAAGCTCCTCTTAAGAATCATATGCCATGATAAGGTGGGGCTTTGGCTGTATTATTCCTCTGTCAATCCATGAAGGACTTGCTTGAAATCTACATAGAAGACAAGTTTCCAAATAAATGAAGCATGCAAGAACAGTCGTTGGCATGCGAGAAGGTATTTCGCAGGAACAGAAAAAAGGAACATTGCCCATGGTCATAAACTCTTTTGACATCAAGAGAACTGATGAGAGAGAAAAGGATGCAGAAAGTAATATTATGATTCTACTCACTAATATCTTATTAAAGTATGGAACTAGGTTACAATTCTGTGAATCATATAACTTGAACTTATGAAGAGTACAATCATATATTTGTTGAGGGGGTCAATATATCTAACTTTCACAGAGTCCCTTCAACAAATTCGATGAAGGGCTTCAGTATTAGCTATAGAAACAAGCAGAAGAATATAATAGAGTATCACATATTCAAAAAAAACAACCCTTCAGCTAAAGAAAAGAAGTGCCTGCGAGGCCATGGTGCAGGAGATTATGAGCAATTGCATCCCTAACTTTCGCCGAGCTTGTCGATCTCAATGCAACCTCTGGCACCATCTCATCATCTAAAAGTTCAAACTTCAGCTCGGGATCCATTTCTTCATTCCTTAATTCACATATATTGTGCAACACACAGCATGCCCCAAGAACAATAGGCAAATCTTGCAGTTTTACCTCAGTCCTCTTCTGCAAGCAACACCACCTTCCTTTCAATCTCGCAAATGCATCTTTTGCAACCTTTTGGACCTCTCCAATCTTCTCGTTGAATGCATGCTGTGTCCAAGTAAGATGTTGCTGAGTATAAGGCACTAAAACCCAGTCCATTAAAGGGTACCCTGAACTGCCAACAATCCACACACCTTTTAGAAGCCCCTTCTCGGCCCTTTTATAAAGTGCAGACTTCTCTAACACCTGATCATCAGGCATCGAACCAGGCCATCCAATGCACACATCTGTAAACACCCCTCTTGGGTCAACCACACCTTGAACTGTAATTGAATACGAAGTCTTTTGATTCCTTTCTGTATGTCTTTTATTGAAATAAGCAGCCACACTAATCTTGGGAGCTATAATGGGGATGTGTGAGGTGTACATAGACCCCACCACAGTGGGTATCCCAGAAATCGATTCAAATTCACCTTTGATATTCCTCAATGTTGCTTCATCAGGCCATTGTAAATACTTAGGCATCAACACAGTCTTTATGGCTGTGCATACCTCAAGAACTAGCTTATGGCATGTTGATATGCCCAATCCGAACCTTTTGGACACAAGACGGAGAGGGTCACCGGTGGCTAACCTCCACAAACAAACAGCTACTCTTTGCCTCACGGGAATAGCGTTTCTCAACGTTGTATCTTCTTTCGCAATAACCGAATTAAGCTCCTCACAAATCAAATCAAAAGTAGCCCTGCTCATTCTAAACGCTTTCTTGAACTCATCTTCCGGAAAATCTGGCCGGTTACATTCGTCCCACCATGCTCCGGAACGGTCCTTCACCCACAGCCGCCGCTGTTGGCTCTGGGACCCACCACCCGCTCCAGCTTTCAGTACTTTATCCGTATGAACCCTTTCTAACCCATCGGAAGCCGCAGCGACAGCCACCGCACCGGCCATGGCCCGTGATTTCTTTCTCTTGATTCGCTCCGATTCTTCGGCATCGTCGTAATAATCCTGGATATTGGTGTAGTATTCCAGCATGGCCTTAGTTTTCTTCTTGTGGTTGGCCTCTAAGGACAGTTTCTCCTCCTCGGAGACTCTGTCAAGCTCTTCCTGGTCACGCTTTTGTTGTTCTTCCAGCAATAGCAGCGAAGTGAGAATACCTGAAAATTCTTTCTTCTTATTCCCCTGATTCTGGATTGAATCACCATCATCGCCATCCCCGGGTTTGTCATTTTTTCTGCGTCGTTTTCTGGTGACGCTGCTGGTGGTCTCATTCATTGGAACGAAAGAACTCTGAAGCAAGCTGAAAATGTGGGAGATTGAGTCCGGGTCTGCAAAAGTTGGGAGTTTCATAAAGATAAAGATAGAATTCGTTACGCAGAGACGAACGAGCGTGGCGGAGATAACTCGAAAAGGAGAAGGTCGTCTTCCTGGCTGAGCTCGGTGCTTCTGATTTTTTATTTTGGGGGAACAGTAGTGTGAACGCGGATATTGAAAATTGAGAAATGTGGGATGCTCGGGCTTGGCTCTACTTTTATATTGGACCAGGAAATTAATTTAATCATTTCATATTTCGCCACGAATAGTTAACCAAGAAAAGAACAAGATTACTGGATTGGCCATAAGGATTAACTTATTAATTTGATTAATTGTGAGCAAAGTGTATGAAATACGAGGATGTACGCCACAAAAAAAATAATAATAACAATAAAACGCAAGTGGCGCTATGTTATTAATTTATTGCTTGGTTTGCCTTGACGTGTGAATCTGTTACGCCTCCACTTGTTATGGAACTATTCTTTTGTCTTTATTTGATTAGTCGACACTTTTTTTTTTTTAATTGAGAAAATTCACTCAAAACCTTCTACATTGTTTCTGCAAATTATTTAAAGAGAGCCTTCGTATAAATACCTTCATAGTTATTGTATTTAAAAATTAATATAAGTCTCAATAATAATAATAACACATATATTTTATAAAATTGAATACTTTTTTAAAATATATAAATCTAAATACAAAATATGGACTCCTACGAATTCTAAAAAAATAAACTCGACTATTTAGATGTATACAGATATATGTGGTAATTAGTGTGTGTTTGGCAAGATTAAAAAACACATAATAAATTTAAAATAAATAAAAATATACTTGCATATTTACATACTCCAGGAGCGCAGCCTCATCTGTACTTTGACTAATTAAAATACAACAGCTCATCTTATTTTAATCCTATATAACAAATGAGTCATCAGATAAATTTAAATTTTATGATTTTAAAAACATAAATTTCTTAATTTAGAAAAAGAAAAACACAATTCTCTCTAACCACCCTAAAATTATAAAATTTAAATTTTTTTAGAAAACTTATCTATCATATAGAATTAAAATAAGATAAATTATTATATTTTAATTAATTAAAATATAAATAATATGACGTACCTTAAGTATCGTGATAAGGTGGGGGTGGGCACAGGCCGAAAAGGCAGAAGTCAAAATGCGAATTGCAGAGAGAGGGGGGGGGTGGTTAAGGTGTGAACGCAGTTTTATACCTTTTCTTGTCTGTCAAGTGTCAGTGTGCCCGTAGTGGCCGTATTAGGTAAGGGAGGGTGACCCTCTATTTTCCATCCCATTTTTTCCCCCTTCTTATTCTTTTATTTTTCTTTTGGGAACATTTTTCTCTTCAGTAAAACGAAACGAGCCTTGTAACCACCATAAACAGAGGGACGGCCCAGTCAAAGGCCTAATTTTATTAGCTAAATAATTTATTGTTCTTTATCTTAATATAAGATATATTTTTTTAATTTAATTAGATTACAAAAATTAATAAATATTATATATATATATAGTTTCAAATACTTTAATAATATTTTTTAATTATTATTGGAAACTATTAATATAAATAAATTAAAAAATATTAATAAATATAAAAAATATATTTTATATTTAAAATTAGGGTTAAGGAGTAAATTTATCAACAAAGCTTTAAGAAAGGATTATGTTTTAAGGGGGCAAAAATACACATAAGAAATTAAAAGTAGAACATCTGGCACAAAATCGTTAAATTTGATCTAACGCCTTAGATGTTTTCTTTTCTTATAATTTAACGCCGTTAGGTCAAAATTAACGATTTTACGTTTGATGCTCCACTTTTAATTATTTATGTGTAATTTTACCCTTTTAAAATATAATTATACTAAATATTCTTTCTTTAAAATTTTATTGATAAATCAGCTCCGAAACCTTAAAACTATATACATGGACTTTGGATTTCTTAAGAGGCGTCTCGTCTCTCAAGTAATTAAGGTTCCTGATGGCAAAAAAAAAAAAATTAAGGTTCCATTAACCTTGCTATTGGATTTGACGTTTAAGATTCTTTTACCAACAATTTTGTTGAGGGGAGGATCCATGGACGAGCTTCTGAAGGGTGGGGCTCCCATTCCGCTTTTACTCATGTGGGACCCGTTTCATCAATCAATTTATGTTACTGCTTTCTAATTTTCATTTTTCCTTTTGGTTTTTCCCCCTCTCTTTGCCTTTTCCATCGTGGAAATGACACTCTTTCTGGACCCACGGAAGATGGCGGGGAACACTCGGATCGCGTTCATCACGAGACCCCCTTACTATGATGACGACAGCCACATACGTTTTCTCTCCACCGAATCAAGGTTTATTTGGTTTAACTTTTTTTAAAAAATAAATTCTTATTACATAAATTGAGATAAAATTTTTCTCACATACTTACTTTGTATACCGTAAATTATGATTTATAAATATTTATTATCTAAAAATAAACTATTCTAAATGAACACTTAAACGCCCAAAATAATCACAATATTTATATGAATATGTGTGTATATCTATACAACAATTCAGTTAAATTCATGGCGATGTTCATAAAATTCAAGGTGAATCTTATAAATATGGAGAAAAACTATAAAATTATCCATAAAGAAAAATTTTATGGTATTACTATATAATAGTAAATAATAGGCTTTAAAAAAACAACATGACATAAAATGAGGTAGTCAATATGAAGATGATGAGATAAGTGTGGGATCAAGCAATAAAAGATAAAATTTGTACTAATCACGCACGCATATAAGTTAGAGTGCTATCTATTAAGGAGAAAATAATTTAAGGTGGTTTGGACAAAAAAAAAAGTCATCAGAAGCACTAATAAAGAGAGTCCATCAAGTTGTATAGAATCATATAAAAAGAGGTAAAGGAAGATGAAAGTAAATATTCAATAAAATTATAGAATAAGACTTTTTGATTAATAATTTTAGCACAATAACATTGTGTGTTATATATGGCCTACGTTGCTTAGTGTGATAAAATTTTTTGAGACTGTTGTTGTATACATCTCTATATTATAGAAACGAGCTCGTACTTTCCGTACGGCGCACGGAGAGATTTGCTTGCTTTATAATTTACGTTAGTACATTAAAGCCAACTAATTACATGATATTAAACTCAATATTAGTACAGTGTCCATAAAAACAATGTAACAACAAAGCATAAAATGATGACAACAATTGATATTGCACAAAGGTAGATTTCACATTCTCAGGTCACAAGTGGATACCAGGTCCCCCGGGCGATTTGTTTCCAACAAAAACAAATCAACCACGCTAATAAGATTTCTTTAGCTCTACTTTTGTTTCTCCCCGATTTTGTGTGGCATTTTTTCTATTCTTTTGTTTTTTTTATCCTAATATTTTTATGTAGATAATAAAACATAGTATAAAAATAGTTAAGATTGTGACCTTGGACTTGTTATCAATGCCAGAGTTAATTTGTTTTTACCAATTTATTTGGATCTCATAAAAACTAGCTTTGCCCAAAAAGGGGACTCCATGGGAATTGAACAAGGGACATGAGCATGGAATAAGCATTAAGCAACAGTAGATAGTACTTATTCTATTTTTAATATAAAACTCAGTTGACTTTAAAAAAAATTAAATATGTCAGTGAATCATAGCAAATATAAAATATCATTTGATAATATTATTTAGTTTATAAATCAAATAAATCAGTCTAATATAAAAACTATAAACATCTTAAAATAATTTATTTAACTTCTTTAATTTCTCTTAAAAAAAAAGTCAATCAATATTTTATTAAAAACGGTGATATAGCATTTGATTTGATGCAAACGTAAAATTATTTTCTCAAGGGAATATGGAGTGCGGGAAAAAGCACGCAACCCATGCGTTCGTCATCCTGATGAAACTCTTGCGCACAAAATTATATAATTACATCAAAGGATTTAGATTAATGATAGGGGTTGATTATGCAGAGAGGGGCAGGTTCAACGTTTTGCTAAAAACGGCCTTCCCTATATTTCTTGTTCTTATTAGGCGCTTAGCTTTTTGCAGGGGGCAAAAGCTTAGCGTGTTCAGGTGGATCCCACCTTGATCCACCAAATTCAACAATATACGCCAACAACGCTCCTTTTGACTATTTGTCTCATTTAGTCATCCCTCAAGTTTCAACCCAATATGCCTTCCTTCTTCCCATTCCAAACAACCAAATTTCAAATGAGACAATCTTCTTCTTTTCTTTTTTTTTTATTATATCGGCGACCGGATTGAACCCAGATGGAGGAGGGGGAGAAGCGCCTAAAGGCGTTTCGGTGACCATTACGCCTAAAGGCGCTGGTCAAGACAATCTTTCTGTTTTTTTGATCCCAAGAAGGGAAAAAAATGAGACAGACAGCAAAAGAATTGTCATCCCCATCAAATGAACCTGTCAACGAATTATGAATAATAAGTCTAATGAACAGATGAGCGTTCGGCTAATGTTCCAGTCTACAGGTTTGGATTTTGAAGCTTCGGTTAGTTGAGAAGCATAAACTAATCTTCAGATATATATCCAAGTTTTCTTTTTTATAATTATCATATTTGGGTATATTTTTAAAAAAAAAAACAAAACTCCGATGAAATATATGTGGAACTGGAATTCCACGAAGTTGGTATGGTCCCATAATGACTCATCATCACCTGCCAAACGGCAACAAAAAATAAAGAAAATGAAAATATTCAAGAAGCTGTAAAGACGCAGATAACACGTTTTATACACTGCGATGGCTGAGGTTGAGGTTGCGGAATTCCATTGACCCACACGCACAGTCCATGCAAAATGGAGCATGACAGAATTACCAGCAGGGACAATGACTTGAGGGATATTTACCGAGAAGCACCACGAGCTTTAAGATCCTGGGAATTCCGGGAACGAGGGCAAAATGGAGAAGGGCCTTCCTCGAGATTTTTGATCTTCGTGTTTGGTGTGAAATGGATTTCAGCATGGGGACTGGGGACAAATTTAATTTTCTTCTGACAAATTTTGAGTGCCTCTGAATCTTTTTTTGGATTAGCACCTGAGGTGCGGACGTGGAATTGAACTCGGGAGAAGAGGCACAAAGGCCTCACTTTTATGCCAAGTGCGCCGGATGCGCGGTGGCAGAGTGCCTCTGAATCTGATAGCTAACTAGTTGGGATAAATTATTTGAAAATTGGTTATATTATAGAATTTGTAACAAATATAGATTATTTTCCTTAAAATAATATCTTTCATCAAAATTATTCTAGGCATAACTCCTTAATCATTGTACGCATTTAATAGGAATATTTTGGGAGAAAATTACTCTTTCTGTCGCTATATATAAGAGTTATTTTTTAAATAAGTTTCTCTCTAAATGTAAGAATTTTTTTCAATTTGTCTCAATAATAAACACATTTTTTTTTTATTTTACCCTCAATTAACTATTATACTACATACATTATCTTTCTTTCATCATTTTTCTCATTATTACTCTCTCTCTCTTAAATAGAGACATTTTTGGAGGGAAAATTATATTTTCTACATAATTATTACATTTAACTACTTTTAACTGTTTTGTAGAAGCTCACGATTCGGTTGAAAGGCTCTTATATATAGGAATGGAGGGGTTATAAATTCGGGATATAAAATGAATTGGGTTATTATATTTAAGACCAAATCTAATCTCCAAATATCTCTTATATTAAGAAATGGAGGTAATGTTGATTATAGGGAAAATTTCAGAAAAATACCTCCGAAATAGGAAAATTCTGATTTAGTACTCTGAATTTCAAAATCCCTGATCAATACCGTGTCAGTACGGATGAATATTGAGGGGGTGCCAAAAGACGATTTTGCTCTTCAGCCCTCATTCTCGCCACTTCAGAATAACAACACGAGACTCTTAATTAATAACTCCGGATTCTTGATTAACAACTCTGCTTTATTCTCTCACATATTCGCATCTCAAAAATATAGTGTTATTAATGTAAAATACAGTGTTGTTAATAAAGAAAGAGGTGTTGTTATTGGCCCTAAAACTTAAACTACAAAGTTGTGAAACAAGAAATGGGAGTTGTTAATATATAATATAGTGTTGTTAATAACAAGATCGATATTGTTATTGTGAAAGTAAAAAAATGAAATTAGAATTAATCAAGAATCCGGAGTTGTTAATTAAGTGCCTCGTGTTGTTATTCTGAAGTGGCAAGAATGAGGGTTGAAGGGCAAAATCATCTTTTGGCGCCCCGCACTGTTCATCCATACTGACACTGTGCTGATTCGGGATTTTGGAATTCGGAGTATTGAATTGGCATTTCTCTATTTCGGAGGTATTTCTCTGGGATTTTCCCTTGATTATATACTAGACACAAATTATGAAAATTAAGCCTCACCCTAGCTAGCCAATAGCCACACCCTAAGGGCCCGTTTGGTACGCGGAATTGATTTTGATGGAGATGGAAATGAATATGGAGGTAGAAATGGATATGGATATAGAGATGAATATGGATATGGAATTGAGGTTTATAAGTATGTTTGATATGTCTTGGAAATGAGATTTACTTTTTATAGGAAAAGATTGAAATACCCTTCTATCAAAAATAAAAAAAATCTTCCCAATAAATGAACCCAATGCCCATAGTCCTCATCTCGCAAACTCAACATCCAAAAACATCATATCTGCTGAACCTTTGCTTAAACATGAAAAAAAAACAATCTCTCCAATACCTCATAAACATATGGACAATCCAATAAAAAAATGATCATCGATAGTTGAAGCTTGCTCAAAATCGAAGAGGAAGATATGGTGATGGACAAATTTCCAGATCTGGAGATGTTGAAGTGTCGCCGGTGGGAGATTAGAGAGAGATCACAGAAACCGTCGAGCTCGGAATCGAAAATCAAAGGGACTGTAGTGTCGTGGGTTGTCGTCAAGCTCAGAATCAGATCTGGGATTATCGCTAGCGATTTTCCTTTTCCCAAACACTGTAGCATCATGGTTGTTGTCAAGCTTCAGCCTTCACCGTTGGGTTGCTACTGGTCGCCACAAAAAGTGGAGCCATTGTTGTTACTTCCTCGCCATCACTGGAGATTCGTGAAGACGATGAGATGCAGTGGGTGGCGGCAGGTCGCTGCAATGATGATGGGGTTGGAGCAAAGGTGCGGTTGGGAGATGAATAATGAGAAGGGTAAAAAGAAAATTCCATGGAATTTGTTACAACTCCATGGGTTATACCATGGAACCCAATTCCATCAATTTTGATGGAATTGGCTTCTCCATGGAGTCCAATTCCATTATCAGTTTTTTTTTGTACCAAACATACTTTATCATGGAAATGAATTTCATTTTCATATGCACCCTCCCCCATTCCAGCATACCGAATGGGCCCTAAGGCTTCTCCAATGGTTTAGGACCTGTTTGAATTAACCCCGGTAAGAATTACTTTTATGTCAATTAATATTTTGCAAACTGAAATTTGGTAAAAATATATTAATGTAATGTGATTTATATTTAAATAAATTTTTATAAAACAGTCAATTTGACATAAACTTAAATGGAAAGTCAAATGCGTCAAATGCTAAACGGGAAAAAAAAAACATACTACCTCCGGTTATAATTATAAGATAAAGTTGATTTTTTTTGGAGAAATTAAGAAAGCTAAATAAGTTACTTAATTATATCATATGTTTTGTATCCTTAGATTATATATTAATTTATTAATCAAACTAATTAGTTTGAAGAAAAAAATAAAAATAAAAATACTCTAAAGTAATTTAATTAGCTTCCTTAATTTCTCCAAAAAAAGTTAACTTTATCTTATAATTAAGATCGGAGGGAGTACTTTATAAACTTTAAAACGTATATTGGGAAAAAAAGCTAATCGCCACAAAATCCATATTGAGCATTATTTTTTTCATCCGATTAACCCTCTTTTTTTTTTTCAACTGTTGACTTACGAGGCTTCTTAACGTTATCACATACAATCCCTTAGCCTTGAAAACTTGGCACATATGTATAGTCTTTTTCACTCCACCTAAGGAAATTTTTTTTAAGAAAAACCTGAGTGGCGGATAAGCTTGGCATATGGAGTGTCCAAATACGCAAGAGCCCTCAATTTGTCTGAATTTTGAAACACAGTAACACACAATTAAGCTGGCACGCGCAATATCGATGGATGCATTTTTGGACAACGCGTCGTTCTCCTCTCTTAGCATGCAATTTCATAATTTTTTTTGATATTATTATCTAATATACGGTTCAGGGTTCGTAGCTCTCCCTCCCAACACAAATGACTAAGAAAAGGAGAGAAACTAATTTCTTTTTTTTTTATAATACATGAAAAACTACAAACACCTCAGAAGCTATCCTCCTGAGTCTACCTGCGATCTTGACCTATTTTGATCAGTAAATAATAAGCTCATAATAACTACAGGAGATGATTCAGTGATATGGAGAGAAACTAATTTCGTAACAACAAAATTTGCTCAAATCTGCACTTTGATGAGGTGATTAATTTGCTTCTATTAACACATAACCTCCCCGGGCCCAAAAAAAGCCCATACACACCGTAAAAACCAATTGGGATTCTTCCTTCAGTGAGCTCAATTAAAACTCACTCCTTAATCCCCATAATATACCGCCAATAATAAAAATACTTATTATTGCATAAATAAAAAAAAAACAAAAAAGGATATCATCATCATCATCAGAGACATCGTACGTGAATGCTGTTAATCTTTTGCTTCAAAAATGCCAATTCGTTTTTCTTCTCCCGCTTCGTGCCTTATCCTCCTGTGAAAGCAAGCTAAATTCTATGTTGATACGAAATTGATGCCGGACACCAGCTCAACATTGCTCAAGATGGAAAAAATATTTTAAAATATAAATCAAGTCCCATTTTGAAGGATAAAGTGGATCATATTGTTCATTAGTAAAATGACAACTAGATTACCCATTGTCCGTGGGTTTAGCTGGTAAAAGGGTGAGAAATGCGATAATTTGGAGTGTGTTCGATCCCTAAGGAATACTATTTAATTGTGGTTCCAGTCGCGGCGCTTAGAAGGCATCCTAACTCATGAGTGTTTAGATAAACGTCTGAGGATAATTGACGACTCATCCTGTTCAACATTGGTACGACTTAGAAGGAAGAGAAATTTCGCTATGCTCTTAGATCGCTGGTGAGCCCAACCCTTTTCCAAAAATTTTGTTATAAAAAAAAATGACAACTAGATTAATTACCACATAAAAGTAGAAATATAACGTTTATTTTTTTAATTGCTATTATTAATAATAAAGTATAAATAAATAAATAAATAAAATTTGGTTTTAAAAAAGAATTTATTTCAATAAAATTAAAGAGGAGTATTATTTAATTAAAACGTGAATAATTGTAATTTGATGTGACTAGCATGCATGGTAGTTAATCATGGATACAGGAAGGAGGCGTTTTCTATTTTTAATTTGATTGATTTGGTTAGCTGAGGGATAATTCTTGAAGGAGTTCATCACCATAAGAAACTAGTTATGATCCATTAATTAGTTAGGGGAAGATGCAGCAGCAATTTTTCCATTTTTGGGGTCAAGGCTGGGTCAACATTTGTCTAACTTAGAGGAAAAATTGAGGATCGCATTCAAAGCTTCGTTGTGTCCGTTTCTGTCGTGAGCCTGCATGGGTAGCAGCCAAATTTCCCCTCTTCGTCTTCCTTTCTTTGTAATAACGGTGGAGGCGGTGGTGGTGGCGACCAAAACCTAATCTCATGTCAGTCCACCAGCCATTTGACGGCAGAGCTCTGCCTCTAAACACCACCGTGGTGGCCGTTGACAAAGGCAAGAACAGTGTATATGCCTTCCGGTGGGCACTTAATCATCTTGATAGTGCAGTCTTCGTCGCTCTCCACGTTAGGTCAAAACAAATTCCACCCCGTAGGTACCCTCTTATCTTTCTTCATCACAATGCGTGTGCAGAAATCATCCATTATTGCTTTGCCGAGTAATAATTCCCATGAATTCTTGGTGATTGTGTTGTGATTTCCACTTCTTATTGAACATTACGTAGATGAGGGCCTCAAGGTTTTTCCCCCTGACGAAAGCGATGTAGCCCATGTTTTCTCTGCATTACGAGAGTTACGTCCACATAAGGCGGTATGTAATCAGAAATTTCCTTTGTAACCGTTATTGAATGTATTGTGTTGGAAAAGCGTGATTTCCATCTCTGATATATTAGGTTGATCTTCCTTACTACATTCAAATTCATCTGTCATATTCAGGTGACGATAAAAGAAGCCGTAGTTGATGATAGTGATGTTGTCAAAGGAATTTCAGAATTTGCCAACAAGCATCACATCGGCAGTATCGTTATCGGCGCAACGGCTAGCTGGAATTCTCTGGCCAGGTCTTTTTCTTCGCGCATATAAGCTTATCCATATTTAATATGTAGAGTTACATAAAGTTACATCTATAAGGTACTAAACGATGGTTGTATTGCCATTCTCAAAGGAAAGTTATAGGTTTTGATTTGCCAACGGCCATAATCAAATCAGCTCCAGATTATACTTCTGTGTACATAATTTCAAAAGGGAAGATAGTCTCGGCTCGATCAGCCCTACGTCCTATGTCAAACATTTGTGTCCGGTCAAAACAACCGAAGGCACTTCAACCAAATGATGTAGAAAACGGAGTAAGGTGCCTAGGAATGAAATTGCAGCTTTGAATCCTTGACACTTCTTGTGCAAAAACTAGATCAATATAACTTACATAATATTTGGGGTTTGGCTGCAAACAGGGAACAGGCAGCAGCTAAAAGAGGAGGGATAACAGAGGGATCAGAAAGAACGTCTTATGAGAGAAACAAGAATGGAGTAATGCACAAGAGTACTGACGGTTCGTCGATGGATAAACTCGACCAGTCCACTCGTGGGTTGAAGGCATCGGTTAGCGTTGATTCTTTTTCGGACGAAAGTGTTTCATCAGATCTAACTAGGCAAGATTTGGAGTTTAGCTTTTCATCTGATGGCTCCAGGACGTCATCATCTTCCCAGCCCTCAGTAAGAGCAAAAACGGCCATTAATGCCTAGACCGTTCTAATAGACCATTAAGTCATTCATAAGCAGTGTGACTTTCTATACATCTTCGTTGTGCTATATATATATATATATATATATTATTGCGAAAAGCATGCATGAATGTTATATAAACAAACGAAAAGATGAAACTTATTCATAACTATAGTATCATTACTTCATTACAGAAAGAATTAGAAGCTGAAATGAAGAGATTGAGGCTTGAACTGAAGCAAACCATGGACATGTACAGCTCAGCTTGCAAAGAGGCAATCTCAGCTAAAAATAAGGTGATTGTTATGCCTTAACTAGATGAATTTCTGCTTAAGTCCTTCAGTTGCCACTTGGTATGTATCAGTATTTTTATCGTAAAATGATAGACATATTGCAAATATATAGAACCACCAAAATGTGGGGTTATGTTTCCGTTTTACTATCAAATGACACTAACTAAAGATTATAGAACCAAATAGTTAAATGGAGGTGGTAAGAATTCCTAGTCTGATAAAACCAGTAAGGAGAATGGTGCAGTTGAACTAGAAAGAAAAAAGATGTTATGGTTTTGATGGTGCAATAGGAGAAAAATAAAATGGTTCAAGAATGGGTAAATGTGTGGCAGGCCAACGAGATTAATCAATGGAAACTAGAGGAGGCACGTAAACTTGAGGAAGCTATATTGTCAGGAGAGGCAGCTCTTGCACTAGCAGAAAAGGAGAAGGCTAGAGCCCGAGCTGCCCTAGAAGAAGCTGAGGAAGCCAAGAAAATGGCTGAGAAGGAAGCAGAGAGAAGGAGATATGCAGAGCTAAAGGCCAGGAAAGAGGCAGAAGAAAAGGACAGAGCACTAACTGCTTTGGCTGAAAATGATGTTCGATATAGAAAATACACTATAGAAGAGATCGAATGGGCTACTCAAAAGTTCTCCCAATCCTTCAAAATAGGTGAAGGTGGATATGGGCCTGTGTTTAAAGGTGAACTTGATCTCACCCCTGTTGCGATCAAAATCTTAAGACCTGATGCTTCTCAAGGCAGAAAGCAGTTTCACCAAGAGGTATGGTTTGCAATTCTTCTGATAAATTGATACGTGGCTCATGATATTGATTATCTTGAAGAAATTCTTGGTGTGGAAAGAATTTTGATTACCAATCCCAAGCACTTTGAATCTATTAAGTGTGAATAACACATTCTAACTGTGCACTTTAGTTCGAGTCTGCCATGGATTTGTAATCAAAACTCTCTGGTTATCCTTTATGGTCGTGATACTATAAACCAGCTCACACTACAGCATAACTTGCATTTTTGACAACCTATTTTCTCTTGCAAACATCCGCAGGTTGAGGTATTATGCTGCATCAGACATCCTAATATGGTCCTCCTCCTTGGTGCCTGTCCTGAGTTTGGCTGTCTGGTTTATGAATACATGGATAATGGTAGCTTGGAGGACAGATTATTTCGGAAGAACAACAGTCCACCTCTTTCATGGAGGTTACGGTTCACAATAGCTGCTGAAATTGCAACTGCACTTCTTTTCCTTCACCAAAGCAAGCCAGAACCACTTGTGCACCGGGACCTAAAACCAGCAAACATCCTCTTAGACCGGAATTATGTGAGTAAAATCAGTGATGTGGGCCTGGCACGATTGGTTCCGGCTTCTGTAGCTGATTCTGTCACACAATATTACATGACTTCAGCTGCCGGAACCTTTTGCTACATTGATCCCGAGTATCAACAAACAGGGAAGTTAACAACTAAATCAGATATATATTCACTAGGGGTAATGCTGCTACAAATTATCACAGCCAAGCCTCCCATGGGTCTTGCTCACCACGTGAAAAGGGCAATGGAAAGGGGAAAATTTGCAGAGATGCTTGATCCAACAGTGACTGATTGGCCAGTTGAAGAGGCTCTAGCATTTGCCAAAGTGGCAGTGAGTTGTGCAGAGCTTAGCAAGAAGGACAGGCCAGACCTTGCAACAGTTGTTGTGCCAGAGCTTAACCGCTTAAGGAATTTTGGCTGCACGTCTCACCCTAGTCCTATTGTCATCAACAATCAGAGTCATAGTGGAGCGGGACACTCTCCTAGTCCTAGACCTCCACGAAATTCATGACCAATCACATTGCTAAATAAGAGTCAGGGTTTGTGTCTTAATTAACCTTACTAGTTTTGCTAGGATTGACACACTAATGTTCAAGTGTCAAAACCTATTTCTGCATTCTCTTCCAAATTTGGTCTTGCATGCATAGGTTTTGAGAATATAATTATTATTAACTCTGTTAATGAACTTTTTTTTTTTGGACGAGTACCAATTTCAATTGATTTGTTTTTGACTAACTAGCAGTCATTCTTCATGAATGGAGCTTGGCAATAGAGATCAACCCTAAAAAGGAAAAACACGGTTAAAAAGGTGAATGAGGGATTCAAATGTTCATTCTTGACATGTGACCAAATAATGTAGAGTAGAAAATTAAATCTTAGGTCTCTTTAGTGGTTGAGGCGTTTAATATCAGATATATATTTTTGTGTAATAAGCATTTTTAGCCTAACCTTGTGAATGAAAATTCAATAACTTTTGTATATTTAATTAGACTTGTGAGTGACCAGACGAAAAAATTGATACTTGAGACCAAAAAAAAAAACAAAAAAGGATGATTACTTGTGATTTGTAAACTGCATTTTAGCTGACAGATTGCAGAGGTAAGACGAATCATCTAAAGACAATGTCAACGTTTGTGCTTGAACGAGAATAAAGTAGCCAAGGAACAACGTGACATTGCATGAAAAGCTGTTTTTTTCTTCTTTCATTTGCAAGTACAGAGTAGAAATTTTCCTTACAGAATTCAGGGGAGCAAGTTTTGCTTACTGCGTGTGTGATCAACTTCAACATACATGGCAGTGTTGATTAGGTGACATAATATATAGGACAGCAAAGTTTCACACGTTAAGGTCTAAAACAACGCAGGGCCACAAAATTAGTTGACACTGAGAAGGGAAAAATATCCATTGTGCTTGAGGGGGACGTTTCTGCGTTAGTTTTCTTGAAGGGAAAAAAACTCAAGACGGTGTGTCATAATTATTAGGTGGGATGTTTTATGCTATAAAGTGATCTCCAGCTACAAGAATTTGCTAGAACTTGCAAGTGAGAAGGGGTATCAGAATTTTGAGCGGAAAAAAGGAGGGGTATCACAATCCCAGACAGCAAAGTAAAGTATAACAGAACAGCATAAAGAGTGATACCTTGTGGGGCGAATTCATCCATATAAAGCTAGATTATGTTGGGAGAAAGGTATAAGAAAAGGAGAGGGAGAGATTGTTAAAGAAACTTTACTTCGGATTCCCTTACCATGAAAATGAAAGATTGAAAATTTACAATTCCCAAACCCCAAGAAGATAACGTAGTAATGACTGGCGTTTTTCTTCCTTAATTCTTGTACATATGGGTCCTCCATTTCTCCCATTATACTCATGGTGCCTGAAAAACATACTAAAATAACTCAAAGTGTAACAATAAGGACAAATATAAAGTCAAAATCAGCTGAATTTCTTATAATTAACATGTCTACTTGGTGGGGATGCCCAACAAATTAAAATGTAATGCAAAATTATACCTTTTTTTCCCCTTCATATTATGTCTTGACTCTATTATTAGTCCATTAGATTCAAGAGGAAATATGGATATTTATGAAAATACTCCACCAAGTTTTTACTAATAATAGTTACTCATATCTAAATTATGATCTTAATGGTAAATATAAATAAGGCTATTGATTATGATATTTTTAACAATTTTTGTGTTCTTAATCAGCCACTACCTCATATCAGTGAAGCGGTCGGTGATGAAAGAGATTAAATGTTTGAATATTTTAGGTTGTTCGGATTAGTTTTCTATTTTTTATTTTGATGTTTTATCTGTAATACTCTTTTGAGTTTCTTACAGGGAGAATGACAGAAAAATACCATTTGAACTTCAAAATCCCGCTGACAAGAATGGTAATGGGATTGACAATGCAAATATTTATCAAAGGACTAATTGGAGATTTTAAAGTTCAAGTGGCATTTTTTTATCATTCTCCCTTTTTTATAATCCAGCTAATATTTAAAGAAAAAATAATGCCATTGAAGAGCCCGGGTATAAATTACAAAGGACCGAAAGTGAACAGTAGATCGTATGCTTTTCAGCAACATTAAGAAAGCATCGAAGTTTTTTTTTTATCAAAAGAAAGCATCTAAGTTCAAAAATCAAATTTGTTAAAAAGGCAGGCTAACACTAAAGACCCAAGGAAGAAATCTCCTGGTTCTTGCTTGTTTCTGTCTATAAGGTCACCAATCCACATTACAAAGTGAGAGCACGCGGTTCAAAAACAAGGTTTCAGCATTATTTCTCAGAGCCCATCCCATCACTTCAGTTCAAATGGGTCTTCATAGCAAGAACCTGGGACTCATCTCAACAAGTTGGTTTTCATGGTTCTTAAGAGTTTGTTTGGTGGGACTGGTTGTGTTGGCCAGAATGACATCACAGGACAAAGTTGAAGCGCCTCCGGCGAGTAATTTGTACTGTATCAGTGAATGTGGCACATGCCCAGTAATTTGTTCTCCGCCTCCTCCTCCACTCCTCACATATGTACCGCCACCACCCTCACCGGCGGTCCCTCGTTCTCCACCACCGTCACCGCCGGACCACGCTCCTCCCCCTCTTTATTTCACCTATCCACAGCCACTCCCCAAGTCACCGGCTTCACCACCGCCCCCGCCCCCGCCAGCCCCTTCAACACACCCTTCAAGCGCCGCTCCTCCTCCACCGGCTAAGTCCAACAACGCACCTCCGGCGGGTTCGGGTCAGCCGATAGTAATATCAGGGCCACATCAGTACTCTTATCCTTATTACTATTATTACTCCTCAGACGCTTCTACTCCTTCTTCCTTTGCACCATTGATACTCTTACTGTTGTTCCTTCATCGTGTATTCTCCTGTTGGTAAGTGGTAGCTTTTTACCGTTCACGGGCACGAGAATGCTGAAATATTTGTTCCCAAAATGCAGGATTTAACATGTAATTATATTTGTTTATATCCTTTTGTACTGTATTGTGTTTGAAATTCAGGTTTATTACTAGCTTTTTTCCCCCCTCTCTATCCATTGATGTAACTAATAAAATAAAAAGATGTTAACTCTGTTTATTTTATCGGCTATGTGTATGTGTATGTATTGTATATGTATATATACTGGTGTTTGAGTTGCAACAGATTTAAAAAGCTTTAATTTTTGGTTTTAGTCCGATTGTCCTCACTTGAAGAATCAAATTTATTCACCATATGGTTAGAACGTTATGGTTGCTAATAAGCGGATCATCTCCAGGAATGCAACTAAGAAAAACACTTGTTAGGGAGAAGCCTCGCATATCTTCATTCGGGGACACCATTTTGCTGCAGGGACAGAACCTTCCTGTAAAGCAAACACAAAAGCTGGCTTCCGGAACTTGAAAAGCAAGGCCAAAAGGAAGAAAAGTAACCATGGCCGAGAAAAACATGAATATATAGTTCTCTAGATCGTTTCCTGCGCATGTTTTGCACTTTTCTTGGGGCCCTTAAAAAAAATGAAGATATAATCTAGTTAAATTAATTAAGATTTATTTAAGAAAAGAAATAAAATTTTAACGATTGAGATTTACTATATATTTTATATCCCATCTATCGCTTAAATTGCGTAGTCGCGGGTAACTAAAACTGAAAAAGATGGTTTGAGGAGGTGATGTGACTCGATTGCCTTATGAAAGATGCCGTTTTCTTCTTGTAAAAGTTGCGTAAGGATTGGAATGAGCAATTACTGTGAGGTAATTCGAAGGAGAAAAGAGGGCTAAATTAGAAAAATAAATAAGATTAACTAATTTAACTACTATTCTTAATTTCTCTAAAGCTAAGTAAATATGTCTTATAATTAGAACCAAAGGGAGTATAAGATTTTGTTCATAATGATGAGATCTTATATTATGGATCAGAGCTAGTATTTAAAACAATAGTGTAATGGTTATGGTTGGGTTCCATTGAAGAGCAAACCATTTCCCCGTTATATATTTATCTCTTAACTCTGCTTAAAGCATTATTAGTAGTAATTCTCAGTTGTTGTTGAATGGGTTAAACAAATATCAACACAGCAGTCGAGAACTTTCAGTTGAAGTCCGCAGTTTTTGTTCTCAGCATCCTCTGCATTTTCCTAGTTTTTTTTTTCCCCAGACACAGTATTTTCCAAACGGGTTGTCAGTAGTCATAAGTAATTACATTGCTAAATCACTTGGGCCACGTACTACTAGTTCATAGCCTTATGAGCTGAGAGGCAATGGCTTTGGGCTGGTGTTCATGCTCGATTTTGAGGATTTCTCTCTGGTTTGGGCCTCTCTGGGCCATTGGTGCTTTCATGTCCAAAATTAACAGGTGAGTCAAACAAAGAGCCCACGATATTTTTTTTGAAGAGAAACAGAGAGAATCCAGAGATCGATTCCGGCACAAGATAACAGAGTAACAGACTCTGTAATGGCGGGTGGCTATATTCCAGTCAAAATGCCTGAAAGCTGAAGAGGCTTACATGACCTGCAAAAACTGCAGTCTAACTAGTCCTAGCCATTTTGAATATTTGTAAACATGCTTAATCTCACTTATAAGATTCCCTTGTGTATATGTACGCCCCCGAAAAGAAGCTGCGCAATGGCGTCGGAGCAACAAATAGCACTCCCAAAGTTACAAATTTACTCTGCTGCCAACTCTAGAGTGTCGCCCTACAAGAGAGGTCGGAGGTCTCCCTTCTTTCTGCGTCTCTCTATCTTACTCTCCTGCTTTCAATTTCTAAACTTACTGACATTGTTAATGCTGGTTGGCAGAAAAATATGAAAGAGAAGCCCAGAGATATTGGGATGCATTCTAAAAGCTGCACCAAAATAAAGTTATTTTTCTGAATTCCTAATTTTTTTTTCTCCCTGGAGGTCTGCGCTGATTCTTTTATCGTTCATGTGTTTGGATTAATTTTTAGGAATAACTTTTAGGATTTATTTACGAGATTAACGTGTGAGAGAATTTTTGTCTCGGTTGCGCAAACCTAGTTTTACACTCACTTAATCTGCTGACTGTGCTTAATGCCCAGAAACCAGAGTAGTCTATTCTCAATTAAGTGAAATAATGTTGCGGGGTACAATTGCTTCACCTAATGAAATACTTTTTATCTGTTTCATATTCAATGTTTATGCGAAAATAGTCTGACTGTAAGTTACAATGTTTCTTTTTTCCTGGCATTTTTTCTTTCTTCAATTTTTCAAAGATCGGCATTGCTTGGAAAAGGACTGGGGCAAGTATTTTTCTATGAGTGAAAGGAAGGCTTGATTTGTTCTTTCCTTCCCCCCATTCAGCTTAGATGTGAGATAGGTCGCTTATTCTTGTGCAAAAGAATTCTAATAACTTCTACCATATTTGCTGGCCACTCAAAATTGCAATTATCTTAAGGTTAACAGAAAATGGAAAACGTTCTATGATCATGGAGACAGAACCGCTTCTGAGAGTTTCCTGTGCAGTGAGATTTATGAGGACCTTATGTATAGATATTTGTCTTTTTTGTTTATGTTTCTCTTTATAAGGTCTTTGAACTTTGAAGCCACTGAATAAATGTTTGCTTTTGCTAAGCAGGTTGGTTGTGGAGTTGGAAATACTATTTTTCCCATCATTGCATCATATCCTGATGCTTTTGTTTTTGCATGTGATTTCTCACCTCGAGCTATTGATCTGGTTAAGGTTGGAATTTTTTTTTAAATACTGTTCATATTAGGTCTTAATCATGTTATGTTAAATATATGACCTTAGGGGAAGCCTTTGCCGTTTTGTGGTTTTAGATGTGGTGAGCTCAAAACCATGCTGCATTCCATTTGTAAACTTCTGAAACTACCTCTTGTAAAAAATTTTGTTCTTTACGATGGAAGTACTACATTGTGTTGTGCAAGTGAAGTCTATTGGAACATACGGCTTGGTTGTCTTTTGCCATAATTTAAGTGGCATTTAGGATCTGATGTGACCATGTGGCAAATTTTAAGTGCAATTTTGGAGTCAATAGCCTATCATTGCAACAAAGTTTAGAAGCAAATGTTTCATCTGCTATAAAAAAGTAGGGAATGAATATGTGTTGCGTATTGACTGTTGTTTATATAGGTCTGATAAGAATGAACGTGCCTTGCTTATTCCAGTCACATAAAGACTACAAGGAGTCCTGTGCCAGTGCTTTCATCTCTGATCTTACAGCTGATGACCTGAGCAAGGAGATTTCTCCATCTTCAGTTGATATTGTAACCATGGTATTTAAATGGAAGTCATAGACTCGTTTGTTTTTAAAGTTAATATAAAGAGATGAGTCTGTTAGTGTTAGCTAACATATCATTTTCTTGCCTTATATCTAACTAAAACAGTTTTATTCTAATTATTGAGAAATAGTTATGGCTTTGTTGTTTAAATAGCTGACATGTTAAGCAGATATTTATGTTGTCTGCAGTATCCCCGGAGAAGATGCATCTAGTGTTGCAGAATATTAGCTAAGATATGAAGGTAAGTAATTTCTATCTTGTAACTATCAATGTGCTGCATTTCCTGAAACATTGCTAGATCAGTTGTTTCTAAGTGATGGAACTTGTGTCCTTTTCTCCCTTTGCAGCCGAATGGCTATGTCGAGATTATGCTGCTGGTGACCTTGCACAGGTTGATTTTATTATGCTTTCTTTTTTTCCTCGTTCTCTGCAAACAAAGTTATAGCTGCATAAATCTTGGTCCAAATAATTTTATTCTGACTAATATTTCTCTGCTGACTTAGGATCTGAATTTACAGGTTATTGTAGCTCGTTTCAAAATAATATGGAACATCATTTCAACTGTGTTGATTTTGCCTGATTTGGGCGAAGTTATTCTCTCTTTAGAGCGACACGGTTGTTCTTATTCAATGCATAATTGTTGGATCTCTAGCTAAAATATGTTGAACCATTGAATCAATTACCATGTCAATGTTATCCTTGGTTGGGCAACTATTTCACCGCCAAATTCTTGCTAATAATTTTTTTTTTTTTTTGAAGTTTGAGCTGCTGACTTTTTGGATTTCAATTTGTTCTGCTTCGTAGGAGAAATTTTCAGACAAGGGTCAAAAGATTAGTGATAACTTCTACGTCAGAGGTGATGACACTGTGAGTCTTCAGTAACATGTTATCATGTAATTTAGCACACTTATGTGCCTCTTTATTAGGGGGTAACCCACCTTTTTGTATCTTATCCAGCGGGCTTACTATTTTTCAACTGAGTTCTTGACAAACTTGTTTAAAGAAAAGGGTTTTGATGTCGAAGAAATTGGTGTATACTGCAAAAATGTTGAGAACCGCTCGAGGGAGGTGGTAATGAACCGGTAAAGTACCATTTCATAAGTTCCTTCTGTTCTATTCCCAATTTTTGTGTCATCTCTATAATTTCAGAAGAGTTTTTATCCCACTTGAGTACCAGTCAATCATTTGGCGGTTTTAGGCGTTGGCTCCGAGCTGCATTTCGTATGTCAAATGGCTCCAATCGGTTTTCCAGTAAAGAGGCCCTACCAAAGGCCCGTGGTCTTGATGTTGCTCTACAGGAGTACATGCATTCCTGAATCTGCATCGCCTTCTCCATGCAACTATGAAACAATTCGTATCTCTTTGAGTTAGTATTTAAAAAGCACGTTCATGTAAGTTGAGTTAAAACTCTTATTTCATATTTACCCCGTATACCATAAATCATGTTGGAAAAACAGTTTCTACCGTTAATCCAAACAGACGTGAACATCGGTGCCAGTGGAGGCTATGAAGATAAAGAGGAACCTGCATTAATTACTTGCCATATCCATCTCAGGCCAAGGAGATGAACCATCCCTACTTCCAGCTGCTACAGAATTTGGTTTTAAATTTGGGGTTAAATGGACTAGTGGGGTTTCATGTAATCTATCTTGAATCATTATGAGGGAGTAGTTATAAGTACATGATTTGAAGCTGTACCTTCCTTGCACGGCTTATAAGTATCTTGCCCTTCCCTCATTTTCGAGTTGTCATATTAAAAATATGGCAATATTTTTTAAAATTTCTTGGCCTGGAAAAAGATGAGAATTATAAGTTCATATTTTGGAAATTCAGTGTATTGTTGTTTAGCTGGACCAAAAACAAGTGTTTGTTATTCTTGTTCATTTCAATTTCTTCCTCTACCGATCGGTGAGGACATACATATAGTTGTGTTTGTGCCCTGATTGCATAGTAATGCTAAGGCCTGTTTAACTGTTAGGAAATTATGGTCTTTAATCCCTGGTTATAAAGTTAAGAATTTTCTTCTGATTCATCGGCTTAAATTAACATAAGGCAAAAGTACACACGCCTGAACTATTAACTAACTCCCAGGAAAACGTGGCAAAAGGACAAACACACAAACTTCTTTAAACTTTGGATTTCTTTCTGTTACGAGTATATATGGCATAATTAATATAAACATGGGCAAGTGAGCATATCTTGTTTATGGATGACCTATTTTCCGTTTATTATCCTTTTCTACTCTTCCTTGATTAAATTATAAGGCAGTCTTCTTCGAGGCCCATGCTAATAACTACTACTCCCTCCGGTCCTAATTATAGGATATATTTACCTAACTTTGAAGAAATTAAGAATAGTGGTTAAATTAGTTAATCACATTTATTTTTCTCAAACACCCTTATTTAAAATTTAAAATGACATCCAATTACATTGATTTTCTATTTTTTCTTGTACCTCTCCTACCTCACACACGACTTCTCCAAGCTCTCACACAATCCGGTGTCGTCAATCTCCCTCAACAACTTCCGATCTACTCTTATTAAATTATTATTATTATGTTTAATTATTATTGAGAAAGTATCAATAGGGGGTATTTTGGAAAGAAATTGATAAAAATTAGAATTTTGTCCTATAATTAGGACCGGAGGGAGTATAATATTCTCACCCCTAACTACACCTCAGGACCGTTCTACTTAAGTGTTTGGTTTTATATTGTTAATTGATTTTTTTCTCTTCTACGCACATTGATCATACACATTAAGGGTAGTTTCCATTTTCCACTATATGTAAATTATTAAAATAGAGGTATTATAAGGAAACCAACACAGATTTTTTTATATATAGGTGAATTGGCTACCTACCTCCTATAGTCCTATACTTAGGACTGGGGTGAGTATTATAAAAATATGAGCTATAGGCCATGTAATATGCGCCCGCAGTCTAAGACATAAGTAATATGGTTTACATCTTGTAAATCATACGATTTTTTTTTATAATTTTATATTGAATTGATTTCATGTTATATATTGGCACCATATAATTCCCTTTAACATGTAGTATCACTTTATCATAGCCGGTGAAGATTAAATTTATTCATGTTTTTCGTTTTGTTTTATATGTGAGGGTTGGCATCCATGCATCGAAATACAAGAATAAGTAAATAACATGTTTGAGTCGAAATTAAACTAGATGTTATGTTAAAAGTAATAATTTTAAATTGTTTAATGCCTTTGATGTGTTTTGGTGGGAATCAAAGCAAAAATGATCAAGAAAGGTGAGAAGTCAAGGTTATTGTGTGTGTCTTGATAGAATAAAACATCCATCTTAATTACATAAATTATAAATCTTCTCCCTTCAAACCTTTCAGGTTCACGTAATATAACTTAGCAGCCCTTCTGCTGGTAAAAAAAATAGGTCTTAAGCACAGTACTCTTTACTCTCGTTTGTTTAAGAGGGAGTTTGAAGTGGATATGGAGCTCATTTTTCTTCAGCAGATTAGGAAAGACCCTTTGGACATTTTTATATTGGGATGCAATTTTTATCATCAGAAGGTGCAAGCAAAAAGCCCATCAACATTATCCGGCCATACAGATATTATTTCTTTTCTAAATTTCTAACTATTTTTTATTTTTTCTACGGTTAGAGTTGTATTTGATGTTTAACTTAGTGTGTGTTTGGCAAGCACCAAAACCATGGTTTCAAACCATGGTTTGCCAAACCCAAGACAAAACTTCTCTCACACACTTACTTCGTAAGTCGTAAAAGCTATTAAAAAAAGCTAATCCAAATATACACTTAGTTTAGTTAGTACTCTTAGATTATGTTTTAGTTTTTTCTTAAGTTAGAGTTGTATCTGATGTTTAATTTAGTTCAGTTGGTACTCTTAGATCTCATCCTTCTTTTTCAATCTTTGTATTAGTACTTTGTTGGACATCGTTTTAACTTTAGTAATGCATATCTTATATCAAAAATAAAAAGTGAAAGACACTTTTGTCCTTTGTAAACCCTAAAGCACCGTCGGTGAGAGGACCAGTGTTGGGGTCTTTTTTTCCGGAGGTTTCCCCTGTGGTGAAAACAGAAAGACCTTAATTGTCCAAATTTCTAGCTTGACATGCATGCAAGCTAATTTGAAATGTCCCACAACACAAAATAACTAAAAACAAAAATTTTAACATATGCAAATCGACCAAGTGATGTGGTTCATTGCGGTATCATTTAACAAGATGTAAACTAAATTTAGCTAACTTCATTAGTTATATCTAAGCTAGCAGTTTAGCAGATCAGTGTACAATTAATAACACTAGTGTGTTTTTATTTGGACAATACAAGTTCAGTTACGGGTTTTCACTCTCAAGTTTAAACAAAGCATATACATCAAATCAATCCAAGTAATAGTAGATCAGTTCCTCTCACTTGGATTAAAACTCTTCATTCAGCTTAAATTCTCATAAGTAATTTTAAACCAGCCCAATTTTTGGGGGGGGGGGGGGAACAAAGGCATCCAGATTAAACTCTTAAAAATCACATCTAAATCTTAATAAACAATCTTTGCCCCTTTCAAAAATGTATATACCTATTGACTAACCCTAAAGGACATGTCTTATAGTTGATCTGTTATGCATCTTTCAAAGAGATCGTAACCATCAGAACTGAATATTCTCAAGTTTCCATTCGTTAAATTCCTTAAGTTACCATACTTATTAAGAAGAACCTAAGTGATATGATACGCTATATAAATAGTATTGCGATCTTACATATGTATTCAAATAATGATATGGAACATAATATAGTAAAGATTTATACACGTCTCCGATCATACCTTGAAACAGTGATGAAGGAAACATCTATCGCTGTCTGTGTTCGAGACGATACAGTCCATCTAAACACTAAGATGACCATAAGCCCCATGAATTAACTCTTTTCAGTTTTCTCATCCACATATAAAACTGAAAATTATAAATCCTGTCGTTTTCCAAGCTACAGCTGTGCAATAATTCAGCATATATAACTGCTCAAGATCTTTCATATCCATCAAGACTTTCTCTCGTTTGACATATTAGGCACGCTTCTTGATCACCTGAAGATCTTTATTGATTGAAAATTGGGGCCAGCACCATAATACACCTACCAAACGGAAAGCATAATACAAAGCTATATATATCTATACTTCAGAACCCTAGAGCATTTAGAAAAGAGACAATTAACAGCAGGACAGTAGAGAAGACCCCCGATATAGCATTATAGCGCTAGATTGTCTGTATGTACATAAATTAAATCAGCCTAGCTAGTCCAAGTTGACTATTTAAAATTAAAACACAAGTCCAAATTCTCTAATTTATTGATTAATTTTATCCTTAAGAAGTGAACAGTTGTTCAGATTCTGACATAATCGCTTGCCTCTTGCCTTCTCTGAGTGGACACTGCACAGCCAAGGCCAACACAAAGAAACTCCTTCATACGTATATAGTAGGAGTAAGAAGGAGATTTTCCCAGATGTGTTAATTAACTATAGGCGTCTATATGAAAACAAATCAGCTCTAAATTCAACCAAATTGATAAAGCATATATCAAATTTATATGTGTTACAAAATTTAAAAACAATAAATCGAAATAAACTGGGTCAGACCACAAACACGCACGTATATATTACTGCTTCAGAGATAGAGATTTGACCAAAACATGTTGTTCACAATTAAGATGCTGTAGATTAGCATGCTGAGAATCATGAAAATTCGTACCTTGTCGCCACACATACATACTGGTAAACAGTATTGATCCAGAGTTTATTTGGTAAAAAACAAAAAGAAATTTTTAAACTCGAATCTAGTACTGGACCAGATCGATATGGTTAATTTCTGGATATAACAAACTCCAGTAGTTAGGGTTAATATAGAAGTGGAAAAAAGGGTATTTAGGGTTAGGGATATAGGGAGGTTATAGCATATAAAGAAGGAAAAGCTATAAAAGAAAAAAAAAACCACAGCACTATAACTAGTAGCAGAAAGTGAAAGGAAAATAGAGAGAGAGAGATGGGATGACAGATAGAGCGTGAGCACGCATAGCTTCAAGCACGAAACATGAGCATGCAAGAAAGTATACCATGTGTGCTCACTCTCTTCTGTCACCTCCCTTACCCTTTCTTAAATTAATCTCCCTACTAATTTCATCTCTACACTCTGCAAGCTCCAATATATAATCGGATCACACTAAAATCTAAACCCTCTTTTTCTGGAAATTGGGATATCGGGTTAATTAGGTTAAGGCCTGGGAGAGAGAGGGAGAGAAAGAGGGTGTGTGAGAGAGAGAGAGAGAGAGAGAGCACTACCACTATTATCTAGGTATACAGAAGACCATTCAAGCTTTGTGTATAACAAAACTGAATTGCTCTTGGAGGTGTGAAGAGAAGTGGAGGGGGAAGGTTGGTTTATATAGAGCCTTTGAGAGAGATTGTAAGCATCAATCACATATGGAAGGAATAAATGTGGGTTTATCCTCCATTGGTCATTCTCTATTATTTTAAATAAAAATCTATGTATTTTACAGAAGGGAAAGAGAGAAAAGAAGAATTAGTTTTTTAAAAAAAGGAAGAAAAAAAAAGAGAGAAGTGAACAAACTTTAATAACTTATCTTTATGATCTTTACCCATACGCAAACCAATTCCCACCACGACCCACACACACAGCTCATTTATTTTCATTGTTATTACCAACGCGTCTTGTAATTCTGAATCTCTTGTGTTTATTATATTGCCCAATACTTGCTATTCTTCATCTCGGCTTCTTCAAAACCCTATCTTTACTTGTGCTCTCTCGCAACTGATATGATTTTTTTTTTTCGATGTAAAAAAGATATAATCCTCAAGTGATTGGTGAGTACGGCTTAAGTACATGTCTCGTTTGCCTTCTCGCTTATTGCTTTTATGGAAAAAAATATGACATTTTTGATACACTTATTGCTTTTAACTATCAGTTAGTTTTACACAATTAAAGGAAAAGTTACTTATAAATAAGATGGAGGGAGTACTTAAATTAGAAGGACATGTGACCACTCACAATATATATATATATATAGTCCCTTTTATTATTTTTATAAAAGTCCAAAATTTAAATTGACTTGGTTATTTTTATAAGAGTCCGACAAACATCGTTTTAACATTTAATAACTTTTTTCCATATTTGCCACTCATAAATTATTTACGTGGCATTAATAAAAAGGTGGACTTTTTTCATTCTTTCTACTTGATTTATTTTATACTCTTACTATTCTCATTCTCTTCTCACTTTCCCTCATTTATTACCCATTTTCTCTCTCTTACTTACCTCCTTATAATTATAAACACATATTTAAAAAAGCAATGTTTATTTCAAACATACTTATTGTTTTTAACCAATTTTAACCGTTTTCTAAATCGTGTAATAAAGTTATTGAGTTTTTATAAAAAAGACAGGATGGTGTATTAATTTAAAGAAAAATATGGCTAATATGAGATCAATATAGTGAAGGACTTCGTTAATAATGATCATAGAACCACTAAAATTAGAAGGACCAGATCATCGCGAATACTGACTTTTTTGGCCAACATTCACGAATACTGACTTAAACAAAGATTTGGCTGGCTGGCTAATACGTATTTTTCGCGTAACTCCTTATTACCATTAAAGGACCTGATCATTCACGAATAGTGTACTGTGGCTAATTATAAATGGTTCGGGTAAAAAAAAGGCTAATTATATATGGTGATCGTTATTACTCCCTCTGGTATTTAATTTAAGACATATTTAAAGAGTTAATCTTGATCCTAAATGTAAAGTATAGTTTTCATATTTATTAATCTTTTCCTAATTTACTCCTATTGATGCTCCCTTAACCATAATTAAGGAGAAGAGGGAAGAAGGGAATTAGAGAACATAACTATGGTATTTTAAAAAATACATGTCATATTAACTAACTTCATCAACTTTCTTAATCTAATCAAATTACATAAATATGTCTTATATTAAGATCCGGAGGAGTGCTAATTAATTAGCTGAGGATATGAGTGTTAATGTTTAGTGTTGCCCTTGGTGCTCCTTTGATACTGTAACTATCAATACTCATGTTATGAAAAAGCTGCTGTGAATGATATATGCTTTCCACCACCAAGATCATATATGCCTAATTAATTAACTGATATAATAAGTAAGTGCTTTGCGGTATATATTTTCACCTTAGGTATATATAAAACGTTTAATCCATCAGCAATGAATGGACATAAAAATTCAAATGAAAAACTCGAACTTCTGTATAAAGTTGAGAGCTCTAATCATTATATTAGATTTTAATTTTGAGATGTTTAACTTGAAGAGCTACTGCTATCACGAATTCAAGTAATAAAAAAATCTCAAATTCAGAAAATGCTCTAAGAATTAAAAATCAAACCTAACTTAGCTCCAACTTTTTGTAGAATTAATTACCTCATATTTTCCTGTTGGTGTGGGAACATGATGAGTCATTGTGGTTTGATTCTAGATGTGAGAGAAAGTCAATGACATATAGGTTCTTGCTGAGAATTATCACGGCATAAACAAATTAATAAGCATGATGATAAGAGTACAATTATTGTTCATCTTTATGAATAGAATATCCATCCATGTGGTGCTCTGATCTCCTGTTTTACCTCTCAAATATGCTTCAGAAGGAGCCGAAGCACAAAACATGGTAGCAATATAATGGCAGGTCCCCATCCTTCAACATATAAAATAGAAAGCCAAGGGATAAAAAAAGAAGGAATTTTTGTTTGCTCAAGCAAATTATAGCAAAGTGCTCAGCACAGCCTCACAAACCAGAAGGCCACCACTTTGATGAAAGATCTAATATTTATGCGGCGGCGTTAAAGCAGTTTAAAGTATATATGCTTTATGCTTTACATTATTTTAAACAATTATTAATGGATGCAAAGTAAATCATTGACATTGATGTTCAAACCAATTGCTACAAGTGCGTGGTTTGTGGGACGTCATGCCCTTCTTTGACTCATTCCCAATTGAATAGTACAGAAAAATCTCGTTATATACTATATTACTAGATTTGATACTTGGGCTATCGTTTAATTAAGCATAAAGCACTTTGATTGGTCGTTTCCCACAGCATCTCGGATAAATCATAATTCTTTTTTTTTTTTTTTTGCCAGCGGATAAATCATAATTCTACCCCCTCCTAATTCACTTGGGATTATATATGCTTCCCTCTCGCACATTACTCTCATGATTTTAGGATCTTAATTAATCGCCATTCATCATTATTATATGAATCACGCCGCGACCATTAGTTTTTTCACGCGGAGCAGAGACATTAAATATTAAATAATACCACATTTGATCCTAAATACGACACAATTGACTTTTTTTTTAAATATTACATAAGCTAAACAAGTTATTTAATTATATCATATGTTATATATAATTAAATTATATATTAATTTAGTTTAGAGAAAAAGTGATAAATATAAATACTTTAAAGTAATTTAATTAACTTAATCTCACAAAAAAATCAACTATGTCTTATATTTAGAATCGGAGGTGGTATATACTAATCATATGAGTGTCTTGTTATATGATCCACCGAATGGCCTATGCACTAACGGATCATTTACCTGCAATAAGCAATAGTATAACAAGGTTTCCGAATGAGGAAAGGCCAAGAGTATAACGTTGGCTAGACTTACCCTATTCCGTGGAAGTTACATATATATCCATATGATTCCAAGTGTTTGTACAGAGCATGACAAGAAAAAAAAAATACATGTAGGTTTAATGAATTTACTGATACAAAGAGGCACTTGGATTGACATTTGTGATAAATACCCACCTTCTACGAGTAGTACTTGTTCTCCCTTTTACTTTCCGGGTGAGGTTAACTCTTAGCAATTATGGAAGGTAAATAAAATTGCTCACATACACACACTTGGGACCAGCATGGTCTGTATAGATGCTTATTAGACACCACATACATAGTTTCAAAAGGCAAATGTGAAGTGTAAAATCCAATGTTGGGGGCGGGAATTAAGGTGGAGGAAGACGCCTGAGATTGGTCCCCAAGGGGCTAACAAAAAAATTAGTATTGAAGGCTGTCAAACCCCAATTGGCGTGGCAATGGGAACAGGCGAGGATAAGGTCAAGATGAAGAAGATCTAATAAAGAGAAGCGGGGGTTATATAGAAACCCTAATAATGGTGGTGTAGAGCTAGAGTGGACACGTCCTTTGGAATGCTACACTGGAATCTGAGTGGACTGTGTTGGGAAGAGGCCAACACAAAAGCAGGCAGTCAAATGAGGGACTTATTTAATTTGGTGGTCACAGAGAGAGAGGGAGATCAGAGACAAGGGGAAGGTACATGAATGAATAAGGAGAAGAGAATAATAATGAAGCAAGCGGCGAAAGGGAAGCACGTGAAGAGAATTTGGAGGAATGTGCCATAATATGTGAGAATCGGATCTTTGGTGGTGCCTCCTGCCCTAATTCTGCAACCTAGCAGGCTGGTGCCAGTCACAGCACGCTAACGCATTGGCCTTCTCTGCCGGTGTTTCTGGCACCACCACCACCCCTAACCTCTCATAGTTGCACTTTCTTTTAACAAATATTAACCCACCACCTACCATTATTTTATTTTCATTCATGCTATACACTTCTTCTTTCCTTTTACTCTTCTCTATTATTTTTATTAGCGTTAAAGCGTACGTCCCTTTAATTATTTCTCTCTTTATTCATTCTGTTTTCTTGAACTTCTCATTAGTCGGAAGGCCAATTTCATGACAATGATATAATGCATTCCAAATCACATAATGTTTGGGTCAACTCATTGGAGTTGTTCTAACTTAACTAAAGGTCACGCATCCAATCCTTTGGGAATGTCGCAGCTTAGGTCGTGGAGTTACTGTCTATATGGGTCCTACCATGGCTCGATCTGGATTAGTCTGGTTTGTAATTTTCTAAAGGGTTGGCCTCCTAGGTGCTTACGCCAAAAAAAATTATAATACAATGCAACTTCTTGCAAGTAATATGAACTCCACACCTCTGCTCTACCAATGATATCAAATAATAATAATAAGGTCCTGTCACCTTTGGCTGAGTGGATTAATCTTGATGGTTTTGATGAATATGTTCGTATCTCTGGACTGATTTTATTCTTCCCCCGAGGAGAAGGAAATATCTCAATATCTTGTGCATTTTTCCATATTATAGGCCCTGGCATGCGCAATTGTTTGCATGGATTAATCGTTAGTGAAATGTAATCTTATGACTGCTAGCTTTTTCTTTATTTGGGTGTGACAGGAGATAACGTTTAAATGAGCGAGATTTTCATTGGGAGAATGACACGAAGGGACAATATATATGGAATGAAATTAGCTAATAAAAGACCGTAATTTTTTAAACTTGCACACAGGGACCAATGTTTTAGGGAAATTTGGAAGATGAGTTGCGAGTCGTAAGCATTTTGTTTGCAAATCTTAAAAGATCAGCTGCAAATAAGTTGTAAACTGTGGAAATTTTGTAAATCGTATAAAATCCAAAAGACTCGATCGATTCTAAAAGTTGGAAAGTCAGTTTGACTAAATTCTATAATTTGGATTAGTGCTCAGACGACTGGATTTACAGTTTGCAGCTGATAATCTTTCACTGTTTACAACTGAGCTTCCAATTTGCAACTAAACTTCCAAGATTTACAAAGGTTCTGCCAGTTTTTCAACTAATGTTTCAAAATTTGCAACTGAACTCCTATAATTTACATATGAAAATGTGTCAACAATGTGAATGCGTTTTCATCTATTTATATATTTTTTTAAAAAAGAAGAATCCTCAATCCTTCCATATATCATTTTAAAAATTCACGATCCTTTAATTAGAAAGATTACTTTTTTTCCATAATCCTTATGTACTCTGTTCTCATACGTAGTGTTTAGTTTAATAAGAAAAAATAATTAGCGAAAGAAAAAATAATCAAACGACTGTGATATCTTTTATAATAAAATATTACAACCTACATATATATATACATTAAAATCCAAGGAAAATGACATTGAAGGTCTCAATTAAGAAAAATTAAATAATACCAGAAAGTCTAAGAACTTGACAATGACAAGTGAAAGATGCAACATTGACAAGTGAAATAGTATCATCAACAAGTTATAAGACTTTTTTTATTTTATTTTATTTTTTGTTGGGAACTTCTTGTCATTTTCCTTAAAATTTATAAACAAATATGCAACTCTCTATGAAGCGCACATAATTCATATTCTAATAACTATATACTTTGAATAATATTAACTACATTTCAATTTTTTATTTACAAATAAAACTATCAATATAATTATTGATATTATCAATATAAAAATATACTTTATCCAGCCATTTTTATAAGAAATGACTACTAAAATCACACATTTTAAAATGTTAATTAAAAGTAATAAATTGTGTAACTTTTATACTTTTCTTTCCAATTATATCCTTATTTAGAAAAAGAGTACTTGAGAGGTAATGTGTGCAAATTTATTGCAAGAATAATGAGTGACATGTGTTTAATGAGGATAAAAAAATAGTTTAAAATTTCAGATAAAAAAGATTTATTCCTTATATTAAAGACAACTCCTAAGGAAGAGAATGTCCCTCTTAAAAAGGATAGGAGGGAGTAACATTTTATAGCAAACTAGTTATTCTCCCCCGTACATTGCAGGGACTGATGTGCATTATTTGATAATATATTCAAGATTTTGTTTTGGAGAACTATGTCATTTATTATAAGGTACTTATGCTATCACGCATAAGTTTACATTTTTTTGGTAAAAGTTTTGAAGTTTTTTGAAGATTAGGTAAATGTATGCAGTATCTTGAACCTATATAAGATTATTACATTCAGTTTAAACAAGGAGATTCCATTTATCCTTTTGTCCTTATTAGTTTATCATTTGGTTGTTTGATGTAAATGTTTATAACGAAGCATGTGGCATATTTATTCTATTATAGGATAGAAGTAAGAGTGATGACAATGCAGAGTGTGTGTTTTGATGTAGCAATTGAAGTTTATTGGGTTTCTTTTGATTAATGGAGTTTTTTTTTTTTACATTTTTTCATATTGTGTTCACTGTAACATAACATTATTAAGCTAATAATGCTACTGCCAATCCTATGTAAGAGACCACGCCTTGTTAAAATCTTTTTGGTATACTCTTCCCAAAAAGAGAGCTATTATTAGTTGTTTTTTTCAAACATGTTTGTGAGAAATGAATTAGGTATTGTTCTAAATCTCACAATCACAAAAGAGTTGTTGGGGAATGTAGTTAATAATACAAAGTTATCATTTGAAACCACTCGAATAAGACAAAGAAAGTTTATCAAATGAAGGACCAATTAGATAAAGGAAGTTTATCAACTGAAGGATTCAGCGGTTTGAAATTTTTTTTGTGTCCCTTCCAACATATAATGATATTGGCTCTCTAGATGTAGCACATGACTGAATGTGTTCTTCGTGACAATTTTCTAAGTCTATATTTGTGTGGATCCTAATACAATCACATGAATGTCTAATGGTTGATAAATGTTGTCTCTAAATTTCGTTCATTCCTTTTCATGTTGCATACATTATTGCCCGCATATGACTGTTCATATTGCAAGGTTGCCAAGAGGTAATTGCTTAATGGTTGCTCATATTCTAATTAATAATGTATGAATAAATAATCTCTTTATATTCCTTAGAAGTAAATGCTTAATGACTATTGCATGTTGTCTTTAAATTTCATTTTATTCCTTTTAATGTTGCGTACATTTTGCCAAGGAATGGATGTTCATATTCTGATTTTGCAAGCTTAAAAATTAATTAAAGTGAATTTGCACCTTTAATCAAAAGACACAATCACATTGTATAAATGGCCCTTAATAAAAATAAATGTAATAATAAAGGAAGCAAAGAAAAATGGAATTTGTATGTGATTTTTCAATATGTATCAATAAGCTAGACTTATACACCTGGTCATTTCAAACCATAAATAAACTTGAACACTCAAGAATTTTGTCGAATAGGCAATTCATATATCTTACAACCAACATAGTCTTCTATTCTTGATGCAAAATCTATTTTCTTAGCTTTACATTCACCCCATGGTATTGTTTCTAATACATTTTTGGGGCATGCTCAGACTTAATGGATACATTCTATACATGTATCCTAAATCTTTACTAAATAGGACATTGTCTCCATTAATTTTTGAGTATCGTCAATTTTTTATCTAGTAAATTTATAAGTGAATCATATATTTTGACATCAGATGAAGCAATGATTTATATGTTTAATGAATATTAGATGTTGTATTTTATATGAATAAAGTTGTGTGCTTTCTTAAGAATTGGAAAACATGAATATTGGAAATATGTTTTGTAGTGGAATATGATCTTTTGAGTGTTAACTCACTTTATATTATATGAAAATAAATTGATGAAGGAATTTACAACCAGAAACATGACCTTCCAATGTTCAACTATTGTAATAAAACCAACGTTGATAAATTTCAAAATGGCTAAAGTGTAGTAGGGAGATAAGTGCTTTGAGTGTATTGTAATAAAAAAAAAAAGAAAGAAAAGAAAAAAGAAAAAAGTGACATATGCAATATTCCAATAATTTCCCGTATCCATTTCTCCTTTATAATCAATTTGAAGCCCCTCATGGTCTACATATCATGCAATTGCTAACCAAGTCACAAAGCACTTGATCTGCGTCTTTATCAGACATCTTTGCAGAAATGATTTTGCTAAACTATATTAAATATGCTAACTACAATTTGAAATATGCAAACTATAAAAATATAAATATTGATTGTTTCTAACTAATTTGTTCTTCATTGTTTGCTATTTAATTTGCAATGTATTTTATAGGAACAAAGTTGAATGCTTCTTAATTTGATTTGATGCCCCACAAGATCCATGTATCATGGAATTGATAACTGTTCACCACCGCAAGTGCACAGGTTATGTTAAGTAATAAAGTGACACTACTATAAAAAAACGGGTTTAGTGGCGCAGCTCTTATGACACTTTTTAAAAAAGCGTCAAAGATAATTATTTATTTAAAATTATTTTGATGCTTTGGCGCTTACAATTATAAGCGTCATAGTAGACGTTAACCTTATATGACGCTTTCATGTACAAGCGCCAAACAATGTCTTCAATTTGTTTAAAAAATAATAATAAGAAGCTTTGGCGCTTTATGTGGAAGCGCCAAAGCTTCTTATATTTTCAAAAAAATAAAAAATAAAAATATAATAGGAAGCTTTGGTGCTTCCTAAGGAGAAAAACATAGATAGAGAAGCATGAGCTAATAGAGTCAAGCCAGTCTCAACAATTAAGCGATGGCGTCTTTCAACTAAACCATTTTGCTCTGAAGTGTGAGGACAAGAAAAATGATGTTCTATGCCACAAGCATTGAGAAAAGGTTTAAATGCTAAAAATTCACCACCATTATCAGATTGCACTTGCTGAATAGTAACCTGAAATTTGTGTTCAACTAGTTGCTTAAACTCTTTGAACTTAGACAATGCATCAGACCTCTTATGTAGAAAGTATATCCAGGTAAATCTACTATAAGCATCGACAAAGGCAATATAGTAAGCTGAACCATATGAGTGAACAGGAGCAGGGCCCCAAATATCCATAACTATCAATTGCAATGGTCTGTGATACACAGTAGTAGAAGCATGAAATGGAAGTTTATGAAATTTCCCATATTGACAAGCTGAACACAGACTCTTATTGTCGAAAGAAGTACAGGAAATGGAATTACAATGAAGAACATTCTTAACAGTATCAAAAGATGGATGTCCTAATCGCTGATACCAGAGAGTCAGAGAATCAGCAGAAACAGTAAAAACTTGAGACGGCTTGAGACCAACTAACAAAGAGACAGATGAATTGGAAGCAGCAGGGTTCACATTCGCCAGAAGAGGGTACATGCCATGCCTTTCAACGCCACACATCAAGGGTTGCTGAGTTCTTAGATCCTTAACAACGCAGTGGTGAGGGAAGAATTCAACAGAAACATTATTTTCACGAGTAAACTTAGCAATAGACAGCAAATTTTTCTTCATTTTTGGAACACAAAGCACCTTGTTTAAAGTAAATTGAGAGCTATTATTGGTGAGAAAAGTTTTACCAATGGAATGGATGGAAGATAACTCACCAGTGCCAACCTGCACTGTGCCTGTACCATTGAAAGTAGAGTTAGGTGCAAAGCAAGAAGTATCATGAGTAATATGCTCAGTGGCACCAGAATCAGGATACCAAGCCGAGTCAGCAACAGTTGCAGGAGTCACAAGAAACGCTTGAGCCATAGGAGCAGTGGTAGAAGGATTAGATTCAGGAAGAGCAGCATTGGAAACAGAGGATGAGACAGGAGGCACCGCAGTAGCCAAAGCAGAACCAGCAGCAGACAAGGTCGATGATGAAGTAGGGGCAGAAGACTCAACAGGAATAGGACAATATTCAAAAGGCGAATAAAATTCTGGTATACCATAGCCAGCAGCATAATGAGCTTGAGCGGCAGAGGAAGCATCATAAGAAGAAGGATAATCATACCTGTAGTAGCATTTATCGGCCAAGTGACCAGTCTTGCGACAGATTTGACACAGAAAACGCCAACTAGAAAATCACCCACGGCCACGACCATTGCTACGACCTCCACCACGAGAAAAGGTCGGAGGACGAATTGCTCGGTTGCCATGTCCTGTAACAGGTCCTTGTGTATGATAGGCAGCAACAAAATGATCACTATCATCATAATCATCAATATACAGATCACTGACAGGGAGTGAGGATTGCATAGGTGCTCTAGGTGACGGTGTGATGAGATTGATTGAAGGAGTGACAGTGTTAGCAAGAAACACCTTGTGCCGAGATTCAGAGTCAAGCAGCATAGTAGTGACAACGTCAAGACCGAATCGAGGTTTGGAAGCATTAATCACAGCAATAACCGGTTCATACTCCGCTGTGAGGCCATTGAGAATGTGTGAAATATGAGTAGCATCATCCACCCTCTCGCCGAGCATAGCTAAATGATCGCAAATAGATTTGAGATTCGCCAAGTAATCTCGCATAGACAGATCTCCTTTGCGTTGATTCGCCAGTTGATTACGGTAGGATAATATTTTAGCATCCGATTTGTTGGAGAAAAGCTTATTCAACTTTCCCCAAATTTGAGCTGCAGTGTAGAGACCGACAAGATCAGGGAGGATATTGGAAGCGACTGAGGCCAGGAGCCATAAAGCAAGAGCCGAATCGAGTGATTCATACTCTTCAAAATCTGGATTGAGAATTTCGCAGCCATCGTCGCCGCGGATCTTCATCGGAGGTGGAACAATCGAGCCATCAAGATATGAGTAGACTCTATGCTGTTTAACCATAAAGTAGACTTGCTGTTTCCACAGCAAGAAATTAGAATCGTCAAGCTTGATGGTAATCTTCTTGTTCGAGAAGCCACGGCTTGAAGATGTCGCCGAAGGTACTACGGCGCCGGAATGATGAGATTCAGATGTAGATGACATGTTTTGTGTAGTAATCAATCCAAAGAAATGAGATCACCACACTGTAATGTCTAAATTGCTCTAGTCACCGGGATCGAAGCTGAAGGTGGTCGTCGAGCTCTGATACCATGCTAGATAACAGAGTGTAAAAGGATGAAAACGGATCTGAATCATATTCACTGAAGACTGGGTACACGGTTTATATAACAGAGATGAGAATAGCAAGTGGGTGTAACAAGTAGGCCTACTTGTGTACACGTGTAATCACTAACATAACTAACGTTCTAGTATATTCTAATACCTAGCTTGTAAGCATTGTTTTTTAAACATTTGATCTATGTTTTCTTTTTGGTTAAGATCTATAATGACTCTTATATGTTTGCTTATATTTTTTATTTTTCAGGTATTGATTTGAAGTTTCAACTTTGTCAGCTTAAACTTCCTATACATTATTAGTTTTTTAATTTTTAAGCTTACAAATATAATAATATTGTAGTGATTTTATTGTAATACAAATCATTGTAGTTACTGTTTTACATTTTTTACTATCGCATTGTAATTTTCTTGTTTTATCAAGAAAAGAAAATAATTCAAAAAAAATGACTAACATTGTTTTGTATTGTAATTGGCCTACTAGACGAAATATATGATTATTTATTTGCTAAAATTTATATATGATCATCAGACATTTATTTTTGCATTACATCGTACAGGAAAAAAATATTTAAACAAATTATTAAAAAAAGCAAAAAACAATATTTAAAAAATTATTTAAAAAAAAGCCAAAAAAGAACCCTCCTTTAGCGTTTATATGATAAACGTACGCCAAAGGAACTCCTTCTCCTTTGGCGTTTATATGATAAACGCCAAAGGAGGTTGGTGTTTATCATATAAACGCCAAAGGTGGGTTCCCACCCTCCTTTGGCGCTAGATTTTTAAGCGCCAAAGGAGGGCACCTCTTCCTTTAGCGCTTGTTACATAAAACGCCATATGTAATTTATTTATTTATTTAATTTGATAAGGTAATGTATGGCGTTTTTGTAAATTGAAAAGCGCCATAGGTATTTTTAATGGCGTCAAAAGCTTTGGCGTTTCTTAAACGCCAAAGTATTTTTTAAAATAAGCGTCATTATATCGCTTTTCGTAGTAGTGTGATAAGTAAAGTATCTTTCCCACGAGGATTTGTTTCCAAAACTTGGTCAAGTATCAATTATCACACTTTCACTTAATTTTAGTTACACAATTATCAATGGCGAACAGAAGCAAATTTTGAAATTAAAAAGAAAATAAAAACAAATGATTCTTGGACTTTAAGGATAAAATGGGAGTTAGGATTATTTTTTTCCCTTGTATTTTAAAAGTACTCAATCGAATCCCCACAATATATGCTTCTTAATGAAATATTATGCTAACCAAGGATACTAAATTACCTATAAGTGCTGTCTCGAGTCTCCAAATAAGTGTTTAGTCTAATTAATTCATTAATCTCTCAATTAATTAATTAAACCCAGCTTTCATTACAAATCTTATATGGTTATGTGAGGTCAATGAGTGTATCTCTATCTCATTAACAAAACTATCCACTCAACTCACAAATTTCAAGTTCTCACACGATTAAACTCAAGTTTTACACTCAATCTAGCCCTCTCAGGCATTAATCAAGTAAACCCAACAATCTCAATGGTGGCCAATCAACAAGAACCATTAAGCAAAGAGTAAACTCAGTATAATCTAATTATTAATAATAAATATAAAGGGGAAATGAGTACTTAATTTATACAAGGGTTCAAAATAATCCTAACATCAAGGATCTAGCTACACATGTTCATACAACCCATGAGAAAATGGGGATAAATTAGAAAAACAGTAGAATATAAGCAAAGAATAGCAGATGGAGAGGAAAAAATCAAATAGAGAAACTTAGATCTCTTCAAATCTCCATTTTCTAGCTCAATCTCCACATCTAAGCTCCAAACCCTAGTAGAGCAAGCCTCCAAGATAGCCTCCAAAGTCCAGAATACTCAATTTTTAGCCTAACCCTTCTTTAAAAACCCTCCACATGTGTTTTAGCAAGAAAAACACCTTGTTGCACTATCTATCATGTGCTTCAGCACACCACAGCGTGCTGAAGCATCTAACACAATAACTTCCGATCCTCATTGGCTTCGGCCAAGGGTTGAGTACTGAAGCATATGACCTAGTAAGTTTTGACCCCGTATGCTTCAGCACACATGTCATTGGCTGAAGCATATGCCATAGTGAGTCCAGATCTCCATTGGCTTTAGCATATGTATTGTTGGCTAAAGCCAACAACACAGCATCTTCCCCTTAGCCTATGAGCCTTCTTTGATTTTTGAGAACTTTTATGACTTGTCGTCTTCTGCCTACAAGGAGGAGGACTTCATGAGCTCTTTAACTTTAATAGACAATCCTACTTATATACATTTAACTCATGATTTGAACTTTACTTTTGTTTGATCACATTTTCTTCTATAAATGCACAATTTGTATCCAAAAGTAAGTGAAAAGAGAAGAAAATGTGCTTGAATGTTATCGATTTTTATGAGTTAACAATAACCAAGTCACAGACCACTGGATCTGCATCTTTGCCCGATATCTCTACAAAAATGATTTTGTCAAAATATGTTAAATACACCAACTTTAATTTGGAATAGGAAAACTATCAAAACTTAGAATATTGAATGTTCCGAACCAATTAGCTCTCCACTATTTGCTGTGATTTATAATTTGTTTTATAGGAACATATTAGTTAAATGTTTCCTTAAGAATTTAGAAATCTAAGTACCTGTTTAGCAACGCGTTGGGAGCAAAAGAAAGCCAAAAAAAGGCTCCTTTTGATATAAAAGCCTGATAGACGAATTTTGGACTGTTTGGCAACGCTTTTGTGCAGATGGGCTTAATAGAAAAAAGCTCCTTCTGATTTGAAGCCAAAAATTCCTGCTTCTGAAGTGCTTCTACGGTGGTGGGTGGCTGTGACCGGAGCATTTTATCCTATTAATCATACACACTAGGCCCTAAATGTTCCCCTTTATCTAATTTATAATTCCTTAAATTTCTTGGATTTCATAATTTAGCTTATCTTTGGCTCAATTCCAATTTTTGGGTTCCAATAATAAAGTACTAACTTTTTCTAAATTTTCTAAATTGGCATTGGCTCATTTCTAATTTCATAAATTAATCCTTAATCAAATACCCTCATTTTTCATATAAATTGGCTTTTCAAATAATGATCCAAATAGGTTTAAGGTTAGAAAAAAAAGTCATTTCTATCACCGACAATCAACACAAATCACATTTATAATCTGACTTTTATTCTATTTAAATTTTGTAAAAGTCATATTAAAAAAAAACTACTTTTATCACCACTAACCCAAACAGGCCCTAAATCTTGGAAATATATTTTGTTGTGAAATATATGAGCTTTCAAATGTGTTGGGTCACTTTATATTGATCATTAGTTAGTACTTAAAATTTTTTTAAATGATTTTTTTAAATGATAATTTTTGTTTGTTTGGAACATACGATAGGGTCTTCTTATAGAGAACAAATTTCATTAGAACATGTGTAATATAATGACCTATATATTCTTTCGAGCATCTATGTTATTAAAATAATCTTGAAGAACATTTGTCATATTGTAATATTTTCTATAGCAAAAGCAAATTGAGTTAAAAGATCGCTTATATGTGACCACAAACATGAATCGTATCACTTATAGCCTATGACATATACGTTAATATTACAATTTACAAAAGGCATATGAAGGGTGTATAGTCGAGAATTAAATGCACTTATTTCATTTTTTCATTTAATATTTATAATTAATATTTAAGTGTCTTTTCATTTTCTAAACAATTCATAATTAGCATTTAATTGACTTTTTAACATTGGCACTCTACTATATTTAAGAGAATATGAAAGGATGTGGCTAATATAATACTTTTGGCCTTCTCTCAAACCTTTCATTACTCATATTATGACTTTTTGTAGCAATCATTTTATGTTGCTTTTATTATTATTAGTGGTCAATTATTGTTTGGCCTTACTTGAGGAAAACCGTTAATTAACACCATTAATGCTCATTCCTTCGGTAACAATATTTTAATGGATGCCGTTCATAGCAAAGTTTTTATAAGCTTTCTATAGATATAATAGATTTCATTATATTAAGTTATGATGAATAGTATATAATTTATTTGTTAAAATTGATGTTTGTTAATGTTATAGATATATTAAAAAGAAATGTTGTAGCATTCTTTTTCTCTCACACACATATATTTAACAACAAATTCTATCATTTGGCAAAATAATTATTGCCTGCGTGGAAATTAAAGGATCGATCAGCTGGATGGGAAAAATGGGAAAATGGGGGTTGAGATCGAATTCATATGTATTATAATTTGACACTTTGGTTCAACGTAGATGCCTCTTATTTCAAAACTAACACTCCTCCTTAAGAAGAGGCAGTCATATTTAATATTCTACAGTGCTTTAAATATAACCCATCTGGTTTATTTTAGGGGGGGACCATTGCTTAGGGTACAGACACGGACCCAATATCATGCGCCAAAATGCATGGTTCATCACTGTCACAGTTTAAACATGAAATAGAAGCTAATTGATGGGTTTGTTTTAGTTATAAATATATAATTATTTCAATTCATTTTATTTCATAAATTTATAATTTTTTTCTTAAACTATTTTGTTTGCATATATTATAAAATGTCTTCATCAATCGAGGATTGGGATAATGATTAAATGAGTTATTTTAGAAAAAATCAACAAGCATTTGTTATAAATAATTAACATAAATAATTTATTAATATTTGTAAATTAATTAACTAACCCATACATTTAGGTCAAACATGTCTTCGGGTTCATAGAACACTTATAGATGTACCTACAGACTTACATCAGTTGGATTTAAACTTATAATCTTATAGTTATGGATTAACCCTTTTACTAACTAAACTAATGGGATGGAGAAATTAATATATTGACATGGCGAGAGATCCATTTGAGCTAGTCTTTCCGATCGAACTTCACTTTCACAGTTTCATGTGTTACTGCGAGCCTTCATAAGATGCAAACATCCAGCTCAGATGTTTGTGAGGGCCCAATTCTACCGAATTTCTCAACCATCAGGCCTACGAATTGTCAAGTCTCCCACTGGGCCTACATTTCACAACATGGGTCTATTCGCCAATATGAGTGACCCAGCTATTTTAAACATGGGCTACGTCTACGAATGCCTTTGCTGCTTGGCAAGGGTATGATTGTGACGCTCTGATCTTTTTTCCCCGTAGAAAAATGTCAAAAGATGGATTTGTTGGAATAATTTTTAAAACGAGAAGATTTGATTATTGAAAGGGAAAATGACTGAAAAGTTATCTCAAAATTGAGAAATGACAGATGGGTGATTTCGTAAATGATAAAGTTAGGAATTTTTTATCCCGTTTTATCATTTTCTAATCAACTTTTGGTAAAAAAATCCACCTATCATTTCCCAATTTTGAGAACACTTTTCCGTCATTTTCCCTTATTGAAAAGTCACTTCCTTGCAATTAAACAATTGATGTGAAGAGTTGTGTGAAAAGTTATAACAATAAATGTTACAAAAGTCATGTCTCTCTAATTCCTAAATACAGATATAAAAGGTCATAAATAAAAATATAACAGCGACTATTTAATGAAAAATTGTGTTATTTTAAAGAAACCCTGCATGCTAAAAATGTGTCACTCTTCATAGAAAATTATCTTAAATAACCATTAGTTATTTAAATCAAGTTGAACAATGAATTGACATATAGTTGTAACTTTTTAATGGAAGATGTATGTTGCTTTTAAAGACTAAAAGCACCACTTCATAATCTATAAATACCTCTTCATCACTCTATTTGGAAATATACACAACATGTAACAACAACATCAAGCTCGTTGCCCCATGTCTTTAAGGGTGTGTTTAGTTTGAGGGAATGTGAGAGGGATAAATCACTTTTTTGAGAGGGTGAAGTTTAAAATTTACCCTCTGATTAAATTTTTTTTCCAAGTCCAAAATGACCAGAAGAATAAAAAGAAAAAAGGAAATTGTCAGTGACAGATAGTATATGCTTCGCCTATTCCCATTCATCCGATTCCCTGTGCATGTAATACAAATTAATCCATGGACTAGATTACCTGTGTGAGCACTCGAAAATCTCTCTTTTTTATCTAAAGTGGGAAAAAAAACAACCAGAGTTGTTGAACCCAGACCGGACCGGCCGGTCCGGCCCAGAAACCAGTGAACCGGCCGGTAGACCGGTCCGGTATGGGTTGCTGTTTAATTTTTTTTAACTTTTTCTTTAGAATTTCATATTAATAAGCCTAAAATATTCAATTTCTCACCGGTTTAGCTCTTATTTAATCCCGGTCTGACTCACTGACCCTTAACCTAATACCCCGACCAGTTCAATACCCGATCCAGATTTTAATACCTTGAAAACAACTGAATGAAATTAAACCCAAAGAGCAAACTAGCCTGAAGCAAGTCGTGCAAGTCTAGTTGATATCATTTACAGCTAACAAGAGAAAATCACACTCAACTTCAAATCTCACCAACAGCACAAAGCGGTCATTACAAATCAATGAAACTCAACCCCCATACTGTAACACCTCAAATTTTATTCACTAAAAATATATTGTAATTATTTGAATAATTCAATATAATGGTGAATATTCATGAATTTGGATCTTGTGAATTTTGAAATATTCATATTCATAAGGAAATAGATAAATTAATTCAAAATTGAATTAAATTACAAAGGGGACAGCAAAATCATAATTTTGCCAATTTAGCTCAAGATTAATTATTTTCCAATTAATTTGAGTTAATTTCAATTAATCAAGGAAAATAAAGGAAAATGCATAATGAGATTATTCTTGGTGGAATAAATCAAGAATTGAGAAATTAAGGGGGATTATACATAATTCAATTATGTGACTCATGGAATGAGTGAAAAATAATTTTTCCTTCCCCTCCTCTCATTATTTTCGTCCAACATGAAAAATAAAGGAGAAAAATAGATTTAGTTAGAGTAAAGGGAAGAATGGATGACCTAGCGGTCCTAGAAGAAATCTAGTCCCAATCCAATTGGACATGAATGATGACAGGGGATGCCATAAAGTTGAGGGAGTGTGGTTTAAATTAGGAATGGTATGGTGGGAGGCATGGTTGGAGGGATGGTGCATGCAAGGTGGAGTGATATCAACCCTTGATTAAATCAAGGGCTAGGAAGAAAGATGACTAAGTAATACATATTTTCCCTTCCTCCTTCATGTGCATTTCGTCCAATGCAAGAGGAAGAGAGAGAGAGAGAGAGAGAGTGAACTTGGAGAGCTCTTAAAGTTTAGAGAGAAGGAAGAGGAAATCTAAAGTAAAAAGGTTAATTTCTTATGGTTTTCTTGTGTTCTTGTCATGAAATCCTTCTCTAAACTCTTGTTCTCATGAATCAATGGCGGTGAAATCACACTTTGAGATCAAGAAGAGAAGGAGGAGGAGCCTAGAGTAAGAGGCAAATCGAGAAGCCAAAGAGGGTAACTTCATAAACTTGCCTTCTTATAGTGTTGTTGTTGTTGTTTCTTGATCTTTTTTTCAAGTTTCTTGGTTGAGTTGTAAAATTGGAGAAGACATAACCCTAAAGGGTTATGCTGCCCAAAATCCTTTAAATCATGATTAAGAAGTGTTTAAACGAGTTAACCAAGAATTAGAAGTGGAAAAATACAAGTTTTGGAAGCTAAAATACAAAGCACCATTTTTCTATTTTTCTTCATATTTTTTGCCATACTAGAACTGGTACTAGGAGTTGGATTTTCATGAAATAAATGATTCCATTGGACTTAGTGGGTAAAAATAGGTAGGGTTGCAGTTGGACACTTTTTCAGTAGAGGCCGAAAAAGCATAATTACGAAAATGCCACTGAAATCCCTGAATAGGGGCTGTTAAGGGTATTTTCGTAATTTGACAGTGAATTTTGGTGATTTTGAGCCATGAAATGGATTCCTTTGGCGAAAATAAGTCAGAATAACCTTAGTTAAAATTTTGGAAAAACGTGCCATTGAACCGAGTACGGCCGAGGTTCTAGGGACATTTTTGTAAATTTTCATCATAGACTAATATAACCACAATAAACACTATGGAAGAGTCTAAAATGATACTTGGATAGGTTATGGCCTATTTCTGGTACATTTAATATTTTAGGACCGGGTTGGATGTCGGGACAGCACGCCTTATGATACACTATTAAATAAAGGATTATAAAGCTTTGAGGTAGGGACATTATCCTTTATACACTATGTCATAAGTTATGTGATTGTGTGGATGCCATTGTTTTGTAAATGCATTTTATTAATCAACATGATTTGCCTAGAGAGGGGTAGTTAGTGCCAGAGGTGCACTTACAATGAGAGTTGGCAGAAGTCCAACTGGTGTAGATTGGGGCTAGGCTCTACTCATGTATACATAACGATGATGTGTTTATATTGTTCATTAATTTATGCATACCTTGTCGCATGTCATATTTACTTTTCGCATTCTCTATGAACGATATTATGTCTCTACGGGGATTCTTTGAAATCTCACCCTATTTTTAAACAAATACCTCAGCGGGTATCAGTGGGGCAAAGGGAAAAGATGTAGACGCCAGAAAGTGAACGGCACGTGTCTCAAGGCGAAATTTGTGGTCATAATTGATCTATTTTGTTATATTTTTGGTGAAGTTTGTAAATACTAAAACTTCCGCTGTATTTTCTGTTTTCGTCGACAAACGATATCAGAATTGTAAACGGATATTTTTATCAGTATAATTGTACTTTTCTGTATGCCCATTGAATTTCGTCTTTATTACTCTTTAAATATCAAAATGGAAACGGTTGTTGACACACATCCTTCTGCGTCAGCGATCTACTCCCTCCGGTCCTAAATATAAGACAGAGTTGACTTTTTTTAGAGAGATTAAGGAAGTTAAATAAGTTACTTAATTATATCATATGTTGATTATCCTTAGATTTTATATTAATTTATTCGTCAAACTAATTAGTTTTGAGAAAAAAATAAAAATAAAAATATTATAAAATAATTTAATTAATTTTCTTAATTTTTTTAAAAAAATCAACTTTATCTTATAGTTAAATCCAAATGAATGATATATTAACATACGAGTAGTGTGAAAAGTAAACATTAATTTGATCAAATCTTATACCCTACATTCAGGTCTATTTATAAAAAGACTAGTAGTATTTATAATTAAAATTCAACTCAGTACAGAGTATGGCAAACATATCTTGTTTTTTTGGCCAGCGGCAAACATGTCTAACTTCCTTAATAAACGCGTAGATATTTTTCATCCAGGAGTGTACCATGCTTGTTATATTTTCACATCTGTCAAGGTGGATGCAAAGGGAAAAAAGATTTCTAATTACAGATGCAGGGAAACCTTTGACCTCGTCTCTGGTTTAGACTTCAGACAGAAAGGCAAAGCAGGGGCTTCCTCGTCCGACAACAAGCTAAGGGTTATATAATAGTATAATAATACACATGCATATATCTCCGGAAAATATATCCTCACAACCACAAACTGAGGTTTACATTTCACCAAAAACAAATTTCCGAGGACTGAGAGGGTTTTACTGGGGAAAACACCAGCAGCAAAGGACCGACAGGACGGGTTTGGGGTCTAAATACGACGCCGTATTTTAGGTCGGCTAAGTGGCAATATCTACGAAGAAGCAGGGTTAAAATCGACAATCTGAAACTAGGCATCAAAAGGCCCCGACCAGTGGGCTATACGATTCTGTCATATTTACCCTCACCGGCGCGTTCCCTCTCCGATACGTTGCCGCCTTTCTCAACTCCTCCCAACTCCAGCCTTCGAAGATCTGAGGAGTTTGGGGAATCCTAACCTCGAAATCCACTCCCATAACTATTTTATACTTGCTGCTTATTCTGCTCTCTCTGGAAGGTTTGAACTCTCAACTTGATGTATCTCTACTTTTTCCACTCCATCTAAAGAGTCCAAAACTTGCATCTCATTGATTACACGATTTTTTTTTTTGGTTTGTCGATCGATTTATGCCATCTTTGCTATTTAGATGTCTGTAATTTGTAATTCCTGGTCCACGCTGCTGTCTCTTGTGACGCAGATCCCTTTTTGTGATGGGAGTGTATGGTTTACGAGCACAGTACCAAAAAATTTACATTTTATTTTTGACACTTCGTGTAAAATCCCGAACCACTTGGAGAAGTGAAAAGAAACTGGTAAAGATTTATGGGTTCGAGTTTATTATAGTCTAGTGCATTACAAGCATCAAGGAAAGGCAAATGACTCGGTCGGGATCCCTCCTCCCCCTGAAAAAGGAAAAAATATCTTTTGAACCCTCTGCTGCGGTTTCTTTGCTTTAAATTTTTAGTATTCTGCATCATATTTCTCTGTTAATGCGTAAGTGGCAGACAGGTGTACTGCTACAATCAACTTGCACGCGATTCCTTATTAGAGCATGTTGATGACTCCTCTGTTTCTTTGAATGTGATGTCCTGAAAATCTTTGATGATTTTGATTTTTTTGGTCCTTTTCACAGTTTTTTCTATTTGTGGTTATTACTTCTCCAAGAGGTGTTCTGGCATGTGCAATAATGTCATGCCTTATATGTTATGATCATTCTTGATTATGGGTCCTTTTGCTTTCTGCTGTACGCTGATGTTCTTGCTTTTACAACTTATTGATAATGCGAATGCTTGGTTGGCTACTCAATGTGATCTCCGCCTCTATGATCAATGCGTTTGTAAATACAGACTATTGTTTTTGGACCTTCTGCATTATTGTCGAATTGGACAGTCCATGTGAACTTGTAAATTGTCTTGTATTTATATTATATTGCTAAAACCTCAATCGTGACCTGTAGATTGCTGAATTAGTTGATATGAATCTTTTGCTTTGCAGTTTACAATCATGGCTGGCTTGGCATCAGAAGGGTCGCAATTTGATGCTCGTCAATTTGATACTAAGATGAATGAATTGTGAGTTTCCTTCGCTGTGTCAAATAATTTGTTATACAGAGACATGTCACTTCCTTGTGATGCTTTTTTTTGGTTTGTTTTGTTGGTGCCTGTAGACTTGGAACTGAAGGGCAGGACTTTTTTACTAGTTATGATGAAGTTTATGAAAGCTTTGATGCTATGGGATTGCAGGAGAACCTTCTGAGAGGCATTTATGCTTATGGTATGTCAATTGATCTTGAATATATGGTATTAAGTGTGATTCAGATTTATAGTTTCCGCAAGACAAGTTTGCTTTGTAATTGTATATTTCTATTTGCATTTTATCTAATATTAATAACAGTCAAACTGTATGGCTCTGAGCATCTTGAATAATTACTCTTTCTATTGTTGTTTTGGTTTATGCCTGGCAAAATCGGCAATGATGTTGATTAACTCCTTGAAAAGGTTTCGAGAAGCCCTCTGCAATTCAGCAAAGAGGGATTGTTCCTTTCTGCAAGGGTCTTGATGTGATTCAGCAGGCACAATCTGGAACTGGAAAAACCGCAACTTTTTGTTCTGGAATTTTGCAGCAGCTTGATTACAGCTTAGTTGAATGCCAGGCACTGGTTCTTGCTCCTACTCGTGAACTTGCACAACAAATTGAGAAGGTCATGCGGGCGCTGGGTGACTATCTTGGTGTCAAGGTTCATGCTTGTGTGGGTGGCACCAGTGTCCGGGAAGACCAACGTATCCTCTCAAGTGGGGTGCATGTTGTTGTTGGTACCCCTGGTCGTGTGTTTGACATGCTTCGGAGACAATCCCTCCGCCCTGATTACATTCGGATGTTCGTGTTGGATGAGGCAGATGAGATGCTTTCTCGGGGTTTCAAGGATCAGGTCCTCTTAATTTCCTGGTCCTGCTTTTAATTTTTTTCCCCCTCTGTTGTTTTCCTAATGTGGCCAAAAAGAATTTGGATTTAGAGTATTGCTTTTAAATATTCTTGACTGTTTACTTCTGTCTTGTTGTTCATTTTTTTGACATTTGATACTTAAACATGTTTGTATGATGAACTATTTATATCCATTTACATACTAGTTATGTTACTGAACAGTCATTTCACACTGCTTCTTTGGTCATCTAAGACTATTTGGTCTTGCTAGATATTTGACTCATTAATCTTGGTGAATATTCTGTAAGCTGCAACTATGATTGTAATTGCCCACATTTTTTGTACAATAGAACAAGAGGATTAAGAGGAACTGACATTGGTTGATTCCTTTTTCTGTCTCGATTGTTTCTGGATTTCACTTAGTCATGTCTACTTCTCTATGAAATTCCCCTATAAAACGCATAACACTTGCTCTGTTAAGTCTTAGCTTTTTGTTTATTTTATAGGCAGATAACTTAACGTACTGCAGAGTATTGATGGTCCATCTTTATTTTATTTTTTTGGTTGGTTGGATGAGAAGTTTTGAGGGTACTTTTGAAAGGTTGGTTGTTTCAGTAGGATACCCCTGACATAATGATGTAAACTTGTAATTGTAATTGTTTATATGGCTAGTCTTGAAAATAGCAAGAATCCAGAGGTAATTTCAACTTTATCTGCCTCTTGGTTTGATTGTATATCCTTCTGACATGTTCCTTCTTATTCTTGTCCTTCCAGATCTATGATATTTTCCAGCTGCTGCCACCAAAAATTCAGGTTGGGGTTTTCTCCGCTACCATGCCTCCTGAGGCTCTTGAGATTACAAGGAAGTTCATGAATAAACCTGTGAGGATCTTGGTGAAGCGTGATGAGCTTACCTTGGAGGGGATCAAGCAATTTCACGTCAATGTTGAGAGGGAGGAATGGAAGCTGGAGACACTTTGTGATCTTTATGAGACATTGGCAATCACCCAGAGTGTTATCTTTGTGAACACCAGGCGCAAGGTGGATTGGCTTACAGACAAGATGCGCGGCCGTGATCACACTGTTTCTGCAACCCATGGAGATATGGACCAAAACACAAGGGATATCATCATGAGGGAATTCCGTTCTGGGTCTTCCCGCGTGTTAATCACCACAGATTTATTAGCCCGTGGTATTGATGTCCAGCAAGTTTCCCTTGTGATTAATTATGATCTTCCAACACAGCCAGAGAACTACCTGCATCGAATTGGTCGTAGCGGTCGGTTTGGGAGGAAGGGTGTTGCTATTAATTTTGTGACCAAGGACGATGATAGGATGCTGTTTGACATTCAAAAGTTCTATAATGTGGTGATTGAAGAGCTGCCAGCCAATGTTGCTGATCTCCTTTGAAATGCTTCTGCTGTGGAGGTCGTGTGCTTTTGGATTTATTTATGGTCTGGGGCCTCTTACTGATATGAATTGAGCTTTTCCCTAACTTACAGGGATCAGGGTCTTGTGCATTTGATATAGGCTTTATTTCTAATTTTGGGTCTAGCAAATTTTGCTCCGAGTTTGCTTGTATTTCTAGTGTCTTGAGAATGATTGAAGGACTCTGTTTATCTTGGATCTAAAGCCTCTTCCTTTATGTTTGGTTTTATCATCTGTGTGGGGTGGGGGGTTATGTAGGGTTCAAAGTGCTGGAAAAATATGCTGGACTTGGCGTCGTTGTCGCCCCCTTGAACTACGATTCATCATGTTCGAATCTGTCATGTTTAGTCTATATTCTCATCCACGTGCCTACAAGTTTGTGTCCCAAACTTGGGAATCTATGTTACAGGTACCAACCTGCCAAATGATTTTCCCTTCAACTCCAAAGCTTGGTTCATGGTTCGTGATCCAAAAAAGAAAGAAGGCAACTAAGCATGATAAAATATAGAAACTGATTAGGTTTGACGTGACGTGCTGGTGTGAATTGAGCTTTTCCCTAACTTACAGGGATCAGGTTCGTGATCCAAAAAAGAAAGAAGGCAACTAAGCATGATCAATGGTTGACTGTAACTTAAAATTAAGATTTCTTAACTGAATGCGAAATTGCCATACGAGGAGTCCGAGAAATTCAATTATGAATAACAAAAAAATCAAACTTCTGTCTTAAATACAATTGATTTTTAGTTAATTAAATTATTTTAGAATATTTATATTTTTATATTTTTCTCTAAATTAGTTTAACTAATAAACAAGTATATAATCTAAGTAATTCACAGTTTACTTTATAAAATACGCTTAATCTGAGATTTTACAATTTTTAAATTTTTTTTCCTGTTATTTTCCCAAACATTTTATTTATGCGTTAATGTGATGTTTTATTCTTTGAAAATAAGAAACGCAACAAGTGTTAGCCAGGGCGATGCTAGTTGACCAATAAATTCTGATGACTCTTGCCGTTGCAGCTTTACTATTAGCTAAATGAGGAAAACATTTTATTTTTATGTCCACTGAATCTAGCAGGAAGTATTTCGACCAAAAAAAAAATCGAACAGGAAGTATTGCTATAAATCCAAATATTTCCTTCAGGAAAAAAAGTTTCCCGTCACTGTTATGAAAAATGAATAGATACACCATCTTTTCTCATATACCGCGTAAATTCGCAGTATCCTCCATAAAAAGGTTAATTCGTAGACTTGGTCAACAAACAGGGACCCATCATAGAAATTGGATTTACCCATTTGTTGACAGTTTGACTTGTGAAAAAGAATAGTACAGAATACGCAAACTTTATCGGATAGAAATCGTCTCTATTGTCTGGGTCAAAAATCAGGATATTGAAAAGCGAAACCCTTGACCGGGTCTAAACCAAGAAAATTGCGACCATGTGATTCCCCCACTAGACACGCCAACTGGACAAGGAGTGTACTAGAAAAGAAATTTAATCAATTATCGCCGAAAGTCAGTCCACCCTTGATCGTATAATCGAACTAAAATCAGAAAAATTATATATATAGTTTTGAAATTAAAACGAAGCCAATCCACAGGCAGCTCCCTAAAGATCACAGCAACTCAAAGTTCCTGTGGGACATTTGGACCCCATTTTGCCTTTCGTTTTTCTTCCCCAAATTCTGGTCATCTCTTGAACAACAAAGCTTCCCAGGTCAAAAAAAAAAAAAAAGAACAACAAAGCTTCAAGAGAGACAGACCCTACCCAACCTTGCTGCCCAATTTCCATGGAGGACTACGACAGAGCTAGGTCTTATGGAAATGGGCGAACGATGCAGATAGAGAGCTACTATGGAGCACCCGGACCCTATGTTACTAGAAGCTATAGCACTTCTTTTGCACAAACGCAGATGGGTCCTATTCCTAGGGACTTGAAGTTGAAGAAGGGAAAAAGCGTTTCTGGTTCTGCTTTTAAGTCTTGGAGCTTCAAGGACCCTGAGCTTCAGAGGAAGAAAAGAGTTGCTAGCTATAAGATGTACTCTGCTGAAGGGAAGGTCAAAGGTTCACTGAGGAAGGGCTTCAGGTGGCTTAAGGACAAGTACTCGCGGGTGATCTATGGCTGGTGGTGATTTGGTGGTTTCTATGATTCTCTGATTTTTCGTTTGTATCTGAAATCATATGTTCACAAAGTTTGAATTTTGTACTGGTGGGGAGAATTCTAGACTTAAGGGGTATGATCAGTTTTATTTTCTGTGAATTGGAAAACCTGGTACTTTGTCGGGTCCTGATAGATCTTTCTTAAGGATGAGGAATTATACATATTTCCTTCTTTCTTCAATGGTTGTCAAGCTTTGTTTTATACTAATCAATAGTGCATAGCAAAAAAAAAAAGCTTCAAGTGGTAAAGAGATCTTGATGTTTTATTCCCATGCCGTTTCTCCTCTCTCTCTCTCTCTCTCTCGGCTTCATGTTGTTCGTAAGTATACGAGAAATCTTTGCTTTTATGATTAAGGTAAATAGCCAGGCAATTCAAATAGCTGATGATGTTCCATGTTTCACGAATTTCAAACAACAAGCATATATGCCTTCATGGAGCTGGCTACCATTGCCATCTCTGGTGCCAGAGCGCGCCTCCATGGATGTAACTATTGCCTCCTGACAGTTGAAGATGGATATTTGGCATCTTAATTAGCAAACATTACTCAAACATATCCCCTGTGTCCAGAATTTTCCATTGGGTGTTGAGGTACTAGTAACTTTCAGTTTTGGTAGACATTAATCAGTCTTCTAGCTGAAGTTGCTTCTTGGGCATAAATGTCCTATACGTTGTATTAATGCTGCACCATCCAACAGTTTTCCCAGTTTTGGATCTAAGATGAACAAAGGTAATCTCTTTTTGATCAATTATTAATCTCTGAATGAAGAGAGACGCATCAATTATTTTGAGTATCACAATGAAACTCTCACCAAACAAGAAGCTCAATCTAACCAGCAACAACATTGATTACAGGACAAGGCTTGCTTGGCACTTACTCTCACGTTGGCAGCTATATCTTGTGTAGTGTGAATTATTTTACGGAAATCCAGATCAACTTTACCACAATTTGGGGACACGTAAATGAAATGGTTTCACGCCTTCACCTGCAATGATTCTTATAACTCCAGACTGTCCATCTGTTTGTATAACCATTTTGCCTTTGCCCTCTCTTTCTTTGACCCAGCACGATTTTGCAGAAAGAGTGCATTTTCTAATAATTAATGAAGTCATGTGCTTGTCCAAAAAAAAAATGAAGTCATGTGCCAGTTCATACGGCTGGACCACATGTCAATATGCCCAACACTGCTTTTGATCATCGTATTTTGCCTTTTCTTCTTCGTTTTGGTGCTTCAATTAATAGCTGTCTGTTATGAGTGCAATGCTTCACTTACGTTTCTACCACTTTTCATTGAGATTGTCCCAATTTGAAGGCAAGTGTTTGGTAGTGTTAGTCGCCCAAAAGTTTTCCCCTGGTTCTAAATTACCTATGAATGATATAGCTTTAGGGAATTTCACTTTGAAGACACATTGGCAAATTTTAGAGGGGAAACATAGTTAAGAATTAAAAAAAGTGTGATGAATGTGTTGTCTAAAAATGGTGGAAAAGTATTTCACACTTGGTGTAAATTGTAAGTTACCCAATAATTATAGCTTGGGGGAATGTCTCTTGGAAGAAACATTGAAAAAAATTTAGAGGTAGATAGAACAATGTTGAAAAGAAAAGGTGTAGTTAATTTGTTGTCTAAAAAGGACTTAAAAAAAAAAAAAATACCACTCATAAATCTTTTGGCTTCTTATATTAATATACATATTTTGTTTGGTTAATGAGGTACACTTTCATATAGAACTTTGGGGAAGGAAAAAAGTGGGAGCAACATCTCTCTTTTAGGACCGTCTAATGGATTTGACCGGAGGCTCTGGGGAAGTCGGAATAGGAGAGCACTTCGGATTGCTGAGTATTTTACCAATTACTAACCTAAGATTCCAGTTTCACTGAAAAGTCCTATTTTTCCTCCTTGAGGTTTTGGGCCAATACAAGAACTGTTTACTTATATCATGATAGAAAAGTTAGGCTATGGTGAAGAGACAATTATCTCATTTGGAAATATATCTGGGCGGCATTTGTTGCTGAGCAGTGTTTAGATATCAAACGAACCTCCTTCCTACCCGATAGAAAAGGATCCCATAATCCATGAAAATTTCACAACGCAACACCTATATTATGATCAAAATCCAATACAGATCCATGAGCGTGGGTACAATCTCACTTTAACATCTCTTCATGCAGGATTTGATTTCAGAGATACTAATTAACATAGCCATAAAAGCCTCGAGGAAACCGATGAATCTCTTCCGAATTAAAAATGAGATCCGAAGATCTTGCTCAACATTGAAGTCAAAGATTCATATGATAATTGGGGCAATTAGTGCTATTTTGGTATTGACTATTGATAACAAGAATAGAAGATCCAAGGGATCTAATGAGAGGGGCTTAGCCCGGTATATTCAACCAAAAAAAAAAAAAAAAGAGCAGATCCGCATGATATAAATTTCTTTGTCTTAAAAAATGTTTTAAATTATTTATTAGTGTTATGAATCTTAACTTTATGGATGTCCATTAACTCATAATGTAGTCAGCATTCATAAATACATGTTGAGAAATTAAAAGGGCTAATTCATTTTTGGCCCAAAAAAAAAAAGAGGCTAATTCATGGTGACTCTTGGTTTGACCCTTAAAAGCTATAAATAGATGCTAATATTAAGTATTGTGATGTACCCCTGAAACACAAGCGAATAAACTCGCTCTCCATTGTTCTCTCAAACTTTTCTCTTCTTTTGACCTTTTCTCTTATCCTAGATTTCATTTACTTTTATTAATTTATAATATGTTATTAGCATGAGGCTCTGACAAAAAAATATTTTTCTCATCATTACCTTAATGATTTCTTCTACCTTCTTTTATCGTATCTCATTCTTTTACTATGTCTCTATCTAATCTATTTGTGAGAATCCGAGCCATCATATGGAATTAAAAGAAACTAAGAGACTATTTTTACCCATTGTTTTATACATTATATTCCATGGCTAAGATTGGATATTATTTTTTTTTTCTATTTTACTTTAATGTCGTTCACAATTTTTTTTTATGTTTATTTATTATTTTCAAGGTGTCTTTATTTATGTAACATTTATATTTCTTTATTTTATAGTCTTGTATTACTTTATTTTATTTACATTTTAGTTGTTTATTTATATTTCAGTTGTTATATTACTTTATTTACATTCCAATTGTTTATCTACGTTTCAGTTGTTATATTATATTACTTTATTTTATTTACATTTCAGTTGTTTGTTTATGTTTCAGTTGTTATATTATGTTACTTTATTTACATTTCAGTTGTTATATTATATTACTTTTTTTGTTATTTACATTTCAGTTGTTTATTTATGTTCTAGTTGTTATATTACTTTATTTTATTTATATTTTACATGTTTATTTATGTTCCGGTTATTATATTATGTTATTTTATTTACGTTCCAGCTATCATTTTATATTACTTTATTTTATTTATACTTTAGTTGTTTGTTTACATATTTAATATTTATATTTATTTATTTCATTTATTAATTTTATGTTATATTCTATTAGTTATATTTATTTCTTTTATGTTAGTTATTTCATTTTAGTTTGTTTACGTTTTATTTATTTATATTGGTATATTATATTATTTCATTTTTAGCCTTTTCATTTGTTTATTATTTATAATATTTTATTATTCATTTGTATTGTTTTTATATTATTTATTTTACATTTTTTTATTTCATTTCATCACCACGTTTTTCTTATTTATATTATTCATTTCTTTATTATTTTTATTTAATATTTAATTTCCATTTTACTCTTATTATTGCTATTTTTATATCAAATTTTGCTATTTTATTTGTTTAATTTACTATATATATTATTATTTTATCACCTATTATTGTCAGTTTTATTAAATAATTTTATTATATGACTATATAATGTGATCTATATAATCATAAGTTTATCTTTTATTTATATTTGATTATGAGGTTGTATTTATTTAATTTATTTCTTTACCGTATTATCTTATTCTTGGTTAAAATTTATGCGCATATAAATATATACTTATACTCACACATACACTCTAAAATTCTCTCTTGAGGGGTACTTCAACGGTACCTTAATAATAATGATGTTTTAGTTTATGTTTAATTATGTTTTTCAATTTTCGTTTATGCTTTACTTCCATTTCCCTTTTTCAATGTGTAATGAAGGCATTATTACTCGTCATATATTTTGACTTTGTTTTAATGCATTTCTTTTCTTTTAATGAAAATTATGGATGTTTCGATCATAAGATAAAAGAATGAAAATATATATCTCATAGATAGTGCTGCAATGCACACCATACTTAGAGATAAAAAATATGTCTCACATCTAACAATTAGTAGTGCAAGTGTTAATATTATTGCAGGTAATACAAAACTAATTGAAGGGTCTGGAAGTGCAATTACCTATATGGGCAAAAATTGTTATTAATGATGCTTTATATCCAGTCTCAAAGAAATTTATTGAATTTTAAGGATATCCACCGAAATGAGTATCACATAGAGACTATAAGTGAAACAAATATGGAATATTTGCAAATTATGATTGTTAGATTTGGAGAAAAATGTGTCCTGAAAAAATTACCATCATTATCTAAATGTTAATATCACATCTAACAATTAATATCATTGCAGGTAATACAAAACTAATTGAAGGGTCTGGAAGTGCAATTACCTAAGGGTTTGTTTGGTCTGAGGGGAGGGGAGGAAAAGTAGGCGGAAGAAAAGATTTTTTGAGTTGAATTTAAAAAAAATTAAAGAAATGGGATTAAAATTTTTTAATTAATTTTTCTTACTCTTTTATCTTATATGTTCTCTTTATTAAAATTTTATTACCCCACTTCTTCAATCTTTTAAAATTCAACTCATAAAAATTTTCCCTTCCCTCCAAATCCCTCACACCAAACAGACCCTAAAATGGGCAAAAATTGTTATTAATGATGCTTTATATTTAGTCTCAAAGAAATTTATTGAATTTTAAGGATATCCGCCGAAATGAGTATCACATAGAGACTATATGTGAAACAAATATGGAATATTTGCAAATTACGATTGTTAGATTTGGAGAAAAATGTGTCCTGAAAAAATTACCAACATTATCTTTTGGTTTGTGCTATACTAATGTTAGTACAATTGAAACAATGTTAAAATAAATAAGAAGTTTGCTGATAAAAATATATTTATTGTTTGGCATTCATTCATTAAATGCCTTCAATTGATAGCTAGACCAATGACTTTGAGAATAAAACTTCCCATCTCAACTTGGGGGCATACAATTTTTACATGTAGAAGCAATTATACGCATCAGACCAACGAGTTATCATAAAATCTCCCCATTACAACTGCTTTTGGTCAGGAGCCAAGTATTTCCTATCTTAGAATTTTTGGATGTACGGTATTTATTTCTATTGCTCCACCACAAGGCACAAAGATAGAATCTTAAAGGAGATTAGGAATATACGTTGGTCATAAATCTCCTTCTATAATCAAGTATTTAGAATCACTAATTGGAGATTTATTTACGGCTTGTTTTGATGATTGTTATTTTAATCAGACAATTTTTTCAATATTATGGGGAGATAATAAGCAGTTGGATAAAGAAACTACATGGAAAATATTGTCACTCTCACATTTAGATCATCATACACAACAATGTGAGTTTGAAGTTCAAAAAAATAATTCTTTTGCAAAATATCGCAAATCAACTGCCAAATGCATTCACTGACCTTAAAAGAATTACCAAACCCCATATTCCAACTGAAAATGCTCGAATTAGAATTAATGTCCTAGTTGAGCAACCAGCAATTACAAATGAAACTAAGCCACGCTTGAAACATGATAGGCCAATCGATTCCAAAGATAAAAATCCTAGAAAGAAAAAAAGAGCAAATAATCAAGATGGTTAAGTTGAGGAGGTTGGTCTTATAGAAGAGGCCTAAGACATAACTAATCAAAAGACTGTAGAAGAGGTCCAGGTACCTAAAAATAATAAAGAGATCTCGATTATTTATGTCACTGTGGGAAAAAGATGGAATTGAGAAAGTAGAGTTGGAGACAACGTATTTTCATATAATGTTGTAGTTGAGATAATAATCAGAATAAGGATCTTGAACCAAGATCAGTTGAAGAATGTAGACACAGAAGTGATTAGCTAAAATGGAGAGACACAATTTAGGCATAATTAAATGGACTCTTAAAACGTAAAGTTTTTGGACTTGTAGTCTGAATTCCAAATGGAGTACGACCCAATGATGACTATTGGTTTGACCCTTGAAGGCTATAAATAGAAGCCAGTACTAAGCATTGTGATATACCCCTGAAACATAAGTGAATAAACTTACTCCCATTGTTCTCTCAAGCTTTTCTCTTCTCTTGGTCTTTTCTCTTATCCTAGCTTTCATTTACTTTTATAACAATTTGTCGAATTTTTCTGCCATTCGTCTATCATAAGTTTTTTTTATTCCTTTTTTGTTGGTTACACCGAAATCTCGTTAGATTTCTTTCTCAAATCCGGCTTCTCTCCATTACCTTTTCGTCCCTTGCCTCTCCATTACCCAAAACACTGTTGTTTTTGGTCAAAAAAGAGGGAAGTTGGGTTCTTTTTTTAAGAAAAATTTGTAGCACTCTGAAGTATTTTTTTAATGGCACCTAAATCTTAAAATAATTTTTGATACATTGATCACCCTCAAATATTTTTTTAGTAGTAACTACTGTCTAACAAACTATACTTTAAAGTATTATTTCAATAACACCCAATATCATAAATTAATTTTTAACTCACTTATCACTTTAAAAAAATTTTTAGTAGTAACTACTGTCTAGTAGGGGTGGGCATGAACAGGACTAGACCTTTGCCCAACGCTTAGCCCAAAGGATGAACGAGTTGCATTTTACAGCCCGATGCCCTGCCCGGTAGAAGCCCTAACAATTTTGGTAGGGTCAATAGTGGGCTGGGCAGGGTGGACTTCCCTGCCCAAATGGTAACTCCTTAACCAATATCATATGTATAAAAACCATACTTATCAAACTCGGATAGGACAGGTCGACCTGGTAGAAGCCCTAACAATTTCGGTCAAGGTAAGAGTAGGTTGGGCAGGGTGAACTTCCCCGCCCAAATGGTAACTCCCTAACCAATACCATTTATATAAAAACCATGCTTATTAAACTCGGACCGGACTGGAAACTTCCAAACTGGGCAGTAGATCGGTCCAGTCTGGTGATTCGTTTGGTCTGATTTTTTTTAAAATCAATGTTTTTAATTTTTTCTTTAGAATTTCATATTAATAATCCTAAAATCTTCCATTTCTCACTAGTTTAGTCCCGAGTTAGCTCCGGTCTGACCTACTGACCCTTGACCCAGTATCTCAACCAATTCAGTGATAGGTCCAAGTTTGATTACCTTGGTAAAAACTCCAATTATAACTAATAAATACTATTAAAAACTTTAAACACATTCCATAATTTCATACCTTGAGATATTTTGAAAAAAATCTATAACTTAAGTCTTGAAATTAAAAAAAAACTAACATATGTCTTAATAATTACATGACAAATTATGAAATAATATGTGTTTATATGTGAATATTGATTGATAAGAATAGGTGCAATTGTGATAAAGACTCCAAAGAAACTAAAATTTTTGTCTTTGATATCAACTTTTTAATGCTTTGTATCATTCATCAAAATCAAAAAACCATGTCCATTTAAAATGCAATGAGTTATATGTAAAATATAGACTGTGGTGGATGAATATTAAATAATAACATAAAATTTTTCATAAAAATGAAATTATATATATATATATATATTAAATAAAATAATACGTATAGAATACTATTTATTTTATATAAAATAATATATATTTTAAATAAATTGTATATAAGTTTTCGGGCAGGGCGGTACCCAATGCCATGCCCAGCCTAGCCCGAAAGTTCGCCCAACCAATGATGCCAAAAAAATTTTAGGCCGCTTTTTCTAAGCTGGGTAAGGCAATTTTTGACTGGGCTCGGGTGGGCATACCAGGTTCTTGGACACCATGCTCACCCTTACTCTCTAGCAAACTGCATTCTAAAGTATTTTTAGTAACATCCAGTATCATAAATTAATTTTTAACTCATTCAGCATCTTAAATAATTTTTTCAATAATACCCAGTATCCTGTAATAATTTTTTTTGCATCTAATCCCTTGAAATATTTTTTTTATCACCACTCTATATCTTAAGTTTAGATTGTTCGTTGCAATTAGAAAAATATTTTATCGTGCTAAATGCAGAAAACATTATTTTATGATATTAGGTAGTACTGAAAAAATACTCCAGGGTGCTACATTTTTTTTTTAAAAAAAAGGACCCAACCCCCCCTTTTAACCCAAAACGGCAGTGTTTTGGGTAATGGAGAGGCAAGGGATGGGAAGGTAATGGAGAGAAGCCTGATTCTTTCTCCATCTTGTCATTAGATATGCTTTCTTTTTCGTGCCCGGCTCCTCTCCCTTGCTTTTTGGTCCATTTCCTCTTCCTTACCCCAAAACTACACCGTTTTGAGTGTTAAAAAGAGAAGGTTAGGCCCCCCTCTCTCTGAAATAAGATTCAACACTCTGAAGTATTTTTTCAATGGCACCCATTATCCTAAATCATTTTTTATGCATTCAGCACCGTAAAATATTGTTTTAATTGTAACGAGCAGTTTAAACTTAAGATATAGAGCATTAATAAAAAAATATTTCAAGGGATTAGATGCAAAAAAATTATTTTAGGACATTAGGTGTTATTAAAAAAATTAGTTAAGGTGTTGAGTGAGCTAAAAATTAATTTATGATAGACAGTAGTTGCTATTTGCTACTGAAAAAATATGAGTGAGCTAAAAATTAATTTACGATACTGGATGTTACTAAAAAAATATTTTAGAGTGCAGTTTGCTAGATAGTAGTTATAACTAAAAAAATATTTAAAGGTGATTAATGCATCAAAAATTATTTTAGGATACTGGATCTAAGTGTCACTAAAACAATATTTCAAGATGCTGAATCTTATTTTTGAAAAAAGAAAAAAAAAAAAAAGAAGCCCTACCTCCCATTTTTAACATCCAAAACGGTGTAATTTTGGGATAAGGGGAGGAAATGGACGGGAAAGCAAGGAGAGGAGCCGGGCGCTTCTTTTTCAGACTCCAATTTGAAAATAAGATATCTCCGTATGTGGTACTATGAAAATAGTTTTTTTTTTCTGGCCAACCTATGAAGATAGTTATATGTTATACGACGCTAATGAAAAAAAGGGAAAAAATTATCGGGTAGGTTGCGCATAATAATTTACCCCCGTAATAAGGCAATCAAAGCTGCAAATTATTCTGTGCGAAATCTTTCATCTTTGTATTTGGGCTCGCGTTTAGACTGGAGCTGAGGGGAGAGGATGTGGGAATCAATTATTCTAACGGTGATTGCGACCGCCGGCAACAACATCGGCAAGATCCTTCAGAAGAAAGGCACCATCATTCTTCCTCCGCTCTCTTTCAAGCTCAAGGCATGTCTTCCTCTGTGTCCTCATCTCCCCTTTCTTTTTATTTTTCTGCTGGGTTTTCTACTGTGTCATTAACATTATGGTTTGGTTCCAATTCAATATTGTGCTTTTTCCAACAAGCAATCATCTGAAGGATATAGTTACTGTGAAATTTAGATTTTTGTTAGCTGAATATCGTTGTTGTCAATTTGCCTTTATTCGGGGCTCACACTTGCGAGACCGATAATGTTTAATAATGGAATAGGATATACGCCATTCCTCTATTCGTGCATCACTGTAGATGCATGCCATTTTGTGCCTGCAATGCTTCATTAAAGCCAACTAAAATGAGAATCTGGCAATCTTTTCCAATTCCGAGATCCCACTTTCTCTTTATGCATATATAGCTAAGAGGTGATTCTTCGGTTGCTGGTCAATATAAAACTGCTATGAACTCTTCGACGATTGTGTTTACAGGTCATAAGGGCGTATGCTTCAAACAAAACATGGGTGATAGGTTTCCTCATGGATATATTTGGCGCAATATTGATGTTAAAGGCATTGTCGCTGGCTCCTGTAAGTGCTCTAGTTCATATCTTCAAGGGAAAAATGGTGGGAAAACGTGATAGGTTGTTCCCCCTCCTCCTTAACTGTATGTTCATGTGACTTCTGTTTCATTCTAAGTCTAAGATAATATCAATTGGTCGTTCATAGTGGAAAAAAATGAAAGTTCAGTGGTACTGGGGTCAGAGGTGAATATGCTGGAATTTTAAAAGAATTGAATTGAAACTTTTACTTTGGTGTTTTACTTTAAAGTGACAGAGTGCTATAAGGGGCTGCTTAGTATGCTGGTACATTACGTTACTTTCACTTTGTATACGATGATCTTTAAGGTTCCTAAGATTCCTACTGACATGAGATGATAAAAACTGGTGGCATTATATGCCTACGGGCACCTTAGTTACTACTTACTTTCCAATGTTCCAAACACGTCATGGATAATTTTTGATATCCAAGATGTTATAAAGATTATGAACCTACAAATCCTTAAAGGGATTTCCTTTTAACATATTTTTCTTGCACTTTACTAGATATTAGACCTTGGTAATTATGTTGGTTTTCCTTATATAGGTCTCGGTCATCCAACCAGTTTCTGGCTGTGGACTTGCAATTCTTTCAATCTTTTCTCATTTTTATCTCAAGGAAGTCATGAATGTTATTGATTGGATGGGCATTACCTTGGCGGGTTTTGGCACAATAGGTAATCTAAGTTTTTTATTGCCCAGGAGCATTAAGTTATCCACTTCTGATTCCTTGGGGCTAAAACAATGGGTAGAGTAAAAAAAATCCAAGTTTCAGACTCATTGTTATTTACACGTGTGTTAATAATTTATGGGAGCAAAATTGTGAGTAGTTGACCATATTATGGAGAGAGCTATGAATTACCTAATGGTTCACAACTACTTATACAGAATTTGGGTCAATGCATGACAAAGATACTTTAACTGTTTTATTTTTCTGAATACTTGCAGAATTATTCTTGTATGTCCGAGAAAAGGAATGGGTTGATATGTCCTGGAGTTTTCTTTGATTACATTATCTGATTGTTGGCCCAAAAGAAACTCAATAGATGTGCTTTCAGATGTTAGGCAATGATAGTATCAATCTGTTTATGACATTCAGTTCATCCAAGTGTCATAGTATCAGTCCATGATTCATGTATTAAGAGCCTGTTTGGTTTAACCTCATTGCATCCATGCAATGGTAATCATGATTGCATTATCAAGATAAGAGTGTTTGGTTGCTCCTTAGCATGGTAATAGGATTTACCATGCTAATGATAATTACCAAAAAATTGGTAATCCTCATTCATACCTCCCCCTATGAATCTCTTTTACCATCCCATTGCATGATTTAAAAAATCCAATTTACCATTGAGTTTCTCGTGTCTTTGTTTCACTTATCACATTTCACTTGCCACATCTTGCCACAACTGCCACCGCCACTACCTCCTCCTTCACCCCCTGCCGCCCACTACCTACTCCTCCTCCACTGCTACAGCCGCCACCCCCATCGTTGCCATCGCCAAAATTACCTCCTCCACCGCCGCCGCCTCCTCCTCCCCTGCCGTCACCACCAGTCCACCACTACCTCCTCTGTCACCCGCCCACCGCCACCACTAGTCCACCACTACCTCCTCCTCAGCCGCCACCATCACACCCCCGCTGCCACCACCAACTCCTCCACCGCCGCCACCCACCCACCACCACCGCCACCGCCTCCTCCTCCTCTGCCGCCACCCCCATTGTTGTTGCTGCCACTACCTCTTCCTCCTCCGCCGCCACCAACTCTTAACTATTTTTTCTACAAAGATTATATTAAGGGTAAAATAGACTTTATACAATATATTAATTTTAATTAATTGTTAAAATATTAACTCATTGCACCTTGCTTAAAAAGCAAACTAAACACTACCCCTGTAATTAATATTGCATTGCATTACCATTGCATCGCATTGCACTGTACTGCAGGGTGTAATGGAATCGAACCAAACGGGCCCTAAGTGATCCCATTTGATCACTATTATGTGCTTTCAGCTGTGGATGAGTGCACAAGTATTATTGAATGGCCATTATGTAGATTGTTGCTACATTCAATCCCGCAAAATGTCGTGTTATCAGTCTATGATTTTATGAATATTACATGCTTTCATCAGTAGTTGATTGCTCAGATATTATGAATGACTAGTATGTAGTTGCTGCATTCAGTCCACCAAACTGTCATGTGTCCGCTATGGCTTATATCTTAGTTTAACCTTATTATTATTTAACTATTAAGTGGTTTCCTATGTTCAGGAGTTGGTGCTGGGGGTGAGGAGCAAGAAGCTGCTGCCTTATCTATTTTTCATATCCCTGTGCTGGCTTGTGTAGTTTTCATCTTGTTTGTAGGTACCCTGTTCATGCACCAACTTATTTTACTTTATAGTCAGAACTGTTGAGTCTGTGTACTTAAGTTTTCCATGTAATGTTTGTATCACTGAATTTGCTGTAACAAGCATGTGAAACAATGCTTCAAGGCATTATTCAAGAAACAAAGGTTAATCATTCTCAACTGAGTTTCCACCCCAAAAAGTAGGTAAAAAGATGTTAATAGAGTCTATGCTGGCCGCCAAATGCTGATTTTGCCTTGAATATGATGCCCAAAAGTGCAATGTTATGCTCAATAGAGTTGCTGACATATGATCAGTGTGTGAAGTAATATCTGTTTATAATTATAATATGTGACTTGGATTGGCAAAAACCTCATTTTGAAATATAACTATGTGTCCGTTCCTTTTTCTTATGTTTGAATCCTTGTATATGATATATTCAAAACTTAAAATTTGGAAAATCACGGATCTATTAATTTTGAACTTTGTTGGCCCAAAAAAAAAAAATTCAAACTTTTTCTTGAAGTCGATAGTAAAATTTTTTCTTGTCTTTTGAAATGCATCAAGTACATTAAGCAGCATTATTCCTCCCTTTCCATTGACCTGGTAGAATGATTATAATAATGGTTATGATGCTTTGTTGTGGTAAATTTTATAGACGAGCAGTGTTTCTTTAAACATAATGAGCTCTTGAACTACTTACACAGGTTCTTCTCAACGGATGGGTTCATATGTGCAAACGTCATAGGAGAGAACAGGAGATGGTATTTATGTTTTACTCATGTTGGCTAATTTTCAAATTTACATGGTCATTTTCATTTATAAAGCCCCATTTTTATTGTTTTGTTGAAGTATCTTGTCTTCTTTTGCTCTCACTTAACATTTTTCAAATGATGCAGATGGAATATGATGTTGTTGAGGAAATCATTTATGGATTGGAATCTGGAATTTTGTTTGGGTATTGTATGCTTCCCTTAGATACTATCTAGCACATCTATGGTCTTTATTCTTGTCTGAATGCACTTGTCATATATTTTAAGTTGTAACTTTTTACATGAGGATGAAATTATGTAAAAAAATCACATTAAGTGGTGTTACCTTTGTCAATATTATTTGCATGTGATGTATTTGGTTGGAACTTAAAGTGAACTGCACCCTAAAACCTAGCTCATAAAGTTGGATAGCCCAAGGTATCTATAGACCCAGCATCAAGATCCCATACTTTTGATGTGGGACTTAATTCAAGTCCCATACATGCAATAAGGTCCTAACATTTCACTGCACATTGCAGCCTGCTCATGTGGGCTACTGCTGTCCTTGCTTTCTAGCCTTCGGTTGCCACTGCAATATCAGCCGATGCTATTGAAGTGGAAGGTTTTGATATCAATTAGTGAAAAATTTTGGGAGAACTATACCTCAAAAGCTAACTAATGAGGCTGAAGAGCCAAGGTCCTTTTGAACATCACGCTAGAATCTCATGCTTCTGATGAGAGACTCAAGTCTCATGCCATAAGTTTTTGGTCCAAAAAAGGAAAAAAAAAAGTTTCATACCTTAGGTCTTAACATAATTCATGGTATTTTTTATTGTCTATGACTCGAATCATCTGAACTTGAACAGTACGCCATATAAAAACAGGATATGTTGCTTATTATTATTACCTTACATTCTGAAGTCTGAAATTAGTGCAATTAGAATGTTTAGTTTTTATGCTAGGTCACTGCTTTCTGTTGGCAAAGAACAAATCTTAATACTCTCTCTCTCTCTCTATTTGTGTGACACCATATGGCTACTATTGTGGTGAAAAATTGTTTCAAGCTTCAACAGTGTCAATATTCACTGCAGGATAGCATCTGTAATATCAAAGATGGGCTTTTTATTTCTGGAGCAGGGTTTTCACAAACTGTTAGTCCCTGTTTGCATCCTGATAAGTGTTTGTTGCAGTGCTACGGGATTTTTTTACCAGGTATCAAGACTTATCTATAGTACATGGTTGCAAAACCCTAGACTGGTCATTGGAATTGGTCGGACTGGCGCTTAGGCAACCAGTTTGATTGAGACCCCCTAAACTATCATCATGCCAATTATTGCATAAAGAGAAATGCCCTATAAGCTTAGCACTTGAGCATAGAGGACTATTAAAAAAAAAAATTGACCCAGCCACTATGCCAATTTGTGTTTCTCTAAGAGGCGCAACATTTGTGCTTATTGTACAATCTTTTTCATATATTGACTCAATAATATCTAAAACGAAATATTATTTAGTTTATAATTTGTTGATAGAACTAGAATTTTAAATTGCACTGGGACATTAATATTTCAACGAGTTGAAATTTTAAAAACCGTATCCAGGTGCGTTATTTGTTAGAATGTAAATTATTTTTTATATAATTATGATGTCATTTAGTTCACCTGTCAATTTAACAAGTCGAACCAATCTTTGTATCATGTGGCAACCTTTTCAAGTCTCTGTCTTGCCTGTTTTATGGAAAATTTATATAGATTATCATACCTTTTAAGCTGGAAGTGCATCTGAACCAGGAAAAAAAAGAAAGGAAGACTGAAGGGGGTGTGGTAAACATGAGGGCGGAGGGGTTTCAGCCGAACTGGTTGTGAATTTGTCCAGGTCTTCTGCTTCCAATTGCCCATCAGATAAGTTATATAATATTTATCTTCTCCGTTATGCAGACAAGTGGTCTAAAGCATGGGCGGGCTATTATAGTTTCAACATGCGCTGCTGTGGCATCAATTTTGACGGGTGTAGTTGCTGGGATGCTTGCTTTGGGTGAGCGACTCCCTTCTGCTCCAAAAGATCGCCTATTGCTTCTGCTTGGATGGTAATATATGATGTTCAACTATTATTTTGTGACTCTGCTACCTTCTTTTCTTCTCTTTTAATTTCAGTTGTGCTTTTCCTTTCATGCACTTGTATGGAAATTGTTTGCACACATCGGGCACAGAACTTTCACACCACAAGAAACTTGAAAATAAGTGTGAAATAATGCGTTTCATCTCGTTTTTATCTGATCTACATTAAAAAGTTCAATCTTCATACACTTCTTGCTTTCAATGGTTCCCAACGTAATGAAGTGCCCTTTTTCTTTTCTTTTCTTTCTTTTTTTCTTTTTTGATACAGAAGAAATGCCCTTCTATCGCAAAATAGATCTACAGATGATACATGGCATATGGTTGTGTACTTGTATGTTAGAAATAGTTCTTGTCTTCCATGTTCTCGTCTAACTTAATTGTACTACAGTCTAAAGTATCACTTCAACTCAGGAAGCTCGGAGATAATTTTGTAACAGTTTTTAGCACGCTTCGCTCAAAAACCTTTTGGGCTTGAATCAAAGAGAAGGCATAAGATTCATCATACTTGGTGCAAAAACTTGATTTTAAGTAGGGTGATGGGGGGCGACTGATATAGAACTCAAGGCTATAGCTTTGATATCACGTCAAGGGTTATTTTTCTCAAAGTTAGAGAATAATCTGAATATTTTTATTGAAATTTCTACAAGTCTCTATCTTGTTTGCTCAGCATTCTAAGAGAACATCAATGCTGTTTGATTGGATTGAATGTTGTACTTGCTTTTCAGATGAGATGAAAATCTTCAGGCTCATGATATCAGAGTTTAATATATCCGGAATATTTTGCTTTTGCTGCAGGTTGCTCATTCTTGTGGGGGTGATTTTGCTTGTTGGTTCCAGACGGCTAATCAGATTCCTTCCGTCACGTTCAAGACGCTTTATGAGAAGTGGTGCTGATAAGGGTTATAGCACAGGCCCTAGAAGATCTGGGGCTTCCTCTATTAGGGAACCAAGCCCGAGTGCTGTGATTCAAGCTGCAACATTAAACCATTTACTGTCACCATCTTCCAAAGAGAAAGCTTGATCTCACATGCAACTCCTCCAATGATTAAGATGTTTTCTGGCCTTCCAGTTATGGTTCCGGGGTATATGGACAGTATGATGCTTGCTTCGTCAGGGGATATGAATATTTTGGAATCATTTCTTCTAATACTATTATGGATACATTATTTGTCTAACTTTTTTTGCGCCCTCATGTTTATCATCCCAGCTGCCTATTATTTTTCAATATCGTATATGACGATGTACAACACAAAGCATTCATGTCTTCTTAGGAAACATACAACACAAAGCAATTCTGTCCTATGTACTGTTGCAGCCACGGTATCCTCTCCGGAGTCCGGACACGAGTAATGATGGAGAGTATTTCATGCTCATTGAGCTGCAAGAATTGGAGGGATTCCAATCCGGATTTGCGGGGTGGAAACCGTGGGTTACTTTCTTTCGAATTTTCAGATACCTCAGGATAAGTTGTCAGATGCATTGTATGGAAAACCGGATCGGATCGGCTAATTAAGACCGGAAACAGGAAAACCGGTCGGCAGTCCAGTCCGGTTGAAGGGAAAAAAACCGGGGTCGACTGAACCACGGGTGACCTAGCCTAGTCATGGGAGCCTTTTTTTTTTTTACTTTTTTATACTCCAAATGAATCATTTTAGCTTTTTTTTAAAAAACAATTATTTTTCTAAAATTTTTTGATTTGTAAGGAGTTTTAAAAGAATTGTGGAATATTTTTTGTATTGGTTGGAGAAAAATCCTTATGTGTTTAATGATATTTTTGTGGGTGTTAGGTTTAAAAGGTTATATTGGACTATTGGTTGAAAAATAATTCTTATATAGTTTTTTGAATAGCATGTATGAATATTTAAATTATATATATATTTTTTTAATTAATTTCAGTCTAAACCACTTACCGGTAATCTAATATCTCAAACAGTTCAGTGCCTGGTTGGATTTCAGTTCCTTGGTAAGATGTCTGCGGGATGAATAATATAATAAGATTTAACCAGAAGAGAGAGGGAGGGAGAGAGAATAATTTAATAAGATTGTCCCCACGGCCACGGTGATTGGATGGAGTGAAAAAGACTATTTCTCGTTCTTCTGCCGTCATTCTGTTGCCTCTCGTTCGTTGTCGTTACAGGATGTGTTATAAGTAATTTATTTTTATTTTAACTTATGAAATCTTATGATTAAAAAAAAATAAGTTTGGGTAAAATATGAATGTTTGAATTGACGATTGGATAAGTGATTTATGTAAAAATAAACGATGTTTGGTTTGATTTTTATATAAGTGGCTTTTGTAAAAAAAATTGATTATAAAGTCATAAAACAATTAAATAATAAATCTAAACTGATTAAAATTAATTATTAATTATTCTATACATTTCTACAGTCATATATTGACAAAACTCAAAACTTGCCTAAACTCTTATTTCAAAGTATTCTCTTATTAGTAGAAAATTACTATTTAAAGAAAGAGAAAATTATTTAAAAAAATTTTCATAAAAGAAATTTATGATTATAAGTGATTTTGAGTATCTTATTGATCCCCAAAGATCCTCCAAATAGAAGCCATCGTGTGGGGCTCATTCCTAAGCAATTTGAAGCTTCAATTCTGAGCTCATTAGGATTGTGACTTTTTTAACTTTTTCCTTAAAGTCCCTCGTCCAACCAAACACATCAAAATGAATAAATCACTGTCACATGCGATTAAAGAAACCAAACGTCCGATTGGCCTATAAAATGGTGAAACAAACACGCTGATATTCTATAGGGAAAAAAGTTGCAACTCATCTTCATTTCCCATAGAGATGAAGAGAGATTCAGGAATATTTCCATATATGGGTAAAATTTTGTAGGTTTAAAGCAAAATTTTGCCCAAAAGAGGTTTTTTTTTTTTTTCAAGGGAAACACCTTTTATCCTATACACATCTCCAACATACATATAAATTTATTATGCATATAAAAAAGTAGCAAATGTTGTCATATATACTAAATTAATTAAGTGGTTGGCAAAAAATAATAATTAAAAATAGCTTATAAACCCAGAAGTGTCATCCATGTTCCTGTACTAAAATTCTTGGCAGAGAGAATTCCACTCCCACCCTTTTATCTCCATGGAAAATAAAATCTCTTTTGTCCCACCCCTTTGAAGGTGATTGATTCCTGTAGATGTCGTAAACCAAAGAAAAACCAACTCTAATAATGCAATGATAACTCTTTCAAGTTTATATATAATGTGAACCCAACAACAAAAGGAACTCTTTCAAGCGTATACAGTAGCGAGATTCAATTCAAGAAACTTAAAAACCGAAGAAGACTGATTCCGAGCAATAAAGTTGCTGGGGACCCCCCACTCCTCACCCTGGCCCTTTTCTCACTCCAAGATGAAAACTTGATTACCTCTCGTAACTAGTTATGGTCTTTTTTTTTTTTTTGGGTTACATGAAGCATCTGATATTTTGAACCTACCTTATTTTAATTTTGAATATTTATTAGGGGTTCGATCTAATCTGGATTTTTTTTTTTGTTTAAAAGGGTACTTCTATTAATATTGCAAAAACATGTCTAATACAATACAGAAAGCCAATCCCACAAATAACAGAAGGAAAGTAACAAGGTAAACAACACAACAAAATAGCATAAAACCCAGAAAAATAGGCCAAAGGCTGATCTGGTTCATGGAGAAGCAGTAGCATCAAAATGACGACCCGCCTTCTGAGCATCCAAAGTCAGTATAAAAGACAAAGAGAGTGATGGTTGTGACACCCACCCTATAGGACACACTCCCTTAAAAGCATCAGCTGCAATAAGGTCAGCTGCAAAATTACCCCTACGAGGAGTAAAAGTAAGAGAGAACCCGACTCGAAAAACAAGAAGGTTGATAATGTCTTGAATGATACTCTGGCATTTCCAGTCATACAAATCCGGCTGTTGACTTTCAACACTTGATTTCAGAAGTTGACTGTCAGTTTCAAACAAAATTTTATCGTGATCCAAATCCACCGCTAACATTAATGCTCTTTTTAAACTAGTATATTCTGGATTACACTACTATATTCTCTAAGCTTGAACTCAAAACCTCTTGTTAACCCTTTATATGTTGAACAGTGTAAGGAGCATATAATTATTATCCCCAAAGAAGGCATGGGAGAAAGCCTCCCTCCCTCTCCCTCCACTGCCCACTGCCCACTGCCCACTGCGCTGCTGGTCCAGTATGACAAAGACATCACTACAAAAGCAAAAACAAATCAGAGTCATCATCACTCTGGTCACCAATTGCACTGGGCCACTTTCTCCATCTCTATTTACCTTCTTCCCCAAAATGTGCTCCTTTATTGGTACTCATGACAGTGAAAGAGCTCAGCGATGACTCGTCACAGGGAAAAACAAGACAGCAATATGGGCCCCCACGGTAAAGTGTTCCTTTGTGAAATGAGAACCCCATGTGTCGCCAAGCTACACAATACCCAAAGCTCTCCTCCACAGATATGACATGCCCCTATCAACTTATCATCCCAAAACTGGTTTAGCAGAAAACAAGAATGGTTTCCATTATTGATGAACCAACCAACAGGGTTCCTATGTTTCGGAATTATAAACAGTTCTAGCTGCTATTTATGTTTATGGGTATGCTCGTATGGACCCCCATACCAGAAACCACTCATTTCTCGAACTTGTTTCTTGCTGTTGTCTGAGAATATTAAGGTAAGAAGCCAATTCAATTATGACTCGCAAATTACCACATTAGTGTCAAAAATGACATGGGATAAAACCATCCTGGACAACCGGAATAGGGAGGACTTCAAAATTCAACACTTATTCTCAACCACAGCTTTGTATATTGCAAGTCAAACATCTCTTTCCAACATCCAAATTGATGAGAGGCTACAAGTTGTGTTTCAACCGGCATGGAATAAATTCAACTCATCAAGAAAGAGAAAAATAGTAAGTTCACCAAACTGATCAGTCAGCCTCCTGTCGAGTCAATTGCTTGCCACAGTTACTACAACCACATTCCAACATCAACACTTGTTAAACAAAAGCATTTACTCATTTTAGTTACACTACGTCTAAAGTCAACCTTCTATACTTTCAGAGGCCATAAACTCCCCCCTCCACCAATCATTTTTCAACTCCGTCATGGAAACATTGAAAAAAACCATTCATCTGTAACTCAAGTCTCAGGAATATAGAAAATGAACGAGAACAACCATTATATATTACACAAAAGAGGTCAATTATAACAAGGTCATTAAAAAAAAAAAAGGTCAATTATAACCATTACGAAAATAACCAAAAATTGCCATTCACCGGACCATAAAAGAGGTCAATTATGAACTATAAAGTCAATTGTAGCTGCTTGGACTGGAAGTAGTCGGGTCCACCAAAAGTCTAATAGTGGAACCACCAACCCACCACGCACAACTAAGATTTAGCTCAGGAAATGCTTATCGTCTCTTTTTCCATTTCTAAGTACTTTTGGCCATTAATAAGTGGCAACAAACGGATATGACTACCAAACAGTGATTTGATTGACCATTGGATGAAGAAAAGAACTGTGCAAAGTAGAAATGCTGATATACTATCATTCCATTCACAAAGAACCACATAGTAGTGATAGTACACAGTAACGAACAACGTCTGGCCCCATCTACACAGATTCTTTTACACATATCAATGATGAAGAATCAAATCGGAAATCAATTTAAATGGAAAAGCTATCATCCATAGAAGTATCATTCTTCATTTTCTTGTCCCGGATATTTACCTAGCTGCTCCATCTGCCAGTTGTCATGAGGAGCGACATGTTCGTGTGAAGGAATATAATGCTGCAAAAAGATAAAGTAATTCAGCATTGAGAGATTTGAGGAACACAGCACTTTGAACTCGTCATTGGAATATCTAATAAGCCTACATATATGGTGCATGTTCACATGTGACAGAGCAACAGCAAGCAATTGCAACATAGAAGTGTTATTCATATAGAAAGAAAACCAAACATGCACGAGACCTAATCCACTACCTTAATTTCAAATAAGAAGCCCTGCGCAAAGTCTTATCCAAGTTTACTAACTTTGGCTTTTATTTTAGGAATCATACAGGGACCCTTAAATTGATCTATTGACGACATACCCATAGCAGGCCACCCATTATTTTAATAAATTACCAGCACCCACAAACGTTGAATTAACTTCTACTCATCAGTCTGGTAAAGCAATCTACCATTCATCTCCAGAACATATCAATATACGAAATTTGAATGCAAATTATTAATGTAGATAATTTCTAGTGTTTCCCTCCACATAATTAAGGGTGAAAATTAAGATAGCTGTGGTTAGACCTCCATCTTCGTCATAAGTTCCTTGGCCGTTGGAGCAGAGATAATTATATTTCGAGCACCAGGCTTAATGAAGCCTTCTTCAACACCATTGTCAAATAAGGCAAGCAAACAGTTATAGTAGCCATCAACATTCAGTAGACCAACCTGTACAGAATAATATATAGTTAACATTTTTTATCAGCAGGCTAAGGATTTTATCTTATACCCGAACATGCTAAGTTACCGGCTTTTTATGAATCCCCAGTTGGGCCCAAGTTATCATCTCCAACAGCTCTTCCATGGTTCCATATCCTCCTGATTGTAAAGAAAAATGATGAGAATGGAGAGGGGATAACTATAAGTGTCAGTTTAAACAGTAAAAAATGAGCTTTCAAAAACATGCTTTTCTAAATTATTGACTCTGATGACATTTACATGAAAAAGAGGTACAAACATCAATTATTTTTCTAGATTATTGACGAGAGCTTTCTGGTAAGTGATAACTACCAGGGAGAGCAATAAATGCATCAGCCTCTCGAGCCATTGCAGCTTTACGCTCATGCATATCTGAAACAATTCTCACTTCTCCTACTGTTTCACCAGATATCTGCCCAAATGATCCATAGCAACATACTAATTATACTTATTGTAATTTTTTCTATTGAGAACAGAAAGAACATTCTTTTCATATAAAGAGATTATAATCATAAAGGCTGTAAATTTCTCCCTGTACCAGCCCTGTTAAAAATAAAACGCCATTGACTCGCTCATTCAGACTTAAAACTGGGGTTACCAAATCATCACAAACTCACAATATAGTAAATTGCAAGAAGTAAACGAAAAATAAATTTATTTTGAAAGTTACTACTATAGGTAGAAGTTAGGCAGCTAGGAGCACAAAATACGCATACCTCGATAGGCATAAGAGCTTTTGGAATTATCCTGCATGTAAAGAAGGAAAAAGAACGGTGACAAACTAATCAATAACACCCAGCTTACAGTAAATGACAAGAGTATCGAGGCCAAAAAAAAAAAAAAAAATACAGACAAGCATCTGCAAAAAACCCTAGGAAGAATGAAGTTTTAGCCTTTTAGACTTGCATACCCAAGGACACGGCAGCCTCCATCAAACACTCTCTGGGATATTAAGCCCATCAGGCCAACACTTCCTCCTCCATAAACCAAGTCTATCTTCCTCTTCACCTGTAATTCCAACCACAAAAACACGCTAGAAGATTATCAGAATCTCCACAGTTTTGTGCACAGGCACCGTGATCGTACACACTAGTTGATTATCAAAGCAGCATTTCTCGACTACAAGATAGTTAAATTGTTATTTTCCAAAGAAAACGAGTTTAATAAAAACATACAAGACCCTAGTTTCTAAACGTCGAACAACCGGTAAACAGAACAACCAGAAGAAGATAAAGTATCAGTAATCAAGGACTGAGGAATGTTTCCGTCCAAAAAAAAAAGATCGACGAATACAATCGAAGAGCGCTTTAAAAAGACGAGTGAGGCTGACCAGTTCATTGCCCAATTCAATCGTAGCGCCGCTAAAGACTTCCCTATAGCCGGAGTTGCTACCGCAAAAGACACAGACCCTCTTGAACTTGCTTTTCATGAAACCTTCCTCCATTCAAAATGAGAGATTTCTTTGTCTGTTTTCGTGTTTTTAATTTAAATCCCAAACATTGAGAAGAACAAAGCAAGACAAAAAGGTAACTCTTACTCGGATTACGTTTACTTTTATTTTTTAAAGGAAAAAATCGGGCTTTTAAACGATCAAACCAAAGAGAGATTCTTTGTGCTTTGAAGGGCAGGCTGGGTTATTCCATCACCAATTGACGCATAAAAGCGTATCATCAGAGGAGAGAAATTGATACGACTCTCTCTCTCTCTCTCACCCCCTCCCCCCCTCTCCCTCTTTTTTTTTTTTTTTTTTTTTGAAGAAAACACGGGAAGCCCACATGCTCTATATCCTTTCCAATCTAACGTCTATTTGTCGGCTTTGTAGCACGGGGTCGATTCACCAACAACTTACATTTTTTTATTTAAATTAAAATTAATAGTAACTACTCCTTTAACCTCATTTATAGGGTAGAGACAATATTTTGTTCTAATAAAGATTTTTTTATATAAATATATAATTTTATTCTTCATTTATTATTGTATTGATTTATTGTTATGGGATATACCCAATATTAAATAGGGGTAAAATTATAAATTTGTTGAATTTCATGGGAAAATCAATAAAATTTAAAGTTTTTGTTGATCTTTGGAAAATATGTTGGAAGTATCTTATAAATAAGATCATATTAGTATTAAATTCTTTATGGACATGTAAACACTGAATTTATGTTGAATATAGTAGATAACACGTCTATTTTCCAAATTCTTTACCTGGAGAAACCATGCCTCCCTTTTCTTTTTATTCTTCGTTTTTAATGGAATTATTGTATTGTACTTTTATTTTATTTTATTTTTTGTACTGAATATACATTTGAAAAACATTACAGTAAATAAAATTATTATTTTCATAATAAAGATAAATTTTAAGAATAAATTGTTAAGAAATCAATGATATCCTAAAAGGTAATTTAGTCGTAGTTTTGTTTTAAAAATATACAAAAAAACGATTATCGTAATATGTTAAAACATGTTCATTTAGATCTAAGTATAAATTTTTTTACGAGCATTTAAAAAAGAAGAAGAAGAAGAAGTTAGAATTTTGATTAAAAAAATAAGTTAAATTCAAGCAGAGACAATATGATTCCTGCCGTACACCCAAAAAAAAAATATGATACCTACCCCTATGGATATTACTTTCAAGAATAATAAAACTTGCTATAGATGTGGTGATCTAAGATGCAAAGCATTGCACTAAATTTAGAAAATAAGTGATATTATTCACCGCATGTGAATAAAGTGAACTATTAAATAATTTTTAAATGTGTTTCAATATTGATATATACTCTATTAATTATCGATATTCAGTGCTGAGCTGACGTCTATGCGTTTATTAATTAGTGAAAGTCGAATTAATGTATTTAATCACACAAAACACATGGAGGTCACTGTTTGGGGGGACCATTAAATTTGCGTCAAGCAGAAAGCGTAGGAAAGAAGCCAGTGAGGGGAATCACAGAGTGTATGTGTATATGCCGTCACACCCAAAAGAATAGGAAAATGAAACAAAAACATGGACTCTAACAACAGTCATTATCCAGTTTCTGCATAATACTCGTATAGCTTGCTAACCATGTTTGAGATCATGATTGAGAATATCAAATGTGCTTACGCATATAAGTCTCTCATATATTTAACCCGTATAACGTAAATCACGATTGAAAAATTATTTTTGAAGACTCTAATTATTATTCTAAATAAGCATTATATGTAGCTAAGTGAAAATCAAATAATACAGCTTACAGTAGATAGTATAACTCAACTTTAATAGCTTGTGTGTTCCTGACTAGGCAACAATCACGAGATTATCACACATCTGTACTACTATATCATAACATCAAAATCTTACTTCCTCCAGCTAGTAAAAAATACAGGGCATATAAAAGAAATAATTGGCCTATAATATAAGTCACTTTAACATTATCATCAATTAACCTTATCTAATTTTATCTCCATATTAGAAACAAAAAAGAGCTGAGATGGATTTAAATAATAGAGATAAAGTTGATTAAAAATTAAAATTAATGAATATCTCTCTAAGAATTATTTTAATTAAAATTTTGATATGACAAACGAGTAAAGCTGTAAAGAGGCAAAAATTCATAAATTTATTAAGAATAAAAAATGTTCAATTCAACTAATTGCCCGTTTTATATGATGAATGAAAGAGGAAAATGACTTTTTTTTTTTTTTCATTTTTATTGGGCTGTTTGGTATGCTGAAAAGCTCTTTCATGAGAAGAGATTTTCATTTACCCTTAGAAAGATCTCTTCCTTCTACGTTTTATAAGAGGCAATTTTCTTTTTATTTTCCGCGGTAAAAACGGAATTCTATTAACTCAAACGAAAAGCCAAAACGCAACTCCCAGCAATCCTTAAGAGATTTTCATTTATTCTTAGATTTAGGAGGTTTGTTAAATTAGTTAATATGACATATTTCATTCAGTCTTAAATATAAGATAAAGTTGACTTTTTTAGAGAGATTAAGAAAGCTAAGTAAATTATTTTATAATATTGATGTTTTTATTTTTTTTCTCAAAATTAATTAGTCCGATTAATAAACTAAATATATAATATAAGGATAAATAACATATGATATAATTAAGTAACTTATTTAGCTTCCCTAATCTCTAAAAAAAAGTCAATTATTTCTTATATTTAGGACCTGAGAGAGTATATTTTTAAAACACCTTAGTCACATTCATTAATTATATTCTCCCTCCTCTTTGATTATTGTTGAGGTAGCATTAATAAAAGAAAATTAGGAAAAAATGTCAAATATAAAAATTTTATCTTATATTTATGATCAAGATCAACTCTCCAAATATACTTTATATTAAAGATTGGATGAGCATTAAAATCAACTTCTTAGTTATGTCTTATATTAAGTAAGAGAGTATTTTATTTTTATTTTTATTTAAATCATCATTTTCCTCCTCCTTTTTTTCCCCATTGCATGCGAAACGCTCAAGCAATAAGGGCTTGTTTGGTACGCTTGAATTGAGGTGGATGAAAATGGAAATGGAATTCATTTCCATGCTAAAGTGTATTTGGTACACACATCTGATGATGGAATTGGCCTCCATGGAAGAGCCAATTCCATCAAATTGATGGAATTAAACTTCCATCATATATCCCATGGAATTATAACAAATTCTATGGAATTCTCATTTTACCCTCATTATGATGATCATTGGATTTGATTTGAATGCTGGGTTCTAATGATGGTGAAAATTGGGTTTTTAGGAAGGGCATTTTGGTATTTTTGTATAAAAAATATGTCTCATTTCCATGTCATACCAAACACATTTTTAAACCTCATTTCCATATCCATATCCATTTCCATCAAAATCAATTCCAACGTATCAAACGAGCCCTTAGAAAATTTACCTTTCCTTTCTCTTGGGAAGCCAGCCCAGGCGAGCCCAGGTTGAAGCTCCCATACTCGCATATATATGTGCCCTGTTTTCGAAAACAAAACAAATTTTTCCAACTCTTACTGTTTTGTTTCCTTGGGATGGCACTAGTCTTTGCTGAAACTTGACAAGCGCCAACTATTTTACCTTAACCAACCAGAGAGGACAAACTAATAAAACGAGAGTTTCTTAAATTTGGGCTTTTTGGGGGAAAATAGAGAGTTTGTGTGTGCAGGCCAAAAATAGGGAGGGCCTTTACCATCTCTACTTTCTCCCTCTCACCATTCCTGAATTCAAGCATCGTCGTCCTAAGAAGAACACATGCACTCGCTTTTGATTCTTTTCCAAGTTCCACAAAACAACACCCATTGGAACTTGGACGACAACGTGCGCCACACGCATAATCATCGTAATGCAGTTCAGTATCAACCTCTAACAAAGAGATTATCAGGGGGAAATCCATAATTTCCCTGCAAAATTAATTAATTAAACTCGTATGTATATATGTGTGATGGGAAGAAGAATCCCAGATGATAATCTCTCCTTGTCCCTGAAACCGCACCCTGTTCTTTATCTCTCCTTCGTAGCCTTAGGCGTGGTTGCCAGTATCGCCATAGTCACGTCTCTATGCAGCTTTCTCACGTTCTGGAAAAAACCATCTTCAAAAAAACAGGGCACAAATTTGCCGGCAGCCGCGGCCCAAGCGCCTCAGGAGAAGGAAGAGGCGGCGGTGAAGGAGCTGCCTCTGCCGCCGGCAATGCAGCATCAAGGCAATGAGTCGTATGTTTCGGTTAATATGAAGAGGGCAGCATCAGAGAGAAAAATGTCGCTGAGTAGTCTGAGCAAGAAAGTTCCGAGGACGTTGTCTGTGGCGAGAATGGGGAAGGATCATCTGATGATGAAGGGGAAACAACAGCAGGAGGATTCGGTGTGGATGAAGACGATAATATTAGGGGAAAAATGCCAGGTGCCTGAGGATGAGGAAGAAGCAGTGATTTATGAGAAAAAGGGGAAGAAAGTGGAGGCCTACCATCCTAGAACAAAGAGCTCCATGTCCTTTTCTAATATCTCCTCCATCTCCATTGATGCCGATGAATTACCTCCCCAACGACACAATGAGGAACAAAATCTCAATAAGTCCTGATCATGACTCAATTCATTATTCTTTCTTCTTCTTGTCATCGTCTTGTCTTGTTTAGAATAGTTTAGTGATGCATCAACATGCAACGCGGCTATTTTGTGAGATATATATATATATATATATATATGAGATCAATTTTTTTCTGCCGCAAAAAAGCAGTTTACATTACGTGGTCGCCGATCAGTGCTAATTTTATTTTATTATATATGCATGTGTCCTTCTATAGTACTCGTTTTTAGAATCATTCTCTGGATTTAGAGGATTCAATTTTGACGAGGAGAAATCATGATTGGTTTTCCAGGGGGTTGGTTTCATTATTTAGGAAATTTCAAAACGCTCGAGCAGGTTCAATCGAACAAAAAGTCTAGTATTTACTGGTAATCACTTAGATATGTTACAGCTCATTAAGAGAGTCAACTGTTCTTTTTGACAAGTTCGATTGGTACTGCTGTAAAAATGATTCCGGCATATATTTTCAAACACTTGATTTTGCAACTGATAAAATACATTCATTAATTAAAAAGTTTTTAAATTGGCGACTAGAGTTTAAGTTTTAACTAGTCTAATTTTTACGGGCTAAGGCATGCTGACATGTGACACTTGCAAATGAACGAGTAAAACCTATAAAAATAAAAAAAATGCAAGACACACACACACACGTATTTATAACATTGTTGCAGGTTAGTAAAAAGATTGTTTTGGGCACCAAGGGAATGTGTAGCTGGCAACAGAACTTTGGTGCAGGTCATTGATACAAGCTTCACTAGTTTTGGTCTCTTAATGTTATATGGGAGAAGGAAAGAAAAATGTCATTTGAATTTTAAAATTTTAATTCAGTGATTTTCTATTAAAGTAAATAGTTAATTGTTATATTCTTATAGCCAATACGAATATATGTATACACAATAAAACTGATTTGAGATTTTGAAGTTCAAATATATCTTTTTTCTTGTTATTTAGGGGCTGTCATAGGAACTTGGTTTGTCCATTACTTTGAAACTTTTAAAATTTGAAAAATACTATTTTTCATATACTAAAATTTTATCTAAAATATAAAAAATTAATCAGAAGCTTTGAAAAAATAAAGGGAATTACAACAGGTTTCAAAGAAGGGTATTTAATCACCAAAAATTGGATAACACCTGAGGAACATTTAATGATATCAACGAATCACCACACAATGATAAGTGATAGGGCAAAAAATGACAACCTGATATTGTTCCGTTTTTTTTGAAATCTTAATAATCAGACCTCACCGAGATACCTTCCACGGTAAAAAAAAATTTGCAAAATACTACTCCCTCCGGTCCTAATTATAAGATAAAGTTAACTTTTTTAGATAAATTAAGGAAACTAATTAAATTACTTTAGAGTATTTTTATTTTTATTTTTTTTCCAAACTAAATAATTTTACTAATAAATTAATATATAATATAAGGATACATAACATATGATGTGATTAAGTAACTTATTTAGCTTTCTTAATTTCTAAAAAAAAAATCAACTTTATCTTATATTTAGGACCGGAGGTAGTAATATATAAAAAATATTTATCAAAATCTTATATCCAAACTCACTCACCAGAGAAACAACCCAGAGAATAAGTGTGTTTGGAAGTTTGGAACAACGATTGGAAAAATATAGTTTCTCAATTTAGCTTTTGGTAATCTTATTTTTGATAAAAGTTCGATTGTGTAATATGATTTATGTTTGGATTGACGATTATATAGATGGATTTTGCAAAAGTAAAACTTGTTTGGATTGATTTAAACATAAGTGACTTTTGTGATAATATTAAGAGAGAGTGGGTGGAAAAATATTTAAAAAATCAAGTAAATATTTAAAAACTACTTTAAAATATTAGGTGCTACTGAAAAAATATTTTAGAGTGGGTGGAAATCAGTAAATCAGTATACCAAATTATGGGTGCTCTTTACTACTAAAAAAAATACATTCAAGGTAAAATTGTAGTCAGTCTCCTAAGACTGGGTACAACTGAAAAAATATTTTAAAGGGTTAAAAACAGAAAAAAATATTTCAAAGTAATTTTTGGAGCTGAAAAAGTACATTAAGGGTAAAATTGCAATCAGTTTGATAACACACTGGATACAATTGAAAAAATATTTTAAGGGTTAAAAGCACAAAAAAATAGTTTAAATTAATTTTTGTAGCTGAAAAAGTACATTAAAGGTAAAATTACAATCAACCTGATAACCCACTGAACACAATTGGAACAATATTTTAAAGATTAAAAGCACAAAAAAAAAATTTAAATTAATTTTTCAATGCTCAGCCTAGAAAAGCTCCACTAGAGAGCTTTTGACAAATAGAGCTTATGGGATGAGAAGCTATTTTCAAAAAACACCTGCCCAAACAATCAAAAGTGTGTGTGTTCGCTTACTTTAAAAATTATAATTTCAGAAATATTTTTTTCGTAAATTAAAATAAAACTCTTTTAACATACTTATTTCATAAACTGTAAAAATTATTCTCCAAAAATTAATTCAAATACACATCAAATTTGATTTATCGAAGAAGTCATTCTCCACGTCAGAACAACAAGATGAGTGAAAGTCGTTCTGACGAAGAACCACTTCTTCAATAAACCAAACTCAAACAAGCTTGGATATAGAATTTTGATAAATATTTTGATTTCGGGGTATTCTGGAAATTGTTTTTCCTGGGTAAAGTGTCTCAGTAAAAACGCCACATACTAATACTCACTTTTATCATAAATACAAGGTAGAGTTATTTTTTTTTTTGAGAGATTTAAATAAGCAAAATAAGTAATTTAATTATATTATATGATACCCATTTTTAATTGTTCATTGATTTTTTTGCCCCTTCTAAAAGATAATTGTGCCATATACTATTTTCTTAAAACATCATTGATAGATTTGCCCCTTAATCCCATAAATATAAGATAGAATTAATTTTTTTTTAGAGATTAAAAAAGAAAAATAAATAACTTAATCATATCATATATTATGTATCCTTATATTATATACCGGTTTATAAGGTAGGCAAAATAATTTGGAGAAAAATGATAAATATAAATATTTTAAAATAATTTAACTAATTTTCTTAATATCTTTAATTAATTTTATTAATATCTCAACAAAAAAAAATCATCTTTATCTCATATTTATATTTAAAACTGAGGGAGTAGTTGTCAAAATAATAGCTTTGAAATTTAAATTTTGGCGTGGGCAAAACGCAGGGACGAGGGACTTCCGCCGAAAATCAAATTGCAAACATCCGTTCGTTGACTGGCTTGCCTACCGCATCAGAATCAGAATCCCTCCTTCCTTCCCCGAAATAATCGAAGCTTCTTTTCACATTTGCATCTCTGTTATTTCTTATATCGCGTGCTAGGTTTCTTACAAGAAAGGCATCAAAGCCAAAGTCGCCATCTTTCTCTCGAGGGAGGAGGACGGGTATCTGTTTCCCGTTCATTTTCTTTCATACCTATTCTCCTTCGAGCCCATCATCCATTCATTGACTTTGAATTCACCTCTCTTCTTCCAATTGTCTTTATGTTTGGATTCAACCATCAGCGTACGCGGGTTGCTTGTAGTTCAATTTGTGCGTGCATTATATAGTTTGAAGGGGATTTTCTCTCATGGCCTTTCTTTGCCGATTATTTTCTTGACACTTAGACCCTGCGGATCTTTCTCACGCCGGCGTTGATCGCATCGACGTAGGTTGAAAGAACTGTAGTTCTAAATCCAAGTCTTGGTATTCTTCAATCCTGAAAGTTTGCCGACCGAATAGATCAGTCTATTATTTTTGCGACACACTTGTCAGAGTTGTTGGAATTCAAGTATTTTTCTTCTTAACTGTTGATGTCTCTAATCGTTGCTGAAAAGGATCGGCTTGTGAACATACCCAATTCATACCTGGGTGTCCTCGGGCCATTGGATCTGTCCGTTGAACAAATAGACTTCTCATTCTGTATTTCAATACAAAGGTGGAATAGGGAGTTTTCCGAGCTGCAGAGTGGATAAATAAAGCTGACAAGTTCGTAAAATTTCTCGAATTTATTCAGAGAGTTATTAAGAATGGATTCATCACAAGAGTCTGCGCTATCCGCAAATGTTGCTGATTTAGTGGATAATGCATCTCTTAAGAGGAAGAATTCCAACCTTGATGGCATGCCTGTGTATGTCAAGGAGCTAATTGCCGGTGGGGTTGCCGGTGCACTTTCTAGGACTGCTGTTGCGCCCCTGGAGAGGGTCAAAATACTCTGGCAGGTAGAGCTGTGCATCCTTTTTACTTCTGACTTCATATCATTTTACGTTTTTATCTCATTACTGAATTGAGTTGAATGTGTAATGATGAAAACATCTTTATTATTTTGCTAAACTATTTTACTGCCATTGTTCCTGGACATGTTGGAGAGCTGGAAATTCTTTTTTGTAACACGTGCAAGATGAATATAATCTGGATTATTTGCTTGCAATTTGGTCTAGATGAAGTGGCTTGTGCTCATTACCTCCTACTTCAATAGATATTGCTTCTTCATATTCTTTATAAAATGCTGAAAACTCTGGTTTCTTAGGCATATCTGGTGTGATATATATACATGAGTCTTGGTGTGCATTGGCATAGGCACAGATGTATGTGTTTTGTATTGCTTCTTCACTTTTACCTTCTTCTCATTAATATATTAATTGGCGGGATTATGTTTTATTTTAGCCTTTTTTCCCCCACCCCCTAATTTTCTTTTTTATTTCACCTACAGACAAGGACACCAGGATTTCACTCTCTTGGTGTTTATCAATCTTTAAGCAAGTTAATGAAGAATGAAGGTTTGCCAGGATTATACAAGTAAGATAGAACTTCCATTACTCTACACCCATTTTTATGTTTCTTTGGTCCACAGGTACTTTGTAGTTATGGTTTACATATGGTTATTTGGTGGTTTCAGAGGAAATGGAGCAAGTGTTATCCGGATTATTCCTTATGCTGCCTTGCATTTTATGACATATGAGCGGTACAAGTGTTGGATCTTGAATAATTGTCCAATGTTGGGTTCAGGTCCTGTTATTGATCTTTTGGCTGGATCCGCAGCTGGAGGCACTTCAGTTTTATGCACATATCCTCTGGACCTTGCCCGTACAAAACTTGCTTATCAGGTAGGAATCTCCACTGAACATTTTGAAGCTTGCCGGTACAAGATGTCTCCTCTCTTGCAAATCTGCACTCAATTTCATATTTTGAAACATTATAATTCTCTTTTTCTTCTAATGAAAAAGAAAAGGAGAGTTGACAAAGGAAGACATTGTGTTAACTTCCAAAGTAGACACTTGATGGAACGTGGGATAGAGAATATGCTGAAGCAACACTTGTCATGGTGTTTGTAGAACACTTAAAGCATACCGGGATAGACTTTGATAGAATTTTAGCTTTATAAGAAATAGATCATAAAGAACACGAATTGATACTGTGGTTTAAATGCATAAGGTAACACAGTCAACTGAGCAGCATTGCATTCAATAACATGTTAAAAGACCCAAGACAATGAAAACTGAGAGACTAGCTTAAAGAATGTCGGCTTAAAGATGCATTATTATTAAGGACAGTATATTAGCAGATCTGTTTCAACTTAAGCCTCTTATACAAGCAATCTCATCTTTATTAAAATATTATAGGTGGTAGACACAAAAGCAAGTATCAAAGATGTTCATTCTCAACCGGCAAATAATGGAATTAAAGGCGTTCTTACAAGTGCCTACAAGGAAGGGGGAGTTCGTGGACTTTATAGAGGTGTAGGTATGTACATCCCAGGATTTAGCTATAAATTTTATTGGTCCATTTCATGTTAAGCATTAGTGGCTATTGACAAAGAATGCTTTTGTCTGTTGGAAGGTTTGCTTCTAGGGAGAATGTTTTTTTTTTTGGTAGCATGTTGCAGTCATTGTCACTTGCATTTCTTTGCCATATCTAATTTTTCAGCCCATCCACGCTGAACACTTTTTTCCCCCTCTAGGACCAACCCTGACTGGAATTCTTCCATATGCTGGTTTAAAGTTCTACATGTATGAAAAATTGAAGATGCATGTTCCTGAAGAACATAAAAAGTCCATTTTGATGCGCCTCACTTGTGGAGCTCTTGCTGGCTTGTTTGGACAGACCTTAACATACCCTTTAGATGTTGTTAAGAGACAGATGCAGGTGTGTCAACACAACTCTGTTTCATCAGTGTAGACCTTTTACTTTTTGGCTGTGCGTGTGTGTGTGTGTTGTGGTTTAAAATATGATTCTAGAGGGCTTAAGTTATTGACTGTCTAAGCAGCTTCCATATTATGGAGCACCCTTTTCTGTCAACTTGGAAATTTACAAAGGAATTGGTATTTACCTTTCCTCATTTTTTATTTACCTGTGCAGGTTGGCAGCCTGCAGAATTCAGCTCACGGTGATGTCATATACAAGAATGCATTTGAGGGAATTAGGATTATTGTTGCTAATCAAGGATGGAGGCAGTTGTTTGCAGGCGTAAGCATAAACTACATTAGGGTAATTGCCACTCACACAAACTTTTCTTATATATCTTTTCAACATATTTTTTATTTGTTTTAGCTACCGAGTAGAATGAAGCTCTGCTAAATGCATTCTTGGCAGGCAAATTTCGTATTCATATGGATTTTTTTGTTTGTTAATAGGTTGTTTTTTGGTCTCTAATTCCCCATAATCTGGAATAGCTTGATATCCCAACCTTTACGTTCTGATCTCTGTTCCAAGGGATGTGGTATAAAAGTTTTGATATGAATTAGAATTCATGAAATTGAGTTTATTAGTTAAATGAAGTGGGTGATGAATATGGTCCGCGTTCTGGTATCAAATCGTTAGGATCTGATATTTCGCAAAAGTGGCTATTTGGCTGGGTAACAAACGAATCTCATGTTATAGGGAAGCTTGGTCCAGCACAGAGCGACACAAGTAACGTACTGGGCCATGCTGGTTCTATTTGTCCGTATAGAGTATAGACTCGGGCATCGAAAATAATGAATTGGGCTAATACTAGTTAATACTTGATGATAATGCTTTATGATTTGGTTGTTCTCTACAATACCTTAAAAGCAGGACCGTTTGGATTCTCACAGTAACCAAGAGATGCGGGTTCTTTTATCCGATAAAGGATAATTTATAGACAAGTACAAGAATCCAAGTTTGAGCTTTCCATGGCATCGCCCTCTTGTCTAGTTGGGGAAGAAACCGAAGTTCATCTTACTATGTCACGAGTAGGATTGCATGCTAGGCCTTGGTTGAATTTATAATTGTTTGGTTTGCCGTGATTCCATTTTAACGTAGCTTGCCATGATGCCAGATTGTTCCGTCAGCGGCAATTAGTTTCACTGCATATGACATGATGAAGGCTTGGCTTGGCGTAGCACCCCAACAGAAGAAGTCATCTTCATCAGTTCCCGCTTCATAGTAGTTCACTGCTCAATACGCCACTGATAATTAGTTTTATTTTTTGGCCACAACGTATCCATTAACAGTAGTTACTGACACTGGTCAATGGTTCCAGTATCGCCTCATATGTGAAGCCTAAAATACACATTTTATTGCATTTAGGGTGATTCGTGTTATAAGACCTTCTATTATCTTCAACATTAGTAACATCTATGTGGTAGTCCTTGTTGGTTTATATTTATTTGAATGATCAAGTTACGCGCGCTCATGGAGATTACGATGAGTTTTGGGGTCCTTGGCATCACATGCCCTATTTTCATTGAGAGCGACTCTTGGTCATCCCCATGACTTCATTGTACTTTATGCATAAGCATTATAGTTTGTATTTTTTAGCCACTTGGCTGGACCACGCTTTAGACAGGTCGAATCACGGGTCATTTTGTACGGTTTAGATTTTTGGTAACAGTACGATGGTTCAATGGTAAGAATGCTTTTGAAGAGTACTACCATGAGTGTGTTTGGATTAACTTTTGGAGAATAGATTATAGAGAATAAATTCTGGAGAAAAAGTGGAGAATAGCTTCTGAAGAATAGATTTTGAGCAGAATAGCTTTTGGATAATAGATTATGAGTAGAATAATGATTTAGGAAAATTGTGAAAAAATCCCTCATTACCAACTTATTTACCAAATGGGACCTTCGTGTGCAGATTAACTAATTTTTCTAATATAATTAAATTAGATAAATAGATTTTATAAGATAAAAGGGAGTATTAAAATTTTAAAATTCTTTTAAAAAAAAGGGATTAAAGAAAAATGGGTGAAATTCAAAAAAAAGAAAAAGAAAAAGAAGAGAGTGTGGTGTGGGGCCCACATTAATAAAAAGGGTCAATTAGAGTGAGATGGTGGGGTCCACATATGGGAAAAAAAGCAAAAAACATTAGATTTTCTCAAAACCATGGTTTTGAGATCCAAACCATGGTTTGAGCTCAAAACCTTGGTTTGAGAAAATTTGAGGTGTTTGGATGATTCTTGTAAAACCATGGTTTGAGCTCAAAACCATGGTTTAGGAAAATTTTTGAGTGTTTGGATGATTTTTTCCCAAACCATGGTTTGGGCTCAAAATTGCTTTTTTTAAGTGCATCCAAATTCCAAAATAGTTTGGATGATTTTTTTGGATGAATTCAAAACAATTTGATGATTTAATATTACACTTGATGTGGTATAAAAACTAAAAGGAAATATCTTTAGTGTAATGTCTAACTAATTTGATTAGATTAAGGATGTTAGTTAATATAATATTTTTTTTAAAAATACATTAATTATCTTTCTTAATTTTCTCCATTTCTTTGCTATTTAATTATTATTGAAGGAATATCACTATGATTAATTTAAGAGAAAATGGTAAGTATCTTAAATAAGTCTTATACTTAAGACTGATATCAATTCCTTAACTAGGTTCTACATTAAAGATTAAAGAAGTACTGCTTCTAATCTTTAATATAAGATTTAGTTGCTATAATTAAGGACGGGAGGAAGTATGCGTAATTCATGTATTTAATTGAATAAAACTAATAGATAATAGATAAGTAAGAATTAAATATGAAGCAGTTAAATTCGATTAACATTTTTTGAAGCTGATAAAAGCTAGAAAAATGAAACCTCAAACCAAGTTTTTTTTTTTTTCGCCAGTCCCCAAACCACGTAACTGGACATATCACATGGAGGATTGTTTGGTGGCATTTGCTGTTCCCCGACCCCAGTTTCAATGCCTCCGTCTGCACCATCTCTGTCAAATCAGTGATTCCTTAGTTATAAATTTGCTTGTTAATTTCTGTTTCAGATGATTACTGAAAAGGAGATTTATATTTGGATTAGATTTTTTTAATAATTTTTATGATTTACGAAGTAAGTAGGTAAGAGGAGTTTTATCTTAGATTACGCAAATCATGGTTTGGAGGTTTACCAAACACACACTACTATCTAGTGTCACTATACAAAGCGGCGACTGCTTGCTCTAATGGAGTATGCCGTAGCCGGCCAGCAGGCCTTGGGAGTGCAAATTTTGAAAATTTATTTCGGTGGGTCGCAATTTATAACCATAGGCATGAACCTTAAAGATCTGTTATGTTGACTCGGAACTGGTTTAAATGTTGCAAGTACGAATGGTCCCATGTCTGGAAAAATTCCTCCGCATTTAATACTAGAGTGACTACGCCCCCCAAGACTTCTGATTATTTTTTTGCAGTCAAATTGCCAGGTTTTACTTTACTTTCATTATTAAAATGGATCCAAGTTACTAAAATTTAATGCAAGCCAGCCCTAACAAAAATTACAAACACTACTAGTACCAGCCTCCTACATTGTTGAGGGCATCCAAAGCAGACACGCTCAGGTCCTTTCATCATCTGGCTCTCTGCGGTTTTACCTTTTCAGAAAGATGCGATGCAATTTCAAGGAAGAAACAGTACTATTTTGTTAAATACTTATCCTTATCCAATCTTTAAACAACTTTCTTTTTGACCGAGTAAAATAAACAAATAGTAAAAAATAAAAAATATATAAAAAATATCATACTTTTTTTATATATATCCTTATTTATGAAAAAAAATATAAAAAAGAGAATAGATACAAAATATGAAAGATAATAAATATTTAATAAGGATAAAATAGGAAAAAGAAGATCGTATTTTCAGACAAAAACTGAAAGTTGTTTATAAAAAGGACCAGTCCTATGAAAAAAATTACTTATAAATTGAATCGAAGGGAATAATTAATTAAGGTTTTAGTGCTTTTTTTTTTACCAAGAAAATTAAGGTTTTGGTGTTATTGTTGGATAACTAAGATTAAAGAATGGGATATGATTAACAGAAGAGATTCGCTCTGGGTTAGGATTTTGCGTGAAAAATATAAAGCCGGGAATGATATTATTCCTAAAGTTGAGAAGCGCCGGTCTGAGTCTAGTACGTGGAGGGGTATTCGTAACTGTTGGGACAAGATCAAAGATAGCTTAACATGGAGAGTTACCAATGGGCAGAACACTTCTTTCTAGAATGACATTTGGGTCCCGCATTTTGATAAGCTTCAGAGTTTGATAATCAGAGAATTGCCTAGAGATGCTACTGAATGGAGAGTAGCTGATTATATCACTTCATCCGGACAGTGGGATATGAGAAAGTTTCAGCACCTACTTCCAAGTCATGTTTGTACAGCTATTGCACGTGTTAATATTAATCAGCGTAATGGGGAGGATTTTCCGGTATGGAGATGGTCTTCAGATGGAATGTTCAACATCAGATCCGCCTACAAATATCTAGTAGGCACCCCACAACCTCACAGTAATAACTGGAGGAGATGTGTTTGGAAATTGAAAGTCCCTCAAAGGTACCGTTTTTTCTTGTGGTTGTGCTTTCATGGTCGTCTAATGACAAACTTAATGCGTTATCAGCGAGGTAGTCATCCGACGGGTTTTTGTGATATATGCCATAACTCAAGCGAGTCTGTACTCCACGTTTTGCGGGATTGTCCTTTCACTTCTGAATTATGGAAAGGATTCTTACCTCTGGATTGGCGTGATCAATTCTTTGGCTCTGTTGAGAGAAATGACTGGCTTACATGGTGTACGGGGAGAAAAGAAGTTATACAGGGATTCGAGTTTCGTCTTTGGTTTTCGGTGCTATGCCGACATATCTGGTTAGCTCGAAATGACAGATGTTTTAATAACAACACTTGGAGTAGTCATGCCATATTAGCCCGTGCTCGTGCCTGCTTAACATGGGGAAATACAAATTTGGTTCAAAATAAGAGTGCAGAAAGGAATCAACAACAGTGGATGCCACCACTGCTTGGGTGGGTGAAGATTAATACCGATGGATCTAAGAATGACAACTTAGGGACTTGCACGTGTGGAGGTGTGTTGAGAGATCACAATAGTGAATTTTTGATGGGGTTTATGTATCAGATTGGACAAGGAACAGTAGTATCTGCGGAGGCTTGGGGTGTTTTGTGGGGACTCAAAGTTGCATAGGATAGAGGATACAGAAAAATCATGATTGAGTCAGATTATAGTGAAGTAATGGATATAATTCAGGGTAACGTTTCTCGGGAACACCCTGATTTTCAGCTTTTTTGTGGAGGTTCAAACGCTGCTAGATAGAGATTGGGACGTGGAAATTTCACACTGCATTCGGGATTTTAACACGGTGGCAGATGCTATGGCAAAAGAAGCTTGGAAGATGGCGATTGATCTTCATATCACATTTTCGCCCCCTGATGCTATTACCGCCCTTTTAATTAATGATGTAAACAGGATGAATTTTCATGTTGACTCAGGAGGATGGCTTCTGATGTATTTGTAGAATATCTTTTATTATCAAAAAAAAAAAAAAGATTAAAGAATGGGCGTTTGAAGATAGGGATCCACTTTTACTTTTACCATCTGTCGTGTTTGTTTGTTTTTGTTTTTCCGACCTCTCCCGCCACGAACTCCGTCATTCTTATTCTTATTAAGTGCTCGTTTGGAATAGCTTATAGGCATGTTTGGGAGAGCTTATTTTGAGAAAATAAGCCCAATTTACGCAAGCCGAAAAAAAACTCCTCTCACATACTTACCTCGTATACTGTAAATCACGAATTATAAGCACTTATTGCCCAAAAATTATAAGCTCTTCCAAACGAACAAATGTTTCGACAATAAGTGCTTATAAATAGGATTCACGGTATACGAGGTAAGTATGTGAGAGAAGTTTTATCTCGGCTTGCGTAATAAGGACTTATTGTCCAAATATAAGCCCAACCAAACACACACTAATACAAAATCAAGATGCGCTTCTTCCTCTGTTTTGTGCTCGTTTGGAATAGCTTATTTTTTGGTAATAAGTGCTTATAAATCATGATTCATGGTATATAAGGTAAGCATGTGAGAAGAGTTTTATCTCGAATTACGTAATAAACACTTATATTCAAAAAATAAGTGTTCCCAAACATACACTTTATTGTTGTCCTTTTGCGCCTGATCTCTGAGACAATAACACAGCAACTTTTGTCAATAATAGATACTTCACTATTCTCTATAAACCCCACATCCGTTTATGTCAATTGAGGTCTGTTTGGGAAACTTTGAAAAAAAAGCTCATATGAGAGCTAAAAGCTTCTAAAGCTCATTTGATATATTTGGAAAAGTTTTTGGGATGACTGAACTTATGAAACAAATAAAGTTTTTATGAAAAACTCATCTAAATTACTTCTCTTAACTTTTATGAAAAAAAAAAGGTCATTTCTGACACTGCTAATCCAAATACAAATCACATCTACAAAGCTTCTCTTTTTTTATATGACTTTTTCAAAAGCCTATTTATACAAAAAAAATTCTTCTCCACCGTTAATCCAAACAGACGCTGAATTGAATCCCCCTGCCATCCTTTTCTAATGCGTTAAAACAAAGTTAGGCCCAATTCCCACGTTGCTTCAATCCGAAGTTTCCACATTTCCAGACTTTCATTGCTCCATTTCAAACTCACTGTTCAGCCCCCAAAAGAAGCTCAATGCATAAACCAGTAAAAAACTCAACCTCACAACTTAACCCTTTAATCCCGGATCCATCTCTTTTTCACTTCATTGGATTGGCTGAGAGATCATTATAGACTTTAATTAGTAATAAAATGTGTTGTAATGCTTTATTGATGGTATAGTGATTAAAAATGACATTTTTGTTCATGAAGATGCTAAAACTACAAATTTGATTGGGTGGTTGGAATGGCCAGATGGGCATGCGCCTGGAGTCACTTGAAAAGCAGAAAGGGGCAGAGATCTTAACTGCACTGACTCGTAAGATCCTCTGTCCGATAGCAATTTGGCCTTTCTTCCCTTTCCTTTCACTTTTAACCACAAAAGACTTTGTCCCTTTTCAAGTTTTTCCTATGCTAAGCCTCGCTGGGCCCCACTCCCTTCCTCCTCTACAATCGAGCCACCTCTTTCCCAACCCTCTCTCGTCCGTTGCTGCACCCTTTTGAATTTCAAATCTCCCACTTCTTCCAACGCCCCATGTTCCCCCACTAACTTCCCCATTCCCCCACCTCCACCCTCATTTCTCAATCTCTCTCTCTCTGATAGTACTCACGCAACATTTTGTTCTCTTTGCTCCATCTACATTCCGTTACAAGTCTCTCTGTTTGAGTTCTCTTAGCAAGTCCGTTTCTCTCTACCCAGGGATGGGTGCTTCTGGAAAATGGGTGAGATCATTAATCGGACTCGGGAAGTCTGATAAGGATGATCATGTAAGTCAGTATATGCTATCTTACCTAAAGTGTATTGCTTTATCCTCTGAGCTTGTTTTGTTGTTGTTGTTGTTGTTGTTCTCTGCAATGACACCAACTTACTTTTTTTTAGACCAAGGAGGGTGGTGGCAAGAGCAAGAAGTGGAGGCTATGGAGGAGTTCTTCGGGGGACATGTCCTCCTGGAAAGGTTTCAAAGGAAACCACAGAGCTGCCTCTGAGGGTTCTGGTTCTCCTGTTGCTAATGCTTTTACTGCTGCAATGGCCACCGTGATTCGAGCGCCCCCTAAGGATTTCAGACTTGTTAGGCAAGAATGGGCGGCAATAAGAATTCAAACTGCCTTTCGCGGTTTCTTGGTATGATTTGTATGCCCTCTTTAATTTTTTTTCCTTCTTTCCTCTGTCTTTGTTCTTTTCCTTTTCCTTTTATTCCTTCTCTGTTTTGTTGAAATGCTTAATGATGACTTCTCTAAGCTGTGTGTTATTTTTTGTTTGATTGGCCGCAGTAACAATCAGTGGGCTTTTAATGAAAACTATGCGTGATGATGTGAAAGTCTTTGCTTTTATAAGTATTTTTCTTTTTTAAAGAAGATTCTGTTAACTTTCATTTTTATGCCACTGTAGATCTGGCCTCTTTGATATGTAATTTGAACACAGCATTAATGGTTTATTTCAAGCAGTTCATGGGGGAGGTTAAGCTAAAGCACTAAACTTTTCATCTTCAAGACTCACATTTTGATCTTGGAAATGTCCTTAAGGACATGATAGTGATCAGCGTTCTTTAAAGCTAACAAGATATGATTTAGTCCATCAATCCGTATTGAAATGTAAAAACCTGGAGACAGCTAAACCTAAATACCTAATGGTAGTTCAGATCTCCATCACCTAAACGAAATCTGGAATGAATAGAAGCAAAAAGACTAGAAAAACCGATATTGCTTCTCTGCTTCTTATAGCTTTCATGAAGCTCTGTCAGAATAATGTTACGTAAATCAAATATTGTGGTGTGAGTGCAGGCAAGAAGGGCTTTAAGGGCCTTGAAAGGAGTGGTAAGGCTTCAAGCTCTTGTGAGGGGTCGACAAGTGAGAAAGCAAGCTGCAGTGACATTGAGGTGCATGCAGGCTCTGGTTCGTGTTCAAGCTCGAGTGAGGGCTCGTCGTGTTCGAATGTCCATAGAAGGGCAGGCTGTGCAAATGATACTTGATGAACGTCGCACCAAGGCTGATCTCTTGAAGCAAGCCGAGGTCTCAACTTGATCCCTAGTCATAACAATCAATCACTTTCCCTTTTGGCTAGCCATGGCTTTTACACAAGTGGTTTTTTTTATGTCCTTTTTTATTCTAATTCAGGAGGGATGGTGTGATAGCAAAGGAACTCTGGAAGATGTCAAAGCTAAGCTACAGATGCGACAGGAAGGAGCCTTCAAGAGAGAGCGAGCAATTGCCTATTCTCTTGCTCAGAAGGTAACAAAACAAAGCCAGCTTTTCACTTTTATTTATGTTATTTTATTAAAGAAGGAATTCATTTAAATCTTTTTTCTTTATAGCAATGGAGATCAACCCCTGGTTCAAATGCACGAACCAATGTCTCTCTCAACAACTTTGAGATCGACAAGTCTAACTGGGGATGGAGTTGGTTGGAACGTTGGATGGCAGCCAAACCTTGGGAAACTAGGTTGATGGAACAATCCCAGACTGAGGCTTCTGATAAAATTAAAACCCCACCTCCTAAGAAGTTTGCTGATTCCTTGGCAAACTCAAATTCAAAGCCTTTGGAACAAGGCTTAGTCAAAGTCAGAAAGAACAATGTGAGCACAAGGATCTCAGCTAGGCCTCCCATTGCAGGGCAAACAACACGTTCATCCTCAAGTCCAAGTTCTGAATTTCGATATGATGAGAGCTCTGCTTCATCTTCCATTTGCACTTCCACAACACCAATATCTGGGAACACCACCGGGTTGGCCTCTGAAAGGACAGAGGACAGTACAGTGAGTAGGCCGAGTTACATGAACCTCACGGAGTCAACCAAGGCAAAGCAAAAGGCAAACAATGTTGGGTATCACAGAAGTCAAAGGCAGCAATCCATGGATGAGTTTCAGTTCCTGAAAAAGTCAGGGATTTTCTCAAATGGGGATTCCAAAAGTATTGCAGGTTCGGGTTCTGATCCTTCAATCAACTTCTCAAGGCCATTTTACTTACCCACCCACCTGGGCTCAACGAAGGCACGGTGAGGATGAGCGGCTGCTGATGCCTCGATCATCGGATAGATTTGAGTGATCGTTGTATTAATTTCCCAAGTTCAACACCTTGTTGTTCCCTAGATTCGAACGAATTGAGTTAGCTTGTAGCTTTTGTGCTTGCACTAGGCTTGTTATTAATGCTACCTGAGGTTGAGTCCTCGCAATTTGTATAATTGTTCTTTCCGTGGGTATTTCGTATCACGCCATCCACTAGTTCTCTCCGCGAAAATGACTTTTTTTTTAGTGTTTTGGGCAAGGTTTAAATGATCAACTTTAGGCAAGCCTAACATGGTTCTGTACAAACACAAATTTAAGAAACCCGTGAAACACAGCTCATTAGGATCGATTGTGTTCTGGTTTTGTCAATACTCCCCAAAATATCTGTAATTCTTCGTTTGTCCGAGTGGCAAGAAGTAATCGAAGATAAGAATTTTCATGCGAAGACGCTATAAAGATAATTATTTAATCTTGGAGCAACGACTCCTGACTAATATTCGATTACACAATTCACCACCAGCCACATCGGAATATTACTACACTACATAGAGATTCCAGGCATTAAAGTTTGCGGCTTTATTTTGTTCTATTAATGGCCCTGAGCTTCACACCATTCTTGAAGTTAAGAACCATGCCATAGTCAAGCTGTACCGGTTTCTCCATATCTGGGGAGTGACGAAAGACAAACTTGCGGTATAAATGAATGAGAGTAAGCTTGATCTCTTGTATGGAAAATTTCTGGCCAATGCAGGACCGAGGACCAATTCCAAATGGTATAAATGCATAAGGATGCCTTCGTTTGGATTCTTCACAGTTCGGGTCAAACCTCTCGGGTTTGAACTTTTCTGGCTCCGGAAAGTTTCTTGGATCTTTAGCTAGAACTCCAGGCGCCAACCACACCCATGTCCCCTGCGCCATGTGACTCCATATCAGTAATCACATATTAAGTAAAAAGGTCTACTATATGAAGTGAACATGCAACACAAATATTACCTTAGGGAGAAGGTAACCTCCAATTTCAACCGTGTGTGTTGTTTCTCTTGCAACTAGTGGGGAGACAGTGTAGTACCTCATTGCCTCTTTAACCACCTGCATATATTTAAAGGTTAGATCTTTTGGATTTCCAATTGCAAATATCAGGAGGTATAATCACAAGTCACAGCCATACCTGATCAAGATAAGGAAATTTGTCATGAAGATCATTAGCAGTGGGTTTTTCGTGAGGTGGGCCAAATGCATCGATCTCTGCAAGCAACTTTTTCTCTACTTCCGGATGCTCAGAGACCAAGTACACAATAGAAGACAGAGTAAAAGAAGTGGTAGCCGAACCCGCAAGAAGGTGCTCGTAGGTGACAGCACTAACGTAGTCTGGAGTGAAAATATTGTCCGGTACAGAGTTCGATTCTCTGGCATTCAATATGAGAGACAAGAAATCCTTAGAATTCGGGTGTCTGTTTTTAATCCTCTGCTCCACAATCTCATCAAGACGGCCACTCAAAACCTTGTTTGTACGATCGATTTTCCAATCCATAGTGCCAGGGATTCTCTTCAGAATCTGCCTGAATGGCTCTTGGAGTGCAGGGACGAGAAGACCAAGTATGATGGAGAAGGAACCAGACAGGTCCATCTTGAGTTGTGTGGTGGAATATATGTGTTCGTTGATGAAATCTGAGACTCCATCAGAATCACTACTTGTGACGCTGACTCTCTTCATTGAATCACACACTAAATGAGGCTTTGAGAGTCCAAAGTTGACACCAAAAGCCGCCTCCCCAATCACATCAGAAGCTAACCGGAGGGAGAAATTAGAGAAGACTATGTCTTCTTTGGTGGAATCAAGACTTTGGCTTGCAGATTCTATATAGGATTGCATCATGGGCACTAAGTTGGCCAAGTGTGATGGCTGGTACAGTGCCAGTATTGTGTTTCTCATGGTAGTCCATCTCGAATCCCTGCATTTCATGAAATGAATCGTTACAATTTGAGAATAACATTCCACATAGATAGAAATTTTGAGGATGGGTTTGAAGGAGGGCTAGTGAAGTTTGATTATACTTGGTGAAGAAGAGACCCTTTTGGTGAAGAGGGGAAGCAGAAATAGGAGAAGGAACGCTTCTGTTTCGAAGATCCTTGAATTTTTTGATGCCGGCCTCTTTACACAGCTCTGCGTCTGCTATTATTATCAGTGGTTGTCTTCCCATATGAAACCTGCTCCATCAAACATCAAACAATAACAAAACAGTCAATCCACTACTGTGAAACAAGGACAAGTATATTCTTCTTCTTCTTCCTGTTGTGTGTTTTTTAATTCTTTTTTGCTTCCTTCCAGCTATCTTCAAGATCAAGCTAATACTACATTATAGGGGCAACAGAAAAAGCTGAAGGCTTGGAATTGGCAGTCTGGTAATAATAGACCCCGCACAATCTAATCGAAAGCTTGCTTTCGTATATGGGATGCAATACATGTGATGGGGGATAATATATACTATTACGCCACACTTGTTTCTACCAATGAAAAAACTAGTTTTATTAAGTCATGATATTTAATAATGGAATAATTTCTCAGAAAGTCGCTTTTGAGTTTTGATGGAATATGGATTATCTTGGCGCATCATTCGGCCTTCCTTTTTCGAATTTTATTGTCCGGAGCCATCTTTCTTTAATGTATATGAGAAATTATTTTTTTAAAAAAAGAAAGTGAAAAACACGCGAGGCTGAACCTAGGGAAAAGGAGATAAGCCTTGGGATTTAGTGGTTGAGGGATGACAGTGACAAGAGGAGGGTCAAAGATATGAAAGAAGGAGAAGACAGGACGCCTGGCCCTTGCTCCGACGGAACCAATCAAGGCAAGAACAATTACGCCGATCGATCACCGAATCATAATTGTTTCGAAGAAAACACGCAACCCCTCCCCATGATTCTCGTACTTTTGAATCTCATCAGTTACTACCAGATCCGCACACAATACAACAGCTTCTTCAAAGAAAAGAGAACATGTATGATTGGCCGTTTCGTCTCAAACACAGAAAAAGAGAGAGAAGGGAGGCAGAAGTGGAAGGAATAGTGAGAGAGAGGAACCTGTAGATTGGGCCATACTGCTTGGCGAGGAGAGAGAAGAGATCCGGACCATACTTGGCCAGCAAGGGAAGGTGTCCGAGCAGTGGTACAGCTGGTGGGCCTGGAACCTTCCTCACTCCCCAATACGGTCCGTACAAATAACACAACACCCCTACCACCATTGCCACCGCCGTCACCGCTGTTGCCGCCCACCCCATAACCTCCCCCATTTTTTCGAACATACTAGATACCAGAGAAGCAGGCGCTCAGATCAGATGTATGGAAATATTGGGTTCTTGGGGAATACATAAGAGAGATAGGTGTGTATATATACACACCTAAAGAGAGAGTTATGATTAGTGAATATGGAGGAGGGAAGTGTAAGTGGAGGAGGAGTTTGTCGGCATGTGAATGATGGAACGAGAGAATTAGATACCTTTTTAGAACGCAGTGGGCTTTTTAGTACTCTATGAAATGGGAGTAAGTGAGTCATCGTTTTCCATAGAGATTTTGGATTTTGGATTGAGGTCGTGCATGTGGTATATGGAGCAAGAGTGGGTGTGGGGCTCTATCCTACGCCTTCTTCCATCTCATCTCTATCAGAAATACACACGCCCATCCTAATCTTATTCATATTCTTCACCTTCAATAAACTAAACAGCATCCTAATCATTCTGGATCACTCTTCCATTCTTTTCAAACGCATTTGTGCCTCAGATAAGATTAACCTCTCATCTGATGAGCACGCCGATATTCTCACTGTTCACACAAATGTCCCTTTCACAGTAATAAAGCAAACATATATACTGACATGTGAAGTAAGCTATATAAGATGGTTATTCATAATACATATCGTGTACCGTTTGTTTATATAAATTGGATAATTTAGTCTGATATAAAAATAATAAATATAAATATTTAAATTTATTTTATTTAATTTCTTTAATCTTTCTAAAAAAAAAAGATGAACAAGATCTTATATTGATCTTATATTAAGAACAAAAAAATAACATGCAGTGGATATGTTAGGTATACGTTGTTGTTTGGTTTGGCCGTATCGTATCTTTTGAAAAATGAGCTTGGAATTATATCGTATTGGATAGATCTGTTTCGGCCAGTACATTCCAACGACTCTACTCAAAGTGATCGGTTCTCATCTCCACAAAAAACTTACAGAATATATGCTCAATGACTTACATCGTCGTCGTGTCCGGTTTTATTACCTTCAATCTTCAAATAATTAAGGTCGTCGTGTCCGGTTTTATTGCCTTCAAATTAGGTATCGGAGAAAACATGAGATGTCACGCTGATTGCTTGGGTCGTGGTTGTTCACTTATTTTTTCATACGATCAAGCAGCTTTACGGTGATATTCCCCGGTCTCATCGTGAAGTCTGTAGAGTGTGACCTCATGCAACTCATCATTTTTATTAATTTCTTATAACTAAATGGCCTCCACTGACGCCATTGTACTCGGCATTCATTAATTCAGCAATAAAAGAAAATAAAGAGACGATGACTAGCAATTAGCTTCCGTAGAAGATTTTTCTTTTTCTATGTTATATTTCATTTTTAATCGTTCAAGTTGGAGGCAATGAGGGTTGGAAAATGACACGATTGCTTTCTGTTATATTGGGACGGGGGCCAAGTTCAAGGCTTTGGGGGTTCCACTGACAACGATCCTTAAATTTTGTCCATTTGTTTAAGTGGACGGCAATAATTATACCTCCTCACCTCAAATTTTCAAGAATGAGTTTTGCCCCCCACCCTCCAATTTCACTTCACAACATACTTTTCAACATGCATGAATGGTTTGACTTTCAATTAAAAATAAGCTTATGCATTCTACAAAACTTACGACCATCGTATGTAACAGAAGAATATCGAATTTTCATCCATTTTTTATTTTGAAATTTGAATTTTATTTTAAAAAATTTATGCCTCAGCTATCAAAGTCCATTTCACTGTAACCAATGCCCGTCAATAGGAGCACTTTAATTTTGATCGGTCACATACATTAGAAGAGATTAGTCATTCTCAGTGTACCCGACCATCGTCAATAAACATTTCAACTGCGATAAGCACCCTGAACAAGTTTTCTTACTTGGATCCATCAGTCCACTCAATTCCTGATAGTATTATTATTTCATCCATGTGTTGATGTTTTTGTAAGCTCCCTAAAAACCGCTAAATAAAATACATCAATTTATTGAACAGATAAATTGTATTTCTTGCGCTGCGTGACATTTAAAAAACACGCACAACTAAGTTAAGATGAAGCAGAACGCAGGACTATGACTTATGAAGTGAAACAAATTGTACTTTTTTATTTTTTTGATTTACAATGGCAAGCAATTGGCTTGTAAATGTGTACAAAAACGAGTATAAACAACTCGAAACACCTAATGGGTTGTTCTTCCAAAACGACATAATTTTACTGAGAAAACCCATTACACAATCTCATTGTCTTATATGTGGATGCCTCACAGTTCCCAGGTCGTCTTCCTCCTTCCAGGAAATGACATTACATTTTTTGTCCTATTTGTAACATCTTTTATATAGTGATTCTTAATATCGGGATTCGGAAATTTTTACGAGAGATTTAGTGGGTCCCAGTGTCGGACTGTGAGAGTTGTTAGGAGGGAGTAATTTTTTTTTGGAGAGTCAACTCAACAACAGTGAACTTTCTTTCTTTTTTTTTTTGTTACAACAACAATGAACGATGATTGAACTGTTGATTTATTATGGAGATGGGCCCAAAGCCAGATGGACTGAGCCTAAAAGTCTGATGAAGCCTTGTTCAACTCGGCCACCCATGCATGTGAACTTTGAGTTGGGCTCATCCACGTGGGCCCTGAGAGGGATATTTTGATTCCATATTTATACTGACTCTAATCTTTGTAATGAGTTCCTGAGTTACATGACTAATTTAAGAATATTATGAAAATTAGTTAGTTTAGTTATTTGTAATAATTAACAAATGTGTGTTGGTTTTTTGAAATACCCTCTGTAATTATGTATTGAAACTATCCCTTAATATAAATCCCTTGCAATTGGTAGGGATAATTTAGAAAAAATATAAATTTGAAAAGCAATGTAGATTAAAGTCTATATCTAGAACTTAGGGTAAAAAAAAGTTTTTTTTTTTGTGATAAAAAATCTATATTTATAACTAAAATAAATCCCCCATCTAGTTTCCATGTGAAGGGTAAGATGGAGTAGCATGCATATCCTTATTAACCAGGTCACGTGTTGATTCAATTGCGAGGGAAAAAGCCCACGTTCCCAAGTTATCCTTAATCATTCAGTCTTCCTTTTCTTTCCCTGCAATTAGGTTAAGGATGCAATTGTGATGAGCCCAAATCATACTTACAAAAATATCTCCAGTATCTTGAAAGAAGAAGCAGTATATATACTACATGCCTAAAAACAGAAAAGAAAAAAAAAAAAAACAGGTTGCCCTATGCTATTTACTGTGTTTGAATATGTGACATATTTTTTTATTTGATCAATAGTATCACCAAGCTATTTTGAATTTCAGATTAATCCCTTTTAAAACTTAAAACATAAAGAATTTTCACCTATTACACACTAGTGAAATAATCACTTTTAAGACCGGTTAAAAAAGACATTTTAGACCAATTCTGGATCTAGTATTGATATAGCCGGTCTTAAAAGTCTGCCACTTTTTAGACCGGTTATGGAACCGGCATTAAAAAAACGTTTTAAGACTGGTTATTGTAAAATCGGTTTAAAAATAAATATTTTTAGACCAGTTATCAGAGGAACCAGTTTAAAAGGTTCAAATTTTAGACCGATTTTCTGAAAAATCGGTCAAAAGTTAAAATTTTAAGACCGATTTTCTATAAAATCACTCTTAAAGTAATACTTTTAAGATCGATTTTATAGTAAACCGGTCTTAAAATAATATTTTTAAGACCGGTTCTCTCCAAAACCGTTTTTAAATATACTTTTTAGACCGGTTTTGGAGAGAACCGGTCTTAAAAGTATTTTTTTAAATTTTCGATTAAAACATTTACACAGCAAGTCATTTCCCCTATTAAAACATTTCACTAAGCAAGCAGCAGCCAGTTCAACGACATTCAAATAAATTCTTCTCTTACAGATTATAACTAACATCTTAATAAAATGTGATAGACTCAAAACTCATTGGAACATATTAAAACTCAACTCCCTTGTGTTTAAACAGTGCTAGCCGAAACAGAAGTAAGAAAAACAACCATGAATAATAAACTCACAATCATAGACAAAATCATAATGCAAGGAAATCATAAAACCATGACAATGCTGTTTTGACCAAGTTCTTTATGTTTTCACTTACATACATACATCAAAAATTAAATTACATTAATGACAATGTTGTTATTCATTATGGCCAAAATACTTTATAAACACTCTTCTCAGGCTGATGATCACTAGTTGATCTGGCTTCAGAGAATCTACACTAAGACGTACACCTCATATCCTTCATTTTCCTGTGACAACAACAAAAAAAGTAGTTTTATATATACACCAATAACAATATACATAATTCAAATATAGTTCATGATAATTATTTTAGCTAACTAACCTTCAATTTAGTTTTATAAAGGGATATTCTTTCATATCTCTTCATAATGATCGTTTCTTATGCCGTGTTCATTATCTACTTCATCTTCTTCGTTCAATTATGATAAACCCCTAGAAAAAGAAGGAGTCTTAAGAAGATCATTCATTGAATGACTTTCCTGATTAATACCAACGACCATTTTTCCTTTAAGAGCTACATACCACATTTTATTTTCCTGATCAGTAACATATAACACTTGTTTCGCTTGATATGCCATAATAAAAGGTTCATCTCAAAAACTTCTACTCTTCAAATCAACCAATGTAAATCTCAACTGATCAATCATCACACCATTGTTAACATCTACCCACTTGCATTTGAAAATGGGAAGTTTAAATTTAACATAATCAACCACCTAAATCTCTTCAATAACCCCATAATAAGGTATTGCTACCAATCTAGGATTATTATCTTTTGAACTAGAGAAGTGCATAGATTCAGCCACTAACATAACCTCACTATTCTCGACGGTGCTCCTATCATCAAAGGACTTCGTGTAAAACGTATAACCACTAATTACAAATGAAGTCCAACTTATGACATCAGCCTCAAGACCACGTGCTAACCATTTAATTGTATCAGAAACACATTCTTCACCGTCAACCTTTTATTTAAATCAATGTGCAAAAGTTTTGTTATGCTCCATAATTAACTTTTATTCAGTCATTCAATTATTTCCTTTTCGTATAATTTTTTTATGAGCATTAACGTAATCTTGAACTTTACAACATTATTCAAGATGTACAAGTGGACTTGTTGCAATTTATCAGGATCCATGCTCTTTATTGAAGTCTCGCGTCTACTGCCTTATTCATTATGACGTTCAGGAAGTCCAATGTGTCATACATTTGACAAGTAATCTTAACAAAACTCCATAGCTTCTTCAGAAACATATTTCTGAACAATAGATGCTTCAGGCCAGTTAAGGTTCTTCACATACCCTTTTAGGATTTTCATAGTTCTTTCAATTGGATATATCCATCGTAAATAGATAGGGCCACACAACTTGATCTCTCTGACTATATGAACAATTAGATGTACCATGATATCAAAAAAAGAAGGAAAAAAAAAGCTTCTCAAACTAGCACAAAATCAGATATCTTTCATTTTTCAGTTAATCCATTTTCTCTGTCTCAGTGACTTTACTACAAATATCATCGAAGAAGAAACAAAGTCTACTCAAAATATGTTGAAGATCATATTCGACAATACCTCGAATAACTACTGGGAGCAGTTGTTGCATTAAGAGATGACAATCATGAGACTTTAGCCCCACTAACTTCAAGTCTTTCATCGACACAAGCTTTCTAACATTTGAAGAATACCCTGAAGGAACTTTGATACCATGTAAATACTCACAAAAGCTTCTTTTCTCATCTTTAAACAAAGTATGAGCAGCTGAAGGATAAAAAGTTCTCTTACCATATGGCTTTGGATGCAAGTCTTATCGTATCCCAATTTCTTGCAAATCTAATCTTGCCTTCATATCATTCTTAGAACTACCTTGTATGTCAGACAGTTTTCTAACAATACTATCACAAACGTTTTTCTTCACATGTATGAAATCAATACAGTATCTCATATCAAGCTTCGGTCAATATGGAAGATTGAAGGAGACAAACCACTTTTATCATTTACTTTTCTCATTACTATTCTCTGCAGTCTTATCAAAGATAACATTCATATTTTTCACCTTTTCATAAATTTGCTCCCCAGTCAATGCTTTCGGAGAATCTTCAAACTCTTGTATAATAAAAAAAGCTTTCTTTAATCTGCGATATGGGTGGCCTCGTATAAAAAATCTCCTATGGTCAAGATAAAATGTCTTTCTTTCATGTTGAAGTTGATGGTAGCATATTCCTTCTTCACAAATCGAACATGTTTATGGCTTATAATACTATATCTTGACAAGTTTTCATATGCAGAGAAGTCATTTATAGTACAAAAAATCATGGCTCGCATTTTAAAAATCTTCTTCTTGTTCGCATAAAAAACATCAACACCTTCATCCCACAACTCTTTCAAATCTTCGATCAAGGGTTTTAAGTAAACATCTATGTCATTTTCGGGTTGTTTTTGTCCCAAAATCAACATAGATGACATGATGTACTTTCATTTCATGCATAACAGAGGAGATAAGTTGTAAATTACCAACATAACAGGCCATGAACTATATATACTGCTCAGGCTACCAAAAGGATTCATGTCATCCGTGCTAAGCCCAAGCATAAGGTTCCTAAGCTTTTCACCGAAGGCAGGATATAATTGATCGATTTTCTTTCATTAAGAAGAATCAGCCGAATGTTGAAGCTTTCCATCAGATATCCTTTCATCAACATGCCATCTCAAATTTCTTGCATCGTTTTCATTAGCAAACAAGCGCTTGAACCTTGGTATGATTGGAAGATACCACAATACTTTTGCAAAAGCGTTATTTGATTTGTACGTTGGGGTTTCACATATCGGACACTGTTGTTCCTCTTCATGCTCTTTTCTATATAATGTACATTCATTAGGGCATGTATGGATCTTTTTATACTTTATCCTTAGTGGACACAATATTTTCTTAGCATCATAGTATCGAGAAGGCAATATACTATCATCTGGAAGCATGTCCTTAAAAGCTTCAAGCGTTTCTGAAAAACTCTTGTCACTTCGTCCATGTCGTGCTTTCAAACTTACCAATTTCAATACTGCTTTCAACAATTGGTATTTTTTACACCCTGGGTATAACGGCGTCTCAGCATCACTGCACATATTACCATATGTATGTGATTGCTCAAAAGTCTCTTCTCCTACATCACGAATAATATCCTTTATCCGATCATCCGTATCTGTGTCATTATCATCAAAGTTCACTTCCCCTGTTGATATGAACTTGGCATTTCTAATTCTTCACCATGCCATATCCACACTGTATAACTCTTACAAAATCATTCACAAATTAAATGTGTATATATATCTGCAGTACTTAGTTGCTTCTCATTCAAACATACTATACAAGGGCAATAAAACTTTCCACTACCATTATAGGCATTTCTTCTAGCGAAGTCTAAAAAACCCCTCACCACATTATCATATTCAACACTCATTCGTTTAGCGTTTATCCAACTATGATCCATATATATCTCAACACTTCTAACACCCTATATCCAACAACAAAAAGATAGACAAAAAAACAACAACAATAGAATTTTAGATATTTCAACGAAATTAACATGCACCATTTGAAACTAGTATTGTTTTAACAAACCAATAACACTAACAATAATCAAATAATTACACTAAATTAAAACAGAGCATAGAGTGGTATTACTCCAAGCCAAATATCACAGGGATATAATTAAAAGTCAGAGCATATATCTAACATGATGTGCAGAGTTAATTTTTTTTTAGATTATATTCAAGTGCTTAAAACAACAACAAAAACCTTTTTTTCATAGAACATTATTAATTATTGAATAACGTACAGCTAAATAACAGATCAAACATTAACCTGATTGAAGATTAAGGAGTGAGCTTCAACCCAAAGTCAGGGTGGCGTCGACTGAGATTAAAATGAAGTCTTCAAATTCACGGCATTGACAAAGGGAAGTCAAGGCAGAGGAGAATAGTCACTGCGGAGAATAAAGGTGGTGGCGGAGAAGATTGACGATAATCAAAGAACAGCGACGACGAACACAACAACGACAACGGTAATGATGGAGGAGAGTTGAGCAAATGAGGGACGAGACGTCATGAACGAGTTCAAAACAAGTACAAACAGAGCTCACAAAGAAATGGCGAAAAGAGAAGAACGGGTTCATAGAGCGCGCCATTAAAAATACATTCGAAAAATCTTACCTTTTAGACCGATTTAAAAAAAAAGGATCTTAAAAGAGGGAAATTTCAAATTTAAGACCGGTTTTTATAAAACCGGTCTTAAATTTAACACATTTAAGATCGGTTGATATAAAAACTGGTCTTAAATATTTTACATTTAAGACCGGTACACAAACCGGTCTTAAAATATTAAAATTTTTAAGAATTATATTTTTTTAACATTTAAGACCGATTTATATAAAAACTGGTCTTAAATGTAAAAGATTTAAGACCGGTTTTTATATCAATCGATCTTAAATGTGTTAAATTTGAGACCGGTTTTTATATAAATCGGTCTTAAATGTTAAAACATTGTAAATTCTTAAAAATTTTAACATTTTAAGACTGGTTTTATTTATAACCGGTCTAAATAAATTTTTTAGGATCGGATTTTTTTAGAACCGTCTTAAAAGTTTAATATAATTACAGAATTGTCATCACGCAAATTTTTAAAATCTTATCCATCAAAATCGGTCTAAATGTGACGATCTATAAAAGGATTTTTTCACTAATGACAATAAATGTATTTCTTAAAATTCAAATTTATTTTTTTCTTTCTAATAGGTGTGAAACCACTTGCCACCACAATTTAAGGCATGACTGCATGTTTGTATATATTGGTGAAAAGCAAAAGGCAATAAACTGAAGGAAGGAATCTGAAGTGGCCCATGTGGAGTCAAAGTTGTCGAGGTAGAAATGGAACAGGCAAAATGGTAAAATCAAACTGCCTTTTCCTTTCCATCATAACCGCCTCGTGCTCCCGATTCCACCTCCTCCACTACACACATAATTAGTGGGCCCCACCCCCTCACTTTGTTAAAGTGATCCTTGGAAAAAATAATGCTCCATAGAAAGAGCAGGTGATCATTGAAAAATATAATACTCCATGAGAAAAGAAGAAAATTAATTAAATTATTTTAAAAAATTTATATTTATCATTTTTTTAATTATTTTGTTTAACTTATAAATTAATATATAATCTATAGATACACAATATATAATATATTTAAATAATTTATTCAACTTCTTTAATTTTTTTAAAATAAATTATTTATATTTTATATTTAAGACCTACTAATAATATGTTAAGAGTAAAGAAAGTACCTTCAATTTTTTGTGGAGATTGAAACAAAGTAGCCAGTCAATGGATAGACACATTGAATTTGTAATAAGAATATTCCAAATATTATGTGTTTCGGGTACTATCAAACAATAAGTGTTCAGAGTGGTGGTGTCAAATCAAAACCCCAAACCGGTAATTTTATTTAGTGCCTTTATGCTCATCTTTTTCTACTACTGTGTTTTTGCGGCAATATAATGATGTCTCGTTGGATTAATATGAGCATGTAAATACATTTTTAGCCACAAATCTGCTGACCCGGCGTACTTAGCCCGTTTTTTTCTGAGAAAAAATGGGGCCAGCCAAAATATAAACTAATATTTAAAAAGGTCAATCGCCCAATTTAACCGAAGAGCAGAGGCGAGAGGGGGGTTGGCCCACATTGTACTGTCTTTTAAATTAAAACATAATTCATTTCCTCCCTTCCCGTTTTATTTTCATCTATTTTCATATAATTAAGTGCTAAATATTAATAAAAATGTTGTCGCACTATTATTTGTAAATGAAATTTTTTCGTCATTGTTTTCTTATTTGTTCTAAATGATAGAGATGATGAGTAATTAATTCCAAACGCTGTTTTAAGCTAGATCAAAAAAAAAAAAAAACTACTGAGAGTGAATGAAAAACCTCATATTATATAACTGTTTGTATCATCTGGGAAAAAAATAATTATTTGTACTAACTTGTTTTAAATGATTCTCCGCTGTACCAAGTAAAAAATATGAGAAGAGTTTTTATGTTTTAAAATATTAAAAAAAAAATTATTTTAAACTAATACGTCCTGAGGTATATATGTGTCTCTATATTTCCACTTTTAGTTTTTCTATGTATGCGTTCACCGATGACGTTTATTTATTATTCTCCAGCCTATTTTAATGTATTTTGGAGAATGTAATGAAATATTCGTAAGCTAAATATGCGTATGAAATTCCCAGTTGAAATAAATTTAGTAAAAGTTAGTAAAAAGAAAATGATTGTAAATTCTATTACATACATATGGATATAATATTCATGATTCACGTTCATATGAAATTAATATTTAAAAATCAAGCAATTGAACTGGGGAAAAATATTACTATGAGGAGAATTACAAAATATACACTATGATGATTAGATAGTTAAGAAGATTTTTCTTGAATCTAGGCACGTTTATGTGTTTTATAAGGGGAAAATTGGCACTTCACGATTGAAGGATAATACTTATGGCATATTTGATATAGTGGTGAAAAAATACGTTCATGTAAGTCGAAACAAAATTTCTCTCATAAATTTAACCCGTATATCATAAATCACTTTAAAAAAGTAGTTTCTATCGCTAATCAAAACATACACTTACTGTAAAGTTTGAAATAATAGGGGTTTAATTCAATGATTTTTAAATATATGACTTATTTAGGAAATTTATTTTTTTTAATATAAGGATTATTTTTCATATTTATTAATATTTTCTCAATTTATTCTCATTGACTAAGGAATTTAAAATATATATATATATATGTTATATTAATTAATTTAATCAATTTTTTTAATATAATTAAATTAAAGGGAAAAAGACAGAAAAATACCATTTGAACTTCAAAATCCCGCTGACAAAAATGGTAATGGAATTGACAAGAATGGTAATGGGATTGACAACGCAAATCTTTGTCAAAGGACTAATTTGAGATTTTGAAGTTCAAGTGGTATTTTTCTGTCTTTCTCCTTAAATTAAATAAATATGTTTTATATAAAAAAGGAGGTGTATTGATTTCTCAATCACATATAATTTATATGTTCTATCAATAAAATATCATCATTTAAAAATTCACATTTGTTTTGTAAATTATGAGATTTAATTTTTTTTTTATATAGGAAATTGAATTTGTTTGTTCGGATTAAATTTTTAGCGGGTATGGGCAACCAAGTCGAGGGGAGCAAGTGTGGGGGCGCAGCAATGACATGATAGTGTCACGTCAAATGATATCACCCATGTGTCACACGAATCAGTCAACCAAGTTCTATGCATCTTCCATCAATTATATATGCTCCTACATCAAACGCCACGCCGCCGACATTATTTTATAATTATATAAATATACTCGCCCGCTCTACACACTATATATGTTCAAAAAAAAAAAAAACTAACAGATGGCGAGCGCGTAAACACGCGCCCTCTTTTTGAGTTTTGTGGTGGTTCCCTAAGAAAGCATTCACGTCCGCTACCCCTCAGCGCACTCCACCCCTCAGTTTATTAAGCATTTTAATAAAGTATAAAACCCCCAAAACACCCTTCCCTCAAAATAATAATAATAATAATAACACAAAATGAATCGCGAATAATGAGATGCAAAAGGAATCCAAGTGGCTTCATAATGCCACCGCAGCCTGACACGTGGCTCCCCACTCTATGCCTAGTCACGGGTTTGCGATTTGGATCCACTGCGACTCCCACGCCTTGTCCACTACTTCTCTTAACCAAATTATATACATGATTTTAATTTAGGGAAAGTTGCTACTGCCTTCGATTTTAAATATAAGATAAAATTTATAACGTAAAATTACACTATAAATTTTGTTCTATATTTAAGATCGGAGGGAGTATTATTTAACTAAAATATTCTTAATTAATTAAGAAAAAAAGTCATTGAAATACGGTGATGACTTAAGACTGTGATCATTAAAAAATAACAAATGATAAAATGGTAAAAAAAATAATTGATATTCATTGAATTTCTAAATTAAAGTGAAAATTATTCAAGAAAAAAAAATAAAAGTGACGGCTATTTTTGATTCACTAGTATGAGGGATTTAGAAAGGAGGACAAGATACTTGCGAGTTGGATTAAAATGATTGGAGAAGTAAGGTTATCAAATTTTAATAAATAGAAAATATCAAATTAAAACGTTTAACCCCATTTTTTAAATTGTTCTAAATACAATTAAAAAAAAATCCTTCCCCTTCCCTCATGCCCCACACGGCCCCTTAAAAACCGAAACGCATTGCGTCTACCTGACTAGTTATGTTTGGAATAGCGTTTTTTTAAAAATAAGTGCTTATTACGTAAACCAAAATAAAACTCATCTCACATACTTATATCGTATACCATAAATCACGATTTATAAGCATTTATAAGTAAAAAATAAGCTATCCCAAACGAACATTAATTATTTATGTGTATTTATCTATGTAGCTGCTCCTTGGCTCATATTCACACCCCCAAAATGGCAAAATAACAAGGTTCATGAAACACGAATTGGGTATTGAACCAGTCGGGGTACTGGGTTAAGGGTCAGTGGGTCAAATCGGGGCCAAACTGATGAAAAATTGAAGATTTTAGGTTTATTAATATAAAATTTGAAAGAAAGTTTAATTTTTTTTAAAAAAATAGGAATCCGGACTGGACCCGTCTACTTGCCGGTTCTCCAATTTTCAGGCCGGACCGGCTGGTCCGGTCCGGGTTCTTGAACCTTATAAAATAACATCGGCCTTCTGGCCAGACAAGATCAAGTGTATCGGCTTCAGGTCCACACACCCAAAAAGGACATAAAAGAAGAAAAATCAAATCTATCAATATTTGTATATACAGGTATTAATTACACCTTTATTCCTGATCGAACTTGAATGGCTGCCTGCTAATCACAAATATTTTGCTTCATTATTATCACGTGGGTTCTAAAATCCCCCCGCACATCAACGTTTTGCTCAATTGCCACTTGCATTATATACAATATATGCATGTTCCACTACTTGCACGTTCTGAGTTGTGCGCGCGTGTGTGATGACTGTTTGGCTTTTCATATGAAAAGTAATATAATGTATGACCACTAATTATACGTGTATATAAAGGAAAAAATGAAATTGAAATTCCCAGAGATGGGTGGTGTTTCTATTTCCTTCATGAGGGTGCTAAACCAAGGGGCGAGGATTTGGTATACATGGCGATGGTTTCTGTGTGCCCTCGTGCCATAAAATTATTAAAGGCTTCTAATTTATCCGATTCAATTCGTGGGCCCTTCATGTAACTTTGCTTCTGGGACATATGTATTGGATGGTGGAGAGAAGTGACTAAGTGACCATCTCGAATTTTGGATGGTTGACGATAATGTTTGAATGCAACACCCCGCTTTTATTTTGTGTTTTGGATTTGACTATATATATATATATATATATATATATATATATGCGCACATAGTGGCCATGAGTGCCATTTCCACGCAACAAAAATCCTTAGCTCCAGCATAAGGGGGTTTGGTTCGGTGGTTGAGATAAGGGAGGTAAAGATTCCCTTTCGCCACTTAGGCTCGATCCCTGGGAAGTCACTCCCAAGGGGGGCCCCGGATTAGTCTGCACCTTCGGGTGTGGGATACCGGGGGAAAAAAATTCAAAAAAAAAAAATCCCTAGCTCCAAACCCCTAATTAAAATTAAAAAGTATAGAATTCAATTAAGTATTTGCCTTTACTGCCCACTGATCTTCCATTTAACCCAACCACTCACATCAAATCCACCCCGCCCTTTTGATTTTGGAATATGCACCCATCCAATCAAAATCTCCATCTCTCCCATTACAACACCATTTTCAGTTTTCTTGTAGTACCACACCTCCTCTTCCTTGTCAACTAAGTAATGTTGATGGAGATATCGGATCGATATTTGTCGAATTTCATTTTATGAAAGCATTTTTACCTGATTATATCTCTCTTCTCTAGAATGCTTCACAAAGAGATTTCGAATGGTCAAAGATGATCCTCCTGGGAGTAATTGCCTCAATAGTTCCACGTCTTAGGTATGGGTTTAACAATTTCCTGATGAAATAACTCTGTATACTCCCTCTGTTGCAAAATATAAAAAGTTGTTATCTAATTCATAAAAACCAAAGAATGTTAATCAAGGCATTTAGTGGTTCTTATATTGTTAAAACTTTATTATTTTATCCTTATTAAAAAATATGATTTTTAAATATGTATTTAATATTTATCATATTTTTCTCACTAATGCAATGGGTAGAAATGAAAAGTAATCATTAATTATCCCCTCAATATCTTATTTTCTGGACAACAGTTTGCTTTAAGAAGATTTCTTATATTATGAACAGGAAGGAATGCCTATTGTTCTTACTGTATATACACAACACCGACTTCCAACTTCATGTTTAATTTTATTGGATTCTGGATTTGTACACGTGCATATTCTAAAACATGCTACCAATGGTTGAATCTGAACAATTAAAATTAAATACTCAAAACAGCGGCTGGAACTAGTATTGATCGGAGGGGCGGGGGGAGCCGGGGGACGAGGCGACTCGGGTACACGTCAGCGACCACATGGCAAACACCCTATTTAGCACCATCAACGGTGCAGCTTGACGGGCTGTTTTAGGTGTATGACTTTATAGATGGGTGATGGTGGGGGACCACAGCCCACTCCCAGGAAAGTTGGGGCCACGTGGAGTGATTTCATTGGGGCTAAGAGGGGAAGGGCAGAGGGAGCGGATTGCCTCCCTGGATTAAGGAAGGACACGTGTCGGGAGAGGAACGTCAGGATGACGAGGAGGGAACCACTGCGTCCGATGAATATGTCAGGGACGGGGCGTGAGGAATGAGTGGGGTCCAGTGAGTCGGCGTCAGCCAGGGGCTCAACTTTTGGTTTGATTACGTCAGGGGATTCAATCTTAGGCCGTCCCCCGTCCAAGTCAGTGGGACGGCACTCAAATTAACTCCTGCGTCCAGTCCACCACCACCAGGGAGGGCATGAAGCCAGTGTGGCAGCGCGCGATCTGATGACGCCCCCATTCCAAACTAAGTACAGTACTGCCCATTTACCTGTTGGCTGTTGCTTTCTTCACCCCCAAATAATATACGTGGTTTTCAAGTATATTGTCTGAGGTAAAAAAAATAATTAACTCAATAAATTCATTTTACATTATTTATTTGTATTAAATGAAGTTTTTAATGATAAAATAAAATAAAATGAACCATTACAAATAAAAATTAATTATTCTACAAACAATTTATATTTTGAACTCCAGAAAAATATCTTCTATACTTGACTCATGCTGCAGAGATCCGAGGGAGTACCTTGTCTCCCTATTATCACCTCCCGTGACTAATAATAATGACTTCTTCGCTGATCCTTTGAGCAAAACAGACGACCCACATCTCGGATTGCGAATCTTTGACATTTCCTCCTCTAGCTGCTTAGTGTCCCAAAATTCCATTGCCCTCACCCTTACGGACCATTTTTCATTTATAAATAAATTAATCAACTCCCTCCACGTTTCATCATAAATGCTAAAAAGCTCATTCTACAACACAAGCCTGACATACTCGTTGTCTCCTTTTTTTTTTTTTTTTACCCCTATCTCAAAATTATTTGTACGTGGTATTATGGTCTTCATTGAGGTCCCGCAAAAAAAATTGCAAAAAAGAAAATAGCTGGGTAGTAAACTAGTAATTGAATTACATTGACATAAGTAACTCAATTTTACATCAAGCATAAGTAATAAGCTAAGATCTCAATTTAGTGTAAATATTATTACATAGAGATACATCGTCATTTGATATATTTGACGGACCTGGCGTCACTGGCAACGGAGTCATTTGTTTTATTCGACAAATAATAATGAGATAATATCTCAATTCATAAATTATTTGGGCTCAAGGGAACATCTCAGTTTCAGAATTGAATGGGTAATTAAATACTCCCATCAGTTTTATTTATAAGCAATTTTTCTCTTGATTGTGTAAAACGAATTGATAGTTAAAAATAATAATTATGTCAAAAATGCCATGTTTTTTTTTTCATATATGCTCCTGTTTATGAAAAGATTATATGAGAGATAATAAATAAAAAGTATGAGAGAGAATGAATATGAGATATGAGAGAGAATGTGTACTTAATAATGGTAAAGTAGGAAAAAAAACTTACTTTTTCAGACAAAAAATAAAAATTGCTTATAAAAGGGACTAACCCTATAAAAAAAAAAAAGTTATTTATAAATTATACAGGAGGGACTATTATATTTGGGGTAAGAAAATTGTGGTGGCTTTTTTTTTTTTTTTTGATAATAGTAAAAGAAAAAGAGAAAGAGAAAGAAAAAGGGTGGGTTGAAGGAGAGGCGCGTGGAGGAAAGTTCGCGGGGGAAAGGGGAACAGTAATCTGTGATGTAAGCAACCACGACCTCCTTTCATTTATAAAACACCTCCAGCCTCCCCAGTCTCACCTAAACCCACTTGCCTTCAGCCCCGTTGACAGCACTCCCTTCTATCTGCCCCTCCGCCACTGCCCGGGGATGCAAGGGTTACGCCGCTGCTCCGACGACGTTGTCCACCTCGACCTCACCCCCTACTCCACCACCAACACCACCGCCATGACCAACTCCTCCTCCTCGTCCTCCTCCTCCCTATCCATCGACGTCGACGAATCCGCCGAAGCACGAATCCAGCGCCTGATCTCCGAGCACCCCGTCATCATCTTCAGCCGATCCTCCTGCTGCATGTGCCACGTCATGAAGAAGCTGCTCGCCACCATCGGCGTCCATCCCACCGTCATCGAACTCGACGACCACGAGATCGCCGCTCTCCCCGCCTCCTCCGACCTCGACACTGAGTCCCTCCGCAATCACGCCCCCGCCGTTTTCATCGGCGGCGCCTGCATCGGTGGTCTGGAGTCCCTGGTCGCTCTCCACCTCAGCGGCCACCTCGTCCCCAAGCTAGTGGAAGTCGGCTCTCTGGGTATGATTCATCATTGATTTTATCACTTCTTAATTAATATTAATTCCCAAAAAAAGAAAAAAATAGGAGTCCATGTAACTAATTTGTATAATCCTGATTGGAGTATGAAATCTGAATCCATGAGGTGTTCTTCTTCGCCTGTTTGGTATGGAAACGCTGAGCATAACAGAATTTAGGAAAACCGTTTAGTTGTTTGTGTTGGTTTCTTTGTGGGAGGGGGTGGATGGTGGATACGGAGTCAGTGGTCAATATGGGGAAAGCATGGATTCGAATAAATGTGGGGGGATGGTTTGGCGTGAACGATACTCGCTGGTTACGGAGGGAACACGTGTAGAGGGTATCCAGTACGTGCAGTGCAGTCAGGAAGCGTTGGGCGAGTGAGTCAGAGCAACTCAGTCTCTGGGTCAGTCATATTGGGTCCCACTCCCAATTATTAAGCACTCAGAGTGGGAGATGCATAGCTTGCTTCCTCACTCTCCTCACCCCAAATCCCAAAGCTTATCGTCTCTCTCTGTATATCAATCAAATAATAATCAATTTGTTGTGATGGGATCCATGGATGATAGCTGGATGAGAAATTTGTTATCCTTTTGGATGTCTTTCTTATCTCCCGTGCCGAACTGTTGTTGGCGCCATCTGCCAAGGATAGGGACGATCGTGGCCGTCCAAAGAGGCGACGGATCGAAGATCTTCCGTGCCCTTTGTTTATGGGGTTGAGTCGTTCAGGAAGAGAGTTTTTTTTTTTAAAAAAAAGAAAAGGAGATGAAAGCGGTGAATTGGGGAGGAAAGCATAGGGACAAATGCTAGTTCAATTATTGGAAATCAAAATGTCCTAAGCGGCCACGACTCCTTTCCCTCTCCTTTATTGGTTCTCTGCTCTGTTGTCCCTTTCATCAACACCCATTTAATCCCAAGGCTGGTCATATGGTTCTCTCCTATCAAATCAAATATACTTTTAAGCTCCTGATTATTTTTTGTTTGTTTTCTGTGAATTACTTGTGGTATCTTGTGTTCACATGACGCTGTTACTTCTAGTCGGTATCATATTCATTATTAAAGGAGCCGGAATCCCTTTTGTATTTGTTCCTTTTTCTCTCTCTTTTGGTGCGACTAGATCACCATATATGGTGTTTCCCCCCCTCAAATTAAACAGACGACAACGAAATGACGGAATGCTTTATATGTTTGTGCTTAGATAAAAATCAGAAATTAAAGGAGCGTTTGGTGTCCTTGGTTTTAAGCTGACACAAGTGGTTTGAAGCTTTCAATGAAGATGAAGAGAAATATTGAAATGATTCTTTTTAGAGAGGTCCCACTAGAGAGGGGTGGGAATTAAAATTCTCTCTGCCCCCTCTATATATTTTTTTGTACACACAATCATGTCAATCCCTGGGATTCGAACCGAGCAAAAGTGGAGGCAATTTTAGGAAATATGAGATGATGAAGGGAAGTGCGTCATTGCCATTGCCACGTGTAGGTGTATAAAGTAGTATCTGAATTAAGTTGGCAGGGTTGGCGCAAGCATCGTCATGAACGTGAATCAAACACATGTAAGCTCTCACAGCCTCCCACCCGTGAGTGATTACAAACTCAATAACCACTCTGCTTTTTGCTTCCTCTTCTCATATATGATAACCCGCACGGTAGAATTACGGCACCATGCTCCCGGATTTCACCATTTTCGGCCCCCTAAGTCCTAACCTATTAATATAGAAATACCTGGCCGTCGCGTCTCGACTTTTCACTTGCAAAAGGGGCCAACCCAAAAGGCAAAAAATACGTGCTTAATAGAATAGTATTTGAGTAAATTAAATGGGCGGAGATGGATGTTATCAAATTAGACGGATGTCATGATTTGAATATAAAATTATATAATCAACCTCCATCTGAACATAAAACCAGAGAAGGAGGAATTATATATTTATAGAATAATGAATAAAAGAAGTTGAGGGCATCAAGCAGAGGCACTCCCATTGTGAGTGCGTACTTTTAATTAAAAATTAAGAAACGTGGCTGGCATGCATGCCACATCCCACTCTCCGTCCCCTCCCCTCCCCTCCCTCTGTCTTTGAGAATCTCACGCCATATATATGTACAAGAGAATCTCCCCAGGATTCTTCCCTCCTTCCACTCAGGCTCAGTTTTGTTAACAAGTCTTTAATGTTGCTTTATCTTTGGTTCTCAAAGTGCTCCCATAAACCAACCTAAAGTGGGCTTATATTTTAATAATCTGATATCCTCCTACCATCCAAAGTCCCCTTTAACCTCCCTTTTCCAAAACCCCTCATTCCCCTTTGGATCATTCCGCTCAACACAGCTATAGAATTAAACGTCACACGGTGCCAGCTCTTCATTCTTCACTCAGTATTAGCAGGAAATGGTGGTTGACTTCAAATTCACAAGCTTGTCTTCTTCCAATGTTAGTGAGTATACCAACATCCTCGCTGTACACCCATCCAACAACATATCTTTGCCTGCAAAAGCAATGTCTCTGAGTTCTGGAAATGCAGCTTCTTTCAAGTGTATGATTATATATTGTCTGATTGAATGCCATTTTTGGTTGGAATATGTCATCCACCATGATGATACAAGACAATAACGCAAAGATCATCATAATCGTTCTATAGTACTTTCTAATACCGGGATTTGAATTTCCTGCTCTCAATTTCATTACCTTGGATCAGGCGTATTGTTTACATCCTCTCTGTTTTTCTTTTTGGCGATAAAATGCGGCCATTGGTCTCAGAGCACCCCTAGTTGATTCCCTACCTTAATCACATTCTGTTCTTTGCCCCTTGGGGAAACTTGATGACATTCTTGAATCCAATGAAGCTGTTTCTGAACTATTATTATAAAGATGGACTATACTACAGACTTGCAAGCTAGTGGGGCTCACAAATTCACATGTCAGAGAAAACTTTATCCTTCATGATTGTAGCCATAATTGCGTCGTCCTTCTCCACAAGAAATTTTATCCATGCCCATGTCCCAGTCCAGATATTATAAATCCCTTTATTCCTTTTCATATTTTGGGTTGTAATGATATGTTTTCAAATGTTTGGCCACTGCATTTTTTACTTCATATTACTTTTGGAATAGAACCACACACACACCCCAAAAAAAACAAAGAAAAAAGAGGACAGTGCCTCAGATCAAATTGCTTTTGGCATTGTTCTTACCCTTCTCATACCAAATTATGTTGACAGTCAACACATTTAACTAACTCTGCGCCGCCCAAAGTTCAGGTGCGAGGAAGGAGCAAACAACAGATTCATGATTGTTTCTAAACCAAAAAAAAAAAAACAGAGAGAGAGAGCGATAACATAACCTCCATGTAATGCAAACGAGTAAACAACAGATTTAAACTTTGTTGTTGTATTTAGTTGAAGTTATTCTTTTTTATACTAGTTAATGATTAACTATCCATCCAAATCTATTGGAAATTTTGTTGGGTTTATTGAAAACATTAACTCTTGGGGATGATTCATGATTGTAATTAAGGCAATGGAATTTCATTTAAAAGGAGGAAAGACTCGTAGGATCTGAAGGAATTCTTAGAAAGAGTCTTTTTTGCTTAGATGTGATAGCAAGTGAGAACCAAACTCACGGGGCGGGACTCTGATTCTGCATCCAACACCATCCAAATTAGAATCCATATGTCCTCGATCAGACCCTTTTGTGAATCGGTTCGCTTGGCATTTAACTGTTCAAGAAGCGCCCAATATTCCCCTCATTCACTCAACAGAGTCACACCCTAAAGAATTTATCATAATTTAATTAATTACTTAATTAATTACTCGATATGCTAAAATACTGCTCGTCATAGCTGTGATATGCATGCATTTCCCACTTCTTAAATATCCAATTCCCACAACAATAACCAGACAAACCTCTCTCCATAATCCATGTATGAAGTTGTGAAGTAGGGGAATTGGAACTCCATACTCTCTTTTTAGGGCTAAAGAGAAATTCTGCTTCAAAAGTTCTTTGAGGGGTAATTTTGCTCAAATCCTTATCTCAGTTAATTTTGATTATTAGTTGGCCAAATATGATGAGTTGGCAGTCTATATGTCATTTTTGTTAAGGTACAAATTTATCCTAAAAGTCTATATGTTATATACTTCATTTTTTTTTCAAAATTATATTTAAAACTTTCGGAGAAAATTTTCACTTTAACAAAAATTATGTGAAGGGCATAAAAACTGTCAGTTTGGCATATCTAATTATTAAAATTAACTGAGATAATGGTAGAGACAAAATTATACCTCAAAAAACTTTTGAACCAAAATTGTGTTTTGGAGAAAACTTTCATAACAAAATTGCCCTTAACCCTTCTTTTTAATACTTCTATGTGTGAATATATTGCATTGCTAGAACAGAAATCAGTCCCTGTATCTTAAAATCAAAGGAAGCATTGCTAGCTAATAGTGCCGTTATGACCCATTTCTTGCTCGCAAGAGTTGGTTTTGTTCTCATTCAGGTGATTTTTTGAGATACTTCATGCGCGGCAGAAATTTATTGGGACAAACTTGTGAGGAAGCTTGAATTAAGGATATATTGAGTACAAAATTCATGCAGAAGAAAGCAAAAAAGCTCGATTTCACCCGGTTATCATCTCCCTTCCAAAAATCGTTACATAATCGAAATAATATAGTGTTTGTTTGGATTAGCGATTGGAATGTTTAAAAACAGCTTTTCAGTCGTGATTCACGGTATACAAGGTAAGTATGTGAGAGGAGTTGTGTATTGATTTACGTGAAAAACAGCTTATAAGCAATCTAATCGCTAAAACAAACATGTCCATAATGTTTCAGACGACAGGAGTACGGAGAGACAACGGTGAGAGAAAGTAGAGAGAGAGAGAGAGTTTGAAAACAAGTTAAATATTCGTCAGACCAACTTGTGGGTCCGGACTACTTTGATTATTATTAAAAACTATTTGATTATATATTCTCCATTTTTCTTTCTCAAAACCATTTTATAAAATAAGTTTTAAAAACTTTTAAAAAATATGTTTGGATAATTACTTTAAAAAATCTGCTTTTGAAGTGAGATGATGGTAGCCATCACTAGTGGTAACGTGATAGTGGTCATCATCGGTAGTGTAGTGTCGATAATAAATTAGTAACAACTTAAAAAATAAAAAATATAAAAGTAAAAACAAAAAAACAACAAAAAATTATTTTTATTTTTTACAAACAACTTTTTATTTTTAAAAATAACTTATTGAGAACAATTTTTTAAATAATTTTATTTTTTCAAAAACTGCTTTTAAAAACAAAATAAAACAAGGCTTGTGTATCCAACAAAGAGAACATAGAGGGCATGGTTGAATACATAGCACCTTGTAAGGAAGTATTTTGTTCAACACTATACATTCTCTTTGGACTTTTACTATTATTTGGGCTTAAAAAGCCCAAAGAATGAGACCCACTCCTGCATTTATTCTATACATATTAGGAAAGCACGCCCTTTTTTATGAAATGAAATGGTCTTATATTAACGAACTAATATGTAAAGAATACAAAACAATGCCACTGGTCACAAGGATTGATTGATTTCAAAAATCACTATGTAGGATTAATTGATTTCAATAAATCCGATGATGCAGTGGTGTGATATACAAGGGTGGATATATTGAAAATCAACTCTTCTGGAGTTTTGGATTCTTGGAGAAAGACAGTTCTGTTCCTATTATCCCATAACTTCCAGATCAAAGTTCCAAAAAAGAGATGCCACTGCACTCCCATATGGCGTGGGTTGATGTTCCATTTGAGCCATTCAGTGAAGGGCATTGCAAGAAACTCTTGGATCTAGCTTCTGGTTCGGAATTATTATCCTCCAGCAATTGAGAGCAGTAGGACAGGATCAGAGGATGTGGCTTAAGTCTTCAAGACTGCCATGGCAGGTTGTACAAGAACCATCTTCAACCATTCCCCTTTTGGACTCTCTCTGCATTAGTGAGGAGTTTGTCCTTCATCAAAAGCCAGAGGAAGGTCTTAATTCTCTGCATCCCTGGCCATTTCCATGCCCAACTCCAAGCAACGTTCGGTTCATTCCAAGAAGGTTCCTGCAGCTCCTGATATGGAGTGAGGTTTGCATGGCGTAGAAGGGAATAATGCCGACGGTGGCCTTAGCAAGCGTGAGATGGCCTGCAATTGAGAGTGTCTTGGCTTTCCATAATGTTAATTTCTGGCGGACTCTCTCAATCATGTAACAATGCTACGCCAAGATATTTGCCCAAGTTATCCGTATTTTGGAGAAGTGGAGAATGTCACAAATCTGACTGACTTCTGTCCGAGGTACATTTCTTGAGAACAATATTCTGGATTTGCTCTTGCTGACTACTTGCCCAGAGGCAGAGCAAAAGTCATTCATGATCTGTTGGATGAGCTGCACTTGCCTCAGGCTAGTACTCCCAAATAGGATTAGGTCGTATGCAAAGAACAAGTGTGAGAGAGGAGGACCATGACGATCAAGCTTAATTGTTTCCCATTGGCCTTGTCTAACAGCTTGGGAAATGACTTGAGAGAGACGTTCCATGCAGAGAATGAACATATACGGGGAGAGGGTCACCTTGGCGAATTCCCCGTGTCGGAAAAAAGGCTTCAGTGGGCTGCCTTTTCCAAAGAATTTGCATAGTAGGATTTGAGATGCAAAGCATTATGACTCTTACCAGATTCGGTGCAAAACCAATATCATGGAGGGTGTCCTGTATGAAAGGCCAACTTAGTTTATTAAAAGCCTTCTTCAAGTCAACTTTGATTGCTAACCATCCTTTCGTGACTTGTTTTCTCCAAGCACATCCTTTTATATTGTATAACTACAGTTTTTTTTTTTTTTGAAAAAATAAAAAAACTCCATAGATTTTTTAATGTAGATGTATAATGAGGAGAATAGTGATAGTGGACCCATATTCACTTTCATTAAGTAGTCTATTTTGATTCTATTGTCATCCTTATATTGGGGTTGATGGTGGTCAAAAGGACTTTGGCTTGTTATCAGTTGGAGTTGAAATTAAAGACATATGGTGCATGCGTACGTGTGTATGAAAAAAAATCAAATAAGAAGCCGTGAAGGAGTCAAAATATATAATAGAGGTGGATCATGAATGACATCTATTTATTGTTCTCTAAATCTCTTATTTCGTGTTTTCAGCAAGACAAGTCATGTACATATATAGCAGAGACAGGGCATGCAAGGCAATCATTATTTTGAAACAGCAAATATGGAATGGTGACTCACTATTCGTCCCACTTTGATACTCTGTGACGTGTTGTACTAGCTAGTCCCCCAGTTCTAGAACACCATCCATATATTCGCTCCAATACCCCAAGCTCCATCCATCTACTCCACCGTCCGCTAATTAATTACTAATCATCATCTCTGATCATAATCCCTCTTATTAATTCACTAATTCTGTAAATGATCCAGCAGATAGACAGAGGAAGAAAAAGTAAAAGGTCGCCATATCACACCCTCATTTACTTAGTACGTTGTCATCTTCTACTGTTGACAAACATTGATATATATATATATATTTTTTAAATTATACTAGATAATATATTAGAATAGAATAAAACCGACACACCTCGAGGTCTCTGTGTGTCGTGTCTTGACAAAAAAAATCTGATCTGAAACGGTGATGGGTTGGCAGTATGCACGGGGGACCGACCTATATTCCCTTCACAAACCATGAAAATAAATGACCCTATTCAACAAGACTCCGAGTTCAATATTTCAAAAGAACAAAAACAACGCCATGAACATTAAATCATACTCATTGATTAATTCACTTGAAGAGAGGGCTTGTTTCTCTCTCTGTGTGTATGATATAAAACATATAGCAATGTTGAGTTAAGAAGGTGCAGTTGGTGGGGGAGGATATCTGCAAATTCCAATCTGTGAAGCAGCGAGTGCAGAAAGCCAGAGAAAGAGAGAGTTAAAGCCGTATTACTTTTTATCACTTTTACCCATGATGTTAAAACTTCATAAATCTCTTCTGCTTTACTTTTTCTCTGCTTTTTAGGGAGAGAGGGAGAATGTTGGCCTCAACAATCATTCAATAGTGTCAAAGGCGCACACACCCACACATCCAGATTACACAATAATATTATTATTATAGTAATCGATAATAATATAGGAGTATTTTTGAATCAAGGAGAGAAGGGGAAGAATAATCATGATCTCATAATGTGAAGCAATTATTAAGGGAGAAAAATATTATAGAAAAAAAAGGGAGGAAGATAACAAAGGAAAAGACAGAAAGTGCACGTCAGAACAAGGCCTGTTTGGCTTGGGTTATGGTCCTGTGTATGGATGTGAGCTTCAAAGGATTCCTTTTCTCTCATCCACATACACTCTTCACCTTCCCTCCCTCTCCTCTCTTTCCTCTTCACATCCAGACAACTCCATGAAACTTCCTCAACTATCTCCATAACTTACCTGTGTTTAGCACCTACCCTCTTCACGCACTTTCCTTCACCTTCCACCCAAACGTATATTCCAATTATTATGTCCGTATAGGTTTCCACTTGCTACAGATTCTCTTCTCCATCTTCAAATTCACTCACTTTCAATTCATAGTAAAAAGAGAGCTATATATATATATATATATTCCAACTGAGTGGGATTATATTTCACCACAACAGACGAATTCGGTTTCTCTATTTACTGGTTTCAATTAATTGTTGTCTGTATATCTTTACATATACAATCAGGTTTTGCGCCTCAGATCTCAGATTCATCTTCAGGCTGGAGTTGCAAATGCCGATCTGTGATAGATTTATACCTCACAGCTAGTTGATTTGTGGAAAGATGATGAAAGGTTTGGTGGCGGATGAGAATATGTCGAATTTGACATGTGCATCTAGTGAAATAAGCGCATCTTCTGGGAACAGAAATGATACTCCCGTCTCTCTCTATCCTCACAACCAGTACTCCTCCACTTCAGCAATTCAAGAACCTCAACCCAAAAAGAAGAGAAACCTTCCGGGCAATCCAGGTCACATAAATCAAATCAATACTACTAGTATTCATTATCCCTTTTTCCCCTTTGTTTTTAAATTCTCTAATATATATTGGGTTTGTGCAAAAAAGAAAGGTTGGTTTCTTTTGATTAGCCAATTATTCTTCAATTAAGATGTGTTTAACAATCTTTTCAGACCCAGAGGCTGAAGTAGTAGCCTTGTCTCCAAAGACCCTCTTGGCAACAAACCGATTCTTCTGTGAGGTATGCAACAAAGGGTTTCAGAGAGACCAAAATCTCCAGCTTCACAGAAGAGGGCACAACTTGCCATGGAAGCTGAAGCAAAGAAACAACAAAGAAGTGATTAAGAAGAAGGTGTATGTGTGCCCGGAGGTGACGTGTGTTCACCATGACCCCTCAAGGGCCCTTGGAGATCTCACCGGCATCAAGAAACACTTCTGCAGGAAGCACGGCGAGAAAAAATGGAAGTGTGAAAAATGTTCCAAACGTTACGCTGTACAGTCTGACTGGAAGGCTCACTCTAAAATTTGTGGCACCAAGGAGTACAAATGTGACTGCGGAACCATCTTCTCTAGGTAAACAAAACCTTCTTGCTATATTTAATTTGTTCCACTGATTAATTACAGATTAGGGTTAAGATGTATATTTATCCTAAAATTTTTTACTCAGGAACAATGTTATTTTAGAAGTTTTTTTTAATATTATCCATAATCGTTAAAAATTTAATAGTTAACGTTAGTCTTTTAACTCTATACAGCAACATTGTTATATTTTAAAATTTTTGGGATAACATTAAATAAAAAAAAATTCTAAGACAATATTGCTTATTGGCAAAAACTCTCAGAGGAAATTTGTACTTTAACTCTTATGTACTAAGGGGTGACTTTAATGGCCAACATCATGTGATATGTGTGAAGTTATAGCACAATAAGAAGGAATATTCAAAAAAGATGACACCAGGAAGAGAGAGAGAGAATAATGTGATGAACATATTGTAATATTGATTTTGTTGTTTTGTGCCTGGCATTTTCTGATATTTGGTTGCAGAAGGGACAGTTTCATAACACACAGAGCCTTCTGTGATGCTTTAGCACAGGAGAGTGTAAGAGCAATCACAGCAGTGAACCCTCTTCTTCATAGCCATCCCTTCCAAGCTCCACCTCCATTATTACTCTCCAAGAAACAACAAGATAACTTTCCACCTTGGCTGGGAGGAGAATCTGCTGCAACTACCGGAGGAAACACTCTCATCAGGCCTTTAATCTCATCCTCACATCTAGACCAGTCCTTAAACTTAATCCACCAAAACCCTAACAATAACCCCACAACACCGTCCATTCCTCGTTTCCAATCCCCAGCCTCCTCTCCTTACATGTCAGCCACTGCTTTGTTGCAGAAAGCATCACAAATAGGTCACATGCCTCAATCTGATCCTCATTGTACCACCATTATGCCTAATTCATCCTCTTCTTCAGCTGTTTCTGGTTTGGGTATGCCTTCTCGTGACGACCAGGTAATAATGGGGCTGCCTCATGCCTTGGCTTCTTATGGGAATAAAGCCGCTGTTGGTTTTGTTGCCTCTGATAATTTCTTAGAAGATGGTGCAACTCCACCTAATAATACTACTTCTCTTTTCCAAGACATGATGGTTAATAATAATAATAATACTGCTTCTTCTGCTAATAATAATGCCTTTGATGAGAGGTCGTCTTCTTCCTTCGAGGATGCTTTGAGAGGAATGTTGAATAATCCAACAAGAGATCACACTACTGCAGCTGCTAGCGATGAAATGACCAGAGATTTTCTGGGTCTCAAGGCATTTTCTCAGAAAGATTTTTTCAACATATCGGGGCTTGACCATTTGGGTTCTTCGACGTCGTATGGTAAGCAAAGTCGCAACCAAACACCTTGGCAAGGTTAATTAAACTATATGGGTCTGTTTGTACATGAGATCAATGTACAATATATATCCAATCAATAACGCCTTGTCTTGGTGGTATAATACATCTTCCTCCAAAGGTTTTTAATTCTGTCTTTTATATGGGCTCTTCAGATTAATTTTCCTTGGTTAAGACATAATCTCCTGTAGTAGTTGAATATGGACACTGGATATTGTGCTGTAAAGGGACAACTATTCGTCTCAGCCTTCAGAGATCTTCGTAATACTTTTTCCGCACAAGTTTTCAGTAATTTGATTCTTATATTTTATGATATCTGACATCGATCTTTTCACTCTCTCATGCTGGCTGATATTCTACATCCATTTAATTAATTAGAGGCAAGGTAACGTGCCAAAAGTATTTTTTACGTCGTTTCAATTTTATTTTTAATACAAATAATTTTATAATTCTTGGAACTGCATGGCCGACATAAGATTATCTTAAGCTTTGTCGTACGTGATTATTATCATTATCAGAAACGTTTGGTGCTTTGTATGATGAGGTCTTTTTTTTATGATTAAGAACGATATGATGTGTTTATTATATATATATATATATATATGAAAATGTATTCAAGCACATTTTACATCACTTCTACACCTAAATATTTACCCGCAAATCTACCTCTTCTTTCACTTTAAAACACTCTCCCCAAAGATTACTACTCATTTGTACTTGCCACTTTTGGTACAGATCAAAATGACTAAGGTTTCTACTTCACTTATCGTGGATATAAAATATATTGACTAAGGTCATTTTTTTCTTGGCAATAAAACAAGTAATTAAATAATTGTAGCTAGTGCACAAACTTAGTTCATGATAAGAATAATTGTCTAGTAATCTATATATTGTTTACTTCATATTGGACCTGGTTTTCCTGCTAAGCACTTTGCTTAATAGGGAGAGTTAATCAGATTTGTAACATCCAGATATGATATTGGATGATCTAAATTTAAGTTTTTTTAAAATAATAATTTTTAGAATAAAAAGTTATTTTTTGGAAACATAATAATTAAGATATTATAATTATTTTAGATTTTATAGTCATTAAAATAATTTTTTTAAAAAATAAACATTTAAAAAAACTAATTTAGACTGTCAAAACAGAACAGGTCTGAACAATGTAAGTTTGATAAATCAGTACCACTTCACATATATACATAGAATGTGAAATTTGAATTTAGATATAGGGCAGATGATGATATGGGTTGAAACCATTGATAGAAGTCATGGAACACGAAGGAAACTATAAACTATGAAGGGAACACAGATAAAAAGGAAAGAAATGAACAGTTTGACAGTGACGTTTGATCCTTAGGAAATGGATTATGTGAGGGCTTTTTCTGGCTTTACATGATTATTGTTTTGAACCCATATTAATGTTTTGTCTGTTGTCTTTCTCGTGAAGTCATTTTTTTTCTTTTACCTGTGACAGATTCGAGTCTGTCTATCACTCTGTATATGGATTCCCTCTTTTCCCCAAAAGAGGAATGTTTTGGGGGGGAAAACGGAACTGTTTACGGAGTTGAAGTAACTTTTGATGTACATAAAAATGAACAGTTGACACACGTGCGCATCGGTTCAGGGCGAGCTTAGAAATAGTGGCAATATATTGGCTACATATGATTATATGTACTTCAGTCTCAGTTCACTGGTTATTTATTCTTTTTTTTATTATTGGAATGAATATGTATAAATTTTTGGGTTAAGGGATGATTTTGTCTTGAAAGTTTTTTTAGGGGTAATTTTGCGTCCAAAATGTAAAAAAGGGAACAATTTTACTCTGACTGTTAGTTAACCGAATATGATGAGTTGGCAATCCACATATCATCCACATCATTTTTATTAAGGTATGAATTTGCGTCAAAAGTCCATATCATTTACTTAATCTTTTTTCAAAATTAGATTTAAAACTTTCAGAGTAAATTTTCATTTTAACAAAAACAACATAAATGATATGTGGACTATCAATTTAGCATATTTAATTAGCTAATAATTAAAATTAATTGAAATAACGATTATGATAAAATTACTCTATTTTTTATATTTAAAACTTTCTAAACAGACTTGGCCCTCAACACAAGCATGAGGGGCAAATAGGCTCTATAACCCTACATTTTTTAAAGTAATAAATAAAAAAGGACAAGCTACCTTAAAATGAGGAAGAATACTGCACTTCCCATTAAAAAAATGAGACGCACAGTAGTGAAAACAATCTCTGTTGTGATGTTTCAACAGAAAAGTAAAGAGCTCTGCATATATAGGGATTCGTTTTACACGTTTAATTTTTGTGTCCAAATTGTTTTCCTTCTACTCCTCTTTTATATTACCATTATTGCATACACGTACTATCAATATATTTTCCAATTTGTACTTGTATTAACACACACCATTGGATAGTGAATATAAGATTTGTTTTAAAACAATAGTTTGAGAAACAAAAAAGTCTTTGGCTTAGAAATGAAGAAATGGCGTACAAGATAATCAAGAACCAAAAAGTCTAATTGGCTTAGAAATGAAGGTTCTACGATGGACGGTTTAATATTTTTTGTAATGTTTTGATTCAAAAGGACAAGGGAAATAATAAAATAGTTAAATGAGGAATACAATGGGACGTTAAAAGTAAAATGTCAAAGTTGAGGAGAGAAGAACTAATTGAACTGACAAGTTTTTGACAGTGACGGAGTAACAGCCAAGTAAAAAAGGTTTAAATCGCCACATAATATAGTTTATGGAGATTTTACATCTTTTAGAATATCAGAGGGGAATACATTCAACTATATATTGGTGGATCCTTTATAGTTATATTAATTTATATCGGTTAAGCATTTGTTTTTTTGTCTGCATTGGTTAGCGATTGTTTATTATACATCCTCGTCAAATTAACCAATCGCCATCAACCATCCGTATCTTGAGTTGCTGCTGCTGTTACTATTATTATTTCCTTGAACTATGTTTTACCGCAGTCTAGGGAAGTTGACAAATTTATCCAGCCAGGCACATGATGCAAATATAATGAAACAAAGTGAAGTTTGTCATCCTAAAGATTCTCTTCATCAAACTGATCCTTAAGTTGTCAAAAAGATTGTTTGAAAGAAGTCAGCCATCTCACTTTATCTGCTATTTGTAATAATGTTGCAAACTCACTCTCTCATTTAATTAATAATCCTATTTATCCTTAATATAAGATCTATTTATTGATTAGTTTAAGGAATTTAGTTAAATTAGTTGATATGATATGCTTGTTCTAAAACACTCTAGTCATTTTTTTTAATGTCTTATATATCTCTGTTACTTAATTATTGTCGAAAGAGTAGCAATGGGATTAAATTAGAAAAAAATCTGACAAACATATACATTTAGGACTAAGATCAATTCCTCAATTAAATCCTAAATTAAGGACAGAAGAGAGTACAGTAAATAGCGAAATATCAACCAGGCTTATAAACGAGTTTTGTTTAATTAGATGGACAATGCTACAGTGAAATTCGAACATACTCAACACACTTTCTCATCAGATAATTCAAGCTTGGTTCGACCTCTCCTTATTTAAAACAAAAAACAAAAAAATTAACACGTGAGATGGAATGGAAGACAGAGAGTTTAACAGACTGTGAAATTTTAACTTATATTTGCTGCAATTGTTAAAACGGTAGCTAGGTAGTGAGCGTATGTTCATTGATGTGCATGAAGAAAATAATGCATCAGTGCGTGTGAAAGCTGAAATAAATTTGTTAAGTTCGACTGAGTGATAGGGAACAGCATGCCAAGATGTGTGTCATTTAATTCAAGCAACAAAATTAAGAGAGATAACAAGTGCTGCTTTTCGATAATAAAAATGAAATAACTTCACTTTGATATTATATAACTTAAGTTGTTCATGACTGCGGCTTTTTAACTGGAGCAAAATTTAAGCCTTTAGCTTATTCTTAATTAGGTGCTTACAAACTCAATGAGTTTATTATATGTCATGACAGCCAAACATCAACAAACAGCATAGTTTTTTTTTTTTTTCTGGACCAGATATATGCCAGTGCGTAAGCAGCTCGACAATTGGCCCATAATATAGAACCCATATATTATATAGGCCCATTATGATGAGTAAATGATCTGGAATAGGATAATGTTGATGGATGTAGGAGATGTCAGTTGAAAATTGTATTCAAATTTAAAAGACGACAGTTAAAACATGTATTAAACGTGAAATTAAATAGTTGTGTGTGAAAGGAAAAAAATTTATGAGTTGAATTTAATAAAATTGAAGAAGAGAGTTTTTAAATTTAAAAAAGAGAATATGTGAGATAAAAAAGTTAAAAAACTTCATTAAAAACTTTTAACTCACTGTTATATTTTCCTCTCTTTTAAATCCCTTGTACCAAAGCAGACCCTTTAATATTTTAGGCTGTCCCCCCCCCCCCCTCTTCAGCAAAGTCCATGTCCAAACCGAATACCTTAAATTACCAGTGGTCCAAACTTAATTCAACTGTTTTTTGTGGTAGTTGCCAAATTGGATATGTGGCCCTTTTTGGTTTTTGATTTCAAGACTCAGTAGCCATAACCTGGGCTTCCAACAATGCAACCCCCACTCCAACTAACTGCCAACCATTCACTTCCCAATCACCAAACCTGATCAATTTTTGTTAGCACCTGCATCTACTTTTCTATTTAGGGTTAAGGTGTAAAAATATATATGTGATTGTCCTCGAAGTGCATCCAACACCAAATGCTTTTTTTTTTGTGCAACAGTGACTATGTGGTTACAAAATAGGTGCAAAAATACCCTTTGACCGTTAGTTTGACTATTTGACCATTAGTTTGACTTTTTTATCCTGAAAGTGATGACGTGTACGATGACATGGACGCTAGGGTGACATTCTGAAAAAAAAAATTTGCTGAAAATAAAATTTTCCTAATAAATCATATAATTTAATAAAAATTAGTAATATAATATATGTATTATAATGATTTTAATTTAATAATATTGGGAATCTAGGGTTGGGAAAAAATTGAGCAATCAGTATGTTTTTTAGGGCAACAGCTCTGCTGAGTGAATTAAGCACTCTGCACTCAGATTTGAATCTACTTCAGCGAATGTGGTACTAAAATAGTGAAATGTGGGTAATATTAATTGCAATGCTTTACCAGTCAGCAAGTTTTTTTTTTTCAAAATGTCACTCTAGCATCCATGTCATCATACACGTCATCACTTTCAAGGTCAAAAATTCAAACTAACGGTCAAAAGGTATTTTTGCACCTATTTTGTAACCACATAGTCACTGTTGCACCTAAAAAAAGCATTTGGTGTTGGGTGCACTTCGAGGACAATCACATGTGTATTTTTGCACCTTAACCCTTCTATTTAACTCCGCTGCAGTTTTTTTTTTAAAAAAAAGAAGAACTATAAAAAACATGCTATTCAAAATGTTAGTTAAAGAAAATAAATGTGTAAGATGTGTATTTTTCTTTCAAATTATATCCTTATTTATAAAGAAAGTACATAAAAGGTAATGAGTGAAAATTTATTGTAAAAAATCAGTGGCATGTATTTAATGAGGATAAAAATGAAAATATTATTTTTTTACCATGATAATTAAAATATTATTTTTAAATTTCAGACAAAAATAATTTATTTCTTATATTTATGATCACTCTATGAGAGAGACTATTCCATATAAAAAGGACCAAAGCAAGTATTTTAATCAAAATATATATTTTCACTTCTTATAATAATAATGCTCCTTCGATCCTAAATATAAAAGTATTGTTGGGGATTGTCCTTGTCCTAAATATAATACTTTAATCAATTTTATCCTAAATATTTACTTGACTTATAAAATGATATATAATCTATTGTTATTATGCATAGATATTTTAGAGAAATCATGTCAAATTTGTTATAATTAACTAGTTTATTTCAATTTCATAATTTACCCAAGATAGCTAAGTACTTTTTATGTTAAGTATGGGATAAATAATTTGTATGATTAGCAAAGATGGTTTTCATGGTTGCGGGAGACGGGGCATGTGATGTGAGAAAGACGTGTGAAGCTCCACAAGTTGGCTTTTCCAACACACAAATATCATCTCTCACTATTCTCACACGCCCATTCATTGAATTTGATTCCTATCAACACGTTATATATTTTTCCCATGCACGTTGCCTGTCATCATCATCAACCAACAGTCTTCCATTCTTTCCTTATTTTTAGAAAAGGGTTAAGGGGCAAAGATGTCTATAAACTTTTTTCAAATGTACACTCAGCACCAAATACTTTTCTATGGTGTATAAATGCCTATGAAAATTCAAAAAGGGCCAAAAAATGCTAGTTTCGTCACAGCAGGAGACATTGACCTTTCAGAGAAATTAAAGAAATAAAGAATAAAGAGACAGAGTATTGAATCACAGAATGATGTATTTCATTTCTTTGTGAATTTGTGTACAATAATTGTGCTATATATAGATGTGTACAGCCTGTATAAAATATCCACGTATGTATTGTGAGGAAAGATCTAGAATTTATGCATTTGATTTGGGCTTCCTAGGCCTGTATGCATTATAGGTTTCAATACTCCTCGCGAGTCAAACTGGGCTGGAAACACAGTGAGACTCGTTCTTAATGTAGTGAACCTTGAGGTAGGTAAAGGCTTAGTTAGAATGTCTGCTATTTGATCTCGAGAGGATATGTGAAGAATATGAATAAGACCAGTTGCTAGACGTTCACGAATAAAGTGGTAGTCCAGGGATATGTGCTTGGCACGTGAGTGAAACACTGGGTTGGCAACTAGGTAGGTGGCACTAAGGTTGTCACAGTAGCGAAATGGTGCCTCTGGGAGAAAAATAGGTAATTCATAGGGTAAGTTCTGAAGCAAGATTGTTTCACTAGTAGCAGTGGCAATGGCTTTGTATTCAGCCTCAGTGCTAGATTTGGCAACCATAGGTTTTTTCCTGGAGCTCCAAGTGAGAAGATTAGGTCCTAGATACATAGCAAAGGCACCAGTCGACCGAGAATCATCGGGATTGCCACCCCAATCGACATTAGAGAAAATAGCGATAGTGAGTGAATTGGATGGTTTGATATGTAACGCTAAGTGAGGTGTGCCACAGAGATACCGTAAGATGTGTTTCAAGGTAATCCAATGGTGGTCTTTGGGTTGATGTATGAATTGATATACTCTGTTAATAGCAAATGTGATGTCACGATTTGTAAAACTTAGATATTGTAAGCTGCCAACAATGCTTCTTTAAAAGTGTGGGTTGTGAACATCAGACCCAAAGTGGGCTGTTAGATATGAATTTATGGCTATTGGAGTGCTAACTGGACGTGATTTGGACATGTGAGCACGTTCAAGTAAATCCTGAATGTATTTTCGTTGAGAGAGTATTAAGACAGAAGAATAATGGTGAACTTCAACTCTCAAAAAATAATGAAGTTGCCCTAAATTATTAATAGGAAAGGATCAATTGAGTAATTGAACAAGCTTATTGATGGCATCAGAGGAAGATCCGATGATAATAATATCATCAACATAGATGAGCACATAGATAGTAAATCGTGAATAGTGATAAATAAATAGGAAGGAGTCAGACCTTGAAGTTGAAAATTCTAAATGAAGAAGGTGAGAGCTGAGTCTGGCATACCAACCCCGTGGTGCTTGTTTTAACCCATAAAGAGCTTGATTAAGCTTGCAGACATAATTCGGATGGTCAGAATGTATAAAGCCAAAAGGTTGTTGCATATAAACATCCTTTGTCAAAAAGCCATGGAGAAAAGCATTTTGGACATCAAGCTGGTTAATCGGCAATTGTTTTTGAGACTACAATGGATAGGACCAATCTTACCATGGTGGGTTTAACGACTAGCGAAAACATATCTGTGAAGTCAATCCCAGATTCCCAGGTTGTTGGTGAAATCTTTTCGCGACAAGGCGTGCCTTGAGTTTGTTAAGGGACCTATCAGCATTGAACTTCTCCCGAAAGATCCATTTATAGCCAACTACATTCATATGAGGTTGAAATAGGACAAGTTGCCATGTTTGTGTGTGCAGGAGGGCATTATACTCAGTGAAAAGGGCGTCTATCCATCCGGGGTATCGAAGAGCATGGGTTATTAAGGCGGGAATGGTGGTATTGGATAGAAGAGGAGTTATAGTATAGTGAGCATGAGGTGGAATAGTTGAGGTGAAGTCAAGTGCTAAGGCTTTAGGTTTGAAAATATTGTCCTTGGACTGTGTGACCATAAGGTGTAGATTAGGTGAGGGTGGGTTGGGTTGGTGTGTGTTAGGAGATGGAGTAATGGTTGTTGGTGTTGACTATGTGGAAGGTACGGGTGAGGTAGTGGAGGGAGTAAAGTGTAGTCTAGAATTAGTTGGAGAGGGTGGGCTTGGGGTTGAACTTAAGTTGTTTAGGCTAGAGAGGATTGGGCTATGTGGTGGTGGGTGTAGGCTTTAGTAAAAGAGGAGGAAGATTAATGAATTGAGGTGTGACATGGTGTGGAGTGGGTTGTGGGCTTTAAAAAGGATAGAGAGATTCATCAAAAATCACGTCCCGAGAGATATATAGACAACCAGAAGGTTGATATGGGCATAAATAACCTTGGTGGTTTGGAGCATAGCCTAAGAATATATACAGTTGGGCCCTTGGAGCGAGCTTGTGTGGAGTGTAAGGACACATATTGGGCCAGCACCCTAACCCAAAGACCTTAAGAGTGTTGTAGTTGGGTTTGTTTTTGTATAGATTTCAAAAGGACATTTTCCTTTGATAACAGGACTTGGCAGCCAATTAATTAAGTAGGTGGCTGTAGAAAAAGTAAGGACCAGTAGGATTCAGGCACTGAGGCTTGGCGCATAAGAGCAAGACCAGTTTCAACAATCATTCTATGTTGATGCTCAACTACTCCATTTTGAGTATGAGTGTGTGGACAAGTGACCCCTGTGATTTATACCAAAATGTAGTAAATCATCATACAAACTCCAAAACTCCCCCAGTACGATTGAAAGGCTCTAATATTGGAACTAAAACAAGTTTCAACATGGGATTTATATACGGTAAAGACTAAACGAACTTCACTATTGCATTTAATGGGATAAAACCAAATATAACGAGAGAAATCATCTACGAAGGACACATACTATCTAAAACCAATTACAGGTACTACTAGAGATGATCCCCATACATCACAATAAACTAATTGAAAAGGAAAGAAATAGTGATAATGAGTAAAAGGGGATGGAAGTCGATGACTCTTGCTGCTTCTACAGGCATGACATTGATGACGTGGTGGTTTGGATGATACTGGAAGTGTATTTTGACGAAGAACTTGTTGGACTACATGGAAGGCAGGGTGTCCTAGACATTGGTGCCATTGAAGGAAAGATGATCAAATTGAGGAGTGAGCTTGTGGAGATGAAATGAAATACAATTGTTTAAGACTGGGTACTTAAAGCAGAAGCTTCTTGGTATGTTCGTCCTTCATACAAAAATAACCAGAGTGAAATTCAAAGAACACATTATTGTCAGTGCAAAATTGATTAACATATAAGAGATTTTTTGTCACATCTGGAACATGTAAAATATTATTCAGTGAGAAATTGTCAGTAGGAGTTTGGAGTATGCTTGAGCCTTGATGAGTTATAGGCATGGAAGACCTGTTACTAACTTTCATTGCATCATTTTTGAGGTATGATTCGGCTCTTAGGTTGAGATTGGAAAAATCAAGTGTCAAGTGATAGGTGGTGCCGGTGTCTAGATACCATAAAGTGTTCTCAATAGGCGAATACTCTAACTGATGGGCTACAAAGGATGAGGGTGGCGGAGGCTATAAAGCATGATTGGGTCTTTAGAGACAAGTTAGGGCCGTGTGACCAAATTGAAGGCAAAGCAGCCACTGTACAGTTCCATCATCATGACTAGGTGAGTTGTTTGAAAAGAATATGCCATTACCACGACCTCAAAAGCTACCTCGATAGTTTTGGCCACCGCCTTTGCCAAAACTTCGATTACAGTTATAGTTGCTTCGACCGCTACCGGAATAGTATGAGGAGCTTCATCTAGAGTTGTTGTGTTGGCCTCCTTGTCCTCGATAGAAATAAGAAGAGTCATTGGACCTAAAACTTGCAAAATTAGCACTAATTTCGGTTGGGAGTGAAACAACGTTCTGATGATTTAATCGTTCTTCGAAGATCAGAAGGTGGCTTAAGATATCTTCGATTGAGAGAAAATGGAGTTGAGTGCTGAGGACTGTGACAATAATGTCGAAGTCTGATCCAAGACTAGCTAGAAGGTATGTCACAAACTTGTCGTCCGGTACTGATTTTTCAGCAGCTGCTAGAGCATCTGCAAGCTCAGTAGCTCTCTTTTGGTACTCTTGAATGCTTTCTCCTCCTTTCTTTAGTGTGGTAAGTTGTTGATAAAGAACACGAGTCGAGCGTGGTTTTTCTGAGAGAAGGTTGTTTCCAAGGTCAACCCACGTGTCTCGAGCATTCTTATGACAAACATATTGGGAAATGATTTTTTCAGACAAGGAGGCTAGAAGAATAGAAAGAACCAGTTGGTCTTGTTGAAACCAAATCATGAAGTCCTTATTGAGATATCCATTGGGATTTTCAAGAGGAGAAGGAGCCGCGGTACCATTAGCATACCCGAAACGGGGAAGACTCCCTTGGACATAATAAGGTGGCCCACATCACTAAACTAACTAACGTGATTTTGCTATAATTGAATTGACATTTTTTATCCCTTTTTAAATGTTTATAGGTATTTATACACCATAAAAAAGTATTTGATTTTGAGTGCACATTTAAAAAAAATCAATAGGCATTCCCCCCTACCCTTTAAAAAATATAAAATGCCGTTGTACAAACAGATAATAAATAAAATAAATTAGACATTGAATCATACAATTAGTTTATTCCTTGCGAGTTTTGGAATCTTCCCAATCGCGAGAGGGAATTGTAGGCCACCCAAGGCGAATTATTGGATAACAATAAAATAGGGCACGATGGCTTGGGAAATTCTCCCAATTATGCACTCTGGGATTATTTGTTTCCTGTACGTGATTTCCTACTGAGGAGATCAGGTTTTGTAATTGGTTGTCATGAGTTGGTTTTTTTTTTTTGGCCAAATGTCATGAGTTGGTTTGAAAACGATATAAATAACAGCCCTATAAAATGAAAAATTTGTACAATAACTTAGTGCATGTTTGGGCAACTGAAACAGTGATTTTATAATTTTTTTTTTATAAGCTGAGATAAAATTCATCATATATACTTATATCGTAAATCATAAAAGTTACTCCCTCCGGTCCTAATTACAGGACAACATTTGGAAGTTGATCTTGGTCCTAATTATAAGACAAAATTTTAATTTTTGTCAATTTGTTTCCAAAATACCCCCATTGCTTTAGATAATGGTTGGATTGCCTTATGTTAGACTCATGCAGTATTCCTAAATCACCCCAATTAAATAAGGACATTTTTGAAAAATAAATAAAATTAACTAATTTAACTACTATCCTTAATTTCTCTAAAGTTAGGTAAATATATCCTATAATTAGGACCGAAGAGAGTATTCTCTAAAAATTAATCCAAATAAACGCACACTAAAACAGAGTGATTAAAAAAATAGTCTCATTCACTTGAAACATTATATTGCTTTCACTGTCCTTCTGTTTTCTATACCACTTTGTTATTCCTCACCTCCTAATTTGTTTATAAGCGACCAAGTGGTTGTCCCATCCCTTTTCATTTAATTTGCACATGGCTGCTATGTATGGATGATGAACCGAGTTAGGACTTATGACACTCCCTGGCCTCACAATTTTAAGTTTGTAAGATATACTCAAGTCTCAGCTTCAACTTACAGTCTGTATCACACTTTTTTGCTAACTAATACTTGCTTTATTCTTTAATATAAAATATATTTGAAGAATTGATTTTAATTCTAAATATAATATTTTTTTTTATATTTATCAATTTTTTTAATTTATTTTTATTAATACTACCTTAACAATAACGGAAGGGGAGAGGGAATAAGAAAATTAAGAAGGTGCGTGACTAGAGTGTTTTAAAAAATACGTGTCATATAAACTAACTTAACTTAACTGATTTTGTTAATTTAATCCAATTAGGTAAATATATTTTATATTAAGAACCGAACGAAATACCTAATTTAATACGACTTAAGGTCTATCTAAAGAATTATCCTTGCCTATCCTTTTCACAAGGAACAACTACTAAAATCATGTTATTTAAAATATTAGCCTTTTTTTTTTCTTTGGCCTAACAAGACAAGCAACATGCTTGGGTTTAAAATGTTAATTAAAAGTAATAAGTGCGTAAAAAACGTATTTCTCTTTTCTGTTATACTCTTATTTATAAAAAAATACATGAGAGATAATAAGTGATAATTTATCATAAAGACATAATGAATGACATATATTTAATGAGGATGAAACTAAAAATGAAAAGTTCAATTTAAAATTTCAGACAAGAATAATTTATTTATTTAGGGAGAATTGCCCAAAAATACCTTTTGGGGTAAATTAATTGTTGATTGCTACCAAGCGTACAAGCGATCTTCCGTGTGTGCAAGCGATCTTCCGTTTTGTACAAACCATCTTCCGTGTGTGCAAAAATCTTCCATATAAATGTTCAAACAATCTTCCATTGTGTGCAAAATATCTTCCGTCATGTGCAACATATCTTTCATGGTAGCATTCAGCAATTAATTTACCAAAAAAACATTTATCAGCAATTCTCCCTAATTTATTTCTTATATTAAAAACTGCACCTTTATAAGAGAGATTATTCCTCATAAAAAAAAAAAAGCATTTTTAATAGCCTTTAGGTTAAATTAGGCATGTGGGCAGATTTAATGCAAACAAACCGAAGCTTTCTCTATTTTAATAAATGTGCCAGGCCAAGCCATAAATAAGTTATAAGAAAGGGACAAGGACTATTTTCGCCTCCACATATAACTAAAGAATATCGGGGCATCTTTCCTGACTTCGCCCCCTCTAGATTCTACTAGAGCTGGTCTTTTTCTGTTTTGTTTCAGAACTTCGATTGTTCTTAAAATGTAAGGCTGGGTCATTGTTTTTTTTGGTCTTCAACTATATATACACTTATTGAATAATCATTTGGATAATTGTAACTATAAATCTCGTTTCTTTCACCAATTCTTTTTCCCACCTATCCTCTCTTATTTTATTAATCTCTTATTTCCCCTTCTCCCTCTCAAGTCTCAACTGCGAGTAATTGTATATCAAATCAGGGTATTTTAATTAGTTATCGGTCGGTAATATATCACATTTAATAAAAAATCTATTAATTTATAACAAGGAAACACAAAATAATAAAAGCTTTTGAAGATAGAATCTTTTGGGGGCAATGGGTGGAATATATTTATTATAAATTAACATGTGATTATATAATGAATTTAGAAATATAATATCACTTTGGTTCTATTTATAAATACTTTTTGACAAAAAATTTTGGTTTTATTTATAAGTTTAGTTTCAGTAAATGAGATTGTGATAATTTTGTCTCTATTTATTGTACTAATGAAAAAATAATTTAAAAATAGATAGAGAATAAAGAATTGAAAAGTACACATTCATAAATAAGGGCATAATTGAAAATTTACCTCATAATCATTGAATTAACTATCTCTCCTTGCTATACGAAATTTAGTTAAAATAAACCTATAAATAGAACTAGAGTAATAGATCTCAACTATGACATAACATTTATTAAATATAGACTTATTCGTCATCAAATAATTATTTAAATTATTAACTATTTTATTAGCATTCTAAATTAGAAACCTAATATTGCTACATCTTAACATTCACATATCTGAGGTAAAAAAAAAAAATACTCACATATCAATCTGGTATAAAAAAGACATTCATAATAACAGGATCACTCTCTTGACCAAATAATAATAATAATAATAATAATAATAATAATAATAATAGCAGGATCACTCTAAAAAGTAAAAATTAATTCCAAGATTCCTAGGAAAAACTTAACGGTCTTTATTTTCGAGCCTTTCCTTTTCGGAAATTACGGTGAGAAACAATCATGACGATGACATCAAATATGATGATGAGAAATTAACAACAATTAATTAGATTACATCAAATTAGTTTCCATGTTACCAACTAGTCCACTAGCATAACATTTCAAGAATCGTGAGGTGGTACTGTGGTGGTTGAATCGTTGGCTCCATGAATTGGCCCAAAAAAATCTCTAGCAATGATCAAGACAGTCACGAACCCTTGGACCCCACTTCTTCCTCCTCTCTCTCTCTCTCTCTGAGTAATAGGATCAGCATCTTTTAGAAAGAATTGGCCCAAAAAAATCGGATCCGGCTTTTCTACTCTGTAAAGGAGAAAAGGAGGCTCTTTGTAAAATATGATCCATTGGATCAGATCTCAACAATCTAGATTTAATATTTTATAAAAATATTTTTTATAATATATTAAATCTGGACCGTTAAGATATGATTCAACGATTCAGATGGTGCAGCGGACTCTCCTTTATAAATGAGGAAAGCCGAATCCAAAAAAATCTCTAGCAATGATCAAGACAGTCACGAACCCTTGGACCCCACTTCTTCCTCTTCTCTCTCTCTCAGTAATAGGATCGGCATCTTTTAGAAACGATTGGTCTTTTGGTTTCTGCTGCAGCAAGTAACCCTACTCTTCCCTCTTTCGCAGCAGGAAGAAGAAAGAGCATTTGCTCATAATAGATCTCTCCTTGCTGCTTCAATGGCGGAGCCAACCAAGTACATTTCGCAGCAAGAACTCAGCAAACACAACAAGAGGGGAGATCTCTGGATCTCTATACAGGGCAAGATCTATGACGTCTCTCACTGGATTGACGACCACCCTGGCGGTGAGCTTCCATTGTTCAATCTCGCCGGCCAGGACGTTACTAACGCCTTTCTCGCATTCCACCCTGGATCTGCATGGCAATACCTCGATAGGTTCTTCACCGGGTATTATCTCCAAGACTACACTACTTCCGAGGTGTCTAAGGATTATCGGAAACTTGTATACGAGTTCTCCAAAATGGGTTTATTCGAAAAGAAAGGACACGGTGTGTTCTTCTCGTTCTTGTTTATGGCAATTTTGTTTTGTGTTTGTGTTTATGGTGTTTTGTGCTGTGATAGCCCGTGGGTTCACCTGGGTTGCGGTGGGTTAATGGGGTTCTTGTGGATTCAGAGCGGCTGGATTGGACATGACTCAGGGCACTATCAGGTAATGACGAGTCGGGGATTCAATGGGTTCGCTCAGATCCTAGCTGGGAATTGCCTTGCAGGAATCAGTATTGGATGGTGGAAGTGGAACCACAATGCTCACCACCTTGCTTGTAACAGTCTCGAATTCGATCCTGATCTCCAGCATATGCCCTTTTTTGTGGTGTCTTCGAAATTTTTCAACTCCCTTACATCTTACATTTACGAGAGGAAGATGAATTTTGATTCTGTATCGAGATTCTTGGTTAGCTATCAGCATTGGACGTTTTATCCTGTAATGTGCTTTGCCAGATTAAACTTGTACGCCCAATCGTTCATCTTATTGTTGTCCAAGAGGAAGGTACCTAACAGAGGCCAGGAGCTTCTAGGGCTGCTTGTTTTCTGGATTTGGTATCCCCTACTGGTTTCCTGTTTACCCAATTGGTGTGAACGAATAATGTTTGTCATTGCTAGTTTTGCTGTTACTGGAATACAACATGTTCAGTTCTGTTTGAATCATTTCTCTACCAGTGTCTATGTCGGCCAGCCAGATGCCAATGATTGGGTTGAAAAGCAGACCAGTGGGACGCTTGATATTAAGTGCCCAGCTTGGATGGATTGGTTTCATGGTGGATTGCAATTTCAGGTGGCACACCATCTGTTTCCCCGGATGCCACGATGCAATCTGAGGAAAATCTCGCCCCTGGTTAAAGAGCTATGCAAAAAGCATAATTTGCCTTACAATTGTGCGTCATTCTTGAAGGCCAATGCACTGACAATTCGGACACTCCGTGAGGCAGCCTTGCAGGCTCGCAATCTTTCTAATCCCATTCCAAAGAATTTAGTTTGGGAAGCTGTTAACACTCACGGATAAGGGGACACTGTGAAACTTCCTGAGATTTTCTTGTCATAGTCATCTGAGGGTGATGTTTGAGACAGAACAATTGTTATGCACTTCGTTTGGAAGCTTCAATCTCATCTACGATATAGGTCAATATTTACTGATACCCATCACTTGCAGGTTGGTATAGGCTTTATTTTGTTTGATTTCACTTTTCAGCCCTTATAAGCTGAGGTGCAGGATGTAAGTACACTGTTCTGTATTTTACTACTGTCTGCTCTAGACCACGAGGATTAAACATTTGTTAAGATTCAAATGTATGGAATGTTCCTCTATTTGCGTTGCTCATATCAGTTTGCTGAAAATCTTAGCGATGGTTAACAGTATATGGTTTGTAACTTGTTCCGTGTATTGCAGGATTTTTGTTTACATGAATGTTTTATAAAGGGTGCATTGGGGAAGAGGGCTGTTCTATGCACTCTGATAGTTGGAGAAAAGAACCAAATTGAAACTGTCCCATATTTTCTCAGAACCTCTACTTGAATCAATTTTGCAGGATTGTTTCTGGCCACATAGCTGAAGCCATCTGTTATAAAAGAGAACTTTTAGCAAGCCCATGCTATAAGAGGGCTAAAAACCCTGAAACAAAAACCTCATCACTAATGATAGAACATGATGATAGAATCTTCCTGTCATAATGCGCAACACCCTAATCAGATATTTGTATTCACAGAGTCTTAGATTCAAATCAGAGAAGAATTCTCATAAGACACGATCGTCATCGATAGCCATGCTTATCTTCTAAGTCCGGGATCGTCCTTTTCCTTCCCTGGACTGTTAGATTGAGATCTCAACGGTTCAGGGAAGGAAAAGGCAAAAGCTGGGTTCTAATCGACTTTGGTCCAATTTCTTTCTTCTTGGTTTCCTCATGAATTCCACATAGGAAAAATGATTGACCCAATATTCAGCCCAAAATGAGTATGCTGTCTATTTTGTTTTTGGTGCAAGTGAGTGCCAGAGCCCAATATTAAAATAACCAGCTACATAGGATCAGATCCCAGACACTTGTTGCTGCACAGATTCTGGAAGTTTGCACGGGCGAATTAGTATGCTTTATGGCATTATATTCTAGATTCTACCAACATTACCCTAAAACTTGACCCATTATCTTGTTTTGGAAGGCCCAAAAACTATCATAACATGTGTAGTCTAGTTTTTGTTTTTTGGTAAAACATATGTAGTCTAGTTTATAGACTAAAACACCATCTTAAACTGTTAGCCCTGTTAGCATTGAACACCTCTCAACGACGACATCAGTGTGGTCGGCTTTTACAGGCGCCACCGAATTCGACAACGATCTGGAGATTACCATATTGGCGATGATCATTCTTCTCATCTGGCAATCTATTCGAGTCTTCATTCTTCTCATTTTATTGGTCCTCTCTATGTCGATTATAAAATCTTTCTCGCTCTTTTGATGCTTGATTAGGTTTGCATGAGCACATTTATTTTCCATTCTTCCTGATTTTTTTTTTGCCCTTTTGGTGAAATCATGTTTATTCTTTATCTGATTCAATCCAACATCAACTCGAGAATATAGGATTTAGTCAGGAACCTTAAGGGCAATATCCCATTGAAAGAGAGTTTATCTTCAAATCTCATACTTACCATGAGATTTCTTTAGGAAGAACACTGCGAGAAGTAGGATAGAGTGAGAGTCTTAGGGATTAATTGGATGTCTGCAAGTTAATGGACAGGATTATGATAGCCCACCAATGCTGACTTGAGAGGTTTGAGATTTGAATTGTTTAATTTTGCTTACCCGCGGTTTATTACAAAAAGCGTTAATATCTTTCAAATCCTCCCCAGTGGATCAAAATTTGTTGCGCCCTCTGTTTTTACTTATAGTTTGCGATTTTGCACTATTAGGATACTGATCATAAAATAAAAAAGAAAAAACTAATTGTTCATTATATAATATTAAAAGCATGTAATTTTATATGTCCATAATATTACAACCATATATAGTATTAAATAATTAAAATTATATATTAAAAGAATTACGATTTTGATATTATATATGCACTTTCCTTTCTAAAGTTGGGTTGGTTAGTATGTAGGCCTCTTCCCTACAAATTTATTAGTTTGGGAGATGTCGGATCTATAGTACATGAATTCATTCCAAGTTATCATTGGCAAAAAAAAACAAAAAAACGAATTCATTCCAAGTTATATCAAGTAAATACTAAATACCAGAGAGAGAGAGAGAGATTGATAAGTGATAACCCAAAATCCAAATAAAAAATTTTAAAATAGTGGAAGTCGGATGCACAGTAACTGATCCAATAAATTTTATGTAAACATTACTGATTCGGGTTGTTTGAATGATAAATAACATTAAATATTCTTAGTTATAAATTTGCGTTTTGTGAGAACTAAATTTGAGAACATTCTTAATAATGAACTAATTTGTGAACTTGGTCATGGCATATATCTCTCCCTTGGAATAATTTGAAGAATGGTAGCGAATAAATTTTCATTTGTTAAAAAATCGATCTGCCTATGTTTCCTTTGCATGTTCCACGTCAAACCGCACACACAGCTCATTGTAGTCCCGCCTGTAGGTGCTGTGTTTTAAGGAAAATTACTATGAAGTCTTATAAAAGAATATAATCATAAAAAAGGTTGTAATAACAAGTGAGTAGTAGAGACTATTGTTGTCATTTCCTATACTACTATGTGCGTGTTTGGAATGGTTTATTTTTGTCCAAAACGTGCTTATAATTTGTGATTCACGGTATACGAGGTAAGTATGTGAGAGGAGTTTTTTCTCGGCTTGCGTAATAAATACATTTTTCCTGTACAAAACGCTGAAACAAACACAGCCTATAACTTGTTGTTACATCTTATTCACTTATTGTAAGACATCTTTTACAATTAGCTACATCTGCATGTCTCTCAATAATGTGAACTCGGATGCATTATTTATTATCTCCTCACTTATTATCTGCATGTTTCAACCAATATCCAAGTCATTCCAATTCCAATATATAGTTCCATTCCTTCGTCTCTCACCACTTTCTTCTCCTTGATAATAGCGAACTCGCACACTTGCAGAATATTTCATTACTTTTGAAACTTTGAAACCATCACTTCAACATCCACAAAATACAAGAAACCACAAAAATTACAGACAACAAATAAAATACATCTAAATTTAGAGCCTTCTTGCTCTAAACCTCAAACAACCTCAAATTTTTACATTTCTTTTTTCTTGTAAACAAATTTCACCTCCTCTGAGGTTGAAACGAGACTGTGTTTGAAAAATGATGTAAATGGATAAAAAATATTTAACCCAAGCCAAAAAAGATTAACTGATCATGACGCCACGTGATTAAAACGAAAACTTCCAGATCTTGATTCGCAGGTCCACCTTACACTCGGAGTCCGTCACTGAAGCCACCGACGGAGTCTTCCCGGCCGGCACCTTCCCGTTGATTCCGTCGCACGTCACTCTGATTCCCACCCTCTTGCTCTTCAGCCACTCCATCTTCAACACCACTTTGGTGTCCATCTGAATCACAACCGGGAACCCACCGGCCTTCTTAAGACCCGATCTCAGCGAAGTCAACGAATCCGTATCCAGATCTCGAGAGTCCGACAGCACCGCCCGCAGGCTGCTCTGGTTGTTCTTGTCGGACGTGAAAGCCGGGATGGATCCATTCCCGATCGGCACGGAATTGTAGAATGCGGTGACGGTGAACGGTTCGTAGAACAAAACCATGTGATTGTTCGGGTTATCGGCAATGAGGGTGAGATTGAGAAGAGTGGTGAGGTGAGAGGAGGAATCGGTGGCCGTAGTGAGCTTCATCTTGGCAATGCGAAGGTTGGTGATGGAGAATTGAGGTCGGTGAGGACGGTAGAGAACGTAGAGCACGGCGCCAGCAATGGCGGCGAGCAGAATAAGAGACAGAAGAACGATGACGCTCCAGAAGCAGCAGCAGCGGCAGATGCCACGGCTGGAGCGTCGGCGACGGTTGTACTGAGGGGGTCGGTACACAGGGCGGGTGGGGTTGTAGAGCTGAGACTTGACAGGGGCCGGATTGGAGCTGGAGGGGGCGGGGGTGGAGCCATTAGCGCCGGCGCCGGCGGGTTTGGAAGATGGATGGACTCTGTCTGTCATACTGGAAGAGAACGAGGAAGGAATGAGAAATGTGTTGAGTGTGAAGAGAAGAGGTGGTGGTGGGCGAACAAATGAAGCTTTGCTCAAGAAAAAGAGAGAGGAGGTAAGAGCTGGATGGGTACTCAGGACCAGAAGGGATGCTTCCACCCCACCACATTAAAATCAATTTTTGATTTTATCAATTTCTATTATATTTATTTTCTTATAACTTGAATGCCAAGCATGGCATGTCCTGTTATTATTTTTTTTCTTTGGGCTTATTTTACGAAGTTTTTTCCCTTTCAGGATTTGGTGATGGGGATTCAATAACGTGGGATTGAGTGAATTTTCAGGAACATTGAAGGTCTCATTTGTCCTTTTCCATCTTTTTTCTCCTTTAGCATTTTTTGCATTGCAAATGGATCGATCTCCAATCATTAACAGCTGGTAAGACAAATGAGCTTATAATGTGGGATTTATAGCTGACACATCACATTAGTAGCTCAGTTGACTTCACGCCACACTTGGATGGGCGATCCGAAGTGTTAAATTTGGAGTGGTCAAACGCAGTTTGCAATGATGGCACATTGATTTAGCATGCACGATAACCTTAATTACGTAATTATTATCATTGTTACTTTTACGTAACTCCAAAGATATATCTGCACTCCAAACATAAAATTTAAAATATTAGAAGTAAATTCCTGTGTAACACCTTGTAAGTACTGGCGGGTGCTGGGTCCACCATTTTTAAGATCCCAAGCACTCTAGTGGGAATGCGGCATAAAAGTTAAAACTTAAAACAGAGAACTTTGAGCAGGCACTCGGCACGGTATTCTGGCATGTGTTGGGGGAAGCATTTAGAACTGTTCATTATTATGGTTTCCGAAGCCGATTTTCTATGGTATTATTTGAAGTGTTTAGTTTTTATCATGCAGTACCTTTCAGATTTTCTATGGTATTATTTGAAGTGTTTAGTTTTTATCATGCAGTACCATTCAGAAGGAAAGTCCGAGGTAAAATATCGATGTTGGTTCTCTTAAGTTGGTCTGAAAAAACCAACCAACTAAAGAACTAGTCGAGAAAAAGGGGGTGGATGAGAGACATGGAAGGATTCATATGTTATTGTTCATACCCAAAAGAAAAACACCAGACGATCGAAAAGGGGTGGAGGAAGAAGAATAAATAAAGCCCTCCTAAAATTGATTTTCTCTCTGTTTTACATGTAATCACGTTTATCAATCCGCCATGTAAATATAAATTACTTATAAGATATTTAATGCCAATTTTTTAGTATTGTCCATATAATTAATTCTCATTTTTAATTTTACCCACTCATTAAATTTTTAAATTCATTTTTTAATAAGGGGAAAAGTGGGGGGAGTCCAATTTAGAACATTCCTAATGAATTAATTATCATTTATTGCTTTTCAAGAATTAATTAAAATATCTTATATTATTGTAAATAGGGGAGTACACATAAATTTTCTCCATTTTTTCCGTTGGAAGTGGCGAAATTATTTCACATGTTCTTCGCAGTGAATACACATCAATCATCAATATTCAATGTTAAAATTATATAAATTTTCATTGCACCTTCCTGGAACCATTTAATATCAAATAGCTTTCAAAATGTTATGAAATTTTATTGCACCTTAGAACTAAACTAAAATTAAAATTTATGTATGACAAGCTAATTGTGCCTTTACTTTACAGGTTAAATATGATTACTTATAAAACACATGCATGTGAGAATTTATATTTCAAATATGCTTATTTTACAAGGCAAATAAATGAAATCACAAGACCATCTCGGCCATATGTGCAAAACATGCAAGAAGCGTATTTATAAGAATACATTTATTTATTTACAAGACACATATAAGAATTTAAAAGACACATGAGAATTTATAAGACCATATAGGTCATATACAAGACACATGCATAAATATCTTTTTAACCAAAAAAATAATAATTTTTGTTTAGTCTTAAGCTATTGTAAAATTTCAGAAAGTTTGGAGACTCTGTGATTGCATATGTTTGGTATCATTTATTTTTTAACAATAAGTCCTTATTACCCAAGTCGAGATAAAACTCCTCTCACATACTTACCTCGTATACCGTAAATCACGATTTATAAGCACTTATTACTCAAAAAATAAACTATTTCAAACAAACACATATTAAATGTGTACAGTGCGGTGCATTGAAATTTTCTCTTAATTATGGTGCTCAGCTCACTACAACTTCAATCATTTCTATTACTATAATAATCTCCTTGGGACTATCAATTTTTCGTTGTTATCCATAGGGAGACACGGTTAGTTCTAGCGGCCAAAATGATACGGCAAGTTCTAACCGATTTGATTTTTTTTTTTTTTTTTTGGGTATTTAGGGTTAGGCTGTGGAGGCGATCTCATGCTGATTATCCTCAAACACTCACGTAGCAACATCATGGTGATCTCATGTCTTATATGTTAAGTGGGGTCCACAAAACTAGTAAATAAAATGTGAATCATTGGAAGATGGCAGGAATTCAAATAAATAAAGTACAAATGATTGGAAGATATTAGGAATTTGAAGTATTATTATTCCAACACCAAGAAGGACAATTTGACTTCAAGAGGAATATGAGAGTTTAGTCGGAGGAAATTTTCTCTCCTGTTTTTGGCTGAACATATAGCCATGTGTTAACATCCCTATTTTTGGCTGAATACAAAATCAGTTGTTGAAAACTGGTGAATCGCTCCAAATTAAAGTCCAACAGCTTCCATATATAGTGAGGAACACTTAAACAATAAGGAACTATAACCCTTGTACCAGCTGAAAATCTGATGATTCCTTCAAGACTCGGCAACAAGTTGAATCTCTCAAATATTTACACAAGGGATTATTAAAATCAAACTTAATGAAATGAGACCATTATGGATGTTACTGTAGGTATCTGTTCAAACTTCAAACTAAAGTTGACAAGAAGTCGGATCTGCCATCTCATGTCCACCCCAAAACAAATAAAAAAAAATGTAGAAAAAGACGCTAATAATAGTATAGTAATGGGCAATGAATCTGCGAGGGGAGCAGCCACATGATTGTGAATAGTATAAGCACCCACAAATGCAGTTGTTCAAGTTAAAGGGCAGGGATAAGGAAACTGCATGTGAAGCGCCCCCCCCCCCCCCGGTTCTATACGTGCCCTTTGTTTTATTTTATGCGAGAGCTCTTGTTCACTTTGTTGGACTTACCGCTTATACGCAGGTTTAAGATTGTAAAAGAGATTAGTTCGTCTTAACATGGTGAATCAAGGTTTAAAACCTAGTCACATCAGGCACATACAACAAACACCGATGACGATCAATAAATATGGCCTAATGCTTTCATGCTGGTTGGGTAGGGATCAATTGATTGTAATAGTATTGAATTGAATAGCATAAAGGAGCACAAGAACCCATGCCTCTTCTCTTCATATCAGGACTCTGCGCAATTGGATCGCTTGGAACTGCAATCTTTGAATTCCTTTGCTTCACAATTTGTTGGGACCAAAAATGAATTGAGGTTTCACACGCCAAACTCGGCCACCATCTTAGCATCTATAAGAACCCGTTTGATAAGCAGAATTGATTTTGATGGGAATGGAAATGAATATGGATATGAAAATAAAGTTTAAAAGTGTGTTTGGTATATCATGGAAATGATATATAATTTTTGTATGGAAAGACTAAAATACCCCCCTAAATTAAGAAATAAAAAAATTTTCCACAAAATCCCATCACCACGAAAACAATGGTTGGCTGTGGTGCTCACTTGCTAGGTTCGATTGTATGCCCAGGAAAAAAAAAACTTCATATTGTACAATAAAAAAAAGCTTCCATTGTATACGCAGGACAAAAAATCGAATCTGTGGTGCTCGCTTGCACAAGTTCGATTCTCATTCTCATTCTTGATCCAAGAACCAAGGACCCATCTTTGGTGCTCGCTTGCTCAGGGCGCCGTCACGGATCTGTGCTCGCTTGCACAGATCGCCATCGTTGGTGCTGGGTTTGAAGATAAAGGTCGGTTATGGTTCATCAATGGAGGTCGGGGGGAAAGATGAAGAAGTCGAATTCGAAGAAGGTCGATGGTGGGTGGGGAAGAAGGTCGTCGGTAGTGGCGGTGGCGGTGGCGGTGGGTGCAGAAGAAGGTCTCCATTGCCGGTGAAGATGAACGATGATGCGATGGGATTGGGAGTAAATGAAAAAGAAGAGGGGCAAAAAAGAATTATTTTAGATAGAATTGTCAAATCTTAACTTTTGATATGGAAATGATTTCCATGAATCTTGAAGGAATTGGCCTCCACATGGAGGACAATTCCTTGTTATTAGATTTGTATCAAACAAGATAAAAGTATGGAATTGTCTTCTAATTCTATTTCCATGAGGCCAATTCCAATGTACCAATTCTAAGGATTCCAAGAGGAAATCAAAACACACACAAAAATTGATAAGCTGCAAGTCTGCAACAAGCTAAGGTCGAAGCAGACCGAATGAATTTTTTTCTTTTGAAAAAAGGAAGATGCCATCCAACGTATGGCCCGTTCTTGGAATGTGAACCAAAAATGTTAGCTGTAGCTCCGTCGCCTCCATCAATTTGTGGTGTTTTCCATAAATCGGCGGTTATATATTAGGCCAAACTCAGGCACAGCCTGAAGTCCTCTTTTGCACCAACTCAAGATTCCTCTTCCAAACCAAAGGGTTTTGGAGTTTTGTAGCAGAAAATCTTCCATTTTCTGAGCTGTTTTCCCCCATGCCGTCGAGCAGAGCTTTCAACCATAACAATAAAATAATGAAAACGAGTTGGCTTAAGTCGCGGAGAAAAAGACAAATGAAAGATCCTCACGTGAGTTACAGCGAATCCCCAAAATGTTGATGACAAACTCTATTATGTGATTCTATTTGTATTAGTTTTAGAGAATAAATTTTATTATATATAAAATAAATAGGTGAAAGAAATTTTATCTTGAACCATGAAATTTTTTTTTAAAACAGCGGTTTAGTGTTATCCAAATTAGCACTATTTCTTTCTTTTTATACATTCTGGGCAATCAGATAAACATGACTCCTCCATTTCACTGTCACCCAGACACATCAGATCCCCTCTTCATTAATTTAATGCTCCGATTTCAATAATCAATAATAAAACCCCATAAGTCTAATTGGGCTTCCCCACCACGTGCCTCTTCTTCCCTTTCCACCTTACACTCCACCGCTTCCCCTACGACAATGACCATTTCCATTTTCCCACCTCTATCTTTATCCTTTTAAACTCACTTTGGCGGGACTCTGCGGATATTCCTCCATGTTTTATATTACTCTCCCCCCCTTTTTTTTTACCGTCCAATCGTATTTATAAATTTATTTTGATTAAAAATTTTGGACTTTATTATAAGTCCTGTTTCATAATAATCAATACATTTTATATTTTTTTGTCCCTATTAATTTTAATAAACAAAAAAAAGTATTCATATTGATTTTTAAAACTAATCATGAATAACGGAAAAATTAAAAAAATTAGCCCTTAATTAATGTGTTAATTAAATTTTCTTGATATACAACAGTTAGTTAATTTGTACTAATAAATAGAACCAGAGTTGTAAGAAACATTTAACCGAATCTCAATTTAAAGAGTGGGTTAAGAATAATAAATGTACCAAAATTGTAATCCTTTTTCACTAAAATACCTTTATTTATTATGACATATAGGGAATAAGGAGGATTGTAGGCGAGAGAAAATAAGAAAGTAAATATGGTAAAAATAATAGGTTTTTGAGGTAGTGAAAATTTATTATATTGACATTACATAGAAGTAATTAAATAAGGGATTAAGGTGTAAAAATACACATGAGTTTTTCTCAAAATTACACTCAACACCAAATACTTTTTTTAGGGGCAAAAGTAACTATGTGGTTACAAAATAGACGCAAAAGTCACATTTTCCATTAGTGGTAGAAGACGCCGTTCGTTTACCAGTAACCTCCTCCTTCTTCAACCTCTCTCTCTCTCTCTCTCTCTCTCTCTCTCTCTCTATGCTGTAGTAGTCTTTTGGAGGCTGATTTAAGGTTACTAAAACTGGAAATGTCGACGGAATTTGCAAAGAAATGCTGGGCTATCACAGAGAAAGGAGGAAGGAGCTGTAATGATAATTTCCAATGGTAGAGAAGCTTCTGGCAGAGAAACGAAGAGTTGGTGTTGACGGTGGAATGGAGATGTTGCCGGAAATGAGGGCCGGAGGTGTGAACGGAGATGGAAAACAGAGAGTGGCGGTGGTCTCTCTCCTCTCAAGCTCCCCCTGTCCTTCGTCCGCCTCAACCCTGTCGGAGCTGGTGGTGAAGGTTGTCCGACGAGGAAGAAGAGGGGCACGGTGAAGGTGGTGGTATGGGTTGCTTGAGAGAAGGAAGGCCGAAGCTCACCGGAAAAAATGGAGGAGGTGACGATGATGATTGGTGGAGACGGAGGCGTGTCACCAGTTGCAATGGTGGCGATGGTGAAGGCTGCCGGTGACTCAAGATAGAAGGAAGAAGAAGATGGAGGTCGGATGTTGGTACCTCATGTCTCTGCGTCTTTTTTTTATATGAAGAAAAGAGTGAAAGTGATGATGATGATTCCCAGCTCACTCATATTCTTTGTGTCTCTGACGTTGATAAGGGTGATGGTGTTGGAGATGAAGTTTGGTGTCAGCTATGACAATGAAGATGATGGTGATATTATGAACTAGAGAAATGAACAGGGTGGTCGGTGGCAGCAAAATATTTAAGCTAACGGACGTCAGTTTAAGATAACGGGTTGTGACTTTTGCACCCATTTTAAAAGCTCATAGGCACTTTTGCTCTTAAAAAAATATTTGGTGTTGAATACACTTTTGACAAAAGCTCATGTGTATTTTTGCACCTTAAAAATAATTAGTATGTGGCTCACCAAACCAAAGGTTAACAGATATTTGACTTGGTTAACGAAGCTAGCATTTTTATCTCATTTAGAGATGTTTATGGATACTTTTACATCTAAATAATGTATATGATATTATACGCATATATAAATTGGCAAAAAAAAAAAGCGCATATATAAAAAAATTATATAAATACTTTTACACCTTAACCTTAATATTTATGCATTAGTTTTTGAGGTCATCCTATTGCATCTTGGACCACAGAAAGATTTTTGTTTGAAATGATTAACAAGCCAAATATCTTGACAATTTTTCTCTTACAATAAATCATTTCCACTGAGAAAATCCCAACATTGGCCGGCATAGGAACATGCAATGCATATTACCAGAAACGCCCTCCTAAAGCTAAAATGGGCAGAAACGCATCAATTTGAATTGCCAAAAATGGAGTAACAATAAGGGCCATATATGTAAACATCTTAAGCTTCAACATCCTCAAGCATCTGGCAGACTCGTTTCCTTTTAGTGCAAAATCAATAGAACCCTAGTTTCACAGGAACGAATTCTCATACTAATAATGATAATTATAGCAGCACACCAACCCCTCGAAAAAAAAAAAAAATCCGATTCCACGTTACTGTCCACTTCTTTGGATTGTTTCCTTGTACCTCGTTATGGAATCCAGCCTCTGCAGCTGTAACTGCTGCTTGAACTTGTTGATAAAATCGTCCGCCTTTGCATCCACCTCGTCGTCCGCCTCAGACACGCTCACCTTCGCCTCTCTCATGGTCGCCGGCCGCCGATTCTCTACAATGTCTTCTTCCCTGAAATGCGAGAACGCCGATTTAGTGGTCGCCGACTTCTTCATCTTCCTGGGGAGCTTTTCCGGCACCTCGCCGGACGCCGGCTTCGTGTCCGACTTAGTCCTGCTCACATGAACACCATGTAACTCGCTGTAAATCTCATCAAGAGACCGCTCTGGTTCGGGATGCGGGATTTCCTCAACAAAGTCCTCGTCTTCTACATCTTCATCGCTCTCCACCAGTGATGCGTCGTCCAAATGGTATTTCTCGGTTTCGTGAACATTCAGTACCTCAAAATGGTTGGCCGATTCATGAGCTGCGTTCAAAACAGTGGCATCAGGAGAGGATAATCTGGAAGAAATAGGGTCCGTAGGGAAGTAATTATAGAGGTTGATGGACTTGAGCCTCTGAAGCATAGATGGAGATCTCGGAAGCGGAGGTTGTGGAGCTTCATGGGAGGTATGAAATTCTGAGGCATGGTGAGGGGATTCTTGGGATCTGTAAGAGGAGAAATTGATGGATTTGAGTCTCTGTAAGACGGAGGGAGATCTGGCCAGTTGTTGAGGGTGATGGTGGTCGTCGTGAGCATCTGGTTGTTCGTGGTGTTTGTTGTTAGCGAAGGTGGAAGTAATGAAGATGGTGCCAATCATGAGCTGGAGAAGGAGGAAGAAGACAGTGGGAGTGAACCAGCTGTAGACTAAGGCCCAGATTGAGGGAGCGGATGATACAGATTCCTCCAACATGGCTCCTGGGGGTTGTGGGATACAGAGAGAGAGAGAGGGTGTGTGTACTGGGTCTGGGATACAGAGAAAGTGCCCTTGTCGCTCTCTCTCCCCTCATAAGGGAGGTGTGGGAGCGGGTAGTGAAATCAAAGTTTGAATGGGGGTAGAATGGGAACGATGGTTTAAGGTCGGGCAAGTGGGCTCCACATAGATTTTGGGATGGCTGGGGGGAGTTGGGATCTCGAGAAACACGTGGGGACATCCTGTAGTTCTGTAACAAACAAACAACATTCCACAAAGCGAAGGTTTTTGTTGGGTATATTTTTTGGTAGTGCAATATACAAATGGGTCTAGAGTCCAAAGAGGGAAAAATGCAAAGGAGTGTAACCCCGACGTCCTCAGTTGGGCTGGTAGTTCAGCCCAAACATGAAACCACACAGCATCCTCAAACCCACATTTGGCAACTCGTTATCCCAAGCATGGGCCTCACTTCAATTACATGCATAATTCTGATCTCCCGCTCTCTTCCCCAAACAATGGCTTGAAAATAAAACATTACATAATTAATTTTAAGCTTAAAATTTTACAAGTTTAAAATAAATATGTTAAGTATTGTTTGGAATGTGATCATCCAAAAACTCAAGTCAGTTTCAAATAGGGTAAATGTGCAGTATTACCAACAAAGTTTTTTCTGATGAGTGTTTGGCGCAAATAAGTTTTGGAATGCGCAAAAATACTAAGAACCAATTTAAAATAGTCTAAATTCACCAAAACTATTAAATTTAATCAAACAGTCATTAAATTCTAAGAGAAGAAAACTTAACAACTTTTGATGAAATTTAATGACTTTGGTGTATATTTACACCCTTATAAATTTTTTATATGTATTTTTACTTCTTCCAAAACTTATTTATATCAGACGTCCTTCAAAAAAATCTTTATTGATAAAATTGCACCTTAACCCTTTCAAATAACATCCTTAATGTCTTTGATGTTTAATAGCATGGGAGAAGGCGTTTTTTTTTTCCCATCAAGCAGAGTTTGGATGAATTGGGTCTTACAAGATTATCAGAATTAGAACATGCATATAAGCTACATAAAAGAGCGCTTCAGGATGCACATATAAATTATCCAATAATAAAATTTTCACATAAAAAAATATTTAAACCTACCATCTTATGAGTTACAAGCCAACAAATAACTATTCTTCTCTTGCATCACATCCAATTTTGTGAAAAGGGAGTGCTCAGAGAGCTCAGCGTGCTATTGTGGACAAGTGTCTGTGTTTGTCTGCATTGAAGTAAGTGAGACTATAACTAACCAAACACTCCTTGAAACGAAGAAGATAACCCCCTTCCAAGACCGGTCTTCTAAATATGTGGACACCAGGAAAGCGATTGCTTGTTTGGTGTTTGTCTTTTTAAAGCGTAAGATTAACATTTTGGCACAATACAACACCTTTTTTAGGTACAAGTGTTATAAAGTAATTTTGTTTAACATTTCGTCAAGCTTCTTTTATTATTAATATTATCCCCAGTATCCAATTCGGAATTTGTACTCCTCCTACCACATGTGTTTCCTCTTGAACTTGAAGCCAAGACTCAAAGAAATCTAGCAGGACTTTATAACCTTACAATGCTGGACCGACTTTATATTATTTCGTCATGCTTCTTTTTCTTTTTCTTTTTTTTTAATACATACGTAGCCCCTGAAAGTAAATAAGTTACACTAGGGGGAATTAATTCCCGGTCTATCTTTTTCATCAATATATATGCCGCATATGAAGCGGGTACAAGTTCATCAAGACTGATGTAGCCAAACCTTCCTTTGCCATAGCATCTATAAGTTCATTCTGGCTTCTTGAAATATATCTCACTGGAGATTCCAAACAAAATGCATCATACTCTTAATCTGTATAAAGACCAAGCTGCAATTCTGTACCTGATCCTGTTGCTTCAACATATCAATTAAAACTTTGGCATCAGATTCTACAATAACATTCCTGAAGCCCATGTCCCACACAAGTTTTAGACCTTTCAGAAAAGTCCATTCTTCAGCTTCAAATGCACTGCATTGTCCTAGCATTGGTGAGAATCCAGCTATCCAATTGCCATTGTGGTCTCTTATAACACCACCCCAACCAGCAGCACAAGTTGAGAAGATCATAGCTGACATAGCACCATCTACATCAACAAGGCGGCACCGGTGGTGGTTGCCATTTAATTTCACGTCATGCTTCTTTCTAACAAGGCACAGGCAGCGTAACATTTTTCTACAAATTGGCAGGCCCCACAGGCAACACCTTCTCAGCGTCATCCACAGTGTTTAAGGGGCTGCTTGGAAAAGTGATGGAAGGCTGGAAGCTCAGATAAGTCCAATTGAGCCCAAAAAAGTACTTATAGATCCCATTTGTCGTTTTCTTTAATACATAAAAAGTTTAGTTGAGTTGGATTCGAGATTCACCAAGAACAAGGCATGCCTACAAGCTCAAACAGAGTTTATAAAGATACTTACAAATCGCCCACCAACAAGATTTTCACATTGGCAGGATTTAAATTCCGTTTGTCTTGTTTGGATAATTTTTAAGAAATTCCGATCATCCCCAATGAATCGTGATTTCACCCCCAATTACGAATTGAACCTAAGTGATAAGGGGGTTGTTTATATGATTGAAAAATCCCAACGAAACTTTCACAACGAAATTTTCTCCAATTTATCCTTTAATCCCTTTTCTAAAATTCTCTCCAAATATTCTCTATACATATGTTGCCTATTATTTCTCAATTAAAGAAGTTCAAATAATATTATTTTAAATATTGTTTTACCTATTACTTAAAATTAATTTTTAAATTTTTTAAATAATAACAATTATATAAAAAATAATATTTAAAAATCATGTTGTTTATTAAATCATATTTGATAATAATTATTAAATATTTCATTTTCATTATTTTAAAATTAAATCATGAAAATGTAAACAACTTTATTGAAGAAATAAGGGTTACATGCCAATTTTGCCCCAAAAATATTCATTGAGGGCTGATTTTGGCCTAAAAGTTTTTCGAGGGCCGATTTGCTCTAGGAGTGTAAAATCTGAAGCAATTTTGCTTTGACTATTATTCCAATTAAGTTTGATGTTGATTGACCAAATATGTTGAACTGGAAGTCCACGTATCATCCATGTATCATCCACATCATTTTTGTTAATATGCAAATTTGCCTCATAAGTTTTTACTCAGGAGCAATGCTACCCATAAATTTGATATGTTAAGCTAGTTGTGTGAACAACATTAAAGAATAAAAAGTTACTATCGACAATCTAAGAGAAAAATATTATTATAAATCAATGAATAAAAGAGAGTACATATGGGCTTTTATATAGTCAAACCTGTAACTAACCCTAGAATCTAATTTAATCTAATCAAATCAAAATAAAAAAAATTAAGAAATAATCTCATAAAATGTAATATATCCATATTTAATCCTAAGATATAATAAATATCAAACTTAATAATAAAATAACAACTAATCTAAATAATCTAAAATAAATGCACAATATTCCCATATATATGGAAGAGGAGCTCACATTCTCCCGAGGGTAATAAAGAAAAAGATTCAATCATTAGATAAATAACACATTAAGGAATATTAACAAGAACAGAGCCATTGAAAACTTTTTGCTGCCATACCCTAAAGAAGCCGAGATAGAAAAGTACCGATTTGATTTTCTCTTTATTACATAAGATGTTTTTTACCTCTTTAAATATCTTTAAGGGTTAAAGGCTATTTTTGCCCCAGATATATTTACTTGGGGCAAATCTGGAATGGTTTAAAACAGAGGTGGCTTCCTTTGCTTCTGAATTCATGCATGCCGTGGCTTTCTTTGATTTGTTTATATGATGTTGCCTCTTGATGCTGTATTGATGGTTTGTTTGCCGTAGCTAGGTCTCTTATAATTCTAGAGTAATGGATTGATTTTTGGTGCCTGAAGCTACAAAAGGGGAGTTTTATTTTATTTTATTTTATTTTATTTTATTAGCTTGACTATATGTTTATGATTTCTTTGGTTTAAGAAGTTGTAATTTGTAGTTAAGACTAATATGTTTGGTTTAATGTTTACTTGAACCAATTTGTGATTTGAATAAGTTTATATTGAACATTGTGCTCACCAATATATGTGGTTACATATATATTTCATTATAATTCTCTTGATTCTCTATTATCTTGCATAGTATTGTTTGGATATTGAGTTGACTTTGGAACCAATTGCATAAATTAATTTATAATCACACACTAAAAGTGCTTAATAACATCTTTAAAGTAGGGGTTCCTCTCTTTTGGTGTTAGACTCATCGGTTGATGAGGTTTGATATTTTAGAGAACTTAGTGATTTCATAAATTGCATACAAAGTAGTTTTTAATAGTGTTTTAAGAAGAAATTATTCCTAGGTCTAGGAATAATCATTGATTAATGCACTAGACTCAACGGTATTTGAGGTTTGGTATCTTGAAGGACTTTGATTGCAATTGCTAGTGTTTTGTATCGAGTTTTGGTTAGAGGGATTAAGTCTTGCCCGGTGTGAAAGATTTAATTCACCTAACTCAAACTAGTCCAAAGGGTCTTTTGAGCATTGTTGTCAAACTAACACACTCCCATTATCTTATAAAGCAAATGATAGATGAAATTCATTGTTTTATGAGGCTTTATCATACTCGTCAAAACCAATTTCCATTTCATCCCACTTTTATTCCAAAAAATCTAAAAATATATATTTTAATTACATTTAATTCATAGTTTTAAAAATCAATTAATCATGTTTTACCCTTGTCAAATTTGCGTTGTAATTACTTAGTTTATTAGGAATTCGTTTCATAATTGGCTCCTCAAAGTGAAACAACCTGAGTTATGCACTATATTGCATTAATTTGGTTTTATTTTTGATAATCCTGAGATGACTAAATGGCTATTTCAAGTGACGCCATTACCGGGAATCGAACCCGGGTCGCCCGTGTGATAGGCGGGAATACTCACCATTATACCACAACAATGTTTTTTACCTCTTTGAATATCTTCAAGGGTTAAAGGCTATTTTTTCTTTGGAAATATTTACTTGGGGCCAATTTTGCCCCAGAAATTTTTTGAAGAGCAATTTTTCCCGTGTCAAATTTTTAGCAATTTTATCCTTATTGTAGTTGACCAATTTTCGAGCAAATTTACTCCCAAGTTCAAACTTTCAGGGTATTTTGTCGTCCATGCCATTTTGATTAAGGTGCAAATTTACATTGGAAGTTTTCAGTTAGGAGTAAATGAGCCCCGAATTTAGTTAACTAAAGGTCAACTTATAATGGCCCCACACAGGCAGCCGGTAGGAATTGTCCTCTCCTCCACAGCACACAGGTTTTTGGGGATTTATTCCGCCTCCCCAAGGACTATAACTCTTGACCTGAGGATAAGTTCAAAGCCTATGAACCACTTGTGGTCTCCTGTGTGGGCTTGGCCAGCTGTCTGTGTGGGGCTGTTACACAACTAACGTTAAGGGCAAAACTGCTCCTTGAAAAAATTCCGGGGCAAAATGGCCCCCAAGTGAATACTTTTGGGGTAAAAATGACCTTTAGCCCAATATTTAATTCTTTAAAGGGAATGCATTTTCTTTAAAAAAAATTGCTTATGTCAAAATATAACTTTAAAAAAAAAAAGAAGAAGTGGACGACATATGAACCTACCAAATATGCATATTTGGTCAATTAACGAGTAAACTTAACCTAAATAATAGTAAGAAAGAAATTGCTATAGCTTAGAAAATTTTAAGGTAACATTGCTCCTTATGAAAAGTTTTCGGGACAAATTTGCACCTAAACCCAAAATAACAATGACGTGGACGACACATATACTGCTAACTCAACATATTTGACCAACTAATTGTTAAACTTAATTGGGATAACAGTTAAGGCAGAATTGCTTCCCGAAAAACTTCAAAGACAAAATTGGCACTTGGTGAATACTTCCGAAGCAAGATTAGCCTTTAACCCAAAAAATAAAATTGATTACATAATCTGATGCAATCCTAGCAAAATAATTAGCTATGATGCTTTTCTATTTAAATATTAAATTCGGTGATTATAATAGATCCTATAATATGTTCTTTAAAATATATTTCAACATGTGTATATTTTTTTTGTATATACACCTTGTCATGAAGTTTTATACCCTTTTTACTTTCTTTTTTTTTTTCCCTTGGTTGAATGTAATTTTATAAAATCATATCTTTTTTTAGTAAATATACATTCATAAGTGTTTTAAATAAATGAAATCCGAATATAATCACAATTCCTATAGTCGCTTGTGAAAAAAAAAATATCTAAATAAAAATCATGATTGATCAATTATATTTTTAACCAATATAATTTATACAAATTATGATCACGATTGTTTGTCCACCTATAAACAAACGCGCACTAAATTAATGAAAACGAAAAATAAACAGTTGATCAAAACACGTAATCTAAAAAATTCAAGTCGTAAATAACCACTCATCACAACTCTTTTTTTCAACCTGTCTGGTTCGCACGCGGGAATTTTATCGTACACTATTTACTGCCGGCGCATTACAATAATGTTTATAAAATTATTCTTTCTCTTATGAATATTCGGATGCGAGAGTAACCGGGTGCCAGCACATGCATGACCCTAAATTAAATTGCCCACCGTCGGATTATTCTGACTTTTTCATTCCACGTAATAATTTTATAAATAAAATCAAAATTCATTTTCTTTTTTTGGCCGTCAGTAAATTCGTTTTCTGACTAAAATATAAAAAATACAAAAAAATATTATCAAAATTGTTAAAATATAAATAAGTATATTAAATTTTAATAGTTTTAAAATGACTGATTTAAAATTTTAAAATATTATAAAATTTGAGAAATTATTTATCTACCCTTATTTTTTAACAATAAAAATTCCTCAATCCCTTACCAGCATTTAAAGCTCCGGCAACACGAGAGCTCTTAAGACCTAATATATAGTTTTTGAATTTTTAAAGTAGAAGTTATTATTATACATACTTAAGTTGTTAGTAGTGATATTAAAGTTGTAAACAACGGTCTAATATATATTTTTTAATTTCTCAGATAAAAGTCGTCAATATTGATACCTGAGTTGTTAATAGCGATATTAAAGTTGTAAAGAGGATATTTGTTAAATATTTCCTAATAACTTTAACCGAAGCTCTGGCAACTAATATTCTGTTTTGAATTTCTCAGGTTAAAATTGTGAATATAAATATTTGAGTTGTTAATAACAATACAAAAGTTATAAACAAGATATTTGTTGAATATTTGCTAATAATTTTCATCGGAACTTTGACAGCTAATTTTTTTTTTTGAATTTCTCATGCTAATGTTGTGAATATAAATATTTGAGTTGTTAGCAGAGATATTAATAAATACGGAGTACCTTGTTTACAACTCTAGTATAGTTAAGTAATTTCTCAAATTTTGTAATATTTCAAAATTTCAAATCAGTCTCTTTGAAATTATTAAAATTCGACGTATTTATTTGTTTTTTATCGATGGTAAAAAAAATATTTATCTTTTATCAATTTTAACGATATTTTTTTTATATTTTTCCTGAAATAAAATGAAATTCAGGAGAAAATTGTGACAGATCATTGCGCAGCTCAGAGACTTTCCTTTTTGGGCTAACGCGTAAGGCGAAAAGTTATCTTCATTCTTCAGCCATCCCTGTAGCTGTAGGCTTCACCGGCAGTTCGCCCCACCAAAGCTCTTCCCCGTACAATTTTTTAAAAATTCTCTGAAAAATGAAAATAGTTATTTATTTATTAGTATATGTAATTTTAAAAATACTAAAACTAAAACAAAGAATTGTACAGTGTTAGACAACAATAAACAACAATCAAAATCTTTTTTTCATGACTTGTTTAAAACTAACCGAACACCCACTTAGTTTGGTATAAAATCAAACAGAATATTTTATCAACAAACACACTGAATGCTTAGAGGGAAATTCCGAAATTGTTAAAATTCTCTTTTCTGTAAAATGTATAGACCACATGCCTAAGGCTTGGAGTTACAAATTGGATTAAACTCATGAGCTCTCAACTTATAAAATAAAAAAATCATCATACTAAGCCATAAGGTGAAATGTCTTTTTTTTTTGTCCAAAGGTGAAATTTCTTGCTGACTAAAGTCAAATAAACAAAACCCAATCAGATTAAGTTGCGTTAAGTATTTAATTATTTATATTTATCATTCTTCTTTAAATTAATTTATTTGACTTATATACTAATACATAATCTAATAATGCACGATATATGCTAGAATAAAATAATATATTTATTTTCTTTAATCTTTCCTAAATTGTCTACTAACTTTTACATTAAGAATCACACTGAGCATCAAATATATCTATATCTAGATATGATGATGTAAACATTAAAATGGAGATGCAGTGCAGTTATCCTCTTTAGTGTATGAGGACCAATGGATTTAGCTTTTCTCTGCTCTTTTTTTTTTTTTCTATCTGCTCCCATCCTTTATCCTGATTATTGGATGAAAATCTAATTATTTATATTTAATATTTTATAAAAATATTATTATAAAGATAAAAAAAAATAGATTTTGATCTAATAATTATGAATAAGATAAAAGATGCAAGCGAACGAAGGAAAAAAGGGGGGAGAAGTCAGGTAATATTCTGGCGTTAGTGAATACGATCGGAACTTATATGGAAAAGGCCTGCTGAAAATTATAAAAAATTAGATTATGCTAAAAATAAAATAAGGACGATGAGCAGAGCATAATGAAACGATGTCGACATAGTCGCGCAAAATAGAATGCAAAAAGGTCAGTGAGCGGAGCATCTACCCGCTTCGTTGAGTTCTTCCCACCATTTCTTTCTTCAAAATGTCGACACTCTCTGCCACCTCTTCTCCTCCCTCATTTCAACCCTCCCACCGTCTTCCTTCTCTGTCAACATAACTCTGTTTTAGAAAACCACCCTCCGATCACGTCTCTTAGCCCAACCTCTTTTTATGCGCCAGATTATTCTTCATCCTTCCCAACCGCTTCCTCTCTCCTCTCCTCTTCCTCCCTATTTAAATCCTCCATTATTCCCTTCCTTCTTTCTCCCATGTCCTTCGTTGAGGTTCGTTTTTCTTCTCTCCAATCCCTTCTATCTCTTTTTCTCCTTCTCCCTCGCGATTGGATGTTTACTTTGTTGCTTATTGCTGCTCATACTTCTTGTGTTCCTTTCTCAGGATCTCTGGTCGTTGCTCCGGCTTGAGCGTCCTTCAGGAAACTCTAGCTCTTCAGGTAATTCTTGGTTTCCTCTCTCTATTTTCTCTTCCCCGCCTCCTTTTCTGGGGTATATGGAGAGAAGACGAATCAAATTCTTGCTTTATTGTATGGGTTTCTGCTGATCAATGAGTGAAGAACTGTATGCATGTTGAAATAACTTTATTAATTTCCCTGAAGGAAATGAAACACACAAATGAACGCCTGATATGCAAAGCAAAATATTTGTATTTGGTTTATTAATTTCTTCCCTCTCATACAATTTAAATTGGATTCGGGTTGTTAAAGGGAGTTTAAGAATCCTGATTTGCATAATTTGCGTAGGTCAATTGTTTTGAAAGGGATTCTAAATTTCTGCATTCGTTTTTCTGCCAAATAAAAAAAGGACTGGTGTTCCAGTATTTACGTGAAACCATGACGAACTCAAGCTGCGGTGGGACCGACTTGGAGATCTGCCGAAACGACTCTGCCGCATTCGTCCTCAAGTTTGTGGCGATCGCATCCATACTCATCTCTGGGATGACCGGAATCGCCTTACCTCTTATCGGGAAACATCGGTGTAATCTCCGCACAGACGGCAGCCTCTTCGTTGCTGCGAAGGCATTCGCCGCCGGAGTGATTCTGGCCACCGGCTTTGTCCACATGTTATCGGACTCCTCGGAGGCCCTCACAAATCCCTGTTTGCCCAAGTCATGGTCGGAGTTCCCCTTCACCGGATTCTTCGCCATGATCTCAGCCCTCTTAACACTCTTGGTTGACTTCGTGGGAACCCAATATTATGAACGGAAACAGGGGATGGCGCGGGCCGCCGAAATTCAAGGGGGGGTCGGCACGTCGGAGTCGGGCATGGAATCGGGAGTTGTGCCCGTTGTTGAGGTTAAGGACTTGAGTGGGAAAGTGTTTGGCGAAGAAGAAGGCGGTGGAATGCACATAGTGGGGATGCGTGCACACGCCGCACACCATAGGCACAACCATCCACAAGGCCACGACGCTTGTCACGGTGGTGTTAAGGAACAGTCCCTTGTCACCGGACATGGCCATAGCCACTCCCACGGATTCGGACATGATGAGGATGAAGATGGTGTACGTCATGTCGTAGTTTCACAGGTAATATACTGCTCTACCTCTATTTTGTTCCTCACTTTTTGATTGTTAGTTCAGTGTAGATCATGATCTTCCAAATTTCAATTTTTTGAATTTTGAATGGCTTCTATGCATAGCAGCTGTGTTGACATTTTGTTATGTCATTCTTCTTTATGAAGAAGGCAATTCGCGCATTGGTCAGTTGGGCCACTTGAAACATTATCACAATTCTGGTCCTTTGATTCTCTAAACTTTCCCCATATCAACCTCAGTAGAAACTAAACTTTAATTCATCTTTATATAATCAACAGTTGGTGGGCAAAACAACATGATTAATCAACTAGTAACTATTCTTAAAGTTTTGTTTTTATCCGAGGAATACTTCTTGATATTCGAATTAGTGATAGATGATAGATGTGATAATTGTTAAATTAGCAATATGTCGTGTACTATGTTTGTAAAGGAGCATTTGAAACAGTAATGAATGGGCTGTTTTTTTTTAAAGACTAGGGGTAGGTTGGATCCAATACTACAAGATGTCATGTGTTTTCCTACTTGGATATGCAGGTACTGGAACTTGGGATCGTGTCACATTCAGTTATAATAGGGCTATCTCTGGGAGTGTCGCAAAGCCCTTGTACCATAAGGCCGCTGATAGCAGCCCTATCATTTCACCAATTCTTTGAAGGATTTGCACTTGGAGGCTGCATCTCCCAAGCTCAGTTTAAGGCGTCATCAACAACCATGATGGCCTGCTTCTTTGCCCTCACAACGCCCTTGGGCATTGGAATAGGCACGGCGATTGCTTCGAGCTACAACCCATACAGTTCAGGAGCACTCATAACAGAAGGCATATTGGACGCTCTGTCAGCGGGGATTCTAGTGTATATGGCTTTGGTAGACCTAATAGCTGCTGATTTTCTCAGCAAGAGAATGAGCTGTAACTTCAGGCTGCAGATAGCTTCATATTGTATGCTTTTTCTTGGGGCTGGATTGATGGCTTCGCTTGCACTCTGGGCCTGATCACTTTCCTTTTTGTGAGATTCCAGAGGGTATTTATCATCTCTGTAACACAGAGAGAGGGAGATAAATAACGTGAGTATTGTTGGGAGACATGTTCCATCTGCTGCTCATAGCAAGCAAGGATTAAGGGAACGAACACGAATCATCAATGCCTGCCCTCCTCCCTCTACATGTGCGACGACAACATCGAGGAATGGGATAATGGACCCTTTATGGTCCAAGATGTTCGGCCCAAGAGATGTAACTTTCATTGGTATTTAACGAAATGAGCGAATGATTAGATTATGAGTGTAACTTCCATTGGTATTTAATGAGAGTTTATGACTGCGTTTTGTATTATATGAGAAAAGTACCACGTTATTTGCAAGTTTTAATCAAATAAAATAAATTTATCATAATACCTGTATATAATCAATAATATTAATAATTGATAAATAATATTAATAATTGATAATATTATTAGTGGTCCTCTTGTGCTTGGAGTGAGGACAGAGAGAAATGGACATTGCAATTGCATAGGTGATTCTCAAGAACGTGGCTCGATTCCTTCAGACGGTGGACATATCTCTCGCCGTCTCACAGCAAGCCATGATCGCCTCTTAGATTGTTTAGTGACGTGATGTAATGTTTTTAACAATCTAGAATAAAGCCTCCAGGATATATGGCTGGAATCTTATTCATTGCAGCGACAAACTGTGGGTGAAAGTGATTCGCTCTAAAGACAAGTGCGGATCTGACCTGGTTCCATTTACTATTAACCAAGACTAGTTGGGTTCTAACACGTGGGCCGGCATTAACAAATCTTGGAAATTTGTACTGAGAAGTGAGGTTCGGCGGAAGCATGATAGAAATGGGTTATTCACTATTCGCTCGCCCTATGATGCTGCTGCTACTAAATCTCCAGCTGCTAGCGATCCAATTTGGCAGCATAATTTGGAGAATGAACACTATGCAGAGGTGCAAAACAAGTTCCTCTCTAATGCCAGGAGATTCAGAAGAGGACTGTGTAGCAATGATCTCTGTACATGGTGCAATGGTGGTCCTGAAACTTCGCTTCATGTTCTTGGTGAACGTGATGAAACCAAGAAACTTTGGCCAAGAGGAGTGCACCCATCCATGCATAGCTGTTTCTTCGGGTTTAGCTTGCTTAGTTCAAATTAACTTTCGTCATTGCAGGGGTTGGCTTCAGGTCGTGTACCTAGACTGCCAAACTCGGTGGCAGACCATTTGGCAAGACAAGCGTTGGTAATCATGCATGCCTAGTCCCACTTACGAACCCCAAGGGGAACTTATTAGTGCTTGTTTGGGAAGCACATAAAAATTCTTTTTTTTAACAATTTTTTCTAAATTAAGATAAAACTCTTTTTACATACTTATTTCAAATCTCAAATCGATAAAAGCAATTCTATAAATCTCAAACAAACATGCATGCGTGTGTGTTTGGCAAACCTTCAAATCATGGTTTTAAATTATGATTTGCGTAATTCGAGACAAAATTCCTCTCACACACTTACCTCATGAGGTTGCCTCGTTTGTTATCAAAAAGCCGCCACATTAATACATCTGTAGGTAAAATAAAAATTGTTCAGTGGTTAGAATCATGTAATATACGAAACTCATTAAAACAAAATGAGTGATAAATTGATGGGACGTAGTACGATTAATGATGAACATTAGTTGTCAGAATGTGAGCAGAGTCGGGGCGCCTGTGTTGGCTGATCATGTAGATTGAGAAGAGCACAATGCCCAGAATGAAACAAACTTGTAATCCTATTTTAATCTGACCTGATTCTGGAGTGTACTGTGATTGCTAACACACTACACATGTACATGTTGAGAAGCGAAGTCATTGAATGACTTGGCATAGGCTGCGTCCAAGAAACAAGCAATGATTATTGACCAAAAGAATGAAATGGCAGAGGATGTTTTTTGTTCATTTTCTGTGCAGCTGATTATTTTGACTGTGTTGAAATCACATGTATGAACAATCAGGAAATCAATTTGGAAATGAATTTTTGTTTTTTGCGTCCTCATGGATTTAGCCACGACTAGAACGATAGGTATACTGTATCATTCTGATTTTTCATCCATTCAAACTTTCTTTTCTCCTCCATGGGGCTGAAACAGTGGCCCTCTGGCAGGCCACATGACAAATATTGCATGCTTTCTTTTATAGGTATGCCATTCGCTTACTTTTTACTATGTGCCATAAATAAATCCAACAATTTCACAATTATTTGCACGCTAGTTCTAAGTTAAGGTTGTTCTAAATATAAGGCTTTCTTCATTTTATGTCTTATACTTGTCGTTTTTCTTTCAATTAATTGCACTTATTCTCTCCCTTATTTTCTTTTCTTTAATAATGTGTTTAATTAATTTTCTATATTTTTTATTTGACACTTTTTTTCATATTATATTTATTTATTCTACTATTATTAAATTTAAAAGAAATATATTTATATATTTTTGTGATGCGAATAGATGAAAAAAAAGGAAAGTAAGAATGAAATTGACTTCATAACACAAATATATAAAAGAAAAGAAGTGTAATATGAGAAAGTAAAAAAGAAAGAGAGTAAAAATTTTATAAAAAAATGTGAAATTAAAAAAAAAAGATTTTGGCAGGCTGGCGGGGTGGCAAAAGCCAACCCGCGAGGGGGTTGGCTGGTGTAGCCCTCCCCGTCGCGGCCCCCGCGGGCCAGCCCGCATTCCCACCTCTATATATAATCTAATGATATATACATAAGCATATTTGAGAGATCATGTAACATATGTTATATAGTTAAATAATTTATTTAATTTCTTTAATCTCTCTAAATTATTTAACTAATTCTTATATTAAAGAACAAATGTAATAAGAGTAATAGTTTTTGTATCACAAAATAAAAAGGTTTCTGTACGATTCAAAAGCGCACACAAGTATTTTAACCTCTCTCTTCCCTGGCTTCCATTGCCTATCTCATGATGCAGGTATTGCTTTCTCTCGAATATATTCGCTCGCACTCTTGACGAAATTTTTGAACAGCAAAAGTAGAGTCTGTGACATGATTTTGATTTCGTTGGTGTGGCAGTCCTTAGCCCAGTTTGGCCTATGCACACCTTATTTCTCCTGGAATGAATTTAAAGTGTCTATATGGGATGTCAAATATATATATATATATAGGCTGAGGTGATGGCTCGAAAGTCAACTTTAGGCTTGTTTTGTGGCACATAGCCACTTGCCTTTTACTTGGGATACAAAATTTTGTCCAGGGCTGGCTTTAAAACCCCCCTCCCCTTTTAACAGTTTGACCACTCACGCTGTAACAGTAAAAACAGATAATATATGCAAGGTCGGCAGTTGAGGACAGGGGAGGAGCGGACCGTGATCGAACAGATGAGCAGAGAGAAATGGTTCAATTCAACACTTCAAAGTTCAAACCGTTCCCTTTCGTTACTTGTTGAATAATATGGCCGTTACGTATATACGTTGAAATTACATGCCACAGTGGTCCAAAATGTTGCCCTGACCCAATATATTGAACCCGGTTTCCCCTACTTGAACGACAATAGTGCAAACTTGCACGCCCAAACGAGGGTATGACCACATCAACTTGGTCATCCGCAAGAAAGTACACATGATCTCCACCTGCCAAACCTAACTCCCTTCAATGCGCCACATGTCCCCAAGATCCAAACCATTGATTGATGTGTATGTACGTTGATATGCCTAGTGAAATAATACTCTCCACGATGGTTACAAAAATAAACTGACCGGACCCACGGGTTCAACCGAAAGATCAAGTTAAATGGGATATTGAATGAGAACAAAAAAAATAACATATGCAACATTTAAGTATTTGTTATAAGGGTGAAATTAACAAATAAATATCAATTATTTTCTAAATAATTTAATTAAAGATTAAAAAATTCTTCTAAAAATAGCTTGTATTACAAAATGGAGAAAGTCATTCAATATCATGCCAAATGAATGATTGCAGCATACCACACTCTGATCTTATTTATAAATTTTTTTTAATTAAATATCACATATCAATAGAAATTTTTTTATTAACCTTTTTTTCATTTCCTCCCTCATTTAATGTCTTTCATTTAATGGTTAGAATTTATTCTATTTACTATGATAAAATTTTGGGACAATTACAATGAAGTCCCACACAAGAGAAAAAATGAAAAAATGGTCCCTGAAGTTGTTAATGACAAGTTGAGGAGCGTCTATTAACAAGTCGAGGAGCTTACACTGACAACTTCAGGGACCATTTCTTCATTTTTTCTCTTGTATGGGATTTCATTGTAATTGCCAAAAAATTTTTTTTAATATATGTTATGATAATATGTTATATAACATTAAATATCAACTATTAAAACTTATCACACTAAATGGAGAAGAAATTGAAGGAGGATTAGTGGAGACATTAATTCCTCTCCCCAGTAAGTCCTTTGTAATTACTTCGTTGAGTGTAATTGAATTTAATTCTTTAATGCATCAAATGAAACCCGGCCACGTCACCTATTCGCATCGGCCAATGCCATCTTACTTGGCCCCTCAGTTTCAAACTTTCACTGCCTATTTAAGCCATAGTCCCCCATCAGAATCACACTCCACTCCATGCACCTGTTTCCTTCCTCTCACCTCATGGAAAACACTCCCGAATCGCCAACAGAAGAAGAGGCTCTGGTCGGCAAGATTCAAGAGCTTCTCACGGAATCCGACAGCGAAACGGCGCAGTTTTGCTTCGAGGAAGAAACTGTAGAGGAGGTGATGCAGCAGTTTTACAATGAACTAGCCGGCTCCCTCGTCGCCCCGACCGAAAAGCCATCGTCACCGCCTCATGTAACGGACGCAGGCAACAACGGAAGCTGTGGAGCCTCTCTGTCGGACTCAAACTCGACGGTGATGGCAGGAATCCAGTTGGTCGGCCCTAGTGGCGGTGGTTTACCGGCGGGGAAGGTGAAAATGGAGGCAGAGGGCGAAAGTGACGAGCTAGACGATGACGAATGGCTGGGCCGAGTGCTTAGCTGGGAACAGGGTCAGCCCGTGGAGAACAAACTGTGGTTCTGAACAAGCTTCACTTTTATAGTTCTGATCCTCTAAGTGAATGCACAGTAATATTGTATAGTCCATCGTAGGTTAGTAAAGTAGGAAATGCTTATGTGGGTTTTCGTATGATCGACAGGTTGTGTTGTCTACTGTTTTGGGTTTGCCAATGGTATAATATAAAAATAGTGCTATTAGCTGTATTTTGATGTTTGTATTCCCTCTCCTCTTTCTCACAGGACACCACTTGGTTCGTTAATAAGGCACTTGCAAATTTTAATGAGCATTAAATCTTTTTTCATGTGGTGGGAAAAAAGTAATAATTAATACCCCTTTGTTCTACACATAGCCCGTTTAGTTTTATAAAAAATATTTAAAAAATATCTTATTTTTTATTTTGTATTTATTTAATTATCATAATTAGTGCTACGATATAATAAATTTTCACATTTTACTATATTTATTTTCTTATTCTTTTTGTTCTATAATTTTTTTATTATAATAATTTTCTTATCTTACTCTTATTCTTTATGTTCTCATAAATAGAGGTATTTTATTCAAAAAGATTTATAATTTTGATTTATTTATTGTTTTTAATCGACAGCCATGAAATTTGGTTAAACTTTACTTATAAAAAAACAGAGGGAGTATAATACTTGAGTTTAGTGTTGTTAGTAATAATAATGTTAGAAATGACTTGAATTTTAAAATAATTTTAATATTTTTATTGATTTTATGAGAATTGATAATGAATATTTTATGATAATAAGGACCAGGAGAGTAAATCACAGTACTTCCGCTTCTTTCTGGTGTGTTTCTTTTTAGTTTATTTAAATACCTTCATGCATTTGCACTTTAAGGGGAGGTTTCGAGCCTGTTCGGGATGGAAGACAGTGGGGGCAGAAAAAGCACGATAGGTAGAGAAAAAGTATAATGGGAGTAAAATGAAGTGTTTAAGTGTGTGTTTGTCTGAGCGTTTTACACAGTAAAAACACATTTATTACGCAAGCCGAGAAAAAACTCCTTTCACATACTTACTTCGTATACCGTGAATCATGAATTATAAACACGTTTTGGACAAAAATAAGCCATTCCAAACACACACTGAGTTGTTAGTTTTTTAAATGAGTTTTTAGATTAAAAGGTATTTTTAATAAGAAGCTACTAAGACCTGCTTTTCACAGTATAGATGTATTTCTACCATTCTCAATCAAAAAATTATCACATTTATAATCTGATTTTTAATCTATCTTAAATTTATAAAAATCAAATGAAAAAAATATTACTTTTCCCATCAATAATCACCCTTCATATATTTATTTAATGTGGATTTTTTCCACGGCACCAGCCATTAAGGACTCATATTTTGTCGGTGAGACTAATTAATAGATATGGGAAAGGTGAATCCCACATCAGCTCAGGATGCGACCAAAATCATTAATTTCACTAATTTAATGAACCGGTCCGAACATCACCCAATTATAGAACATGATGGAGGAGTAACAATGGACAAATATGGTTTCTTCCACGTCCAATATTCAAGACACCTGTTAGAAGGTTATGATAATGTCAGTCCCAGCCGGTATGAGAAGCAGGACAGATTGGTGGATCGAACTTAAAAACCAGAAGATGACATGTCAACTAACCAATTGTACGCTGAGGACGAGATTTTAAATGAAGATAGAGCTGAGCTAGCTATATGGGATTTTGTGCCGTAGGAGGAAGAGAATCAGAGATTTGGTCCACACTACTATGTGGTAGTATTTATCCTCTAGCCTCGGTTTCGGCTCCTTGCCTAGCTAGGTCAGAGAGTTGGGATTCAGTTTCTCATTTATTAAGGTTCACCTTCCCCAAAACCATACAACAGCGATCCAATTTATTACGGGCAGGCCCGTTTGCATACACCACCTTTGATTATATTATAAACAATTTTTTTATTTTGTAAGATGAACGGGTATTAAGATTAGTTGAAATTAATATATGTATAAAATATATTATGTATCTTCTAAATATATCCTTATTTATAAAAAAAATATAGAAAAGAAGATGAATAAAAAATATATTCTTTCTGATCTTTATTATAAGGTACCAACTATTGGTATTTTTTTATCCTTATTATAAGGCACCGAATACCTTTAACTGACTCATTCATTACCAAGGTTCTAAACCGATCGGAGTACTGGGTCAAAGGTTAGTGGATCAAATCGTAGTTAAATCGGAGCTAACCTAGGGCTAGATCGGTGGGAAGTGAAAATTTCGGGGTTATTTATATAAAATTTTAAATAAAATTTAAAAACATGAATTAATTTTATCTTTAAAATTTTTAAAAGGTTGAATTGGTTAAATTGGTTCAATTATTGGACCAAATTTGTCAAACCACCGATTGTTCGATTTCCAACCTAGACAACCGGCCCCGGTTTTCATAACAATGTTTATTAAACCCTTCGATTTTATTTATAAGCAATTTTCACTTTTTGTCTGAAAATATAAGCTTGTTTTTACTATTTTACCCTTATTAAATACCCATTCTCTCTCATGTCTTATACTCATTATCTCTCATACTTTTTATCTATTCTCTCTTATATGCTCATTTCATAAATAGGGGCATATATGAAAAAAAATATGGTATTTTAGACACACTTATTGCTTTTAACTATCAGTTCGTTTTACGCAATCAAGGAAAAAGTTGCTTATAAATAGGACTGGAGAGAGTACTATTTTTCCATTATGCCCTCATTTAACTAACTCATTTAAATCCACATCATTAAAATAGGAGTAAAGTAGGAAATATTTATCAATTTTAGACCAATTTAATGACTTAACTTCCATTCCTTTGTCCGCAAGAAATAGTAGTTGGTGTTTTATAATAAGGATAAGGGAAATATGAGAGAGAACAAATAATACATGAATAAATGAAAGAGAATTAATAGTGAGTGATGGATAATTAATATAAAGTTATGTATTTAATATGGGTTGACAAAGAAAATGTTATTTAAATTTTGAGACACGAAAAGAAAGTTGCTTATATTAAGGATTAGCCTAATGAAAGAGAAAGTTATTTATAAAAATGATCGGAGGGGATATGTACCTTCTGTCTGAACTTGTTTCTATATTTAACTGTTTTTGTCTTTTTTATAAGAGTCTGGCAAGAGTTGTATGAGCAATTAATGAGTTTTTTTTTTCTTTTTTACCCCTCATTAATTATATGTATTGTATTAATTAAAATATTGATTATGCTTGTACTCTCTCCGGTCCACAATATAGGACACTTCTAAAAAGAAAGTATGATCTAGAATATAAGTCATTTTTAGTTTAATTAATGCTCTTTTTCTTATTTTGTCCATGTGATTAATACTCACTTTCCAACTTTGTCTACTCATTATATCCCCCTCTCTCAAATAACATTCCCAATATAATTCAACACATTTCTCAATAAGGGTAAAAGTGAAAAATAATTATATCTTATCGCATATTAAATGACTTAATTGTCACTTTTTGTTTCTCGTGACATAATTCAAGTACCCTATATCGTGGATCGGATGGAATATTTATTTATTTCTCTCCCTTACTTGCTTCTAATAAATAAGGCATACTTGGTAAAAAAAAAGTTTATTTTAAACATACTTATCATTTTTAACTAACTTTAACATCTTTTTTAAACCACATAATTCGGTTATCAAGCTCTTATAAACACAAATGGAGGAACTACTCTTTTAATTCTCGCAAGACAAATTGTTGTTTAAAATTAATTAAAAGTAAAATATATATAAGAAATGTAATTTTGTTATAATATATTCTTATTTATGAAGATGATGAGTGTAGGAGAGTGAGTAGGACAAATATATGAAGATGCCTATAATTAAATAAGGGTGACAATAAAAAAGGTACATTAAACTTTTAGGCAAAATTAAATTGTTGTTTATATATAGGACCGACAATATGTAAGAAAATATTGTTTATAAATAAGATTGGTGTAGTGTTTGAATTACTCATATGTTCCTATATATAAGTCATTTCAAGCATGTTTTAATATAATCAATAAAAACCTCAAATTTCAAGCAACTCCACTATCTTAAAAATATAAATGATTATATTCAAGCCTAATATTATTTAGTAAGGATAAGGTGTATTTAGCACCCTAAAGTATTTTTTCGCATACATCCAGCGTCCAAAGTATTTTGTGGCACGCCCAGCAACTTTAATTGTTTTTGTTTTTTGCTCCTAGCACCTTGAAATAATGTTCACATTCGTCCATTACCATAAATTTTTTTTTTGCACCCAACACCCTACAGTATTTTTTTAGGTGTATTCAACACCTTAAATTATCTATATTGTTAAGTGCATATTGTATAAAAAAGTACTTTAAATTAATGGACGCATCTAAAAAATATTTTAGGGTGTTGAATATATCACAAATATATCTTAAAGCATTAGACCTTACGTAAAAAAATATTTTAAGGTTCTGGTTACACGTTAACCTTATTTAACACTATTCAAAAGTTATATACTTAAGTCATGCCCAAGTTAAAGATTCAATTATGTATGAATGGTCCATATACATAGTACTATGCCAAGCCTTGGTCAAAAATTTGTAGGTTTGCTGCCAAACATTAAAAGGGTTGTCCATTCCATATGACTGAAATCTTCTTAACTTGAGTCAGTTCTTTTGAAACAAAAATTTGACTTACTCATTGTTTTTCTTCCCTTTCCCACCAAAATGTTATATTAGTATTAGGCTTTGATTTGAAGGTGGCTTCGTCCCGGGCAAAACTTTTCCCTCTGCTAAGGTTTATTTTCCCTCCGTTTAGGGTCTGGCCGTCATATAGAAGTAGCTGGTGCTACGAGGGTGGTGGTTAATCCCTTCTTTGTGTAGGTCCTCTTCTCTCCTTCCGGTGGAGTGTCTTGGTTGGTTTATTATGTTGTGGCCAATGGTTGTGCTAACTGGGAAAGCATCCAATGGCAGTGGAGGTAAGGAGGTATTCCAATATCATTCTCCTGAGATGCCCTCCGACTACGACCTCTGATGGGTGCCCCCATGGCCTTTGATGATGAGATATGCGGTAGGGGAACGACTTATTAGACACCAGAGCTCAACGATGCCGACAAGAATCCCAGGTGACTCTAAGGTGTTGACGAATCAATTAATAAGTTTTGAGGCTTTTTAGTTGTTCTGAGGAAGCCAAAGGCAACGACGTAAATGCACTCCCAGGTATCTACTTTGTGATTCTTGGAGCCTGAGGTTGGTGGTTTACTAAAGTTTTGATTTGTTCCTTCTGATGGCCTTTTGGGATTGATAGTTGAGATTGGTAGGATAGCTTCTCTTGGTATTAGGTATTGTAAGTTAAATTTTGATGTTTGTGTTAAAGATTTAGCTCCCGGTATGGCTTGGGTAGTATCATTTGAATGGATAGGTCATTATACTTCTTCATTGGTCAGTGGGTTTTATACGTCAATATACATTAATCAAGATGTATTGGTCCTACTAGTATTGATGTGGATGGTTAACAGGAAATATTAGGAATGGCTGAGCCAAGCCCCAAAGACAGGGGGTTTAAGACCATTTCAAAATATGGTTATGCTTGGTTGGGGGTACTTATATGTGGAAGGCAAGTAAAATATTTTATTGGCTAACTATCTAAGGAAAGTGCATTGTATAGACAACTCAGAATCATCAATTTGGGCTTGTTCAATAGAACTATATGCGTTGTTCTTCAGTGGTTAAGCATGTGCCTGTTCAGTGTGGTGATTAATATTGTTCATTGTCAGGCTAGACATGTGTTTGTTCAGTGTGTATGGCATTACTGTTCATCCTCGGGTTAGTGTTTTATTTCCTTTTCCTATTGTCTAGTTGTTTGTGTCTTTTCTAACAATATGATGAATGTTGTTCTCCTTGAGTATGTTCTTGTACTAAGGAACTTGGTTAGGAACCTTTATTACATATGTGTTCCCATGGAAGCAGATTCGGCAGCTAGATGGATTGTCAAGGCTTCATTAGAAGAGTCCTGCCCTTTTAGTTGGGTATTTCGACTTTCGTCCCAATTGCAGATCAATTTGGCCTATGGTGTGGAAGATGTACCAGTTATATTCTTATGTTTTTGCTGTATTAAAGAACTTTTAAATTCCTGTCTTTTTACTTTGTTTGTTAGTTTAAAGCGTTTAATTTCCCATTCTACTGGTGTTGGTTGTTTTAATTCTACCAATGAGACTTTGTAACTTAGTTAATTTTAATACTACTAGTTCCTTTTGGCCAAAAATATAAAAAAGAAATCTTCTTAACTCAACAGTGCTCTAATCTTTAACATAAAATACATTTATTTAATTTAAGAAGATTAAATAAAATAAATTATTAATTATAACATATGTGATGTGATATGATATCTCTAACATGTTTATATATAGTATTAGATTAGGGAAAATCCCATATAAAGACAATTGAAATAAGGAAATCTTATATAAGGTTAGTAAAATCCACAAATCTTAAATTGAGTCAATGACCCAATTTAGGATATGTAAATGTTGGATAATTATCAATAATACCCCTAACCTAGATTCCTGTCTCGTCTCCTTTTCCACCTTCTTGATGAATCTGCATTTTAGTTTTTATCGAAGGTGTTTTTTACTGGTTACCTTTGCATATTCAGGACAATCATTGATACTAGTGCACTTCACTGAGGTGCAAATTGACTAATCATGGAGGAAGTTCTGTGAACGAGATCATCCATCCTTGCCGTCCTGCTTTTTTAAAATTTTTTATTTGATAAAGATACTGAGTTTCATCGGCATCAGGCTGATTAATTTTGGGAGGCCAAGAATGGATTTATTTTAAAAGGGGGAGCCTAATTAGGAATTCGTTTTACTTGGGAAAAGATGGATTTGCAGAATAACTTCCAGTTTATCGTATATTCAGGTAGCTAAGTACATCAAGTCATACTTATAATTTTGATATGAGTTACAAAATTTCTTCATTTAGTGATCCTTTCTCTCGGGCAGAGGAGAAAATGATGAAAGAATACAAACTCACTCCAATTGAGGCCCCTCCGGGTTGCCTTTGGATATCTGTCAACTACCGCACTACACTATCTGGTTGCAAGCTTGAGTTTTTAACACCATTGCCACAAAAAATAATCAATGATTTTGTTGGAAGCCCCAATACTGACCCTTTGAGATACTCGCGTGCCTCAGAGAAGGGTGTTAGGTCCACACCCTTTCCACTGAGAGGGTTGCCACCCCTATCTCCAATACCACTTGAACGTCCTCATACCTGGACCAATGGCTTTCATAAGGGAGCACCTTTTGTACCAAACCAACCCTTTGTTGGATCCCCACCGGTGCATCGTCTTCCTTCCATGCCTAGTGATTATCCATCTCCACCTCTTGATAATTATCGCATCAGAGTTGATAACCATCAAATGCTGGCTCAACAAAGATCTACTAGTCAAGATGAGTATCAGTGGCTTGTTTGACTGATATAGCTTCTCAGGAATTTTTTTTTATAAAGATCCGATTGAACCAATGGAATTATGATTTAGTTGACAGACATGAGGAAATTTGGGAAAGATCTCTGCAGAATTCTGCTTCTTTTTTTTTCAATAACTAAGGGATATAGAAGTAATTTGGCTCAATTTCTAAATCCCTAATTATGTCATATAACCTAATTAATGATATGTTAAGTTTAGTAACACTAATTAGAATTTGAGTAATTCAACCGTCTTTATATAGGATTTTCCCATTAGATTATCTATTTGGCCAAAATAATATTAGATTATATATTATTTTATAAATGAGATAAACTAGTTTTAAAAAAATGATAAATATTGAAAAGTAAAGTAAAAAAGGACCTTACGTTTAGATTTAAGGATCAAAGTTCACCCCTAAACTATGTTATAAATTTAAGATCGGAACAGTATTACTCCCTTCGGTCCTTAACATGTAACATATTTTGGGAGTTGATCTTAATCCTAAATATAAGACATAGTTTTCATATTTTTTAATATTTTTTTAATTTAGCCTTATTGATACTCCTTCAACAATAATCAATGAGGAGAAGAAATAAAATAATTAAGGAATATGACTTGAGTATTTTAATAAATACATATCATATTAACTAACTCAATTATCATTTTTATTTTAATAAAATTAAATAAATATATATTATATTAAATATATGAGAGGTATTATTATTATTATTTTCTTCCAAATAAAAGCATCACAATGGGTCACTAGCCTGACAACTTGTGGCTTTTTCATTGACAATAAGGGTGTGTTTGGTTCGAGGGGAGGGTAAGGGAGGGAGGGGAGAGGATGGTCGGTAAATTATAATTTTGGATAAGAGAAATCCAAAATTTACCCTCTCATTCTTTTAAATTTTGGATTCCCGCCCAAAATTTACCCTATCATTTTTTTTTAAATTTTAGGTTTCCGCTCAAAATTTAAATACCTTTAACCCTAAAAAAGTAAAGGTAATTTAACCCCCCCTCCCCCTCCCTCCCCTCAAACCAAACACACCCTTTGGTTTGAGGGTAGGGTAGGGGAGGGAGGGGAGGGGATGATTGGTAAGTTATAATTTTGGGTAAGAAAAACCTAAAATTTACCCTCTCATTCTTTTAAATTTTGGCTTCCTGCCCAAAATTTATCCTTTTATTCCTTTTAAATTTTGAGTTCTCGCCCAAAATTTAAATATCTTCAATCCAAAAAAATAATTTAACTCCCTTCCCTCCCCTCAAACCAAGCACATCCTAAAAGAAATGATGGGGAGGGGTACGTGACCTGGCAAATAGAGGAGTGTCTAGATTTGGGCTTTCAGCCCACCATTGGGCCTAGTTGATTAGACCACAAATTACTTAGGTCCGCTTTCTTAATTCTTACCATTAAATGGAAAGCATTTGCTTGTTCGTTGTCCCAAAATTATTAGTCCCCTTTTCTGGTTCTAGATATTATTTCTGGATGATGGCCAAAAAAGATATTACCTCGTCACTTAAATATAAGATCTATTTAATTTTTTTTAAGGTTTAAGAAAATTAAATAAGTTATTATTTAATCATTTCATATATTATATATGATTATATTATTTTTTAGTTTATAAGTCAGATAAGTCAGTTCAAAGGAAAAAAAATAAATATAAATATTTTAAAATAATTTAATTAAATTTTTTAATCTTTCATAAAAATTAATTGAGTCTTATACTTAAAACATGAGGCAGTGTTGGTTTTTGTATAGAATCCTGCTCTCTCTTCGGGCGGCCTATCACATCGCCTCTCTGCTTTATTTTTTGGGTGAAATCATGTGGCCTCTCTTTTATTCATGACTCATCTCACAACCTTGTCATTTGAATTTCGAACCAACTACTCCAAAAGGCCCATTGCATCAATTTTAAACCTATATTAAACATGTCTTCTACAATAATTATCATCCCTATTAATGAATTTAAATCAAATTTATTAAAGTTAACAAATAGAGGGTTAAGGCCTAATTTTGCACATAAAGTTTTCATATAGGAACAGTGTATATCGAGAAGCTATTTTTGGATTCAATGTCACTCTACTCTAATAGTGACGTGTACCCCAGAATAAACTGTTGGACTATGATCATTATAAAAACGGTGTCACATAATTTTTTTTTTTTGTTGCAAGAAAAATCCTGGTGTCCAAAATATTATAGTAGCATTAAGGACATGCAGTTATATACATTCAGTGTTATAGCAAGATGGATGTCCGTCAATCTCAGGTTTAGGAAATAAAGTCATATTGGGGCACCAGTATTGTCCTTTATCAGCAGAACCACTTGCATTAGCGTTTATGACAGCGTTATATATATTGAGACAAAGCCGCCATCGGCATCATTTTGTATGATCCACGTCGATCTGAGATAAGGGTCTTGTGCCGCCACGCCAGTCTCTTACGTAGTTCCCTTCTTCATCACAAAAAAAAAAAAAAACCCCCCAAATTACGATTAATTTCATGCACATATATATTGTTTAATTACCAGCTTCATGAGTCAACCATATATTTACTATTATTATCAGCAAGCTTTTCAACCACGCCTAAGGCTGCCAAAGCTACAGCACACGCCTTTAAGTTGTGATTTCGTTTAGAATTTTTGTGTGGATCATAGTCTGTCTCTCTTAATCCCTTATCAACAAGTTTAATTTGTTTATTACATCATTTGCCCATGCAACATACGTGTGAATTGTATTCTAGTCCTTAATCTAAGACACAGCTTGTAATATAATTTGTACTATAAACTAATTACACTATAAATTAGATCTTATATTAAAAACCAAGATATACTATATCATTGTGGGCTTCATGTATATGTATATAACTATTTATATACTCCTTCAGTTCTTAATATAAGATATATTTATCTAATTTAATTAGATTAAGAAAGTTGGTTGAGTTAGTTAATATGACATGTATTTTCTAAAACACTCTAGTCATCTTCTTTAATTTTCTCTCCTTCTTTCTCTTCTTTAATTGTTGTTGAGGGAATATCAACAGGGGTAAATTATGAAATGATTGACAAACATAAAAATTATGTATTATATTTAGGATCAAGATCAACTTCTTAAATATACTTATATTAAGAACCGGAGGGAGTATTTCCTTAGATGAAGGGTTGGATTCAATGTCTCTCCGATGCATCAATCCAAAGTCTCCTATATTGGGAAAGCATGTAATCATTGCTCATGTTGGCATGGTACTGCTAGTTGAGATATACATAATTATTTACCTAAAATCCAAAGTGAAAAAGCCTTTAAATGTCAGGGCCAGACGGTTTATATCTGTTTCCATATTCCGCGATAAAAAAAAAAAAAACTAAAAATATCCCAAAGGGAGGTAGAAAATATGTGCAAATATTTCTGACAGGAGGTAAAACCCATATATAAAAGAATGACAGAAAATTCAAAAGGAGTAAATGATTGATATGTATCAAGAGGTGTGGGTGTGTGTGGGGACTGCTGGGAGACGCTGTCTGTCTCACAAAAACTGTCTCTGCAGTGCCAATGTTGATGTTTTTTTTGGCTACACACTAAGGATTCAAGTAAGGCGCTACCTCACCCATATCATATATCTGCCCCCACTATATCTTCAGATCTACAACACTGTATATCCTCATCATTCCTAAAACATTTATTCCCTATAAATTCTTTAGTACAGCTCCTTGAAAACTTAGTTTAACCAATGGGGATATATCAATGATATATATAATATAAGAGTTAATAGAATCTTCGGTGCTTATAGTTTGCTTTCATTTTAATTTTGGTTCCTATAGTTTCAAATTATAATTTTAGTTCCTCAAGTTTTTTTCCATCTAAATGATTAACTCTTGTAGCTAGTTTGATAAAAATTTGGATTATTTTGCTGCTTGAGAGATTAAAACCTGTGATTCAAAACTACATAAACTAAAATCAAAATGAGGGCAATTTGTAAGATGCATTAACTCTATGTATAATTAAAGAGATACTACTAATGCTAAAATCACCCAAGAATTATATAGTATATATAACTAAACTGAAGTTGTAACGAATTTTTTTAGTGTTGTTACTGTCGATTATGTTGCCCCACTCTAATTCATAATGGCCGTATATATAAAAATTTTACTTTTGGGATTTTGTTTTGGAGCTCTGACCATATATGTCCCTTCATTACTGGGTCTCAAACCTAGATATATTAAGGAGAATGGTTGTGTCAGATTTTTCCGATGTCCAAACTCCAAAGAGTAAAACTCAGTTGAGTTTTTATGACATATATAGCTAGATCAAAGACGGTGGCGCGGTGGTGATTATATGATTTTGTATTTTGGACCACGGTCTTAGGATGCTTATTAGTTTCCAGAAGAGTAAAATTAGAATCTAGCTAGCTAGGTCAAGCTGATAAAAATTAAAAAAGAGATATATCATCCCACTTTATCTACCCAAGTGACCGTTCGAGTAAATAAGACTGATAAACTGGGTATGTATATGAGGACTGAAACTGCAGATAGGGTTTTGTCATATGCTGGGAGGTCGATCAATTGCATTCTACACTTGCTTTTATCTTTGTCTCCTTGCAATTGCATATATTAATATGTTTTGTTTTCTTATATATATCAGTCACGTGAATGCCCCTCAGTCCTCTTAGCTTCTCTCTTTCTTCCCTTTAATTTATCCCCCTTTCATAAATCTATTACTGTGTTGTCGTCCCCATTTAGGCATCTTCTTCTTGCCCTATACCTTAATTCCATCCCTTATTATTCTGTCCATATTTGCAGGCGGTAACATCTTGATCTCTCTCGCTCTGTTGGATCCATCGACGACTCCTGTTGCTATGAACCCTCCAAACCCTTTCCTTCTCACGGATCAAATAGAAGATCAACACCAACTCTTCGTTTCTCCTCTTAATCAGGATTCTTCATCTAATTCTTCTTTCTCACCACGTCCTACTTTCTTCCACTTACTTGATCAGACTCAGACTGCTAGAGAAACCCGCCGAGAGTTAAGACATGATCAAGAGGTATAAGATCCTATCTTGCTTCATATTCTTTTTTGAAAGCTTATCATCAACTCCTCACTTTGCAATCATCAATTTACATTATATCATTATATTTTCACTATCTCTCCAAGTTCATATATATTTATATATACTTGATCTTAATTTGATCAACTAAATATCCATGATATGTAGTAGTAGTACTACTTGTGTTGTGTGGCCATTTATTGATCTTCACTTTCTTATTTTTGAATCATGAACCAATTTAATTTTCATGGTCGTCTCGGTGATGAACCATTGATGCAGATATATATACAGACAAACATATGTGTGTATACGTGTATGGCTTGATTAATTAGTAGTGAATCAACTGCTAATAAAATTTAATCTGTTCTCTTTATGCAGATTTCTGTGATCGATGTACGCTTACACCTCTAATTTCTTTCACATATATACGTCTTTTGTGTCAGTTGGTTTGAAAAAACAACGATCATTATTCATATATAAACTATAAAATCTTGGTCATCACTTGTAGTCTAAATAATCATATATATATATATATAATTTGTTGATAATATGTGTTGATTATAATATGTGTGCAGGAAGATGGACTCGTGTTTCATGATGGATCAAGCAGTCATCACCAAGTTTGTAATTCATCCTTCAATTCACTCCACCAGACTCAACAAGTTAGGGGTGATCGAAGAAACGTGTGTGGCGGATATAAAGTAGAGGAGGAGGAACAAAGCCATAAAAGCAGTTACGAGACTGTACAATGGATGCCTTCAAAGATGAGGTTGATGAAGAAGATGATGATCCCCAATAATACTAGTCGTGTCCCTCACAGAGGATCAAATATCACTCCAAATATCCAAACTCGAGAGCACCACAAAACCCAAACCCAAAAAAGCCCTTCCAATAACCACAGAAATTACACCACCACTAGGGTTTGCGCCGACTGTAACACAACCAGTACCCCACTTTGGAGGGGTGGCCCAAAGGGTCCTAAGGTAAAATACAATATTCATTATGTTCTGATATTACGTACCATCCCTTTCTTAGATTTATTATCAGAACCTTCCAATGTTCATTAATATTGGACACATATATTTTGAAAGTGCAGTCACTGTGCAATGCGTGTGGGATTAGACAGAGGAAGGCGAGAAGGGCATTAATGGCGGAAGCTGGAAATGGTGCAGTGAGTTGCAGATTGAATAGCAAGGAGAAGAAGGCTCGCACGAACCATTTTGTAGCATTAAAGAGTAATAATAAGTACAAGGTCACTATTGCAAGCAGTAGTGAAGGAACATTAATATCTGAGGGGGGAGAAAGGAACAAGAAGAATATTGGGTTTAAGGATTTGGCATTTAGTTTCAGGAACAACGTGTCGGTGGTGGAGCAAGTGTTTCCTCCGGCCGATGAAGTTGCTCAAGCGGCGTTGCTTCTCATGGATTTGTCTTATGCCTCTGTTCCTATTTAATTAGATTACTAGCTCACTCCCATTTTATCTTTATTTATTTACTACATTTATCCATAGCTAGCCATTTATTGTTCGTTTTGTTGCCAGTTTTGTGATGAAGCACGGTTTAGAAATTAATGTCATGTAATTGTTGACCGAACAAATAAATAATAGACAGTTATGAATGTGTGAGAAATTACTCCCTGTCCCCAGGGTATGAATTATACAAACTCTTTATATATATATATATATATATATATAACTCTATGCATATACCACTCCCTGGAAAAAATGGATCTATGGTTATCAGTTTTTTTTTTTAAAATTTAAATACAATAAGTATGCAATTTTTATACAGTGACTGAGTGACATGTCATAGATGATGGATATAATTTTTTAAAATAAGCATATAACGGTTATAATTTTATTTTTTTTTGATTAAACATATTATAATTTATTAAAAAATAGAAGAAAAAACACATTTCAATGGTTCTCTACAATATAAAACCTAGCATACCTTTTCAAATATACAAAACTTTCTAGATCATTTTTTAGACGCATAAAATATCATGTCCGTTTGTGTATAAATTAATTAATATAGCATTCGGTTGAATATTTAATTTAATAAAGCCATTATATGAATGAAATTTGTGGGATGTATATATGGCATATATATAGAGTTGGGAATTCGGGTCAAGCTCGTCAGACCGGCCCGTTTAAGCCCGATCCCTTTAAGAGCCGGGCTTATGATTTAAAGGCTAAAACAGGAAGCGGGCCTAAAAGGGTCGGCCTTGCAGCCCTGCAGCCCTGCAGGGCCTGTCCATTTAGGCTCGTTTAATATTTTTTAAAAATAAATTAATATATATAATATCATTATATCAAATTATCAATATGAGAGATATCTAAATACCTAATAAAGTATTGATAACAGGTAAACACTTATTAAATGGTTTGATTTATTTTATTTTCTTCAATGGTTTATACATTTAAACTTTAAAAGAGAGGCTAATTTTGACTTTAAATGATTATTTTAACTAAAAATTTATGAGTTTTAAAAATAATGTATTTCAATTTAAGATAAAATAATAAATAAATTGTAAAATTTGAAAAAGACTTTTTTTTTTAGTTAAAATGAATTTAAGCTCATTTAAGCCCGAGCCCATGAAAGGCTAGCTCTGTAAAGCCGCGGGTTTTAAAAATTGGGGGTTTTTTAGGAAACAGGCCGAGCCCGTGAAGGGCTAGGCCTACAGGCCTGTATTCCCAACTCTACATATATATGCTTTGAAGGAATTCTTTTTGGAATTGTTCATGTGCTCCCATACCTAATAGGGTAACTATCCCCAAAATTAAGGGGTTGGATTTATTTTAAATATAAGATCTTAATATACTTTTTTTTTTTCATATTTATAATTTTTTTCAAAATATCCCTATTAATTAGATATATTAACAAGTTTTCATCAAAAGATATTTTTAGGTATATTTTAAAAAGATCAACTCATATTTGTTACAAATAAGTATAACTAATATAACTCATTTTTTTTAAAAAAATTATCCTCAATTTGTTATTTATCTCTTATATTACCTTTTTTCGAACTGCTCTTATAGTCTTATACTAATTAGATGAGGTAGTGTCTCAATAATAACATACTCATTCAGAGGGGGTTTTTTTTTGGGGGGGGGGGGGGGGGGTAATACACACTCACAGGACTCTTTCAATATAGTCTTTTTTATTCGGGTACAAAAAATGTATATCGGAGTAATGGTCTTTTTAAACCAGTAAAAAGGAAAATGAGATGTTTGAGCGGTCCATTTGAACCCATACTAAATAGTACACAAAAACCCCTATAAATATCTGCCCAGTTTGTTTGGCCCGAGTGATCAGATGTTAGAATGTGTTTCTTTTTCCTCCCACAAATTTTAAGATCACATGAATAATATTCATTGTATTATTTTCTTTAATGATGGTGATGTTCTTTTATTATTTTCATTCATAAAATCATCTTTTTATTGCTTCTTCATTGCATGTTATTTCATTTTATATGTCTATATGATTTTCCAACCCACTGAGAAAAAACACAGCGTCTATTGGTCACCCCCCTCAGTTGAACTGATTAGAGTCCCCTTAGCAATTTCCCCGTATATCCCTACATCATTTGAAGCCTGTGAATGTGATGCAGTTGGTGAAGGTCTTTGTTGGCAAAACGAAAAAAAGACAGTAGGTGATGGTCTTTGCTGGCGAAAAAAAGTAGATCAACTTTTTTGTTAATTGATGCTGAAAAGTTGATCCCCATATTTATAGTGGGTTATAGTGGGAGAGGTGTCTCCATTCACCTTCTTTTTTATTTATTTTTTATTTAATATCTCTATTATTAGATTAATTTTTAATTATTAATATTTAATGATAAATGCAAACCTATTTAGAGTACAATTAATCAGCAACATTCACGAGTGCAGGAGTTGCACTTGCACACATGCACTTATGGGGCGGTTTGGTATGAGAGGAGGTGAGAAAAGGTGAGTATGGAGAATTTTTTTTTTTTTGAGTTGGATTAAAAAAAATTAAGGAAATGAGATTAAAAATTTTTAATTAATTTTTCTTAATCTTTTATCATATATTGTCCTTTAATTCTTTATGCCCAACAGGCCCTAAAAGTGAAGGTGGAGTCAATATCAATATTATAAAAAAATTAAAAATTGCTAGTTCTTACATGTACTCCTTAAAATTTAAATGGGAAATTTGAAGAAAATTTTCATTAATAAAATATTCAATGGAAGACCTTACATTAATTTTCTCAATTTAATTCTTAAATGATTTTTCTCCAAAAATCAAAGGGGCAAAAATGGTCTTAAAAATTTGTTGATGAGAGAATGATAGTGGATTGGACATCAATTCGATATTAGTCTAAAAATTCTATGCTCACCCAGTGAAAACAAATTCCATCAAAATTAACGAAATCTCCTTCTTTATATAGAATTCTAATTCAACCATACCAAATATATGCACTTCGATTCTCAAGTCATAATCGGCGCGTTTGTGGGATTATGCCCGCTGCCTATCTTCATCCTTCCTTTAATTTTAATTATAAGATAAATTTGATTTTTTTAAAAAAATTAAAAAAACTAATTAAATTAATTTAGAGTATTTATATTTTTTATTTTTTCTTCAAACTAATTAGTTTAACTAATAAATTAATATATAATCTAATGATACATAACATATGATATTATTAAATAACTTATTTAGTTTTCTTAATTTCTCTAAAAAAAATTAATTTTATCTTATAATTAAAACCGGAGATAGTATTAACAATGGCATCTTGCTAAAGACTATCAGATTTCCAGACTCCTGCTCTCTTCAAACTTCCTGCTTTGTAAAAAGAATCTTTGATCCTATTTGCCTCACTCTGGGAGATGCCCAGGACTTGCGAGAGAATACAAGGAATATATTTCCAGCGCCCTACATATTTTTTCAGGTGCATCTGATATTTATAATCGAGTGTTTTAAAGTATTTTTCAACATGCTCCCCAATTTATTTTTATGTTTGTTCAACACTCTAAATTGTTTTTTTTTGTGTATCCAGCATCTTGAAATATTTTTTAGGTGTATCCAACAATTTGAATTACCTAAATTGTTAACGGTAAAACTGTATAAAAAATATTTTAAGGTGATTAAAAAAACACTTATTAGATTATTGAATGTACCATAAAATACTTTAGGGTACTGGATGTATTTAAAAAATACTTCGAGGGAATGCACGTTAACCCTATACTATATATATCAAGATGTATAATGTTTATGAAATGTTAAAACTATAATTCGAGGCAAAAAAAAAAAAAAATAATTATAATTATAATTATAATCCTAAGTTATTATGATTCATAAATATTCTTATCCCTAGTCCTTAATATAAAAACTAACTGAGTAGCCAATGAGATTTGGCATAGTTGGTTAAGGTCTTACCACCCCGATCATAAGGGAGTGTGTTCGAACCCTCTGATCGATGGGGAGACCTCATTGGTAGGCGATCTCGTAAGTCCCTTGTAAGCACGGTCTTGGTAGGGGACTGATGCCGAACCTACCTAAACTTTTTACTATATAAAAAAACAAACTAACTGAGTATTTATTTTTATCCTTAATATAAGACCCTAGTCTATTTTGTCTCCTGATTTTATAATTTAATTTTTCTTAAAGTATTCTTACTAACATCACATATTAAAGAGTTTTTATTTAATAGTTATAATAAAATATGATATTATAAGAAAACCAATTTATATTTATTATAAATAACTCAATCTATCTAAATTAATCAATTAGCTGTTATACAAAACAGCAGAGATAATATAATTGATTTTATTTTTAGGAAGGCCAGAGATGAGGAATACACATGCACGTCGACCTCCAAAGAACCATCTGGGACTTGCATTCAATGAAAATAACATGGTTAGTCATAAAAATACACAAATAGGCCGTAATTATTTCCACCAAGCATTAGGTGTGCCACTGCCACCACAGACACCAGATGGAGCCCATATTTTCACAGGCGGAAGGGCGTGATTCGTATTTTCCCATTACTCCGGTTTGCTTGAATCTTATCCGAGTGACACCCATTGATTAGCAATTCCTGACCCTAGGAATTTTTTGTTTCCTTCTGCTCATCCAGGATAAGCCTGCTGTGAAACAGAATCCGCCAGCAAATTAGCTCTCGTTCAGAAAAATATATTCCCAAAAATCTGAAATACGCCGAACCTACTGCCCAGTAAAAGCGAAACTGGAAATGATAAAAATGAATACGTAGAATATCTCTAACTCTGATAACTCCTGAGACGCATTTAGATCCATTGAAACTCAATCTCTATAGCTTCAATTCCTTCCATTCATCCATTTCCAGAGTTTGTGGTGATGTGGAAGTCAGTACTACGATAGTGATGCCATTGAATCTGTCGTCTTCCTTCATAGGTGGGCGTGCACACACCAACCGCCTACCATTTCTACCAGATCTCGAAGCTATTACGTCCTGAAAATCCACGCATATTTTGCTCATTTATTCACTCATCATTCATTGTTCAATACTTAAATCTTAAAGCATCTCTATCTTATTTATACAGAAAGGCCAAGCGACTATATTATATAGCCACCTACCCCAACCCACACTCCCCACTTCCACAGTTAAAATGGAATCGTATTACAACACCCAATAAAGCAGATTCCAATTCGTCAGCCCTTCATTTCATATCCACCAACCGCTTTTGTAGATCTGTTTGTAAACCGCTTTCATGGAACGTGCACGGCGGATTGCGAACAGGGCGATTCTGAGACGCCTCATTTCACAGGCGAAGCAGCACCGCCAGAATGAATCTTCGCTGAACTCTTCCACACCTGTATTGTACACGCCTTCTAGGTATGTATCATCTCTTTCTCCCTCTGCTTTTAGAGGCAGAGGTTCCAGATCTGAGAACCTGCTGGGCGGGAATGCTCTGTCACGTAATGTTGCTTTCTGGGGCGTTGCTTCCCAATCTCGATCGATTTCGGTTGAGGCACTCAAACCCAGCGACACTTTTCCTCGTCGCCATAACTCTGCAACCCCTGAGGAACAGAGCAAAATGGCTCAGTCATGTGGATTCGACAATCTTGACTCGCTTATAGATGCCACTGTGCCTAAATCGATCCGGCTGAATGATATGAAGTTTAACAACTTTGACGAGGGGCTGACGGAGAGCCAAATGATTGAGCACATGCAGTATCTGGCGTCTAAGAACAAACTTTTCAAATCATACATTGGGATGGGGTACTATAACACCCATGTTCCACCTGTGATTTTGAGGAACATAATGGAAAATCCAGCTTGGTATACCCAATATACCCCTTACCAGGCTGAGATATCACAAGGACGTCTTGAATCCTTGCTTAATTATCAGACCATGATCGCTGATCTTACTGGTCTACCTATGTCCAACGCTTCATTGCTAGATGAAGGAACTGCCGCCGCCGAGGCAATGGCAATGTGTAACAATATTCTGAAGGGAAAGAAAAAGACTTTTATCATTGCTACCAACTGTCATCCTCAGACAATTGATATTTGTAAGACTAGAGCGGAAGGTTTTGATGTCAAGGTTGTTACAGAAGATGTCAAGGACATTGATTACAAATCGGGTGATGTTTGTGGTGTGCTTGTTCAGTACCCGGGCACCGAGGGTGAGATTTTGGATTATGGAGAGTTTATTAAGAAAGCTCATGCTCATGGAGTTAAGGTTGTAATGGCGACGGATCTTCTTGCTTTGACTGTATTGAAGCCCCCCGGTGAATTGGGAGCAGATATTGTTGTCGGCTCAGCACAGAGATTTGGAGTTCCAATGGGTTATGGAGGTCCTCATGCGGCTTTCCTGGCTACATCCCAAGAGTACAAGAGGATGATGCCTGGAAGAATCATTGGTCTCAGTGTTGATTCTTCTGGAAACCAAGCCTTGCGTATGGCAATGCAAACCAGAGAGCAGCATATTCGTAGGGACAAGGCGACTAGCAATATATGTACTGCCCAGGTACTACCCTTTCCTGTTTTCTTATAATGAACTTGCAGGCATTTATAACATGAATAATTTCATCTCTTATCAATATATCCTGCAGAACGGATTAATTTTTATTGTAGAATATTTCTGGAGCCATGTTCTGGTCTTGTATGAGTTTGTTGATTTGGTTAGATCTGATCTGACTATTTTTAGGCACTGCTTGCAAACATGGCTGCTATGTATGCTGTTTATCATGGACCTGAAGGACTTAAAAATATTGCCCAGCGAGTTCATGGTCTCGCTGGGGTATTTGCTCTTGGATTAAAGAAACTTGGAACATGTGAAGTTCAGGATCTTCCCTTCTTTGACACTGTGAAGGTTAAGATTGCTAATGCCCATGCAATTGCTGATGCTGCTTACAAAAGTGAAATAAATTTGCGAGTTGTTGATGGAAACACTGTAAGTGTTTTACTTATTCTGCATCAAACTCGCTCTCTTTTTCTGCATATCTTTGATTATGCAGTTTGATTGATTTTCAGATCACTGTTGCCTTTGATGAAACAACCACCTTGGAGGATGTTGATAAGCTTTTCAAAGTTTTTGCTGGCGGCAAGCCTGTGAGCAATATTATATCTTCCTTTTCTTAATTATCAATTGTGCTATTGTTAGAGCATCTAAAACCTGTTTTGTTATCAGGTCTCCTTCACAGCTGCTTCCCTCGCTCCAGAGGTTCAGACTGCACTTCCTTCTGGACTAACTAGGGAGAGCCCTTATTTGACGCATCCTATCTTTAACACGTATAGTACATCCCTTTCCACCGGATTTGAAGTTACAAGGTTTTGTATTGAAGCTTACCTGAATTTCATTTGCTCTGAATAGGTACCACACTGAGCATGAGTTGCTAAGGTATACTCATCGGCTACAGTCAAAGGATCTCTCACTGTGCCACAGTATGATTCCACTTGGATCTTGTACAATGAAGCTGAATGCCACAACTGAAATGATGCCCGTGACGTGGCCTGGCTTTAGTGACCTTCACCCTTTTGCACCAGTTGAACAGGCTCAAGGATATCAGGTAATTATAAAGGTTTAAATAAAATCATTAAGATAACTTTGATAAAAGAGATTTTATGAATGCTATTATTTCCATTATTTTGAGGAAGACATCTGCTTTTTCTGTGTCTGAAAGAGCAACTTTGTTATCAGGAAATGTTCAATAATTTGGGCGATCTATTATGTTCCATCACTGGGTTTGACTCATTCTCTTTGCAACCTAATGCCGGTGCTGCTGGAGAATATGCTGGACTTATGGTTATTCGTGCATATCACAAGGTATGACAACTTTGGCCATTATAATTTTGTTTGCTTACCTTTTCTGGGTAGAAACTGTAGGGCATTCGTACTTTCTTCGTATTCAAAATTTAGGAATCCAGGTAGTTCACCTGCTATTGGTTTTGCATTTTAATAATGTGTTACTCTAAGGTGTAGCAGATAATCTCAAAATTGGACAATTTTCTTTCTGAATGTCTACAAGTGATGCAATTCTTTCCCCATATTAGCTCCTTTCACAAACGTTGTTATGTGTATGTGATGCTTGCTTCTTTTGGCAATTGGAAACTCCAGGCAAGGGGAGACCACCACCGTAATGTTTGCATCATACCTGTCTCTGCTCATGGCACAAATCCAGCCAGTGCTGCTATGTGTGGAATGAAAATTGTCCCTGTTGGAACTGATGCCCATGGAAATATCAATATTCCAGAGTTGAAAAAGGCTGCTGAAACACACAAGGATAACTTATCCGCACTTATGGTACAGCTTACTTCCGTTGTTGGATTTGTATTTGGATTGAGAGGAAAAAGAGGGGAAAACTTGAGCATTACTAATATTCATATGGTTTTGGTTTAAATTATAGGTTACATATCCTTCAACACATGGTGTTTACGAGGAAGGTATTGATGAGATATGCAAGATAATTCATGATAATGGAGGTCAAGTGTATATGGATGGGGCTAACATGAATGCCCAGGTTTGTTTTTCATGTGTGAATCTTCACATTCATGTGCACCTTTTGGGCTATTTTTCAAGTTGTGAGTTGATCCAAAATGTTCAACTGTGGTGTTGGCCAACATCATACATATTTAAACTGCACAAGTTTATGGTTGTTTTTTTTTTTTGCTGCATTTCTGCATTCCAGCTTAGATTTGGCGCCTAACTTCTAGCAATGTTAGTTCCTTGATCAATTTGGATCATGGCTTCATGTTTATAGGCGGGACTCACAAGCCCTGGCTGGATTGGAGCAGATGTTTGCCATCTCAATCTTCACAAGACATTCTGCATCCCCCATGGAGGAGGTGGTCCTGGCATGGGTCCCATTGGTGTAAAGCAACACTTGGCACCATATTTACCCTCACATCCTGTGGTAAATATATATATATATTGTTTATTATTGATGACACAATGTATGACATGCATGCAATTTATTCGTTTATCAATGAGCAGGATATCAGTAAATCATCATTATTTGTATGTTTGATATAGTTGCTTGATAGTATCTGCTCCCTTTCTGAAGGTACCCACAGGTGGCATTCCTGCCCCTGACAAGACTCAGCCTCTTGGTGCCATTTCTGCAGCACCTTGGGGCTCAGCACTCATATTGCCAATTTCTTATGCTTACATAGCCATGATGGGTTCGAAAGGACTCACTGAAGCATCCAAGATAGCCATTTTGAATGCCAACTACATGGCCAAACGATTAGAGGTTTCAGCCTTTTCCCCCTGATCCTGAAACTCTTTCATGTGGGCATCTTATTATAATGTTTCTGTTTACTAACCCTTACTGATGTTTTGGGATTTACAGAATTATTACCCTGTTCTTTTCCGAGGAGTCAATGGGACAGTTGCTCATGAATTCATTATTGACCTGAGAGGCTTTAAGGTAGCTCACTTTTGTTGTATTCATTTGTTTTTAAGTGTATCCGCTTTTGTCTGTTTAACTGTAAGCTATTTATGTTATAGAATACTGCTGGGATAGAAGCTGAAGATGTGGCCAAGCGCCTTATGGACTATGGGTTTCATGGACCGACTATGTCATGGCCCGTGCCTGGTACTCTCATGATTGAACCCACTGAAAGTGAAAGCAAGGTATTGTGTTTTTCTTGGCAACCTCTTTGTTCTTTTCTCACGGTATGCATTATCTCTTCTTATCTAACTAAGGAATATCATTGCAGGCTGAGTTAGACAGGTTTTGTGATGCTCTTATTTCCATTAGAGAAGAAATCGGAGAGATAGAGAAAGGGAAAGCTGATATTAATAATAATGTACTCAAGGTAAAAAAGGAGTTCCCTGTTCAAATGTTCTCCATGCATATAATCATTAGAATGCAAATCAATCAGTCGATGTACTTTGTGAGTGATTCCTTCGTCTAAATTAAAATGGTATTGATCTTTGTACAGGGAGCCCCTCATCCTCCTTCATTGCTAATGGGAGATGAATGGACCAAACCATACTCTCGGGAATATGCAGCATACCCAGCTCCATGGCTTCGCGCTTCGAAGTTCTGGCCTACCACAGGTACTAGTTATATCTGCTTCTTCACATCTTTCTTTGGTTTATATGGAATTCATTGAAGCTCAGGTTAACTAATGGCTTTGTTTCCATAGAAGCAGAATTTGAGACCATCTTGGAATTGATTGATTAATTCATTCATTTAATGAAATACTGATGAATGTGACTGTGTTGATCAGGACGCGTGGACAATGTATACGGTGACCGTAACCTCATCTGCACCCTCCTCTCGGTGTCGCAGTCTGCCGAGGAACAAGCTGCTGCATCTGCTTAGTGTGTTATCTTGAGCACTATCTTCATTTCTGAATTTGTACATAAACTCTCCTATAAGCTCACGTTTTCCATAATTCATTGCTCTTTCATTTCATCCACACACAACCCATGACCCCAATATTTTCCCTTCCCCAACCCACTAAAAAAAACGGAAAATGGTGAAAAAATATACAGTTGGACTGTTGGAGTAATAACAGCTCACGCTTGCTGTCATTTACTACTTTATTTTGGAATAAAGTTGATATGATTCATGTAGAAATCTCTCTGGTTCTTGCTGTAGCATGTATATGTATAACCACTTAGATGAGAAAACTTCATAGAATATAGTTTTTATTTACTCCCAAAAAATGTATCGTTTTATTTTCTATGCCAGAATGAGGTAGGGATTCATCAGAAACATCAAAGATTCAATAGAAAGCCCCTCTATGACAAATACGTTAACCTTAAATGGCCGCAATTTGCAAGCTAGGGAAATTTTCAAGCACCAAAGGATTTTCCTGGGGTGTCATCGTATCAATTGCGGCTTGTTTGGTCCAATCCATGTTCAGATCCTTATTTTTGTTTTTTGACTTTCGACTTTGGGGCCTTCGAATTATATCTTCATGCTTTTTACCACAAAGACTAAATTGTTGGTAGATCCCAAGTTTCTATTTCCTAGTATTTTGAGATTGAAGATTTTTTTTTCCCCATTATTGTATATTCTCATCATGTTTATGTGTAATTAATTAAGATTAACACGTAAATAAGTTGTTCTTTTCCAGCAAATATCGTTTATTACAATTTCAAAATCATTTTTAAAAATTTATGTTAAAACTTATTAGCAGTTTGTCACTTGTGTGATAAGATGTGCGAAGTACTTAAATTTTTTTAATAATTAGTTCTTCTTGTAATGTTTAAGAGGAATGGTCGGATGGTTGCTGAAGTGGGGGAAAATACAATATCTGCGAGAGAAACATGCTTTGTGTGTTTGTTTGTTTGTTAGGATGGCACTAGCACACAAGTATTCATATCATGAACATAAGGCCATGATTTTTGAGCTGGCATACTAGATCCCCAGACAAATGCTTCATATTAGTCGCACAACATTACGAATTTTATGAATGAAACTTCCTTTCATCCAAAAAAAAAACATTACGAATGCCCCACGTTTAAGTTAAATTATTCGGAATCTGTGTTTTTTCTTGTTAAAATTAAATCAACACTTCAACAATCATCATGTCATACGGTCCATTTTCTCGGATTGATTTTTTTTGGACCCTGAAAAGATATTATTTCTTACCCCCACATAAAATAAACTATATCACATTCATTATATGGGTTACTTTCTAAATCCATCCTCGAAAATATTCGCGGAAAAATTATTTTAGTCTTAATATTATTCCAAAAATCTAAAAATTTAGTAATTTCGCCCCTCCGTTTAACTAAAGTCAATTTTCAAAGTTAAATCTGGGGTTGTTTGACCATATAGTCCACATGTTGCTCCAGCTGGGACTCCACCTCCAGGTTAGATGCCTAGTCACTTAAAACACCCGTCTCCCCCCCCCCCCCATCCTTTCCTCTCTCTTCTTCGCAAGCTCGCTGTCGCCGTCGCCGTCGGCCCTCCTCTTCTCCAACCAAAACACTCCTTTCTTCGTTGTGAAATCCTCCCCCAGGGTGAAAGAAGAAACTCGCCTACTCTCCTCCTAGCAGTCAATTTTCACCTTTTTCAGACACAGATGAACTACATATTCTGGGAGTATTTGAATCGCCAGGCAAAAAATGTGAAAACTCATTCCAAACCTATATAACAATCGGATTTTTAGCAAACCAGAAATTTAAAGCAACAAAGAAATAACCAAAAATCAAATACAAATGGGAAATCATCTTAAAACACCCCTAGATAAAGAAAAGCCGAGAAAAATGAACAAGGAAGAAGAAAAAATCAAGTAAAAGCAGTCACTCAAAAGTTCAGAACCCATTCAAACAACAAACAAACAACGAACATTAAAATTATTCATAAAAAAATCGAAGTAACCGGGGCTATTCAAAGCTATCTAACAAGAAAATCACAAGGGGCAAGGGGAAGCATCACATTTGGCAGAGGCGACTTATGAAGAAGAGTATGATGAATGAATGTACTAGAGCAAGGTGAGAAGGAGAGTCAGGGATCTACCTTCAACAAAATCACCCATAATTTCAATATAGATAAATTATTATCATAAAATTGAACCCAAAATTGGCATTTGAGGATGAAGCTCATGAAAAATCAAACTCCATCCTTGTTCCCGAGTCAAACAAATCCAAGTTGAGTTTCCTTCCTTCAGCAATTTCAACCAAAATAGACTGAGGAACCCAAAATCGACATCTGATGACGGTGATTTCTGAACGTGAAGGGGGTAGAGATGGTGCGACAGAAATAGTTGAGGACAAAAGGGTAGATGAAGATTAGGGATCGATGAAATCCCAATTGATTTTGTTCAATTCATCCTAGCCTTTGTTGTTAGCTAAAGACGATATTATTGGGGCGGAAGACTTGACCGTGACGGCATCCAGGGGGCTTGGCTAGAGATCGATGGAGACGGGGGTTGGAATCAAGCACGAAAAGGAGATTGGAGGAGAAACTGAGGCATTGGGGAGGATTTCACAATAGAGAAAGGAGTGTTTTGGTTGGAGAAGAGAGGGCCGACGGCGACGACGAGCTTGAGAAGAAGAGAGAGGAAAGGACGGGGGAGAGAGACATGTGTTTTAGACTTTTATCCCGTTTGACTTGGTGGAAAAGTTTTTGATGAAAATATAAATGAAAATAAAAGTGGAAGTGAAGGTGGAGGTAAGTTTTAAAATGTGTTTGATATTATCATGGAAGTGGAATATAAATTATAATTGAAATCTATATTGATAATAGGAAAGTACCAAAACACCCTTAAAAAAAATCTCCCTTGCCATCAAGAAGGTGCAATCCAGAAGGTACCAAAGTACCAAAAAAGATGGACATTATGGACGATCAAGGATCAAAAATGGAGATAGAGGAGTGAGGATCAAAATTCCATTGTGCTTGTTGACAGAGGGAGCGAGAGGCATCACTATTCTCATTGTCGACGCCGTCGCCGTCGTGATTTGCAGAATCGCTGACCGCCATCATCATAGAGAAGATCTGATCTTCCAGATCGATGCCTGAAAGACAATATGCATGACGGATTTGGAAGTAGAGCTTATGAGATCCTAAGAGCAGCGTCGTCTTGCCTCCTCCATTATCGTCATCATTGCCCTCACATCGTCTGCCATCCTACCTCGCCATCGCAGTGAGAGAGGGAAATGAAGGCTGTGGGGTTAGGGTGTAGACGATGATGATGTTGGGTGCCGGTGACGATGACGACGTTGGGAGCCGGCGACTGTGACGTTGATGGGTGCTGGAATGGTGACCGTGAAGGCAATGTCGAGACTGGACTGAAGGGATGAATGTGTTCGTGGGTAAAATGGTCAGGAGAATCATCTTTGATGAAGGAAGTGAGGCTGGAAGTGAGTTCCATGGGCATGAGGAAGGAAGTGACTTCCACCGTTTTTGGTGGAACTGGGTTCCATAAGGAAGTGAGATCTATTGTACCAAACAATCTTATTTTTTAATTCTACTTCCAGTTCCACTTCTCTTGTTCCAATTCCATGCTACCAAACAGGGCCTTAGTTGCCTAGGCATCTGACCTGGAGGTGAAGTTCCAAGTGGAGTCACATGTGGACCATATGTCAAACAGCCCCGATTTAACGGTCAAATGTAATCTTAGTTAAACAGTAGAGTGAAATCGTTACATTTTTAGACTTCATGAACGACATTAAAATTTTGCGAATACTTCCTGAACGAATTTATATATCAACCTTTTATTATATTAATATTATTAAAAATTACTATTTCTTAATTCAGGGACACAAAAAGTACGTAGGTTAAAAATTAAAAGGAATTGTTTGCGCGTGCTTTGAGATGCAAAGCATCCTCTACTATATGATATTAATAAGCTCTATTAATAGAGTAATGAATTAATTGACATTGCTTCTATAGGATGTTTACAGATTTTGAGAGGGGACCTTGGTTCTATAGGGGTCTCTCTTCTTACCCTAGTGTGATGTAATTTCTATTTCATGGCCTTGTAATTGAAAAAAAAAAAATTAATTGACATTAAATTTTTTTTTTTGCTGAAGAATTAATTGAAAATAATAGAATTTATTATAAATTGTCAAAATCTAAGAAAACTATCTGCATGTGACTTAACAACCAAGGTTGTACAATTCAACCTAGTTAATATTAAAATCAATCAGCCTAGCCAAGTAGCGGTGGCTTGTAACCTAAGCAGGGGGCATTAAGGCAGAAGCAACATATATAGCCTAATATTAAAATCAATCATAATATACTTACGCATTTTGTTTTTTGGAGAAAATAATTACGCATTTTGTTTTTTGGAGAAAATAATTACGCATTTTGTGGATTTGCAATTTGTCACCAATTATAATTTGATGCACTTGTCCTCATGGGAAAACGTATTAAAGGGAAAGTTAAAAAAAAAAAGGGGAAGAAAAAGCAAAATTTATGTAATTATGTGTGATGTAATAATTATTTTTCTTTTTCAGTTTTGTCATCCATTTAATATCGCTCAATTTTAAATCTTAACTAACCTAATTTAATGTCCTTCATCTAATAGGGACATTATTAGAAATAAGTAATAATAATATCTTAAAATTTGGAATAGAGCATGAATTTAGAGATGATATAAAAATTCAAATCAGAATAAGTAGGGATAAATAGAAAGGGATTAAAAAAAACGGCATTCAAGAGAGAAGGTAAGTTAAATAAGGAGGTGAGTTTACCATAAATAAAGCCCAATCTCGAAAGCTCTCGTCGAAAGCTCTGGTTTTTGAACAGTGAAAGTGTTTTAACCGTTGGCTCAGGAACGGCCACCTGACGCGACGGATCACGGACCTGAGTTTCTGTTGGTGATTCACTCCCAGCTTCGACGGTCAATGTTTTCGTTGGTGGTTTCTGGCTTTTTTCTGGGTCCGACAGTGTTCTGTAGCATTGACGGATCTGTGATTTGGTATCCCATCGATTTTCGACGGACGGTGGTGACGGACCTGAGATTCTGTTGGTGTTTCATTCCCAGCTTCGACGGTCAGTATTTCGGCGGCGGTTTCTGGTTTTTTCTTTGGGTCCGACGGTGTTTCTGTGACAGTGACGGATCTGCGTGGTTTTTCAGTTTCAAGTTTCGAGTGGCTCTACTTCGTTTTTTGTTCAGTGCTTAGTTTTTTCTCACAGCAGTGTTGATGGTGTTTGGAAGGTAAAGTTTTTTGATTTCTGGTTTAAAAGGTCTTCTGAAGTGGTCATTCTGTCTGCTGGTTTTTATTTTTCTTGCTGATAATCACGGTGGAAAAGATGACGGAGAAAGAACGGGATAGAAGCCGTGAGAGAGTGCCTCAGGCGTTGACATTGGAGGAGCAGGATGCTATGGTTCGGAGTCGTAAGAAAGTTAGAGACCAGGGGGATGAGTTCTCTGGACAACAATCTCTGGTTCCAAGGATGGAAGATTGGATGACCAATGAAGAGGATGGGAAAGAGGCTCCTACACAACAGAAGAAATCGTACAAGGAAGCATGTGTAGATATGCCAATGCCGAAAGACTTGTCTGATGAGGAAGACGAATGGTGGCGTGGGGATGGATAGAAATCTAGAATTGAAGTTGAGTGTACTCCGAGGGGTCCAAATATCGTTGTCTTGCCAGAGTTCCGTCAAAAGTTAGCAAAAAAATGGAGTACTTCTCTGATTGTAAGGCTCCTAGGACGGATGGTTCGTGAGGAACAACTTGGTAGAAAGTTGCAACAACTATGGGGTCGAAGAGGCGAGGTAACTACGATTAAAATCGGCTCTAGATATTTTTTGGTTCGGCTAACTAACGAAGAGGATTATACATTTGCTTTGACTGGTGGACCATGGTTATTCATGGAACATTACTTAGCTGTGCAGCCATGGAAACCAGAGTTTGATCCTGATGCTGGAGACGTGCCGAAGATTGTTGCATGGGTACGTATTCCTAAATTTCCTGTTGATTATTATGATAAGGGTTATTATATGTGGTCGGAAGTCAGGTTGGAAGGGTTCTTAAGGTGGATAATAATACTTTGAAACAAACAAAAGGTCGTTTTGCTAGAATATGTGTTGAGGTCGATCTTAATTCTCCTTTGCTTCCTTCAATAATGATTAATGGTAAGGAGAAACAGATAGTCTATGAGGGTCTACATCTGATATGTTTTTCATGTGGGAGATATGGGCATGGGTCAGAACACTGTTCGCACAAAAAAGAGTCTGGGGTTTCAGGCGTTCAAATGTCAGAAAATGAGTGTGAAGGGCAAACGGTGGATCCAACGCAAACTACTCACAACCAAGTAAAAACAACATATGGTGAGTGGATGGTAGCACCAAGAAGGCGTCGGATGCAACGCAGTACTGGAGGAGAGTTCAATAATAGTCGGGAAGGGGGACGGCAGTTTCGTAGTCAATATAATATTGGAGGATCAAGATTTGAGGTATTGTCTGATAAGAATAAGGAAAAAAATAGGAATGAAATTCCTTTGATAGTGCCTAATAATTCGACTATTGATACTACAAAGCAAGAATCTTCAATGACTAATACAATTAAATCACGTGGGCATTTGCTTAGTAAGAAGAAGCACGTGGAGATTAAATCTGGGAATGAATCAATTGTGGTGGGACGTAAGCTTGATTTGTTGAGCCCAATGGAACATTATCAACAAGTTAAGAATAAAATGGTAGATCAGAGTAATTCGAGTTCGAACAAAAAATGTAGTCAAGTGCAGAAGGTAGGGAGTTTGTTGCAGGAAATTCATGATGGAGTAAATGATGTTGTGGGACCCTCAAAATTGCAGCCAATAAAGGGGAGTTTGTGTACGTTTTCAAAATCTACAGGTGAGAAAATACAACTCCCAAATTCTAATCAAAATAGTGCTTCTGACCCTATTGATCCAGGTGAGTGTCAGGAGATTAATTATTCAGCACGTAGAAATCCTCTGGGAAAGGAGGGTGATATCGTTATGAGGGAGTCAGGTGAAGATGATTATGGGATTATGTCCCAGTAGTTTTTTGCCTATGTTTGGGTATCTTTAATCCTTATTATCTGTCTTAATGATAGTTATGACATGGAATACTAGAGGTGCCGGTGGTGCCTCATCTCAACGTTTAATCTGTGACATTGTAAAGAATTATGGAGTTAATTTCTTTGCTCTTTTGGAGCCTAGACAGGTTGGCACAAAGGCTTCTTTATTGTCCAGGAAACTTGGATGGCCTAATATGCACGTCTTTGAAGCACGGGGATTTAGTGGTGGTATTTGGCTTTTTTGGGATTCTGGGTGTAATTTTTCAGTAATCTCTGCTGGTGAACAATTTGTACACGGAATGTTTAATACTGGAAATGATAATGAATGGTCCCTCACTGTGGTTTATGGTCATCCTAATATAAACTTGAGACGAATGCTGTGGTCTTCATTAGGAGATATTCGTCAGTTTGTTCGTAAGGGTTGGTTGGTAGTTGGTGATTTTAATGCTGTATCATGTCCTGAGGATAGATGGAGTTTGAAAGTTCGGGAAAATAATGGAGTAGACAGGTATTTCAAAGAGTGGATCGCTGATACTGATTTGATTGATATTGGTTTCAGCGGCCCTAAATATACTTGGGGGACTTCGTCTAGTCAAAGTAGGATTGATAGAGCATTGGTGGATGCTAGTTGGAATGTTTAGTTTCCTAGTGCTTCGGTTATTCATTTACCCAAATATAAATCAGATCATTGTCCTATTTTGGTAAATACAGATAAGTTGGTGCATGTGGGGAACAAACAGAGGCCTTTTCGTTTCTTCGCTCCCTGGGTTATGTATGATAACTTCTCAGGTTTTGTTAAGGATCAATGGAATGTGAAGGATGATTGGTGTGGATCTTTAAAGATGTTTACTGAGCAGCTGAGAAATTGGAACAAAAGGGTGTTTGGAAATTTGAAGTATGTGAAGAATAAGCTTTACAGACGTCTTGATGGGATTAATAAAAAAATTGCTATAATTGGACTATCAGTGGCTTTGGAGAATTTGCATCGTGAATTGTGGAAGGAACTAGAAAAAATCTTGACACAGGAGGAAGTTATATGGCTACAATACTCTCGTACTACTTGGTATGTTCAAGGTGACCGTAATACCAGATATTTTCACTCAAAGGCAAATGCTCGTAGAAGACAGAATCGGATATTAGCTATTAAATGTGATTCGGGAGAATGGTTGTATGATGAGAAGGAAATACGAGATATTGGTAGTAAATATTTTGAAGAACTATATACAGACACTAGCATGTATTAGGGAACCTTGGTATTTGGGTGTACCTATCCTGAGATTGATTCAATGTACAGATGTGCTTTGGGAAAACAGGTTGATGACATGGAGATTAAACGAGCTTTATTCGATATGGGCTCACTCAAAGCTCCGGGACCGGACGGATTCAATCCTTTTTTTTATCAAAGCCAATGGGATACGGTTGGTCTTTCGGTGATATCTTTGGTTAAACGGGTATTCTCTGATCCTCAATGGGTCCGGCATATTAATGGTACTTTAATTGTGCTTATTCTAAAAATTGATCATCCACAATCTTTCCGAGATTTTCGCCCAATAAGTCTCTGTAATGTAGTATATAAGATTGTTACAAAGATTATTTCTATCAGGCTTAAAGCTATTATGCCATTGGTTGTGGCCCCGAACCAATGTAGCTTTGTAAAGGGGCGCCAAAGTACTGATAATGTTATTCTAGTGCAGGAAATAATCCACTCTATGCGAAACATGAAGAAGAAGCAGGGATTCATGGCAATAAAGATTGATTTGGAGAAAGCGTATGATCGAGTCAAATGGAGTTTTCTCTTTGATTGCTTGAATGAGCTTAACATTCCTAAGTATCTTTGTGATGTGATAAAGGCTTGTGTATCTACACCGCAAATGGAACTACTTTGGAATGGATGTACTGCAAATGCTTTCCACCCTTATAGAGGAGTTCGTTAAGGCGATCCTATCTCTCTGTATCTCTTTGTCATTATGTTGGAGAGATTGGGACACTTAATACAGACTGCTGTACAAGACGGATATTGGAAACCATTTAGGTTGTCAAGATAAGGTACGGCTATCTCTCATGTTTTTTTCGCTGATGATCTTATTTTATTTACAGAAGCAGATATGGATCAAGCTGGAATGGTGAAAGCTTTACTGGATGATTTTTGTGAGATATCCGGCTAGAAAATAAACGCTGAAAAATCACGGATTTACTTCTCAAAGAATGTGGGACGCACAAGAAGCCAAGAGATTAGTGAGTTCTTAAATTTTTCCCAGTCGTCAAATCTGGGAAAATATTTAGGAATGCCTGTCTTACATGAGCGTAGTACCAAGTCTTCATACAGGTTTATTCTTGACAAGATCGATGCTCGGCTAGCAAGTTGGAAGCCAAATTTATTATCTTTGGCGGCAAGACATACTCTTGTATCCTTTGTGGTGTCAGCCATGCCCTCCTATGCCATGCAGTCTGTGCCTCTACCTCTAGGTATCTGTGATGAGATAGACAGAAAGTGCAGGAATTTTCTTTGGGGAAGTACATCCACAAATCGTAAACCTCATATGGTAAATTGGGGTCGGGTTTGTTCCTTGAAAAAGGACGATGGATTGGGATTAAGACAGGCAAGGATTCAAAATCAGGCTTACATGACTAAGCTAGGATGGAACTTGGTTCACAAACGTGATGCATTATGGGTTCGTTTATGTCGAGAAAAGTACAAGACAGGGAATGATGTGGTGCCGATTGTGGAAAAAAGACGGAACGAATCGAGCACATGGAAGGGAATTAGACAAAATTGGGAAAATGTAAGTAAGAGCATTTTATGGAGGATTACAGATGGAGCTTTGGTGTCCTTTTGGCAAGATATATGGGTACCCCATTTGGATAGATTGGACAGTTTGGTAAATTACCCATTATCAAATGATATCCGAAAATGGAAGGTAGCAGACTGTATTACTCCATCAGGTCAATGGGATCTGAATAAGTTTGGACATTTATTACCAAAAGAGGTTGTGTTAGCAATCTCAAGAGTGAATATTAATCGCAATGCTGGTGTTGATAGTCCGAGTTGGCGTTGGGCAAATGATGGTAAATTTGTTCTAAAAGAGGCATATACTAGATTAGCGGGTCACAGAGATAATCAAAATTTGTTCCGATGGAGGCTCATATGGAAACTAAAGGTTCCTCAATGGTACAAATTGTTCATGTGGTTATGCGCTCACGGCCGTTTAATGACAAATTTTATCAGAACTCAGTGGAAAATACATACGAATGAGTTGTGCCCCTGTTGTCAAGATGAGACAGAAACAATTCTGCATGCTCTTAGAGATTGTGCTGTGGTAAAAGAACTCTGGAGTGAGATGTTGCCTGGTCAATGGTATCGGAAATTTGTTGACTTAACCGACAGAAATATTTGGTTAACATGGTGTTTAAGTCGTCGTGAGAAGGTGTATGGGTATGAATTTCGATACTGGTTTACTGTTTTATGTAGACACATTTGGTTGGCGAGGAATGACCGTACTTTCAACAATAAACATTGGAGTAAACAGCAGTTATTAGCACGTACTAGTACAGTGATGTCTTGGGGTGTCTCCAGTCCCATGCAACCGAAATCATATATCACACCAATTATGGTCTGGCGTCCTCCACCCGCTGGGGTGGTTAAGGTTAACACAGATGGATCCAGGAATGAAGCGTCGGGAAGTTGTACATGTGGTGGAGTGATACGGGATGATCAAGGACGATTTGTTCGAGGATTTATGTTCCGAATTGGAAAAGGGTCTGTTATCACAGCAGAGGCCTGGGGAATCCTGTGGGGTATAAAGTTGGCTTGGGAAGGAGGATTTAGGAATGTTCTTGTTGAAAGTGATTGTAGCAAAGTATTAGAGCTAATTCAAGGAGCGGTCTCTGATGAACATCCTGATGTTACAATAATTTTGGAGATTCAATCGATGCTGGAACGTGAGTGGGAAGTGGAGCTACTTCACTGTTGTCGAGAGGCGAATAGAGTGGCTGATTGCTTTGCAAGGAATGCATGGGATATGGCGGTTGATTTTCTTGTACTTCAAAGAGAACCTGATGAAGCGAAACAATTACTTATAGATGATGTTGTGAACCAGAATTTTTGTACTGATTTAGTAGGGTAGAGCCCTTGGCCTTGTATGTTTTTATAGACATTCACTATAAAAAAAAAAAGTTAAATAAGAGTAAAACTGTCAACCTTTAGTAATAGTAATTGCAAAACCTTTCACTTTTTGTCCGTTTAGCTGTGTTTGGGATCACGTTTTGGGGTAAATAAGCCCATTTTTTTATGAAAATAAGCATGAATGAGTTGGAGTTTTTTTTTTTTTTTTTTAATGTTTGGTTCAACATCTTATATTTACATAATGGGTAGAATAAACTACTTATTAAATAAGCCCTTCACTATAATTTTTCTATTAAGTCACTTATTACGTAAGTCGGGATAAGACTTCTCTCACATACTTACCTCGTATACCATAAATCACGATTTATAAGCACTTATTGTCCAAAAATAAGCTATCTAAAATCGTTTATCTAAACATAAATCACATTATAAAAACTGACTTTTCTATTAAGTTATTTTTAATAAGTCAAAATCGTAATAAATCATTTTTCCTATCACTACCCAAAAACACACTATATCTTTTATGAATCAAAAGCAGGGTGGGAACCATTCCCATGGATTCGGAGTTGAAACACAACTGAGATGATTGTACTAATCTCTTCTCGCTTTGCTACAAAATAAATATACATATTTTATCATATACATAATAAATATATTACGTGAGCTAGGGATAAATCACATGTTCTCTGGTCTATAATATAAATCACTTCTAGAATAAGTTTTTATTCACAAGATTAGTCATGTGAATAGTAATTACTTATTTGTTGACTTTGTTTATGTTGTTAATGATTAAATATAATTTTTTTTATGTTCTCTCATTTGAAACCTAATTTAATATGGGTAAAGTTGAAAAAAAAATTATTTAATGTATATTTAAGGAGTTAACTACTATTTCTTAATTCTGATAAATTAATTAAAGTGTCTTGTGTTATGGATAGGGAAAATATTTTTTTTTTTACCATCAAATCTTATTGTTTTTTACTGACAAATAAGATAACCCCATATATGTTTAATATTGGGAGAATTACATTTAGGTCCCAAGGAAGAGGAGAAATGAAGAAATGATCCCTATAGATTGCAAAATGAAAAATTAGTCCCATGGAGTTGTCAATACAGGCTCATGGAGTTGTTAATGGGACCATTTTTTTATTTTGCAATCTATAGGGATCATTTCTTCATTTTTTTTTCTTCCATGGGACCTACGTGTAATTCTCCCTTTAATTATTTCATTAAATAGTTTTTTCTGCACAGTATATTGACCACAAAATGAGTAGTGTAAACAGAAATGAAATCTCCATTTCCTTAAAAAAAAAAACATTTCATTGCTCAAGCCAAAGTAAAAAGTAGATATTCATTGCCTCTGCCCTATATCTAAGTTATTCGAATCTATTTCACTAAGAATAACTAACACCGTTGATATATTAATTGGTGTGGGTCAACCAAGCCAACGGTGAGGATTAAATGCAGTCCGTAGCCATGACCGCCCATGAGCCAATGTCCCCTTTGAGTGGGAAGGGGATGAAAAGATTATTTAATTTTAAATTTTTAATTCAATCATCGAAGAAAGGAGTGGAAATACAGAGCTAATATGTTAAGTTATAGTTGGAACGGAGTCTGGAGGGAATGGGTGAGCGGTTAATTTAAGTCCTTCAAGTGGTGTTAGCTTGACGAAGAAAGGTGCGCAGGTTAAGCGAATATGCTTTGTTTGTAAAGGGCGTAAGTTAAGCCAGTACAGAAGGGCAGGCTCGAAGACTCGAGAGTTGGAACAACCCCAAACATTTTTTAGATTAGAAAGAGAAGCTCAGTGAATGATTCTTCTCCTTCTTGATGATCCATGTCCAAAATGAAGCATCTACTGCGAAAGCTTCATATAGGTGGTGGGATCAATGAACCCCACAGGTTGCCTGATCCCCGCCCGGGGATCAATCCTAGTCCCGTCCCTAATCTCTCATCATCTTCGTCGACTTTGACATCGAATACAGTGGGCACAGTCCGGCCAAATGAATCGGTTGCTGATCGGACGGATATTGATAGCGCTGGTGGTATATGTGGCGACAAGGGAGCCGATTTTAATTTACTGGAGGAGGAGTTTCAATTGCAGTTGGCTTTAGCTATTAGCGCTTCCGATCCTGATGTCCGCAAGGACCCTGAGTCAGCCCAGATCGATGCCGCTAAGCAGATGAGCCTCGGCAGTGCAGCTTCCGTCACCGACACGGAAGCCCTCGTCCAGTTTCAATCGCTTCGTTATTGGGTATTTTTTTCCACATAGAATTGGTTTGGCATGCCTACAGGCTATAGTTGCGAATATGTCCTTCAACCTTAAATGCCTTAGAGTGTGAAATAGGGATATGGCCGTGGCATATCGCTGATGGCATGAACGGGCCGTTTCCTATTTGACATTTTCATTTTCTCGGGTGGGATTATGTGTGGCTCCGTCATTTTTTTTTGGGGGGCGGGGGGGTGTTGCATAGATTTTTCTGATAACTAAATTTGGCAACCGCTCCGTCCTGGAAATAATTTCCAATTAGTCATGTCTTAATGCAAAAAGAATGGGGCTACTAACCTTACTTCATTGGGTGCCTTGTCGCTAGTAACGGAGCGTAATATTCTTTGTTGGGTATTTTCGTTTTGCTCTATTCATATGGGGGAGTTTTACTTAAGATTTTCTGATAATTATATATGTATAGGCGTTCGCATGCATGGAAGTAATTTCTGGTTAGGCCCATAATGGACATCACTCTCTCCACTCGTGCAAAAAGGAAGGGAAAAAAATGCACCCAACGCAAGAGACTTTAATCTGTTGTGGTTCCTTTATAATGTTGAATTAACTTTAGAATATTGCCATCTAACATATTCAATCATGATACAAATATGGTTTCTAACTTAATTTTTTTTATCACCGGCAGAACTATAATGTCATTGATTATGAGGAGAAAGTGATGGATGGATTTTATGATTTAAATGGATTCTCCTCAAATTTGACTGAACGGGGAAAGATGCCATTATTGGTCGATCTGCAAACTGCTTCCCTCTCTGAAAATGTTGGTTGCGAAGTGATTTTGGTGAATCGTATGGTTGATATTAAACTGAAACAGCTTGAGAAAAAAGCTTTTGCTGTATCCATGGACTATTGCTTATCTGGACAAGGGCTAATTTCAAGTGGCTTGCTTCAGAAACTTGCTGATATTGTTGTTAATAGAATGGGTGGACCAGTTGGTGACCCTGCAGAGATGTTGAAAAAGTGGTCAGCTAGGAGTCACGAGTTACGTGATTCTTTGAGGACAATTGTTATTCCCCTTGGCTGTCTTGATGTTGGACTTTCTCGCCATCGAGCCCTACTTTTTAAGGTTGTAAAATCGTATTGGTCCTGCAGTTAAAGGCATGTGCTTTCAAAATGGATAGACTGGAGACAATTATTTTGTCTAATATCTATTTATCATCCCCTTTTTATTTGGAGAACAATTTTTTTCCTGTTTAATTTATAAGGTCCAATTAATTAGTAGTCATTAAATGGATTGTGCATATCATATGATCATATATGGTGAAAGTGACGCCTGTCATCTTTTTAACCTAATGGAAGAAGATAAAGCCAGTGTGTAGAATTCCCTTTTTTGACTCCATATCAAGCAAGCAATGTACAAAAAGCTGAAATCAAATTTGGTCACTTTTCCCTTCTCCTTTCCTCTTTTTGGGCCAACTTTCTTCTTTCTTTTCCAATACCATATTTTGCCTATACCTCCAATATCAACATTGATTATGCAATTCGCGTGATTTTTTTTTTTTGGGAATATATCCACTTATATAAATTCTCATTATGTTATTGCTTAGGTGATGGCTGATAGGATTAATGTTCCCTGCATGCTGGTCAAAGGGAGCCATTACACTGGAACTGATGATGGAGCTTTGAATTTGATTAAAGCTGATGATGGAAGGTAATATCCCATGGTGGAGTTTTACTACCCTTATATACATTTCATTTAAAGGAGCTTTGTTCAGTGGGAAATATAATCAGCCTTGTGCGTATATCATGCCAATTTGTATGCCTTCCATTGAGTTAGAAGATCTTAATCATAGCAAAAATTTCTTTCTTCCAAAAGCAAATTTATTTCACACATACATTTTGTAGTTCTCAATCTTGATGCTCAGTAAACTTGATGGGACATTGACAAAGTAAAACTGTATTATTCAATCAGTAGATCCTTGTTACATCCGCATCTGTTCCTATTTATTCTAATAGGAGCCTCTTAACTAACTAATCCTCTTAACCTATTCCTATCTAATCACCAAGTAACACTTGGCCTCTCCTTTAAGAAGTGGTCCTTTTTTTTAAAGTTTTTGTCACGTTTTGATTTGTAGTCATTCCTGTTTATTCATGTAACTAAAAGTATATCATTTGATTCAGTCCAATGGGTTGCATAGAATATAATTATTTTTGCATGGATGTTAACTTATATCTGATGGTGTGCTTTAGCGTTTTTGTATTTCTCTTTTTGAGCTTTCTTCATTCTGTCTAGAAATCAGGACATAAATGTGTTATGGTATTGGATAGGAAATAGACAGAAAGACAGAAAAGAAGGAGAGAAAGAGAAGAACAGAAAATCTGGAGAGAAAAGAGAAGAACAGAGAGAATAGAGAATTCGAATGATTTCCCTTAGAAGATAGTCACACTTGCAAAACTGATACAAGAGGTCCTGATCATGTTATTTATAGCATGATAACCGACCCTTTTCCACGGCTAGACTAACTTAGGCACTTATTCATAAATCATCATTTAGTTATGCTTTTTGCACCTAAGTCCCTACTCACACTAATCTAACCTATTCACTCAAGTCCCTACAATCACTCTTACATATTCCATAACATTGCCCCCCCTCAAAACAACCCTTGTCCTCAAGGGTTTGGCAGTGGAAAATCAGGGAATTGATGCTTGAGATTAAACAAAGAGATCCAAGTGGCTTCTTCCACGGGATAACCTTGCCACTGCACCAATACCTCAGTAATTATTCGTTTTTTCTTCCTACCAACCCTTTGAGACAAAACCTTCTCTGGATAAAGTGAAGGAGGAACAGCAGGCCAATCAACCGGAGGATGCCGCTGCTGAACACTCGGATCTGGGCACAATTTCAACATAGATACATGAAAAGTGCCATGAATTCTGGTCTCAGATGGTAGCTCAAGTTTGTAAGCAACTGGACCAATTTTCTCCAAGACTTTATAGGGACCATAGAACCTAGGAGCCAGCTTCTGGTTGCTTCTAGTTGCTGCAGAAACTTGCCGATAAGGTTGGAGCTTTATGAACACCCATTGACCTATCTCAAAGTTCCTATCAGTCCTCTTAAGATCAACTCGTTGTTTCATAGTATTAGCTGATCTGTGCAGATGGTATTTCAGGACTGCAATCATTTTTTCCCTGGCTTGAAAAGTCCTGTCCACCACCTCAACTATAGCAGACCGAGGTACATAAGGCATATAGACTGAAGGCTTTTGTCCATACAATAATTCATGAGGAGTAGCTTTGGTTGAAGTGTGAAAGTTGGTGTTATACCACCACTCAGCCAAAGGCAACCATTGACACCATTCTTTAGGTGTTTCCCAACACATACAGCGCAAATAGGATTCTACACATCTATTAAGAACTTCAGTTTGGCCATCACTTTGGGGATGGTAAGCGGAGGACAAATTTTGCTGCACTTTTAAAACCTTAAGAAACTCTTTCCAGAAATTACTAAGAAACAAAGGATCCCTATCACTTATGATTTCCATGGGGGCACCATGCAATTTATAAATCTGATCCAAGAATATTTGGGCTAGAGTAGCAGCTGAATAAGGATGTGCAAGAGGAATAAAATGAGCATATTTAGTCATCCTATCCACAATGACCCAAATAACTTCCTTACCCCCAGATTTAGGTAACCCTTCGATAAAATCCATTGAGATACTCTCCCATACCTTATTTGGAATTGGTAGAGGATTTAAAAGCCCAGGTGAAGCGATTGTTTCATACTTACACCTAGCACATGTGTCACATCCTTTAACAAAATCTTCAACATCCTTATGAAGATGCTTCCACCAAAACATCCCTTTAACCTTGTAGTAAGTACCTTGGATACCTGAATGGCCACCTTGTGGGCTGGCATGCAACCATTCCAGCAATTTCTGTTTCAAATCAGGATTATGCCCAACCACTAATTTATTATTCTTCCGCAAGTAGGTCCCATCCCACGAATATTTATGAAAAATTCCACCATGCTCTTTCACGTCAGCTAGGACAGCAGCAACCTCACCATCTAATTCCCAACTTCTCTTAATTTCGTCTATCAACTCAGGAGAGGCAGTATCTAAAGAGATCTGCAACAATTGAGGACCCTGTAACCTTGATAAAGCATCAGCCACTGTGTTATCATTTCCCTTCTTGTATTGGATCTCATAATCATACCCCATAAGCTTAGCTATCCAATACATTTGAAATGGAGTTTTCAATTTCTGCCCCAACAAATACTTAAGGCTCTGCTGATCAGTTCGAATCACAAATTTATTACGCTCCAAATACTGATGCCAATACTCAACTGCTTGTACCACAGCAAGCAACTCCTTCTCATAGATAGAAAGATTTAAGTGTTTGGGAGCAAGGGCCTTACTATAATAGGCGAGTGGCTGACCTTGTTGCATCAAGACAGCCCCAATCCCAACACCACAAGCATCTGTTTCTACCACAAATTCCTTAGAAAAATCTGGTAATGCCAACACAGGAGCGGACACCAATGCTTCCTTTAGGTTCGAAAAAGCTTCACTTGCAGCACTTGACCATTTAAAAGCATCCTTTCTCAATAAAAGAGTAAGGGGCTTAGCTAATGATCCATACCCTTGAATAAACCGCCTATAATATCCAGCCAATCCAAGGAAAGCCCTCAATTGTTTTGCTGTTTTTGGTTCTGGCCAGCTTGCCACCGCTGCAATTTTTTGAAAATCAGTAGCTACTCTGCCTTCACTGATAATATGACCTAAGTATTCAACCTTCCTTGCCGCAAATGTGCACTTCTCTTAACAAAATAATGATTTGTCTGCAAAATTCCTAGCACTTCTTCTAGATGCTTAGCGTGATCAGAAATAGAAGGGCTATAAACCAATATATCGTCAAAGAAAACGAGTACAAATTTCCTTAACAATGGCCTAAAGATATCATTCATAGCTCCCTGAAAAGTGGCTGGAGCATTTGTCAAGCCGAAAGGCATCACTAACCACTCAAAATGCCCTGAATGTGTCTTGAAGGCTGTCTTATAACAATCTTTAGGCTCCATCCTGATCTGATGGTACCTAGCTCTCAAGTCCAGTTTAGTGAACCACTTAGCATCATGTAATTCATCCAATAGATCTTCTACCAATGGAATAGGGTACTGATTTTTGACCGTTTTCTTATTTAACTTCCGAAAATCAATACACATACGCCACGTTCCATCCTTCTTCTTTTACCAACACAATAGGTGCTGAAAAAGGAGAGGAGCTTTCTTGAATAACCCCTGACTGTAGTAGCTCAGAAATTTGCTTCTCGATAATATCCTTCTGAGCCGCTGAATATCGATAGGGCTTAAGACTAATGGGGTTTGTACCTTCATGGAGCACTATCGGATGATTATGTCCCGGTCTCAATGGAGGGAGCCCTTTAGGATCCTCAAATATCTCTGCAAACTTATCTAATGTATTCTGAATTTCTGCTGGAACCCCCTTAACTGACCCACCGAGATCTGTTTCTGCTGGCATTTTCCTGACGACACAACCATGCTGCACTGGTTGCAGCATCTGGACTAAAAAGATATGTTGCTGAGATGGCTTTACTAGACCAATTTTCAACGCTGGGACCACCTTATAAGAAGATGCAGGCTTGGCTTGCAATTTACAAAGCCGACCTTGGTACCAAAATTGCATGGAAAGATGCTCATAATCCCAAAAAGCACTTTTAATGGACTTTAGCCAAGATAAGCCCAGAACGATATGAAAGGTATGGAGTTTGATTATTCTAAGGTCACACACAAAATCCATACCCTGCATTTTCCATCGAAAACCATGCCAGACCCCAAAAACTTGCAACTTCTGCCCTCCTGCAACCTGAACCGAAGATGAAAAAGGAAGAGTAGTTTCTTTCCATCCTAATTTTACAGCCAGATCATAATCAAGAAAATCATGGGTGCTGCCATTATCAATCAGGATTTGAATTACGCGTTTGCCAATGTTTCCCTGAATGCGCATCGACTCCCCTGTATCAAGACCGTTAATGGCATGCAGAGATATCAAGGGAGCATGATCTTCATCAGGCTCACTGTCTTGTTCCAAAAAGTCGGCACCTTCAGAATCATCAACCATCTCAAGGTAGTGAAGTTGCATTCTTTGACGTTGGGCACAACGATGGTCTCGGGAAAATTTCTCATGACAGTAGAAACAGAGGTTTTTTGCACGGTGCTCTGCTTCTTCTTCCGCAGATAAAATCTTCGCAGACTTCCACGCTTTCAGCCCTGTTTTATCATTCCAATTCGCATTTTTAACCGACAGGGTAGAGACAGGTTCCTTCGGGTGGGGCCCATTCTTATTATTATAAGTCTTAGTATTGGTATGCGCTGGCACCAAAGAAAGATTCGTTGTCGACACGTCCTTCACACTTGTCCCCTGTCGGCTAGCTTTTTCTATCGCAGCCTTGGATTCTCGCCGATTCACTGCTATTTCTTGAACACGAGCCAGTCGACGTGCCTCTCTCAGCGTCCGGGGGTTGAACAGCAACACCGAGTCCGCTATTTCTTCTCGCAAGGCGCCCACGTAAATGTCAACAAGGTATTCCTCGTTCAAGTCCAGTTTCGCTGAAAGGGCATCGAATTTCATATTGAATTCCGCCAGCGACCCCGTTTGTCGCAACCGAGTCAAGTCGCTCATGGGCTTGTCAACCGGAAGACCGAACGTATCTCTTAACAAGATAACGTATTCGTCCCACGTCGGCGGTCGTCGCCACCGTTTCTCTGCTGCGACGTGCCAGGCGAAGCTGGGGTCATCAAGATTCATCGAGGCCATCGTGACCTTCGAAGTAGCAGGTGTTTCGTCTAACTCAAAAAATCTTTCACATTTCAGAATCCAGGTATCTATATCCTGACCCTGGTAATGCGGAAAATCCATCTTTGTGAATTGGGTAGGCCTGTGGGGTCTCCCACCATTACCATTCTCGCCATGCCGATGGTGATGATCGCCGAAATTCCTCTGGGCCGTCATTACCAACGTTCTCAATTCATTTCGGACTCCCAATACCTCTTCCCTAAATCCCAAGACCGTGTCTTGGAGTTCATCAACTACATTCAGTCTTTGTAATTGCCCCTCAAGGGCTGCAATTCTTTCTTCCATGTTTTTGCCGGTTCTTGATCGAGTTTGAACCATACACTATATTTTGCAGTGGGCGAGCCGAAGATCGCGAGCTCTGATACCACTGTTATGGTATTGGATAGGAAATAGACAGAAAGACAGAAAAGAAGGAGAGAAAGAGAAGAACAGAAAATCTGGAGAGAAAAGAGAAGAACAGAGAGAATAGAGAATTCGAATGATTTCCCTTAGAAGATAGTCACACTTGCAAAACTGATACAAGAGGTCCTGATCATGTTATTTATAGCATGATAACCGACCCTTTTCCACGGCTAGACTAACTTAGGCACTTATTCATAAATCATCATTTAGTTATGCTTTTTGCACCTAAGTCCCTACTCACACTAATCTAACCTATTCACTCAAGTCCCTACAATCACTCTTACATATTCCATAACAAAATGCATCTGAGATCTTTCCTGCCTTGTTAGGCACATATCCTTTTAATAAAGAAGCATGAATGGTCTGTCATTTATATTGGAATGATTCTAATGATATTATTGATTTATTGAACTGTTGCAGTGAATACATTATTGATTTGATGGGGGCACCTGGTGCTCTTATTCCTACTGAAGTCCCCAGTAGTCAGCTCCAAAACTACAGTTTTTCTGTAACAGGTTGTGCTGAGATTGCAGAATTACATGACAATGCCCATCTCATACTTGATGGTGGAACTGGAGTGCTGGCAGTGTCAGCTGATATTGATAGAACATCAACAGTGGGCTGGGCTCAATCAGAACCATTATTGAGTGTGGACAGTCAAGGAACAATGGATGCAAGGAACCAAGGTGGAATAAATCAAACAGAAAGATTTGAATATGATTTGGGGAATCTTCTTCAGTCTACGCGTGTATCATGTGAAAGCACATCATATAGAGACGCATCATCTGCAGAAAAGATGCAAGTGAAAAATACGTCGGAGTATTTCCTTAGTGCATCAAAGAACCCAGAATTAGCTCAGAAACTGCAAGCTGTCCCATTAGAGGGTGGTGCATTTCCCCTTCCCGATCTCTTTTCGGATATCAATCGACAAAATACAAGTGAAAATAAATTTTATGAACAAATTTATCAACATGATGGTAAAATTGTTGCTGATGCTTTTCAATCTGATCCAAGCTTTAAGAAGTCCCTCGTATCTTCTCAAGGGGTGTGCTCTGCCCATGATGTTAGATTCTGTCAATCTGCTGATTGGTTTGCTAAACAGAAAGAAGAACTGGAGCAAAGTGATGCCATGGTTGCAGATACAGGTCCTGTCAATCTGCTAAAGACACAAGAAGAACAAGTTCTTGATTCTTCCTTGACCAAGGCAGTTGTTTCTTTCAATAGGCAAATTGAGGTTGACTCGGTCTATGATGATGCAAATGGTATTGATAATAAAGTTGGAGTGGCTTTTAATTGCAATCAATTTGGGAATGATTCTGCTATTCAATTTAAAGAGGCAGATAACAGAGATAGCAGCCTAAATGATGGTAAAAGTGAGAAAGTTGAGTCAGTACTGGGCACGGGCACAGAATGGGAAATTCAATGGGAGGATCTTGATATCGGTGAGCGTATTGGCATAGGTATGATTTCAGTTTTTTGTTTTTAATCGCTCACTAGTTTTATTTTTATATTTTAACATCATGTACGCATACGTCCATGTCCAACACATCTGTGTCTGCATCCTGAACGCTTACCCCTCTCTCTTTGTTATTTCTCTCTAATAGCATTTAGCATTTTTCATCTACTTCATTGCTTTGCTTTATAAAAAACTCTATCAGTTGTGTTGCTAAAAGACAAACATTTGTGCTGTAGCCATGTGTGTTGTGTTTTTTATTGTTCATTGTCTATTGTTCTTTTCTCTCTTTGGATAAATATTTATATTTTATATGCTTAAATATGTGTGGGTGTAATTTTTAGATATATATAAAATTTTAAATATATATCCCCCGTACCAGTATCCTAAATTCTTAAATGTCTATCCACTGTATCATGCCATACTGTATCATATAATCATACCCAAATTGGTGCTTCTTAGGCAACAAATTAATCCATGAATATCAAGTACCACCAGGTTGGAAATGTGCTTTTTGTTACTATGATGTATAATGCTGCTACTATCACCTCATGCTGCTATGTTGCCTGTAGGTTCTTATGGTGAGGTTTACCATGCTGACTGGAAGGGCACTGTAAGTCTTATCCCTCTTTTGAATAACTTTATCGAAAGTTCTGGTTTATGGTAGATTTTATGATGTGGTTAGACTTGAATGGTAATACCTTTAATGGAGTTTTCTTCAAACTTCTTATCTTATTCCTGCCCTTTTATGAGTGTTGAGTTGTTATGGATGACTCTATCCATGAGTAATTTAAAGGATTAATGTCGGAACATCTGTAAAATGGACAATTTTCTGAAATGTACAATGTTGTGCTCTCAAGGATGCTTAGATTATGTTAACTTGATTGTCAAGAAAGCAAAATAAATGAGGTTTAGAAATTTCAAAATGCAAAAGTATATTGTAAGCCTGAATTGCGTCTCAAAAAATTGTAAATAATTGATTTTTTTTTTTCCTGCTAGTCTTTGTCAAAGTTAAGATATTTCCTGGAAGTGTAATTGATGAAGAAGACTTCAAAAGGAGCCATTGGCTTGATACTAACATCTTTTCTTAATCTCTTTCATGTTTGATGTCTATCAATATCTACGTTATTATGTTTTTGTTGTGAAAACCAATTTGTTTATATCCATTGAAAGTACTGGCAGCGCAGCGCTTGTTTCTGTTCTGAAAATACTATCCATTACTGGTTCTTCATCTTTTGCGCTGATACTAATATGGGAAGTTTGTGTGAATTGTTTGGCACGTAGGAAGTTGCCGTGAAGAAGTTTCTGAACCAAGACTTTTCTGGTGATGCGTTGGCTCAGTTCAGATCTGAAGTAAGCAGCTGAATTTTCTTTCTTAGTGTGATTATATACCTGCATATACCCTCATCTATGAGTATGAGGTTATTCAGTCACATATACATTCATTCATGTCCGCTGCTTTCTGTAGGTTGAGATCATGCTGAGGCTGCGACATCCGAATGTTGTACTTTTCATGGGAGCAATTACTCGGCCTCCTCATTTTTCTATATTGACTGAGTTTCTTCCAAGGTTAGTTCCGTTTTATGATTTTTTGTCGAATATTGTGGTGAGGGCATTGGAGTGACTTGGACTTTTTGCCTGGTTTACTTAAATTGTATTGGAGCCTTGCTTTTTTCAATTAGTTGTGTCTTGTTCTTGTACAGCACATGTTGCTGATACTCTTTTACAAGTTCGACCAACGTGGAACTTGGGCTACCACCAAATCATTTTAGAATTAAATGATTTCTACATTGTTCTGTTCCTTAATAGTACATGTGTCACGTCTTCTGCAGAGGGAGTTTATATAGGCTATTGCATCGACCCAATTTTGAACTTGATGAGAAGAGGAGGTTGCGAATGGCTCTTGATGTGGTATGAGTTTAAAATATATATCATTTGTAAATTTCATTTTGTTTCTCCTTTTACACTTTTTGATGAAATCTTTACCGTGCCTGTATCAGGCTAAGGGTATGAATTACTTGCACACAAGCCATCCTCCCGTTGTTCATCGGGATTTGAAGTCTCCAAATCTTCTTGTTGACAAACATTGGGTTGTTAAGGTATTTGTTAAATTTTTTTGCGTTGGGGAGTTTGCTTCATAAAACTTGAAATAAAAGGACTCCACAGAGGGAAGTGAAACTAGAAGAGTGAATATCTAAAAGTTGGCATGCCTGTGAAAATTTAACTGGAAGGAATTCTCCGTCAGAGACAGATTTATTCCATTATGAAATGTGGAAATTCCATAAATATCTAGTGTTTCTGGATTGAATTCTCCAACAATTTTATGGATGAGAAATGTCATTTGTGTCCCTGGATTGAATAATAGAAAGGGATATTTCCTTTCCCTTGGTGCTATCAATGGGTTCTAATTCTTATGCTTTCAGTGTTTTATTTCTATTTCATTACTGAAAACCTGTTTTGCCTTCCCTTTATGCTTATTGTTCTCTGAAGTGGATAAACTACAAATGGTTGTCTTTACCGCGTAGGCCATTTATTGTTTGTTTTTTGTTAATACTTAATATATCCTCTTGTCTTCTCATAGGTTTGTGATTTTGGTTTGTCACGTATGAAGCACCATACCTTTCTATCCTCAAAATCTTCTGCTGGAACGGTAATTCATGATAGTAATTTTTTTTAAAAAGAATTATAAGTTACGCCAGTATAACTTTAGTTCATTCTTCTTTGATCTAAACGACAATTACTGCTACTTTTTAGAATATATATTATTTTAAAGGAGACTAAATGTGTTATTTGCCTGCAGCCTGAGTGGATGGCGCCAGAAGTATTAAGAAATGAACCGGCCAATGAGAAGTAAGTAAACTTTGCATTTATGCGTGCCATTCTTGGAAGGACCGGCGTGTTTAATGTAGGATGTGACTGTGATTGTTTACAGGTGTGATGTGTATAGTTTTGGTGTAATTTTGTGGGAATTGGCTACCGCAAGGATTCCATGGAAAGGGTTGAACCCAATGCAGGTTGTTGGCGCTGTTGGATTCCAAAATAGACGGCTTGAAATTCCTGAAGATGTTGATCCAGTGGTGGCCCAAATAATACGCGACTGTTGGCAAATGTAAGTTCTAGCCCTTGCTTATCTATTTCTGATCACTAGTTTTTGCTTCATTTTCTAAGGACCTAGTGGGAAACGCAGGGTAACAGGTTGTATACATGTCCTACCCTTTCATGCACTTTAGATTGGTGAGACCAGGAGGCTTACAATACTGTAAAACTGAAAACTCGAGAGAAGTCACGTTTTGGAATCTAAATCGTTTATTTATTTATCTATTTGGGAAGTTGGGGTGTTAGTGCGATGACTGGTTATTGAAGTTTTGCTATGTCCTGTTCTATTTATAGTGTAATTTTGATAATTCAATATATGCTTTAGGAATCTAGATACTTCCTTGTTCAATTGTTTGATTTGTATTGGTTTGCCTACTATGCAGGGAGCCACACTTGCGGCCATCATTCTCACAGCTTATGTCCTGTCTCCGCCGTCTTCAACATCTGGTTGTGAAAGATAGGAGCTTAGCGCAATAAAAATTGTGCATAGCTATTGTAATAATACTTGAAGTTGTCCCTGGGTTCGAAGAGCCAGAACAGCTGAGGTTTTTTACTGCTTTGACATACAGAGATTTGCTGAACAGGGAAGTTTCGGTTCATTCAAAGTGGGGGCTGGAACACAACCTGTTCGGAACAGAATAGAGACCTTCCTGAGCGAAGTCAGCTGGGGAGGCTCTGTCAAGTGTAATATGAGGTTAGTACAAGTAGCTACAACTGAAGAATTCCCATGGAAAGAAGGGAACTAGAGAAAACAGAAAGAAAGATAGAGGAAAAGTTAAAAAAGAAAAAGAAAAAAGGAAAGTGTAATTTATTTGGTCTTTGTCTGCAGAGGTCCTGTTTGGAATTGTAAACATACTATCTCTGCGGCTTCTTGTGGAAATGTAAAAAGACAGAAGAAATTTCTTTCAAAAGGTAAAGGGAATTTGTATATTCGGCTGATTTGCTCCGCTTGAGTTCCTTGATGAAATGGTTATGCTTTATGGTTCCAACAGTGTAGTCAACAGTCAGAGGACTGCTAATTTAAACCAGTATCCCAGAATAAGTTATAAGACGAACATGAATTTCATGATGAAGTATATTATTCAGTGAAAACTACTAATGACAATTCCCACAACACAATTGGTGGTGTGTTGAAATTTAATTAATTTCAAAAGGATTGCTTGAAAGAAATGATTTATTGATTGCTGGATCAAGAACATTGCGTGCAAAAACTTGATATTAATCAAGAGGTCTCTTCTGGCCGAAAATAATTAAGAACCGTCGTATTTCTAAAATTTAATTTCTGTTCATGCTATTGTTCTTTTTTTTTTTTTTAATTTTATTTTGTATATTGTTTTCTTTTTCCAGTTCTCAAAGGTCCAGAATTTTTTTAAATCCAAAGTCCAAGATTACCAAAAGACATTAGGGGCTTTTGTAATGTTTAAAGACAATCAATAGTATTCTTTATTGCTTTAGGGCATGTTGGTTAAATTGCAGGCGTTGTTTGGTTAAATTGCAGGCGCTTAAAGTACAATGTAATGCAATAATAATGTTTTGTGCATGTGAGAGTGATTTTTTCCTTCTAATTTTATCAATTATTGTAAAATACAGTATACCAATTTTTACCAAATTAATCTTTGCTCCCGTGGTGTTGTTTTACTGTGTAATGTATTTTAGAATGATTGCCCAACTCAGGAATGGAGACGTTTAAATGTTCTGAAAATTAGGATAGTCTTTAATACTCTTGATTATTGAAGGTGGAAGACAAAAAAAAAAAAAATCAAATGCTACATAGATATGTAATGTAGGTCAATGTGGTCAAATACTAGAAAGAGGAGGAAAAGGTTGGGGAGGCAGCATGCAGATCATAAGCGGGGGGTGGAGATAGGCAGAGGCAGACCCCTGTCATGTAGCCTACAGTTTGGCCTGATTTAGTCTGAGTTTTTTTAACAAATAAGTTAAAAATCTATTTAAAGATCTAAATATATAAATAGGTCGAGTTTATATTGTTAAAGTCTAGTTTGTAAGCCTTTAAACTTTACTTGTTTGCACATTTAAAAAATATGATTATATATATTTTTATTCTTATATTCTAATTTTAAAATACAATTAGTCAATTACTATAGTATCCCTATATTTTTTTATCACTCAACGTTCTAAAACATTCAATCTCTTCGATTTTAACCTCGCCGTCGCCGCCACTGTAACGTGCTCACTTCACTTTCCTTGACCCCATTATGATCGCAGACCACATATCGCCTTGGAAGCTTGTTGACAAATTTCTACTGTCATCAATGACAAGTCGTCACAGAGACAGTAGGTGTACCACTGCTTGCCAATATTTCCATTCTTTCTCACAGAATTGTTGATAGTCAAACCCTGGTCTGTCTTCTTTTTGCTAATAGTGGTTTATTGGCTTTTTTTATTAACATACTATAAACAGTAATATATATTTATATATATATATATATATATCAGAATATTACATTGTAGAAAATATTTATCAAAATGTTATAGTCAAAATCGTTTTTCAGGTGGTGAATTTTAGAAATCATTCATATGGAGAATGACTTATTTAATAACACAACACTAGCACAAAGATTTATGCAACTGAAAATCATTCTATAGGTGAACGTTTTCTAAACTCCATCACCTGAAAAATAACTTCTATGTGTTTCTCTTTCTTAATTCCCTCTCTCCTCATCATATACATAATGATTAATTTACATTAAAAAAACAATGATTGCTGAGTGATTGATGATGATGATTATGATTATGATGATAGCAGCAGCAGCAGCAGCAGCAGCAGCAGCAACAACAACAACAACAACAACAACAACAACAACAACAACAACAACAACAACAATAATAATAATAATAATAAATAAATAATGATTGCCAAAATAGGATGAGGAGTACGCTGATCAAATAAAGTATTAGAAAATTAATACTAAATAATAATTAAGTGTATATGACTAAATAAAGAAAAAGTCTGATGTAAGTGACCAACCACAGATCAACAAGGTAAAATATGAAGGATGTGGATGAGGAAAAAAATTAAGCAAGTAAGAGAAGAGAGGGGAGAGAACAAGGAGCTACGGAGAAAATTGAGGAAAATATGAAGGTGAATGAGAATGAAAGAGTAGTATTCAGCAAAATTTATAAGCCCCTTGCATTGTATATTCACAAGTTGGGGGGAAGAGTTTGATGTGATGGAAGGGAAGATGCATTGGGAAGGAGGGGGAATATATACGAAGAAGAATATATTCGTGACAATTTGTTTTAATATTTAAAAAATATCACATCATAATGAAATCGTTCACATCAAGAACGATTTCTAACATCATTCTTCATAAGAACGACTTCAGTGTTTTGTTAAAATAAAACTTGTTTTTGTGGTGAACGATTTTTTTATAAATGCAAAATCGTTCCTGTAAAGAACGATTTTAGGTATAGCATTCCGGTAAATATTTTCCACGGTGTAGCATTTTGGTATTTATCGTATATTAGTAAAAAAGCCCTCAACAAACACTAGCTTTTTTACTAATATATGATAAATAGTAAAAAAAATACCAAAATGCTACATTGTGGGAAATATTTACCGGAATACTCCACCCAAAGAATGATTTTGCATTTATAAAAAAGTTGTTCTTCACAAAAACGAATTTTAATTTGACAAAACATTGAAGTCGTTCTTATGAAGAACGATGTTAGAAGTCGTTCTTGTAAAGAATGATGTTGAAGTGAACGATTTTATTATGATGTGATTTTTTTAAAATATTAAAATAAATTGTCATGAATCTATTCTTCTATGGACATATCACTCCTTCCCAATACATCCCTTCTCCCATCATATCAAACTCGTCCCCTTAACTCATGAATATACAGTATAAGGAGCTTTATAAATTTTGCTAAATGCTGCTTTTTCATTCTTGTCAATCTTTATCATTTTCTCAATTTTTTCCGTAACTCCTTTTTCTCTCCCCTCTCTTCTCTTACTTGCTCAATTTTTTTCCTCATCTACATCCTTCGTATTTTACCTTGTTGATATGTGGCTGGTTACTTACATTAGACTTTTTCCTTATTTAGTCATATACACTTAATTATTATTTAGTATTAATGTTTTAATACTTTATTTGGTCAATGTATTTCTTATCCTATTTTTTCAATCATTATTTATTGTATTACGTAATTGTAATTATTATTATTATTATTACTACTACTACTACTACCACTACTATCATCATTATTATCATCATCAATCGCTCAGCAATCATTGTTTTTTAATGTAAATTAATTATTAGGTATATGATGAGGAGAGAGGGAATTAGGAAAGAGAAACACGTTAAAGTTATTATTTAGGTGATGAAGTTTAGAAATCGTTCACCTGAAAAACGATTTTCATTTGTATAAATCTTCGTGCTGATATTGTGTTATTGAAAAAGTCGTTATTCAGATGAACGATTTCTAAAATTCATCACCTGAAGAATGATTTTGAGTATATCATTTTGATAAATATTTCCCATGATGTACCATTTTGATATATATGTTTACTGTTTATGGTATATTAGTAAAAAAGGCTGATTTATTAGTTTAAATTCATTGTTATGATGTTTTATACATTTATCAGAACTTGAGTCGTGATGATCCGAAGGTTATGATTTTTACACTTGACACCTGATGATTTTCAACAAATTATTGTATATTTTAAATTCATTTTTTTATTGAAGAGATTATATTGACAACCTGATAAGTGTTGCCCAATGAGAGACTGTTGCAGAGTTATTATTTGTTTAATTTTTATTATAGTTTATTAGTGTTAGTCTGATTATGTTAAGGAGCTTTAGTGGTCATTTTACTGTTGGTATTTAAATTTTAAATAATACCTCTTTGAATTAATTTTTATTTAATTTATTGGATATATTTTATATAGGTTTTGGTATACCTAAACAAGGCCCGATTTCTTAAGCCTATTTAAAGGCTTGCATTTTAAATAAGTTTTTAAAAAGGCTTCAGGCTTAAGTAGGTTTTTTGATGGCTCAGGCCCTAAGCCTAAAAAAAAGCTTGTATATAGGCTCAACCTTTAATTTCTTGATACAGGTTTAGATCTATTTAGTCAAAACCTGACTTGATCTAGCTTATTTCCACCCCTAATCATAAAATAGGTTTACATCGAATAAACCTACAACAGGCTTATTTTAATTTTAAATTACAAAAATAATTATAAACATGCTTTATCAGTATTTACTTGCAAAATCAACATTACATTTATTGGGTCGCCATTTTTCATTAAATGAAAGTAACAGTGTCGAGATTAAGGACTAATAATAAATTTTATAAAATTAAGAAATTAAAATTAAATTTGATGTAAATTACCAAATTAAAGAGAGGAAGTTATACTTCAGCCTTTAGTGAATAAGGGTGTGTTCTTATTAGCTTTTGGAGAATAGATTCTGGAGAGAATAGCTTTTGGAGAATAGATTATAGGAAAATAGATTATGGGAAAAAGTGATTTTGATAAAATGAGAGTGTTTGGATGATTTTATCAGAATAGCTTTTTTCATGGTCAAATGACTAAAAAGGACATTAACTTTTATGATAATTACATATAAAGGATAAGATTATATTTTAAGTTTTATTTGACATTAAATTGCATAATAATTACAATAAATGAAATAAATTTGTCCAAAATTTTTTTAATTATAACATTTGTCAATTATGTAATATAAAAAAATAGATGCAAAAATTATAAAATTATAACATTAGTCAATTATGTAGTAAATTACAAAATCAGATCAAACGTACATATTGAAGGCGTACACTATATTAATTTTCATCTCCTTTTACAACCTGGGTTATCTCTTGCCAAACCCACTGTATTATTCTTCATTAAATTCTTTGGAATGGTTTTGATTTTTGCAAGTGTATCCGTGTCTTTAATTTCTATTTTTTTTTACCACTCATGCCTAGGCTCTAAAGATATATATATTATTCTTCATTAAATTTTTTGGAATGGTTTTGATTTTTGCAAGTGTGTCCGTGTCTTTAATTTCTTTCTTTTTTACCACTTCTGCCTAGTCTCTAAAGATATATATATTATTCTTCATTAAATTCTTTGGAATGGTTTTGATTTTTGCAAGTGTGTCCGTGTCTTTAATTTCTGTTTTTTTTTTTACCACTTCTGCCTAGTCTCTAAAGATATATATATTATTCTTCATTAAATTCTTTGGAATGGTTTTGATTTTTGCAAGTGTGTCCATGTCTTTAATTTTTGTTTTTTTTACCACTTCTGCCTAGTCTCTAAATATATATATATTATTCTTCATTAAATTCTTTAGAATGGTTTTGAGTTTTGCAAGTGTGTCCGTGTCTTTAATTTTTGTTTTTTTACCACTCCTGTCTAGTCTCTATATATATATATATATATATAAGTATATTAAAAATTTGCTAAAATAAGAAATCTTTTCTACATAACACCAAAGTACAAATTCCGAGTAAATGTCAATAACAGAGTAAGTGAAAATATGAATAAAATACCATTTAACATATTGTCAAAAAGAGAGTACAAAAAAATATGAAAACATTCACATGACTAATGCTCTTGCGTATAATAAATGATCTGATCTCTTATCGAATCACGAAGAGAAGCCATGTCAGATGAAGAATTGCCGCGTAACACATCACACACCCATACGGCACCTGTAAACTCACTGGTGTGCCGCGGTTGTTTACATAAAAATTGCTGAGCATATGCACCAACATATGCGGCCACTTTTCGGATTCTCTGTAATCGCCGTTTTCTATTCTTTGCAATAAATTTCATAGTATTCTCCATATCTACCTTTACCTGTACACACATACATTAACTTATATAAAACAAAAACGACCACAACTATACATTAATAAGATGCACACAGATGTCATTGATGAATAAATAACATTACATTACGTATAACGTCGTCAAAGTAAAAACAGCAGCATTATTGAAAGGATATACTTCAAAGTTACCGATAACGTCAAACCATGACCACCAAATTAAGCACCGTCAAATGATAGACCAACAAAGCAATATTAGATGTCAAAAACAACATAACAAATATCTCAATGTTATAGGAAAATAAGAACAAAAGAATAACACTTTGACTTCACAGGGTTCACGAAGAATGAAAGAAATAGGCATAATCAACACAGCAAACAATACCTGCAGCAAGAACACAAATAATTACACGCAGATACAAGCACCACGAACTTGTTCTGCCAGTCCTAGCATTGAAATCAGAGCAATAATAGATATGCTGATTGTTTTTTTCTTTGCTACTTAGAATACAACGTAGCAGCTACAGCAAAGGGGAAGTGTGAAGTACAACAACAAATTTGGACGATTTTTTTTGTTTTCCAGTACAGTTTACCCCCAAAATTTTCAAGTAGACCAAGTAATAACAGCAATTATTAAGATACTAGTGTACCCACAAGCTTAGTTCAAGCTAACCTCTTGCAATTAAAAACAAACACTAAATTATCCTGGTAGCTCAAAGATCAACCAGGCACTCCAAGAAAAGGAAAAACATTTCAACTTACAATCAAATTTAGTTGTGGCACAGGTGCAATGGTAGGAAATTTCACATGCACCCACGAGAAAATGAGACTAAACAATGATATTATGCTCACAATAATACAGAACTTCCCAAATGTTCAGTTTCCAAGCAAGCTACCTGGAGTCGAACCTCAGAACCACCACAGACAGAGGAATCTGCACCGAAGTCGCCGGCTAGATCTGGATCGCCGAACCTCACGAAGTCGCAGGCAAGATTTCTTAAGCAATTTTCCTTCGATTTTGCAAGCGATTTTCCGTCACCGCTTTCCGTTCACCGCGAGAGAAGGGAATGTGTTTCAGATCGAAACCGCGAAGCGAAGCTTTTCCGATCTGAAAGAGAATGGGAACGACAAGGTGCAGCTGGGATCTGTTGACGGCCGAAATTCGAAGACGAGAACGCCGACCGGTCAGGGAAACGGAGAAGGAAACGGAGGATTATGCCGATGGGGAAAACGGAGAAGACGAGAATGAAGGTCGAAGCAAAACGGAAAGAGAATGGGAACGAAGGTGCAGCTGCGATCCACACACACACACACAGAGTTCGAAGACGAGAACGGCGACGGGTCAGGGAAGAGGAGAAGGAAACGGAGGAGAATGGCGATTTCAGAAAATGGAGAAGACGACGCGAAAAGGAAAAGAGGAAAGAGAAAAGTACATATCACTGTGATAATTATTGTCCCAACGGTAATATATCAGAGTTCAAAAGCGAAGAAAAATAGCTTCTGAGATAATAGCTTTTTTTGATGAAAAACGGGATTGTTTGTGAAATTGGTGTGTTCGGCTACCTACACCCTAAAACCTTGGTTTCACCTCATAATCGCTTTTTTTTGTATATGCCGAACACACGCTAAATCAATCAGGCCCAAAAAAAGTTAAAAAACAAAATAGGAAGTCGGACGGCTCTTCGATTAAACAATTTTTGGTTTACCCCCTGCCGGTGTCTTATCCCTTTTAGAGGTAGACTAATTCAAAGTTGCCCCTGGTGTAGAAGAACTTCCTAGAAATTGAATTCGAGCCCTTGAGATAAATGATGGAGGAGACACCTTGACTCCCCCTTCAAATCATATGACCCACTGCCTGGGGCTTCTTCGGTTAAACAATTTGAGGCTGTAAACTCACTCATTTCGGGCCTTGGTCGATGGGCACGCGTGTCACTCGGAGAATAGTGCACTAACTATCGGAATCGATTCACCGTTAGACTACAGTACCAAACCAACGGAATCTTGTAATTCTGTCCTTGAGCGAGTCACTCCGTGGCTCTGCCATTTTCTTGTTATTCTCCGTCGCACCGTCAAAGTTTCTCACATTCTTTACTGACATCTTCAACGAAATTCTAGATTTTCCCCAAGTCCAAGGTAACCCGGATATTCTAGCGTATTTGAGCGCGCTTTAACTGTGGCTTCTGGACTGAGAATATGGCTTATCAGGTTCCGGTTATCTACTCGAAGTCGTACAATATAGCATTTCTGGGAATAGAGAAATTGTAAGAAATCATATTTTTCATCACTTAAACCCGATTGATTTGGCCATTATTTTATTTTAGATTGGGTTGTTGATGATTTAGTTCACCCTGCGAGCTCATATGATCATTTCTTTAAATAAATAATATCATGGACTTGTAATTAGTTAGTATGCTTTGGGAAAAAGTAGTAGCATTAAAATCTAGATTCCAGATGTCATCACATCATTTTTGGGTATTGTATGGAACAAAAATGAAAAATTAGCTGAGCCACAATTCTGCAGACCAAAAAAAAACGGTGAGACAATTCCATGTTAAATTGCTTTGTGGGCGGGGAAGGGGCTAAAATTTGCTTTTCTTGATATCTTCTTTACTGACATGACCTTTTTCTTCAGTGAGATGGTTTATATTGGTTGCCAATAATATTACATTGTTGTCGTTAAATGTTACTGACGCAGACACCCATTTGATTCATCTAAATGGGGAAACATTTGTCGACTCCTCATTGCATCTGGAATGCTAGACAAAAATTGCATTGTTGAGCCTCTGGAGGCTTCCGCGGATGATCTCCTAGTGGTAATGTCTATCTTACTTAGTATACTTGTGAAGTTACAACTCCCATCTACGGAACTTGAATATGTACAGCCCACCCTCCCAAAAGCATCAAGTCCATTTGATTTCTCTGTATTTTTAACAGGTACATTCAGAATCATACTTGAATAGCCTGAAGAGTAGTTCAAACGTTGCTATGATGATTGAGGTTGGCTTGGTGGCTTGAGCCATTTACTTCTTGTCCTCTATACCTATTGTTGCTCCCTTTTCTCAAATGGCGGTTTTTATTGTCTTTCTTCTATTGAATCATGTGTCTAAATTCAAACGGCATAAAAAATTGTGTCTTTTGGTTTTGTTATTTTTGTTGGTTCCATTCGGCAACATGGTTTTGTTTGAGTTTCACAGAGTTCTTGTCATCTGGTTAATATTCGTTGAGGCTTCAAACGCTTGATGCATATTATTTACTTATTTGAACTATATAAGCATAGGTACCTCCAGTGGCATTATTTCCCAATTGTCTTCTGCAGCATAAAGTTCTCTTCCCATTTCAGAAGCAGGTGTGGCAACTATTTATTTCTTGAAGTTCTTTTAACTTCTATGAAACTAGGGTCTCACACTATCACTACTTTTCTAATGATAGGTTGGAGGGACTATATTGGCAGCAAAACTTGCAAAGGAAAGAGGATGGGCCATTAACATAGGTGGAGGTTTCCATCATTGTTCAGCAGAAAAAGGAGGTGGATTTTGTGTGTATGCAGATATTTCTCTATGCATCCGCTTTGCTTTTGTTCAATTAAATATATCAAGGTATCTATGAATTTACAAGTTGTTGTTTACTTATAACTAATACTTGTATACTAACCATTTTTCATCTGCAAATTTTCAGGGTAATGATCATTGATCTTGATGCACATCAAGGAAATGGTCATGAAATGGACTTTGCCAATGACAGTATGATCCAAAATTTCTCTCTGTGGTAGATGAATTTCTCACTCTCACTGATTTGAGTATTCTATGGCAGGCCGAGTCTACATCCTGGATATGTTCAACCCGGGTATATATCCCTTTGTAAGTCATGTGTCCTACATTTCCTATAAGTTCAGTTTACACTATATATAAAATATAACTTTGCAGTCATTAAACAACTTTTCCTTCTTTTCTCCGTCTCATCCATACCGATATCCTTCGGCCAAGGTCCTGAGTGTTTTAGCGTACATTTGTTTTATCATTGTACTTCAGTATCGCTCTGAGTTTGTACACTACTGTAGTAATGGGCTTAGCCTGAAAAGCAATAATCTAAAATTTCTTTGTTTCCTCTCCAAACTGATAGCCAGAAACCTATCAATCTGCTATGTACAGGAAACCATTTATTGATAGCATTAACCTTTTAATTAAGGATGCTGTCAAGGGATTAAAGACATAAAAGCTTAAGTAAATTGGAGAAGGGCCATGAAGGGTCATTGCCATCACCATCATCATAATTAACCCCCTCGGTGAAAGTCCTTTCGGCTTTGAGTGTGGAGAAAGTAAACTTGCCATACCTTGTGCTGGATTTTATTGTAACTAAAAGAATGTTGTTGGTAAATGGCGAGGATTGAACTCCTTATTGTTTGGTGGTGAAGGCCTTGGTAATGTCTGAAATAATATCTCAACCTGAATGCTTAAGTTGTTAGGACAAAAACCAGCAATGGTTTTTATCATTGCTGTTGTCGCTGTCATCATCATCTCAAGAAGTTCCTTGTTTTTGGCTCTAATAGGTGCTTTTTGTCATTATTTTGGAGGCTAACAAGTAGTAGCAATTTTTAATTAATTCAAAGCATGTGTTTTGACATGTGGCTGTTATGCACCTAAGCGGTAGCAATTTTTAATTAATTCAAGAAGTGCATGTGTTTTGACATGTGGCTGTTATTCACCTAACTTTTCCTTTCTACTTTCCTTGCTAGGATTATGAGGCCAGAAGGTACATAAATCAGATAGTTGAAGTGAAGGTATATATTCTTCAAGTAAAAATATTCTATCATATATGTTTCTGATCTGCCTCCATAATGATAAACTATTATTTCTTCCCTTTGCTTGACAGAGTGGGACATATACCGAGGATTACCTGCAGAAATTAGACAGAGAACTCGAGGCATGTTAATTCTTGCATTGTGACTGGAACCTTGAAGTCCTATTTTATTTTCTCGCCTGACTAATTTACCGTGCAACAATTGTTATGAATACCCATTCAATTTTTAGTAGTTTTTTCATGCAAGGGCAGACAGAATATTTTGTCAAAGTTCTAATTCTAGGTGATCTCAAGATTTGAAATGATTGTTTTATGTATTGATTTGTTGCTTTCTATGTAATTAAGATTGCTGGGCATAGGTTTGATCCTGAGTTGGTAGTTTATAATGCTGGAACTGACATTCTAGACGGTGATCCATTGGGCACGTTGAAGGTATGTCATTCATGGTTTCACTTCATAGCAGTATAAGATGAACCTCCTACAACTTTAGTAGCTTGGCCATTCTTTTCTTGATGTGTAGTTTTTTATTATGAGATTGTGTTTGTTTTTGGATTTTTCATCATTTTCTCAGTGGTTATTATAGTGGTTTGTACATGCAGATCAGTCCTAAAGGTATTGCTCTTCGAGATGAGAAAGTTTTTCAATTTGCTCGAGAGAAGAAGGTTCCAATTGTCATGCTCACATCAGGTCATTTTCCCATTCCCTTTTCCCCCTCCCAAATATGATACGAAACACAAGGGCCTTGAAAACATTTTTCTTTGGAACATGAAAGCCTTTTTTATCTTCCTCTTAAGTGCTCTGTCAGCTTATTATAATGCTTTATCAGTCTCCCATTGCAGGTGGTTACATGAAGTCCAGTGCAAGAGTCATTGCAGATTCTATAGTCAATCTCTCAAATAGATGTTTGATCGATACTAGACAAAGTTCAAAGTTTAAATAAGATGCTCTGCAATTCCAGATTAACCTGTGATTGAACTATCCCAGAAAGGGTCCGTCTCCAGAGTTATCCGAATCATCATCTGGATCACAATGTTGCTGGATAAGTTGTACCTTTTCAGGGTATAGTCTCCCCTTCTGAAGGAGGTGCGACACAATAGATCTATCTGAGTTGCTAGTTCATATCTGTTGGTGTGAAAATGGAGTCTGCATAATTGAGTTATGAATTGTAAATTATAATTCTAAAATCACCTCTGGTCATCATTCAAATAGAAAATGGCAAGTTAATCACGCGACAACGCATGGACTCATTTTTCCTTTTTTACAGATATTTCTTAAAATAGATTCTCTCTGACACTAAGGGCTTGTTTGATAGGAGGGGAGGGGAGGGAAAATGGGCGGAGGGAAAATTTTTTTGAATTGAATTTAAAAAAATTAAAGAAATGGGATTAAAAATTTTTAATTAATTTTTTTTATTCTTTTATCTTATATACTTTATTTATTAAAATTTTATTACCTCACTTCTTCAATATTTTAAAATTCAACTCATAAAAATTTTCCCTCCTCTCGCTTCCCCTCCAAATCCTTCACACCAAACGGCTCTAAGGGCCTGTTTGGTTTAAGGGGAGGGGATGGAATGGAAGGGGCTCATTTTTCATCCCCTCCAAAATCCTCCAATTTGGGGGGAATAAAAATGAGGGGATGGAAGGGATTAAGAGACCTCCTTTGGAACCCATCCCTCCAATTTTTCAAATCAAACAACGGGAGGGGTTCATTTTTCATCCCCTCCTATCCCCTCCCTTCCAACCAAACAGACCCTAAGAGGATCCATTGAAAAGGAAGAGTAGCAGAATTTACTGTGTTTTACCACTTCCTCCATTTTTTGTGGCTTCTCTAACCCATTGAAGAAGATCTAGATCTGTCATGCAGAATAAGTGTAAAGCGGATCAATTTGAGAGCAAATATTGAAATACCCACGAGAGGTGACACGTGACAGACTATCAAGGAGCTGTCAGCCATTGAGATATGAACCAAACAGGGTCCTATCTTAACACATCTGTGCCTCTTCTCAAATGTAACTCAGGGCCCGATCTTAAAGGATTATGCTAATAAATTCAGGGCCCAATCTTAAAGGTGGTGTTCGCACTTTTTTTATAATGGTTAAGGTGTAAATTTATCAATGAAGTTTTATTCGAGGAGTGTTTGACATAAATATCTTTTAGAAGGGCTAAAAATACCAATGAACAATTAAAGGGGCATCCACCATAAAAACCGTTAAATCCATACTAACGCCGTTATGGGCTTTCTTCTCTTATAATTTAACGTCGTTAGTAAAAATTAACGGTCTTTGTGGTGGATGCTCCTTTTTAATTATTCATTGGTATTTTTGCCCCTTCTAAAAGATATTTGTGCCAGATGTTCCTCAGACAAAACTTCATTGATAAATTTACACTTTAACCCTTTTCATAATGCATGAAAAATCACAAGCTTACATGTATGCATGTACTCATACATAAAACTTCAGAATCTCTTGTGCAATTTAAATTTTGGGGAAATTTCGGGGGAGAGACATGAAAAAATAATATTTATGGGAAAATATCTTAAAAACTGTAATTATTTAAGAAGAAATACTAAAATATATACTATCTCCGGTTCTTAATATAAGACTCAGTTAACTTTTTTGGAGAAATTAAATAAACTAAATAAATTATTTTAAAGTAATTATATGCATATTTTTTCTCCAAACTAATTTATATGACTTATAAACTTATATATAATTTAATAACACACTACATATACTAGGGTTAAAGAGCTTATTTAGCTTCTTTAATCTCTATAAAAAATTCAACTAGGTATTATATTAAGAACGGGAATAATTAAAAGATAAAGTACTAGATTACTTATAACCTCCTACATTTTCTCTAATTTCATATTATGGATCCATTCTACTTTCTTATCCATAGTTTTATGGATCTCCAGTTTTACATGTGATCTAAGTATGATGCGTAATCTAAATTTTGAAGCAATACATTTTTGTCTACATTTTGATATGTATTTTCAAGAAATTTTTAATTTCTATCCTATAAGAAATTATATCGTCGATTTAAATATGACAATAAAAATGACTAAGTCGAGGCTAAACTGAATATTAAATATTGGTTATGTTTTGAATATGATAGTAAAAATGATTTCACAATTTTATTTTTTGAAATCTGAATTTTCATGTTGGCAAAAAAAAAAAAAGAAATATGAATTATCATATTTTTATAAAAGACAAAATGATATTAGTAAAATTATTTTTAAAGTTTTACAAGGAATCAAAGCAAACACTACTTATATACTGACTAGTGCAACAACTATAAATAAAATAAGGAATAGCTTGAATAGGCTTCAATGTAAATCCCTTTAGTAGAGCAAGGATTTCCTGTCAAGAGATGCTATGTGGGAATTTCCAGAAAGCTTTGTTGACATAAGTTATGCTTAGTTATTGGCGAGATGGTGCATGAAGATCTGAATTTGTAATCCAAAGAACAACAGTTCTCAAACATCTAACATGAAATGAAGTTCTAGATATACCTACATTTTTCTAGACGAAGTGTAGAAGAGTAGATCCTTAATAGCAAATGCAACATTCACAAAAGTGTCCCCTCAACTTTTTAAAGTGATGAGCCACAACCAAGTAATCTGTATTGGTCATAGTTTTTCTATGTGCTTTAAGTTTCAAGTTTGGATGAACTTAATTTGCCAAAATGACAACTGAACTTTGTCATTTGACTCTTTTAATGATCATTTCTGGGGTTGGCCTTTTTTCTTAATGAAGTGCTGCATTTCTATAGTTCATAAAACGTGAACCATTAGAATAATGGAAAACATAAGACTAGATTCATTGTTTTGATATAGATGAAAAAAAGTGTCATTCAACCAAGAAATCAAGGCCTCATATAGTATTGAGTTACTCTTATATGAGCAAGAGAAAACTAAACTTCCTTTGAAATTGGGCTATGGAAGAATAAGTGTTGTGTTGATTCATTTTTCTCACATCCAAACGGGCAACAACCACTAATATTCATATGATGTTTTTTTTTTTTTGATGGTTTATGCAATGGACCATTTTTGGCTTTCGGTGCACCCACCTTCCAGGTATCCGGCGTTAACCTGAAGGCCAACGCCGGATTTACCGACATGGGCCCCCGACAACCGACTAGTCCTGGCGCCCCTAATCTGATAGGCCCGACAGGAATTTACCTCTTTGAGGCGCCCCAGGGGAGAGAGCTCCCAATGGAAATTCTTTATACCTTCCGTTTCCTGGGATCGAACCCAGGAACGGATTGGTGTGGCGCAGATGCCTACCCATCTGCGCCAACTTCCATTGGTTATTCATATGATGTTTTTGAAGAACATCTCTAATATGAAGAGCATTATGAAGTAATTTCCATAGCAGAAGAAATTTTGGCAGGATAGGTAACCTTCCATGACATTCCTCTATCCCTACTTGATATCCCGGATAGTTTTCATTGGCAAGGTAATAGCTCAGGGTATTATAAGGTCAAGGATGGATTTCAAATTCTCATAGATAATTTTTACAATCCGAAAAAAATCTGAATTATCATAAAAAAACTATTTCTTATATTGGCACAAAAAAAAAAACTGAATTTAAAATTGTTAGCCGGATCAAGGACAAGGAATTTACAAAATAGCCACCTGAGAAAAGGGTAGTATCGTCAAACGTTGATATTGCGGCAAGTTGTCGCGCAATAAATCATGACTGCAAGTTGACCCTTCGCCTCACTGTCTTCCGGGCCCTCGTTGTTCTCACTTCTCAACTGCCCTCATTCTCTCTCGGCTGTTCTCTCGGAGAACGCTGCCGGTCACCACCTCAGAATCCAGTCCACTGCTAACCTGCAAGGTTCTCCTTACCCCATGCTCGCCGGCGTTGCAATGTTAAGAAGCAGATCCCCATCGTCGTCTTATCACTGGCAATTGCTCGTCGTATTTATTCTTCTACTTCCTTTCTTCTCATTTGCTTTAAGGCCCGTTGTATCGGATCAGCTCGACCTTGTCAATACAACCGAGTCCAATGTCTCTCTCTCGCGGCCAAGAGAGGGCAGCTTCGCTGACATGATTGACCGAGCTCTGGAGCACGAGTTCACTGAGCACGATCAAAATGAAGGTTCACAACAGTTTACGACAATTATATACGTCAGCTTGATTATATGCTTCCTGAGGGTTTCTTATGAAATCTTTGTTCTGCAATTCGTGCCATTTTCGTTTAATCTTTTCAGATCATTAAATCTGATCTGTGACCAATAACCGTTTCCATGTCCTCTCTGCTCATTGATATTTCTGTGGTAAAAGGAAGATTCTTCTAAATTCAAATTATGTGCACAGCCATTTTGATGCAGCTTATGATTTTGCATGTCTTCTTTCATCTTTTCCTTTCGGGCGTTTGTGAGAGGAAAATTCTCTCGTTCTCGTTAATTTTCGTACTTGATATATGTAATTGAAGAAATTTCAAATATATATCGTAACATTTATATTGTCCTTTTGCCTCTTCGTGTCCACAGTACCTGACAAAGGAGGCTTTAACAACAGTGTCGCCGAACAGCAGGTTTGTTATATTGTGATCCTTGATTTTTAAGTTTTAATGATGATAATATCTTGATTCTGTCGGAGATTGTCAGATATGTTGATGAGATTGGAAACCGTTCTATTTCGAAGAACACGCATTTCACGTTTGCTTCATGAATCATATTCTGTGACCAAATTGATTAGTCTTCATATGGTATTTTAGGGAGGACAGTGTGAACGTAGATTCTTTGGATATGTTTTATCTCTAGTGTGCACGTCTGTCCTTGCTGTGATGTTTCCAGCTCTTTGTTTGTGATTCCTTAGGCTCTAATCTTCTCAATTCCACTTCCATTGTATTAATATGTTAGATATTTCTGAGTTCGATAGGATGCTGAGTGGATTTTATTGGCTTATGTGTGGACCAGGCAGTTTTGGAAACGGTGGCCAGAGTGAAGCCAAAGAAGAATGACACGAAAGAAGAAAAGTACATATTTCGAGTTTTAAGTTAGTAGTTTGAGTGTATATTCCAATTGCATGAATTGGCTGTCTGAATTGAGCACTTAATACATACTTTTGTTTCAATACAGATGAGTATGCTTTTCTATGCTAACAGGTCATTTCAATTCCATCATGTTTTCAATCTGGACAATGATAATAGAGCTGAAGATACCCCCATGTTAATAGATCGAAAGGTGAGATGACACGTTTATAGGTTTGCCCTTTTTAGTGATATTCAGTTGCATTTGTGAAATTTAAATCCATAATTATACATTTCTTACAGGACAATGTCTTTATAATTTCTAACTTTAAATCCAAGTATCCAGTGCTGCAGCTAGATTTAAGGTAAATGTAATTAACTCTCTCTGTTTTCAAAGTATGTAAACTTGATTCCTGATGTGAACTTGTTTTCACGATTGCATTGTAGATTAATCTCAGACCTTGTAGTTGCAATTGTTTCAGCAACTTGTGGTGGTGTTGCATTTGCCTTTGCTGGACAACCGGTCTGAACATTCTTGTTCTGAACTTAAATCTTGAGAACTGCAACCTTTGGTTATGTTGTAACATATTTTTGCTAAAACTCAATATAACGACCCCACACTGTAATTTTACAGGTTATTACTGGATATCTGCTAGCGGGCTCCATAGTTGGACCTGGGGGCTTTAACTTCATCAGTGAAATGGTGCAGGTAAAGAATTGTCAAGATGGGTCTGTCTACATCTTTGATTCACTTCAGCTGGACTTTGTTATTGCGAAGTTCATAATGTGTGAAAAAGTCGATTATAACACTTAAGTAAATGCATGGATATTTATGTGTGACAATCTTGAGGCCCTGTTTCGTGTCCAGTTATTTTTTATGTATTACACTTGACCAGACGGAGCCTATCAAATGAGAAAGTTATTGAAACAGAATACGTAAATGTCATGCTAGCATCAATAAAGGACGTGTATGATTGTACTACATATCAGGATTCCAAATAATATCAGTCTTATGTGCTCTGGAACTTTGTTCAAATATATATTGTCCACCTTTTCCGTGTCATGCTTGTAGTTATGAGTTATGATACACATTACCTTCTATTAGTTATCCTTAAATCAAAATAAATACCGTTTATGTATTTAGGTGGAAACTGTGGCTCAGTTTGGTGTCATATTTCTTCTGTTTGCATTGGGCTTGGAGTTCTCCATGACCAAGGTTGGCTTATGCTTCTGATTGCTTTTCTTCCTTTTTATGCACTTTATGCAGTAACTCAAAATTAAATACCTTGTACCTCTTTGATTTCAGCTTCGAGTTGTTCGAGCAGTTGCTGTTCTAGGAGGCCTGCTTCAAATTTTTTTATTTATGTGCTTATGTGGAGTTGCAGCCTTGGTATTGTTTTTATGTTTTTAATTTACACTCTTTGAGCTTTTTCTCTTTGTTATTGTCTTGATCACATTCAATAGCCTATCATGAGATTCAAATTGTAGAAAACCGCTTTTATCATCACCAGTCTTATGCTCACATTCATGCCATATTTTTTGGTTTGTCTTATTTATTATCTACTTAAGTTGCCTTGTTGTTGTCCTTTTTTCTTTTTGGGTAAAGTTTTGTCATCCTTTTGGTACAAGGAAGCTCTGATTCGAAAACCAAATGCTAACATATTGATTAATTTGAAGCATTATGTGCTTGTTAATCGAATCAAGGGGTTCTGGTTTAATAAGTTGAAAGGCTAAATTCTTCAAAAGGCCCCCAAATTATGTCAAAATTAGTTGTTCTAACTTGCAGTAATCCACATTATGTGGGAAAAATTGTGTATGATAAAGGAGGCATAAATCTTTGAAAAATATAGTGCAAAATATTTTAAGCTTAAGTAGTGGTACTGTGATCAACTTAGTAATAAATTCTGGTAGTACCTGGTGTGGTCGTTTTGTATCTTCTTTCCACCTTATATCTCAGGCATAATTTGATTTTTCTTCTTCTATTAATTAATTAAATATCTCTACTATGAGCACAAGTGGACTATGATGTTTGATATTCTGAGCCCCATCAACCTTGTTGCGCTGTTTGCAGTTATGTGGTGGTAAAGTTTCAGAGGGAGTCTTTGTTGGTTCTTTTCTTTCTATGTCCTCAACTGCAGTGGTATGTATGGTCTTTATCTGATCATATTCCTATATTGCAGTTTTGAAGATGCATTTCAGGATTCCAATAAATTGTTTGTTTTTGTAACTATTAACATGTCCAGGTCTTAAAGTTTTTGATGGAAAAGAACACCACTAACGTCCTTCATGGACAAGTCACAATTGGGACACTTATTTTGCAGGTACTTTGTTGTGTGTGTGTGAAACTATTTTTCTTCTTTCTCATGCTTTATTCATTTCTGCATTCTCTATTTTGCCATTATAGACAATGAGCAACTTCATCATATGTTCTATTAATTCTTGTAAATTTCTTTTGCCTTAAAGGATTGTGCTGTTGGACTGCTGTTTGCGTTGCTTCCTGTTCTTGGTGGCACCTCAGGTGTTCTTCATGGGGTGATATCTATGACAAAACTGTAAGTATAGGAATTCTGAAATCTTCAGCATTTACTGAATCTCTTGCAACTTGACCACTTGTTGCACCCAAATTAAAGTGATTATAATTTTTCCCTAAGCAGCATTAAATATCCGTATGTAGTCATAGTTATCATATTATTACTTTTGAATTACATGGTGCCTTAACCAGTTAATCTAACTTTTTGTACATTGAAGTGAGGAACACCTTGATCTAATGCTACAAATATGCTTGTGTCTGATCCTTTGAAGTTTGAAAATGTGTTGCTGTTAACATAAACTATTGAGTGGCACGTATTTTTGTATGTTTTATATGGTAATTTGGCTTTGATATTGGATTTATTTGGTTTAACAAATTACTACTGAATGCTAGTTTTACTGTTCCTGGAATTCAAATTTAATGCGACAGATTTAACTTGCATGTGAAGTTGAAACAGCTTGGAACCTCTTTAAACAGTTAGAGCAGTTCAGTTGATGGTGCTTTAAATCGAACATCTGGCATAACATACCCTCTAAAGCTTTTATGTGACATGTCCTTGATATGCCTTTCCTTATACAGGTTGGTGATGTTGATTGCGTTCCTCTCAGTTCTGTCAATTTTGTCTCGTACTTTCCTTCCATGGTTACTTAAACTAATGATGAGCCTATCATCACAGGTCTGTATTATATCCTACTTTAAGCTTGCCATCACTCGTGAAAATTGAGTTGGAATTAGGCTCTTCAAAAAGTTTTACCATTTGGTTGTGTATTTTTGTTTCAAGTGGTATTATGATTAACTCCTGTTTGTGCAGACTAATGAACTCTATCAGTTGGCTTCTGTTGCATTCTGCTTACTTGTAGCATGGGTTTGTTCACCTCCTTTCTTTTTTGCTCTCTCTACCTCTTTGTTACTGCACTAAATGCCGTCCATTTGTGGACTATTCTTAAGAAGAGACTCAAGTGTCTAGGGCGCACTTCCTCCTATTGCATGAGTTTAGTGTCTTGTTTTTTTCCCGGAAACTACTATATATGCGTGCTATTTCATGTGAAGTTGCTAGCGTCTGATTTTTTTATATTTTCAGTGTAGTGATAAACTGGGACTAAGTCTAGAATTGGGTTCTTTTGCTGCTGGAGTGATGATTGCAACCACTGATCTAGCTCAACATACACTAGAGCAAGTAAGCATGCATGTCCAAATTCAGAAATTAATATGAGTATGAGGCATGCTGGGAATCTGTAACGTCTCTGTTAAGCTATAACATGTCTTTTCTGGGGAGACATGGTATACTTATCTTAATAAATTGTCGTTGGAAATCTGTAAGATGTATAGACATAGAAAATATAGAATTTAAGTTAATTTATAATTATATTTAATTTTAATAAGATGTGTCTTTTATTTTATCTCTATCTTATCTTTTAGGATTCATTTAATTTAGATTATTATTATAGTTTTAAATAATTGTAGCTAGGGCTCTATAAATAGCCCTAGAGTTTCACCAATATTTGACTTTTGTGCCCATTGATTAATATTTAGAGTACTTGCCCATATCCATCTCTCCTTCAATTTCTTTTTTTTTTTTACTCTTTCTTCTCAAATTCTCTCCCCTCTGTTCCCTTCCTGTCTGAAATCAATTGTGTAATTTTATCATCCACCTATTGAAGGATTGGAGAGAAAAATTTTAGCTTTCAAGGAGAAAATGGGGATAAGCGCAATGGGGGGCCGGGATGGTAGCCATATGCAGATCCATGTGAGTCCCATGCATCCTGGCTCTTTATTGTACACTCTCCCCAGTGCTTGATAGAATGGCTTGTATAGAGAGGGTGAGAGAGAGATATGTTTGTAAGTGTGTTTTTTTTTAAAAAAATTTATTGTGTTCATCATGTGCAGGTTTGAATTGTTGAGATCTATATAGAGAGCACACGCATTTTCTTTTATCTACACACTGTTATGTTTCACGCCTTTTTTGTTATTGTTTGATCTTAAGCTGTACAATCTTTTTCTCATCTGTCTAAGAAACTTGGTAAAACTTTACTGATTAGTTTAAGAACCTAAGCTCTTAACTAACAGGATTGTTTGCTGTTCAACAAGTCTGTGGAAGGAACCTGACCCCTGATGCTCAATAATTTTGCAGATTGAACCAATTCGAAATCTTTTTGCTGCCCTTTTCCTTGCCAGCATCGGAATGCTGATCCATGTTCATTTCCTCTGGAACCATGTCGACATATTGCTAGCATCTGTAATTTTGGTCATCGTTGTAAAAACTGTCATCATTGCTGCTGTCGTGAAAGGGTTTGGTTATAACAACAAGACTTCAGTACTCGTAAGAAATATGTGGTTATTTGAAGGTTATACTGTTATCTTTCCATCCTCTGGTATTTGAGGTGTATGAATTCATGAACATTTATAGGTTGGAATGTCAATGGCTCAAATTGGAGAATTTGCTTTTGTTCTTCTCAGTCGTGCTTCAAATCTTCATCTGGTGGAGGTTAGTGTGAAAATGGCTTTTCATCTTGTGACAATAGAGTGTTCCGTTGCTTCATGTCCTTGTTACAAAAGAAATGCCCTTGATGCTATTGCGGTGGCTATGGCCATTGTATTTTTAACCTCTTTGAAATTCTGGAGTTTACATGCTTGGACAAGTTAGATCTGTTAAACCCATGCATGTTTGGTACACACTGAAACTTGAATGCGTAAATATCAAGAATCAGTATGGACTTTAATGTGTATCTGTTTTCAGGGCAAACTGTATCTGCTTCTTCTTGGGACCACAGCACTAAGTCTGGTATGTAATATTTTTTATTTGTTTAAATTAACAGTTACTGGCATATGTATGGTCTTCCTTGCTTTCTCCACGATGAATGTTCTAAAATGAAAACATAAACATGGTACCCTTCTTCACATTATATTATTTGACGATACTTCATGTTATATTATACCAACCTTGTATAGTACTTCAGTGCTTAGCGGTAATAATGTCTCTCCTGAAGTTATAACCCCCATTTAATAACTCTTCCAGCTCATTTCTGCAGGTTACTACTCCTTTACTTTTCAAGCTAATCCCTGCTGTAGTGCATCTTGGTGTGCTATTGAGGTGGTTCTCTCCTGACAGTTTAGTGGAGGTAATAATTTATTCTAAAAATTTCAGTTTTCAACCGATGTATCCACCAGGGACGATGTCTTATATGTCCTTTCTGAATGTAGATGGGATTTAAGGTTGATACCCTCCGGTCAGAGAGTGGTAAGCAGCGGATCATTTTGATGGACCAAGAATCACATTTTTCTTAGCACTATGCTGGACAAGGGATTTCCACAATTGCATGTCATGTTTTGACGGGGTTCTCCACGGTGTTTAAAAGAAAATTTAACCTACCTAACTGCAACTTTTTTCTCGAGTCATTTGAACTCTTTCCTTGATCAATACTTGTATGGTTAACTGACTAGCAATCAAGGCAACTCATCCAAATCCGAGTAATGGAAGAACAGGGGAAGAGGGAGGATAAAAGAGTTAAAGAAACTTAACTGACAAGAAGGCCTACGGTGAAGTTATCGGGCTGATATTGATTCTTTTACTCTACGTTACATTCTTTGTTTATTTCCTTTTGCTTTTGTTTTTGGCTTTTGGGTTGGCTGGGGGCGTTTGTAAATATGTCATATGGTTTTGTTTTTATTTATGTAATTTGAAATTTGAATGGCCATCGTGCTTGGTAATTTCTGCTAACGTAGTTTGAATATATCAAATGTTGCTTTTCGAGCCGCTTTCCCACTGTAAATTGTATGATTCGTTTTTTTTTTTTATTTTGCCACTTATAATTACACTTTGGGTTAAGGCAGAAAAATAATAATGAACTTGTATTAAAATTGTAAAAGCAAATATAAACACCATAAAATAGGTTAAAAGTGGCAATACCATTAAAATTATTTATGTTGACTGTTTATAGCAAACTTAACGGTGTGTTACTTTTGCCCTCGTTGTAATTATTTTTACACTGAAAAAAATTTATAGTTATTTTTACACTTCTGATATAAGTTAATGATAATTTTTATATTGGCGGAAAAAAAAAAAAAAGGTCCTTCTTCTACTTTGACTTTTGTACTTTTTCCCCAAGAAGGAAACACTCCCTTTCATGCTCACTCTAGAGTTTGAAGCGCATCTTCCCTCTTGCTCAAGGAGCAAAAGTGTCATTGTGGCACTTGAGCTATTAGCGATTCGGCTGTGGTTTTTCAAAGGCAATTTCGATGCACCTGTGTTTTTCAACAAACCCCCATTCAATTTGATATGCTAATGAAAATTGTCTTTTCCAAATCCTACCTCTCAATTTATATTTTAGCTAAAGCATTAATACAGAGGGAGCATAGGCCTAGGACCGATAGTCCCCCATTCGTCTATAATCAAGCCAGCAGGCTTAGTTCAACTTTCATATTCATATAATATTGGATTTTTTTACCTACCAATTAAGGTGTTCTTTTAAGAAAATTGAGGAAAAGTCTCGATTTAGAAATTTCTATACTATGTATGTACATAATTTACAAAATGCCAGTACTCTGTATAAAAAATAATCAAGTCTTGTTTACCGGTTAAATTTGTTGGGGTTTGGAAGAGGATGGAAAGGGAGCACCAGCAAAGCCTGAAGCCTGCTAATTGTGTGTTTGGATTAATTTTTTTTAATAGCTTTTACGATTTATGAGGTAAGTGTGTGAGAGAAGTTTTATCTCGGGTTACGCAAACCATGATTTAAAACGATGATTTTGGTGCTTGCGAAACACAATGAACAGAATTGAATACTTAGTTTGATGCGTCTAATATCTGTTGGCTAGAAGAAGAAATCAGTTTAACACCTGGAAGGACACGTTTCTGTGCTACTCCTGCCACCATAAATACAACTTTATGGGAAAATTTCTAGAAAAATACCCTAAAAAATAAAAATGACCAATTGTGCCTCCATTTTTCATAATTTCAAAGCTCCAGCGGCCACCCGAAGCCTATAAATCACTATAGTTTCTTAGCATGCAGTTTAAAATGAAAACGAAGTTAAGGCTTGTTTGATTTTATTTTTAAAATAGTTTTTTTATTTAAAAAAATAAAAAAATTTGTTTGAAAAACTGCTTTTAATAAATTGTTTTTTTAAAAAGCAAAAAGTTGTTTTTAAAAACAAAAAAATAAAAACAGTTTTTAGGTGTTTTTTTTAAACTTGCCACCTATTCACTATCAACGCTATCGGCGATGATCACCACCATGTCACTATCAGTGAGATAGTGACATTTGTCACCATATCACTTCAAAAACAGATATTTTTTAAAATAAGAATCCAAACAGAATTTTTAAATTTTTTGTTTTCAAAACTTGTTTTTAAAAACAATTTTGTAAAATTGTTTTGAAAACAAAATCAACAGGGTTTGAAAATAAAATCAAACAAGCCCTTAATCACACAAAATAAGATTTCTTAGTTCTTTGGTGGCACTTATGACTAAACACAACAATGCTAATTTACCCATAAGTCACTATATGAAATAGTCCCTTTGTTCCTTAATAGTTGATCTCGGTCCTAAATATAAGATATAGTTTTTATATTTGTCAATCTTTTTTTAATTTACCCCTGTTAGTGATCCATCAACAATGATGAAGGATGAGAAGTAATGAGGGAATTAAGGAATATAACTAGAGTGTTTTAGAAAATACATGTTATATTAACTAACTTCGATAGTCTAATTAAATTAGGTACATACGTCTTATATTAAGGATCGGATGGAGTAGTACTGAGTACATATAGGATTCTAGATGCTTCTCTTGATCTGTGTAGCAGATCACATACGCTCATAAGTAATACTCCTTTTGGTCTTTAATATAAGATATACTTACCTAATTTGATTATATTAAGAAAATTAGTTAAGTTAGTTAATATGACATTTTTTTTTTTAAAATACCCTATTCATATTTTTTAACTCCCACCTTCCCTCTCCTCCTTGATCATTAATTGTTAAGGGAGTATTAATAGAAATAAACGAAAGAAAGAATAAATAAATATAAAAAATATGTCTTATATTTAAGATGAAGATTATCCTCCCAAATGTGTCCTAATATTAAAGACTAGAGGGGTACTTAATATTGCGTGGTTTTTACAATTTTAAAAAATTTGCTATGCTTTTCGGTTTGTTGAGCCTAATTGCTTTTCTTTGCTAAAGGATCTTACATGTAAAAGCTGTATATTAGCATCCAAGCTGGAAGAAATTTTACAGAAAATCATGTCCATGGTTTAACAATATATATTATCTAATGCATCAACTATATATGAATCCTAGTATTAAGTGCCACTCCCTCGACAGCAGAGGCAATGGCTTAGCTTACCGACGTAGATTTCCCAGGAAGCAAAGGCACATAGAAATTAAAATATGCATAACGCTTACAGTTACAATACACTAACATACATACATACATACATACAGCAGAACAAGAATTACATTAATCTCGTACGATTATGTTTGGTTCATGTGTTACCAACATAATTGTACACCTCAAATTAAAGAAAGCTCGGAGCCGCCAGTTTGAGTTCTAAATCAGGTTCTAAGCAGTGAAGAGCGCACTTTGGTGAAGAGGCAGACCAATTAAGCATTGAATGATATCTTGAAAACCACCGAGAGAGACAAATCCTTTTGCCATTGGTGTGGCTGCTGCAACTGACATCCATGTTCATAGTCTCAGAAGCACCAACAGCGTCAGTAGTAGTGGGCTTAGAAAACCAAGAATAATTTTTCAGTGGTTCGACTGAGTAGTTATTTTGTCCCTCCACCTGCCGCAACAATAACATATATTATATAAACACAAATTCTGAAGTTAATTAACACGAATGGTGAGGGAGTAATATAATGAAGTAATTAATAAAGTACTAACATCATGAAGGAGGGTTTGATAACGCTTTCTTTTATTGGCGTGATGATTCTGACGGAGGAAATACTTCTGGGCATGACTGGCCACTTGGGTTGGTGTTCTTGTGGTCACATAATTCTTAGAGATGCCTCTCCAATCACCCTTCCCCAGCTTCTTCAGCCCCATCAGAAATGTCTGGTGCTCCTCCTCCGTCCATGCCACTCCTGAAATGACCACAATTATTACGCAGAATCCTCATTAAAAACAAGGCGCACACGCAGATATATAGAGGGGTGTGTGTGGTGTGTTGAGTGAGGTGCTTTGTATGTTATTCTTCACCTTTATTCTTCCTTTCTTGGGTTCTGGGGGCTAAATAAGAATCAGACGTTTTGTGATATGAATTGTCGTAAGAGGAAGAGGAAGACGTGGTTGATGATATGAGGGTGTTCTGGGGAGAGGGCAATAAGCAGTCGAAGCTGAAACTTCTTTGGATGCCATGACTGGGATTAGTAGGTGGAGGAGGAGGAGGAGGATCAATAAATTGCACTCCAAAGATCTTGAGGCCACCATTATCAAATGCACCTCTCTCAATAATATTACAAGTCCTTGAATTGTGTCCGAGGTTTCCACAATACGAGCATTTCCTTCCCATATTCTCTGATCGAAGAACAATATAATGAAAATCCAGATCACATATCGCAGACAGGGAGACAAACAAGTCACTCACAAATCTCTATCGAGTCCTTTCTGGTGGCAGTACTATATATATTCACACGCAAGCAAATAAACAAACATGTTAACGAAGGAAGTGGGGTAAAAAGGTGCAATCAGGAAAAGGCAATAAAGTAGAAAGAAAATTATGAGAACGTAGTTTTCCATTTGTAATTTTCCTACCCAAGGTTTTGCCAGCAACTACTTCGAATATAAAAGGAAAGCCAGCTTCGTCAATTCTGTTTCTCACATGTAATTAAACTATAACTTTTTATTATTTTTTTTTAAAAAAAAAGTTTATCCTTCATATACCGCACCCATATAATTCCAAGTGCAAAGTGAAGGCGTGCGAGGTTTTCCACCAAATATATTCTTCATCCCATGCCTATTTGATTTATTTGCAACCCCCCTATAATTGGAATATTTCAAATACGTCTAATTATCAAACTCAAGTTTTCCCCTATCTTCTAGTATATACTATCGAAAGAAAAAAATTAATTGGGATAAGATCAAATATGTTAGTGTTACCTACAAACACTAAGTATTTATTGTTATCGCATCGCGGTGGTACCTCTGGTACAAGAATATCCTTGGAGAAGTTTGTCTTAGTCGTTTTTATTCTTCCAAATTGTTAATTGCATTAAGATTTTTAACAAAATAACTCTTAATTAATTAATACTCCCTCCGGTTCTTATATATAAGGAATATTTACTTAATTTGATTATATCAAAGAAATTAGTTAAGTTAATATACATGTATTTTCTAAAACATCCTTGTTATCATCCTCAATTTCATCCTTCCTTCTCCTCTTTCGATTATTAATTGTGGAGGGAACATTAATATGGTTAAATTAAGAAAAAATCGACAAATATAAAAACTATGTTTTATAATCAGGACAAAGATCAACTCCCTAAATATGTCATATATTAAGGCCAAGAAGGAGTACTTCATATTTTTCTGGATGCACAAAGTCATTATATAGATGGAGACGGCTTGGTTAATTAGGTGGAAAAAGATTAAGAGGGTAGGGGTTCCTAATGATAATTTTTAAGATTAATTCTAGAAAAACTCATAACTTATCGACAATTTTAATGTCACAAGTTAAATTAGCCAAATTTCTTAAATTCTGTTAAGTGCATGGTTAAAGTGGTATTAAGGAGGAGATTAGGGAATACTCCTTTGATCCTATTCATAATGTCCTTCCAGCATGTTTTACTCAGATTAAGAAAAATCTTAAACTGCAATAACTATATTAAAAGGCAACAACTTTCAACTTTATCCTTATTTAACTACACATATTCCAAAAAATAATAATAATTTATGCAATAATAAATGAAGGGTAAAATTGCACGTTCATTTAAAAATTTAATTATGTGTCTTATAAATAAGACAAAAAAAATCAACACAGAGTTATTATATCGGTGTAAGGCACTGTTAAATTCCTTTGGATTTTCTTGAGTTCAAGCTCTAGAGAAGATATTTGTGTTGGGAGAGGTAGCCACAAACCTCAAACCGGATACTCGATGATAATATCAAAAAAATAAGGCCAAAAAATACACACTCTTTCTACCCTATAAATAGAACCAAAGGAGTAATCAGTATCAAGTTTAGTTTAGGCAACACGCATAACTAAAGAAACGGTTGTTGAGGGACTGTGAAATCCACCGAAAAAACGTTTTTAGGGAAGTGGGTGGCTGAAAGGTGTCGAATAGTAGATATGGAAAGAGAAATCTCACTTCGATTTTGCATTAATTAAGGAGGAACTTAATGGTGATAAACCAACATCATTAGCTGGATAAATATATTAATGTGATGATGGTAATGTTAGACCATTTTGCTTAACAGTAGTTTAATCTGTATTGGACCCTAAAAAGAAAATCTTACTCTCTGATTTCTTGTCCTTTTATCTCTCCATCACCTCTCAAGCTTTGTGCTCCACTTGACGGGGGAAGGCCCACCTCTATAATACATGTGTGTGAGTGTGTGCACATTAATTAGTGTGATTCGTTTTATAAGAATAAGGTTTTAATTAGGTCCTAGGTGACTTGCATGAGATTACTTTAGTTGCAACTGCGCTGTCATTTAAATGTTGAAGACCAATGGGCGGAGATAGACTACAATTAGGTAAGAGTGATTAGGCCTTATTAACTCAACTCACAACCACAAGACTAAGTTACGAAATCTTTATTTAGCCCAAAAGCTAAATCATGGAGTATTGTCGTTTTCTTGTGTTTGTGCGTATCTTTCCATAATCCATGACTCATAGTCTCCAACACTGTTTGATTCCAACCGTCGTGATCATTGACGAGAGATTGTTCAAAAGTTGCTTTAACCTATTCAAGTTGACGATAAAAATTAGGACAGTTTTTGGACGATCGAAAAACAGCAAGTTGGAGTGCACCTTTTAGATTTGCAGCTCCACAAACAGCACTTTTATTAGGGTTAAAAAGTGTTTTTTTCGCTCGGAAGCATCCGCGAAAAAGTATTGAATATTTAGAAGAAAAATATTCAATGTCACCCCCAAAAATATTAAAAAAAATGAACAATATCACCTTACTCCAACGACAATCAAACATTAGTCTATCACACCGAATCTTATGTCACGTATGATTTCACGTTTATTAACCTCATAATTTTTTTAGTTTTATTTAAAATTGATATAAAAATAAAACATCAATATTTTTTGTTTTTAATCACTTTATTTCTTTTTACTTTTTCTTGTTGATGTGCATGAAAATATAGAATTAAAAAATTTGTTCAATATTTGATAAAAAAAAAGTTGTTTAATACAACTATAAGTGATTTTAGTGTTACAATTCATTTTAATGTTAAGCAATATCTTTTATAGAAGGTACAAACTAATGAAAAGGAAAAAATACGAAAAAAGAATTTTAAAATTGTAAAATCCTAAATTAGATTTGTTATTAAGAATTAATAAAGAAATGATGAAACTTGATAAGTAATTTATAACTCATTTTTTAAAAAAAATACCTTATTTAAAATTTTATAAATTCAAAATTCTTTTTCAGTTTTTTTTTTCCCTAATAAAAACTCAAGCCGTCATGAAAGATTACGTTATTGCTTTGCAAAATTAAAATTCAATCAACCCACCTAACCCAAACAGGGTTATTTTCCACTTCAAATTTTTTTTTAAAAAAAAAAGTAGTTTCTGCCAATTCAAGTGCTTACACCAACAATCTCGAAAGTGATTTTCAAAAAGAAAAAGAAAAAAGGAATATTTCAGCATTAAACAAGTTTAATCAGGTAGGTAAAGCGCACAAGCATGCATTTTGGAATATGCAGTTTTATGAAACCCAGTGGCGCGCCAAGGCATATTCTGATTTCCGTATAATTAAATTCCTAATCCATATTTACGTCAGCATTTCTTTTCATTGTTTTTTCCATTGTTGAAAAGTGAGTGGATTCCTCGGCGCCATTCATCGTTACATTGTTTTTTCTAACATATTACTTTAAGAAAAATCACACGTAAGTAGAAAGATATATTTATTTGGTCAGAAAAAAAAGAAAGATATATTTAGAAATTTGTTGATAGAATTTGATTTTTGAAACATGCATGTATTATACATATCAGTGGGTGATAATTCGGGGCGATTCAAAAGCTTATCATTGCGGCCATCTCTAAACTACAGATAGATTGATTTGTGCAAGTGATCCCTTCATTATTTGCACAGTTATCAATTTAATTCATTAATTAATGATTACTCTTGTCATGTTGCATTTTTCTTATGGTAATCACAGAAGAGATTACATCGTATCGCATTTCCAAGTTTCCTAATTGGGTGGTTCAAAATGTATCGTTCATGCACTTTAACATACTTTAATTTTATTGTTATATACTGATCCCCTTTATACTGATAGTGCTCCTCGCGCTCTTGTTCTCGATGTTTGATCTTTCTTTTGAATGGTCCTTGATATGATGCATGTGTATATATATATTTTTTTTTATTTGTCTAAGGTTCTATGACATAGAGTCCTGTAAAATAAGGTCGAGGAAGGCCGAAGCGAACACTCAATGAGATCATAGAGAGAGATATTTTAGTTAATAATATATCTAAAGATATGGTTTTGGACAGTGAAATCGTGCGATCCATATAGTCGGTCTCATCTAGTGAGAAAAAGGCTTTGTTGTTGTTGTATTTGACTGAGGGTCTCCTTTCGAGACTTAGAATATAAAGATTTTGTTTCTCTTAATAAGTGCGTTTTTCGAAATTCAAATTTTTGTTCTCCACCTAAATGAATAAGATCGTTTACCATTTCAATCAATAACTTGCTAATTGAAGTAAATTTGTTTTTTCATTTTAGGGAAAATTTCGTTTAAGTCCCACATACAGGACTTAATTTTCAATTAGGCCAAAAAGATTATGAAATTTCAGTGGAACATTTTGGGTCTAAGATGAAATTAATTTGGGGCGTAAAAAGACCTTATTGTTACCCATAATATTTGAACAAGTGTTTATAAGTCCAAATACACGTTTTAACAACCAGTCATAATACGCGTAGCAACATTGAATGTTTAGTTATGTATATTGAGATGTTGCCCTGCTGCGCGTGCCTGCTGGACGAAGCTATTCTTTGCCAAACCCTTTGATGAATGGTTAGGTTGGAAGCTGAATCCTCGATGTATGGGTACTCACTGGAGACTCACCTTCAATTCGCCACTCTTTGCTGGAGGCTTTGGGATAACCAGAACAAATGTATCTTTACTAATGACTCTTAATTATTATAATATTATCTCGGTTAATGCTTTTGTTGATTACATGTCTAAGGTTAGTGGCCTCTTGCGAACTATTGGTGCCATAGCTTGACTACTTGTAAACTCTTTGTACATTTTGTAAATATATTCGTCTTTACTAAAAAAAAAAAACATAAGTATTAATACTTTCGTCATGATTGAATTATAATTAAAAAGGGTTAATATAACTTTTGGTCCCTGAAGTTTGATCCAATTTTGGTTTTGGTCCTTGAAGTTTGAAATATGTGGTTTTGGTCCCTGAAGTTTGAAATTGGTGGTTTTGGTCCCTGAAGTTTTACCCGATTTTGGTTTTGGTCCCTCAAATTTGAAAAGGACTTGGCGACCCAATTAAAAAACCCGACCCGACCCAGAAAAAAACCAAGTCCTTTTCGAACTTGAGGGACCAAAATCAAAATCGGGTGAAACTTCAGGGACCAAAACCACCGATTTCAAACTTCAGGGACCAAAACCAAAATCGAGTGAAATTTCAGGGACCAAAACCACCAATTTTAAACTTCAGGGACCAAAACCAAAATTGGATCAAACTTCAGGGACCAAAAGTTATATTAACCCAATTAAAAAAGTAAATTTTTTTAAAATAATATGAAGGGTTTCTCCTTTTGAGGCTTAGAATGTAAAAGATTTTCACATCTCCCAATAAATACATTTCCCGATTTTCAAACTTGGATTCTCCTTCTGTGATATCGCTTATTACCCTTAATTATGTGTCTTCCTAGTTCCTACCATTATGGCCCAAAAAAGTTGTCTTCCTACCTCCAAAAGGTTCACATATAAAGGCTATATATGAAAGAAAAAGGCCGAGAGTTCAGAAGCGATCAATTTGGGCTGATCCTGAACTCCACCGGACAACACAAAAATCGGCCCAGTGAGGCAAACCGAACCATGATTCTCCCCTTTTTTGCTCTTGGGTGTTTGTGTTTGTAAAGTAAACCTTGTCTCGTTTGGATTAACATTTCACGTAATTGAGTTTTGTAAATTGAAGTTAAGATAAAGTTAATTAGCATAATATGATTTATATTTACATAGACTTTTATATTAAAAAAAGCAATTGTCATAAGCTTATTTGAATCATATATTCAAAAACTAAAAAAATGTTATTTCAGCTTTAACTTAACTTTTTTCAATCTAAAAGCTCATTTTCTGGTAAATCTAAATCATCCCAAACATAATATGTTAAGCCAATGTGGATTGTCATGGCAGAAAAGTCCGCTTAACATCACATAAAATGATGCCAAACAAGCATATAGTTGATAAAGCAAAACGTTAGCCACATGTCTTATATTAGGATGTGTTGGGTTTAATGGAGGGGAAGGGAGATGATAAACTTTGTTTGGTTAGAGGGGAAGGGGATAAGTGTTTTGATAATTCTTGTTGGGTTCATAATAATTAAGGGAAAGGAAGAAGAGCCGACAAATATATTGATGCTATTTTATTTAGATTTCTTCCTTCTTTTATAATATTTATATCATCATAATCATAATTTTTGAATCTCAAAAACATGTTGCGCACCTTGCATGATAAAATAATAAACAACAAGCTTGTCTGTCATGGATGGAAGCGGGAGATTCTGAAATATATACGTTCTAATATCTGAAGCTTCGCCTAGGTTACATTTGAATCCCAAGATGCAATCACCATCGGAATTTCTAATGATATCACCCTATAATTTAAGCAGCACTATTCTGGAATTCAGTCACTGAGCGTTCTACTCTGCATCTCAGTTCTCACCCTATTTGGAGCTGCTGCCTTCCATCTCATATCTGCCGTTCTCTACAAAAAAGACAGCCGGATCTTATATTTTTATATTTAGGAACAGAGGTATCTACAGCTAGTATCATATTATTGGTATACGTATTTTGTTGGGGGTTGGAAAATAGGAATAATAGGAGAGAGGGAATGCGTGTGGGAAAGGAAGGATGGTGGAACGATGATCGGGAGCAGCAAAGGTTGAGATTTTCAAGTTGGAGGTACATGTTCTGCTGCTATATTCTCAGTCAGACAAGTGAATTCAAACTTGTACAAATTGCCATAGCTTTCTGCACTAATGATAATTTCCCTTCTCATTTTCATTCCCAAATTGGTGCTCTATATATGAGTATAATTCATGAACTGATACATATAAACTGATATTTTAATATTTAGTTGGACAAGGAGCAAGAAATGAAGGCCAGCAAAGCCACCACACAGAGAGAAAGGATGTTGCTCTGAAACAATTACAAGTGATATTATAGGAATTGTATTTGAGTTGAGTTGGGGCCAGTTCCAGACACATTCAAAGCTGTATATTATCTGTTGCCTCATGTAATTACTTTGTGTGCAAGAAACACTCCTAGATATATACCATCCTTTACTGCTTTGGAACATTGTATACGTTAAGCAACCTGTCCGCCCATATATTCCACAAACTTCAGCCTTTTATATTATTATTAATTATCCCTCCAATCATCACAAAAAATAAAAAATAATATATCATCTGCGCTGGTCAATCTATTTTGTCTCACAAATTTATAATCATTTCTTAAACCACTCGCATTGATTATATATATCATTGTAGAGTGGTTTCAATGCAAAATACATGGGATGTATAGATTCAACACACTTTTTTTTTTATGTTGTATAAAAGAATATGAATTTTTATAAATAATTAGATTAATTTTCTTAATTCTTGTAATTTCGTTATCTTGTGATAATGGGAGGGGGTGGGGTCCGCGAGAAGGTGAGAATCCTGAAAGTAAAGGATAGATCAGGGCGGGGAGGGGGTTTGTTTAGAATTGGTCACATGACGCACCCCTAATCCTGCCCTTTTCAACGATTGCGACTCCTTTTCTCCTCTTCTACCCCCTCCCTTTCTTCCTTTTTCCATCCTTATCCCCTTTCTCCCACCATTAACTACCGTATCCACATTTTTTGTTATTATTACACATTTGATTTATTGGTTATGTAGATCGGATAGAGATGTAGCAACAGAAGTGCATTGGAAATGCTAGATTCATTCTCTTCAGTCTCTCCCACAAACACGTGATCATTTATTTATTTATATTGGTGTTGGAAGAGTAATTAAGACCCGATGGAATTCTAATTATGCACCAGTACTTGTTCATGCACTTAAAGCATGTGATGAATATTAACTATGCTTTACCCCATATCAATGGCATTTCTAACAAATCATGAAGCAACAAAAGCAAACAACGAACGCACTGTACGTTGTACTCTCCGTGTTTAGTTAATTGTTGAAATCAATTCATCGGGGAAATACATAAAAAAGTAAATTAAATTATGCTGCGGCCTCAAAAGAATCGCCTTCTTCCGCTTATATATATATCTTCATAAATGTAATCCCCTCCCCGCGAATCTGTCCTTTCTCAAACTGGAAGATACACAAAGCCACCTCTGCTTAGTTCACAGAAGATAAAAGGTTATATATACGCTGCAAAATAATGCAATACTGGCACGTATTCAATCCAAATCTCATGTCTCACGTACGTACATATTAAAAACTGTCAGTTAAGCATTGCTTCCAGCAAAAGAAGTTTATCTTAAATTATTTGAAATTCTTTGAGTATACATGGTCAAGAATAGCAAGGGCCCCGTTAACGCAAGAGTGAGAAATAAAATGGGAAAATACGATTAAAGGACTGCAAAACTTGGTACTCGGTGACGTGAATGAAACAGAAACGTCCGGGGCATAAGTGTCCAAACAAAAGATAAGTTCACAAACTAGCTCATGCGTCCATATGATTGCTGATCACCCTCCTCCTCCTCTTCTGCATGCTTACACTCCACGTGGGCTATGGCCTCATCAGAATCACGCCCTCGGGGTCTAACACCAGAAGAATTCGCAGAACTTGAGCCCATCATCCAAAAATACCACAAATTCGAGCCTTTCCCCAACACGTGCACTTCCATCATGACCCAACGAATCGAGGGTCCGGTCCGCAGAGTGTGGCCTCTGGTTCGCAGCTTCGACAACCCTCAGAAGTACAAGCACTTCATCAAGAGCTGCAACATGAAGGGTGACGGCGGTGTTGGCAGCATCCGTGAGGTCACCGTCGTCTCCGGCCTCCCGGCCTCTACCAGCACAGAGAGGCTGGAGATGTTGGACGACACCGAGCACGTATTCAGCTTTAGGGTCGTCGGCGGCGAACACCGCCTCAAGAATTACCGCTCCGTCACGTCGGTGAATGAGTTCGACAAGGAGGGGAAGGTATATACGATTGTGTTGGAGTCGTATATCGTCGACATACCGGAGGGCAATACCGGTGAAGATACGAAGATGTTTGCGGACACCTTCGTGAAGCTCAACCTTCAGAAACTTGGGATCGTGGCCATGGCCACACCGCTTCCTTAAGATTAGAAGAAGCAATCCGTTCCATCGATCGGCGGCCGGTAATGATTACAGCTGCGACTTCCTTTTCATTTCTCTTTCTCCGGGAACCAGGATAATATAATTATATATTACACATAGATTATAGAGATCTGGTTGGACATTTTGTATTAATATAATTTGTAGATTTTATTAAATTAGGTAAATAGTTTGTGGGGAGTGGAGACAAGTTCAGTTCGTGGTCCTGGCCTTCAGGATTTTTTATAAAATAACTTAGTGGTTACGACTTTTTTTATTCAATAGATAATTGGTTAATATATATCTAAGCAATTATAAGAATGGGTTATATATTGATTTTTTTTATTAATAAGTACCAAGTACATCTCAATCGAGAGGTTACAAGATCAGGCAACATCCTCCTTCAAATTCATCACTTTCCACCTCTTGACCAAGAACACACAAATTCTTTGTTATCCTGTGAAAAAACATATAGAAATTGATTATCATTTTATTCGTGATAAGATCAGAGTAAATATTGTATCTACAGGGCACATACAGTCCGACGACCAACTAGCAGATCTTCTGACAAAAGCATTAAATGGGACACAGGTTGAATATCTTTGTAACAAGTTGGGCATGATAGATATATATACTCCAACTTGAAGGGGAGTGTTAAAAGTAAAAGTCAGAAATGATAACATCAAAAGTCATGAGTTAGGAAGAGTTAGGAAACGCTTGTCGATTTCTCATTGAATCTTCAGATATAATTATGTGTATATAAACCCATATGTAACAAGATATGAAGAATAAGATTTATGTTGTTACAAGTACCAAGTACATCTCAATCGAGAGGTTACAAGATCAGGCAACATCCTCCTTCAAATTCATCACTTTCCACCTCCTGATTTAGGGATGGAGGTTGACCAAGAACACACAAATTCTTTGTTATCCTATGAAAAAACTTAGCTCAGTGGTCAGCATCACGAAAATCCTCTCTATTCCTATAATAAATTGTTATATTCCAGTAAGCTGTATACAGCAGGCTTCCCCATCTGAGGAAGCATTTCTTTGACAGTCTTGGGGGGTCATTGAATTCGCAGTCCACTCCCTCAATAGCTAGAAATTAATTAACATATGAATGGAAATATCGTGAAAAATAACGTTGATGTTTGTAGATAAAAGTAATGAAAAATGACGAAATGATGACAATAGAGAGGTTATGTGAAGAGAATGTAGATGGGGGCTTGGCTGGCTGTGCCCATCAAAGATCTTGTGGCCAGGCTAAAATGTCAAAAGGCAAAGGCCAACGGAAGTGAAAAATCCTGTGAAGTGAACTGCCCCTTCAGCAACATGTGAATCTGGGGACAGCTCTTATTGCGGCTTATTTTCGCTGAATCTTCCAGTTTAACACAACTCTTCACAAAATGCTTCACAAGTAGGTATTCGTTGAAGAGAAACAGGCATATATCACCTTGCATTCACATTATAATCCTCCACAGTCATGCACAATGAATGTGTCAAGTTTTTTTTTTTTTGGTTACAAGAATGCGTCGCTTGAGATTTAAACACAGTAAGAGGTCCATCAGTTGATCCAGACCAATTTGATGGGCTTTGATGGGTGGATAGGCCCATATAGCCAGATTAGTCTTCGGAAAACCCAAGGCCCACAGTGGAAGACTAATCTGCTTTAGGCTTGAGATTTAAGATGGATGGTCACTACTCTGACACGTGGCCCGAAATCAGATATCAGATCTGTGTTGCATCAACTAATGAGCCCTGTGGGTCCACCCAACAGCAGTGTCGCTCACCAAACCATCCAACTGAACTGAATACTGAATGCGGCAGTCTTTCTAAACTGCTCGTATTTCAGATGCTTACTCTTTAATTTTGATCATTTGCATAAAAATATAGTATTTTTTTAGTCCCAATAGAAGTATTATTACAGTTATGTTTGGAAAATTTTTTTTGTTTAAAAAAAGTGTTTATCATATAAATCGAGATAAAATTCCTCTCATATATTTATTTCCTATATCATAAATTATAGTTTATAAACACTTATAAATAAAAAATAAACTATTTCAAACAAACAAATAATAAGTGCTTTTGTGATACATGTAACCAAAAGTAAAAAAGTAGAAGTATTATTACATGCACCACTGGCTTGCCAACATTTTTCAATAACATAATACAATTAGTGCACCAATTTTTAGGCATAATTATCAATTGCAAATGTCAACGTACTGTCTCCTATTCAAGAGTGTGTTTGAAATAACGATAGAAAAATGATTTATTTACAATATGACTTATAAAAATTTAAAATTAGGTAAAAATCGGATTGTGTAATATGATTTATATTTGAATTGTTGATTGTATAAATGCTTTTGTGAAAGTGAAAATTTGTTTGGATTGTCGATTGCATAAATGCTTTTGTGATAATTATAAAATAAAAAAGATATTTAATATTATAAACAAGTGAAAAAATTTAAGTTAGAAAATGTGGTGTTACATAATTTGATTAAAAAATATTACACAATTAATTGGATCATATATCTCATGCAAATTGGTCTCTAATCATATCACGAATATGATTCATATAAGTTGAAGATGTCTCAACATAATTGGTCGAGGAAGACACTTCATCTACAATATTATTATCTTCATAACCTATATTCTTATTTTCTACTAGCTTAAAATTAACATTGGTACGAATCAATCTAATTATGGTTGTATCTAATATTGAGATGCAAAATATTAGAACACCGTAAGGCAAATTGAGAGGGGAAACGACAGCAACTTGCGGTGGGCTTCGAATTGGAAGGAGCATAGCCTTTGGAGCGAAACGAACAAGGAAGTTGAGTGAAGGAACTTCTAACGAGCGACGTTGAAGCAGCCATGGCTAGCGACAGGTAGAGAGTGTGTTTGGAACAGCGATAAGAAAAATAGAATTTCTTAATTTAACGTTTGGTAATTTTATTTTTGGTAAAAGCTCAATTGTGTAATGTGATTTATGTTTGGAACAACGATTGTATAAATGACTTTTGTAAAAGTAAAACTTGTTTGGATTGACTTAAACACAAGTGACTTTTGTAATAATAGTAAGAGAGAGTGGGTGGAAAAACATTTTAAAGAGTTAAAAACACCAAAAAATATTTTAAAATAATTTTTGGAACTGAAAAAATACATTAAGGATAAAATTGCAATCAGTCTGATAACACACTAGGTATAATTGAAAAAATATTTTAAGGGTTACAAGCACCAAAAAATAGTTGAAATTAATTTTGGTAGCCGAAAAAGTACATTAAGGGTAAAATTGCAATCAGTCTGATATCACACTAGACACAACTGAAAAAATATTTTAATCATTTTCACTCTCCCCAAAAGCTAAATCACCAAAAGCTCCAAAGTTGAGCTTATGCCAAAAGCTATTTTTTCAATCTCAAGCTCAATTGCTCACTTTGATCCCAAATACTCACAATGTTTTCTTAAATTGCCCATTGGGCGTTTGGACATGAATACAGCATTTGGGGCTCACAGACAGACTCTTTATGTGTGTTTGGCAAATCTCCAAACCATGGTTTGCGTAACTCGAAACAAAACTCATCTCACACACTTACCTCATAAGTCGTAAAAACTATTAAAAAAAGTTTAAACTGAGCGTTTGGTCTGCAATGAGGATCTTATTTGCAAGTGTTTGAATCAATATTTTAAATTTATTTTCAAAAAGTGTAGTTGAAAACTTAAATCCATATTTTGAGACTCAAAACATCATTCCCATCCTTCACCCACTATCATTTAACTACGTGAAATTCAGTTTACTCATAATATATTGAAGATTAAACTCAAACATAATGAATATATTTTCAATCAAACTCTTCATCGAAAATATAAAAAATTACAAGCCAGATTATTTAAATTTTAAACACCATCTATCCAGTTAATAGCATTTAAAGCGTTAGCAAGATCTTTGGCCATAGAAAAGAAAAGGAAAGAACAGTTTAAACAAGATCTCACGGGAAAAGCCTATATGACAGTTGAAACCTGATGCCAGGACATAAACAGAACCTGACGCCTCTGTTTCCACACTGAAGATTGGGAAGAGAGATGGGTTTATTATAATTAATAGCTATGTTTTTTTTTGCTCAAAAATAATTAATAGCTATGTTTGGGAAAGTGGAAAAGGGTAGGTACTGTGTGAGATAGATAAAGAAAAGAAAGAAAAAAAAAAAAAGCACAGTGAGCTCATGGGTGATGTTTGGAAAAACGTTCAAGATCAATGGGTTTTTTCCACAAACGTGGCTTTTAGCAAAAACCAATGGAAGCTGCTTCTCTAGTATGGTGGCCTCTTATGTAGTGTATTTTCCTCCTTTTTTTGCCATATGCAATTAATAATTGAATTTTTTGTATTTTTTCGAATTTTAATTTTAATTTTTCACTTCACCTATCATAATATATACATATAATACATCATTCTGATTTTATTTATAAATACTTTTTGATAAAAAAAAATTGATCTTATTTATAAATTTTATAAATCCAGTTTTAGTGTAATAAATAAGATTGTGCCAATCTCACCCTTATTTATTGTACCCATGAAGAAATAATTTAAAGATAAATAGAAAAGAAATAGTTGAAAAGTATCCATTTATAAATAAGGGCATAATTGAAAATTTACTTTATAATCATTGAGTTAACTACTTATCCTTGATATGTGAGATTTAATTAAAATGGACTTATAAATATAATCAGAGTGGTATATATATATATGTAGCATGCAATAAAATTCATGTCCTTTTCAGTTATTTTTCATCTAAACTGACTTTTCAGAAAATAATCCAAACAGATTTAAAGTTAAAAAAAAAATCACTTTTATCACTGTTAATCAAAACATAAATCACAATTATAATCTAACTTTTTTCATATCTTACTTTTATAAAAATCATATTATAAAAAAATCATTTCTCCTGTTGCTGACCTAAACCAAACAGGCACAAGCACATGCACATCACATTACTTATGGTCATTGCACACAGGGTACATATTCATAGGTTTTATAAACTGCTATAAAAATTTATTAATAAATCGTCAAACATCTTCCTTCCAAAACAAAATTTGTCGTCATTTTTAGGCTTTGCTTACGTCAACGTCTTTGATCTCTCTGTCTCGAGAGGTTTGCCCACTCCCAAGAAAAGTACACTGCGAGTGTTTCCCTTTTATCTCTCCTTTCACAAATCAAATTGCCTTGTGCTTTTAGTTGTTACACAATGAAGAAAAAGCAGGTAACTTTTTTAACTCCATTTAGAGTAATTTATTTTTAGGTAATAAATATTTATAAATCGTGATTCATGATATATGAGATAAGTATATGAAAGAAATTTTATCTCAACTTACATAATAAGCACTTATATTTAAAAAATGTGTTTGTTTGGGATAGCTTATTTTTGGATAATAAGTACTTATAAATCGTGATTTACGTTATACGAGGTAAGTATGTGAGAGGAGTTTTATCCTGACTTACGTAATAAGTGCTTATTAACCCCCAATAAACAATATCAAACACACACTAAAAGTGCTCCCAAACATACACTTACTCATCTTTCTTATCACACTTCTATTTTTTTAAAAAAAGAAAAAGGGCTATGGAAAAGCTATGGGCTTTGTCTGAAAAATGTTTCTGAGCGCCCCTTGCCACGAACAGAAGTTTCAACAGAGAGAGAATCCAGATATTTTGATTGCGATGATTGCAGAGAAGCAGATAATAGGAGGTGGTGAAGGAGGACAGATGGGCCCAGTTAAAGCCTGCAACACAAATGACTGGCCCTGCAAGACACAGCGATGTGTTTGCTCCTTCCTCCCTCTCTAGTTTCTTTCTTTGATTATTACTTCTTTTGTGGCCCTTGTTTCGTCTCTCTCTCTGTGTCTCTATTTGTAGTTCATTTTCTCTCTTTTCTCATTTTGCCCTTTAAATGAAACAAACAAACAAACACCCTTCTCCCACATTAAATTTAGAATAGCCTTTTTTGTTGCAAGATCGGTAGTACATGCTCTGGGTTTAATGGGGTCTGAAGATCAGATTCTCGTCTTTTGGGTCTTTGCTTCTTGAAGGAAATGAAGAGCTTCTCTGTTCATGCAAAGAAAACCAACGCACTTGTGGTATTGGCCTTCTTGGTTTAACATGGTTACTCATGGTTGGTTTCTTTTCTTGTTTCAGAACAGAACAGCTTAGTTCTCTGCTGCTGCTCTTTTGCTTCTAGCTATTACGATCTTTTTGGGGAATAAATTTGACAATCTTGTCGCTATAAAACCAGACATTTCTAACTTGTTTTTCTCATTTTTTGTTGATAGGTTCTCGCTGGACGACTACAAATATACTGGCAATGTGCTGTGAAATATTTGCAAGGCTTGAGTTTGCCTAGCTTAGGGGAAGGTAGGTTGTAACCTTGTGCTCACGAGAATCCTCTCGTTCATAGTTAGTTGCCTCAACCCAATCTTTTATCAATACCCCATTTTTCATGTTTCACTGTATTTCCTGCTGGGAACTTTAAAAACATGCTCCATTAGTTTAGGACGCTGAAGTGTCATATGCTCTTTTTCTTGGTTAAAGTAAGCTAGCATGTATTTTCTAGGTGAGCACAAAGAAAACACTCCTTAGGATTCAAACAGAGCGATGGAGAATGATATGTTTGGTGCTCCAATGGACGTGGCTGCTGGCCGAAATTCCTGTGTCTTGGATGAAATTTCACAAACAGCAAATCCACTTGTCCAGGGCTATTCAATTGACCAAACACGCATCATGAATGGAATCTCAATACTTGCTGGAATGCAAGGTGAACTCACAAGTAATGTCCATTTCGATGTTCCGCCAATGAATCCTGCCTGCGTTGCCGATCCTAGTTCCTTGGTTCCATCTCAAGTAAAGAACATTTTAGGAGATGCTCCACTTGGAATCCCATGTCCCCGAAACAATGGTGTGTTTCAAGATCAACAAGCAGGAGCCAGTACAATCACTCCTGCTTCACTTTCTGTCATTTCTGCTGCAAGATGTGGTCTTCAAGAAAACTTAGAGAAATCATCAGCTTTGTCTCCTTCACTCTGTTCATTGGAGGCTCTGGCACCTTATATATTAAGCAATTGGCAGGATAGTTCAAACACTCTGCTTCCATCTTTTGGAGATCGTGAGTGTGATGAAGTACCTGGTACTAGGTTCTTGGCTTATTCGTCCACATCAAACCTGGATCCAAATGGATGGACATCTTCAAATGCTGCAAACTTGACCCATCATGGTGATGATTACCCGAATTGCAGGAATGAGCTTTCATTAAGTCTAGCAACATCTCCCACCACAGGTCAGTACTCGGAGGTGAGTTCTGATAGTTTGGAACAAGCCTCCTGTAGCAGTAGGGGAGTTTCTGGAAGTTTGGGTTCCAATAGACATTTCAATTTTTCACAAGCAATACTGGGGTCCAGATATCTTACCGGGATTCAAGAAATATTTGCTCAAATTGCAAGGTATTCACTTGAAAATACAGAACAGGTTAATTGTTCAGCTGCTAGTAGTAGAGCCAGAGCAGAAGGGAATATATCAACCTCAGTTCTTCCATCCGGGAGAATGATAGAGACAACAAATCACAATGCAGGTTCCATGTTTGAAGCTCAAGTGAATTCTTCATTTGCTACCCATGATGCTTCTGAATCAAAGAAATCCCAGCTTCTGACACTTTTGCAACTGGTAAGATGGTATACATTCTTCGGTTACATCATTTGGACCTTGACTTTCCCATTTCAAGAATCAAAATCCACAGAATAATAATTATACTTGTTTTTTTTTAACACAGGTGGACAGTCGATATAATCAGTGTGTGGATGAGATACATACTGTTGTATCCGCATTTCATGCTGCTACTGAGTTGGACCCTCAAGTTCATGCACATTTTGCCCTTAAGACAATCTCTATGGTGTACAAGGATTTGCGTGAGAGGATAAGCAATTATATCCTTTCCATGGGAGAAATATTTAACTACTCACGCTCAGAAGAAGATAAGGAAAGATCTACGGAAGCCTTGTTCATCGAAAAACAATGGGCTCTGCAGCAATTCAAGAGAAAAGAGTATCAGTTATGGAGGCCCCAAAGGGGCTTGCCAGAACGATCTGTTTCTGTTCTTCGGGCTTGGATGTTTCAGAATTTCCTCCATCCGTGAGTTTTATTGTTTATTGTTGACCAGCTATCTCTAATTGTCAATATTGCATATGGAGGATGTGCTCATATGAATTTACTGTGATAAATTTCAGGTATCCAAAAGATGCAGAGAAGCAACTACTTGCAGTAAAAAGCGGATTGACTAGAAGCCAGGTACATATCTCGCTAGACTGAAACTACCCATTTAGTCGTTTGATCTGAGTTCTGATATTTATATATTTGGGGGGTGACAAGGTATCAAACTGGTTCATTAATGCTCGCGTAAGGCTGTGGAAACCTTTGATTGAGGAAATGTACGCTGAAATGAACAGAAGAGAGGCTCTTAGGAATGAAGACGGCACGCAGAGCAGCCACAGAAGCAGTGGGGTACGCTTGAGCAATCAAAGATTTGCTATCAATTCATAAAAGACTTCTTTTTTATAGAGAAAGTTGTCATTTTGACCACAGGAGCTGTGCATAATGCTCTGTGTAGTTGGGTGGGATTCAATGTCGTTTTTGAAAAGTATACCTCCACTCATGGTTGTCCCAAGACTAGTATCAAACAGGAAAGAATATCAGTAAATAAAACTATTACATTCATATTTGCTTATTTTGGTTTAACTAACTTTCTCCCTATGGCCAATCTATTTTTGTTTAGTGTTAGTTACGCTTTTCTCGATCTGTTAAATTCAGAGTTTTTTCTTCCTTCTCAGAAAACGTGGATTTATATTCAGTTCCATAAAATTCCTGAGTGAAACTAACTTTCTTTGAATTAGAGGGGAAGACACTAATACCCGTTTGGTATGTTGGAAAAGTTTTTGATGGAATTAGAAATGGAAATTGAAGTAGAAGTGAAGATGGAAGTAGGTTTTAAAATGTGTTTGATACAGACATGAAAGTGGGATATAAATTTTAATTAAAATTTATATTGATAATAGAAAAATATCAAAATACCCTTAATAAAAAAAAATCTCCCCTACCATGAACCAACAAAAATCAATGCCACTAGCCAAAAAGCCATCAACGATGGCATCTCACCATAAATTGACCACCACAGTTGCCAAAGATTTCATACACAAACTCAACCATAAATCAATATTAATAATATGGAGTATAAATCAAATCCAAACAAATATTGGAAATCAACTCAAACAAAAGTGGAGATCGAGAAGTGAGAATCTGAGCTTGAAGCTTATAGAGATATGAATTCGACGGTGTTCTCTCCAAAGAGAGGGACTGAATTCGATCTGAGCTTCCAAATTGACACCGGAAGCCGAAGATGACAGGCTAAAGAGGGAAGGGGATGAACCAAAAATCCAGATAAAAAATCGTGGAGCATGGTAGACAGAGGTAGCCGAAGATGACAAGTTGAAGAGGGAAGAGGAGACGGAGCTTGCAGAAGAAGATGGAGGACCTACGTCGCCATTGAGGTGGAAGATCATGGTTGCCGATAGAGGGAAGAAGAAAGGGTAGATGAGTAGTAGGGGAAATAGCCACTGTCATCGTTGCTGTACTCACCATCATTGTGGCTCATCGTCGCTCTACTCACCGTCGCCATAAAAGAAGGAGGGGGCGCGTCGTCGCTGTAAGAGAAGGAGGAGGCTATCAAGTCTGGAAGAGAAGAAAGATGAAGAAGGGTCATGTGGGCAAAATGGTTAATTGGTAAAATGTATGAGGGTATAATGGTTAGTAATTTTCACTTCCATGGAGCCAACCCCACTATCATAGGTCTAACTAAGGAAGTGACTTCCATCATTTTGATGGAAGTGATTTCTATTATGGAAGTGAGTTCCAACCTACCAAACAAACCAATTTTAAAATTTCACTTTCACTTTCACTTCTTATATCCCAATTCCAATGTCCCAAATGAGCATAAAGATATAAACTTTCTACTTCCTACCTAAGATTTCATGCCATCAAGTCATAAGTTTACTGTCTCTTTATTTTAATTTTTGAGAAATATTTTTACAATTTATGAAATGTGGACATGCGAGGAGCTTTGTCTTGCATTGCTAATTGGGGTGTGCGGGAGATGCTGAAAAAAGTGCTTCACCCACCTATAAATATTAATTATAATTTTTACTCCGTTTTATATCTAAATATAAGTTTTAATATGAATTTTTTGATATAATTGATGCTTATTTTTTTTAAAAAAAAAACTACTAATGTAAAAATTAAATTGTTTATCTCACTCTTAAATTTTAAGCATCTGCTTAAAAAGCACTAGGGCTTAAGTAAGGTTTCTTTCTTCTTCTTTTTTTAATATTAGGGCTTGTGTTAAAAAAGAACTACGAGTATTAGTTTGAGGGTTGGCCGGTTGGGGTGTCTAATATGCCTTCCCCTTAATGCCCCTTTCTGATGCCTTCAATCAAAAGTTTTTTTTTTTTTGGCCTTATAATCATGGATTTTATATAAAATAAGTGATATTGTAAATTCTTAAAAAAAGTCCATAAAGAATTTTTGAAACTGTATTATTTATGATGTATGATATAAAATATCACTTATTTTATATGAAATCTAAAGATTACAAAGAACAAGAATAAAACACTTGGAAATTGTAAAACTTTAGAGGCAGACAGCACATTAAAGAAGGTACATTAGAGGACCGTACAATGATTTTTTTTTTTTTTGTTCAAAAGAGGCCCCTAGCCTTAATTTGAGCAATTGAGCCTATGCCAAATGGCTGAATCTCAATAGCTCGAACGGTCGAACGGGGGACTCGTATATAAATCATCCCCCACGACCAAGGACGGGTTGTGCCTTTGGCACTTTCTTATTTGTGGACGTAACTTCGGTAATTGATGATGGAATTTCTTACTAAATAAATCTTCCTAAATGGCTTTGATTCGACATATTGAGATTTTCAATCGTTCACCAAGTCTTTGTGTTGCTCCTGTGGCGTCGCATCGAATCAAATAATGTTCGTTCAAACGTCAGATAGCAACCAAAGATGGTGACAGCAAGTATATTAAATATATGTTTGGATTAATGGTTGAGAAGAAGTTTTTTTTATAAATGGTTTTTTAGAAAAATCATATAAGAAAAAAATCATATTGTAGATGTGATTTATGTTTGAATTGACGGTGACAGAAATAAATTTTTTTTTAAAGCTAGCATTTTGGATTTCTAATTAGAAGCCACTTTTGGGTTAAAAACATAGTAACTTCCAACCTGAACTCAAACAACACCTTAAACCAAAAGCATCTTTTTAAGTTAGAAAAGTGACTTTTTCTTCCCACCACGATCCCAAACAGACCCTAAGAAAAAAAAAAAAAGGTTAATACAACGTTTGGTCTCTGAGGTTTGACCCGATTTTGGTTTTAACCCCTCAAGTTTGAAATCAGTGGTTTTGATCCCTCAAATTTACTCTGTTTATAACTGTTGGTCCCTCAAGTTTAAAAAGGACTTGATGATAAACGGAATAAACTTGAGGGACCAAAACCACCGATTTGAAACTTGAGGGACTAAAACCAAAATCGAGTCAAACTTTATACACCAAAAGTTATATTTACCAAAAAAGAAGAAAAAATAATGGGCCGACACTAAATATGCCATCAATATGATACACGGGACAATAAAATTGCCCAGGAATTACAATGCCCTCCATGTTTGCTTTACAAATGTAAAATGAGAACTTCAATATTTTATTTATCCAGAAACAATAATTCCGCACCTATTCAGACTTGTAAACTACAATCTATGGTTACAAATGAAAGAATAGCTATATCTGCTTTTTACTAAACTCTTGCTGAGTCTCTTGCCTCGATTTCTTTGACTCCTCTCCCTATCTACAACACTATGCATCCACCTAATTCACCAGCTTTCTAACCAGACACAGGATTACAAACTCATTCAGCAGACATTGCAAACTCATTCTACAGTTCTACAGAAATTCGTGTTTTTATTGGTTTCAATTTCAAACCCATACTCTCTGGTGAATAAAGCTCGGGAGAAATCCATGATGGACTCAAGGGACTTCTCGGGCTGACACTTGTCTTGGATGGCCTGTACAAGCCATATCCCATGAGAAAGTACTCTATTGGTATTAACATAGCATGAGGTTGTTCCTCTGTTACCAGTGACCCACATGCTTGAACCTGTAGTTCCACAAAAACCCCGGGCAAATATCATTTATTTCGCTAAACACATGATCTCATCATAGATTAAGATGGAATGAAACTATTTTCACACACCTCAACTAAGGCACTGAATCGTCTATCCAACTTTGAATTCATATGGAGAGTATCAGCATAAAATGGAGACATATCACCGACAAAAATTAGGGATCGACACTGCAATTTTCTTAGCCCTTCACTTACGTCGGATCTCCTACAAGATGCCAGCAAATATTTAAGGACGTGTATTTCTAAGCTATAAGCACACTGCATTCTCCTATTCAAGATTTTGCTGAACTATAACTGATGTTGGCTATATTCATTCGGCAATATAATCAGTAAATTATCAGCCACACTGCTATGAAATATATTCAATTTCTGATTGTTGCTGCAACTCATGATTGGTAATATCTTGAAGATAAACGCACACTCCCCCAAGTTATCAACACTTAAAAGAAAGACAGCAGTAGTCTTCTTTCATTAGGAAGACAGCTGCAATTTTGATGTGGATCTTACCCATTAATAGCTTCCACGAATCTCCAAACATTCAAACTCTGCCTCTCATCCAATGACTGTCAAAAACAAGTTTTAAACAGAATCAGACAATTGCGCAGCTTCCAACTAACAGCTATCATGTGCCGCCTAGTCTCCATAACTAGCGGCTTGTTATATATATATAGAGCGAGAGGACATAAAATAATAGGACTAACTCTTCGGCATGCTTGAACAATGTCTGAGTCTGGTAATTGAGCACTCCCTCGAACTTCCTATCACCCCCAATTTAAAGTTAAATGACTCGAACTTGCAGAAAACAGTGAAACGGAATAATGCTTTTGGAAGCATAACCATACCTTGCTAAAATACCGTTTCAGCAGTAATTCCTTTACTACTCCACACATGCCATAAAAGTAAAGCAACTTTGACATCACCTAAAAATATTAAATAAATAAATCATCAGCAAACGGCAAGATATATTAATATTAGATGGTTTTCTAGGTTTAGGAAAAGAACCTTGTTGTACAACCATTCTGTCCAAGAAGGTGCTTTACAGAGAGGAGAAATGAGTATTAAACCAAGGACACGTTGTCTATACTTCATCTATTAGCAAGAGTTAGAAGGAACAGAAAAAATCCCATTATTGAAACTCAGCCAATTGGAAAAACAAAAAACTGAAGAGTGAGACAATAACTTACTGCAAATAAGGTAAGAACATAAGCCCCTGCTGTCACTCCCATACACATGACTGCACCAAGACTGTAGAGAGAGAGAGAGAGAGTGAAGGTCAGATTGCCTTCCCAAGATGAAGGAAAGAAGAGATCAGCTTCTTGGCACAGTTGCAAAAAGTACAAAACCATTGCTTTCAATCTATTCCGGAAGATGTTGCAGATGTCAATATTGTAAAGGAACCAACAAAAGAAGTATATTTAATAATCATACTGAGCAGAAAACAATGGCTAATCAAGATTAAATATGCTCACCCAAAAAAATTTAGAACCTCAGCTATCTGATCAGCTAAGTCATCAACTGAAAGCACCGGATCATCAGGATCAATAGCAGCAGCTCCCAACTGCAATAGAGCTCAAAAAAGTAAGAGATAAGAAACCAGATACTTTTCTTATAACATGCAGAAATAAAGACATTTATAACAATGGAGAATTGAGACACAAAAATTAAGCAACTTAATCACTTCAAGACATAAAGCTAACCTCATGACCCGGAGGACTTATATGATATATGCAAAAATTGTGGAGCAGCAAGGAATACGCTTCAGGACAAAACAAGAACCCTTGGAAGCAAGAGACATCTGATAAAGCAAAAGGTTAAATGGTTAGTTTGCCACAAAAAACGTGATGTCAAAAATCCACAAAACCTTTAACTAAAAGTCAGGACAGAACATTTATGCTTTAATGTTCTATGCATAGATTTTTTAAAAGTAACCACAAACTTTCCAGTAAGCAAAAGCCTTGATGAGATATTCAATCACTACTTCTACTTTCAAAGGGAAAATGAAAGAATAAATATTCAAATTTCTTATAAATATAAAAGAACAAACTTTAAATACTCAAAGCTCCTATATTTCTAAAACTCTAGTCATACTTAAATATATTGATACAATACTGGCCCAAATAAATCTGTTAAGTAGTCTTTTCGTGAGATAAATAAGAGGAGACCAAGGGATTCAAATTATAACCCAAAATCTGATGAACTTACAGTTTAAAGCCAAATCAGGATAAGTTACAAGTGCTGGCTTGTCCTGGTCTCCATACACAGAAACAGAGACAGAACCATGACGTGTTCTTACAACATGTTCCTGCAGAGATATTTCAGTAGGATGTTAATGAGCAACCCTTTCACAAAGCTAATTAGAATAGAAAAGACGTCAAGTGGGATGACACTTTTTCGCCCCGCACAAAAGGGAAGGAGAAAAGGGTCAATGAGAAAAAATAGTTAAAAATATGTGTGGGCATTCACCATGAGCAACAAAGACGTCCAAATACTTTAGCTACACTCACATGAATTGGAGAAAACGTGGATATCCAAGTGTGAAATGGATCGGCCGGAGAAACATGTTAAGAAGCAACTCAACACAAAGAGGAGCAAATCTCAGGCAAATCCAGGATTTGGCGATTGCATGTTAAGGATACCTTGAGTAAGAACTAAGAAATTTTAAATAATTATCAATGATAGAATCCAAGCACATCAAATTTCCCTTAATCACAAAGACCAAAGTTGTAAACATGTGGGCAATCAATTCACCTAATGACAACGATATAGACCTTCGAACAGGTTTTTTTAATTACTTCATTTATTTTACAATGTTTAGGTAACATGTGTTTTCATTTTAAAATAATAGGAAGAGGTGATGGGGAGTTATACCATTCTTCTTTTACTTTCAGACTAAGGCAACAAATCCTGTCAAATCCATATATGAAATAGTTTTCTTTTTTCTTTTCCGTCTGCACCTATATGTTAGAAACCGAGACTTTATAATGCCACATACATTAAAATGAATAAGGTAATACCAGAAATACATAAATAGATGAAATAAGGAACCATGGGCCTGTATCAAGGACTAGGAAAATCAGTGTTCCATTATTTTGGACATCAAAGTCAAGTGTTTTCTGATATCCTGTGAAGCACCACATACGAGGTGATCAATTTGAGAATCGAAAACCATGAGGATCAGTGAGTTGAAGAGTTCCCCTATTGCTATATTCAGCCGATGCGGAACAAATGTTGTAAAAATCTTTAAAATGGAACAGAATGATAAAGGGAAAGTATTCTTAGTCAGCAGAGGACAAAGAGTTGCGGGCAAAAAAAAGCAGAGGATTTAGAGAACAATTTAGGACGTAAGTAAAAAATACTGAAGCTATTTTTAATCAAAAGCAAAAAATAGCATTCCACAGAAAGAAAGAAATGTACTGAGCACGATGATGAACTAAGAATGAGGCTAGCACCAACGCTAGAACAGGCAAATAAAAAACTAGCAAATTTCCTGAGATTCATTAAAGCTAGAGTCCATAGAGGAGGCAAAAGGTTACTGAGCAAATAACATATGAATAGAACCTTCCACCCAAAAAAAAAAACACATGAAAAGAACCAGGAGACTTCATGAAGCTTATTCAAGAAGCTGAATGTAGGAAATCAAACTCCTATTTCATAATGACTGCCGCAACCTTTTCACATTGCTTCAAGAATTGAATGCTTCATTCTAACAATTTCCTCAGCACACAGACAGACAGTCTATTATCATCTGAAAATGAAACAAACATGCATGAACTGCAATACCTTAGCCTTGGCAGAGATCGCTTCAATATCCACCGACACTGAATAGCTAGAATCCATCATTCCTCTCGCTCTCTCTCTCTCTCTCTCTCTCTCTCAAGTCTCAATTGGCGCAAGCATTGCACCGGGATTCCATGCTTTATATGCCAATCGCTCTTAAATCCACTCGCTCTTAACTCGTACGAGTCCAGAACCGAGTCACCGACGCTCCATCCCGTGGCACTTAAGTCTTCACGAGCGGTCCGCATGAGCAGCTGGGCTCTGGGTCAGTTAACCAGGGTTGGGTCGGCCGACATTTTAAAAAAATATAAATATTATTATTTTCTCAATTTAATAATAAACATTAAATTGCTCCCGCATCCCTCCCACATCATCCGCTTTTGAGATTTTGCTTCAATCCATGGGGCCTTGTGGGAACGAAGCATCCTATCGGGTTCTTCTTCTCCAATTTTTTTTAATCATTTGCATTTAGTACATTAATCATGCTTTTTTTCCTTTTTCGATAGCATGATTAATCATGCTTTTATTGTCGTATGAAGTAATTTAATAGTGTTTATTACCGAAGGAGAAAATCACGGTGTAATAGAAAATAGTGTTTGAAGTATCATCATTCTTTTTCTAGCCAGACGAATTAAAAATTGATTTCAAAGCTTCAAAAATATGTGAATTTTTAGGATTACTTTTGTTGACCGAATTTATAGGATTAATTCAAACATCGCAAAAATTTTCACTTAACGAGGGGTATATATTTCCACCCAGCCAAATGAGTACTCCTGAAGTTGTGTTGTTATATATTCTTCTTCATTTTTTGACTTCAAATTTTGTCATATGCCATTCTTTTAGAACTTTAATTTGTTTTGGTCAAAAACGTTAAAGCGGGACATCAGAACTATTTTTTAATTGTTGGCAAAAAAGAACTATTTTTTAATTAATTGTCCGATACTACGACTTGCTTAATTAAACTTTGTTAATGATTTAATCTTTTATATCACACTCAAATTTACAATTTTTAAAATTATTATCCTTAACGTTATTGCGCCTTCAGGGATGTATAATTCACAGGTTCATCCTCTGATAATTAAATAAATTGTCGAAGGGTCAATCCCTTATGATGGATTTCGATAAGTATATATCTTGGGAAATTGGAATGAAGGACATGGGAGGAAATATATTTATAGAGAATGATAATAAAAATTGTAATTATTTAAAATGATCAAATATAAAAATATAAAATTAAAAAATACTAAAATATCCTTGACAAAATATTTTGCATTTCCTCCTAGTTTCATACATCTCTCTCATATTCTATTTTTAAAACTAACACAAAATTCTAAGTTTCACTAAATTAAAAAGCAGTTTTCTCGATTTTCATTTTTCACAACTTGCATAGACATCTCTAGAAAAAAAAATACACATTCTTCAATTTTGTAAAAATTATAATTTTTTTAAATAAAAAAATTTAATTAAAAACAGAACTATATAATTTTAATAAAACTCAAGATATTTTGTAATTTAACATTTATGCAAGAAAGTTTATATGATTTATTTTTGTTTTAGAAGAAATTTATGTTGGTTAAAAAATTCATTTAATGTTAATAAAATTTAAAAAAAAATCTTATATCCTGGATAATATGAAATGAGTATAGCTTTTATTTTTATAAAAACATCTTAATTGATAATAACGTTGATAATATAAATTGAGTAACTTGATGATATAAGTAATCTGTTATATAGGTAGTTTTAGTTTTAATTTTAGTTATTTTTTTAATTACAAGTACAAGAGATAATATAGAAGGTTTTGTTACAGACAGTTTAGTGATTTTTAATTTTATATTATCAGTCTTTATAAGTAATTACAATTTTTACAGTTCTTTATAATAAATATTATTTTATCTATGTCCTTTAATTTAATTTTCCCATATATCTTATGCATTTGATGAATATGTGTGTGTGTGATACTCCTATTTATGTATATATAGATGGGAAAATGACACAAAGATCCCAATTAAAAATAATAATATAAAAAAAGTTCTATAACTTATTAATAATAACTCTTTCACTTATCAATGACTACTCTTTCATTTGTTATTGACAAGTTATTGGACTTTGCTGATATTATTTTTTTTATTTAGGACCTTAGTATCATTTTTCCTATATAATTATTAATTACATGAAGTGGCATTACGTATGTGGTTTCAAAAGCCATTTTTCGTAAGTCGAGACAAAACTCATCTTAGATACTTACTTCATAAATAGTAAAAGATATTCTCAAAAGCTAATCCAAACACATATAATAAATACAGAAAAATAGCCAATGTGTATTGTTTTATATACGGGGAATGAAAAAAAATTAAAATTATAAAATATCAAATTAAATATTTCTTATAAAATTAGTCGTGAATCATTGATCATATTATGTTTATTTTATCAATTCTCGTTTAGCCTGATTTTACACACACAACAAACGTATATTCTTACATCATGCTAATTGCTAGCTCGGTGGTCGCTGTCAGAAGAGTTTGATGTGATGTGGGTTTACACACACACACACACATATATATATTTACTGATATTGGAATTGGATGTGTTGGGTAATTGGGATGAATTGACTTTAATTAATATATACGAAATTAGAAACACGTTACTAAAAAAAAGCTAGATTGATGTAAAAAAAAAAAAGTGAAGCGATATACTCTATAATTTTATAGTCTCAAAAAAATAAACTAATGACACTCATAGTGCTATTTTTTGTTTGAGCAGCATGTGAGAATTCTCGACGTATATAACATGGTATCTATTGATCTCTTGGTTCTTTAATAGATTGTTGTAAAATTTTTAAAATGAATAGATATATTTTTTTATTAAAGTCATACCCTTATAAATTAAAAAATTTATGTAAAGGGTTGTAAAAAGTCATAATACTAAAAATTATCAAGATCATATTTTTCCTGGCAAAAAACAAAAAGGTCATATTTTTTTAGGTTCATAAAAATACATGTGAAGAATTATAATTAAAGTTGTGGTATTAGTCACTTAGTGAAAAGTTGTGTTGTTTTTTTGAAAAAACCCTACACACTATAAATTTGAGTAACTCTTCACAAAAAATTGTTTTAAATAATCATTGATTATTTAAAATGGTTTATAAATCACCACTCCAAGTTCATAAATCTCAAGCTTATTTATGACTATTTAATTGAATATGTATCGTTGCATCGACAATCACTACTTCATGGTCAATAAATACCCTTACCATTACTCTACTTGGAGGCCCCCACATTGCACGATAATAAAATCAAACTTATTATCTTTGTCCTCAAGCATACACGAAAATGAAGTCAGTTTATTACATTGTTGAGGTTATTGTTGTTTGCACTTAAGTATTAAAAGTGTAATCCATACTTAATGGTTTATATTGTATCCGGCAGGAAATTTGTTTTCAGCCCAACTAACTTATGAATAGGTGAGAGTGAATTAAATTAAAAGGAAACTGATACTCACACCTTAAACACGTCATATCTTCCTCCTTCTACTCACAAAAGAATCATTCCAGCAACATAGAGGTCGTTGAAGAATTCTCAATAATTATTTGTATTAATATTGATTCTAATGTCTTAACCAGTTATGTCAAATTAAACAACGTCGGTATACTCCTGGTATACTGTACCAAATTAAAACTAAACTTCGGGCTTATTATAACATTGTTGTCAATTATTATTAGACTTCTGCCTCCAATTACAATCTTAACATGGCATCCAAAAAATTTAGCAGCAATTTATTTGAAATCATGAAAATAACATATCACGGATAAATTTTGCTTTATAGGTATGACAACTGCTTTTAAACCTCTATCAATTTTATATTGCCACCTATTTGATACTATGAAGATGAATACAAACCATATAACACGAAAGAAAAAAGTTAACTATATGAGAGGGTAAGATAAGATAATACATGAAGGACAAAACTTAAGGTCAAGTTAATTAAGTTAATTATATCTAGGAAGCCTATGAAATTTTGCCATGTGGATTAATTAAGCACTTTCCTCATGTTAAACCGCCGTTAGTGAACCACAAACGCTCGAATTGTTCATCTCTACGTCGATTCAAGGGTTCTAGAATTTGGGGTTTTTTTCTCTTATCATACCTTCTGGAATTTGGGGGTTTTAGATGCATAAATTATCAATGATTAATAGAATCGCTTTTTACTAATGTATTTCAATTCCAATTGTATATCTCTCTAGTAATGGAGTTATCGGCCTCAAAACCAGACGTGATAATAAAGGGTTTTTTAATCGAGCGATTCTATCAACTGAAGCATTCAATTTCTATGACCTGTCTCCCTCAAATCTCCAAATCTGTTCATACCAAGGGTTAAAGGCAGCAAATTGGTCGTATACTGGAATTCTTATATCACTAATCATGGCAGAAAGAGTAATATCAAGGACCCAGAGTCAATATTTAGTGCCTATTTAAATTAACGATATAAACTATTTTTCTAGCGTGAGTTACGGTGTATGAAGTAAATATATGAGAGGAGTCTTGTCTTATGAACGTGTTTATCAAACTTTAGCTAAAATATGCCCTAAGTAGGATATCCAGAAAAATTAGTGTCTCATGGATTCAAATTACACAAGTTGACTTCAAGCATTAAGTTTTGTCGCCCCCTTGCTAATGTCGGTTTAACAGGAGGTTAGTGCTATTGTGCAAGTGCAACAATAATCCAGATGGCATAATTTTCACTGGCTACTTGGACATAATAGATCTAATTAACTTAACCTAAGTTTTGTTCATACATAAAATCTTTCTCATGTTTCGATATCTCAATAAAAGTATACAATTGAAATGCATTCTATTTATATGTACAAGTTTATAACTTCAATCTAATCGAAGTTTAAAATCTTAACAATAATAAGAGATATTATGAAATAATGAAAATGCCAATACAAAAAGATATAATTGACATTTACATGATATTATTCACAACGAAGACAGGAGTGTTAGCAGAGCTATTTTTATTGCTGAGCTAGGTGTTTTACGGATGTTTGAAAAATCATACTAGATTTCCTCGTATATTTGAAAGATCTTCAAGAGATCTGATAAATTAATTAATTCTTCAATTAAAGAAGATGCATAATATAATATGGTTGAAGCACGATGATAACGTGGCTTTTAACTTTTATAGTAATAAAGACGAGCTCCACCTTCACGCGTTGCTCTCAGCTACATGTTTTCCAAGGTTTCAATGTTCATGATGTGATTAGTTGGCTCAAATTATTAAATGAGCTGGACAAGTTTCAGGCTCATTTTTTTTTATGAGTGTACTGTGTGAATATGAATTTTCTTGGCATCATTTAAAGTCATATTTGGTGGGGATCCCTCTTTCTCTCTGTTTTTTTTTTTTTAAATCCCTTTCATATTCAGTGACTCGTTGAACTGTTGTGATTTAGATAAAACTAATTGCAATCGAAGCTTATTATTGAGCGATCTTTTGGGTAGATCCTTGTTGATTTTCTCATCATGACATTGATGCTCATATAGTTAGGTTGGATCAGGTGCCTTCTAATTTGGAAACGGGGGAGGGAAAGGGGAACTGTTTGGTTGTATGGTAAATTGTTTCATGAAGAACTAACACCTCTTGATCAAAAATCTGATGCCGAGGGTATAATGTGAAATATTTGAAATCAGAAGGAAGGGATTAGCTTTTTTACCCTAATCACATGACCTTTTTTTTTCCTTTTTATATAAAAAAGTTCAGATGAGTTGAGGTACTCAACTCCAGACTCAAAAAGTACTTACAGAGTTACTACTATTTTTTCCCCATTGTTCAGAGAGCCCGGAAGCGCTTATCGAATTGGAAAGGCAAGTTTCTGACCATTGCTGGGAGAACTATCCTGATTAAGGCTGTGTTGGCTGCTCTACCTAGTTATCAGATGCAAACCTCCCTTCTGCCAAAAGGGATTCTAAAGGAGCTTGAACAGATTAGTCGTTCTTTCCTCTGGAATCAATGCCAGGAAGGACGAAAGATGCACCTTATTGCATGGGACCAAGTGAAGCAAGACAAAGAGGATGGTGGATTAGGTGTCAAAGATCTCCAACGGCAAAATAAAGCTTTTATAATGAAGCTTTGTTGGGGACTTCTGACTAAGCCTGAAGCTTTATGGGTGCAATGCCTGAGAGGGAAATATGGATGTGGGGATGGGTTATATCCTATAGTGAACAAGAAGCACAACCAATCTGACGTCTGGAGGAGCGTTACCAAGGTGTGGGATCAGTTCTATAAAGGCGTAGGCAGGGTATTAGCTAATGGCACGACCAGTCATGCTTGGTGGGATTTATGGTCACCGTTGGATGAGCCACTCATTTCTTTGGTTGATCATAATTTTCACCTACTTGACCCATCCGCTAAAGTAAGGGATTTTGTGTTGGACTCTGGAAGATGGAATCTCGCAAAGTGGAGAGAGTTTCTTCCCCAATGGGTGATCAATATTATTGCTCAAGTGACTCCACCACATGGAAGTGAGCCTGATAAGTTCTCTTGGAGAAATGCTTCGGATAGCCGTTTCAGTATCCGCGCTGCTTACAAGTTTTTAGCCACGACAGGTCTCCAGAACTCATCGGTCCCTTGGAGGAAGATGTGGAAGTTACCGATACCAGAAAAAGTAAAATTTTTCTTATGGCAAGCTATTCATGAGAGACTTCCTACTAATTCCCTCAGAGCACAGAGAGGTCTAAGTAGTAGTGCGGAGTGCCCCTTTGAGTGTCAGAGAGTGGAAACAGTGTTACATATTTTGAGAGACTGTGAGGATGCTAGATCAGTATGGCTTCATTTTGTTAAACCTAACTGTCGCTTTAGATTTTTTTGTTCTGATCTGCAGGTCTGGATTAGGGAGAACTTATCAAGCAATATGGGCCTTGCCAGGTTTTGTCGATGGCCTTGGGCAAAGATCTTCAGTATTATATGCTGGCTACTGTGGAAGAATCGTTGCAAAGGGGTGATGGACGGCGCCCGAGCTCATCCTAAGGACATCGTTCACGCGACCTGTTTTCAGCTTCTAGAAACGAGTATTTTTGGGAAGTTCACAGGTCAAAGCACGCACCTTGCACCTGATGAGGATAGTTCATGGAGTCATCCGCCAGAAGGTTGTGTCAGACTTGATACAGATGGATCAGTCAATGCGCAGCGGTCAGCGGCATGTGGCGGGGTGGTTCGAGATAGTCAGGGTAACTGGATTCTGGGGTTCCAACGCAGACTTGGAATTCTTTCGCCTACTGCTGCGGAACTATGGGGGCTGTTGTCGGGTCTTCGGTTATGCAAGCAACACGGGTTTCGCTGTGTGTGAGCCTATACAGACTCTATGGAGGTATGGAATTTGGTGATGCGAGATGGGGGCCATGATCATCCGTTCAGGGAGGTCATATGCGTGGTGAGAGATCTTCTTTTCTCAGACTGGCAGCTGGAGCTCTATTATGCTCCCCGAGATACGATCCGATGTGCTGATTTTCTGGCTAGGGACGCACAACACCTTCTGGGGGGATTGGTGGTTCTTCCACTACCTCATCCAGGATGTCTACGGTTTTTGAGAGAGGACCTTTCTCCTAGTGGAGGAGCTCTCCTAATGCAATAGTGTGATGTAATTTCCATTTTATGGCCTTTTCTATGTAAAAAAAAAAAGAGTTACTACTATTTCATACTCCATTCGGTCCTAATTATAGGATAATATTTGGGAGTTGATTTTAGTCATAATTATAAGATAAAATTTTAATTTTTATCAATTTCTTTCCAAAATACCTTCATTGCTTTAGATAATGGTTGGATTGCCTCGTCTGACATGCGGTACCATGAAGTATCAAACATATACCAAATAAAATACAATGAAAGTAAACACAGAGAGGTGGAGAGAGAATACTGATTTAAATAATAGTTGGATTGCCTCATGGTAGATTCATGTAGTATTTCTAAATCACCCCTATTAAATAAGGGTATTTTTGAAAAATAAATAAAATTAACTAATTTAACTACTATTCTTAATTTCTCTAAAGTTAGATAAATATGTCCTATAATTAGAACCGGAGGGAGTAATAATTTTTGTGTTAAAGGCTAACTAAACATTAATTCTGGACTGGAAGTAGGGGACACAAAAATGAGTACTGAATGGATTGGGCTTGGCGAGAATAATTATGGATTGGGCTCCTAAAATCCTGTCCTCTACTTCCTCCTGACCTCCTCCCACAAACCAGTTCTTCGCTTCGCTAATTTTTTTTTTTTTTTTGCGCCGATAACTAACTAGAGCCCAGAGGCCTTCACTTAAATTTCTGGAAGGATAATATCCCAATTCACATATTATTATTAATTTTTAAGCTTCTGTTCCTCTCATTCTAAGAATATTTTGATTGGTAAGTTACTAAATTTGTACAATATAATTTATAATTATTGTTAAGCATTTTTAGAAGGAACATGATATCACATCATAATCTCATTGGCTTTTTTTCTGGCTATTTTCCCTTAAAACTTGTCTATTTAATTATAAGTTTTAAATAATTTAACATTGTAAAATTAAAGCCAGGTTACAAATTATAATTGAAGGACTGAAAATTTTCTTATAATTAATTAATTTATGGAAAATCCCTTAAAAAGAACTTTAAAAGAAGTAAAAGACAAAAATGTGCTCTGAAATTGCATATTCCATATCAGTGCGAGTGCCTGAACTGGAATATTAGAATTGGAGGTAAAATGACAGATTTGGCCCTCTGATGAAAGAAAAGAAGTTGGTGACAAAAGAAGAAGATGATGCGATACAAGGTGAGCGTCAGCGCGGGAACGTAAGTGGGAGGCGAGACAAACAGGAGTGGGGTATGTATTTTATTGAGTTGATAATGTTCTTCCCCCGCGTGGTCGAGCTGAAGCAAAACCATTCTCGTCAATTGGTGAAGTTGTGACACGGTGTTGAAATGTAGGAAATTGTGATTTTATTGTTATGAGAATGTTATACATACAATTGTGAATGACTTCAGTGAAGTTGTGAAACAAAACCTATGAAAACCCAAAGATAACCTGCGAAAATCGAATGTTATCCTGTGAAAACATTATCGGAGTTTGTGAAAACCTAATGAAAATTTGGTAAATGTGTGTAGAAGAACTTGTGAATCCTTATGCAGAACTTATGAATGATTCTCTATAAGTTGTGAGACCTTATTTAACTGTGGGGATATAGATTTTTCTAATTGTTGTGGTTGTGATGGGAAGGTTGTAAAATGGTATGAGAATGCAACCCTATTGACTCTTCTATCATGACCCCTTCTAAAACATACTTGACTACAGCAGCTATGCTACCAAAAAGATATGTGTTCATGTAACCCAATATAAGTACACATTAAACTCGCGATTAATGAGGTGGTTATATTTGATCTTCAGCAGATGATAGTTCTTGGTGATATTCAGATACCCTTTGTGAAGTATGTTGTTTGGTCTAATGATATGGAACGTGTTGCCTTACTCATCAAACATGGCATTGTCATTGCTAGCAACAAGCCTATGCATCAATGTACCCTGCATGAGACAATCTATGTAAAAAGTAGAGGCTGGGATGACAATGGTGTTTTTATTTACACAACTTTAAATCATATCAAATATTGTCTTCCAAACAGATATAATGGCTAATAAAAACACTTGATGTCCCAGTTTATATTTCAAAGATTTCTGGAAATACAATCTTCTGTTTGGATCACAATGGGAAAAGCAGGGCCATAGTTGTTGATGCTACCGAGTATTTATTCAAACTTTCTCTGTCGAGGAAAAGGTATGATCTTGTTATGAATATGATAACAATCTAATCTAACGAGGTAGAAACAAGATCCTGTTAAAGCACATATTAAACTCGAGTTTGATGAAATTTATATTCGAGTTTTGCTCAGCACTGAAGGGTAACCGAAGAGTGATGGTGTGAAGCCGCATCAAACTCGAGGTGTTCAGAAGCTAACTCCAGTACGTACTTGTATTACTTCCGCATGACGACTCGAGTTGGCCCATATATCACTCGAGTTATAAACATCAATGGAGGGTAACCAGATAGTGCGTGTTTCAAGCTGCATTGAACTCGAGTTGTAAAGAACAGGCGACAGTGAGGTAGTGTTATGAATCCACAGACGAACTCGAGTTTCTAATCTAAAAACTCGAGTTATACTGATCATTGTAGGGTAACCGAAGAGTGATGGTGTCTAGTAGAACCAAACTCGAGTTATACAAAACCTACTCTAGTGAGTTCCTGTGTTCAATCCGCATGTGGACTTGAGTTGGCCCATTAGAAACTCGAGGTTTCCCCATCACTGGAGGGTAACCAGAGAGTTATCCTGTCAATATACATAGAACTCGAGTTGTAAATAACACACTCCAGTTAGGTGGTGCTGTCAATCCATGGTTAGACTCGAGTTTACCAATTAAAACTCGAGTGAAGATCATCATTAGAGGGTAACTGGAAAGTCAGGAACAAAAAGGGGAAGAAGGACTCGAATAGATTGATTATAACTCGAGTTAAGCAGCCCTCCACGCTTTAAATCCCTCAATCCCCAAACATTTCTGTTGACTCCACTCGACCTCCGACTTCTATAGCCCTCGAGTTAACTGAAGAGAAACTTACTATTAGTCCGTTGTTGTCTGTTCTGTCTCATAAGTTATCACCGTCATCCTCTGTTTATCCCTGTTTTTTAGCACATATACAGAGGATCCTACAAAATAAGTAAAGACTATCATAATGAAGTTGAACCAACTTTCTTTGCTATTCTTTGTTAGCAAAGGTTATCATTTCTTTTCCATCAGGATTAGATTGTTCGACTGGTAGCTGTTGTTTCTTGTTGGACATTAATTGTTATGAGTTGACTGGTTGGCTAGAAGAGAATGCGCAAGCGCACTCACATGGCTAAGTGATTGGATCATTTTGTTTTAGTTTCTTTAGAAGTGCATGAAAGATATATTGAACTGGTTTTTAAGATTTTCACTTTTGGTTAGTTTGTTAATCGATTCAGAGGAAAACGATGCAATCAGTTCATAAAACCTTAGGCACCAATGCTGTACGCTCATGCCTATACATGCATCTGTCTGCAATAATTCTATATGATTAGATTAAGATAATCACATGTCAAACTCCTAAAGTTTTGAACCTACTTTGGGAGCCTACATATCAATATATCCTCTAAGATGATGTCTAACAATGGCAGAGTAAAAGCAAACATCTTGCAGAAGTTGAGTTTTGCTTATTGTGTTTGTATAAGAGTTTTTTTCCCAGAGAGTAGTTACATGATATTCTCCTCATGAAACCAGTCAGCTACTTTTCATGTATAAACTGAAAATCTTGACTTTAGTAAAAATACTTGATTATCCACGTTTGAAAATGAAGGAGTAAATTACGAATTTGGATATCGACCTTTTATATGAGGTGTTATAATTAAGTTTTTGTTCTATTTGATTAAGGTTGAGGAAGTGAAACCTTTCTTTAACTGTTTGTCAAGATCCTCTTAGAAGTGATGTTGTAGATTCTTGCATACGAGTCACAGACAATGGGAGGGAAAGCATTAACAGAAAAGTATAAGCACAATTTCTTTGTGGTTTAATGTTAATATTTGTCTCAACTTTCTGTTCCAATTAATATGCACCAATGAAATATGCTTAATAGGAATTCCTTGCACAAATTGCAAGTATTCTTTATATTTACTCTTTACAATACTTCAAATCACTATGATCAATTAAATGTGAGATTACTATTAGGATAAATTTTTTTTTTGAAATTTTAATGCTAAATCAGGTAATGTGAATGTTATAGTTAGGAGCAAGCCGCCCTAACTATATTAATGCTAAATCATGTATTCTTTATATTTACTCTTTAGAAACTTTTGCTATGAATGTGTGCAGCATGCTCCTAATCTTGGTGATATTCCTGTAGCTTGCTCTAAGAGGAGATGGTAGTCATTTAAGTAAAGTAACTGAATTTTTCATGCAATATGAAAAACACTTGTACTGCAATGAATTTTCAAGATGTCTGAATCGAAAAACTTTGAATTATTATTCACTTGTGATGTTATCTTGATATTTTTATTGCATAACCCTTAATACTATTGGTGTTTCTATGCTTACAGATTAAGTGGTTTTAGTAGGAAAAGCCACTCAAATTCTTTAGACTGGACTCTTTTTTCTTCTACAAATTTGGATCCTATGACATCTGATGTTGCTGCTCCTTCACCCTAGATAATCTTTGGTTGCCAAAATGGTAAACGTTATAATTCAGATTTTGCTGATTGTGATAGTTAAAATTATGCATACATATTCACATGGGAAGGTTGGTAAATTTTCTGTTCAGTAATTGTTTTACAAAGAAAATTGAATTATTGAATATGGTCTTATCTCCAGAAGTGGGATGATCACCCTGCAATGTTGGGAAAATGGCAAACTCGAGTTGTGAAAGTCTAATAGGATGTTGTGAAAATGTAAGACTGTGTTGGTAAACTCGAGTTATCAATGGACAACTCGAGTTCTACATCCTATAAGCCTAATCACTCGCCGATTACCCTCGAGTGACAATATGAACTCGAGTTATGAATGGCGAACTCGAGTTGTGAAAGTCTAACGGAATGTCATGAAAATGTAAGACTGTGTTGGTAAACTCGAGTTATCAATTCATAACTCGAGTTCTGCATCCTATAAGCCTAATCACTCACCGGTTACCCTCCAGTGACGATATGAACTCGAGTTGTGAATGACAAACTCGAGTTGTGAAAGTCTAACGGGATGTTGTGAAAATGTAAGACTGTGTTGGTAAACTCGAGTTATCAATTCATAACTCGAGTTCTGCATCCTATAAGCTAATCACTCGCCGGTTATCCTCCAGTGACGATATGAACTCGAGTTGTGAATAGAAAACTCGAGTTGTGAAAGTCTAACGGGATGTTGTGAAAATGTAAGACTGTGTTGGTAAACTCGAGTTATCAATTCATAACTCGAGTTCTGCATCCTATAAGCTAATCACTCGTCGGTTACCCTCCAGTGATGATATAAACTCGAGTTGTGAATGACAAACTCGAGTTGTGAAAGTCTAACGGGATGTTATGAAAATGAAAAACTGTGTTGGTAAACTCGAGTTATCAATTCATAACTCGAGTTCTACATCCTATAAGCTAATCACTCGCCGGTTACCCTCCAGTGATGATATGAACTCGAGTTGTGAATGGCAAACTCGAGTTGTGAAAGTCTAACGGGATGTTGTGAAAATGCAAGACTGTGTTGGTAAACTCGAGTTATCAATTCATAACTCGAGTTCTGCATCCTATAAGCTAATCACTCACCGGTTACCCTCCAGTGATGATATGAACTCGAGTTGTGAATGACAAACTCGAGTTGTGAAAGTCTAACGGGATGTTGTGAAAATGCAAGACTGTGTTGGTAAACTCGAGTTATTAATTCATAACTCGAGTTCTGCATCCTATAACATTCGATTTTCGTAAATAGAAAACTTGAGTTCTGCATCCAGTAATGATGTGAACTCGAGTTGTAAATAGAAAACTTGAGTTCTGCATCCTATAACATTCGATTTTCGTAGGTTATCTTTGGGTTTTCATAGGTTTTGTTTCACAACTTCACTGAAGCCATTCGCAACTGTATGTATAACATTCTCATAACAATAAAATCACAATTTCCTACATCTCAACACAGTCTCACAACTTCACCAATTGACACGTTCATATGTTGTTTTAACGGTTTAGAAATTTCAAAAGTTGCAATTTAAACTTCCTCACTTAACAACAAAGTTTTACAACTTATTTTACAACCTTCCTCATTACGTTTTATCTACATTTCCCAAACTTATCTTAACCCATGCACATTCTCACAACAGAGTTCATAGGTTTTGTCACTGTTACATTTTATCCACATTTCCCAAACTTATTTTAACCCATGCACATTGAACCGCCATTCTAATCAGCTGGAGAAGTTTAAATGAAATACATTTTAAAACACAACCACTTACCGAACTTCAGCACCGAAGCTCAAATTCGCATCTGAACACAGGTACCTCTGCAACTATCCAATACCTTTCACCACAACCTCTCCTCGCCTTCGCTCCTCCTAAAATCCACCCCAAATTCGCCCCCATAGTGTCGCTGCCACTATCCTCTTTCAACGCCACGGAACCAGGGTCGACCAACGGCACCGACGACGCCAGAAGAAGATGAAGAGTCCTGACCGCGTTTTCGCACAATTTCGCCCTTCTTATGACGGCTCCCTTAACATTTTTCAATTTAAAAACTTCCATAGTTACGCACGTTATTTTGTCTCAAATTCAATATCACACTCGCATTTTTTTAAAAATATATAATTTCAGATCATTTTTTTATCTTTTCCTAATTTTAAAATTCTTTTTGAGAGATTTTCCCATTAATTTATGGGGAAATCCGGAATTGCAGTTTTGAGTCGGTTCGAGACGGAAAAACTAGTTGGACATTAAAACGGGAGAGAAAAGGAGAGGAGCAATTAGCAAAGCGGATCCCTCCGACGCTCGGACGCCATGGCTCTTCTCAGCCGAACCTCCTCACGCTTCCCGCAGCTTGTGTCTCCTCAACGTATAGCTTCTCTCCACACCACTCTCCCCGCTCTCTACAACGCCTCATCTTCCGGCACTGCCTCGCCGACACCCTATGCTCGGCCGCCACCCCCATCCGCTTCCTCCCCTCCCGGTCTCTCCAAAGCCGCTGAGTATGTGATCTCCAAGGTTGACGATCTCCTCAACTGGGCTCGCCGTGGTTCCATCTGGCCCATGACCTTCGGTCTTGCTTGCTGCGCTGTCGAGATGATGCACACCGGAGCCGCCCGTTACGATCTCGATCGCTTCGGTATTATTTTCAGGCCCAGCCCTCGCCAGTCCGATTGCATGATTGTCGCTGGCACTCTCACCAACAAGATGGCCCCTGCCCTCCGCAAGTATATCTCTTGCCCCCTTTCTCTCTCGTTCTCTTCAATTTCTGTCTTCCTTTTTAACTCCCTTTCGTATGAATCTGCTTACCGAGAAACTCTTCGTGAATTTGATTCTGAATATCAAATTTTTAATTTCAATGTTTTGTTTGTACTGGCCTTCGCTCGTTTTTAGGTCTGCGGGGTTGTGTTCAAGTTGATGAACTTCGTTCGCTTTATCTTTTTTTTTTTTGAATGTATAAATGAGCTTTGGGCCCCTATGTTACTTAGTTTCATTGTATGTTCTGATTGGGTTCACTTCCAATTCTACTCATGTGGAGCTTACGAATGTCAATTGGGTTTATGGATTATGTATGAATTATTTCCTTGTGTAATTATAACATTTTGTTGATTTATACTGTGTGGCATTGAAAACTATGTCCGCTTTTGATTTCGAAACATTAACCACGGTAGAACATATAAAACGTTAAGAGCACTACTCTAGTTCATTTGGTTTTCCTTGTGACAAATCTATGTTTGCTAGGATGTGTTAGTTACTGGTAAATTAGGTGTTCTTTGGGAAAGTAGGAGGGGTAAAATGTGCGTTTTTATTCCTTTGATCACATTCTTATTCCTCTCATCTTTCTTGAATGAATCGTAAGAGTAATCTGTAGTACTTGGGGGATGAGCTAAATAATTCCTATAGTTTTTTGAAATTTAGCCAATTCTTTCATGTGTTTTTGGAGGCTTTCACTTGGTTGTTGATAATACCGAATGGAATGCTCTTGAAACCTGGCTGGTACGTTAGTCAAGAACGGTGAACTGCTATTTTTTCTCCTTTTGTTCCATGCCCATTTAATGAAGGATTTAGTTTTATACTTCAGTGGGATAGAATCTACCATTGCTTTATATTCAATCAAACCAACGCTGCTGTGTATCATCTGTTTTGATGGATTTTTCTTGTTATGGCAGAGCAATCTTCATTTAGTTCACTCTTAGTATGTTCTGCTGCTATGACTGCGAGGCTTGTCTGCTGGAATGTGGTTGTAGAAAGTATTTTCATTCAATCAATACTGTGTGCCCAAACAAAGTTCTCACGCATATGAAGACATTTTAGGTTGTTAGTCTTTGTTTACCTGTTCTGATGTTTTTCCAAGACATCCCTGAGTTTGCTGATAAACTTGTAATGTGCGGCATTTGCACTTTCATTTTGTCCACTTTATTGAGTGTCTTAAGATGCTTATTAACTTCAACTATAATTCTGTTAACCTATCTACCTGGTGTTAGATATTTCTACTAGAGCTGACATCAACTTCTGCGATCTTTTTCTTTTTAATCACTCTCTTCCTCAAAGAATTAATTCCATGTTTTTTAATGTTCTTATTGATACTGAAACATTATTGTAGGGTTGAAACTTTTGATTCCTCGGCATTTTGATTTCATGCTCTTGTTGGTTCATATTCTGTATGATATTTCGACTATGGTTTTGACTTTAACTTCTATGGTCGTTATCCTTTTTTCATCACTCCTCTCCATCCAGGAATTAAATTTCATGTTGTTTTCAGTTTCACTTTGGTTCCCAGGAAGTAGGAACTTACAGTCATATTCTATCCTGCACTTTGACGAGGTTCCCCAATTTCACTGTTGTTGGTACTGAAAAAATATTCTTGCAGGGTTTATGACCAAATGCCGGAGCCTAGATGGGTCATCTCAATGGGAAGTTGTGCTAATGGAGGAGGATACTACCACTACTCCTACTCTGTTGTTCGAGGATGTGACAGAATAGTACCTGTTGACATATATGTTCCAGGCTGTCCGCCAACTGCTGAGGCCTTACTATATGGACTCCTCCAGTTGCAGAAGAAGATCAATAGGCGTAAGGACTTCCTCTTGTGGTGGACAAAGTGAGGTCTATCAACTTTATATCTCGGTCTTCAAGCTGTATCCTCATGTTAAATAAGCAATACACTAATACTATGCTTTGGTGAAGACTTTGCTAAGGGAAAGATTGTATTGAAATGTTACCGATCACGTCACATCTGAGCATGTTATTTGTTGTTTGTTGTTCTGCTCAGCTTTTGTGGAAGTTTAGTCCTTTTGGACTTGCATCTACTTCTTTAAGCTTCTTATGTAAGTTGATTAGACTGGGAATAAATGAGAGCCTATGGTAGACTCGTGGTGGGGGCGCCTTTTTTGCGTTACCAATTTCTTTTGTTTCTTTTTTTGCCGTGGAACTAATTTCTTTCATATTCCGGACAAGTGGAGCTGGAATTTGTGTTTATGAGTGATAATTTGTGAGTTTTGGCTCTTTCCTTCTTCATGCTAACATTAAACTGTACCGTCTCTGCAATTGAGGCCGTAGGGACCCATTGGGTTATGTCTTGTTATCTGTCAGCGGAAGGCAAACATGGACTCTAATTAGTAATTACTAACAGGCTAAACTAATGAGCAACAACCATTTACATGGAATAATCGATGTCTCCAATTTTAGATATACATGTACACACATGCGAAGTAGTTCCCACGGACAGATTAGTTTCACCTTTTTTTTTTCTCGTTCATCTACAAAAATAGATCTGACCTTGTTCGTTAGCTAAAAGAAGCACAATATTCACCAACAAAAATTGAAAAATTCAGTAGTGCACACCTTCAGGCAAGCAAGCATTGTGATACATACTTCTATTTGTTTTGTCACTTCCAATAGATACAAAAATAACTCTTCAATATATATCTTGAAATATATATGATTTGTATATTTCAAATATAACCCTGTTCATTCTTTTTCTGTGTAATGAGGCTAACAAATCTCTTTCCAAATTGCTGGTTAAAAAAAAAAAATCTCTTTCCAAATTAATCATGTAATAGGTCTGAAATGAATTATGAGGAATATCGAGAGGCCGAAGATTAATTCAAACGCGTTTCGTTTGATTCCCATTGTCCATAGAGTATGCAAAATGTGGCCATTGGCAATGGCACAAAAATGTTTGGCCAGTTGCTTGAATCGTCTTAGAAGGACACCGTAAAAATTGCATGATACATAATTCTAAGGGACATGAGACTTGAGACCCCCTTATTTATCCGATAACCAATGACATCAAGTCACGCATTACGTGGCCCCTAAAAAAGGTAGACACAGCGGAGTCCTATCGAATTCACTTTCTGTAAATTAACATGAAGTGTTAATATCATACCATTGTACAACAAAGATTATAAAATAGTTTCTCCTGCTCATCTAACGGTAAAATCTCAAAACGGGAGCGCCAGGAGGTGAACGTAGGAAGACAGATAACTGACAAACAATGTAGAGAGGTACGTCTATAAATAATTCTTATTCATACAAATCATGAAGTTCAATGCTCACAGAAAAGGCGTAAGAAAACTATATCACTCTGAAAACTATACAAGGGGGTAAAAGGAAGGCAAAATACTGACAAGGTTTAGCTTCATCAACTGTACTGGTTTTTTTTATCTCCGCTCTGTCTGTATATTGGAGGATCAAAGGAATTGAACAAAACATTAAACATGTGTACCCATCATCTGTCAACAAAAGCTTCATCTATATACCCTCAGCGTCATTGAAGTCAGCAGGCAGTTTTTAATTCTCTCAGATTAAATGATTTCTGAATGCCGAAATCATTTTGGGTGATAAAAGCAGGATAAATGCCAAGATTGACCCGAATAACATTTTGATTATATATCTCACAGGATCATCATGTTCAACAACTTCAGAGGAACTAGTTGGTGAATACATGGCCGTGGCTGAAGGGAGAGCTTCTATTACAGCATCAGCCAGGTCTATAATGAAGGAAGGATTGGTACCAAGAGCAGGAACACGTCCCCAATTCTTGACACCAGATTCAAGAGCTAAATGCTTGTACTCCATATCAATTTCTTCAAGGGTCTCAATGTGCTCACTCACGAAGCTGGTATAAAAGAGAAACAAACTATTTTAACTCCAACAAACTTTTAACTCAGACTCTATCTTTGCAGGAGGTTAGCCTCTTGGCTGTAAGTAATCTACTCATCAACAAACATCTCAAAATAAACAAATAAAATGTTTTAAAAGCGAGTTGTCATTCAAAATCTTGAAGCTGCAAATTTAGTTGTATTTTGTAAATAAAGATTTTTTGAAGAATGAGTGACATGTCAAAACTCAAAACCTATAACTTATTCTATAGGACTTTAGAGTGAACTGCCAAAGATAACTTTACCTTACAGGAACGGCCAACAGACTCTTCACACCTTTCTGGCCAAGTTCAACAAGAACTTCATCTGTGTAAGGTTTCAGCCACTGTACAGGACCCACTCGGCTCTGGAAATTCATCCAGCAAAAAGAATGACAATATCCAAAAATAAAAGAGTTACAAAAAGGAAGCAAGAATATAAATCAGACAGTAAACATCAAGTAACCGAGCAATATTAGCCAAATTGATAAATGAGAAGCAATATGAGAATAAAGTTGATGGAATATAAGAATGATATCTTGAAGAATCCAATAGAAAACATATCTTGTGATAGGAGATTTGGAAGGACTTATGCTAGAAAAAGATGACTTTGCTTTTTGTTATTTATTATGTCTTTAAGTTCACTTTTTGTATTGCTTCTCACTTTTTTGTAATTTGCTTCTGTACTCTTTGATTGCATTTTCCTTCTGTACGACAGTAGCTTTTGGGTGCAGGTTGTATTGAGTTTCCTTCATGGTAAGAAAACCTCTTCTATAAATAGGGAGCAAAGCAACATATGTAGGGAGACTTGGATTAATGAATTTTATGATGGCTATGTGAGCTCTCTTCCCCCTTTTGTTCAGATTCTTCTCTACCCCTCCATTCTGATTCATTTCCACCTCATTTCTATTCTGCCTCCCCCCTGTCTCTCGTCTCTGTTTCTGCACCTCTTCCCCATATTTCTATATTTTCTCCCTAAACCACCTCTGTTCAGAATTAGACCTTAGTGTGTGTGAGTGTTTTACATCAAAAGTGCTCAAGTATAACAACCGACCTGATAAGCAAGAGTGTGCTCATTATTGATTCCTCTAGCTTTCAACTCCTGCATGATCAAGAAAATGCATTCCTCCATTTGATCTCGATAGGGATCCCCAGCTTCTTCAACATAACTGACAGGCACCCCATGGGCACTAAAAAATACCATTACCTAATATGATTAAAAAACAAGAAAAACCATGGATCAAATTGGAGTCAAACACATAACATCACCTAAGTTAACTAAGGATTGATACCATGTCCATGTAATGAAAGTTTCACATTTATTTCCCCCAAGAGAACAGCACTAAATCAATCAGTGCAAAAATAGAGCCCACCTCATTAGGTTCAGTAAAAGTCTGAAGCTCTTCCTCAATTAAATCCGCCATTGACTTGATATAACCTTCTCGTTGGTACCAAGAGTTTATAATAGAAACAGGCAGACCAGACAAATACTTATCTTCCCTGACAATTGGGGGAAAAAATCAGGTATCAATATATTTTAATTTAAATTAAACTATTTACAGATTTGACTAGGAGATGTTAGAGGAGTTATATGCACCTGAAAGCATGTTGGAGAACACGGATGCTTGATCCAGTTGTTGAAATAGAGAACTGGGGATAGAGAGGCAGCACCACAAGCTTTGTTATCCCATCCCTCTTAATCTGTCAAGCAAATGTATAAGAAACATTTTTTATTTTATATTCAAATCTAAGCTAATGAACTGAATATCAGAATACATGATTTTAAATACTTATTAATTACCCTGTAAGTCATTCATTTCTGAAAAGATGATAAAATTTTAAAGTACCACCCAGAGAAGCATGGACTTACTTGCTGAATAGCTTCTTCAGTGAATGGATACCAGTACCGCATTGCAACATAAACATTAGCTGGAAGGCCCTTTGCTTCTAAAGCCATTTTAAGTGCATGTGCCTGCAAGAGTGCCACAAATGGCAAGAATGTCATTGCCAACGCCAAATACATTAAAAAATATTATTGAGCAGAATGTTGGATAGACATTGATGGAAATAATAGTATTACTCTTAGTGAAGGCTAAAGGTTATAGGAAAGACAGAAAAGAGGAAAAAAAAGGGCAAAGGAACATAAAAGTGCAGTCCACCTGTTTATCTGTAATTTTTCGTAACGGGGAGCCACCTCCAATGGCAGCATATCCTTCCTTGGATTTAGGTGCCCGAAGCACAGAAATTAATTTTGCCAATGGTCGCTGTAGGAACCTGAACAACCTTGGGAGACGAATGATATCCTATTTTAATGCAAGAAAAGTATTAGCAAACAGAAGTATGCCAAACAGAAATAATTTAAGTGCCAACTAACGTACAGGGTCTGCAAAAAGATTGAACAGAAAAGGTTCAACATCATTCAGTGTCTCTGGTCCTCCAAGATTGAGAAGCAGCACCCCAACTTTTTCTTCCATAACATGGGAAGGTGATTCTAAAGAAGGGCCATCATATGTGGACGTACCCACAGAACAAAATGCTTGGCCTACAACATTTCTCCTGCTTAAGGGATCCCAACAAACAGTCCTTCTCATCATTCCATTTCTTCGATTAAATGAGCTACTGCACATAATCAAGGATGCTTGAGATGTAGACTTGCTATGACCTGAGTGGCCAGGGACATATGTAAGATACCTTGTGCCAAAGCAGGGCCTGAAAACAGAGGAGCTGATTTTAAATAGTGACTAACTAACATGATAAAGGCAGTGGAGCAACAAATACATAGTTGCAACCAATTTTTATTAAAATGTCTGCGGATGATTGCACAATTAGTCAAATTTAGAAGTTGATATTTAGCTTCTGAAAGTCAGCTCGAAATCCAGAAAACTGAACACCAATGAGGGTATGATAGTTTTTTCAAGGAAAAACTTCAGAGTGTTGACAAAGAATAATTGACAAATTGGCAATGAGCGGATCACACATGATTAAAAATGATAAATGTTATGCCCGACTAGTAGAACATTTTCAAACTCCACAGTTTAAAAGTTTGAAAATCCTATAAGATTTGTAGCAGTTTTTCTTTAAGAAAAATTCAAGCTTCACTCTATTCGCCTAACAGTAAAGAAGACAATAATTAATATGCATTACGCTAACATATTATGAATAACCCACATTCGACACTGAAGCTTTAGGACAGGATGTGGAGAGAAATTTCTTAGTCAATTTGAAACAATATATCTTGATTATCTCAACTTTGGTAAGCTGAGGAACCAAACCTTACGATACAGGGAGAAGGCTATGACAATCAGAAAAGAATGATCCCTCGCAGAATTAAAGGCGATAAAATTGAGGCATTGTATAAAATCAGAGTTTAAGAAAGGGTTTTAGATTCCATGATCTGTTAATCGAAGTAAACAGTTGATAAAGCAAAGAATATATTTCTCCAGATTAATCTTGCAAGAGAGACAGATGAACATGTCAATATTATTTAGCAGAATAACTCATCAGCAGCGACTTACCGCGAAAGTTGACGATCCAAACGATGAAGACTGGAATTACGCAAGTTGGTGCTGGGACTAACCCCAGAACCTGCGGCAGAGTTCATTGTTCCAAAATTCTAAAGCGGATCGACCAAAACTGATTTAGAAAATCAAAAAACAAAAATGACTAAAAGCCTCAATGCTTCGCAAAGAAGCAAGAGTTGAGAATGAAGAGCGAAATGCCCAGAATAATAAGAAAATGTTTTTCAATATGTTTAACGGGGGCTGAAATCAAAAGAGGAACCGAAAAGTCAAAAATATAATAAAGAATCTCTCATCTCAACAATCCAGAGTCAATCAAAACCGATTCGATCTCGATGTCGACTCTCTCTTCTCTCCCGCCAAGAAAACGCGGTTAGGAATAATAATAAGACCACCGCACCAACCAAACCGTATGAGAAGTCAGACATGGCAACTCGGTAATTATTTTATCTCTCGATATTTCCAGCATCCCGGCAATTAGGCCCAAGTTTGGGACAAAGCCCAGGACCAAACCCAGATTAATGGGCCATTATGAACCAGTCCATAGGTGGTATTATGGTAAATTCACGAGGGCTTTAGGGTTTCCTCATTGACTATTTAAAACTCTACCCATTGCGTCTCAAGCCAGTAGTATCTCAAATTCTCAATTCTCAGACTTGGTCGATCGATCCTCCAGCTGCCGTGTAGTTCTTATTCTGCGAGCGAGATTCTTCTCTCGTGGCCTGTTTGGGGTTACATTCTCGTTTCGTTGACACGATTTCAATCATATGGTCTTTCTGTACAACCCCCCCCCCCCCCCCCAAATTGTTGAGGTAGCAATTTCATTGGTATTAGAGAGATGAATGGCTTCATAATAGAGTCAGCAGCAGGGGCTGATTCGATAGCCACCTGACTGCCGCTTGGAGCCAAAATAGAAAACCGGGCAAAGATCCTTGAAACATGTTGCTTTTAGTTTCAAGACACAATAATCTGGTGACATTGAAATTCAGAAATTCTGTTTTTGATCTTTTTTGGTTTGGTCGGCACTTAAGTCAGACACGGGTGTTTGTTGATTTATATCTAAACAAGCCACCTTTTGCACGGTGCCAATATTTAATTAGCTGCTTGTTCACGATTGGAGGCCACCTACCAAATTATGGTTCCCTTCAAATTTAAGGCAGCTACATTAATTTCAATGCCCCTTAGATTTTCCCGTTTTCTTTCACGTAGAATGCCTGAAAGTTTGTAATTGTGGATGATGAGTGAGGGGTTTGGAGCAGAAGCTCACGGGCGAACTTGACAAAGATCAAGCAAAGATAACAATAAATTATTTGGAATTTGCACTGAACATGGAATTCTCCTTAAGATGAATTGGTCTTTGATGGACCAAATTCTTTAGAATTCCGCAAAGGGGAGGGCGACTTTTTGTACCAGACATTAATTTAAATCCAAGTTCCGTAGCCCTTTGCCAGAATTAAATGACCATCACAAAAGAACCATTTTGACAGTATCTATCCTAATGGCTGCGTTTTCTCCACTTTTCTGGGTCTGTGTATGCAACTTCTCTGAGCTTACTGCCCTATAAATATGTTAAACACATCGCGTGAAGATTCCAAAATATGTTTGTGATTGAATCCATCCATATGACTGCGTTTTCTTCACTTCTTGAATTGGGTTCGAATGTGAATGTGACCGACAATCAAAGTCCTCTTCTGCCATGCATGCGTAGAAATCAGAGTCTCCAAGGCATCATCCCAACCATGATACTATAAATCTATGGTATTTTATTTGATTTCATCTAATCATAAACCCAGATGTAAACCATATGTACGGCACCACTAAAGAAACAGCACAACAAAAACATGTTCCCTTGATTCTTTATTTGCTCTACAAAGCACATTCCCAAAACCTTGTAGATGGTGTCCACTAAGAATATCACCATCCGAGGACCAATTGTCAGCCACAAAAGACAAATTATTTGGATTCTTGGGAGATGATGAACAACATCATTTGGAAATAATGAGCAGCAATCTTGATTTGCCATTGCTCTGTCCACCCTGACTTACAGGGTGCCTCTCGTCTGAAAGAATTTGGAACCCGCAAAGCCCAAGTCATTGATTGGAAATTTTGATTGGGCCTCTGCTCCCAATCACAGATATACAAGTTTAATGAAGCGGGCTTAAAGATAGAGTCAAAATTCTTCTCGATTAGCCAGAGCTTTTCTCCCAAGTGGGGAGGAACCTCACGAAGCTTAGGGTAAAGGTTGAAGTAGGAACAGTGAGACCCTGGAAATGGTAGGAGCTTGCATGGGAGTGACGGCTAGGAGCGCAAAGTGTACGCACTCTCTCGTGTTTGACACTGAAAAACAAGTTATTGACTAACTGCGAAAGGGTCAGAAGGCACATGACAAGCGAAGCTATCTATGAGCTCTGTCAAGGAGCAGATGAAGACATCAAGCATCCTTAAAGTTTGTCTGCTTTCTCATTCTAGTTGGTCTTTCGTGGTTCCTGAAGATCTCTCATCTGATTTCTTCCCCATGACTTCTCGAGAATGGATGAAAGTCGACGTTGGATCTTGCCAAAGCAATCTGCTATGGAGGTTAGCCTTTGACATCGTCTGTTGGAAATTGTGGCAATCGTCTAACATGTTTGCTCATGCTACTATTACACCATACTATAGCTTGGTTAATGAATCTTTAGCCTTAGTTGACCATACTCACCTGGCTATTGAGCTCAAAAGATTTCTGATGGTGAGACTTTCCCATTTTTCATTTCTGTTCCCTTGTAATTGCCGCTGGACTCTATAACCATTGGTGACTTTTTTTTTTTTTTTTATGATGAACAAGAAACAAGTAAACCCTTCCTCACAACAAACCCCAAAAGAAAACACATTCTAAAACGTTTTAGAGAATGTTATGCGATGGGATCAAGAAGCAAGGGATATCTTTAGCTTGTGTTCCTCGTGCGTTGCACAAGGTGTTTGTATTTTTAAACCAATTCAAACATTCATTCCATCTAATTTGTTAACATAAATCTTTTTCTTCATTCAATTATATGTTTTATAACATATGTTTGCCGAGTGAAAGTTAACTCAAAAGTATTCTATATATTTGCAGAGTGAAACTTAACTTAAAAGTATTCTTTGTAGCTCTCAAAAGTATTCTATATGTTTGCGGAGTGAAACTTAACTTAAAAGTATTCTTTGTAGCTCTATATTGACTGACATTCGGAGTAACTATAAAATTATCAAACAAATAAGTTTATCCTTCCTTGATGGAGTTTTTGAAGTTTTCATGGAGTGCTTTGTTTAGCACACTTGCTTGTATCCTTAATCCTTGAAATTTAATAATCACACAAACACTTGGTAAGTTAAGAACTTTGGACAGACAATAAAACTAATAAAGTCAAAATGCAAGAAACACATAAGCATGTATACACCTCTCCAATTAAAACCATGGAAATGCAAAACACGTCTGAAGGGGTTGTCTTATGATAAAGATTCCATTTTTTGAAAACTCTAACAACTATGCTCTAGCAATCAGTACCATCATGCAATTCCTTAATTGAAGAATGTCAGCCCATGATAGTGTCTGAAAAACAAAGGTTTACACGTTAAATTCAATTATGATGCTAAGAAGTAAATGTATAAAATCTGATAAGAAAGAAGAAAAGAATGTAATATAATAACATACTTGTGTCGTAAGAATTCAGATCATCTCTAGAATGGAAGGTGAAGAAGCAAGTTGAACTTGAATACTATATATGTGAGTGTAATCAGCACATGCAAAACACAAAAATAGGCTAGAGAAGGAAAAAATAGACATATCATATGCAAAGAGTGTTGTGAGAAAATAAGTCAAATGCATGATCATCTGCTTAGTTTACAAATTAGATATGACTTTTCATTTAGTGAAAGATAGATTATTAATATAAACAAAAGTGAATTCAAAAATACTACCTATCCACAGTTGCCATTAACATGATAACTGTATATTAGGAAACGTACACCAATATATGTAAGATTAAATGCAAGTTTCCAGAATACAGAAATATGGCAAACGCAGCCTCTGCTTCTATCCTGATTCATTTAGGCAAAGATAGATTCTGCAACATTTCAGCAACCTTTATGTCTTTAAAAATTTGACCTTATAAAGTTTGCTATTAAGATGGTAATAACTTACGTATTATATCTACATAAAGATGGTAATAATTTATGTATTATGGCTTATCACATTTGACCTTATATCTACATAAAGAGAATAGACTTGAAACAAAATAGTTTCCTCTCAGATGAAAGTACTGACCCAAAGTAACTTTTATTGTGTTGACAGCAATTGAGATGGTCCTACCACATTGATTAAGGAATAGTAAGAATACTTTTTGCAATTGAATAGTTTCCATTTCCCTAATAGAAAGGCTATAAAGTATATGAGTAAGTGCTTAGTATCCTGAACACATCATTCTTATCAATTTGAATTAAAACTCAGCTAAGAAAAGGTAGATTTTACGTTGGATTCGTTATTGTTGGTCAAAGACAATAAGGAAATAATAAGACCATATATCTCATATTCATTAAAGACTCATATTTATTTATGACAATAAAACTATGGCAATAGGCAAAAGCTAGCAAAAAATCATAGCAAATCCCAATTTCTATGAAGATGATAACAGTGACAAATGAAATGATCAAAATGTTAAAAAAGCAAAGAAACTAAATTCGATCTCCTAAGTAGCTTATACTTAAGAGGATTAAAGGATTAAAAATAATAATTGAAAAGGTAAAATACTTAGACCGTGTCCTTCTTGCCTCTATTTAGAAGGCAATGACCATTTTCCTTCTTGTTGGATGACAAATGGTTCACATTTCTTTGCCAATTATATGCTGGAGTTTTATAAGATGTATGACTTTCAAACAAATTGCAGTGGAAGACATACATAAACTGGAATGATGTTTTTTTAATATTATACAAACATGCTGTATGATTGAGAGAAAAACATACAAATCATAAAGCAATGTCTATATAAATAAAAAATATTACAAATTACAAAGTGAAAAGCCAATCAAAGTTAAAACACTAAGTCACCAAAATGGAATTAAGAGAAGAGAAACAGAAGCAGACAAATTCAAAAGTTGAAACACTATCACCAAAATGACTGGCTGGCAAATGTTTTTGAAATTTGAAATTCAAATATTTTCATTGCTTTTACATGTGAGAGAGATCTAATGGTGTCATGCTAGCAATAAAAAAAATGTTTCTAGAATTAAATATTGTACAAAGGATCTTTTTTATGCATGTTTACATTTTTTTATTCTGAAAAATTATTTTTGATTAATAGAGCAGATGACAAAAGAGAGACAGAAAGGGATTGAAGTTAGAAGGACGAATACCAATCACACACCACTAAAACGGAAAAGATTCAAAAATCTCGCCACCATTTCAAAGCCATGAAGAAAAAAAAAAGGAAGAAGGTTTGGTCCAAAAGTACTGCCACAACAGTGACAAAAATAGAATCAAACCCTGAGCCCAAGAACAAAGACAAATCTAGCGCCAAGGCAAAAAAATGAAGGAAAATAGAGTAGGTGATTAATAAGAGAGGTTAAGAGGAGATTTTAAGAGTTACAAAAGTCCATTTTTATAGTAGCCTTATAACATTCCCCTACATTTTGAAGTGATAAAATTTAACTCCTTGATTGTAAGAGTTGACTAAATAGATCCAAACTCTCAATTTTGAGCACAAAGCCAATGATTAATAGCTAAATTGCACTTGTTTTAAGTTGAATGCGTTCCCGGAATTTTGGCCATATAAGAAGCACTATGAAATTTTCACATAAGAATTAAGATATCTCCATATCATTGAGAAAGAAAATAATTTAGAATTATAGATTTTATATTTGTAATAGCAGATTTATACTTACTTTGAAATACAAAAAAAAAAAAAAAACTTCAAGATCTCAAGCATAGAAAGAATTCTCATAACATGACAGCAAAGGTTAAAATTGAAGGAAGAAAAAATGTCAAATAATATATAAGAATACATGACGGACAAGAAATGCAGGGAATCAGTATTATTTTGGAATAACTCAATACTTATAAGGATGATTTTTGTTTCATCCAATTCTCTCTGGATTTTTAACAACTTATCAACCTTTGTTGGGTCCCTCCCTATGGTCTCAATTGGCTTCACAACTTGTTCCGGTTACATTTATACGTAAAGTCTCAATTTTGGTTAAAATTGCACTTTTTGCTCAAATTTTCTATAAATTCATATTAAATTGACTAAAATATTCTAAATATATTTTTAACCTTTATTTTATTTAATTAATTGAAATCAACTTCAATTAATTGAAAAATAATTTATTTTGTGCTATTTTGGCAAAATTACAATTTTGTCATTACCTTTCTAATCCAATTTCTTTTCTTATTTTTCTTTGGCCAATTTCCATATATTTTTGGACCAAATATTTTCTCTAATATTCCTTCATTTTTGGACCTTAATATTGGGCTTTTTAAATTACCCAAATTAATTTCATAATTATTTTTGCCCAATTTCCCATAAAATTGAACATTTATAAATTCATAAATTCTAAATTCATGAATATTCACCATTTTATTGAATTTATCAAATAATTACAATATATTTGGTGAATATAAAATTTGGGGTGTTACATTAATGATATATTTTATGACAATTTTTCCTTATTTTTATGTCCTTTTCCCTTTTTATTTTTAACATACATGTATTCTTTTCCATGAAAATTATGGGGTCCTAAAGAAAAACGGAAACGTTTCAGAAAAAATAAGCTAATTACCGATTCCTCTGCGAAAATCCACATTAGGGAGAAGGAGAAAGGAAAGGAGAGATGGAGGGGATCGAGGGAGATAGTTCAGCGAGAGCGAGCAAGTATGTGCTGGAATCAAAACCCCTGAAAAACGAAGATATACTGATTTGTGTGGATGTGGATCCTGAATCCCTCGTCGAGCTGAAAGCTACTGGTTCTAATGGCCGACCACTCACCCGGTTGGACTCCATCAAGCAAGCCATCCTTCTCTTTGTCAATGCCAAGCTCACCATCAATCCTGAACATCGTTTTGCATTCGCCACTCTCGGAAAGTCTGCTTCTTGGGTAACCTCCTCTTTCCCTTACTGTTTCTTGATGAAAAATGAAGTCTGAGACTCAGAAATTTCTCGGTATTACCCCTTGCCCTCCAATCTGTGCCTAGTATATTTCCTTTGTTTTTTTTTCCCTTCCCAATTTCAGATAAAATTTTCTCTTTTATCTTCTTGGACCATATGTTTTTACTTATTCTTCATCCAATTTCTGTCTTCGGTACCCAAGAAAATGGAAGATCGAGGGAAATTAGGATGAGGGACATCCACATACGATGTTTTAATTTGCAAGTTCTTTGTTATACTTTTATGTTGATTGAAAAGTAAATTTAGAGTTTAGTCCTGGACTCCTTGGTGCATAGTTTATAGGAAAACAAGTCGTTTGCTTTCGGATTTTGGGAACAACTTGAAATAAGCTACTCGTATGTTCATACACCTTTCCTCTTTGTTTGTTGCTGCTTGGTATTATATGCTATACGGAGTCACACATGCAGGCCAGCACAAGGGCTTCCAACCACAAACTGCGGACAAAGAGGGGTTGGGGCGATCCCACAATGTAATGAAAAGAGAAGCTACAAAGAGTTGGAATGATATCTCCTAGAGGGGAATCGGTGGTGGATTGTGAAACAGCCTAAATGAGGGCCAAGAATTAGAACCATGCTCTCGCGAATTTATTTTTTCAAAACGATATTGAAGTTTTCTGCAACTTGTTTTTACATCCGCATAGCAAAATGAAGAATAAGATCTTGTTCTTTCTTATAGCTACTTGTAGTGCTTTAATTTTTGAGACATTAATTGTACCATTATGATTCATGAAATGATGGATGCCTTTGTAATATTTACTCCTCATTACCACTATATCCTTGGAAGCTGAAAGCTTCATGAAGTAGTAGACAGATCTATTGCCAGTCGGAACCCTAGATACTCATTTTCTTTTGAGAAAATGGTTGCATACTAATTATTAGTTTCTATAATATTGTCTTTATGAAAATAAACAAACTACTGTTCTAAAGGATGCATTAAATGTCTTAGTTTTATGTGCTGCCCAGGCATGCCTAGTGATGATAATATATCCGCAATTTTTCTTGTTGTTGATGTTTGATGTGTTAACTGTGCATTAGATCATCTCTGTAGCAATTGATAAAGAACATGTTTCATGCTTTTCCCATGTAAATTTGGCTCTACAAAATATTCATATTTGTTTCATTTTAAGAATCAATTTGAAGCATTGACTACTCATGCTTGTTTTTCATGTATTCTTATAATTTACAGCTCAAGAAAGAGTTCAGCAATGATGCTGAGTCTGCAATTGCTGCAGTCCGGGGGCTTTCAGCTACTTCGTCCAGTGGCCAACCAGATCTTACTCACTTGTTCAAAGTTGCTGCTCATGAAGCTAAGAAATCTCATGCACAAAATCGCATTTTCAGAGTGGTTAGTTGTGGGCGACTTTGTTACTATGTCTCTGTGACTATGATTGCATGTTTCTCATAAATTATACTTTGTTGATACCAATGAACGTTTAGATGCTTTTACTACGAATTCTAATTATGAATAGGGTGGCTTTTATAATTTTAATTTTCTGTATTGATGATATATATGATATCTTCCTCTCAGATTCTAATCTACTGCCGATCATCAGTGCAACCACTACATCAATATACTTCGGACAAAAAGCTTTTCACTTTGGATGTGATGTACCTCCACGACAAACCTGGACCTGAAAATTGTCCCCAGGCAGTCTATGATACCCTTGTGGAAGCCCTTGAACAAGTAAGTGAATATGAGGGCTATATCTTGGAAAGCGGGCAAGGACTCGTACGTGTCATTTTCCGTCACATGTGCATACTTTTGTCACATCCTCAGCAACGTTGTATGCAAGATGATGTTGACTTTCCCAAAGCTCTTACAAAGAAGTCTCCTGCACCAGAGTCAATGACTACTGAAGACAGTGTTCCTGTACCCAGCCAATGAGTATGTCTATGACTTCATATATTGCCAAGTAGATGATGTGGATTAGTAATATCTAGTTTTCTCTGTAAATCATGTTTACTTTTAAAAGGAAATTGTGGATGAATTGTCAATTTGGCATTTCAAAGTTTCACAACGGTGGATGCACAAACTTCATTGCTTTTGGCCATCAATCCAAGCTTGGTAGCTATAAGTCTATACTAGCTGAGTATACTTGGTGTCCTCTTTTCGGTGCATGTCTGCTGTTTTATCATATGTTTATGTCCTTTGAGAGTGTGAAAATAAGCTTTCTTTCCATTGCTTCCTTCTGCACCTGTGTTGAGGGGTTAAGGTCACTTTAATGGGCACCGAGATCATTGTCACTTGGCAATATCAATTGAGGTTGAACCCAAAACACTACTATTGGAGAACCAGTGTTACTCACTTTAACTGCACTGGAAGCAAATTGCCACAGAAAGTGTCTTTCCCATCTTACTTTGACAAATCTTGCACTGCTGATTGACTGTTAAACCAAACAGCAATATTTGCATTGGTCTTTCAACGCAGTGGACTTAATTGTTGGATATGTGGTTGAATTGCAAAACCTAGTCAAATATTCACAAGTTTCTCCGGCAAAATCCCTGAACTGTTTGTGATATCTTTCTTTAGATCTTGGTACCGTTTATGATGGAATTTTCACTTAACAAATACCAGCACGAAGTTGGTTTAGCGGTGTAAGGCCTTGTTAGATCCCTTTAGGTCTCAAATTCGAGTTTCAGATGAGACATGCGTAGTAAAAGGGGTAACCATGAACTCAGAATTGAACACCAGATGATAATATTAAAAAAAAAAATCACTTAACAAATAGGTTGAGTTCATAGACAGCTCCCTAGAGTTTTGTTGATACTTTCCGTTAATGAGGATGTATCAGCCTCGTAAGGAAGTGCGGGATTGAACCTTCCGAATGAATTACCATTGCCGGTAGCTCAGGAAGGCAGGATTGAGATATGTGGAGCAGTGACTTATCCAAGCGACTGCCTATCGCCCAACGTTTAGGCCAGGAGGTTGCATCAGTTAATTTGTATTGACCTCATGAATTCATTAACACTTGCATCTAGGGGTGTGCAAGTATTTCCCGTCCCGGTCTTCCCGTCCCGATCCCGAGCAAATTGTCCCGTCTCGAAATTTTCGGGACGGGAAAAGTTCGGGATCGGGAATGGGACTTCCCGATCCTGAAAAAAATATATATATATATATGTATTACGTATAATTTTTTTAAAATATTTAAGAAAGCAAGACCAAATACAAAATAAAATGTGAAAATTCCTAACACCTTCAAGGTAATATCTATTCTTTTAGTTAATTTAGTTAATTTTATTTACTATTTATTAAATAATTCTAATTTTTTATTCTTATCTTTGTGCTTTTTGTAGCTAAATCAACAACTTTAAGTATATATTGGACTAATGATATATTTGTATTGGACTAATTTGGTATAATATAATATTAGATAAATTATATATTTATACTAGACTAAAGAAAATAAAATAAAAAAATTAATATAGGAATTTTAAAAAAAATAAAAGAAATTCGGGATCGGGAAATTCCCGATCCTGATCCCGAACATTTCCCGTCCCGTCGGGACGGGAAATTTTCGGGATCGGGAATGAAAATCATTCCCGAACCCTTCTCGGGATCGGGATCGGGAATGGCATTTCCCGATCCCGATCCCGAATTGCATCTGTAATTGAGATCGTTGCACTAACATTCCGGTATGTTATTACATTTCATTCTCAATATAAGGGTTAATTGACTTTTTTTTAGAGAGATTAGGGAAACTAAATAAATTACATCAATGTATTTTATATTTATCGTTTTTCATCAAACTAAACATATATTGTGATTAAGTAACTTATTTATTTTTTTAATTTCTTCAAAAAAAGTTAATTGACTCTTATGAACCAGAGGTAGCAAAAGAGTTTCTGAAGTTCTACAAATTGGTAAATATGTAACCTCATCCCACCTAAAAAATTTTTGTGAAAAAAAAAATATACAACCTCATTTTCTGTGTGTGATGGTAGGAGCTTACAAGGATTAAGGATTTGGTAAAGGACAAGAGGTTTAGGAAGTAGGCATTTGACAACAAAGGGCTCCAAATTTGGCCCTCGCAGTCGGGCATGGTTTTGACGATATGGCAATGTCAAGGAGAGTTTCATCATAAACAAGTCGTGAGTAGGGGTGGGAACAGGCCAGGCGGCTTGTCAGGGGCCTGCCGCCTTGTAATATCCCAATTTTTGATTAAGGGATAATCATGATTATTGTGGATAATTATGAATTTAATTGGAATTATTATGTGTTTTATGGCAATATTAATTAATGTGTCATAATTATTGAAAAATTGGAAGAATGGAATTATTGGCCATGAGTTGGTAATTAAGGGAGAAATTAATTACTAACTAAGAGAAAATAGGATGTGTGATTAATATGGCTAATGGATGGATTAGAGAAGCTAATTGGGGATTTAGTGAGTGAGAGCCAATGAAATTCTGACACATGGCAAATTGGTTGGGTGAGAGAGGATGTAAGAAAGTCAAATATGGCATTAAGAAATCATTTCTTCTCTCTCCTTCCCTCTCATTTTCGCTGACATAGAAGGCATGGGGATGAGGAGTCATCATTTCATCTTCAACCTCCTTCTCTCTCTCATTTTTCCCTCTCTCTTGCGTCCTCCATCTCTGCAGAAGAAGAAGAAGAAGCTTGTGCAAAAGGTGAGTCATTTGACCCTCTTAATGACCTCTATTGCTCAAACTCCCTTCATTAAAGTTGATCCTTGAGTTAAGAGCTACATTTCTATGGTTGTAGCTTGTTCATTGGTTGTGGTTTGTGGCCACACGAAAATTTGAGAAGTGGTGAATCAAGAACTCTCTTTGGAGAAGTTGATAAGGTGAGTGAGACCTATCTATCTATCTAAGTTTCATACCATTTGAAATAGTTTGAATTTTCTGGAATTTTGGGCTCATTTTCGAAAATGAGGGCCATTGAGAGTTTGGTATATGTTTGGTATGGAATTTATATGTTTGGAATGCATTTTGGATAGATAGAATTGTTTGGGTTGGAAATTGTTAAGTTTGGAGAATTTGAGATTTTAGTGTTTAATGTTACCCAAAACCAAAGCATGATAATGGAATAGGATTTTGGTGATTTTGACATTCCCATTGGATTCCTTGAGTGATTTTGTGTGGGAATGAGCTTGGTTATTGATTTTGGGTTCATTTGAATCACTTGGGAAAAGTTGGAAAGTGGTCTTGTTTGAGCTTTGTTTTTCGCAGTAAGTTTGGACGAGCGTTTTGAATGACCAAATGGTATTGGAAAATTCTGAAACTTTCCAGTCTTAAAGTTCACATCCCAAGCTTCAAAATGGACATATATTTTATGTCATTTCGTTTAGTATTCTGTGAGTTATGGTTGTCCCAAGTTTGGGATTGAAACAGAACTCTGTTTTGGAGTAGTGGTTAGTTTTTGGTGATTCTGTAATTTTGTAGTGATTCCCAGTGAAAGGCTGTATTTTTCCTTGAAAGAGGACTTATATACCTTTTATTTGGCTTTGGAATCACTCCGTTTCGATTTTTCTAGAATTAGTTATGGTTTTTCGAAGTTCAGTCTAGAGTCAGGAAATTTCTGGGCCGCGGCCCAAACCTTTCTGGCCTGTTTTGGGCCGCGGCCCATGAGTGGCGGGCCACAGCCCAAGACCTTCTGACCATGTTTGGGCCGCAGCCCAAGGAATGGTGGGCCGCGGCCCAACTCTGTGTTTTGGCACTTTGTGTTATCGAAAGGGGATCTTTAACCTATTGTTTCCCAACCTTTTAGGGCTTTTATTAGAGGCATTTGGGGCCTCTTAAGAGTCAATTATGATAACCAAAACTAAGTGTTTCAAGTTAATTAAGTCTTGGAATAGAATATAACCCTTCATCCCTAATTATGAATATAGGATTTGACATTTGCCTTCCTCGGGAGAAACCGGCGCTAGGCCACGTACGGAAGGATCAAGGTAGTAACTTTTCTCTCATATCTTGTATGATGTTTTGGCATGCATAACTTATCGTTGAATTTGTGAAATGTGTGCCATGGTCCATTATGGCGTGAGCAGGTCAGCGTGAGCCGTGTAGGGATTGACGGTGGTCATCTCTAGGTCGGCCGTTGAACTGCCGTCGTAATCGACATGGATATTGTGAATCCGACCCGTGGGGCGGCGTTTGTGAATCCAGCCGTGGGCTGTGTGTATTTTGCCTGTATGGCTTGTGTATGAAATGCATTATATGAATCCCAGCTGTGGTGAAATATATTGTGTGGATTGCTGTGATGCAATGCAACGTGAGCAATTCAGCGTGAGCAATCGTAAGGGATGGCATGTGTCATACTAACCATTACCGTTGTAACTGCCGTTGTAGTTGCTTGTTGTGGTTAATGATTTGCTTACATGCATTATTATTGTACATTATATGATTGATTTGTTACTACGGGGATTCCTTAGAATCTCACTCTCCCAAAAACCATGTTTTAGATAGGGCAGAAGGATCAAAAGGGAAGCGGGCGACGAAGAGCGGATAGTGCTCCGGTTTAGAAGTATATTTGGTTTTATTGGTTATCATATATGTATATCTTTTGGGATAATTTTGGGAAACAATTGTGTATATTGGGATTGATAGTATAGTTTTGTGTAATCCCCAAGTTAAGGGTATTGAATTGTGGGCTTGGAGCCTTTGTAAATCCCTTAGTAATGAATGGAACCCGAGTGTGTCGGGGATTTCTTTATACTCTGATATTAATGAATGAAATCAACTTGTACAGGCCATTTAGTATTGAAATGTGAATATGAGACCGTCATGAACAAATGTTGTAAAAGTTTTTGTAAGCCATGATTTTGGGAAGATTGACTTTGTTTAAGTCCCAAAATCTATTACGGTCTCTAATTCCACATTAATTACGTTTTTACGAACTAATCCCGGCCTTAATCGTGAAGGGGGTTACACGCCTGGCCTGTTTTGGGCCTGTCCAGGCCTGGCCTGGTAGGCTAAAAGGCTAGGCCTTCGGAGCCTGTTTTATTTATCAGGCCAGGCTAAGGCTTGTTAGTAGGCCTTTTAGGCCTATCAGGCCGGTCTGTAATATAAAAAAAAGAGGACAAAATTGTAATTACAACCCACACCGACAGCCTACCCTCCTCTTATCTTCTTCTTTCGGTTGTTGGGTGTGACCCACTCACATGTGTTTTTTTTTTGTTCAAAATGATAAAGTGTGTTTCAAACTTATATTTCTTTAATCTTCACAGCTCACAAGCACTCAAACTCGTTCAAAGGAAACAAAAAAGTAGTCAAAACTCTCAAGTCTCACTGCACAAGCACTAGTCTATGTCTTTATCCACTCACAACGCACAACTACCCATCTTCTCATCTTGGGCACAAGCACTCACCATCATCTTGGGTACAAGCTCTCATGTCTACGGCACAAGCGCTCACCGTCAATCCGTCATCTGTCTCACCGTCGCATTCTCATCTATCTCGCCGTCATCTTTTCATCTGTCTCACCGTCGTCGTCATCATCTATGGTCGTCCCTTCTCAGTTTTCCGTCAGGCGTCATCATCATCATCTGTCACACCGTCGTCGTCCCTTCTCAATCCTCCATCAGGTGTCTGTCCCATCATCCTCTGTCTCACCGTCATCATCATCTGTTGTTTCTTCTCAGTTCTCCGTGAGGCATCTTGTTTTTGCGACTCCCTTCCCTGTCTGATTGTCATCCTCTTCTGTCTTGTACGTGGTTCCAATTTTTTTTTTTTTGGTCGAAGTTTCATATTTTATCATATATACTGGATTATTAGTGTAATTGAGCTTGTTTTCAGCTTATTTGAAGTAAGCCTGTATTTGACCTATTTGTCCATAAACTTGTTGTAAGGTCTATTAGCTTGACTAAAATCTTTTAAAATTCCAGGCCTCAAAATAGGCCACAGGCCAGGCCTAGCCTTTGAACAGGCTAGGCTTAGGCCTAAAAAATGGCCTCTTACAGGCCACAGGCTAGGATCAAGCCATTCTGATACAAAACAGGCCTGGCCTGTTAAAATAAAAGCTTGGCCTGGCCTGGCCTATTCCCACCCCTAGTCATGAGGCAATGAATTGATCATCTGATACTCTTCTGACAAAAAAAAAATTATCTGATAATCATTAGTTTGGGCTCAATTTGGGTAAATTGTTTGCTTTGATGAAAAAGGTTGCACGTTGAATTTTGCGAGTTGATATCTACTTTAAAATTATTTATTTAGTTTCTTATAAATCTTATAAAAGGTCGTGGGTGAGTAAAAGCCTAGTGGTCCAATCTAGTCTAATCCAACCCGAGCTGATCCGGTCTATTTTGATCCAATTCAAATAAGCAACATAATGAAATCGGATCAAACTGACTGGTCGAGTTGGACCGGGTTCCGGACTAGAGGACCAGACCACTTGGACTGGTCTAGGTAAATTTTTTAAAAATATTTTTATAATTTAGATATTACTTTTCTATTTTTTGTTTAATGTTGTTGGAGTTTTTTAAGGATTTATAGTTAATTTTTATTTTTTATGATGATTTTAATATGATTATAGGTATTTTTATTATCTTAATCGTATTTATCATGTTTAAATATTTTTTTTCAACATATTTTTTTTATTGTTCTTGAATGTTATTGGATATTTTTATAGATTTATGATGTTTTAATTTTTTGTGACACATTTTATATTATTATAAGTATTTTTATGGTTCTAATCATGTTTAATAAGTTCACCTTTTGCCTTTCAAAGAGAAAAAACAAAAATAAACAAATTAAATTTAGCTCCTAGACCATCACACCCAGTTTGGTCCAATCCAAGCTTATCTCTAGGTGAAAATTTTATCCATGCGTGTTCAAACTGTGAGTAAAACCCAACATTTTTTAGAATAGAAAAGGTGGTCTAAATTATAAGGTGTTGCACAAATTACCCATGTAATCATTTTTTGCCAGAATTACCCATGTAATCATGATGTGGCACAAATTGCAAAGATGAATGGCACTTATATCTCTGATTAATAATAACATAATTAAAATATTAAAATATCTTTTAACAAATAAATCAATTTGATAATTTTTCTTAATTTTTTTTTTTTGATATTATCATCTGATATCCAATCCAGAGTTCGTACTTACCCAGATGTCTCATCTAGGATTCATACTCGAAAAATTCGACATCCTTTATAATTTATATAGTAAATGACTGAGGGAGTACTGTTTTAAAAAAGTCATTATTCAAATAGAGTGTGTGTTTGAAACAGCGAAAGAAATGCTTAAAAACAACTTTTTAATCATGATTTACGACGTGAGAAAAATTTTATCTCGATTTATGTAAAAAATAACTTAAACGCTATCCAAATGTCTATCCAAACACTCACAGAATCTTTCAATAGTAAGTTGAAGTTTTTCGTTTTAGTATTTTCTTCCTCTTATTCTTCTGCTCATCCACACGTCCCTCTCATCTCTCGACACCCCTAAGGTGATTCCAAGCTCGAACACACTATTTATATAATATAATATTGACTGACAGACATGTTGCGGACAACATAAGCTATCATTCCAACGAAGGAATCCGAAACCCTGCCCGATTTGTAATATTCTATTGTTTGGGATCACTTATTTCTAGAAAATAAGTATTTATTACATAAGTCGAGACAAAACTCTTCTCACATACTTACCTCGTATACAGTAAATCACGAATTATAAGCACTTATTATTCAAAAATAAGTTATCCAAAACCCTATGACCCATACCTCGTAGAATAAAGTGGCAATGCAACCACTCGGAAGGCATTTGAAATTTAGGTCCATTCCTTGTAATGATAACAACTAGCGAGAATTTAAGGAGATAAGTAGTACGCTAACTTATCGCTGGCAAAGAAAAAAAACATAGCTCTACCGATTTTAAATATAAGATAAAATTAATTTTTTTAAAGAGATTAAGGAAATTAATTAAACTAATTTAAAATATTTTTATTTTTATTTTTTTTAAATCTAATTAGTTTAATTAAGAAACTATATATAATCTAATGATATACAATATATGATATAATTAAATAATTTCTTTAACCTCTCTTAAAAGAATCAACTCTTCTTTATATTTATTACCGGAGGGAGGGAGGGAGGGAGGGAGGGAGGGAGTAGTATGCTAGTTTATCATCATAAATTAAGGGACTCGAACATGTATCCATCTGTCCTCGACCGTCACAGCATCACTATTGATGATTGAGAAGTCTTGAGCCGGTTTGGGGTATGCGATAAAAATTGGGGTAAAAAACAATTTGGCCAATCAATTGATAACATTTCACTAGAGGACGAAATGAAAGGCATGAATGAGGAATTCATAAGTTGAATATTTTGGCCTCTGATCTTCATGAAGAAGAGGCGTTGAAGCCACGATGTTTTCAGAGGCATTTTGACTGTGGTCGTCAACCAACCATATAAATATTCACGAAATTCAGTCAAATCGGCCACTTTAAACGGCTTAATGAAATTGAAAACCAATCGATCTCTACCGGGGAAACTACAAGAAGACATCACTGATAATAAATAACCAAAAAATCGATTATATACCACAGTCTATGAACACAAACATATAATATTATAGAAACAAGTCACGCGTAAAACAAGAAAACGCAAATATCCATATAATTATATAATCTATGCCCGGAAAATGGAGAGACGATTTTATACTACTAACTGAGTCTCTATTAGTGCCACACTGAAAGGTTTCCTAAGTAACTATAACAAAATGATTAAATCAACCTTAGATCCGGAGAGCAGACCCAAAAAAGAGGGCCGAAGCAGCGGTAAGACAACCATAGGCAAACGACGGTGAAACAACAACGGCAGGGGAAGCAGGGCTGGGAGCCGGAGCCTCGGCGGCGTGAGCAGCGCTGATAGCGGAAAGGACGATGAGAGTCACAGCCATTGTGCTAAGGAGCATCTGCTGAGTGAAAGCCATGGATCGTGCAGAAGCTTCTAGGGCTTTGAGTGCTGAAACAAGTGGACCACTGAAATATACTGCAAACAATGGCCCAATGCAGTATAGATGGAACGTTTAAATAGAAGGAGGGAGGGACAACGAGAGAAACAGAGAGAGATTTCCGTGGGCAGTTAGGGTATCTGCCCGAATTTACAGGCTGGCGATTATTTGAGGTGAGTGCTACCTATTTCCTCCTCTGGGCGAATCGCCAACAGATATGAGGGGTGCAACGGCAACGGACATGGAACGATGCCGTATAAGTGTTTCGTAAAGCATTTCCATATTTTTCTGATACCACCACAAAATTCCGAGGAAAAGATGAAAATGTATTAGACCGCTAGTAGCATTAGTTTTTGTGTTATGACTATTATAATTTTTTTTATTTTCCTTTTTTCAAAGTAATAAAAATAAATAAATATTAAGAAATAAAAAAGTAATTTTCTTTTCACCCCCACCTTGCTAGCCAAGGGACCACAAATTTTGAATATGCAAGCCACAATCATGGTGACGGGTGAGTCTAATTAGGAATTGGAGTTTGAAGGCGGGAATGACGTTGGATTTCCGGATACAGTGGTCCACCCAAAGATGAGAACCACCCATGTTTTACCACGTAACGTGAATAGCGGCTTTCCAGAATCTTCTCCGATATTTTGTTCAGCTCAGGCCTAAATTGATCCTTTGACTTGTTCCTACCCACTTTTCAGAAATATATTGATGACTCATTAGAGTGAGTAACATTGTACTTATAAGTTATTTTTAATTAATTTTTATATATAAAAGAGAGTTAGTTGAGTTATTAGAGTGTATGTTTGGTATTATTTATTGAGGGTTAATAAGCAGTTATTATGTAAGTCGAGACAAAACTTCTCTCACATACTTATCTCGTATACCTTGAATTACAAATTATAATCACTTATTGCCCAAAAATAAGCTATCCCAAACGAACACTAATTATGGGCTAAATTTCCAAGTTCGTCTTTATCTATGATTGATTCTAAAAGTCAACATGAATAATTTTTTTTTGTTTTTTACAATTAATAAGGGTAAAAAAATATAAAATAAATTTACTACATTAAAAATGGACTTATAAATAAGAACAAAATTTTTTATCAAAAAGGATTTATAAATAGGATCAAAGTGGAATGACAATAATGTGTGCCTATCAAAATTCCTTTGAACAGAAACGTTTTATTAAGTTGCACGCATAGGTTTTAACTTTATTACCGGTCGCAAATCTCAATTACTGTTTTTTAAATGTAAGTTCCACATTTATCACTCATTTTTCTAATGAGTTCTATATCTGCTTTTTTACTCAGGCCCGACATTTTTCTTTAAATATGTTTTTTTCCAAAAAATGTTGGGTACTGAACTAAAAGCGTAGTCAACGGACCAAGTTTTTTTTTTTTTGCCATCCAATGGACCAAGTTTATACTTACAATAGTTATAAATAGGCAGATAGATTCAAAAACGAATCAAACAAGATAAAACCATTCATTGAGTATTGAAATAGCACAAAAGGAATAAAACGCAACAAACCATAAAACCTCGTGCAATATTAAAACATAAACCCGACTAAAATAGTCTAATGTAATGGGCAATGAAGCACTTCCGTTATGTCCAGTCAATAACCATAATTGGGATGCAATAAGCATGACTAAAAATATGATGTTAAATTTCTACCACCATCCAATATGCACAAAAAAAAAAAAAATCAGACTTCAAAATAGAAAATTTCCTAATAAGAATAGTGATCAGAAGCCCAAAACTTTGGGGGCAATGTGTAGCAGAGGTTCCAAAGCACTGGGAGAAAATTTTCTGGCAAAAAGAAAACAGACGGAAGAGTTTCGATTATTATAAAGGCAGCGATGACCTTGATGAACTCTGTTGAAGAAGTCCTCTGTGATGTCTGATCCTCCAAAGGTAGCAGGGTGAGCTCCTCCTCTGGACCAGTCCACCCAAGTTATGCTCCTATTCGCCAACATATTCCCTGCTTCAATGGTCAGCATCGTCGGGAAGTAGTGCTCGTCCACGTAACAAGCTGGTCTACAATATTGTTCAAATCTTGGATAAAATTTAGTGTCCTCAACTATGGTGATGGCAAGTCTCCGATTTACTTCAAACCATTGAGACCCTTTACGCCAATCTGTGATGTTCACAACAGGAGACATGTGCTCGTTGTAGCGACCTCTGCCAAATGGTCCAGGATCATCAAATGCTCCCGTGAAGCTGTATTTCGATCGCTTTATGTAATTGTAGATGATACTGAAACTATACACCGGAATGCATGATTCGGACAGCAGAACGAACCGCTCGTTGGACATATCAAGCAATGCATTAGCAAGTAGTCTTCTTTCAGCATCACACATGCTCATCCTTCCCCACTCAGAGATCTGCACCAGAAATACAAGTGGATTTTAGAATGATGAAAAACTCGTACAAAGAAAAGAGTTCAGATAGTTCCACCAGAAAAAAATTAAAGCTAAATGGAAATTAGAATAGAGCAAGCTCTTCATCATTCAAACACCAATTTTCTTCACTGGGGTGAGTAGACCAGGCCAGGGCTCTCAAGTTCAACAACAATAACTGAGATGCATGATAGATCCCTACTTACTACTTAACAATTAAGCAGCACCCTGGGTATAACTGCTTCACAGACTGCACAAGGCTCATGAAACCATGCTTCACAGTTCATATTCCTTGGAATTTAACCAGCATGCAAAAATTGACAACCATCCCTTCATACCACTCATTTACGTCAAAGGGAAAATAAGCACTCAAACAAATAAATTTCATGTTTGCCGCGGGCCTTTATCAGAGGTTTCTTGAAACCAGCTATTTCTAACCATGCACCATTTGCCCAGGATTGCATCAGTCGAGATGGCAATTTATAGTCATTGGCAGTTTAACTAGACTTCAGATACATTAGGTTGTTAATTCTCAGAGCATTTGGAAAGAAGCAACCCTTAAATCTCTCAAGAAAATATACATTTGCTGAAGCTGAGCTTCCATGAAATCTTAATATATGCACAAGCCGTCCACTTGGACCATCTTTTTTACACCAGCTTCAGATTCTATTAGGCAACAGTCATTCGTATGCATACACAAAATTACAGACTAGTGGCGGTCATAAACTAAGCATCTTTAGTTCTTCACCACTAAGCTCAACCATTACCTAGGTTAATCTGATACTTCAACCAACCACTTTACAATCTTGTGTCGTTAACATAAAAATACACAAGCCTTGCAGAAACAAATGATGTTCCACTTAAGACAACTCTAAATTTGGCAATTGTGTGAGGACAGTTGGGTAATCTAGTTACAGGTTGTCGGATTCCAGCTCCTCTTCAGACTGTCACATACTCCAAATCATCCGCTAGTGCACAAAACTCCTAAAAGCATCTTTGTATTTTCAGTATGAGCTATAATAAATTTATAATCGTAATTGCATTGAAATTGAAAATTTACTGTGCTATAAGACTATATCTGTCCTTCAAACCAATGAGACCCCAAACGCCAACAAATTGAAAAATGCGTGATGTTCCTGGAGATTTAGCTTGATGGTTGACTAAAATGTCACTGATTCATATAAGCAAGTAAGCAACTTAAGATAAATACGTTTTCTATCTGGGTTTTTCTTTTTCTTTCCTTTTTTTTTCTTTTGGGGTGGGGGAACAAGGCTCACTGCATTGGATATATGATACATAATTCACATTTCTATCCAAAATTAAGCAAAAAGATGAGATGAATTTCACAAAACCTGGCTAGGGATTTGTCTGTTGTGAAAAACAGATGAAGATGGGAATTTAGCTTCAAATGACGGCAACGAATGAACATAGATCGAATAGAGTCCTTCGTGTCCCCTGAAAAACCTCTCCCAAAGTGGTGCAAGAGGCAATGGCCCCTTGGTCAAGAACATAAATGCAATCTTTGGAACTCTTTGGAAAGGATACTTCTTGATTCGAGGAACAAAGGAGGCTCTCCATAGTAGTTGTTCATCAGTCATGTTATGCATCAGATTTGAAGGAGGCTTAAGATATTTCTCCAGACCCCCTGGCTCCTCGAAACAAGGCTGAAGACTGGAATTTACTGATGTTACCAAATTCTGAACCCCAAAATGCCTAATCATGTATATACTGATAACTGTAAACGCAACACAGAGAGCAAGAAACAGCACAAGTAGCATCAACAACCTTTGTGGCAAGGCTTTGGTTTGGTTCATTCTGATCGAAACCGCATTTTCTTTTCCTTCTTCGACGGCAACAACCCTCGATTGCATCTTGTCGGAACAAAAGTCTACAGTTGCCACCACCCACTAGGAAGCTCGTCTACTGTAGGATCGATTCAATCTTGGAACACGAACAAAAACAGGGAAGTTGGGGAAGAGATTCATAAGTCGTCACATGAAACTCCGAATCCCAGAGTCTATGTTAGTACGTCATCATCTTAAACAATAGAACCAACATAGATCTATTAGGCGCTAGAGTGTTCCAAATCTAGACGAAACGTGTGCTGTTGGCAAGGCCAAGATTTTAGCACATGGGTATGAGCTCAAACAGAGCCCCCCGGCACATCTAACTTAAATGGTGTTTTTCCCCTCTGAATCAAGAAAAGAAGTTTCTCGATACACCAAATCAGCTGTTTGAGAAGCAAAAAAAATGGATTGTGATGAGGAATCACAGGGAAAATGAAATCAGATTATAATCAGGAAAACCACAAATAAATTGATTGCAGAAATAATGGTCCTGCCAGTTTTGGCGAGTGAATCTCGGAGGGAGAGAAGGCAAACAGAGAGAACCCAGAAGGCGCAGAAGGAGAGAAGTCAATTTAGTTTGGTAAGCATGAACTCGGATTTTTCAGAATCATAGGTGATGGGGTATGACTTAGAGCAGATCTGATGAACGTGTATAAACGTAGAGTTCTAGTCCATTTTCCCCGCAGATTTTAGTCGAGTTTGTTATGCGCCTCGCCTCTTGCGAGTTACGATTTTGTCGTAAGGTCGAGATCTTTTATAATTTTAAATAATTTAATATCAAAATTTTTCGTATTTTTTTCATAAAGAAATCTTTAAAGCCCGTTATGCAATGCAATGCTGATTACAAGGATCATGTTTGGTATGCTTTTTTAAATGGGCTGCAATGAGTTATTTTATAACAATATTTTAAAATTAAGATATTTTTAAAAGACCACTTTACCCTTTAAAATAATTCATAAGTCATAACTCCCAGGCCTACCTTCTTCAACAATTAGCTTGAACAGCCACCATTCCTCTCACATAGGCGAGAGGAGGGGATGATGAGCACGGCTGAGGGGGTGAGCACGACGGAGGACGAGCACACCTCCTTTTAGATCGAGCTTTAGCAATTGCTTGTGTGGTGTTGCTTGTGTAATATCTTCATCTGATGTGGTTCCTCCTGAATGTCCAAATTTCTCAGAGTTTGAGAAGTTACCGTCAGTATTTGCAGATGAAGACAGAGTATTGAGGCTTGGATGATCAGGCATTTTAATGGCGGCGAGAGAAGAAGAGTCATTTTTGTTGTGTCGGTTTTGATTGTTGTTCCCGGAAATAGTTTCATTATGATGTCCTTTTCTCTTCTTGACTGAATGTAAAAACACAGCATAAGAATGCAGAGCAGAATAGGAAACTGGACAATGATGATGATGATGCAATAATATATATAAAGCCTAAGGACGAACTTTTTCACAAGGTACCGAACTTCTTGTTGACCCGCTGTATAGTTCTTTCCCTTACACTACTCACTAGTTTCTAAAATTTTTCACAGTTGGGCTCCTGGTTTTTTTTGTTTTCCATTGCGAACTTCTCAGCCTGAAACTCGTGAGGCAAGTATTATGATTTCTGATATGATGCTCACGTTCTTAACAGGAAGTTTCTTCTCTCCCAGCTTTTATGGGATCCAGTTAATTTTTCACCAAGTTTTATTTGGGGTTGGGGTATAGGGGGTCCGTGGGTATTTTTATGGAGTGATTGAACAACCTATTTGAGTTAAGCTTCATTCTCATCTTCTTTTCTACAATCTACATTCGAGGATTAGATAGGATTACCAAATTAACATGAGCAAGATAGAGTGCAAACAAAATGACCAAGTCCAAGTTATTGGAATCAATTTTGATGCTCTCAAATTCAGAGGCAGAGACGTGAAATTTGTTTGAGAACGAAGACTAATAAATGATGTAGGGATGTCGGCGGTGGTTGTGAGAGTTAGGAGGTGGCGGTGGTGAATGATAGTGTGAGCTCCGTGGCTGTGCTCTGGGCCGTCACGTTCAGCTCTGTTTACTGTAATGGAAGATGATGGTATTTCAGTTATAAAGAAGAGGAGGTGACTGGCGGTGGTTATAAAAAATTGCCGGAAATGGGGGCCAAAGTTGTGGTGTGATCGGAACAGAGAAAGAGAAGGATGATGGCGCTGTGATGATGATTTTCTATTGAGGGCATATATTGTCTTTTCATTATATTAGTGGGGTTAAAATTGAGATTTCATCCATGATTACAAGCCTGCAATGAGTTTTCATAGAGGTCCCCTTATGAATAAAGATTACCAAAAAATGTGCAATCTCTTTTACAATTGTAATCTATATTACTATTAATAAGCTCAACCAAACAGGCCACCAATGGTAATGCAATAAAGATTACCATCGCAGGTGTACAATGCAATCTAACCAAACGGGCCCTTAGTATTTTATTTTGAAGTATCGTTGTAATTAGGGTTAATCATGGACTGGACCGGACCGGGTTAAACCTCAACCCGAGGTCTGGTTTGTATAATACCTCGGGCTGAACAAGTCAGCCCGAGGTCCGGTCTGGTCCAGCACCAGCCCGAGCTCGGGCTGGACCAGACCAGGTCCAGTGGATTGCCTGGACAGTCTAGGACCTCTTAGGGTTTTTTTTCTAATTTTTTTCTGCAAAAAAAAAAATGAAATTGCAAGTATTCACGAGGAAACAAATAGTTTCGTATAACCAGAATAACCAAAAACATTACAGAGAAATAATAAATGGAAAGGTTTTGATAGAGAAACATATAACCAGAATATCCAAAAATGCAACATATAATTATTTTACACAGAAACACAAGATCCAGTAGAGGATTTGACGGAAATGGCATAGCAAATCGTAACCAGAAATCCAGAATAAACAAAAATTTCAACACATCTTAGATGACAATGGGTAGAGGAAAATGGCAGAGTAATCAAATCATAACCAGAGTAACCAACAATTTCAACGAATCTGAGTGCTTATCAATGAGCAAATCCAGAGGGACAAGGAGGCTACTTGAAGACTAATGCAGCTTATACACAAGACCCTTACGCCAGATTGGAAAATGGGAGCTGACTCATACTTGTATATGACAATGGATAGAAGCCAGAAGGTTTTGCACAGTTATTTTCTCACCTTTAAGAGGAGGAGAGGCACCTCGACGGGGACCAGACACAGGACTTTGGGTCTCGGCTGAGCGGAGACAAGAGCGAGACTGGAGGCGAGATCGGAGTGCCGAGATGCCGAGACTGGAGGCGATTCACCTACACGTCGAGACCGAAGACACAGCGAGCGAGACGAGACCAGATCTGGAGAGCCGAGATCGTAGACGCCGAGATCGGAGAGGCGAAGACACCACGAGACCGAGATGGGACGCCGAGAGCTAGGAGGCTTGCTGTTCACTTCTATAGTTGCCAAATACGGAATGGCAAGATGCCATCTTCGAATACTGGACAAAAAAAAAAAGAAATGATGTCTTTGATTTTGAAGCAGAGCGCAGTGCATTTTTTTATTTTTTTTAAAAAAAAGAAATTTGGGCCAGACTGGACCAGTCTAAAGGGTCTGATGCCTTGGCCCGAAATCCAGTCCGGCCCGAATAGATTAGTCCGGTCCGGTCTGCCTGAAATTGCTTGGACCATTTTTTTTTCTATTGAACCGGGTCGGACCGGACCAGACCAGACCAAACCGGGTTACCTAGACCACCGGATTTTTTTATCATCCCTAGTTGCAATAATACTCTTTTTATAATCTGAAAAATTGTAATTGGTGTGATTTTAAAAAATTCTGAAAATCATGGTAAATACAAGTCTGAAAAAAACATGTTCAGTGAGTATATATATCAGTTGAAATTTTTTTTATGCTATCCTTATATGCAAGTAATTTTACTTGAAATGAGAAGTAAAATCGTACGCAACTTAAAACTTAATAGTTTTCCAAATTTCGTATAATTTTAAAAAGTTTATATGGTAACTCTTTAAGAAAAAATCATTGGAGATGTTCTTACGCATTCATGACAGTTTTTAGATACTTTGAATCTTTTGAATATTTTGTCAAAATTGGATATAATTTTTGCTTTCAATATTTTCCTGATGTTTGACTATTTTTTTCGCTGCACTACATTTCATAAATATTCTTGTTACACTTTTCTTTGTAAGGAGATTTGTATTGTATACTAACCAATAAATTTTGATTGAGATGATAAGAAGCTTCATCCTTATAAAAATGAAAATAAAAGTTTGAATCTTGAAAAGTGTACTTATTGGGAAAGGCGAAAACCCTTTATCCTTTAAATATTAAAGGTAAACCCTTGATAAATAAATAAAAAAAATTGCATTGCATACTGAAATGTGTATAATCTTTAAGTCTCCAATCAAGCTTGCTTCAAGCAAAGTAAAATGTTGTTCTTTTCTTTTTTATTTAAAAAAAACGTCGAACATCAATTTTCTTGCCATCCCAATTATACATCACTGTGTTGAAGGAATGAAGGAGAAGTGAATGGGGTGTGGCATCATGTGATATAATTTATCTATTTATTTATTGAAAATAAAGCTGAGAATTCAAATTTGCGCATAAAAACATAGAAATCTAAAAGTTAACATGCTTTACACAAGTAGAGGCGTAGTACAAGAATGGGATTTAATTAATACTGCTAATAAATAATGATACTTGTACTAAATATAAAATATATTTGTTTAATTTGATTATATTAACGAAGTTAGTTAAATTAGTTAATATAACATGTATTTTTTAAAACACCTCAGTCATCTTCCTTAATTCCCTAATTCCCCTTCATTTTTTATTATTGCTGAGTGAGCATCAATATGAACAAATTAAAAAAGATTGATAAATATAGAAAATATATCTTATATTTAAAATCAAGATAAACTCTTCAAATATATCATACATTAAAAAAAAATAAAGAGAGTGACAATTAAAAAATGTGTTACCAGGAGAATGACATACTAATATACTAGTGCTTTTCTTTTATGCTCAATAAAGTTGAACCATATTCTTGGCGTGACAGAAGAAATTTCGCTGCCATATGATATGGCCACGCATAAAGACCGTGTAGCATGATTAGCGCGCATACTCATGTTATCAATTATCACTGTTGATAGAATAATCAAATATCATTATTTAATCATTTGATGATGAGATTAGCTTTTGATTTTAGAATAAGAGGACAAAAAGAGAGAGACCATATGTGTTCTCGGCATTGGATTGAATTGAATTGAATCAATGATTTCTTCCGTTTGGATTCAAAACAAGTGATTGTTTTTTTTTTTTATGGTTTATGTAATGAACCATTTTTTGCTTTCGGTGTACCCACCTTTCAGGTATCCGGCGTTAACCTGAAGGCCAACGCCGGATTTACCGACATGGGCCCCCGACAACCGACTAGTCCTGGCGCCCCCAATCTGATAGGCCCGACAGGAATTCACCTCTTTGAGACGCCTCAGGGGAGAGAGCTCCCAACGGAAATTCTCTACACCTTCCGTTTCCTGGGATCGAACTCAGGAACGGATTGGTGTGGCGCAGATGCCTACCCATCTGCGCCAACTTCCGTTGGTAAACAAGTGATTGTTTTCAAGACCCAGTTCCAATGCATGGACTGATCAATAACCACACGTTAATAATTGATCCAAAAAATATAACCACACGCTGTTTAACTTAACCGATTAATTCTAAACACGTCTGAATTTTTATGGCGACAAATTAATTACTCCATTATGTTCTTTTTATAAGCAGTTTTTATTCTTATTGTGTAAAACGAACTAGCGGTTAAGATTAATTAAAAGTAATAAATGTGTAAAAACTATCATGTTTCTTCCAAATATACCACTATTTATGAAAAGAGCATATGAGAGAGAATGAGTAACAAATATGAGAGGGTTTGAGTATAAAATATGAGAGATAATATGTAATAAATGAGTAAATAAAAGAAAATTAATAGTAAGTGGAGGATAATTAATATAAAGATGTGTATTTAATAGGAGTAGAAAAAAAAAGTAGTTTAAATTTTGAGACAAAAGGAGAAAGTTACTCATAAAAAGGACTAACCCTAAGAAAGAAAAAGTTCCTTATAAAAAGGACGGGAGAAGTATATATTATAATGTGTTATGAATATACTCCATTTGGCTCCATTTAGAAGCAACTTTCCCCTTAATTGCGCAAAATGAACTGGTAGTTAGAAGCAATAAGTGTGTAAAAAATACAATGTTTTTTTTCTATATATGCCCCTATTTATGAAAAAAGTATAGGGGAGATAATAGATAAAAAGTATTTAGAGATAATGAGTATAAGATATGAGAGAGAATTAACATTTAATAAGGGTAAAATAGGAAAAAGAAACTTTCATTTTCAGACAAAAAATGAAAGTTGCTTATAAAAGGGACCAATCCTATGAGAGAGAAAGTTGCTTATAAATAGGATTGGAGTAATATTTGTGTGGATACGCTTAAAAAAAGTTATTTTGAGCCCAAACCATGGTTTGGGAAAAAATCATCCAAACACTCAAAAATTTTCCCAAACTATGGTTTTACAAAAATCATCCAAACACCTCAAATTTTCCCAAACCATGGTTTTGAGAAAATCTAATATTTTTTGCTTTTTTTTCATATGTGGATCCCACTATCTTACTCTAATTGGTCCTTTTTATTAATGTGGGCCCCACACCACTCTCTTTCTCTTCTTTTTCTTTTTGTTTTTTTTTTTAATTTCACCAATTTTTCTTTAATCCCTTTTTTTTTAAGAATTTTAAAATTTTAATACTCCCTTTTATCTTATAAAACCTATTTATCTAATTTAATTATATTAGAAAAATTAGTTAATCTGCACACGAAAGTCCCATTTGGCAAATAAGTTGGCAATGAGGGATTTTTTCACAATTTTTCTAAATTATTATTCTACTCATAATCTATTCTCCAGAAGCTATTCTGCTCAAAATCTATTCTTCAGAAGCTATTCTCCACTTTTTCTCCATAATCTATTCTCCAAAATCTATTTTCTTCATAATCTATTCTCCAAAAGTTAATCCAAACACACCCTAAAATTATAACGTTATGTCTATAAATAAATGTCATGTGTTATATATTGTATACATCTTGAATAGTTAATAAAAATCTTTGCTCTTTCTCTTATCATGTTTCCCTTTTATCCGGATGAGTTTATGGCATCTTGTTCTTGTTTAGATATGCTTATTCTTTTTTTTCTTTGGCTTTAACTCCATTGAGTTTTTCTTTCTTTATGTGATGCAGAATTTAATTATTATGATTAGAGATTTTTTCATTGTTTTGGGAGGAAAAATCAATATAATACCAACCAGAGTCATCTAAATGGTTCAATCATGCGAGTCTCCTCATATCAATCTTGCCACCAAAATATCTTGGAACAAGGTACGCTATTCTGCAAATCAATTATGCAAACTTTTATATACTACTCCTAGCTGAAAGGCAAATTGCTGACTTTAGAAATTTATTAGAATTGTCGATCATGTTTATTAATTAACTAAATAATTTAAAAGTTAATATATTCATGTCTCAAGGAATATAAAAAAATTATATTACTTACAAAAAAAGGTTATATTATTCATAATAGTGCATGCTCATTCTGAATCTATATATTTGGTAGATATGATGTTTTCGTAAAATCATGAACCATCCTACTATGTGCATAGTGTTTTTCTTCCTTTAATCTCCTAACAGATCTTTTATGTCCTTCTCAATTGAAACTTCTATGATTTATCTTGAAGATTTATCATGAACTTGATGCCAGTGTAATCTGATTTAATTTACCTTTCCAAGGTTTAAATATTTTACCCTTTCCTAACGAATATGAAAGATTTGCTTTACATGATGAAAATAGGTATTTATTATACTCCCATGTAGCTCTATATAGCTTTGATTCTTTACCAATTCCTTTTTTCTCATTTGATCTATGAAGGATAATTTAAAACATTATGTAGAATTAAAACATTATATAGAATTAAAATGATACTTTACCATAGACATCAAGTCCCATGGATAAGATTGAAAATCATAATTGATTTTCTATAATCTCCTTCACAATTTTTTTAATCTTATGGATATTGTTTGCATATTTATTTTTTCTTGTATGATGATTTCTTAGATGATATTTGAGCTTAATTTAATGAATTTGGGTGTAATTGATAAATAAATAATGATCTTGTTATAAAATAGAATTTATCAAAAAATACTAAATTTTAACCTTGTTTCAGTTTTCAGGCAATATTTAGTGCTCTAGGTGTTGGATTGAGATGTTCTTTATAAAAAGCTAAGAAAAATCCCTACAATTTTTATGTTGAGACCAAAACTTAGTTTTGTCTTCAATAGTTTCAAATTTTGTTTAGAAGTTGAGAACATGGATTTGTGTAAGTTTGACCATAACTTGAGCTATAAATGTTGAAATGAGGAGCTCTCATATATGTTTTCAAGCTAAGATTGAGATCTACAACTTTCATAAAGATAAAATGTGAGAATCCACTGTGTTGACTATCAAAATTGGCTGCAATCGAGAAGCATGGTTGCCACAAGGTCAACATTGGTGACTTAAAATCAAGATCCATACCTAACAAGTGGAAATTTTTGCACCCGTCATCTATAAATAAAGGAGTGGAAGACACAAGGAGACACACAATCTTAAAGAGTTTAATTTCATGCATTGTATTGTTTCTTGCATGTCTCCTTCCTGGAAGGTTTAGGTAGACCTCTTTCATGGATAGTATATGTTGCCATCTACATGGAAAGTTTTAAATCTGATAATAAAGGTTAGATTTTTCCGTTTTCATGCATCTTGTAATTGTATCTTTATGTTTTAGAATTTAATAATTAACTTTATGCAATATTTACGAAGTTTTCAATTTATTTTGATTTTATTTTTAATTTTATCATTAGCTAAATTTTCATTTTCCTAGGGCAATGATGTAAATTACTAGTGAGAGATTGAATTTTAACTTATTAAATCTATTTTTAATTTTTCCTTCATGATTGAGTTTTGATTATTGTTCTTAATGCTTTCAATTGTTTGACCATCATTTGAAAGAGGTGCATATGTGTAGATCCTATAATTAAAACCATAACTTGCATATGAAATAGGAATATATTCATATGGGTTGTGTAGTCTTAATGAGTTCTATAAATTTTAATGCATAATTAATTGTTTTAATTCTTATAGGAATATATTGGATTAATAATTAATTATATAATTGCTTGACCTTAGAAGAGGCTAGTAATTAAATTAGGAAAACTCGGCTAATTAATCATGTGAAATAAATTGAACTAGAATAGATAAGTGATTCAATCTGAAATTTGTTAAGTGAAATATGATCTCTAGGGCTTTTTCTCATAGTTATTTTTATATCAATTGCATTCATATTTAATCATTTTTAATTTTGTAATCTCAATCACCAACTAATCGATTAACTAAATAGAATTAAGATTACCAATTTTGGTACTTAGTGATCAATCCTCATGTGAACGATACTCTACTCACTTTTATATTATTTGTGTACAACAGTATACACTAGCATTTTTTAATAAATATTTACACACGTAACAGCCATAAGCTAGAAGCCATATACTTTGATTTCATATTTTGAAATTACATTACCATAAGTCATACAACTTTTCTTGATTAGATGACCAGAAGCCTCATCATCTTTAAATATGGCTATTTTGTAAAAGTCCACTTTATGGTCTTATATCATTTGCTTACTAACATGATATAATTATTCTCCAATATGAAGGACCGCATCAACAGAAGAGAGTGAAATTAGCAACCAAGTCACTCCCTGATACAATATTTGGAAAGCTTGTTCGTGATATCAAACTTCGCAGATTCAAAGGTATCAACTCACCTTGCCAAGAAGGGGAGTTGATACGCAGTGTACTCTTTTTCCCTTGTCTATGGTTTTATTCCATTGAGTTTTTTTAGTAAGGTTTTTAATGAGGCAGCATTGAATAGCGTATCAACAAATGATGTATGCTTTTTCTTCTGCTATGTTTTTGTCACGCCGGGTTTTTCCTAGTTGATGTTTTTTAATGAGGCACATTTGTATATAATGAATATCTAAGTACACTTTTTCTTTCGCTTTGTTTTTGTCCCATCAGGTTTTTCTTAGTTGAACTTTTTTAATGAAGCACATTTGTATATAATGGACATCTAAGGAGAGTGTTATGAATATAATATTTGTATGGATGTTCATGTGTTTCCATTATCTCTATTATCTCCGGTATCCCACATTTATCTCTTATTTTCATCAAATGTGTAGATATTAATTCTATTAAGATTGTAAAGTTATGCTTATAAATAGAGGGTATATGTTATGGAATACACTTTGAATAGTGGATAAGAATCTTCTCTCATTCTCTTATCATATTTCCCTTTTACTTATAACATAATGCAATTAGAATTAAAATTTTAACTAAAATAATTTATATTTTAAGTGTACTTAATTGCAATTATTAATTATATAATCACCTAACTAAACAAAATTAATTTTGTTTTGAATTTAGGTTACATGGTAAATAAATGCCTTGGGGAGGTTCCAACTTGCGTTTTCATGGGGAGTGTTAAGATTTTATAACATCTGTTAGATTTTTTCTACATAAAATTCGTTTAAATCGTCCAATTCAGTTCACTTCATCAAATAAAGCATTTAGGTAGTGAGGGCTTTACTAGCCTATAGGGGAGTGATAAATTTCGGCTCATTTAATAGTTTTTATTGATTATACATTTATACTCTTCGAAGAGGGAAGAGGGAAGAGGGAAGGGACGATGCCAAAAAAGGTGCTCAATGAAGAATTATTTGCCAAAAAAAAAAAAAAGAGAGAGAGAAATAAGGGAGATTTGCCCATAAATACTTCATTTGAAATTTATTTGTTAAATGAAATTTGAGAAAAGATCTTTTATACATAAGAGAAGATTGTTCGAATATAAGGAGATGTCACATAGGGAAGATATATTGAACATAGGGGAAGATTGTTTGAATACAAGGGAAGATCTTTTACACACGGGAAAGATTGTTTGCACCCGAAGATCCCATTTAATAAATAAGTTTTTAATGAGGTATTTATGGACAATTTTTTCAAGAAATAATTGAATAGTATTTAATTTTTTTCCATATTCTGATTCATGAATATTGGAGGACTATTTTTAAATCGTCATGTGTGGAATGAAAACGTTACTGACCCTTGCAAACACACACACACCTTCAAGATGACATGTGTAAATATAAGATGTCAGTAGCTTGTAAATATTAAAATAAAAACATTATTTTATGGTGACATATCAACAACACCGCAACAGCAGCCCGTGTGGCTGAACAATGGATGGCCTGGGCATATTGTACCCCAACACATAGCACATTTGTTTAATGCTACACTCGCTCGTACCTATACCTCAACTTGTTTAAACCCATTTGGCCAAAAAAAAAAAAACTTGTTTAAACCCATGTTAAATGGGCTGAGGAATAAAAAGGTTAGTGACCTTTTTTCCTCAGTGACAACTATAATAACAACAATAAACAATTAATCCATCATTTTAGATAGGAACTACTAAATTATCAATGATAGAATAAACAAGCATCTTCAAGCTAAGGAAGGAATAAATAATCTTCTCAATGTTTTTTTAAAAAGGGCTAGTATGCCAATGTATGCTTTAATGGAAAGTAAGCACTAAAGTTCGAAACTATCATGCATGCCCCAATTCTATGGGCTAGAAATAAATGACAAGGGGAGATTTGTAAGATGCACACCGCGTTACAGAATGAAGTAATACAGAGCATACAAATTATAAATGAGTTAAGGCATAAATTTAACAACGAATGAGCGTCTAGGATTCTCATAAGGTTGTCGAAGCGGCGTCTTCGTTTTGGGTCTCTCTACCGTGAGAGAGATGGTGATGGCAACTGGTGACAGTTGCTGGCTTTTACGCTAGTATTCGTCCGATGTGGGAAGGGGGCTTGCTTTCCGGTGGTCTGGAATAGGGGATTTTGGAAGGGGAAAAGGGATTACCGAGTTTGGTGGCTGCAATTTGGATGGATAGCGAGTTTTTTAACACTACTCAACTTGGCAGCATGAAGAAGGCTGAGACCATGACTTGGAAGGGGGATGAAGACTCGAAATTGTTGGCTAAAGCTTTTGAAGATGGTTGGGGTCAAGACTCTGAAGCAATGGACTAATTTGAGCTTAGCGTTGATGGAAGTTGTTCCTACGTTGGCCTCTTTTCTGATGGTTGGTGGCTGGCCGGCAGCCACCTAGGCACCATGAGGGCTTTTTCTTGTCACTACCACAATTGGGGGGGGGGGGATATGGCTGTGACTTTGGTGTCTTGATCACCCCTATTAATTGTTAGGATTTTATTTTGTGTCTTGTTCTTGTGTTTTCTTTTGAGGATGTCTTGTTGGTTTTGGTGTTGCCTTCATCTTTGGGTTAATTTTGCTCGTGTGGGATGCTGGATTTCTTCTGCTATGATCACTGTTTTTCTGGTTTTTGTTCTCAAATTCCAACAGTACCTTCACTCTCTGTCATAAAGAGTGGATTTGAAGCTGCTTTTGATTGTGTAGCATTATTGGCATCAAAGTGGGTGGGTTCGCGAGAGCGTGTCTTTGGACAACCACCCTCTATTGCTCTTTTCTTTGGTCATTGTGGATTGAAATTTAGCCTCCACACTTTCAACCTGTAAGGTTTAGGCTTGGTCTATTCTTTTAGTTTTGGCTTGTGTTTGTCTGTTAGAATTTTGGTGTCTGTTGGTTTTGCTTAAGCATTTATTTCTAGGTTGGTTTAGTGTCTGTAGTTGGGTTTTTTCATATCATGAAGTTCTTCCTTCCAGTCCAAAAAAACAAAAAAATTAATAGTGAATTATTTTTCTATTGATATCCAACACAATTAACTATTTTGAAGTGTAAAAGTTAAATGTGGTAATACGGGCTGCGAGTTGGGATGGGGCAGGCTGGTGTAGCCCGCCCCCCTTACAGGCTGACTTTTGCCAGCCCGAGTTCGTTTAGGGGGGCTAGTGGGCCAATTTTTTTTAAAAAAAATTTTACTCTCTTTTTCTTTCACCTTCTCATATCACACTTCTTTTTATATATATATATATATATTTGTATTATGAAGTCAATTTCATTCTTACTTTTCTTTTTTTTCAATCTATTCACATCACAAAACTATATAAACACATCTCTTTTAAATTTAATAATAGTAGAATAAATAAATATAATATGAAAATAAGTGTCAAATAAAAAATATGGGGAATTAATTAAACACATAATCAAAGGAAAGGAGATTCAGATAAGGGAGACTAAGGGCATTTAAAAAAAAACTAAAATAAAATAAATGCAGGCCAGCCCGTGGGCTAAACAAGATGAGCCCGTTTAGCCTGAATTTAATATGACGGCCCAAACTCGTTTATTTGGGGCGGACTGGCCAGAATTACCAGCTCTAGTAAAAGTAGACATAATCAATTTTTTTGATAGCATTTATAGCAATGTTGTTGACTTTGGTTAACTTTTGTTATTTTTTATATTATGGGTCCCGCCATTATTGTCACTTTTTATTATTTTAATATATTTTTAGAAATATATGTTTTTTTATAATGGAAAAATATCATTTAGACCTCATAGAAGCAATTTAGAAGCAATTTTATTTCAGTCAACCCTCAAAAGATTCTGAAATTTCATTGCACCTCCTTGTATCAAAATGAAATTAAGTTTTGTCAGTGAAAAAATAATAATGCCCTTATTTTATTTTCTTAGAGCATTTATAAGACAAAGGTATTCACAAGATAAATAAATGGATTTTAAAAAAATTTTACAAGACGAAGATAAGTATTTACAAGATAAATATGCAAATGATCAACATCTTTTAACTCTTTGGATTCTTTTAAATCCCTCTACAAGAGAAATATGGTCATTTATAAGATAAATAAGAGAATTTACAAGATAAATATAAGTATTTATAAGACAAAAAATGTTTATGTCTACTTTTGGACCCAACAAAAGATGATTGTGTTAGATGCTCATAGCAAAATAGTTTATTGTTAAATTTGCACCCTTATTCTTCTAAAAATATATTAAAATAATAGAGAGGAAGAAGACTGATGAGACTCACAGTATAAAAAGTAAGGAAAATTAATCAAGGTTAATGGCGTTGATATATATGCTATCAAAAAAATTGATTACGTCTATTTTTTCACCCTAAAATAATTAATTGTATTGGATGCTCATAGAAAAATAGTGCCTTACTAAATTTGCACATTCACCCATTATAAATCATGTTGCAGTTTATTACGGAGCATACAGATAAACTAATTGTGATTATTATAAATCTGATCCATACACTCAGAGATACGTATATGCATGTATCATGTGTTTATCACACAAGACAAGAAATGCTCTTAGATTAGATAGATTTAGGGTCTGTTTGGCATAACGTTTTCATTGAATTATCGCATGTTTCAATTCAAAAAAGCCTAGTGGATTCTTTTCAACCGTTTCGCAAGGCTTTTTGATTCACTGTACTTTTATCACCAACGCAGCTTTTTGATGAAGCTCATCTGTGTAGCTTTTCGGTCCATTGCAATCTCTCTCTTCCATCACGGTGCATAATTAATACCTGCAGAGGACATATATATACTCCCTTCGGTCCTAAATATAAGATAATGTGGAATTTTTTGGAGAGATTAAGGAAACTAATTAAATTACTTTAGAGTATTTATATTTTTATTTTTTCTTCAAACTAATTAGTTTGATTAAAAAACTAATATATAATCTAAAAATGCACAACATATGATATAATTAAATAACTTATTTAACTTCCTTAATCTCTCAAAAAAAAGTCAACTCTGTCTTATATTTAGGACCGGAGGGAGTATATATATATATGTAGTATTCAATAACATCCATGCCTTTTTAAGTCATTTTGCATCTAAACGGGCTTTTCAAACTTTAATCCAAACAGGTTCAATGTTAGAAAAAAAAAGTCATTTATGTCACCGCTAATCTAAACACAAATCACATTTACAATTTCACTTTTATTCCTACCTTACTTTTTTAAAAATCAGATGGTAAAAAAATCACTTCTCTACCGCTAATGATCCAAACAGACATTTAAAGGGTTTAGATAGTGAGAGACAAATAATAGTTAATAAAATAAAAACTATCTAACATACAAAAAAAAATTACACAGGCGGGCATGAGCAGCATAAAAGTGTGTCCATAGCTCGTTCGTTTAATTCTTAACCGCACCCTGTTAAGAGATTTTTTTGGATGGGCCCAAAACGAGCAAATTTCTGGCTGCGGGCGCGGGAAGGATAATCGGGCTACGGGCAACAAATTTAAGAACTACTTAGGACCTAAATACAAGTCTCCTTAAAAATCTCTTGTTGTTTTGAAGTTTTATTTATTTATTTGGCCATTGGACCTCCCTCAACACCGTTTTTGTCTTGGCATGTGAAAGCCATACATTATGAAGTATCTGGTAGTAGGATATCCTGCTCATTTAGTTATGTGTCCCATATATATGCACACTGCAGCCACTTAATTAGCTCCCGTCGGTGAGGCGGGGATCAACCACAAATTTAAATTGGACTTCGTGACATACACATCCAAATCATGAAATGCAAATAGCCCTTCAATCAGTTGCTTGCTGCAAGTTCCTGTATTAGGTGTGGAGCTCAACACTCTGCTGATACATCTCACAATAAATGACCAACAGATTTCAGCGCAAGAAAGAAGCTTGGAAAGGGGGAAAACACCGTATTCACAGAGGTCTCAAGGTTTTCATCGGAAATTGTTCTTTTTTGCTAGGACTGTATATAGGAACAAGGCCCACATAATTATACTCCTTCCACTCTTAATATGAGACCCAGTTGATTTTTTTTGGAAAAATTAAGGAAACTAAATATATTACTTAGTCATAGTATATGTTGTGTACCATTATATTATATATCAATTTATAATTCGAACTCGTTAGTTTGGAGAAAAGCTAATGGATATAAATACTTTAAAATAATGTATTTAATTTCCTTAATTTCTCTAAAAAAATCATCTAGATCTTATATTTAGGAACGAAGGTAGTTATATAGTAACATCCATCAATCTGAATAGCACTCTTCAATTAATTTTTGTATTCATCCGGATTCTGGGCCTTCTGAATCAGGAAAGCTGCTCTACCAACACTTTTTTATAAGATGATATATTTAAATGTCCTAAATATGGATTTACATGTCAAACAAGTGATGTAAACAAAAGTTGGATGACATAGAGGAGGTAACTCATGCAGGCAACAAGAGCTTCCTTCATTAAGCAAAAGTCTTGGTTTCCTAGTAAGCAACAAATGGAAATGTCTGTTTTGTCCCCAAAAAAAAAAGAAAAAAAGAAATGTCTGCAATATCTCAGGACTCTTGTCTTCCATCAGTGAACGTCTACTGATTAGTAAGGGATCAGCAAAAATCAAAGCACTTATTTGCATTCCAATGGGGAAGGAGTTTACAAGATTCATACTAATTTTCATTATTTTGGGACTGACATTTTTGGCTTCCGGGCAGGGTGGGTCGATCTCACCACGGAGAGTTTTGCAAGTAGAAAGAAAATTACAGCACTTTCGAAGACACTCTTTAAGATCTATCCAGGTGAAATTATAATCCTCATGATCTTACCAAATTTATGTATATGATTAATCTTTTTGGTTGTCTTGTAGAGTGAAGATGGTGATATTATTGATTGCATTGACATATACAAACAACCTGCCTTCGATCATCCTGTTCTCAAACATCACAAGATCCAGGTGATCTTGCTTCAACTTCTTGTTCATATATCATATTTGTAAAAAAAAAAATTAAAAAAACTAGAGCTGCTCTGGATTAAAGCTCAAAGAAGTGTGAATGGTTTATTATCAGATGGCCCCCACTCATAATGAAACGATGGAGAAGAATAGAACCAGAAGTAACAGGATTGAAGAGTCATCCATGACTGTGATTTCCCAAATATGGCAGAAAAGAGGACGATGTCCAAAGAGAACAATTCCAGTTCGAAGAATACGAAAGAGAGACCTACTCAAATCCCCTACCATTGAAGACTACGGGAGGAAAAAGACCATGTTTTCTCGACAAGCTGTTCAGACAAATCAGAATCTAGATTCTTCAGTTCAACAACAAAACCATTCTGTATATATGTCACTTACTTAATCTTCCTGTTTTGTAGCAGTGGAGCCTTAAAATCTGAACTAATATATATTGTTGATGTGAATCAGAAGGCGATATTGTTCACAGCGGGTTATCGCTACCTGGGTGCTAAAGGAGACATGCAAGTATTTAACCCTTTTGTTGAAACCGACGATGAGTATAGCACTAGCCAAGTCTCTCTCTTGAGTGGTGCTTACTACAATTATGAGTGCATTGAAGCTGGATGGGCGGTAACACTTCCTTATTACTTACTTGTACATCAAGTTAAACATAAAGTGCTCTTCAATTTGACAGAAGCCCACCACCTTAACTATCATTTTCTCTCAAAGTTCTTAAATAAACGTATATCCCAAGTAAATAAATACCAACCCTTGTTTTGAAGGGTTTTAATAACTGCAGGTAAACCCAAGGGTGTACGGAGATAGGCAGACTCGGTTATTTGCATACTGGACGGTAAGCTTAGATCAGATCTCATGATAACTAAACAGAACAGTCAAGTTTTTTTTTTTTAATCAGATCTGTTAATGATTTGTGATTCTACAGGCTGATGGTTCAAAGAAAACAGGTTGTTTTGATCTGACATGTCCTGGGTTTGTTCAAACCAACAATGAAATTGCTTTGGGTGCTGCAATTAATCCAATATCAATTCCTAGCAATCTTACATTCCAAATAACTATTTACATCTATAAGGTGAGACATAGAGTTGTTTCTGCTTCAGGCTTCAGCTTTTGATTCCCTTGGAAGGTTTTCATGGAATTCACTTAGGTTAATGGTCATACTTGTGTGCAGGATCCGTTTACAAACAAATGGTGGCTGCAATACAATGATAAAACGAATATAGGTTATTGGCCAGCAGAGATATTCCAAGGTTTAAGAGGTAATGCAGAATCAGTTGAATGGGGAGGTGAAGTTTACAGCACAAGAATAGGGACGAGTCCGCATAGTAAAACACATATGGGTAATGGGAGATTTCCAGATATAGGGGTTAGTGCAGTGATGACCAGAATGAGGATTCATGATAATTATCCAGAATTGAAGTCCCCAGATTGGGTTTATTCTTTCTCAGATGAATTCAACTGTTATGGAGCACGCTATGTAGGAGATTATATTGAAGATCCTGAATTTTACTACGGAGGGCCTGGTAGAAATCCTATGTGCCCCTAATTTAAAAAAAAAAAAACTGAATATTAAATACTAGAATGGTCTCACATCTACTGATTAGATTATTAACTATAACTGCATGAGTTTGTGGCGAGTCATTGTAAAGTAGCTTAAGATATAATAGAAGGATGTTAATACATACAAAGTGGATACGTAGCTAATGATGTACTACCTCCGGTCCTAAATATAATATTTAGTTGATGTTTTTTTGAGATATTAAGGAAGCTAAATATGTTACTTAATAAAATCATATGTTGTATATGATTAAATTATATACCAGTTTATAAGTCAGATAAATTAGTTTGGAGGAAAACCGATAAATATAAATATTTTTAAGTAATTTAATCAACTAATTTAAGTGCATGTTTGACATCACTTATGAAAGGCTTATAAGTGTTTATGCATATAAGTCAAGACAATACTCCTCTCACATACTTATTCGTATACTGTAAATTATGATTGAAAAACTACTTTTCAAAACTCTAATTGCTGTTCCAAACAAACAAATCCCACAAAAAAATCAACTGGATCTTATATATCAGGTCGGAGGTAGTACAATAGAAGCACCTTCCAAGAGTATATATAGCGGCCCACGGGGGCGTAGCTCGATGGTTGAAAGGGAAGCCACGGTGCCTTCCCACCATTTGCCCAAAGGTGGCCGAGTTCGAACCTGTGGGAAGTCCCTTAATCCCGGGGGCGACTCCGGATTAGTCTGCATCCAATTGAGTGTGGGACACCGGGGCTTTACCCAAAAAAAAAGAGTATATATAGCGAGAGATGGGAAGGGTCAAATAATGTTAAAATAGAATAAGAGAGAGGAGGAGGCACAGTTGAACGGAAGTGCACTGCTTGAATCAGCTGTTTGCTCAGGGGGCGATGCCAAGTCAAGAAAAGGAAGCCACAAATTTTTGTTTTCGAGGTGGCTGGGTGCATGCAAAGTAATCACAAACAGACAAAAAGGCAAAAATAAGCAATATAGAAGAGCTTTAAAGGAATTAAATGTGAGGAGGCGGGCCCATGTGGAAAATCAGGACACTTGCGAGAAGCTTCTGCATGTAGTGCGCGGACCTTAGCTCCATCGATGTGATGGGGGTCTCCGGAAGAATACCTGACGTAGAGTTGAACTTCACAAACAACAAGCTAACTAACAGCTTCAAATTCTTGCATTTCAATTTTTGGTTTAATCTGAGTCGGTCATATGTAACATCATAAGCAAGGAGAGTAGAAATGGCAAAGATTTACTCTACTATATCATATCATGTCTGTAAAAATGTCTGTCTGTATTTCTGTGACTGACTGAGACACCTCTATTTGTTGGGGTTTGAATTTCCCCGGCCTTGTCTATCTTTCTCACTTTCCTTGACCGTGAATCGCACTACGATTAGTAAAGACGGCCCTCCCCTGGTGGTTTGCCTCCAAGATCCATCCGAGGCGCAAGCTCTTGTTCTGATAAGAAGATCAGATACAGGAAGGATCGACCTGATATAGTCCGCTGACTCTTATTAGTTTTAAAACGCATCGAGATAGAAGGTATCTAGACTTTTCTAAGTCTGTGTTTAGGTAAGCCTGAGATCACAGTTTCAAAAGCTTTTTTTCAGCAAATAGAAACAAAACTTTTTTAAAAACTATTCTGCTAATTTAAAGACACGCTAAGACATCTATCGTTTCCTCACAGTCGAACATTACATTGTCAATTGATGATGATGTCCTTTTCTTTAGCTTTCGGCCAGACCTCTATACGAATATTTGAGATTTGATATGAAAGCCTTCTAATAAATTAATGCTTTCATTTCATCGGAAAAAATATTCTATAATTTCTGGAGACGATAAATTATTGAACGAAATGAGAAATAAGAAAAGAAATCCCACTAGAGGGGGGGAAAAATTGATTATTATAAATACCTCGCCACTGAAGGCAATAGGAAGGTAGTTAGCATTCTCAATGATTACCCGAGTCGATTTCAAGAGTTTTTTCACGCTTTAGACGAAGAAGCAAGAAGCCTTGCAACTGTACGATTGTCTTAGCTTGTGGGTTTGAGGGGCGATAATGTGCAACCTCACCTCCTCCGCCACCTCAAGATTGTGACCCGGAAGCATGTGCAGATACGCACGGGGATAAACATATCAACGTTGGTGTTGCGGCTTTCAATACGATGATGAACCTTGAAAACCCAGGTGAAAACCTTGCTGAGGATTTTGAGGTTCTGCTATTTGGAATGCAAGGTCAACGTCGTGAGATGCCACGGGTATGGACTGAAGACCGTAGTCTGGTGATAAGAGATTCCAAGAAAGTGTTGAGAGATTTTCGGCCTGAGCAAGGATTAGGCGTGGGCCAACACTTCACCCTTTGGCCCTTTGAGGAAAGACTTAAAGAGCATCTCGTTTTCTTGATTGGCTGACAGAAGAAAAATTGGTAAGAAATTCAAGATTAGGTTCAAACTTTTAGGGATATAGATATAATGTTTGTTTGGAACAGTGATTGAGACACCAAATCACAGTGCCAAACACTTACTGTGTATTTAGTAAGGTATTAAAATCTGGACCGGGTATTGAACCGGTCAAGATACTGGGTTAAAAGTTAGTGGGTCAAACCGGGACCAAACCGATGAGAAATTGAAGATTTTAGACTTATTAATATGAAATTCTAAAAAAAAAAATTTTTAAAAAAAATTGAACCTGGGCCGGACCGGTTCGCCTGTTTTCAAGCCAGACCGGCCGGTCCAGTTCAAGAACATGGGTATTTAGGATAGCGGTGAGAAAAGTGGCTTGTTTGCAATCTGACTTATGAAAACTTAAGTTCGGTAAAAGTCAGATTATGTAATATGCTTTATATTTGGATTAACAATTGTATAAGTGCTTTGATGAAAGTCAAAACTTGTTTGGATTGGCGATTGTAAAAGTGCTTTTATGATAATTGTAAGAAAAATAAAAGATATTTAATATTATAACCAAGTGGAAAAATTTAAGTTAGAGAATGTGATGTCAAAATACATAATTTGATCAACAAATATTATATAATTAATTGGAACACATGTCTCGTACAAGTTGGTTTCTAATCATATTACAAATACGATTTATACGGGTTGAAAATGTCCCAGCATAATTGGTCGAGGAAGCCTCATCCTCTACAGTATTATTATCTTCATGAGCTACATTCCCAATTTCTGCTTGCTCAAAATTAACATCAGATTGAGAATTTCTCCTAATAAAGTTATGTATGGCCATTGTTACCCGAACTAAGCAGACTGATGTTTTGTAGCTGTATTTACGCATTTTTTGCAATATTTCGAATCTATTCTTCCACATTCCAAAAGTCCTTTCAATAGTTGATTTCAAACTGGAATGATATAAATTGAAGGTCTCTTTAGCATTTCTAAAGGCAGGTTAACGCCTAAATTCTAGCAGGTGATAACGCTTACATCTGTAGGGACTAAGATACCTAACTGGTGTCAGATAGCTTGCTTCGACCAAATAATATTTGCCTAATAATTGTTGAAATCATTTTTCTTCGCAAGCCTTCAACCATTCCTTTTCATATGCTTTTCCTATCTTCTCATTGAATTTGGAGACAATATTGTTCCATCCAGTCTTCTAAAATGACAACCCTTACTGTTCTTTTCGGTAAATTTGTTCAAGGTATGTATAGATAAAAATCTCAGTTGCCTCTTCATCCCATACTACTTTGTCATTCATTTTTCTATGGAAAGGTTTGTCATATCATTTTTCAACAAATTTCCTAAATTAACAACATGAACCCTAATTCTTGCTATATAATTTGCCCATACATACTCTGTACTCACATACGAATAGGAGGACAAACTTGAAATCCTTTACATTTTTCTTCTTCTCAATTTGGTAATATTTTTCTTAAGTATAGCCATAAATGTCTTTAATAGTAGAGGATGATGGCTGTTCTCAGGTGAAAGGGATCTGTATTTGAATAATCTACATTCCTTTACTTACTATTCATATCTCACCTTTTGATACTTCAAAGTGTTTTAAAGAGTAATAAAAGTCATGCGATTGGTGAGAATAATATATTATTTTTGTAATTTCTAATTGTTGAATAAAATGAAAGTAATTGGATAAAAAAATTCCCACATGAACCTGGGCAAGGAGTCAAGTGCTTTTGTTGCAGTCAAGTGCTTTTGTTGCAGCCACCTATTCTCTAACACAACTTGAATTTTTTGTAAAAGTAAGATCTTTTAATCCAATTCTTTCGCCATATTACACAGTGTAGTTATAATAAAACACTACTCTGTAAATAGAAAAGGTCCAGTGTGTCATTAGTAGGTGCACATGAAAATTTCATCAATGCAAGTCCAAGTAGAGGATCAAACAACAAATGGACAACTAAACAAAAAAAAATGACAAGGCACGATAACCAAATGCTTGTAACTCATTTTTTCTTCCGACCCAGACGATTGACTGCTATTAAACATGAACTCTGCCCTGGATATGGGGACAAGAATACGAGCTTCCCTTCAAACGATGCAAAATCACAGGGACTCCAAGCTCCACCACAGAGTTCAGTTTGCCTGAGTTCATCAAACAAAATGTCATGATCAACACAATGAAATATGCACAACACACAAAGAGTCCAGCCACCGTACCAGAGCAACATCAAAGCCACCACAAACCACAGATCCGCAGAAATCTTGGATCAGAGCAAGTTTTGAAGCTTACCTTGCAAATGAACACAACGGCCGAGATCAGATCACCGAGCAGAGACACCGATTATGTGTTTATGACTAGAGATGACAGAGTAGAGAACACCGACAAAACTCTTCAAAAATGCCGAGAATGAACAGATCTGCTACTGTAAGGGTCAAAAGTCGCCGACCGAACTGTGCAAGACAACGTCGGACTTCAACTGTAGCAACGGATGCTCTTAGATCATGAAGAGTAACTTCATAGCTCATGAAAATTTTGGGTTTACCACTTTTCGGTAGGTGACTGAGAGAGGGAAAAAGTATAGAGATTTGCCATTTTTGGATGGGGAAAGCATGAGCTGTCAAAGCAAAAAAGAGAAGAGAAGAGGGAGAGAAAAAAATAAGTTGGTGACAGTGCATTTATTTCCATAACAACGGTCATAAATTCCATAAGCCAGATGCTAAAATCAACCGGGTTTGAATTTTTCAAAAAGCTCCTTATTAAGCACAAGCCCAATTGACAAAAAACGCATCCAAACACTCTCTTTAAGCAGATTCATGCCCAATCGGGCTTATAGGGCTGTCAATCGCCCAACAAAACACTCAGTAAATAAAGAAATCAAGATTAGGGATAGAGAAAATAGATATAGAAACTCAAACTTTTAGAATGTGCCTATCATAGAAAATTCAAGGTCAAGCTGTTTTGATGATAGCATGGGTACAAGATCCGATTGTAAAGCTTTATTTCTTAAATGGAATACTTTCTTTCGTTGTTGTGCATTTGAGTGAAATTACTTTTTTCCCTTTTCTATGTTTTATTTGCTCTACAACAGAATCATACAACAAAGATGAAGAAGAAGAAGAAGAAACAGAACGTTTCTTCATAACAGCAAATCACTTTGGGTGCCACAATTAATCTAACATAAATTCCTAGCAATCTTACATTCCAAATAACTATTATAGAGTTGTTGCTTCAGGCTTCAGGTTTTGATTCCCTTGGAAGGTGTTCATAATTCACTTAGGTTAGGCTATACTTGGTGTAGGATCTGTTTACAAACAAATGGTGGCTGCAATACAATGAGAAAACGAATATAGATTATTGGCCAGCAGAGGTATTCCAAAGGTTAAGAGGTAATGCAAAATCTGTAGAATAGAGAGGTGAAGTTTACAGAACAAGAATAGGGACGAGTCCTCATAGAAAAAGACATATGGGCAATGGAAATTTTCCTGATATAGGGATTAGTGTAGTGATGTCAAGAATGAGGATTTATGATAATTATCCAGAGATGACGTCCCTAGATTGGGACTGCTCTCTCTCTCTCTGACTAATTCAAATGTCATGGAGCACGCTATATGGGAGATTACGAAGAGCCTAGTAGAAATCCTACGAGGCTTTAATTACACTACTTCTTTGTTATAATTGGCTACCAGATTTCTTCCATTTATAATTCATACGATTTCTCTCTTTCAACAACTCAATTGTCCCCATCCAAAAAATATTAGATACGACTCCCTTGTGTTTTTAATATAAGACATATTTATCTAATTTAATTAGATTAAGGAAGTTATTTTAGTTAGTTAATATGATATGTATTTTTTAAGACACCCTAATCATCTTCCTTAATTCACTCCTTCCCTCTCTTTCTTGATTATTCTTTAGGGAGCATCAATAAAAATAAATTAAGAAAAGACTGAAAAATATGAAAAATAGGTCTTATACCTGTTTGTTTTGGAAAATAAAGTATGAGGAGAAAAAAGAAGATAAACTAGCGTACAACACTCTCAACCAAGCATCCCCTTGAACACGAATGGAGCAATCTTCGGATGTCCCGTTAGTATTTAAGGGAGAAAGATCCCCACTAACAGCAAACAACCGGACAACAAAGAAGGTGAAGGCGCAAGATGGAGGCTTTTCTGAAGATATGGAAGTAGAAGGTAACGAAGACCTGAACCTTACACAAGTCCAGAAACAGCTGTTCCCTGAACGTGTAGATAAGAAGGCTCACGAAGCAGCTATGACTATAGATGAAGACTTTAGAAATGCAACGGAAGGAGAAAAGCACCCAGTGGAGAAGGTCAGGGGAATCCTGAACAAGGGAACTCTGTTTATAGTAGATGAACAAGAAGCAATAGAAGACCTAAAGGTCAGCATGAAGATTTCTTAGTAGAAATGGAAGGCCACATTCCTTCTATCAATTTCTCTCAATGAATACAGGAATATAAGCACCAATGCATAAAATGAGCAGTTATCGTCAAACTCTTGGGACGCTTCATACGCCAAGACATCCTGCATTCTAAGATTCTGGCTATGTGGAAGCCTATGGGAGAATTAAACTAACAGAGCTTGATGGAGGATGTTATATGGTCAAATTCAAAGGGGAACCAGATTGCCAAAATGCATTACTTGGAGGCCTCTGGGTCATCCAAGTGCACTATCTCACAGTCTACCCATGGAGCCCTTACCTTTCTCCATCCAATCTGGAGATAAAACAAGTCATCGGATGGGTTCGCCTTCTTGGACTGCCATATCAATATTATCACAAAAACGTTCTACAGGCAATTAGAGGAATAATTGGCCAAGTCTTGAAAATAGACTACAATATTGTCGGCGTCGAGAAAGCTAGGTTCATAGACTAACAGTGAAAATTAACCTGACCAAGCCCCTAACTTCTAGAATCTGGCTAGACGGCGTCACGCAGCTAGTAGAGTATGAGGGCCTTCCAACCATATGCTACCACAGTGGTAGCTATAGTTACCTGGAAGTAACTTGTCCCATTAAAGTATAGTAATACCAAGCAGCCACAAGCCCTTCAAATGGTCAGAATCCTATATTGGTTAATCCTCCGGTACCAAAACCATGTCCGGCAATCATAAAGAGTGATGCAACGCGTGAAGTATAGAACCCATCTGAGCAATTGTTTAGAGCATGGATGCAAGCTCTATCTGGGGGATGGTGTGGTCGAAATGGTAGGAAAAATGTTGACCCTAACGTCAATATGAAAGGAAAAGACGAGAATAGATTTTCTCTCTTAGCAATAACGGAAGATCAGATTAATCACCTGGAAGGAAATGGTGCTGACATCGGGTATCAGGAAATGATATCTTACCCTTCCTCAGCCTTGGAAAGGGAAATAATAAGGATATAAGATAAAAGTCAACGACTGCAAAAGAGACAAAAACTGGGAAAGTTGTAACCCCAATCTGAAACCCCCCACGTAAGCCATCAAATGGCACCATCTTTGACTCATAAGCATACAAAGAAACTCAATTGCATGCTACCCTATACCCTACAAAACACTCTATTGTAGCTTTTACGCACTCAGGGCAATGCTACCTTATACCCTACAAAACAATTGCATACTACCCTATCCCTACAAAATACTCATGAACTAGCCTTCCTTGAAGCCTCTGAATTAGGACTAGACACTGATACAGATTCAGAGAGGAGATTCGAAATGGAACATTAATTCTATGGATCAATCTATTTTCATCTGGAACTACCAAGGGGCAGCCTCTAGTAAATTCCACTACGTATTAAAATCCCTCCTATAGGGATATAAGCCAGCAATTGTTGCATTGGTAGAACCAATAATTTCAGGCTTTAAAGTTGATAAGGTTATTAGGAAGCTTGGGTATCCCAATTCTCATTGAGTAGAGGCCAGGGGATTCTCAGGTGGCATATAGATTTTATGGACAGATCAAACAAGATTCATGATTTTAGCAAATCATCAACAATTCATCCACGTCAAAGTAAGGAATGAAGCAAATACCCAAAAGATTATTTTCATTGTAATATATGCTAGCCCTACTCCATCCATCCAGGATAAGCTATGGGACGACCTAAGCAAGCTATTTGTTAGGAGTGATGATCCATAGCTTCTAGTGGGGGATTTCAATGCTACTTTATTTATAGAAGATCGAAAAGGAAGGGCTTCACGCCGACGCTCAGGCTGTCAACACTTCCATAGATTTATTGCTAAAAAAGGCCTTATAGATCTTGGTTATTCAGGACCAAAATTCACATGGTAACGAGGAAGTCTTTTGGTTTGTTTAGATTGGGCCATTAAGAATAGTAAATGGGTCCAATACAAGCCAATACTATCGTTATGCATCTTCCCAGGATTCGTAGTGATCACAAGCCACTACTCATTAAACCAGAAGGCGAAATAATCCAACCCATAAAACCCTTTCGGTTCCTAGCATCATGGCTACTTCACCCTGACTTTGATAAGGTAGTTCGTGAAAACTGGGCTTGCAATCTAAATGTTGCCAACAACATTGCCAAATTTGCAGAAGCAACACATGTGTGGAATAAAAATAGTTTCGGAGAAATTGGCCAACAGAAACTTAAGCTCAAAAAAAGGTTGAGAGTAGTGCAAAAAGCTTTAGAACGCCACCCATACTCGATATATCTCCTGGATACATAACGCAACATCAAAACTAAGTATGAAGACATATGTCTTCGGGAAGAGATTTTCTGGATGCAGAAATCCCGCAGTCGTTGGATTTGTGAAGGAGATCGGAACACACATTATTATCACACAAAAGCCCTTATTTGGAGAAGACGAAACAGGGTGATGATACTGAAAAACAATGAAGGAAAATGGGAAGCAGATTCAGACACATTAAGGAACCTAGCGTTAGATTACTATCAAGAGCTGTACCCTCCAGAAGGGGTGTGTGGAAGCAAATATGCTCATACAGGTTTGTTTCCAAAATTACCTGACACTTGGATTTCTCTTCTCAATAGCCCAATCACTAAAGAAGAAACTAAGAAAGCTCTCTTTGACATGTTAGCTCTCAAATCACCTGAAGTGGATGGGTTGCATGCACTTTTTTTCCAGTCACGATGGGCAATAATAGGTGCCACTATTTTTCAAGAAATCAAGCAAATTTTTGAAGGTCAAGATCTGGATCCTAGATTAAATCAAACGTTGATAGCTCTTATTCCCAAAGTTGAGAGCCCATAGAGTATAAAAGAGTTCAGGTCAATAAGCCTATGCTCCACTGTCTACAAGCTAATTACGAAAATTGTAGCCAACCGGCTAAAGTGTGTGATGCCCCTACTATGCGCACTCCACATCAATCCAGCTTTATTAAGGGTCGAAGTATCATTAACAACATAATTATAGCACAAGAAGCCATTCACTCAATGCAAAGGAAGATCAGGAAAATGGGTTGGATGGCCATTAAAGTAGATCTGGAGAAGGCTTTTGACAGAATGAGTTGGGAGTTCATTGAGGACACATTGAGAGACACATGCATTCCCGATAAGTTGATTCAACTAATCCTCAATTGTATATCCTCATCCTCTATGCAAGTTATCTGGAATGGTATTCCCTTTGCCAATTTCATGCCAGCCCGAGGAGTCAGACAATGAGACCCACTCTCGTCTTACTTATTTTTCCTTTGTATGGAACGTCTATCTCAAGCAATTTATAGCAAAGTTATCACAAGACTTGGCAGCCTATCCAAATGGGAAGAAAGAGGCCCTCTCTTTCCCACCTTTTCTTCGCTGATGATCTAATTTTGTTCAGCAGTACCACACTTCCACAAGTAGAACTCATAAAACAAACTTTAGACAAGTTCTGCTCATCTTCGGGACAAAAGGTCAATGAAGCCAAAACAAGGCTTTATTTCTCCAAAAACGTCCCCACCGAAGAGGCAAATGGCATTTGTCAGGTCCTGGGATACAAAGAAACGATGCTACTCGGTAAATACCTGGGAGTGCCATTAATTCAAGGACGAGTTACTCGGCTACCTATTAGTACATTGAGGAAAGAATACAGCAAAAGTTTGCTGGATGGAAAGCACGATCTCTCTCCCTTACTGGTCGAATCACACTTGCACAATCAATACTGACAAGTATTCCCATTTATGCTATGCAGTCAACAAAGTTGCCAGCACACTCCCGTGCTAGAATACACTCACTTATTAGGAATTTTGTATGGGCCTCAACTGCACAACAAAAGAGTGTTCACCTCGTCATATGGGACAGAATATGCCAACCTAAGAAACATGGAGAGTGTGGGCTTAAAGAGATCACAAGCATGAACACAGCGTTCCTAATTAATGAAACTTGCATATGTAATTGCCACTAAGCCATCAACCTTCTGGGTGCAAATCATGAGATCCAAGTATGGCTGGAAGAATGATAGAAAAAGAAAAGCAAGATCGAAGAATGCCTCGCATTTGTGGAGGAACCTGGAAAAAATTGGGAAGACATGGAACTGGGCATGTTTTGGAATATAAACAACGGGGAGACAATTCGGTTTTGGCAAGACTCATGGGTTGGAGATCTAGGCCCACTCCATCTGTTGTTGTTTGCCCCTATACATGAAAATGAATTATCAAAGACAATCAGCCTCTTCACTTGAGAAGAAGAATAATGGAATTGGGAGAGCTTTCAGCATCTTCTTCCTCCACAGATTTTGGATCAAATAGCACAGATCAAGCCCCCAACCAGAATTGATCAGCAGGATAATTGTCACTGGAAATTCAGTAGCTCAGGAAACTTCACGATCCAATCTGCATACAGATCCATTAAAGGCGATGACTGGGATGACATGAACCCCGAGTGGTCGCTAGCATGGCACTGGCCTGGTCCTCAAAGGATTCAAACCTTTCTCTGGCTTACTCTGCATAACAAGCTCCTCACCAATAAGGAAAGAGCCAAGAGAAGCATGACAACCTGTGATCGATACCCAGTCTGTGGAAGTGATACAGAAGATCTCAACCATGTCCTCAGGGGGTGTAAATTAGCCAAGGCATGTTGGAAACTGATTTTACCAAATCACCTACAAGCACGATTTTTCAAGATGCCATATGACAGATGGCTCAAGGAGAACCTCAAACCGGGTCCTCAAAGCTCCTCTTGGGCCACTACATTCGGAACTCTTTGCTGGAAGCTATGTGAAGCGAGAAACAATTGGATTTTCAATGATGAAATCACAGAGCCACGTCGACTAGTAAATGAAGTGCTCTCCCTCTCTAATCACATTAGCCAAGCAAAGGAAGCTCTTGCTTCCTTAAATATTCATTGAAGAGGCACACGTAGTCATAATATTTTATCTGTTGCAAGTCTTTATTTAGTTTCTGTAACACTCTAAACTACTGATGAACATTTTGTCTTATCAATAAAATTGTCATTCCCATTCAAAAAAAAAAAAAAAAAGGTCTTACTTAGGAACAAGATCAACTTTCTAAATATATCCTATATTTAAAAATGGAGGGAGTATATAATAGTCTCACATCCACTAATTAGAAGATTAATTACAGTTGCATAAGTGTATGGTGAATCCTTGTAAAATAGCTTAACTTATTTTGATGTAAGTGAGAAGTCTTTGAGCGTCATTAATTTAAGAGGGTATTTTAGATAAACCAATAAACATTTTTTACAAATAAACTAATTTAATTAATTTTCTTAATCCATCTAAATTAATTAAGTATACTTTATCTTAAGAACTAAATGCAGTATCTTATTTGCGGTTACATATCCCTAAGTATAGGATGCTCATGGAATGGTATGATGTATATATATAATAAGGTATATTTATTTATTAATAATGTATCATGTCAAAGAAGTGATGTAAACCAACATGGCTTATAGAAGGTAACTCATGCAAAAATCGCTACATGACTGAATCAAGAAATGTCCATTTTTCCGACGGTACTAGTAAATGGAAATTTTACGATATCTCGATATCATTATTTCCTTCCATTTCAATTTTTTATCAGAAATTTTATGCTTAAAGGGTCATTAAGAAGAAGAAGAGGCAGTCATTTGAATTCCAATGGGAAAGTTGTTACACTTTAATGGCAGCGTAATCAAATTAATTGTGCTGGTTCTGGGATTGATGTGTATACCTTGCAGTAATAGCGGGTCGTTCTCAAAGGAGAAGATTTTGGAAGCCCAGAGAAAAATAAAGCAGCTTAGCAAGCACTCCGTAAAAACAGTCAAGGTAATTCTGTTTTCATTATCTTCCACTTCTTCCTATATGCAATAAACTCTAATTTAAGCTGCTGCTTCGAGTTACCAAGAAAATGGAAAGTAGGTGGTGTGTCAAATAGTTTTGGTTTCTTGCTCAGAGTGTTCTGTATTACTAGAAGCTTATGTTTATGATGCTAAGCCTTTTTGGCTACTGATTATATTGTAGAGTGAAGACGGAGATATTATTGATTGCATAGCCATAAATAAGCAACCAGCACTTGATCATCCTGCTCTAAAACATCACAAAGTTCAGGTGATTCTGTCTCCAAAAGCTCTTCTTTCATAGGAGTATATTAAATTTCTGAGTTATAGTACACTTCCCGTTTTCCAACTCAAAAGATATGGTCTGGATTTTACCAGATGAACCCAACTTACAATGCAACTAAGGAGTCATCAGCAGGAACAAGAACCACAAGTAAAACTAGGACCAAGGTGAAGCAGAGGACTGAAACTGAAATTTCCCAAATATGGCAGAAAAGTGGAACTTGTCCTGAAGGAACAATGCCTGTAAGAAGAATACGAAAGAGAGACCTACTCAAGGCTCATTCCATTGAAGACTATGGAAGGAAAAAGCCCAGCTTTTCTCCATATCAGAACATTGATTCTTCAGTGCAACAAAAAAACCACTCTGTAAGTACAGTTTTCCAGCATTACAGCTTAAAAGAACACTATCTTTTGCAGTTTAGAGAGACAAAACTGATTTGAGAAGTTGATTATGTGAAGCAGAAGGCAATATTGTTCGCATTGGGATATCGCTACTTAGGAGGTAAAGGAGACATTATAGTGCTCAACCCTTTTGTTGAGACTGACGATGAGTACAGCACATCTCAAGTTGCTCTCATAAATGGTGCTTACAATAACTATGAATTAATTGAAGCCGGATGGGCGGTAATTAACTCTTTCTATTACTTGCACTTAAAGTTACATATAAAGTGGCCTTTGAAACCAACCCACCAACTTCACTATCTTTTTTTTCTCAAGTGTGACTTTAAAGCTAACCTTAGAGCCACTTAATGTCATTTTTCAATATGAAATCTGTAACTGCAGGTAAACCCGAGTGTGTATGGAGATAGACAGACTCGGTTATTTGCATACTGGACGGTAAAAATCAAACTCAAAAACAAAAAAAAGACACAAATTTTTAATAAGAACGAAGGAATTAAGAATTAACGTTTTGGGATACCGAATTCTGCAGGTTGATGGTTCAATCAAAACAGGTTGCTTTGATATGACGTGTCCTGGTTTTGTTCAAACAAGCAACGAGATTGCTTTGGGTGCTGCAATTAATCTAAAATCCATACCAGCAGATCTCACATATCGGATAACTATTTACATCTACAAAGTATGAGACATATTCACAACTGTAATTACTTGAGCTTCAGAATTTGATTCCCTTGAAGAAATCATCTGATATATATTGTTGAATATTTGGTTTAGGATCCTTACACAAACAATTGGTGGTTACAGTACAATGAGAAGAACATGGGGTATTGGCCAGCAGAGATATTCTCAGGAATGAGGTCAAATGCAGAATCAGTGGAATGGGGAGGTGAAGTGTACAGCAAAAGGGTAGGGACGAGACCTCACACAGCAACACATATGGGTAGTGGGCAGTTTCCTGATCGTTGGTTTGGTACGAGTGGGACTGTAACAAGAATAAGAATTAAAGATAATTATCCAGAGTTGAAGTCTCCGGTTTATGTTGAAACTTTCTCAGACGAATATTACTGTTATGATGCACGTTATGTGTCAGATTATGTGGAAGATCCTGAATTCTACTATGGAGGACCTGGCAGAAACCCTATGTGCCCTTAAAGTCTCTTCCCATCTTGGCTTCTATCTTCTGTTTCATTTTCTAGTACTACTGCTAAGAATGAGTCAGTTCTCACAAGTTTCAGTCCTTTTAATTTCAATTTGTAAGCTTGTTAGATGTTTAGATGATGAATGCCACAAGTAATTTGGGATTGTGATTCCAAGAATCCCGCCTAGTATTCTGATTTATCTTTTTTTTTTAAAAAAATAGAATTAGTTGGCTTATGCTTTATTATGGAAGGGTACGGAAAAGGAGGGGGGAAGCTGAGCCTTGTTCAACAAATACGTGTTCTTCTGACATTTTCAACCTCCATGCACTATTTTTATAGCATAGCGTTTTAGTCATGTGTGTGTTTGGATTAATTTTTGAGAATAACTTTTATAATTTACGAGGTAAATGTGTGATAGGAGTTTTATCTCAGGTTGCGCAAACCTAGGTTTGAGATCTTCCTAGACACTCATTCTTATTTTTGGAGTTAGTAAAGGGCCAAAGTCTCCCTAACTGGGAATTTCAATATTTTGGAGTTTTAAAGTGCCATTATTCTTATTTTTTTGGTCAAGGCCATTGTTCTTATTAAATGAACCTTCAATTTTTGGATCATTACATTAAAATCATTAGTAACAGTCAAAATGCGAGGAAAACAAGAGCCATTAAAATGAGAAAATGAGAAAATGAGAAAATCTCTTTCCTTATTAGGAAAATCCCTAAAAAAGAATTTTAAAATTGGGAAAAGACAAAAAGGTGCTCTGAAATTCCATATTCTACATAAGTGCGAGTTCCTGAACTGGAATATTACAAATCGAAAGGAAATGACTTAAGTAACCCTAGGAGTTTTTAAACTGGAATATTACAAATCGAAAGGAAATAACGGCAGCAGTCGAAAGGAAATGACTTAAGTAACCCTAGGAATTTCAATATTCGCACTGTCCCTCTCACCACCACGGACCCAAGTTCCTGCTGCCGTCGTTCGGTGCCGTTGGTCGACCTTGGGTCCGTGGTGGTGAGAGGGACAGTGCGAATACTCTATTGCCTGAGATGGTTGAAAATCAGCATCGATAAAGTTTGGGTTTGTCACTACGAAGGCGGTGCAGCGGTCGACATTTGGGTATAATTTTTGGGTGGATATAAGGAGTAGCGAATGCAGCGAGGGGGGGTGGAGTTTAGTTTTGAATTTTGGGAGGATTTGAGGAGGCAGGGAGAGGTTGGCACCACCTTCGCTCCAGTGCATACTTATATTAATTCCGCCTGAGAACTCAAGTTGGCCCATATAACACTCGAGTTCTAACCATCACTAGAGAGTAACCAGAGAGTGTGTGTAAAGTAGTGTTCTAAATCCACGGACGGACTCGAATTTCTCATTTAAAAACTCGAGTTCCAAGCATCACTAGCAGGTAACCCGCTAGTGATGCTTGGAACTCGAGTTTTTAAATGAGAAACTCGAGTCCATCCGTGGAAGTGATGCTTCATCACTAGCGGGTTACCAGCTAGTGCTTCATCACTAGCTGGAGTGATGAAGCATTACCCACCCGTGATGCTTCATCACTCATCACTAGAAGTTTAGTTCCTGTTTCTCCCTTGTTTTCTTTGTTTGAAATAGAGTGAGAAATAAACAATGAATGAACGTGAACGTGAACATGAGTGAAAGCCATATATGATGGTAGAGATCGAAGATCTAAAGCCCAACGTCATTGGAGAAAGAGTCGCCGTTACTGGAGGAGGACCTCGTCGCCGGAGGAGGAGATGCTTTTGTCGAAGGAGAAGATGATTTCAAGAGCAGTGGTGTAATTTTATTTTGATTTCAAAAATGACAAATTAGACACCAACACCTCTGTAGAAATATGGAAATTGAGATCACCTTTTTATCTTTTCCCTATTTTAAAGTTCTTTTTCAGGAATTTTCCCTTCCTTATTTGTTGTTTCCCACTTATACACTGAATCATCAAACTTTAATTAATTCAATACAAACATTTTATAAATACAATGTATTCACTACTTCATACAATGGATGTGATGAAGAATGGAGATATATTAATAAATGTGCGTGTTTCTAAAAATAAAAAAGTCACCATTTTCTAATTAGATTAGAAGTGCATTTTAGTAGCCCAAGTGATGGATAAACATCAGGAAAATGTTCCTATTGAATGGCCATAAAAAAAAGTAGACTATTTTCAAAATCAAATATGAAATTACATTTTCCCAATTTTACCCTCTTTATAAATGGTATTCTCAACCCTCTTTTTCATATTTCTCTCTTTCTAACATAAATTAACTCATTTTTTTAATTACATTTAATAGGGCAAAATTATAACACTGCCATTAATTATTTTTTAAGTTGACTTATAATGAGGATGAAAGGTTTTTTTTTTTTTTTCAAACTGAACTTATAAAAAGGAGGAGAGTGAAATTAGAGTTTTTTTACGAAATTCAAAGTAACATCACTTTCAATTAGAACCCAAATCTTATGTATAGAAAAATAAAAACAATTTCCTAAATAGATCAGGTCATCTATCATTCCATTTGCATATGTGGCTTTCTTAATCAAGTTATATTCCTCCAGTCTTTAATGTAATTTAATGTAAGACTTAATTTGAGAATTGATTTTAATCCTAAATGTAATGTTTATTTATCATATTTGTCAATTTTTTCCAACCTTACCCCTACGCTCCTTCAACAATAACAAAGTAAGAAAAAGATTGAAGAAATTACGAGAGATGATTGATGTATTTTATATAAAAAAAATTCATGCTAACTAACTTAACTAAATTTCTTGATCCAATTAAATTAGGTAAATAGGTCTTACATTAAAAACCAAAAGAGTAAAATGTCCTAATGGACTAATTGGTCTAAACATTGATGACATTAATTATCATTCCATATTTGTGGAAATAAAGGCCATGTATGAATATACTCTCCGATCCTATTTATAAGAGCTCAATAACCGAATTACATGATTTAAGAAAACAGTTAAAATTATTGAAAAATAATAAGAATATATGAAATAAACTTTCTTTTCCAAATATACCTTTATTTATTAAGGGATAGTAAGAGAGAGAAACAGAGTAAATATAAACACTGCCAACCTTTTAATTAATATAATACATATAATTAATGCGGGCAAAAGTGAAAAAAAAAACTCATTATATATTCTAACAATTTTTGTTAAGCTCTTATAAAAAGGACCAAAGCAATTTAAATTTTGGGTTTTTATAAAAAAGACCGGAGGAGTGTGTATATATATTGGTTTGTGTGGATGAGAGTGAAGATACAAATAAAGAGATAAAATGGGGAAAGGGAAATGCATCGCCATGGCAATTTTGTTTAAGGCAGCAATGTTTGGGTGCCTTTTAGGACTTCACATCACTGTAGAAGCAATTCCATCTCACTTGGACGTTGATGCGACATTGAAGCTCCTTAACAAACCGGCCGTTAAGACCATTAAGGTTTGCTTCTTCTTTTCTTTTTCAAGTCTCTTCGGTCAATGTGAAATTTTAATATTTTATCATTAAATTCTACATTACGATCCCTTCTGAAAAAATACATGTAATCTTTAACAATGTATTCCCAGAAAAACATGCATGTTTGCACATACTAATTTATTCTACTTCTTCATATACTTGCTTTTGCCCCCATCTGCAGAGTGAAGATGGAGATATTATTGATTGCGTTGACATATACAAACAACCTGCTTTTGACCATCCTTCTTTAAGGAACCACAAAATTCAGGTATGATATACCCGTTTTGCTTTTCTGGTCTTCCTAGAAATCAGCACGTTATAATGATTCATGAATTGTGCAGATGGCACCAAGCTTCATCCCAGAATCCCATGATTCAAATGTCTCTACCAAGTCATTAATACCCCAAATATGGCACAAAAGTGGAAGTTGTCCCAAAGGAACCATCCCTATCCGTAGAATTCAAAAAAATGACTTACTCAGAGCTCATTCTCTCAAACGATTCAGTACCAAACCCTCACTCAACTTCAACACTTCACTGTTTGTCAAACAGATTAATGCCACCGACAAGCTTACACTCCCAGATTTGGACAACCGCTCGGTAACATGTTTCATTAATTTCAGAGCTACACATGTTCCTAGGAGGCTACGACTTTTGTCTGGATCTAATGAACGTATAACTGTAGGCAGCATTGCTTGCGACAATGGGGTACAACTATATAGGAGCTCAGGCAGATTTTAACATTTGGAATCCTCCAGTGGACCTAACAGATGATTACACCACCGCCCAAATGTGGCTTAAATCTGGAAACGGCCCTACTTTTGAAAGTGTTGAATCAGGCTGGATGGTTAGTCAGTTCATTTCCCATTATCTTTGGCTTGTACTTCCTTCATCCATAATTATTAACCTTAAATAACTAATTTACGTTTATTAAGAAAACAGTCAAAATTAGTTAAGAGCAATAAATATGTATTTTTTTCCAAATACTCCATTCGGTCCACGATATAAGTCACTTTTAGAAGAATGCTTTAATCCACAATATAAATCACTTGGATTGTAATTAATGCTTATTTATCAATTTTGTTCATATAGTTGATGTTTAAATGTGAGTTTTTATGTGTTCTTTCTCATTTGAAACCTCTTATTTAATATGAATAAAGTTGGGGGAAATTTCAATCTAAGACAAATTTAATAAGTTAATTATCCTTTCTTAATTCTGATAAATTCGTTGAAGTGTCTTATATTATGTACCGGAGTGATCGGAGTATGTCCTTATTTATAAGAAAGATAAGTGAAAGAGACAATAAATATAATAAATATAGTTAAGGAACAAAATTGAAAAGCGTACAATAAATGCTTTAACAAATTTAAAACGAGACTTGTATTTTGTAATACACAACTTATTTACAAATTTAAAGATAGAGGGAGTAGTTGTAAATGTATAAATAGTTAATGAGACGAATTGAAGCCGTGTTATTTCTGAATGTTTATTAGGTGAATCCCAGGTTATATGGTGACAGGAGGACTCGTTTGTTCGCATACTGGACAGTAAGCATATATAGCACCATTTTCACATTTAGAAAGGTTAGAAATATTTGGAACGACGCTAATTAATATTTGGGTTTAATTTATAGAAAGATTCATACAAGACAACAGGTTGCTTCGATCTTACATGTCCTGGTTTTGTGCAAACGGGAACACAAGTGGCTCTTGGTGCTGCCATTGAACCTTACTCATCTAAGTATGGACCCCAATATATGGTCAATTTCGGCATTTTCTGGGTAATTCATTCATCTATTGCTTGGAAGTTCTTGTCACTGAAGAATCTCAACCACACATAATTGCAATTAATTTGTAGAATTAATACGTATCACAGGATAAGTCAACAGGAAACTGGTGGCTTAAAGTGGGGCACAACATTCCTGTAGGATACTGGCCGGCGTCTCTGTTCGGTGCATTATCACACAGTGCCATACTGGTGGAGTGGGGAGGGGAGGTGTTCAGCTCGGAGGTGAGAAAGACGCCGCACACGGCGACCGCGATGGGGAGCGGAGCGGCGGCGAGTGGGCGGTTTGGGAGTGCGGCATTCATAAAGAACATAAGGGTGATGGATTATTCGTTGACTCTAAAGTACCCAGAGTTTGTGAGCGATTTGGCAAGCGAACCCGACTGTTACTCTGCTCTCAACGATGTGAAGATTGGAGTTGAGCCAGTCTTCTATTTTGGTGGGCCAGGACGTCACCTTCCTTATTGCCCTTAGATTTTCATAGGACTTGAAATTTGAAGTTCCTACATATGAACAAAGGTTTCTCATTTTCTGTGTCTACAGCGAGTATTCTCAAATTGGAATCAACTTAATTATAATGATATAGAACGTGGGACTATTTGAAAGTGCATGTACCTTCTTCATGTGAATGCCAACTGAGATGTTCCTAATTCATGAGGAAGATAATAATATTTTAAGATATCGAAATTTCAAAATGTTCTCATAGTGCATGAACTGGCCTTTACTTTTTTCCCAAAAAAATTGCTGGATAAAAATATAAAGTTTAAAATTTTGAAAGTTTGATTAAAAGTTAAAAAAAGATAAGTTGAAAATTGCAAAAATTTGGAATTATTTTTAATAAGGTAATTTCTCGCATTCATTTCTCTAACATGTCTAAAATATATAATTTGAATTTTTATTCAACTGATTTTTTTTCTTAAAGCAACATTGACATCACTTGTAATTACCATAGTCGAAGAGGCTAACTACCATGTTCGAACTTTTATTAAAAGAGGTGTTAACATTTAAAGCACAATAATATTTTAAATAAGATTATAGTTGTGCCTATAAAAAAACATCAATTGTAATTAATTAAAACGGACTTTATATATACATGTACACGTGAAGAAGAAGAAATAAATTAGATGTACCACAATAGTCCTTTTTATAAGTATTTTCATATGTCAATGAAAATCCGTTAATTCAATAAATATGTCTTAAATTGATGTATTTTTAATTGAGTTAAGGTGCAAAGTTATTAATGAAGTTTTGTCCGAGAAGCGTCTAACACATATATCTTTTAGAATGGGTAAAAATACCAATGAACAATTAAAAAGGGGCATCCACCACAAAAACCGTTAAATCCGTACTAATATCTTTAGGGGTTTTCTTCTCTTATAATTTAACGCCGTTAGTACGGATTTAATGGTTTTTGTTGTGGATTCCCCTTTTTAATTGTTCATTGGTATTTTTGCCCATTCTAAAAGATATTTGTGTCAGACGCTCCTCAGACAAAACTTCATTAATAACTTTGCATATTAACCCTTTTTAATTTTACGAATGATATTCTCTCTCTCTCTCTCTCTCCCTCCCCCCCCCCCCCCCCCCGCATGCGCGTGCGCAACATGAATCAACTTATTCTTTCATTAAATTTAAATGGGGCAAAATTGTAACATGGTCATTACCTACTTTCTAGGTGAACTTATAATAAAGATTAAAATTTTATTTTAAATTGGACTTATAAAGAAGATCAGAGTGATATAAGGAAACAAAGTTACTTGCATCACTTTTTAAAGTATAAAATTTATTAGGGAAATGAACTTGCCTTAATTGGGTCAAAACATTATGGACATTAATGATCATTTCATCATATTATAGTGCTGTTTCTGGGTCCAAATGCCCACATATACGCATATATATACATCACTCAAGAGTCAAGAGTGGATCCAGATGAAGAGATAGACTGCATTATTCTGCCGCAGCTTCCCTGGTGAGATATCATATCCTTTTGAACAAAGTGGGACATTTAATTTGGGGTTGGGAAGACAGTACAAGAGATCGATAAAATGGGGATCTTGGGCAAATGTTGTAGCATTCCAACCTTGTTACTTGGAGCCATGTTTGGTTGCATCATTGGACTTCACATGAAGGTCGACGCCACACCTTATTCCTCCAACGACATTGGTGCCGCATTGAAGCTCCTTAACAAGCCTGCTCTCAAGACCATTCAGGTTTCTTTCGTCAATTTCTTTTTGTTTTGTTTTCTATAGTTTATTCTGATTCTTATATTCACTCAATTCTTTTCTTCTTTTTTTCTTTTTCTACTGTAGAGTTATGATGGGGATATTATTGACTGTGTTGACATCTACAAACAACCAGCTTTCGACCATCCTGCCTTAAAGAACCACAAAATTCAGGTAAATTTTTAACACCTCTTTTCTGTCTTGTATTATAATTTTAAGGGTTAAGATACAATTTCATTAATAAAGTTTTTCCGAAGAGCTTGTGACATAAATAAGTTTTGGAGGAGTCAAAAATACTAATAAACAATTTAAAATTGTGTAAATTTATCATGCCGTTAAATTTTATCAAATATTTGTTAAGTTTTACTTTAAATTGATTTTGGTGAATTTAACGGACATTTGTTAAAATTTAACGGATCTGATAAATCTGCACCATTTTAAATTCCTTATTAGTATTTTTCTCATTTTAAAAGTTATCTGTATCATACATACGCTCATATAAAAAAACTTTGTCGATAAAATTCCAACTCAACCATGATTTTAAAGCAATGAATACATCATTAATAATGACGACAATGAATGAATAGTGCAGATGGCACCAAGCTTTGTACCGAGATCCCAGCATTCAAATGCGAAAAACGACGAGAGTGCCTCTGCCAAGCCAGTAATATCCCAAAAATGGCACAGAAATGGAACTTGTCCAGACGGAACCATCCCCATTCGCAGAATTCAAAAGAAAGATCTGCTGCGAGCCCATTCTCTCCATCGATTTGGCACCAAACCCTCACTCCACTTCACCAATTCATCACTCAAACCACGCTTCACCAACAAACTCACAGTCCCAGACTTTGCAAATCGCTCGGTAACACACACACACAACATTAATATCAGCAACATGTTCCTATTAGGTGCGACTTGTGTTTCGGTCTAATGAACTTGTTATAGGCAGCATTACTTGCAACCATGGGATACAGCTATGTAGGAGCCCAAGCCGAATTGAACGTCTGGAATCCAAGAGTGGACCTTCCAGATGATTTCACCACTTCACAAATGTGGCTTAAATCTGGTAATGGCGATGTTTTTGAAAGCGTTGAAGCAGGCTGGGTGGTTAGTTCATTTCCCAAATCTCTTGCACTGTGATTTTAAACAGATAATGAAATGGAGCGTGGTTTCATTATTTCTCCTTGTTTTGTTAGGTGAATCCCAAGTTATATGGCGACAAAGCCACTCGGTTGTTTGCGTACTGGACGGTAAGTAATAAACACCATTCCACATACATTGAAGTTGGAAATTAAATATCTGGAAATGAAATCAACATTTTGGGTTTCGTAGAGAGATTCGTACAAGAGCACAGGTTGCTTTGATCTTACATGTTCTGGATTCGTGCAAACGGGAACACAAGTAGCTCTTGGTGCTGCCATTGAACCTGTCTCGTATATATCTGGACCCCAATATATAATCAAGATCGGCATTTTCCTGGTAATTCAACTTTCTAACCTAGGTTCTTGTCAATAAAGCATGTTTTAAGCACACAGTTGAAGAATCTAGTGTATGAATTACTAACAGGATCCGTCAACAAGGAATTGGTGGCTAAAAGTGGCAGACAACATTCCTATAGGATACTGGCCGCCGTCTCTGTTCAAGACATTAGCGTACAAAGCCTCACTGGTTCAGTGGGGAGGGGAGGTTTTCAGCTCGGAGGTGAGAAAGACGCCACATACAGCGACGGCGATGGGCAGCGGCGAGGAGGCAAGGCGCTTGTACGGGAACGCAGCATTCATAAACAACATCAGGATAATGGACTATTCACTAACTCTCAAGTATCCAGCGTTTGTGAGTGACTTCGCCAATGAACCCTACTGTTACTCTGCCGATAATTATGCCAAAGGGGTTGGGGTTGAACCTACCTTCTATTTTGGAGGACCAGGACGACGCCCTCCCTATTGTCCTTGATTTTCCAGTGCACCAATAATAATCATACAATATAGCAGATAAGACCTATGTCTTATCCAATATCCATTCAATGTTTTATCCCATATATATCAAATATGATAACAAATATGCTAAAGATTCAATTTCTCTATCTACATCTGAGTCTTCTTCGAGTGATAGAGAAGGCCCGGTTAGCCTTTCATTTGCTCTTGTTAATCTTTTCCAGCTTGAACTTTGGATTGCCGCTTCGAAATTAATATATGGCCTCTTTGGCCCAAAGATACAATCTCCAAGACTCCAAGTACATAATCAAGCAAGCTAACCAAAAAAAAAAAAAAAAAGGGTCATAGAAGGATTTCTAAAATTCTTTTCTGCAACTTTTCATGTTTAGTTACCCATACTTTACGGCGTGAAGTTGATCTCTGCACTTGCAAATCAAATTCATACAAACTCAAATGAAAGTTACCACTGCAAATGAATAGAACATGATCCCCACCTAATCACAGTGAATTCAATCAACAAGTAGAATACTAAGAATAGGATATTAAGCCACTTTCTCTTCCAACGCAGAAGAACTAACATAAATCACCTAATGGAGCCCCTCTGCTCCATGGGGTAGTCGAATCCACTTCCAGCGCCCTGAGAAAATATATATATAAATATATAGAAACAAAGGAGACTCATCAGACGGATCAGTTTTGACATACCATATATATTTACATACAATTATGCTGTAACCAGGTCAAAACCAAAGGAAAATTTCAAAAAAAAGTCAATAAACCCGTTATAAACTACAACATGTCATCCTCCAAAAAATAGCACAAGAACTTGTCCGACTCAATGAACAGCACTAGACTGAATCGTACTGTTTCCTTTCCTCTTGTATTGATTGGAAAATTCTAACCGCTGATTCCGTTGCAGATCTAGGATTATGAGGCACGACTTTGATTACTCGAGTTTGTTGTCTGGTCTCAAGAGATTGAGGGGCTCCTTCTGTAACCACCAGAGCCATAGGGAACAGCGGAAGTGTGTCTCTTCCATCTGAATTTTGATCCGTGCTGATTCCTTGTGCCAGTTCACTAGGACTACTTGCTGTGCTTCTTTGTAACTCACTTTCCTTGGGTGCGTGGATTCTCATGACATTTGACATGCTCTCATTTCTCTGAACTGGGAAAATACAAGAGCCTTGGTTATTATGAGTGTTAAAGTTGGCTCCCACCCCAGATAAATGGCCATTAGAACCTGGTGCTGCAAAATGGTTCCTCTGTTCAACAGCTGACCCTGACGTTGCTGGATTCATGACCGGCATGCCATAAGGAGCAAAGTAAGGATAACTAGCTGGAGGCGGGTCTGGTAGAACCCCAATTCCTTGATTAGAAGCAGGGACACCATAGGCAGGATTCATAAAATTACCTCCCGAGGGAGTTGGGCCAAGAGGCCCAAATCCTCGGCAAGCCACTCCCGAGAATCCTGGTCCAAGATATGGCTTGTAGACAAGCCCCTCAGAAGGAGACATAACAGGAACCAGCCACTGATGCCCAGGTGACTGATGGAAATACCAGGGATCCATTTTATTGTCAACGGCTATATTTGCCTGGTATGGATTCCCAGAAAAGGGGCTGTAATTTGAAAGGCGGCTCCCATTTTTCACAGATGAAGCAGATGTCTTTCCAACTGCATTCTCTGCAGAACACTCCAGTTTATGGTTTAGCTTTTCAGAATCATCTTTGCGCTTGAGATTTTCTTGCCTAGGTTTTTCAACATATTCAAGTGGAAGTTTTTTAGGAGGAGATCCTTTGGGAGGAGATTTTCTCAGAAAAGCACCACCGTCAAGCAGAAAATCTGGTGATCCAGCAATCAACTTTTGAACCTGTTTAAGTAAGAAGGATTAAGTTGTATGAACAAACTAAGGGTTGATGATTTATGTCCACGTGTATGTGTGCATGTTAAAGAAAAGCTAACATGCTTCTGATTTTGGATAAAGCACTAGTCACATTGACGTCATAGAAAACTTTACCTTTATCAGTCTATGCAACTCAAACACTTGAACTGCAAACACCCTCTGTTGACTGTAGAGAGAAACAGGAGTTGGATCAAGAAAAGTGCACCATACAACGAGTTTTGAGATGAATACAATCAAAATAAGTCAACAATGCAGCATCTGGAACTATATATTATTGTCATGTTGAAGGGAATACCATATAAGCCAAAAACCACCAAAACTCAATCTCCAATTGCAGTTGCTAACTGATCATGCGGGATATCTTCCAGTCTAGAACACATACTATTACCATTCCTTATAGAGATCTTAAGATGACTCTTACAAGAAGAATCAATGTATCAAGCGATGACTAGACATAAATATGTTCATACACAATCATGTTTAAAATGGAATTACTCATACGGAAAGCCAGACAAAACAGAACTTAAAACAGAGAACTACATTTTATATTTCTGCTTCAAAACTAAGTCCAGACTCCACCTAAGAACACTGGGACATACAATTGTGGATAGATCCAGCATTATCAATACAATCAACTAACCAGGAAAACTTTGTAGGACTTTATAACTCTCTCTTTTATTTTGTTTTGGGGGGGTGTTTTACATTCATCAAAATCAAATCATATGAATGATGCCTATATTTCACAACCCCCCCCCCCCCCCAAAAAAAAAAACAGGATGCCTATTCGATTTAAAACCAATACAAACTACAGACAGTGGGGCGTCTCAACTAGCTAAGGTGAGTACCATAAAATGGAAAATTCCCATCCCAAAATATCTCTTTACAAAGCAAAACCATGACACCATATATAAAACACTATTTATCTCCATGATATCTAACAACTCTTCACCATTTACTCTCCAAGTGTCCCTACCACACTTATAGTTATCATCCTGCATTTCTTGGTCCCCTTCTTAGTCCAAGCCCTTCAGTGCAGCATAAAGATACTTGCTCCAGTGGTCACATGTTGAACCAAGCAAGAGGAAACCAAGGCAGGACTATATCCATACTCCAGATGCTAAGTGATAGGGAATCATGAGATGATCTTCTGTCAAGGGATACCCCTTCAACACAGTACAACATTAAGCCCAACTGTAAGATGATCCGGTACCCACCATTAAAAAATTAGTAAGGATTTTGAATACACAAAAACACCAAGTTAGAAGGGACCCCAATACTATCAATATTTCCTTTCCTCGAAGCTAAATAGAAAAATCCTTAATTAAAAATTTCACAGTAACATCAAATCCACATCCCTAATATCATTATCAATCAGAGATGCATTAAGAAGTTGCTGCATTTATAGCAGCACAAAAACAGGAAAATAAACAAAATAATCCCAGCAAAAGTACGTAGTGGTTTGCAAAAACCCATCTTTTTTCAATCCTACCTTTCCTCTCTCCAGGGGAAAAATTTTTCAGATTTTCAAACTGAGACTTCATATACTAACCAAACAGGTCCCTAAGAAGATAAAAGAAGGGGAGAGGGTTTGTCATCATTACATGCGTAATTAAGCTAATCGATCAAAGGGAAAACTTCCACCAACAGTAACTATGATAGAGAGTATCTCCCCTTTGCCATACCTTTTCACTTGTCATGAGATTTAAGGGTGGGAATGACATTTTGTCATTCAAAAACTATTATAATGAGAAAAATCAACAAGAAGCACATTTTTTATAAGGCCAAAGCACATGAAAGAATCCACCAATCAGACAATTAAAAAGAGTGGGTAAGAAAAAGGCAAGACCACTACAGAAACAAAGGCCACTGACAAAAAAGAAACTTACTTGACTATAGCTGTTCTTGCTTTCCAGAAATGTTTCTGACCTATTATTTCTACAACATCATCTGGAGAAATTTTTATGCTTGACAAATTATCTACCATGGAGGTCTTGGGAAAATTTTCACTTCTTTCTATATGACCATTCTGTATTGGACAATCAGTCCTGGTATCATGACATTGGATGTTATTGATAGCCTCCATTGGACCATTTCTATCTGCCGTAGAATGAAAGCAACCTCTTGGCGAGGGGACATTTCCTGTCTCTCTATCCCTTGTTGATTCAACAAGACCCTCACCATGTCCAGTGTCATTGGATCGTGACCCAGCTCCACATTCTGGCTGTATGCAAGCATCTCCTTCATGTAATCTGCTAAGACTTGCCATAGGACAATCTTGATTTGGAGTCACCTTGACTTGCTTCGCCACACTGTCTGTATTTTCTCCCTTTGATATGCTTCTAGCAGACTTTGCCTGGTCTCTACTTGGGCTTACTTTTGGAAGCCCTTCACGGTCACTGCTCCTCAAACCTCTTCTCATGTTGACATGAGGCGAACCAATTTGTTTTGGGTCTCGGTCACAATTGTTTTGCACATCCACTGAAGAAGCAAAATGCCCAGAGCCCATGGGATTGATTTTATTCCCACTAAAACTCTTCCGAGTTTTATCATTAGAATTACCACTCCTCGAATGAACATATACAGGAACCCTAAAATCATCTTCATCTACCTTCTTTCTCTGTTTAAGTTTTGCAAACGAAGTGTTCAGATTTGTCCTATCAGATTGATGAGAAATATTCTTTCTGGCCCCATAAGTAGGTGTTTGGGGAACTGGAAAGGCGTAACTTCTTTCTGGACAAGTACCCTGCCATCATGTTTCTCCCAAATTCAGAAAGAAAAACATCTATTTCTTAATCATATCACATAAATCAGCAAACTCTGAAAACTACGTACTTCCAGGAAGAACGTCAAAATTCAAAAAGAAGTATCCGGTGAAATAAAGTCACACTACCGTTCTTAAGCCGGAAGGAAGTAAGCAAGCACAAAAATTACAACTCAGTCAAAAATTACATGGCTTCTCAGAAAAAGAATACATATAAACCAACTCAGTCATCCAGGTACAGAGCACGATGGTAGCAATCCTTCAGTACCCAAGCTCTGGTTTCACTCGATCAAAGTTAGAAGAACTTCCCAAAGGATATAACAAATTTCCTAAGATATGAGCTAACTATAAATTAATTTAATGACAAAGTTCACGCCACGTAACACACCACGACAATCTATACGGACCAGTAGTTTGTTAATGCATTCCTGCTGAAAAATGTATTTCCCTGTTAATTAATTCCCCAACTACAGATGAGTTTGACGCCTCCGGTGCCCTATTTGAGGACTTATTTTTGATCGCGAATTTGCTGAAGGATAAGTGTCGAAGGGCAGGTGTGAATTCGAAAAACGAAGAAGAAGAAAAGCTTTGAGGAATATAGACAAAAATCACAATCGAATGTATACCTGACTTGAACATGCTGGGGGAACTGTATTACTATCACCATGTGGGTTGAGTGGAAGAACGCCTGGCTTGAATCTCTGAGATGGAACACTTAGCAATTCATAGAGGGCCATCTTATTCCTAGGAGGTGCTCTTGGCCCTCCCTTCTCCGCATCATTGACGTGCAGTCTAGGGAACATTGGCCCCGTGAACTTCTCATCATCTTTCCCTGGCTTCATCGTCACTCTTGATATTGTAACAAAACGTCTTCTATGTAAAGAAGGTATCACGCAAAGACGGCATGACCTCCAAACCAGTCATCCACATATAGAATCCCAAAACTACCCAACTAGCAAAGCAATTTCTAAATCGCGCAACTCGAAGCAAACTACTATTCTGCGGACACAAAATTTATGAAAAACTAGATGGGATGAGTTCCACTTATCGACAGCATTTTTTTTTCACCAGCTACAAGATTAGCACTTCTGCTTAATTGGGTGCCGCGCGGGTCTGTGAAAAGTCAATCTCGCAAGCAATAATTCCACACTGATCTGTTCACCCAAAAAAATCTCAAAACTGATCCAAACCAAACCACGTGCTACAATAATTTTACCGGATGGCAAAATAATTCCTGATTGCCCGTATCATTATAGTAGCTCACAAATCGGACGAGAAATCTGAAGTCAGACTCAGACGCCAAACTCTGCCGCTGTCCTGGGGTCAAAATTAAGCGATTTGTCGGGGAACAAAAGTCGACCATATCAGAGTAGAAGCGTTCTGTGATGAAAACCAATGGTAGCTATTGATAAAGCTGCGAAGATTACGGTAAACTGTAGAGAGATTTAGAAAGAGGGAATAAATCGGGGATAGAGGGAGAGAACAGATTCGTGAAGAAAAAGTAAGAGGTGATGTGGCTGATTTAGGGATTCCTCCGAGGATCATCATCAACAAAAAGGAGAATAGCAAAAGTGCGGAGTTGTGGGCCTTTTCTGGATAGAGCGAAAAGCTCCTTTTTGCACTTAATTAATCCTTTTGGTTTGTTGTCTTATTATAATTATAAGTATGTTTGGATTAGTTTTTTTTTAAGGATAAATATTTATTATATAAATTGAGATAAAATTATTTTTACATACTTATTTTATAAATTATAATTTATAGGTATTATTTATCTAAAATTAAATTATTATAAACAAACATTATATATTCTAAGATAATCGCTTGCCCGTTTTTAGACCTTACTCTATAAATAGTTAAATACTCTTCACTTTTGTATTTTTAATTTTCATTTTTAATGCGACCTGGTCTCTACTTCTCTCCTCATCCTCTCTTACTCCTCCAGTCGTAAGAGAATTTTTATCTTCTTACCTTTTTTCTAAGAGACATTCAACAACCTTCTTCTCTTGTCTTGGATATTTTAATGTTTTTTAGAGGTAGCTTTAAATAAATTTATAAGTATTTTTTAAGTAAATTAAAATAAATCTTCTCTTACATATTTTATATACCATAAATTATAATTAAAAAATTATTTTTGAAAGCTCCAATCATTATTATAAATAAATACTTAAATTGTGATCGATATGTTCTTTTTTGTTGCTATTATGATCGATAAGTTCTGAAAGAGTACATATGCATTATTTTAAATACAAAAGTAAAAATTGTATTTTAATTGTAATAAATAATAGTGATTAAAAAGTAAAAATAAAATTTAAATAATTCAAATTAAATTTAAATTATCAGATTTACTAAAAACAGCAGCCTTCGCATTCATTTTATTTAACAATATAGAGATTTAGTTGGAAGCTTTGTTACAGAATTTTGAGAAAGAAAATACAACAGGCAATAATGATAGTGCATTCAGTGAATTTAAATTACAAAAATATTAAGTGCCCATTTAGAAACATCAGCAATCACTTAAAAATAGCTGTTTTACTTTTCATTAGACAAATTACAAAACTTTTTGTCCATTAACAAGTCAATTGAATCCCCCCACTAAATCAAATCAATCAAATCAAAGTTAGATTAAAAAGATGTGCTAAAAAATGTAGCTTAAACATATTTGTGTGACTGGCGAAGCACTTTTTGGTTTTTCATTGCGTGTCCTCCATAGCATGTCGGAGCGTGTGGGATGAGTTGGGTACATAGCGGGGTGGGGTGGGGTGGGTGACGTGGCTCCGGAGTATTGGTGGGGGTTGCTGGGCGGTGCACGTGTCGTTCAGTGATTGAGGGACAGTGGCTTGATTCGATCAATGAATCAAAATGACAGACAGTGGGGAGGGCACAATGAAAAGGCAAGATTCGATCAAATCTGCATTCGTCACAAATCACAGTATTAACGAATCACGGCCATCTATTTGATTTTCAGATGTCGTCTGTACAATAAAATATCAGGCCAATACTGTTAAAAATATTAAATGGTTTTTATATTTTAAATTGAACTTTTGGCTCCTCAAGCAAGTTCTGTTCACTTTGTTTTTTTTTTTTAATTTTACCCCTAATTTTATATTCTTATTTGATCTTCATGGACCATCAAGTTATTCTGCGATCCATGAAGGGGTGTCATCATCTCTAAGTAATGGTTAGACCCCTTGCGTGTTTAGGATTATATGTCTTCAAACTATAGGTAATAATTGTGTGAAATTATAAAACCTTATGGATTTAATTGATGAAAAATAAATTTTAGGGACCAAGTCAGTGCCTAAAATAAGTATGAGGGACAAAAACTTTCACAATTATTTATATGGAAGAGTTTGCATCATAGGCTTTCTATAATAAAAAATTATTTTTTTTATAGGGTTAATATAACTTTTGGTCCCTAAAATTTGATCCAATTTTGATTTTGATCATTCAAGTTTGAAATCAGTGGTTTTGATCCCTCAAGTTTGAAATTTTTTATTTTGGTCCCTCAAGTTTGAAATTTTTTATTTTGATCCCTCAAGTTTACTCCGTTTATAATTATTGATCCCTCAAGTTTGACAAAGACTTGGTTTTTTTCTGATTCGGTTCGGTTCGGTTTTCCACTAAGTCCTTCTCAAGTTTGAGGGACCAAAACCAAAAATTTCAAACTTGATGGACTAAGGGTCAAACTTCAGGGACCAAAACCATCAATTTTAAATTTAAGGGACTAAAATCAAAATTAGATGAAGCTTTAAGGACCAAAAGTTATATTAACCCTTTTTTATAAAATATAATAAATATTAGGAAAAGAAACTCATAAATTATTATTTGAAAGTAGCTTTGCTTAATTCCGTTATTGTCCTTATTAGGAGACGCTTTCTATAAAAAAAAAAAAAATAGCTAGTCATTGCTATAAGGTCACTACATATGATATTATACATTATACATTTGTTTTTGGGGAATGTGTGAAAATACTTGTGAGCTTTCATTAAAAGAGCGTCCACACCATATATAATTTAGAAATGCAAAATTACCCATAAATATTTAAAATAAAACTAAAAATACTAGCACTGTTAAATTTAACATAACACTGTTATTTTTTATAGTCGGATCCACACTATTTTTGTACATACATATATAACGGTGTTAGGTCAAATTTAACGATGCTGGTATTTTTTCTCTCATCTAGAATATTTATAGATATTTTTGTACCCAAAAAATGTTTATAATGCTAAATGTACTTTTGATAAAAGTTCATATACATTTTTTCTCATTAACCCTATGTTTTTTCAATATTACCTCTATTTAAAAATCTCACTAATCGTACTTTTATGACTATTTTTATGTACTATAATTCATTGTATTAAATATGGATAAATTTATAAGTCTTTTTGAGTATCTAGCCAGGGGTTCAATCACTGATGATGTGTATGGAGATGGTATTATGATCAGCATTAAAGCTCTTTTGAGAAGTCTACGATATGAATGGATTAGTCAATACTATCGGTGATAAATACCATGAGCCTAGAGAGAGCGAGAGTGTTAACTAGTAATAAGTATTTGGGTGGTATGATAGGATATAAAATATAAACAATATTCCAACCTTTGTAATATATACTATAAAAAACAAACTTTTGTATTGCTACGCAAAATCCAAATCTATCTTCATTGTGAGTTACACTAGGTGGAGGTTTTTATTTTTGACCCTAAGAAGGATGTTATACTTCTATAGTTTATTTGCTCTATTTTGAAGTCAAAAAATATGAATATAAGTAATAATTTTTATAATAATTTGCATTATTTCATATTTCAAATCCTATTACTTATTTTACAATTTTTATAGAATACACAAAAAATATGTTTGTTTGAATATGTCTGAAAAAATAAAAACGAGATTTATCGTGAACTATCATAATACTTGTACTTTTAAAATAAATAGTCGATCGTTTGATATGATGCACGTAATTTTAAAAAGCAAGCAAGCCTCCGTCACATTAATATTTTATATGGAGAATTGTTAAAAAAGATTTTATGGACAATTTATTTATTAAATGGGATATGGAAAGATATCTGCACACGGAGGGAAGATTTCTGCACACGTAGGGAAGATTTTTGCACACGTATAGGGAAGAATTTTGCACACAGTGAAGATCATCTGTACACCAGGGAAGATATTCTGTACACGTGGAAGATAATTTGCACGCGAATGTCCCATTTGGCAAATAAGTTGCCAATGAGGGATTTTTTCACAATTTTCCCTATTTTATATTGATGACCTGGTTTAAGAAAAATGCAAGTATTTGGGCAGAAAAACAGAACAAAAGAAAAATGCCAGCATTATGATGAATTGTCTTCCGTATGAATTCGGCTTCTCTCACATGCCCTCCCCATCTCTTGCCTCTCTTTTACCCAAAATACTGCCGTTTTGGGTTAAAAAAGGAGAGGTTGGGTCTTTTTTTTTTTTTGTTTAAAAAAAATATAGTACTTGAAGTATTTTTTCAGTATCACCTAGTATCATAAAATAATTTTTTATATGCCGATCACCCTCAAATATTTTTTTAGTAATAACTACTGTCTAGCAAACTGCACTATTATTTTTGTAACACCCAGTACCATAAATTAGTTTTTAACTCTCTCAACACCTTAAATAATTTTTCAGTAGTAACTACTGTCTAGCAAACTACATTCTAAAATAATTTTTTAGTAACATCTAGTATTATAAATTAATTTTTAACTCATTTAGCACTTTAAATAATTTTTTCAATGATACCCAGTATTCTAAAATAATTTTTTTTTGCATCTGATCCCCTGAGATAGTCCTCTCAGTTTGCCCATCAGTTTGGGGATGGTAAGCGGTACTAAACCTCAAACGGGTCCCCATAGCATCCTGCAATGCTCTCCAAAACCTTGAGGTAAACCGTGGGTCAAGATCTGATACGATGCTCTTCGGTACCCCATGCAATCTGACAATCTCCTTCACATAGATCTTCGCTAGTCTCTCAAGAGAGTACTCTGCCGCGATAGCCAGAAAATGAGCTGACTTAGTCAATCTATCAACAATTACCCAAATGGCATTATATCCCGAAGTAGTTGGAGGAAGTCCCATGATAAAATCCATAGAGATGTTGTCCCACTTCCATTCCGGGATCTCCAAATTCTGCAACAATCCCGGAGGCTTCTTGTGTTCAATTTTAACTTTTTGACACGTCAGACAATGAGAAACAAACTCAGTAACATCTTTCTTCATGCCTCGCCACCACCAATTCCGCTTGAGATCATGATACATCTTAGTTGCTCCAGGGTGAATAGTGTATTTACTCCTGTGAGCTTCCTCAAGCATGAGCTTCCTTAATTTTCCATCATCGAAAAAATATACTCTTCCTTTATATCTTAATATCCCATCTTCACCCAACTTGAATTCTGACTCTCTTCCCTCTTCAATATCTTCCATGACACCCAATAGATACTCATCCTCAAGCTGAGTGAATTTAATTTCTTTCCAAGTTATACTTTCAATGGTTAACGCTTCCATGGTAGCAACCAACCCTGACATTATGTCAATAGATGTACTCTACATATCTTGTAGCAATTTATGTTCCCTGACCATCAACTGAGCTGCATGGATTGACTTTCTGCTTAGGGCATCCGCTACAACATTTGCCTTTCCTGGATAGTACTTTAACTCATAGTTGTAATCCTTGAGAAACTCCATCCACCTTCTCTGTCTCATGTTAAGCTCCTTTTAGTCAAACAGGTATTTCAGACTCTTATGGTCACTAAAGACCTCAAATTGTGAACCATAGAGATGGTGTCTCCAAATCTTCAAAGCAAATACTACTGCTGCTAACTCCAAGTCATGAGTTGGATAGTTCTCTTCATGTGGCCTCAACTGTCGGGAAGCATAAGCAACTACCCTGCCATTTTGCATTAGCACACACCCAAGACCCTTCTTAGATACATCAGTGTACAAAGTGAAAGTCTGAGTAGGATCTGTAATCACAAGTACCGGCGCCGTAGTCAACTTAGTCTTCAAATCCTGAAAGGCTGCTTCACACTTCTCGTTCCATACATATGGTTGGTCCTTCCTAGTTAACTTAGTCAAGGGCATGGCTATCTGTGAAAAGCCTTTAATAAATCTCCTGTAATAGCCTGCCAATCCCAGAAAACTTCTGATCTCGGTGACACTCCGCGGCCTTTCCCAATTCAACACTGCATCAATCTTACTGGGGTCTACTGACACCCCTTCAGCTGATACAACATGGCCTAGGAAATTTACTTCCTTTAACCAAAATTCACATTTAGACAACTTTGTATAGAGCTTATGTTCTCTTAGTACCTGTAACACAACTCTGAGATGCTTTTTATGCTCTTCCTCATCCTTAGAGTAGATAAGGATGTCATCAATGAATACCACTACAAACTTATCCAAATATGGTCTGAATATTCTGTTCATGTAATCCATAAAGACAGCTGGAGCATTGGTTAGCCCAAATGGCATAACAAGAAATTCATAGTGACCATATCTGGTTCTGAATGCAGTTTTTGGAATATCTTCAGCTCTGACTCTGGAAGAACTATATCTTGCTAATAAATTAACAGCAAATGATATATCAGGACGTGTGTGATTAGCAAGATACATCAGTGCTTCGATAGCACTAAGATATGGTACTTTTGGACTAAGTAATTCTTCATCACCTTCTTCACTAATTTCTCGAGGTCGGAATGGGTCTTTATCCAACTTCAAAGATCTTACAATCATTGGAGTACATAATGGATGAGATTTATCCATGTAAAATCGCTCTAGGACCTTCTTTGTATAAGTTTCTTGATATACAAAGATCCCTTTCTTGAAGTACTCGATTTGTAATCCAAGACAGAATTTTGTTCTTCCCAAGTCCTTCATTTCAAATTCTTTCTTCAAATAATTAATTGCCTTTTGAAGCTCTTCAGGAGTTCCAATGATGTTGATATCATCAACATAAACAGCAATTATAGCAAACTTACTATTAGATCTTTTTCATAAAGATGCATGGGCATATCGAATCATTTTTGTATCCTTCTTTCAACAAATATTCATTAAGACGATTATACCACATGCGCCCTGATTGCTTCAGGCCATACAGAGACTTATTTAACTTAACTGAGTATTGTTCTCGAGAACTTGAATTGGATGCTTCTGGCATCTTAAATCCTTCAGGGACTTTCATATAAATATCACTATCAAGTGATCCATATAAATAGGCAGTCACAACATCCATTAGATGTAAATCAAGTCCTGCATCTACTGCTACACTGATTAAATAACGAAAAGTAGTTGCATCCACTACTGGTGAATACGTTTCTTCAAAATCAATACCAGGTCTTTGTGTAAAACCTTGGGCTACTAGACGTGCCTTATATCTAGTTATTTTGCCCTTTTCATTTCTTTTTCGTACAAAGACTCATTTGCATCAAACTGGTTTTACATCTTCAAGTGTAAGGACTACAGGTCCAAATACTTTTCGTTTTGCCAATGATTTTAATTCTGTATTAATGACATCTTTCCATAGGGGCCAATCTTTTCTTTGTTGGCTCTCACTAATGGATTTTGGCTCATGATCCTTATTATCATTTATTACATCATATGCTATATGATAAGCAAAGATGTCATCAACATTGACTTATATTCTATCCCATCGGATTCCATTCATAACATAATTTATTGAGATCTCATTATTTTCACATATATCAGGTACCTGGGTCTCTTCTGGGACTACAATGTTCTCTTCTGGAGATAATATCTCTTCAGGAGATGACTCTTCTGGAGCTACTAATTTTTCTTCATTATCCTCAACCTGACAATCTATATTATTTGCTCCTTTTCTTTTTTGAGGATTTTTATTTTTGGAACCGATGAGCCTGCCACGCTTCAGGCATGCTTTGGATTCATTCATAGCAGGTTGTCCTTCAGGGACATCAATTTTAATAGGAGCATTAGCAGCTGGAATATGTGACTTGTCACTTTCTTTGGGTCAGTAAATGCTTCTGGCATTTGATTAGCTAAATTCTGTAAATGAATTATTTTTTGAACTTCAAGTTTACATTGTTTTGTATGAGGATCAAAATGAGCAAATGATAATTCATTCCAACTAATTTCTTTACCCAGCTGCTTGTTTTCTCCCCCTAATGTTGGGAAAAATGATTCATTAAAATGACAATCGGCAAATCGTGCCGTAAATAAATCTCCTGTGGATGGTTCTAACCATTTTATAATTGATGGAGATTCATACCCAACATATATTCCCATCTTTCTTTGAGGGCCCATCTTGGTGCGTTGTGGTAGTGATACATCATATACGTACAACTTGTCATTTATCTTCCGGCAAAATGATCCCAACAATCCTCTATGAGGATAATGCTGCATGTATCGCTCAACTTAAAGAAGGCTATATCAAGGGCGATAGAACGAAGCATATTTCACCAAAATTCTTCTTCACTCGCGACCTTCAAAAGGATGGTGAAATAGATATCCAGCAAATCAGTTCAAGTGAAAATCTAGCAGATTTATTCACCAAGTCACTCCCAGGTACAATCTTTGAAAAACTTGTTCATGATATTGGTCTTCGGATATTCAAAGATTTCAACTGATATTATTAAGAGGGGGAGTCGATACACGCTGTACTCTTTTTCCCTTATCTAGGTTTTGTCCCACTGGGTTTTCCTAGAAAGGTTTTTAATGAAGCAGCACTCGACGGTGTATCAATGAATGATGTACTCTTTTCTTTAGCTAGGTTTTTATCCCACTGGGTTTTTCCTAGTTAAAGTTTTTAATGAGGCACATTCATAATGGACATCCAAGGGGGAGTGTTATGAATATTAAATATGTGGATGTCCATTGACTCATATTACTCTTCTAGTCAGCTTGACATAAAGAAGAAAAGAAGACATGACACAAAGCAAAAGTAAAAGAAGACAAGGACATAAAGAAGATATAAAGTAACAATGGTCATGTAATCAGAGTTAAATATAACCATGGTCAGACAATCAGGGTTAGATTTCTGATTCTATATAAAGGCCTGTAGTCGATTATTTCAGTTGAACTGAATGAGAACTTCTCTCTTGAAATTTTATAATCCTTTCTCTTGATTCTATCAATCTTCTCTCTTATCACATATATTTTTATAACAATATATATATATATATATATAATGCATTTTATAAAATTTTGGGTAGTAATGAACGGAGGTATTATATGATCAGGGAGCTTCATCGAAATCTGAGCGTAATTCAGATGCGTGCAAAAGTTGGCCCAAAAAAAATGCATGCAAAAAGATAATCACGAAGAGAGCCTCGTGCTTTGGTGGTAAAATAATTTCAGTCAACCCCTAAAATTTTCTAGAACTTCACTACATCCAATAAGCAAAATAAAATTAATTTTTATGGGTGAAAAAATAATAATATCCTTATTTTAATTTTTTTAGAAGAGTATTTATAAGATAAATAAAATGATTCAAAATAATATAAGGACTTTAAAACATTTTGGCCATTAACAAGTCAAATATAGAAATTTATAAGATAAATATGAGTATTTATAAGATAAATAAGATAATTTTAAAATAAATAAAATAAGGGCATCATTATCTTTTCACACACAAAATTAATTTCATTTTGGCTATAAAAATATAACCTTACAATAAAGTTCCAGAAAGTTATTGACTGAAATTAATTTAGGGGCTAACTGAAGTCTTTTCTAAATTTCAGACGCATGCAGGGAGGGAGAAAAAAAATCAAAATGCCATTTGACCCACCCCATATTTGATCGGTCATCAGAGAGTACTCGGTATAACCATCAATTGTCGATCCATTGTCCCTGGCAGAATGGCAGCGCTGCGGATAAGTGATTAAAATGACCATACAAGTACTTATTATGTTTCTTAATTTATATAAGGGTTAAGAGATAAAATTATCCTTAATTTTTTTTAAAAATATATCCACCACCGTAAATTTTTTTTTTTTTTGTGTAAAAGTAACCATGAACTTTTAAAAAATTGGTAAAAGTGATACTAACGTTAATGGTCGTTTATTCAAAAGTTTTTAAAGGGCAAAAATACTCATAAACTTTTCTTAAGAGTGCATTCACCATCATAAACTTTATTTTAGATGTAAAAATAGTCATAAACTTTCAAAAATGGGGCAAAAGTGATAGTTATTTTACTAGGTTCAATTTTTTCAAGCCAAAAATTGAAAAAACCATCTTCAATGAAGATGGCATCGCTGTCATGCTCTCACCGACATGTAGAAAATGGAATTGTTGAGATCCTTCCCCATTAACAATTTTAGCAACTGCGTTTACGACATCATTGATATCAACAATTCCATTTACGGCATGTCACTGAGAGCAAGATGACGACGTCATCTTCATTGAAGATCGGTTTTTCAATTTTTGGTTTGGAAAAATCATGGTAAACAAGTCGATGTGCTGTTTTCTTGGACTTAAAACAATCAAAAGATGACATTTGAACACAGTAACAGAACCGTCACTTTTGCCCCATTTTTAAAAAATTTATGGTTACTTTTGCACTATTTTTAAAAGTTTATAGTTACTTTTACACACAAAAAAAGTTTACGGTGGTGGATGTATTTTTGAGAAAATTTTAAGGTTAATTTTACTTTAATCCTTTATATAATAGCAAATGAAGAATGGTAAAATTCTTTTAAAAAAGACTTGTCAAAAACGGGAGAAACAATTGCAAGTTAATTTATAAAAGTTTAATAAAATATATAAATAACTAAAGTATACTTTTAGTCTTTAAATTTATTTGAGGTATACTTTTGATCCCTTAAATATATAAAGTGTAATTTTGATTCTATAATTCTAACACCATTAATATTGCTAACGAAAAATGTTGGTGCAATAAATTTAAGTGATGACTGTGTAATTAAATGATATTAATCCTAAGTTTAATATATGTGTCAATCAAAAAATATTTAAAAATCTAATGAAGCCGTCAATATCAAAACCTTGATTGTATTAAAAAATTTCAATTTAATAATCTAAATGTCAAAACTTCGATTTTATTTGCAACGATTTATTAGTTTATTTTAGTTTAATAATCTAAATATATTATATTAAAAATCAGAACTTAAATATGTTTTGTCAGCTACACAGCCATCACTTAATTTTATTGCACAATTATCTTTCATTAACAACATTAACCATGCTAGGAATATGCGACCAAAAGTATATTTTATAAAGTTAAGAGACACAAAATAATGAAAATATATACTCCCTCCGGTCCTAATTATAAGACAAAGTTGACTTTTTTTGGAGAAATTAAGGAAACCAATTAAATTACTTTAGAGCATTTTTATTTTTATTTTTTTCTCCAAACTAATTAATTTGACTAATAAACTAATATATAATCTAAGGAAACTAAAAATATAAACACTCTAAGGTAATTTAATTGGTTTCCTTAATTTCTCCAAAAAAGTCAACTTTATCTTATAATTAGAACCGGAGGGAGTATTATATAAAACTTAAAGAACTAAAAATATACTTTAATATAAATTGTAAATTATAAACGTTGATTTATCAAAAGTTATTCAAAACCCCTCCGGCACCCAATCTGCAAGCGGCGAGTGCAACATTTTTATGGTAAATAAACAAGTAAAGTTATAAAACCATGAGCAAAATAATACTAGCATAAAAAAGTCATAAGATTCGTGGTAAGACTTAAGGGTGTGTTTGGTTTGAGGGAGGGGAGGGGAGGGGAGGTGGAAAAATTACAATTTTGGACAAAAAAAACTCAAAATTTACTTTCTCATTCTTTTTAAATTTTGGGTTCCCGCCTAAAATTTAAATTCCTTCAACCCAAAATGGTAATTTACCCACCCTCTCATTCCCTCCCACCCCTCCCCTCCCCTCAAACCAAACACACCCTAAGAGTAGGGTTATCTAACCCGGACTGGCCCTGCCGAACCGGACCGGAAACCGGCGACCCGGCCTCTAAACCGGTCAGGTCCGGTGACCCGGTCCAGGACAGATTTTTTAATTTTTTTAAAAAACATTTTCCCTTTAGAATTTCATATTATAAGTCTAAAATATTTCATTTCTCACCGATTTGGTCCCGGTTTGACTCCGGTCTAACCTACTAACCCTTAACCCAGTACCCCGACCGGTTCACTGACCGGTCCGAATTTAATTACCTTGCTTAAGAGTTTGAAAACAGAAATTTCAATTTTATGACACATCAATTAAGATCTTTTACTAATTTATTCTTATTAACATTAATGCTCTTCCAATAATAATTAAGGAGGAAAGGGAAGAAAGGAATTAAAAAATATGGGTAGGGTGTTTCATAAAATACATGTCATGTTCAGTAATTTTACTAATTTTTTAAATTTAATTAAATTAGATATATGTATCTTATATTAAAGACTGGAGGGATAATGGATTTTGATTTTTTTTGTCATATTTATATTCCCTCCGGTCCTTAATATAGGATTATTTGGGGTTATTTTGGTCCTAAATATAAATCAAAGTTTCATATTTGACAATCTTTTTCTAATTTACCCAATTAATGTTCCATCAACAATGATCAAGGAGAAGAGAAAATGAGAGAGAATTGAGAAAAATGACCAGGACATTTTAGAAAATATATATCATATTAGCCAACCCAACTAACATTTTTAATCTATTTAAATTAAAGGGAAAATTCCAAAACACTACATTGGAAATTGTAAAAAGATAATTTAGTACATTGAAAATGAGAAAGAACAGATCAGGCATATGTCAGACTAGTAGGGGAATCTAAGATTTTAAAATATCGGCCAAATGATGAAAATGCCCTTCAACCCTCCATCCCCCCACTTCAGAATAACAACACGATCCTCAGAATTAACAACTCCAGATTCGACATTAACAACTTAAATTCTTCTTTCACAGTTAACAAGTTTCAAGGCCAATAACAACACCTATATCTTAATTAACAACTCTGGATTCGACATTAACAACTCCAATTTCTTCTTTCACAATTATCAAGTTTCATGGCCAATAACAACACCTATCTGTTAATTAATAACTCCAAATTCAACATTAACAATTCCAATTTCTTCTTTCATACTAAACAGGTTTCAGGGCCAATAACAACTCCTTTCTCTTTATTAACAACTCCACTTTCTTCCTCCACTTTAGAATAACAACACCTATCTCTTAATTAACAACTCCTAATTCGACATTAACAACTTCAATTTCTTATTTCGCACTTTATAAGTTTTAAGGCCAATAACAACACATATTTCTTAATTAACAACTCCAGATTCAATATTAACAATTTCAATTTCTTCTTTCACACTTAACAAGTTTGAAGGTCAATAACAACATTTATCTCTTAATTAACAACTCCAATTTTTTCTTTCACAATTAACAAGTTTTAGGGTCAATAACAACATCTATCTCATTATTAACAACTCCTATGTTGTTATTTTGACTTAGGGTTAAAGGGCATTTTCGCCATTTGGCCGATATTTCAAAATCCTATATTCTTTTGTCCGTCTAACATCCGCCTGATATGCCCTTTCCCATTTTCAATATACTAAATTATCCTTTTACAATTTCCAATATCCTTTTTTAGAATTTTCTCTAAATTAAATAAATATATCATACTATGTTTAAGAGTGGAGGGATAATATATATTGATTTTATAATATATACTGTATGTATGAATAGAAGTTTCCAGTGCAAGTGATGAAAAGGGTAAAAATGGGGAAAAAAAATTTTGGCTGTTTCCGGGAGAAAGGAGAAGAGCAGACCGAAACCGAAAGAGGGAAAAGGGGATGAATAAATGGCGTTAGGGTGATGAGAAAAGAGTGATGTGCTTGGATGGTCCGATCACATGGCTTCTCCTCCTCCATCATATCAGACAGATCTTCCTCTTCCTTCTGCCTCTCAACCTGGTAATCTCTCACTTTCCTTCTCTTGCGTCTCTTTTTCTCAATCCACTCTTCATTTCACTTTTCCTCTGTTGTATTTTTCTTCAAATTTTTTGGTTGAACATGTTTTGATTACGTTGATCGGTTTAAAACATCGATTTGCTCAGTCTTCTACAGCTTCCTCGGCTGTTTTCTCCCCTAAGATATTGTGTATTAAGCTCCTTGCTAGTTGATAGTGTGTTTCCTTGAATCGTAATCTACTTTTCTGTTGAACCTAATTGGAACTCTACCACTGAATTGCAATGATTTGTTTGAAATTTCAATGGCAAATCAGGTGACAAGTTTCTGGATCATGAAGATCGTTCAACTCCGGTTCCAATTCATATTGTCACCAGTGCATCTCAACTTCCTGTTGAATTCCTCGAACCCTCACCTCAAGAGCAACGCGTCATTGGTTTCGATTGTGAGGGCGTTGACCTGTGTCGCACTGGGGCTCTATGTATAATGCAGGTGTGCTACACTTGCTTGCCTTGTAAGCTGAACTAGAGAGCTTGCGATATATGTACTGGAGTCGGATGTTAATGTCAGTGTTATAATATCTAATTATGTTGGAGCAACTTATGTGAATAGAAAGAACCTAAGTCCACTTTTCTTGTTTAGTCGAGACGGAAAGCTGCTATAAAAATGTTTGGCTTTGAATGGTAATACAATACTAATTACCGCTCACAACTATCACAATTACATTCTCCTGTTAGCAGCGACATTATTGGACAGCACTTTCATGCTTCTCATTTTGCATCTTATTGTTTGAGGGGTCAATGTTTTCTGTTCTTTAGACGTGTAATTTGGAACCTTCTCTTTCTAAACCCAGTCTTTTCGCATTCAGGACTCTCGATGAGTTCTCATCTTATTTCTATGCTGTCTACTAAGTTTTCATCTCCCATCAGCTTGCATTTCCAGATGCTATATACCTGGTTGATGCAATCGAAGGGGGAGAGACGCTTATTAGAGCCTGCAAGCCTGCACTCGAATCTAGTTACATAACAAAAGTGATTCATGATTGCAAGCGGGACAGTGAGGTATCTGATTGATTTTATTGCTTTCTCATTACTTTATTGTAAGTTATGAAGTTTGATTTATCCTGCCATTTTAGCATTTTCCTACTCTTTTTGACAATCTGAAGAGTTAATAGACATGTTCTTGTTTCATAGGCATTGTATTTTCAATTTGGCATCAAGTTGAACAACGTGGTGGATACCCAGGTAAGCCTTATTATTTATTATCACCAAGCCAATTTTTCTCCCATTTTTGGTACCATTATTAAGTCGAAGAACTATATTGCCTCCATTGTAGCACAAATTTCATATTGTAAAGACTTGAGAAGATCTTAGGAAGGGTTCTGTGCGCATTGGGAGAAAGGGCTTTCAAATCTCAGCTAATGGCTGTTTTGAGAAGAATTCTGTTCTAATTCTACTGAATCAGCTGCTTACAACAACATTTTTCTCTTGAACATTTAGAATGAAGACATTATCAGTCATTGACTTAAGTGTGCCTAATGTTAAGTTCAAGGTCTAAGGGCCATTCTCGAAGTTTAACTTCTTTTCTCTTCCTCAATGTTGCATTTGTTTTTTCAGAAAAGGCAAGGCAGGAGAGAGAAAATGAATTTTTTATGGAACATAATAAGTTTCTTTCTTAGATTTTTTTTCCCATCTCCATATTGTTAAATATTGCCTGGCCGAGCTAAGTTTCTTACCCTAACATCTAATATGATGATGTTTCAAACTGTTGATACTCTGCTTGAATTAATTCTTATTATACCCTGCTTCGGTTCAGATTGCTTATTCACTGATAAAGGAGCAAGAAGGGCAGAAGAGATTGCCAGATGACTACATTTCATTTGTCGGCCTCCTTGCAGATCCATATTATTGTGGTATGATATATATCACGGTATCTGTTAGAATTTATCTTCTCCCTGGGACTCTATTTACTTGCCAATTTAGACTAGGTGCAGATTATTATTAATCCTCTAGGTTCCTTTTGAGTCTTTTGCTTACTACCGTCATACTCACTTTTGGGGTTTGAATGTAGGTATATCATATGATGAGAAAGAAGAAGTTCGCATCCTCCTTCGGCAGGTTGGTTTTTAAACCATATTATTATATAAGAACAAGATATGATTGCAACTCAATTTTTATTCCTTGAAATTGGTGGTCTAACATCAACGTTAGGGCAGGTCTTTTGTTTGATTTCTTCATGTGACCTTATCATTAAGGTTTGATTTAGTACAGTATATACTACTAAGCTGTGAATTATTGAAACACATGTAAAAAGCAGTAAATACCAACTATCTTGGTCATGCAATTTAAGATTTTACTTATTGGAAACTTCACCTTTATAATCTATTTTTATAATGATTTTTCTGTTTGGGTAAATAAAAAGAATGTTTAACTGATGCCAAAATGTTGGTGTATTTGTCTTCAAATCAATGTGTCGCGATATCATCTATTAATATTATTTCTTGATGTTATGTCAGGACCCCAAGTTTTGGACATATAGACCATTATCTGAACTAATGGTCCGTGCAGCTGCTGATGATGTTCGCTTTCTTCTCTACATCTATCACCGGATGATGGAGAAATTAAATGAGCGATCACTATGGTATCTTGCGGTTCGTGGTGCCCTCTATTGCCGATGTTTTTGTGTCAATGACAATGATTATGCAAACTGGCCATCTCTACCTCCTATTCCAGGTATAAATATAATTCCTTGTTCTATAATTTGAAACCGTATCTCCAAATGGATGAACTATAGTGGTAATTGCCTCCAAATGCTTATAGACTTTATTTTCCACTGAGATTTTTAGTTTGAATAGTATGTTGTCATTGATGATCTTTGACCAGGTAATGTTATAATTTGACGTTTATGATGTTTTCAAGTTTAAGCCTAATTGTTATGACTAGGGAGTCTAATGTGCAGAAATTTGCCAAAAAAATGGTGAGTATTTCAATTCTCTGGCAGGTTACTAGTGAAAATGAAATAAGGTCTGAATCATGAACTGCCTTTAGGTGGCAATTTACTGGTGGAAAATTTGCCATTTTGTAGATCCATTTATTATGATATGACTCTTTTAGGTTCAGCACGAATAGGGTTTTTGTTTAAGCTAAATTTTGGTCTGCTGTGTTTTTAAGATTTCAATAACTGTGGCCAGGAAGTATATGATTTTTGGCTTTCTTATTTAAGCTATTATAACTACCAAGTTGATAGATGTGACTGGAATAAATGACTGAGTGTACAATTAATTATGTTATTAATTACTAATTCGTGTGCTTATCTATTAGATAAGTTGACAGTGGATGGAGATGCTCCCGAGGAAGAAATCCTCTCAGTTCTCGATGTTCCCAATGGAAAGATGGGACGCGTTATTGGGAGAAAAGGGGCGACAATCATGTCAATCAAGGACTCCTGCAAGTAAATATTTTGTTTCCCTCCTTCCAATAAATAGTATTCCCTCCAATCCCTAATATAAGAGTTAGACAAGGGATTTACTTTGATTCTAAATGTAAGACTTCAATCCATTTTGTCTCACAAATTTATAATTTTTCTCTAAAGTATCCTTACTATTCATTGGGGTAGTTCTAATGCTTACGAATAAAGAGGGTATTTTAGGGAAACCAATTCTCATTTATTACAAACTACTAACTTAATTTTCTTAATATTCACAAATTAGGTATCTAGCTCTTATAATAATGATCGGAGGTAGTAGTTTTTTAAGAAGTGCTCCTCTTGGTGGTTTTAACTTTTAAATGTGTTTGCTGGTTCAGTGCGGAAATTCTAATTGGAGGTGCAAAGGGCCCACCTGACAAGGTTAGAATTGAATTTCCATGTCTTATAATTGGCATGATTTCTCACATAATATGATAATATTGAGTTGTTACATATCATATTATCATTCATCATGGGATGAAATCTTGGCACGTGAAAACAGCAAGCTTTATTCGTTTAAGAGGGGCTAACTACATAGATCGCCTGACACGGTTGTACTCTATCAATAATTAATTATTTAGATATATTATTTACTAAGAGATCTCATTTGATAACTTCCCTAAACATCCTTCTTAGCCTCCCTCTACCTTTCTATATAGGGTAAACAATTCTTTACCATTTTTTCTCAGTAGATGTTATGCCAACTTTTTTGCATTTTTATGTTGCCTTTTCTTGCATGACCATACATCTTAGCATTCTCATTTCTGTCACCTCAGTTTGTCGCTCTTGTATCTTCAATCAATGCTCAATATTCCCCGCTATATTGCAAAAGGGGGCTAAATGATGTTGGGATTTTTGTTTTTACTTATGGCAATGTTAAAGACTCGCAACTGATTTTGTAGTATGCTAACAATCTTATTAAACTGTCTTGAAAATTATCTAAGTTTGGTTATTCTGAAGTGGCTTTTTAATGGTTGTGACTTATAATGATATTCTCTTTTTGGCATATTTAGTGATCCTCTCTCCTCTCTCCTCCTCAGAGAACATTTTGCGCTGAGGAGCTGCTAGTCTGTTATGACTGTCCATATATTTATTTGTGCAGGTTTTTATCGTGGGACCAGTGAAGGAAGTGAGGAAAGCAGAGGCCATGCTGAGGGGTAGATTGTTGGATGTGTACTGAGAGAAAAGCGGTGCTTCTGTTTAAATGGAACATATTAAATAAGTAGTCTTTCTGAGCATATAAATTCTCTGATGGTTGGAGTGGGGTGGGGGTTCGAGTTTGACCTTGACATTTTAGCGCTATTGGACGTAGACTCCTCCAAATATAATCGAAAGATGCTGAAGACTCAAAAATTAGAACCGGTTCTGAAAAACTTTTGTTCGGGTTACAACTTAACAAATGACAAATCTCGGAGAGGCTCTTGCATAACGGCTTAAAAGCCGCATGCAGGTTTGGGCACGGGATAGAAGTCGCTTTTCAAAAACTTTGGTTCGGTTTACCTTCTTTCGTGTTTTTTTTATATCCTCTATCTTTCTACTATATTCAAAGTACGAGTATTTTGGAAAAAAATATTTAAAATTTATTATATACTTGCGTTTTATATTCTTATATTAAAATTATTTTAACTCATAACATGACGGGTTACAACTTTAAAGACATTTATATGATTATCTACTTAAACATAGTTTGACAAAATATCTAATTAGACGTAATAATGATTACAAAACTATACTTAAGTAATTTGCTTGGGGCGTTCGACATAAATTCAAAATAATCCCGACTGATCAGATATGCAGCCCTGTGGTGGATGGTTCACCGGTGACGGGGGTATATATATTATATAAAGAAATTGAGATTCCAAGGTCAAAATGTTAGGCGTATTTTGATTTGAAATTATTTGTGAAGTCAACAAAATGTTAGGCCAAATATCATTGCTTTAGATTTAGGGGGATTAATTATTAGGAATATAATGTATTTGGAATTTTGGCATAAACAACTCAAGGAAATTACGATTTCTCAGTTTTATTTGGAAATTTGCTTTCCAACTTCGACGAAAAGTTGAATCTAATTACTTTTTAGGAATTCATACAAAAGCGACTCGTAGTTTCACATTCACCTACAATTTTCCCCTGAATTTTGTATAGAAATTTCACATGATGCCGGTGCTGCTCATAAATTTTAAAGCTGTAAGTCGGAATTAACCGTATACGTAATTTCATGATGCTTCTCAATGGCTACCATCAACTTTTTTTTAATATATTTTTCTCTTTAGATATCGACATTGGCAAAGCAAAGTCTGCCACTGTTTATTTCATACTGATTGGTAAGTTATTACAATTGTTGAAAAAAATCAGTAACTACATTGTTTTTTAAATTTGATGGGCTGACAGCATGAAATTGTAAGCAGGATTGGACCCATGACTCTCTTTTTCTTTTTTTATAGATAAAAACTTAGGTGATGCTTCCAGATTTAAAGAGAACTTACAAACCTGTGACTTTGACTTTCTACTTTTTGAAAAACTTTCATATCCCTAAATTATAAGGTTATTGACATAACATTCACCTTTGGATCACTCATAATAAAATAAACTGTTACCCGTACATATATATATATATATATATATATTACAGAGAGAAATAAGATTTATAAATTATGAAAAATGGAATTTACTAAAATTTATATATTATAGATACAAATTTTCATTATTGCATTTGAAAATTGACAACGCTATCTTTAATTAAATGATTGATGAGTAAAATACTCCTAGGCTAAGTGCCCTCCATATCCATACACGTCAAGCAGGCTCCGTTTGGCATAAACTAAGGAAAAGGAATCATTTTTAATTTCATGAAAATTGAGATACCTAATATCTATGATATTTTTATAGTTTTCACTCAAGAATATCTATTTTCCATTATTAATTTTAATTTAGAAATTTATATGACATTTCAAGTCTCTAAAAGAAAATTTAAGAAAAAACTCCATCCTCGTTCTCACCTCATTCTATGGTGCCAGCCAAACACACACACACACACATGGTTTTTATGAGTTTACTTTGTTCATATTCCACCTAAATGTATGTGTTTTCCGTTTGTTCCTTCTGGTAACTTCAAGGAATTCGGATCGGATCCTTCAAACAAAGGAGGCTGCGGGTAACTTCAAAGGCCAAACAGAACACCTCGAAACATTCAGCAATTCACGGAGGTTTTCTTCATATATATATATATATATATATATATCACACACACACACGAAAAAGAAAGAGACAATAAAGTTCTCATTTCATGTGTTTCAATTTAAAAACTTATCATAAGCTGCGGATTAAACTGCAAACTATCATACGTATATTATTATTATAAGAACAACATGCAGCTATTCCATCCAGATCCCGACAAATTATTTCATCCTATATTATTAGAAAAACAAGTAGTTAAACTTTTCCCTCCTCACCAACAATATAATTTAGTTAAACCATATATCAGAGCAAATAATTAACGTTTATTAAACTTAGATATGGACAAATTGTTTCGTCTGCTTGAAAGTTGTAACACGTTTTGCGAAAAGTCTCTCTCCCCTTGTCCACTTCTGTGCATTATTATTCATATAGCTATTCACCGTTCCAACAAAAAATAAAACGGGGAATTAAAGTACATGAGAAAAAAAGAAAGTTTCCTTTTATCGTACTTTTGTGCATAAAAAAGCAGGAATAAGAATAATGAGATAATTTGGTTTATCTGAACTCGCAGTCTAAAATGATGTTTATTTCCTTTGTTAACCAAAAAGATAAGCTTATGTTAGCATTTCTGACAGCCCACATGTTGAAGAAATACCTATTTAGAGGAAAGAGAGAGAGAGAGAGAGAGAGTATCGGGTAAGTCTTGACAATATATGTCTCTCTTCCGAAAGTAGCTTTGTGCAGGAATATTCATCCTTACAAATAATGCCATGGAGGAGCAAATGGGTGACATTATGCGACCAGGTCTCTTAAATTCCTAAGTACAGACATTAGAAGAAACAAAGTGTTTGGCCAGGCCCTCCCTCTCTTTAATTTATATGGCAAAACCCCATATAACTAAGCCATATCCATTTAATAATTATCCTGATTTGGCGCTTTGGATTATTTGTATATATCATCGTTTTATAAAACACTCATTAATTTAGTCAAGTGGGCTGCGATTTAATTGAAAGGAGTGTCGCTGGTGAATTTATATATGGGATGGTTGGCACATGCACGAAAAGCAAAAAAGTAAAACAATTTCTTGTAGACAGAGACCTAAGATTCCCGAAAATTATTATGGTTAAAAGTCATAGTCCGTGCCTCTGTGGCCTTGACCCGAAGCAAATATGGCATATTTAAAGTGTCTGAGTGATCATTATAATATACGTGTTTTCGAAGACTTTGACCATAAGTAAAATTTAAACGCCCTTGGCCGACCTGGTTAGATATACAGGTATAATTAAAGTTTTCATACGGAAGGTTTAGAGAATAAAGAGAGAAATTAAACTGGTAGGGGGAAAAAATGTCTTCTTGTTTTCTCAAATGTACAAGTACGAGGGAAATTAAAGATTCATGCATGCCTTTGAATATATATTTGAATTTGCGCTACATTTAATTCTATGGCCATTTCTGTGTGTGTTGGATATCCTGTATACGATCAGTTGCAGAGCTGAGAAGGATGATAATAAAAATTATAATGAGAGCTGAAGAAAATGCTTCACGAGGGGAGCGAGAAGAGAGAGAGAGAGAGAATCATTTTGTTGTTGATGAAGTATGAGATTGAGAGGGACATCGTAATAATATTTGAATTTATGAGATTTTAATTATTTGGCCTCAGCTCCATGCAATATTCGTGACCACTGGCCAACAAGGAACTGCCCAACATGCTTATGTCATCCCACTTAGCCTCTTGCTTGTTAAATTTCAATCTCCTTCATAAAAAAACACCAAATATTTAACCTCGACTCGTGGACCCCACATTGACAATGTCCAACATGCATGAACCTTAACACAGAGAGGGCAACATGTTAATAATTAAATAATCTCTAACCTTTCTTAATCATGTGTTCCAATATCAAACTTTGACCTGCCTACATTATATGTTCATATATATGAACCTACACACACACACACAAGAACTACTAAATTAAATCTCACACATACAAGAACTAATTGTAATTAAAGATGTCAGCTGGTCCTCTCTCTCTCTCTCTCTCCTTAATTCGCATGTTAATATAATCCTCCTTCTACTAATCAAACACTTTAATTTCGTCCTTGTGGCTTGATGTCAGCATTATAGCCAAAATCAGCCAACTCATGAGGATAGAAACTTGAAGCGAACTCACCAATTTTCTCATGGGAGTAAAAGCCATTATTGACAAGGTCAGAGTGATAACCACCAAACCTAAAGTTCATCAACACTTGGGTTGCTTCGTCCCCAGCATGATCCGGCAGCGACACACGTAATTTGTTCTCTGTTGCCATCAAAGATGAATCCGAAATGCTTGAACCTTCCTGAGACAAGGACGACATCATGCTTGAGCTTGCGTTGATTTCTGAGACATCCATGAACCCTGGACTGTATAATTGAGATGGGTCAAAACTGATCATGGTGTTGTGAGTGTTAATGTGGTGGTGAAACCCCCCAGAATTAGCGTCGGTTGGAATTTGCAGAGTTGGTGAGGAAGATGAAGTGTGGTTTATTTGGGAAGCAGCAAAATCTGGATTTTGGTTTTGGGTTTGAACATTATGAGTTAGTGATGATTGGGTCGAAGGAAGCGTGGTCGTAGTAGTGTGAGTGTCGTAGGACACTGTTTTGAGGTTCACTTTTCCTGACATTAGCTTCTTCTTTAACTTGGTGTTCCAGTAGTTCTTCACATCATTGTCTGTTCTACCAGGAAGCCGAGAGGCTATGGCCGACCATCTGAAGAAATCACAAAAATTCATGAGATTAGTTAAGACTTGGGGAAAAGGGGAACAAAATATACTAATGATTTGGAAATATATTTGCCTGCTTCCCATTTGGCCGTAAAGGCTCAAAATGATGTCGTCTTCTTCTTCAGTAAAGCCTCCATGTTTGATGTCTGGCCTGAGATAATTCAGCCACCGTAGACGGCAACTCTTGCCACACCTCCGAAGCCCTGTAAATGTTCGAGGAAAATAAATAAATAAACAAACACGCACGAGGCTAGTTTCTTTGTGCAAATAATCAGAACAACAAAGTATGACTGCTTCTGGAAAAAGTTACTGCTGAGAGGAACTCACATATCCTCTGTTTGAAACAACTACAGATGCCAAAAAAAAAAATATATTAGCTTATACGCATAAGAAAAACAGAGAGAGACAGAAGGCGTATATATGCTGAAAACGAGGTTATTTTCTGGCAGTGGCCTAGGAAACTGAACGAATGGTTGTCCTGCTTTAAGCAAGAAACAAAAGAAAACAACAACCCTGCTCTGTGAATGGAATTCGCAGCCTCTCAAAGATTCATATCTATATCATCAAACGAAGAAACAGAAACGAATTCCAGCAACAGATATTGAAAATCTGAAATGAAAAATCAGACTAGTGGAATAATAAAAGGAAGAGAAAGGGAAAGACCTGCTTTACCGGGCAATGCAATCCAATTACCACCAGTGCCATGAGTTTGAATATAAGTCCTGAGAGTACCGTCTTCTTCGGGAGACCAAGGGCCTCTCTTAACACTGGACTTGTCGCAGCAAGGAGCTCTTCCCATGGCCTCTTTTTGGAAGCAGAACAAGAGATACAGGAAGGGAATTTGGGACTCGGATAGGGACCAGTACTTATAAAGTTGAATAGAGCCCCCTTACCTTACCCAAGGCTTGACTTCGTGTGAAAACTCTATTTTTGTTTCATTCTCTTGTTTTTTTTTTTTATGGTTTATGCAATGGATCATTTTTTACCTTCGGTGTACTCACCTTCCAGGTATCCGGCGTTAACCTGAAGGCCAACGCCAGATTTACCGACATGGGCCCCCGACAACCGACTAGTCCTGAGGCCCCCAATCTGATAGGCCCGATAGGAATTCACCTCTTTGAGGCACACCAAGGGAGAGAGCTCCCAACGGAAATTCTCTACACCTTCCGTTTCCTAGGATCGAACCCAGGAACAGATTGGTGTAGCGCAGATGCCTACCCATTTGCGCCAACTTCCGTTGGTATTTCATTCTCTTGTTTTAACATCCAATCAAGGTACTAAGATTGGATCGGACACCGAATCGGTTGAAATATTAGGTTAAAGGTCAGTGATTTAGATTGAAATCAGATTGGAGTTAATTAAAATATATATATATATATATATAATTTAAATGTCATGCATACCATTCAAAAAAACTATATGAGGGTTTTTTTTCAACTAATAATCTAATATAACCTCCTGAACATAATACCCTCAAAAATATCATTAAGTACATAAAGATTTTTCTCCAACCAATGTCAAAAGTATTCTACAATCCTTTTAAAACTCCTTACAAATTTAAAAATTTTAGGAAAATCATTTTAAAAAAAACAAAATAACTTTATTTGAAGTATAAAAAAGTTTTTTTAAAAAAAATAGGGCAACCCGTGACTAGGCTGGGTCACCCCAGTTCACACCAAGTCGACCTCGACTTTTTTCCTTCAGTGGAACCTGATTGACAACCGATTCACTGGTTTTCGGTATAAACCGGTCAGTTCAATCCGATTTTCAATACATTGTATCAAACTTTTCTTTTTTAACTTCTCTCATGAAATAGGTAAAGGACATTTTGATGTTTGCTACTACTATTTATATTGCCATTTAATTATAATTTAACAACAAGTCATTCCAATTCGGCCAAAAAACAAGTCATTCCAAAATACTTTATACTCGTGAGTCAAGTCAAAATTTTTTTTTGGGACTGAATTCTATAAAATTTTTCCTGAATTTTGAGTTAGTTGCATATAATTCACATGATATTTTAAAGTTTAAATTTAACCTCATAACCTTTCACTTTTTAACTATTAATCCCCTGCTGTTAAGTAATCATTATCTTTTTAATAAAAATTACCACGTCAGATTATGAGATGACACATGTCATCTAGAGCCGGGAATTCGAGCCGAGCCTGTTGGACCGGCTCATTTAGGCTCGAACCCTTCAAGGGTCGGGCTTATGATTTAGAGGCTAAAACAGGAAGCAGGCCTAAAAGGGCCGGCCCTGTAGGGCTGCAGGCTCTAGAGGGCCGGCCCTTTTAGACCCGTTTAATATTTTTTTTTAAAATAAATTAATATATATAATATCATTATATCAAATTATCAATATAAAAGACACCTATGTACCTAATAAAGTATTAATAACAGGTAAACACTTATTAAATGATTTGATTTATTTTATTTGCTTCAATGGTTTATTCATTTAAACTTTAAAAAAGAGGCTAATTTGGATTTTAGAGGATTATTTTAACTAAAAATTTATGATTTTAAAAAACAATGTATCTCAATTTAAGGTAAAATAATAAATAAATTGTAAATTTTGAATTTTTTTTAAATTAAAATGAGTTCAAGCCCAAGCCCGTGAAGGGCCAGCTCTGTAGGACTGCGGACTTTAAAAATTAGGGGTTTTTTAAGAAGCAGGCATAAACGGGCTGGTTCGTTTAGGCCCGAATCTGTGAAAGGCCGGCCCGTATTCCCGGCTCTAATATCATCCTACGTGGCATCTGGTGTAAATTACTAATTTTATAAAACCGCTTGAACTTTGAACAATTGCAGATAGCCTTCCTGAACTTTAATTAGTTACAAATAACCCTCTTGACATTTCAAAATTTAAATTTTGACTCCCTTAAGATTTTGATTTATAATAAATAAACCTCATGTTGTTACTTTAATCATTTTAATAAATTTATTGAGTTTTTTACTATCATTTTTTAATTAAAATAGTTTCTTGTATGAAAAAACAAGAAGAATAATATTTAAAAAATATAAAAAAAAAATGTCATCATCAATATAACATTTACTTATTTTCTTGGGTTAATTGAGCAATAATAATATAAAATTGTTATAATTTGTATTAAATATATTCTTAAGATGATTGAGTATTGATAGTTTAAATATTACATTTTTATTAGAGGATAGCTCTTGCCCTCATTAATTTTTTATTAGTGATGCTTTTTTTTTTTAATTAGAGGTTCAACGTCTATTTTATATTGTTCTAAATGTTATTCTTATAATTTCTGTCATACAAAAGAAATATTTTAATTGACAAATGGTAGTAAAATTTTAATAAATTTATTAAAATGATAGAAAATAATGACATGTGGTTTAATATTATAAATCAAAATTTTAAGGAAATTAAATTTAAATTTTGAAATATCAGAGCATTATTTGTAATTAATCAAAGTTCAGGGGGTTCTCAGCAATTGTTCAAAGTTCAGAGGGATTTTATAAAATTAGTACTTTACACAGGATATCACGTGGGACGACACGTGTCATCTCATAATCTAATGTGGCATTTTTTGTTAAAAACATAACGGTCACTTAATAACAGAGAGTTAATAGTTAAAAAATGAGAGGTCATGAGATTAAATTTAAACTTTAAACTGTCATGGAGATTATATGCAACTAATCTCAAATTAAGGGGTTTTTGTATAATTTAGTCTTGTTTTTTCATCTAAAAAATTGTAGATATTTTTAATTTAATCCCGTCCTATATTAGGTGTCCTCTTGTATATATTGCACCATGCTTTAATTTTATATTAATTGGCATTAATAATTGTTTTTCCCTAATAATTGCCTTTTCTTCTTGGTAAAGTTAGTTTTTTACTTTCTGCTATATTTTAAATTGCTGCTTATCTGTAGTACAAGTGACTTTTAAATATTGGTTTATATAATCCCACGAGGGCGGCACACACACACACTTCAAAAACTAATACAAACAAAACATGTAATGGAAGATTCATTAAATTTTATCATTATTCACAAGTCATTTTTGAACTTGTCTCTGTCTAATCTATAGCTATTGACTTAACAATTTTATCTCTCTCTCTTTCTCACACGCATGTTCTCAAACACTCTACCTCGAACTGTATCTAGTAGTAATAATTGTAGTATATAATTCAGGGTATGTTTGGGAACACGTTAGGGGAAAAAAAGCCCATCTAACACATAAAAGATGACAAAAGTCCAGTTGAGACAAGACAAAACCATTTGGGATTGTGTGTGTTTGGGGGCGTTTGAACCCCAAACGCTCAATTGAGCAAATAAATTCAATGGGCAATTTGAATAAAAAACAAGTTTGAGTGTTTGTTTTCCAAAGTGAGCAATTGAGTTTAATTCCATCTTAATAGCTTTTATCATAAGCTCCATTTCTCAGCTTTTACTGATTTAGTTTTTGGGGAGAGTGAGAATAGTTAAAATATTTTTTCAATTGTGTCCAGTGTACTATCAGACTTATTACAATTTTACCCTTAACGTACTTTTTTTGCTACAAAAATTAATTTCAACTATTATTTAGTGTTTTTAACCCTTAAAATATTTTTTCAATTGTACCCAGTGTGTTATCATACTGATTGCAATTTTATCTTTAATGTACTTTTTCGGTTCAAAAAATTATTTTAAACTATTTTTTGGTGTTTTTAACCCTTTAAAATATTTTTCACCCACTCTCTCTTACTATTATCATAAAAGTCACTTGTGCTTAAGTCAATCCAAACAAGTTTTTCTTTTACAAAAGTCATTTATACAATAGCTGTTCCAAACATAAATCACATTACACAATCAGGCTTTTATCAAAAATAAAATTATCAAAAGTTAAATTGAGAAACTCTATTTTTCTTATCGCTGTTTCAAACACATCCTGTGTTTTTTTCCAATAAGCTTCTTCCCAAAAAGGAGCTTATGAGACAAGCTCATTTCAGGCGCATCTGTGAGATGAAGAAGTAGCTAGTTGGATGTGAACACAGTGTGACCATTGGGCATAATTATAACCATTTTGCGGTGTAAATTTTTCAAACTAAGACAATTTTTTTCAAATTTTTTACCATTCAAAATCTGAAATGATGGATGATGGTACATCGGAAAAATCTTGAAACTAACACAATCCAACTTTTATCGAGAAAAGAAAAATTAAACAACTCATTTTAACACCTGTTTGGATTAACGGTAGAGAAGAATTTTTTTTTATAGATGGGCTTTCATGTATTTTAATTAAACGACTATTTTATATATGCATTCTAATTTAAATATAAATTTATCATTTTTTAATTAAGTATTTTCATTTATTTTTATTTTTTTTAAAATAATAATTTCACCTTTTTTTTCTTATCAAAATTTTTTAATATTTTTTTATTTTAATTATCACAATATATACAACTAATATATATATATATATATGTAATATTCAATATTATCATGCCCTTTTCAGTCATTTCCCATTTAAACGGACTTTTCAAACATTAATCCAAACAGATTTAATGTTAGAAAAAAATCACTACTACCGTCAATCTAAATATAAATCACATATATGATCTAACTTTTTCAAAAACTCATCTGTAAAAAAAAAAAACACCTCCTCCGCTGCTAACTCAAACAGACACTAAATTATTTTATAGTCCTATTTGTGACCTCTGCGTGCAAAGGAAACTTCTCTCCACACGATTTAAAAGTGTGTCCAAAAGAAAGAAAGAAGAAAAGAGGGAGGACTTAAATCTAATACCGTGGCCATTAATTAATCAATCAACTAAGTCCTCATTTATAATAGCTTATTTTTAGATAATAAGTACTTATAAATCGTGATTCACGGTATACGAGGTAAATATGTGAGAAGAATTTTATCTTGACTTGCGTAATAAAGATTTATTGTCTAAAAATAAGCCTAACCAAACATACACTAAATAGTGGATGGCGACTTGTGTGAGTGAAAGTGCTCGTTAGAAAAATCACAGAGAGTGAAAACTTTCAAACACCATAAATGATGGTGCCGTGCTAATTAAGCTGTGTGTTTTTCTCGTGAAACTTAAACTTTTTCAGGTTAATTTCGAAAACCTCGGAGAATTTGTTTACAGGGGGATGTACCTTTTGCGGCAACTGGGAAGAGCAGAGTAGCTTCAAATAAATATCCACCTTATTTAGTCATCCATGAATCGTTTAAATTCTAGCTCTCTAGGTTATTTTCTTGGCCACCTTTTGACTTCGCGTTAATGTGCCTTGCTATTCTCTTCCTTCTCAACAACAAGACACGAAATATAATATTTTCACCTTTCAGACATTTGACTAAGTTTGATTCAGATCCTTGACATTCTTGAACTTAAATGATTCGCTCTTTATTTAACCCATAATTATTTATGAATAAAACAGGGGGAAATGGTTAGACGCCATAGAAAAACGAAGACATGTTACTGTTGGTGTTGCCCTCGAGATCTCTAGACTCTAATAAAATAAAGCAAGAGAGAGTCCAATGAGCAAAAAGAAAATATAAAAATAGAGTGTACTATAAATATGTTTGTATTAATTTATTTTTTTAAGAATAATCATTTATTATGTAAGTCGAAATAATTTCTCCCATATAATTAGTTACTTCGTATATCGTAAATTACGATTTATAAATATTTATTATTTAAAAATAAACTATCTCAAATAAATGTGTTCCATTATTTGTTGCTTTAATTTCATGTTCATATGCCACTGAACACAAAACAGAGGCGGCAATTGGAAGTTAGCCCCTAATAAAAACAGAGTGTACAGTGAGATTGATGTGGCCCTGGCTCTGAACGAACCAGACCACCGTATGCATATGATTTGACCTATTTGAACTGAAGTGACGTTTTTGAAAGAGGTATTGGCGACTCTCTTTGGCGAGGTTTACTTACCTTTATTTTTTTAATAATTTTTTTTCAAAGTAATAAATTTGATTCGACCGAATTCCTGAAGATGTCGTGTATATATATATTTTTTTGACCTGAAAGATGTGGTTATTGAAAACATGACGTTGTTTCAGTTTAAGTGTTCCATTTTAAAGTCTATGCTCTCCATTCGTTTTTTTTTAAAAAAAAACATGATCCATAAAGAAGACGGTCTAAGCCCGACTCTGTGGGCCGTTCTTTCCCGCTATTAACAATTGCTGACCAACCAAAAAGTTCTAATGGATAAAAAAAATTGGTATTTCACCCAAAAAACGATTTATACGCCAAAAAAAAAATAATTGAACGCTGCCGGTACTGGTGATCATTGGGCGAGGACGGATGAAATGTGTGCTATAGACTTCTGACTCTGCATTTAGCAAGTAACGTTTTCTTTGTTTTGAATTGAAGACTACACTCACATAGAATGCTTCATATGAAATAATTAAGGTATTTAAAAGTTAACGACATAAAAAAAAATCTGCAAGTCCTTCTATTCTTTCTTGATTTTTAACCAGGCCCCTATAGTTTCTTTTTTTTATTAGGTTATTATAATTTCACATGATTTTTAGTTAGATCCTTGTAGTTTTATGGATCAGTTGAAACTGAGAGAACTTATTAATTTTTCGAGTATATAATACTCCCTTTGGTCCTAATTATAAGATAAAGTTGAATTTTTTGGAGAAATTAAGGAAGCTAATTAAATTATTTTAGAATATTTTTATTTTTATTTTTTTCTTCAAACTAATTAGTTTAACTAATAAATTAATATATAATATAAGGATACATAATATTTGATATGATTAAGTAACTTATTTAACTTCCTTAATCTCTAAAAAAAATCAATTTTATCTTATAATTAAGATCGGAGATAGAACAATTTAGATTATACGTGGAAGGGATACGTGATGGTAGTAAAGGAAGAACATGACAATGTGTTAATCAAGGAGAGTCGAGTTGAATAGTGAAAAAAGTCAATATCCATCAAGCAACATATACTAAACTCAAAACATATGGATGAAAAAGTATTACGTCATCAAAAGATTTTTCCCCTCACATGAAACTTGATTTTACCTCAAAGCCAAATTGGTTGATAGTACTGGCATGCGAATTCTTCGAAACAATAGAACAAAGCAAGAACATGGAGGGCAATTTAAGATAATAATTGTCAGTTTGCACTGTGCATTTGTCAGAATTCAGAAACAATGCTCACGCTTGGCTTGCCTGTTGCCTCTTGTATTAAAAAAAAATAGAAAAAGAATTAAAAAATGACGCATTATTCTGATACATGCAACTTGCCAATTCAGGCAATAGTCTGTAACAGAACACGTCGATGGACGCCGTCCCCATCCTCACCTTCAAACATCCTCAACATAATATATAAAATTTATTTGAAAATACTTTGGCAGGTGAGGTATTGACTCCGTGTGAGTACAAAAAAACACATACCCTTACAAGCTACTCCCTCCGGTCTTAATTATAGGACATATTTATCTAACTTTAGAGAAATTAAGGATAGTAGTTAAATTAGTTAATTTTATTGATTTTCCAAAAATGCCCTTATTTAATAGGAGTGATTTAGGAATATTACATGAGTCTACCATGAGACAATCCAACCATTATCTAAAGCAATGGGGGTATTTTGGGAATAAATTGACAAAAATTAAAATTTTGTCCTATAATTAGGACCAAGATCAACTTCAAAATGTTGTCCTATAATTAAGACCGGAGGGAGTATTAGCTAGTGAACTACTCAAACTATGCGTGATAATATTTAGATCTAACCCAATGAGATAACCATATTAATATATCTATATATATATCATCAGAGATGAGCCTCATTTAATTTCTCATACAAAATTTAGTAAAAAAGCTATATTAATTATAACTAACAAAACACTCTGATTTTTTTTTTTTAATTACTTGTGTATACATCAATTGCTTTAATTCTAAATTATAAGCTGTATCAATTTCATAAAACTGTGGGCGTGTGTGTGAATAGTGGAATATAATGGACCACTTTGATTTTTTTATTTTTTGCCCGAGGATCACTTTGAATGACATGAACTCGCCTCAAATAAAATTGTTCAAAGAGTGGTCCCATCGTCTAAGTTAGAAAAGTTCTAGCTAAAATGTCAACCTAGCTGTCTCACCTTGGACGGGCAAAAGAAATAAATTCTAATCCCTAAAGATTAAGCAATCCAGAAAATTAAATAAAGTTTAATCCATTTATTCGGAAATCCACGTCTTCATATATACATGCTTTCTTTCCACTCCAACTCCAACCCTCATCTTCACCCGGAAAAAAAAAAAAAAAAAATCTCCATGCCTCGTACCATCTTAATGCACCAGCCGCCACAAAAGCAACGTACAACACGCAGATAACTATGACAATGTATGTTTGTTTTAGCGATTCGATTGCTTATAAGTTACTTTTTAATAGTGATTTACGGTATACGAAGTAAGTATGTGAGAGGAGTTGTGTCTCGATTTACATAAAAAGCAACTTATAAGTTTTTATAAGCTCAAACAAACATGCTTAACACGTATGTTGATGTCTCAAATTCCAGTACGAGCTCCCAAGAATGACGCCCCAAAAATAAATAATAATAAACCAATAAATTATTTTTATGACAAATATTTAATATTTCGTATTTATAAGAGAGAATTTTACTTAAATATTATTTGAAATTCAAAATTCTAAATCAGTGATTTTTTAAAAAAATTGAGTTGTTAATGTTCGTTTTTGTCAATCCCATTATTCTTATTGTCAATGAAACCAATTTGAGATTTTGAAGTTATCTATGTTTAAATGTCTTTTTTACTATTTATAATCATAGTGGAGATGATTAATTTGATTGAATGGGAATGCTTGGTTACTAACAAGCCACCAAACAATTCATAATGAGAGCGTTGCTTATTAATGATGAAAGCATATTTTGATTTTCTGAAGTGGGAGATTTGGCATAGCGATGGGAGATCGGGATGTAATAAGGATGGAAAATATTGGAAGCAGCACGGCACAAGAGAATCTCCCAACTCTAGTAACTTTTCCCAGTCATGAAAACGTAGTTGGACTATGACTGAAATTGAGAATCCACCATCCTACTTTTGTCTCTTCCTTCTTTGTTCCTTCCTTGGCCTCTTTTCTTTATCTCCCCATATTTTTTTGTCCCCTTTCCTTACACTTCACTCACTACTCATCCAAATGGCACATTATTGCTTTATTCGAAGGGCCCCTCCCCTGAAGCAATTTTGCATCCTTGACCACACTCCATTTGTTGTGAGCGTTATAATAATGAATCTGTGGGTACCAAGTGGCACCAAGTGGATAAGTCTTGAGATATTTTGGAGGTGGCACAGTGGATAAGGGTTGCTGTGTCAGCTTCAATGTCCACTCTTGCATTACACATCTGATCAGATATCCTTTCAGATAAACTCGATCATGTCTTGGGGATTTTATATATTAATTAATCAATGTTCTTCTCTCCTTGGGTAAAGAGCTTCGTTAATCTTCTATTAGCTCTTCATGATCATTATCATAATCCTTTTCCGTCAATTGAAAACACCATTTTATGGCAAATTGAATTATAACATTCTGCGAATTCTGAATATGTCTCCATCATCATTCTTTAATTAGATGCCCAGTCTGTGTTCTTCCTTCACCCCCCCCCCCCCCTTTCTGTTCGCGGCATATGAAAGTTTTATGATAAGTTTCCCAGCACGGACAAATATTGTAATGGGTTTGATTGTATATAGTTTTATATTGACATAATATATTTTATAACGGAGCGCGAAGAAGGGGGACCCAATAAACTAACACGTAGATGAGGAAAGAAAGCCATAACTGAAGGACATGGATAAAGAGCATATAAAATTGAAACCCCTAGAAGGCAGCAGCTGATCAGAATCCGAACTTCAAGACAAACACCGACTTTTTTTCAAGCAGAAAACGATTTGTCATGTGCCAATACAGGCACCATGTTGACCAAATACAAATTTCTTCTGGGACATTTATTTTCCCACCACCGACATACTACAGAAAAAAGTATTCGTCTGCAAGATATCAGAATACATTTCTTCATTGACATGAAAATATGAACATACAAAAAATACGCGGTGAAATTAAGGCTTCCACATATTTGGCAGCCAGAAGAAATCAATCATACAGAGAATGTTGAAGCTTAATGTGTTTTCTTTTCTTTTCAAATAAAAATCACGAAACAGGTAGGAAAAAAAAAACAGAGAGACTCTTCTTGACTTCATTCCCAACTATATACAGAGAATTTTATGATAACCAATATAGATATAATTCTTTCCATGTCAGAACATTCCCGAAAATCTTGTCTTGCTTCGCCCGAATGAATTCTCCTTACAGAGCTTAGCGTACATTTTGGCTCTGAGTTCTCTTCCTGACTCAACCCTTTCCATGGCAGGTTCCTCTTGTTGGCTTTGATCCCACATGTCCACATTACGAAGACCAGATTTCATCACCATCCGGGTCGGAGTCGAAGGAAGGCCAAGAAATCCGGGTCGGAGATTCGAACTACGGGGCGAACCTAATACCGGACCCATATGGATACCATGAGGTGAGCCGAGCGCACCGCGCAAGTGAGGAACTCGAGTTGAAGGCGGCTTATCGCTTTGAGCATTACACATTGATGCGCTTATTTCAATCCAGCCGTGTCGGGGATTTCCGGGCGATGTGGGCGGGGATACGGCCAATGAAGAGATCGGCGACGGCTGGAGTACGGATGTCGGCGATGAAACGAAGGAAGCGTGACAAATCGGCGACCCCTCCGATGATTCGGCTGAGCCGTTAGCGAGGAACCGCAATTGTTCCGGTGTGTGAGCGAAGAAGCAAACTCGGCGGCGACAATTTGTTCCATCCTTGCAGGATTGGGTTCTGTAACGAGATGGGTGAAGCCAGCATTCAAACACCCCGTGAGCAAACTCGCACGAGTCGCCTTTCTTGCAGTTACCTTTGCGAAACTCGGAGCATGCGGTGCCGGAATAGTGATATTTCCGAGGGTCTCTCCGGCGAGCCTTCTCACCGGGGTGGGCGTACGGACACTCCGTCCAGTCATGTGACCGGGAACGCGCGCATTTCCGGATCTTAAATTCGAAGATGCGGAAATGATCGCAGGAAAAAGCATCAAAAGAAGCGTCGAAATTTTCGCAGAGCGAATCCAAATCAATGGGAGTGAGATCATTGGAAAGAAAAGGGTGGAGGGCGGTGGAAGAATCGATGGAAGGTGGATAGTCGCAATCACCGGCATTGCCATTTAAGTTGACAGCTAAACCATCTACGGCCATTGCGATAGTTGGATTTTCAAGCAAGTTCGACTGCGAACTGAAGTTTGAGGGAAAACAAGTTAGTTCTCCGATCACCATTTTTGGAGGGACATTACTCAGAGGAGTGACTCTTTAGATGAGAGATGGCAGTTGGTGGGTGTATGACATATAAAGTGCAGCGTGGGGGCGAAGACGTGAGGTGGGTTTGTTTAACCGAGGTTAAGCCCAACTACGGTTTAAGAAAATCTAAATCCCCTCCCAATCAATTAAAAAAAAAAAAATTACCCTCTACAAAACCAAACGTCCCCCAATCATATATTTACCTTGTTCAATTTAATTATTCAAAGATAATCCACACATTTAGTAAATATTAAATTGATAGCTTAATATTTGGAAATATATTTTGAAATAAATTATTATTTAAATTTGTTGTTTTGATTTTTATTGATATAATAATTGTTTTTGTAAAAAAAAAGTTTGTTAACATGGTGAATGTTCCTTTATACTGTGAGACTGTGAGGATATATTTGATATCAAATAATAATAAAAGCTTATATAATAACACTATTTTTTATCTCAAATATAAGATCTAGTTTGTAGTACAGTTCCATTAATAAATAAATAATATATTAGTGTTTTGTAGAAATAACGCATTATATAGGTTTATGTATCAAAGTTACATTGGAACCTTCGCATCATTCGCCCTGCTTTCTATTAGAATGTCGGGGATCCTTTGTTTCAATGTCCAAATTACATGATTCATGAATTTTTGTTACTTTATTAAAAAGAAGAAGAATAAATTCCCATATGGATTTGCATGTTGTTTCTACATCTCATTTTATGTCTTCATCATTTTCCCCATATATCTCTTTTGGAAAGGACCTGGCTAGCCACTAATCTTCCATGATCTTCAGCATTATATACGTGAGATTACGTTCATATAGAGTTTGAGGCCAGTTATAAAATTTATATCTTATGAATACATATTTCTATATATATATATATATATGATTATACATATTCATTTAGGTATATAATTGTTGGCAAACAGAAAATATTGATATATTGAATATTGAAATGATCTATTTACCAATTAAGAAGGCTCATAAACTCTAAACAAAACATACATGTCATGTCATACGGGTACAAAGAAATTGTATTTTCCTCCCTTTTTTTTTTTGTTAAGCATAAATATTCTCATATTGGAGGTAATTCTATTCGAGACACCGTCGGGCACTAAATGTAAGCACCTCTCCTAACGGGGATTCTAACTTTAGTTTATCACGTTATGAAAAACTAGTCCATTCTGCTAAATCTAACTCTATTGATATCCTCCTGAATTTTCTTTTCCAGAAAAGAATCAAGAATGCAAAGTTGGAGTGAGAGTGATTGAAGACCTGGTAAGGTATTAGGCATTAAGTGGCAAGGAAGAGATGCGCTATGTAAAGTGAAGGCCCATTTGATATGATCATTTTGCTTTATTTTTAAATTAATTATTGTTATAATTTTCCTTGATAGCACTATAAGCCTATAGCGCACCCCTTCATTATTATGGTGATGGATGATATTTGAGTGGGGGCATGCTATTATTCCTCCACTCCTCACTTTGCTTGAGTTATTGTACTGACGAGACCTCTCCCTCTTTTCCTTCAAGAATCAAAATGTGTGCGCGTCCTTAGAAGAAGAAATGCGTATTAAATAATTTAAACTGCTTTAATTAGTCCAATTGATGACCCAACATTATTTTCTTTTAATGATGAAACGTTCTTGGCCAGGAGACATAACATTTTTAGCGTATAGATACACTGTTGATGACTCTTACATTTATCTAATTTAAAACGAGTGGTCTATTTACTTAATTAATTAATAAATTCTTTATGCGATATAGCAATAAAGTAAACATTAAACTTCCACATGGTAATGGCGGGAACATGGAAAGACAACGTCCTCCTCAACAGGCTCTTCGCTTATCTGGTGGCTTGTTGGCCTACTTTGCGTTTTTGCTCATACCGATTTGTGTATACAATGAATCGACTCAACCTTGTGTATTCTCTTACTGGGTCTTACTACTCTCTTGAATCGATTGCCCATTTGGCATTTTTCTTATTGAAGCTCGATCTTGTCGTTGCTTGTTATCTTGGCGTAGAGGATCCGAAGCTGTGGAAATCAAGCAAAAGGTACAAATCTTGGAAGCAAGTTAAAAGGTAGGTTTGGTTTTCTTCATTTTCTATCTTCTGCTTGATTTTCACTTCCAAGTTTTCTTTTTCCTTCTCTAATGTTTCAATTATTATTATCTCATAGATAATGAAAGGGAACGGCACAAGTGGAGGTGAGAGGAAGTCAACTAACATCGTTGTTAACCATGACTTCTCTGGAGGGCTGCACTCTTGGTATTCTAATTGTTGCCATGGCTATGTAGTTTCAGGTTCACAGGGGAGATTTTTGATTGAGTCAGATAGGAATTATGCTGTTGTCACTAACCGTAACAAATGGTAGCAAAGTCTAGAACAGAACATCACCACAAAAATTTCTGTGGGTTCTACTTACAAAGTTTCAGCTCGTGTTGGAGTATCTGGACTTTCTCAGGCATACCCTGATGTTATAGCCACTCTTAAACTACAATATCCAGATTCAGATACTTGTTTCTTGTCCGTTGGGAGGTGCAAAATTTCATAATCTCATTAATTTGCAGTACATGATTTGGTCTTAAATATAAGACCTCAATCCACTTTATCCCCCAAATTTATAATTTTTTTCAATTGATTACTTACATTAAAGAGGTTAGTAACGATGAAAATTGCATTTTAAGAAAAACCAGTCTATATTTACTACAAAAAATTAATATAACTAATTTTTTTTAATCCACGTAATTTTAAGGATGACCGGAGCTAGTAATATATTAAGACAATTATTTTATTTCTTCAGGACTTCAGTAGCAGAGGGCAGCTTGGGGAGGTTAGAAGGGTCATTTTACTTGGCAAGTAAACCTGAAAGGGCTGAATTTTATCGGGAAGGACCTGCTCCTGGAGTTGACCTGCTCAAACAATCAGTGGAGATCATCACCAATCCTGGCCCTATGAATATCACGTAATTTTCCACCTTTGGCCTTATATATTGTTAAAGTGGTTCTACTTTAAAACATGTAAAACTGGAACATATTCACATGCAATACCTTTATATCGATTTTGGAAGCATGCGAGCTCTGAAGGTGATTCTGCTGGAGATGAGAACGTTGCAATAAACCCTACATTTGATGATGGCCTAAATAATTGGTCTGGAAGAGGCTGCAAGATTGCTCTGCATAGTTCCTTGGAAGATATGAAAATTCTTCCTTGTACTGGGAAGTATTTTGCATCAGCAACAGGGCGAACACAAAATTGGAATGGAATTCAGCAAGAGATCACTAAAAGAGTACAGCGTAAACTTGCCTATGAAGTCTCTGCTTTGGTTTGGATATATGGAAACAATGTCACTTCCGCTAATGTAAGGGCCACTTTGTGTGTCCAAACGCCACATCTTCGAGAGCAGTGTATAGAAATTGCCAAGTAAGTCTCTTTTCTATTGTTTTATGCACACTTAATAATTGATATGAAAAAAGCTTCCTTGACGACGATTCATAATTACTGAGATGTTAATTCTAAAGTGTGCAGGGGAAGTTCCTTTTAAATGGTTCCCCATCAAAGGTGGTTGTATATTTACAAGGTCCCCCTCCAGGCACTGACATTCTTGTCAGTACTTTGTCTGTTATTCTTGCAGCAAAAGCACCCGTTCATCACCACCTGATGTTAAGGTTAGATATTGACTCACAAAAACTGCTTCCCAACTACTATATGCTTGCAATTCTTGGAATTGTAAATCCAACATAGGCCAAATGTCCTACAAAGTCCTATCGTTAATATAAGATTTCGTTCGTAATGCAAATTCTAATATATTAATCATATTTTATATTATATATGATTAAATTATATATCAGTTTATATATTATATAAATTAGTTTGAAGAAAAAAACGGTAAATATAAATATTTTAAAATAATCTAATTAGATTTCTTAATCTCTTCAAAAAAGTCAACTAGGCCAGATGTAGTAATCATTTTGGTTTTGTTCTTGTGCAGAATTCTGATTTTGTTCTTGTGCAGAATGCTGATTTTGGGATTAATGTGATTGAGAACACCAATCTGGATGATGGTACCAAGGGATGGTTTGCCCTTGGCGATTGTACTTTAAAAGTTGGACTGGCTCTCCACGTATGATTCCAGCGTTGGCAAGAGATTCACTTGGTGCTCATGAACAATTAAGTGGGCGCTACGTCCTTGTGACAAATCTCACGAAGTCATGGATGGGTCCTGCTCAGATCATCACTGAGAAACTAAAACTCTTGTTGACATGTCAAGTTATCTGCTTGGATTCGCATTGGTATAGGATCAACTGGCCTGCATAATGTTAATATTAATCTTGTTGTTGACGACCAGTGGGTCAATGGCGGACGTACACGTGGAGGCTGCTGATGAAAGATGGTATGAAGTGGGTGGGTCGTTTAGAATCGAGAAGCCACCATCAAAGGTTATGGTTCATATCCAAGGTCCTGCTTCTGGTGTGGACTTAATGGTTGCCGGACTCCACATATTCCCTGTTGACAGGCAAAAAAGGTTTGCATATTTAAAGGAGCAGACTGAGAAGGTAAAAATATCTACCTTTGACAATTATTATTCTATAAAGACATATCTTTCTGTGCGTAAACTAGTTTAATTCCTCGAATAGTCATTTGAAACATTTCTTAATTGATGGCCTGCAGATACGTAAGCGCGATGTCGTGCTTAAATTCACAGGATTAGACTCAGGAAGCTATTCTGGAAACATAGTGGAAGTTAGACAAATACAGAACGACTTCCCACTCGGATCATATGTCCACAGAACAGATATTGACAATGAAGATTTTGTCGACTTTGTTGAGAAACATTTTAATTGGGCTGCGTTTGGGAATGAGTTGAAGTGGGATTGGACAGAACCACAAATAGGGATTTTCAACTATAAGGACGCCAACGATATGTTAGCCTAGCCTTGTATCAAAAGTACAGGATAAACACTCGTGGACATTGTATCTTAGTCGATGGCACAGTTCAGCAGAGGATTAAAGCATTGAGTAAAGATGATGCGATGAAGGCTGTCCAAGATCGGTTGACGAGGCTTCTGAGTCGCTACAAGGGAAAGTTCAAGCATTACGATGTGAATAATGAAATGATTCATGGTTCATGTTGTGAAGACAGACTAGGTAAAGAGATCAGGGCAAGCATGTTCAAGAATGCACATCAACTAGATCCATCTTCTACCCTGTTTTTAAATGATTATAACGTTGAAGATGACAAATACATTCAGCAAGTTGTTGATCTGCAAAAGCAAGGCGCACCTGCTGGGGGAATAGGTATTCAGGGTCACATAGACAGTCCAGTCGAACCAATTATTTGTTCTGCCTTAGATAAATTGGGTATTCTTTGGTTTACCAATCTGGTTAACAGAGCTTGATGTGTCGTCCAGTAATGAGTTTGTGATAGCAGAAGACTTGGACGTGATGATGAGGGAGGCTTTTGCTCATCCTTGTGTAGATGGGATAATGCTATGGGGATTCTGGGAAATGCTTATGAGCAGGAAAGATTCACTCTTGGTGAATGCAGAAGGTGCTATCAATGAAGCTGAGAAGAGATTCCTTGCTCTGACGCAAGAGTGGCTGTCTCACAGACATGGACATGTTGATGAAGAGAGGAAGTCTGGTTTCAGAGGCTTCCATGAAACATACGCTATGGAGGTGGCCACCCCATCAAAGAAGATTTTCAAGACAATTGTTGTCGAAGAGGGGGATTCTCCCCACCTCATATCCATAGATTTATAAGTATATATATCGTTCTCAGCCCAATTAAAAGTATGTTTTTTTTTTTAATTTCCCACTAAGCATAAATATTTTTTTTATTGAAGGCAATCCTATTTAAGATATTATTGTGTACTAAATGTAATGTAGGTTCCTCTCCTAACGGGAATTCAAACTTTGGTTCTCCAGGCTAGCACCTTTCACTAAACCCAACTCCGGTTGGTTATAAGTATGTGTTTTATAGTTAGATCGTGTGTTTATCAATGTAATAGAATCCGGATCGGATCGGGCGGTCCAATCTAGAAACCGGCCAACCGGCCATTAGACTGATTCGGTCCGGATTTTTTTTTTCTTTAGAATTTCATATTTATAAGTTTAAAATCTTCAATTTTTTATCTGTTTGGTCCCGGGTTAGCTCTAATTTGACTCCGGTCTGATCCACTAACCCTTGATTCAGTACCCGACCGATTCAATGACCAATCCGAATTTAATTATCATTGTGTTTATGGATTTGGTTTCTTCGCCACACATGCTTCGTGTTTTTGCTGCAGACAACCATTACACTTAACTCGTAGCATATGCATGGTCCTGCGTGGCTAATGGGATTGTTGGCTTTCACTGGGTATTCCTCTTGCCCCGGAGCCTACGAATGTTTGTATTGAAATGTGTAACTCAAACTAGACCATAATCATCAGACAAGGAGGCCTGCAAGCCCTCATCCAGCCAAAAAGCCCATCATCATGGGCCTCACCTATAAATACCCCAAAAAGAATGGATAAATGAATGAAGGAATGAATCTTATCCCACAACAGTACTACTTGATTGATTCTTTGACTAACATGAATGGATAAGTAAGATGGAAAGGATGGGGATGGGGGGATCAGATGAAGCGGGATCTCTTGGGGCACTCTGCTTACGTAAGATGTTGCTTCCATACGGTTTCACCCCGTGTGGACGATGATGAGGATGAAGACGACACCATGCACAGCCCCAACCCTACCCTGAACCCGTGTCGGTGATTGGCACCCTCATCCTATATTTATATATGATTCAAATTTGATTTTTTTTAAATTGGTTATTTTTTTAAAAAAAATAAATTTTTGAAAAAACATTAATTAACAAATTAATTTTTTTTAGATTCTGTACTCATTAAAATGATTTTAAAAAAATAAAAATTAAATTTAAACTATCAAAATCTCATATGAACTGCTTAAATGAAAGGAGCTGTACCTGCTCATCCAAAGCTCGTTCCACCCCAGCATCAACCTCTCCCTGGGCCGTCGCTCAATTATAGTTTTCAAGAGATAAGAGGCTAATAAGAGAAATGTGGTGCATACGCAGACACGTCTCCATATATAGCGAATCAAAACTATGGGTATAGAGTACGAGTTGCTTACACGGAGGAACTTGGATTAATAATAAATTAAAAAAAACGAACTAGTGATTAACTAGAGAGATCTGAAGATGGAAAGAAAACCAGGCATGTGAGAAGCCCATTAAGTCGCCATCAAATCAAAAATACGGGATGGCCCAGAACACACACACACACCCCACTCACATCAGCTTGACAAACTCCCACCATCTACTCCTCCTCCTCCTGTTTCTTCGACTCCATCCCTCGCAACATGTTTCTAAAATTATATATATATATATAATATATCAATATCAAGCGTACATATTGGCAAGTAGTATGATATTTAAGGGAAAATATATACACAAAGAAGGGCCCCACAGGAAGTCCCATCCAAATACCTGGAGCTTCTTCAAAAGGAGCCCACTTCTCACATGGGTGCATAGTGACTGTTGCCTCACTCACACCTCCTGCTTAGAATTTGATAGCATGTCTCCTCCCTCCCTCCCACTCTTCACCTTTTGTATTCATTTACTCTAATTTGTTCTAAATTCCTTTTTTTTTATACATAAATTCCTTTTTTTTGCCATACATATACTAGTATTATACATTCATTCATCCGCTATTTTTAACTTACTGCCTTACAGAATCGAACACGCAACCTTCTTTCAAGATTGTCGTTATGCCGTTAAGTACTTGTTTGTAATAGTTTATTTTTAAACAATAAATATTTATAAATCGTGATTCACAGTATATAAGATAAGTATATGAGAGGAATTTTATCTCGGTTTACGTAATAAACACTTATATTCAAAAAATAAGTGTTCCCAAATATGCACTAAGTGAGTGTTTGGAATAGCTTATTTCTGGAAAATGTCGTTAAGTACTCGTTTGTAATAGTTTATTTTTAAGCAATAAATATTTATAAATCGTGATTCACAGTATATAAGATAAGTATGTGAGAGGAATTTTATCTCGGTTTGCATAATAAACACTTATATTCAAAAAATAAGTGTTCCCAAACATGCACTAAGTAAGTGTTTGGAATAGCTTATTTCTGGGAAATAAGCATTTATTACGTAAATTGAGATAAAACTCCTTTCACATACTTACCTCATATATCGTAAATCATGATTTATAAGCACTTATTGCCTAAAAATAAACTATCCCAAAATAACACTAAATTAGACATACATTTGTTTTACTATAATAGAATCCTAACCTTCAAAAACATGCGTGTTACGTACATGAAAAATAGTCCGGAAGAGGGAATTATTAATTATGAGTACATGAAAGAGTAGTTGTGATTAGAGAATACTGGGGGAAGCAGTGCATTGGGAAACAGCTCGCGCGCTGTTTTCGCGCGCTCCTCCTTGAAACGACACCGTTGGTGGGTCCATCAAGTGTCAGAGAGCCAGAGAAAGGGAGGGGGGCCATGACTGTGACGGTGAAAATTGCAGAGAGCAAGGGACAGAGAGAAGACTCAAAGCGAAGTTCAAGAATGGACTGTACACAACACACTCCACACACATATCTCGGTCTCAGATATGTTGTTCGCATAAAAAGACGCAGTTTTCTCTCTTTCCCGTCAATCATCATAACTGAGCACACATTTAAATATTACACACACACACATATTTTATACAAAAAAAATAAATAAAACTGAGAGTCGAGTGAGAGTGGTATTCATGACTCTCTCTGTCATTGCTCCTCTTTCATGTGACCTGTCTCCTACTCCGTTTCGAGTTTCAACCATGTTTGAATGTACGGCCCTATTCCTTCTCCATTTACTTTCTCTTCCCTACCTAGCTTCCCCTGTGTCGCACTTGAATCCCCCAAATCCACGTTTACTGTATTACTATCTCTCTTAAATTTTCTATTTTAGTAAACAAAATATTCTACTCCCAGTTTTTATCGACTACAACGAACTGTTCAATTCAATTTTACATGAATCTTTGATAGTTTTAATCTTACCTTTTCCAGTGTAATAGAAAAAGAATAAGCAAGTTACCATTTTATCTATAGATTAAAAAAAGCGGTAGCAACACGTGCAGTGCAGGACGTAGCGTGTACGTATATGTTCTTTTTTTTTTTTTTTTGCCTGCAAATATATGTGTATGTATATGTTCAGCGAATAGCATAAATCAGTTCTGGTTTAAATTTTTCAATTTGTAATGATTGACTGTGTTAAAACAGTCTAGAATGCCTGTGGGTATTATTAGGGTTTGTAGGCAGACATATATATTTTGATTATCTTTTGGTCAGAACTCCGAAGCCAAAGATATTAAAATCTTCATTATGACATGTGGCGAACATGCAGTGACACTAATTACAAATAGGCCCGATTTCTATAATTATTATTAAACCGGTTTACATTATGTACTAATCAATACTTACACTCAAATAAAAAAAAAAGCGTATGCGTCAATCAGATTTGATCGTCAACAAATTGAATAATCAAGGATTGTGATTCTTTTGCCAGTGGTTGCTCGCATTATTATTACGACATTCACACAAACGGCAAAAAATGGAAAAGAGATTCTTTCCAAACTACCCCATTTGCAGTTTCAACTTTAATCAATCCATGTTTAAAAGAAGAAGAAGAAAATCATAGAGATTTTAAGCTATCCATGATCAGAGGGATTGAGGGGCCAAGGGAAGTCTAACAAATTGTTAAATATATCGACAAAGGCAACGCACTAAATACTTTTAAGTTATTATTTTATTTATTGCTACAAACTTTTAACCAAAAGGAGTCTAATATACTTAATTTACTAGGCTGGGGAAAGGGCAGAATCCTCCTGGCCATCACTCGCATGTAAAATCATAAATTATTGGGTACAAATTTTTTGGTCAGATGCATGCACCAATTTGAATTTCATTTTCAATTATTATATTAAAGTCGTCCCAGCTCCATGTCTTTGCAGCATTGTTTTGACCCAATTGATCGATGACATGACATTAATTACTTTGTTTTAATGATGAAAATTTCTTTGCTCACTCCACAGTACATCAAGTGCATATAATTATATATAGACACTTTCCAATGACTTGATTTTTACTTTTTAGTTTTTATGTGGTCCTATAATTCCAGAGAGCAATATATACGAGCCGGATTTTCTTAATTAAAAAAAAATACATGTTTTGGTGAGAACTCGGTGGGTTTTGCTGAGCAATCTAATTCATCACTGATGTGTTAAAGAAGCGTAAAAGGTTTAAGCAAATGACAAGACCGAATTAAACATGGTCACTGTTTTTTTACTGGACTATGATAGTTTAATTTTATTTACGGGAATTTGTTCTGTCTTTTTCCATCAAATCAATCTTAAAATCTCTTTAATTAGACATCTTCAATCCTTTCCTTACGTTTAGTCAAATATTTAGTGCTTATTACTGTGCGCTACATCCAACTTTAATTTCCTGTTACACGGTAATTAAATAATACGAATCCTTTGTTGACTAGTGAACATGTTTGGGACGCTTAATCCTCTTTTGTTCATTGATTGACAGCAAGTCCGAATATTTTACCTAATAAAGCAGGTGGTATTTTTATTTTTTTGCCCTTTTCTCTCTTTTACATAAAGATTCGACTAATTATCCAGCAGCTGGAAGGAGGATCCCATTAATTAATTAGTTGAACTAATGTGAACATTATTAAATTCGAGGAGTTGTGGAAGATGTTGGTCCACACAAACGCATAGGCTTTTTATTACGCTCAATGAGAGATGAAAGATTAATTATCCCCTCGGATTCTTACTCTAAAGTTGAATTAGGCTGTGTTTGTTTCAGCGTTTTGTACAGGAAAAACGCACTTATTACGCAAGCCGAGAAAAAACTCCTCTCACATACTTACCTCGTATACCGTGAATCACGAATTATAAGCACGTTTTGGATAAAAATAAGCCATTCCAAACACGCACTTAGTTTGCTTAACAAGATGTTGAAGATAATCAATCACGCATAATAATATTATTAATACGCAATTATCTAAAAACCTCTTGATTGGCTTTGTCTGCCTTACGCAACAAAGTTAGTTGTTGAATATTTATGACTAATTAAATTGGGAAAAGTGGCTGCTAAACATGAATGATATGATTTAATGGCAGACATGGGCCCTCCCAAGAACTGTCTTCTGCTTAGCAACTAGTCTCAGAATTATCTCACCCGCTTGCGTTGTTAGAATTTTCCTTATTTTGACAATGGCAGGCACAAAGATCGGTAGTTTATTTCCTACCACACAATCTACATCCTCATTATCTCCATCAATATATTAGAATAAGAATTCATGAATCTCTCCTGTTAACTAATTAACTGGTCTAGATGTGAATGAAGTTTGTTTGGATAAAATTGTTGGAATTTTTTAAAATAAAAAAAGAAGTGTTTTTATAAAGCCATGTTTTCATCAAGTAGGGGATTTTATATGAAGAATTATGGAAGGAGTTGTTACACAGAGTCACCAAAGTTATGCTTTTTTAGTATGTAAAGATATATGTGAAAAATTATAACCAGTGGTGCGACAACACCACTTAGTGAAAGATTGTGTTATATTTATGATAAAACTTTAAATGATATAAAATTATAATTTTTCATATGTCTGTTCATGAATCAGCAAATGATATTTTTAAATCTAACAAATTATTATGACTTTTAATTGAAGGGATATTAAGAAACACCACTTTAAGAAATCACTTTATGACCTATAAATACAAAGCACCATCAATCATTTGATCTCATTAGAAATCACATAATAACAATAGATCACATTTATTGGCTGTATTACTGAATGCGTATAAAGATAAGGTTAAATTATCATTTTATAAGAGCCCTTGCTATCTTGGCTTAAGTGTTGGGAGTGCAATTTATACTTAAGAGTTTTCATTGTATTTTGTAAGAAATTCGCCCATCAATCTAAATTACACCCTACTATATAGAAATAAGTGAGCCGAATTAAGTTTAAAGAAAAATGTTGTTCATGCCTTAAAGACATTTTACGCTACTTTCTTCTTCATCTTTTATTCTTATACCTTGGGGAATTCAGTTCTTCTAACAAAAGCTGTACAAAATGCTCCGACCAATTTTCTTTCCAGTAATAAACATTTAATTATTAGTAATCTTAGATGGATTTTAATAATTGTGTACCCACCAAACATGATTAAGAGATTATATGCTAATTAAAACAAAATATAGAATTATTTTTACTGATCTTGCGTGTGAGGGGTGACCTCTCGTGTTGACTTTTTATGGGGTTTAAGGGACAATTTTGTCATAGAAATTGTCACTTACGGCCAACTTTGTCATAGAAGTGTCAAAAGGGAAGCAATTTTGTCATAGTCTTTATCACAGTTAGTTTTGACCGTTAGTTGATCAAATATATTGATCTTATAATTCATATGTCATTCACATCATTTATTATTAAGGTATATATTCGCTCCAAAATTTTGGATATAACTTTTAAAAAAAATGAAATAAATGATAAATGGGTTTAGGTGGCAAAGTTGTCCTCCAAAAACTTCCTAGACGAAATTATCACTCAGTGACAACTTTCCGAATAAAATCACCCCCTTACCCCATTTTTAACGTGTACCCCTGGGCTCAAAGCTGATAATTCAAGTGGTATGGTTAATTATAATTTTGTGCTCGTTTGGAATAGCTTATTTTTGGACAATAAGTGATTATAAATCGTGATTCATGGTATACGAGGTAAGTATGTGAGAAGAGTTTTATCTCGGCTTGCATAATAAGGACTTACTTACCCTCAAAACGTATTCCCAGACACAACCTTTACTGGAAGCTTAACACACGGCCGTAAACAAAATCATGCCATATTTGTAAAAGATGAAGATGACATGAATGTGACTTTTACCTAATTTTGATTCCCCTCAGGATCCTCACACAAAAATTATGTTATTTTAATATAAAGTTGTTCGCAAGAACTCCAGTTTTAGTTTTCGCTTTGGTCCAGTTGATCACAACAATTAAACGCGTGTATTTACTTATGGTTTGCTTTTAATGAGGTGGGTGTGACTGTGATCATGACTTTAAATGTTTATGGAAAACTATTTGCATTTCACCAAACAAATTAGGGTTTTCAAAAAATAATAGAGTTCATTAAGGTGTGATGTTAGATAAATTTATGAATATACATGTTCAGTTCAAATTAACTCAGAGTCTGTTTGTTTTGGGTTTTTTAAAAAAATTTCATGATGTTTGAAGGAAGCATGTAAGAGGAAATTTATATCATCTATAAGAAAGTGTACGAGAAAACACTTTTTTTTTTTTTTTACTTCCCAATCCAACACTTTAGTTACATAAGGTTACTGTCAGTCCGTAAATATACGCATATATAATTGTGTTGGCTTCTTACTTTATCTAGGATGTATCACGCTGATCCTTTCTCTAATTACAAGATTGTGGCTATAATTATAATGTGTTTAGATTAGTTTACAGCTAATAATTTTTATGATTTATAAAATAAATATGTAATAAGAATTTTATCTCAATATTTAAAAAACGACTTTTAAAACCATAATTTCAAAAATACAGAAACACTTTATAAAACGCACACCAGCAGCTTGTAAGAAATTAACCGTTCTATTTATAAGTAATTTTTTTTATCGGGTTTATCCTTTTATAAACAATTTTTATTTTTTATCTGAAAATATAAATTCATTTTTCTTATTTTATTCTTATTAAATATTCATTCTCTCTCATATCTTATATTTATTATCTCTCATACTTTTTATCTATTTTCTCTTCTATACTCTTTTTATAAATAAGAGTATATATGAAAAAAAAATAAGATTTTTCACACATTTATTACTTTTAACTATCCACAGCAAACTCACTCAAATCAGTCACTCCTTTGGGAAAATATGAAATTAATAATTGGGGGAGAAATGTGGAAGGGCGGGGGAAAATACTGGAGCAACTTTGGGAGTGATGTGATGGGAACAGCTCATAGGGAGACGATAATGATGATATGGATGGTTGATGTGATTGGAAAAAGAAAAGAAGCCAATAACAGACAGCTAGACGGTAACTACATGACTCTAAATCTGAAGTGAGTGTGAAGGCAGGGCTCGCCTTTAACACATTCACAATTAATTGCTAACCTCCGTGATTATAGGTTTAAGCAATCGAAGTCTTCCTCATAAACCAGCACAATTACGCTACTTGTATTATATTCCGTAAAAGAAACTAATTATGCAACGGCATTGTCGTACTCACGCATCACTTGATGTGGATATATCCGTGTGTGTTGAGATGTGGGGATATCCTACAGGGAGTCCGTTCCGTAGAGGAATTGTTATCTTTCTCTGTTCTTTATCACCCCTTGGATCAAAAATTCAATGGTTCAGATTTGACATTATACAAAAAATATATTATTATAATTATTATTTCAGATAAAAATAAAAAAAATTTAAAAAATTGCTAAAATTCCATCTGAAGTTAACGTGAAAAAATATAAAAAATTTACTTCATAATAATTGTCCACAAGAGTGAACTGTTCAGATCAAATTTTAATACTTTACAGCTTAAATTTATTTATCTATTTTTATCTAGAATTATAATAATATCTTTTTTTTGTCAACAAAATTATAATAATATCTATTTTTATAAAATATTAAATCTACACCATTAAATTTTTTATCAAAGGGGTAAAAGAGGATAATAGAGGAGGAAATAAGGGAAAGGGTAAAAAAGAGGATCCTTTCCGTCCCCGTTATGGGGCTTTTAAACCCAGCAGCGGCATGGCCTCGCTTTTCCACACACATATCATTATTGTTAACTAATAATGTCAGTGTATATTTAGGAAACAATAAAACAAAACTGTGGTTTTTGAAATTTTTTTTTATAAACTTAAATAAATTTTTTTTTACATGCTTATTTTATAAATGGTAAGAGTTATTCACTGAAAACTAATATAAAAATATGTCCTTATAGTTATAGTTGGAGCTGACAGAAAGAACTTGTAACACCAACGGAAGTTGGCGCAGATGGGTAGGCATCTGCGCCACACCAATCCGTTCCTGGGTTCAATCTCAAGAAACGGAAGGTGTAGAGAATTTCCGTTGGGAGCTCTCTCCCCTGGGGCACCTCAAAGAGGTGAATTCCTGTCGGGCCTATCAGATTGGGGGCGTCAGGACTAGTCGGTTGTCGGGGGCCCATGTCGGTAAATCCAGTGTTGGCCTTCAGGTTAACGCCGGATACCTGGAAGGTGGGTGCACCGAAGACCAAAAATGATCCATTGCATAAACCATAAAAAAAAAAAAAAAGAAACAACTTGTAACTTTTGTAACGTGATGAATTAATTAATACTTTGAATTTTTGCTGAGAGTTATATTGAGAGAAAGAGAGAGTAGGGAATTTTTTTAGGGGGAAAAAAAAAGCTAGAGTTATGGGATGGTGTGGAATGAAGAGAGAGTGGCATGGGGAAGAGGCGAAGAGAATAGTGAATAAGAGTGACCAATGAAAGAGGGAAGATGATTCTCTCAAGCAAGTAAGCAAAGGACGTTAAGAAGAAAGTTGGAAACGTCCAATCCAATCTTCTTCTATTACCATGCCCCTCACAGAGAGAGAGAGAGGGAGCGAGAGAAGAGCGCGCTAGTCTCGGGGGAGGGAGTGAGGAGTGGGGCCAGAGTCCTTAACTGGGAAAAAGTGGGAATGCCTGGCCTTGTGGGGCACACTCACTCTTCATTACTCTCCTTTTCAAAATGTCCCATTTCGTACCTTTTCTTTTTTTTTTTTGCGGTGACATTTCGTACCTTTTCAAAATGTCCCATTTCATATATTTAATTATATATATATACAGAGACACATGTATGTATGTATTTTTGCGTCTCAATATCTCAGTTGGAGAGTGAGGAAGGAAGGTGGAAGCCATTAAAGTTTCGAAGGGCCTCATATATCTCATCTATATTTTAACTGATGATTTGCTCCTATCTGCGGAAGCTTCTGTGGCCCAAATGGAGATAATGAAAAGCGTGATGGCTAAATTTGCTGGCTACAAGACATTGAATTAATTTGCAGAAATCGAAAGTTTTTCTTTTTAGGAATATCAATCTCAATAGGGTTGTTGCGTTTAAGTCAAAGATTGAGAATTGGAATTACTCCGGATTTAGGTGAATATTTGGGAGTCCCACTCATTTATGAAAGGATAACAAAATCCACCTTTTGTCATATTACTCAAAAGATAAGGTTAAGATTGGTTGGGTGGAAAGGTAAATATTTAACTATGACTAGGCGTACTGTGCTTATTAAGGCAGTCATATCGCTCTTCCTTTATATCAGATGTAATCCTTATTATCAAAGGGGGTTCTTGATGAAGTTGAGAAGCTAAGTCGTGATTTTCTCTAGAGTCAGGATTGTAGTCGATCACGAATAACTGGACGAACAGACGAACAGCAACCTGTAAAGATCGGAACAGATGATCTGAGTCGCATCCGAGGACATTGTCCTATAGAGTTATTCCGCAACTACCGGCAGAGAGGAAGCGGCACCCCTCAGGATTAAACAGACCCTTCTTGATATATCAAGGCAACAGAACTGGCGGAAGGTAACGGCAACGACAGTCAGAAAACGTTGAACAGAGGAGAGGAGATGAGATTGTGATGTACTGAGCACCCCGCCTGTGTCTCTTTTATAGGCGTTTTCATAAAGAGCCATCGGTCACGAAGGAACCCGGACAATACGTCCGTTGAGACCGGAGAGGCACCACCGAACAGACAAGCCTGTGAGTTGCGAACAGGAAGGTCTCCTGACGAAGCGCCGGACCGTTAGCAATTTCCAATCACGGGGGGTCACGAATTTTAAACCCCAAAATATAGTGACTTTTCGACAAGCCAAAATTAATATTATTTTTATTATCTAAAAAATAATATTTCCAGTGAGCAAAAATAATTTACAAAAAGTGCCAGTACCACGTATTTATTCACACGCAGGGGGGAAATCGCCGGATTTCAACTACGTTTGCCTTCCTGTGGCCCGTTGTTGTGTGCGCGTGAGCCCACCACTCCTCTAGGCCTCTTTACAAGCCCAAGTTAGTAAAGTAATATATATATGCTTATGACTTCTTACTCCCAAGCAATGTGGGACTAGGTTCTTTAACACACCCACTCAAACACTTATATTTTACAACAAGGATGAGAATGTTCACAAGATGCATTTGATTGCTTGGAATCATATACTCAAACCCCAAGAAAGAGGGTGATCTTGGGATTGGGAGACTAGAACAATAAAACTAGGCTTTCATAATGAAGTTTTGTTGGGGCTTGATAACTAAACCAATTGCTTTATGAATTCAATGCTTAAGAGATAGGTATAAATGTGGGAATGATCTCATCCCTATGGTGTTAAAGAGACCGAAAATGTCTATCACTTGGGTTGAGATTTCAATAGTTTGGGAAAAGTTTATAAAGGGAGTTGGCAGGAAAGTTAATAATGGTCACTCTACAAGTTTCTAATGGGATCTCTGGGTACTACTTGACAGACCTCTGATAGCGTATGTTGTTAGGAATTTAGATCAAGTTAATCCAGGGGAGAAAACGTTAGATTATATTCTCCCGTCAGGGGCAAGGAATGTTGTGAAGTGGAGATCTTTCTTTCCGAAAGGGGTTATTTCAATGCTCGTGCGACTTCAGCCTCCAACAAGTGTCTAGGACGATATTGTGTATTGGAGGAGTGCTTTCAATGGTAACTTTTTTATTAGAGCAGCCTATAAATTTCTTTCAGAACCATTTTCGAAGGAAGGTAATCCAGTCTAGAAACTCCTTTGGCATTGGTAGGTGCCTAAGAAAGTGAAATTTTTTATCTACCAAGCTTCCCATGAGAGAATTATGACCAATTCTTTGAGAACAAGGAGAGGAGTGTCCATTTCAAATGAATGTCATCTTGGTTATTTATGTGAGGAAAGTGTTTTACACTGTTTGAGGGATTGTAAGGGAGCAAAACAAATGTGGAAGGAAATTATTAATCTTGATCAGTATTCTATTTTCTTTTCTAGTGATTTACAGGTATGGTTAAAGTATAACTTAAATCATCAACCAGCAGCATACCAATTCTCTAAATGGGCATGGCAGTATGTGTTTGGTTAAATTTGTTGGCTCATATGGAAATAGAAATGTCAAGAAGTTTTTCAAACACAAGTGGCGTCGCACATAACAATCATTCATCATTGCTTATATCTATTCATGGAGGAGGTACAAGATGACAAGTCGAGGCATATGGTCTTTCAGGATAAAGGTTACATGATGGACCGATGGGTTCTTCCTACAGATGGTTTGGTAAGATTGGATGTTGATGCGTCTGTTATACAACCGTATCAAGCGACATGTGGAGGCGTAATTAGAGATGAAAAAGGGAATTGGTTAATGGAATTTCGAAAGAAGTTGGGTTGTTGGCCAATCACTATAGCTGAAATTTTTGCAATTCAAACAGGGTTACAGGTGTGTCGGATGCTAAATTACACGAGTGTGCAGGTTGATTCTGATTCTTTGGGGGCCATTAATATATTATTTAGAGATGGTCTTGCGCATCATCCTTTTCAAGAGGCGATTGAAGGCGTGTGTCATCTCATTTATGAGGGGGGTCTATCCAGATGTTTCACTATTACAAAGACCAGAGATGTAGTGGGGTGTGCTGATATATTAGCAAGGGAGGCTCATGATGATGGGAATATGTTTTCTCTGGTGCCATAGGTTCCTCATCGTTGCTGGAGTCAATTTCTTTTGGATATCCAATATGTAAGGGAGATGAATTCTCCATACCTTTGACTCAAGTGTAATACTTGCCTTTGTAATAACAACAACAACAACAACTTATCTTTAATGCAGTATCTAATCCCTTCAATTTACTTTACTTATGTTTTGATACTTCAAATTTTAAATTGGAGGTTTTAGTACTTCAAATTTCATTTTATTTGGAACATTGGTCTTCATAATTAGATAAAAATCTGAATTATTTTATTCCTCTAGGGATTCACACTAGTACAAAAAACGTCTTTTAGACCGGTGTATTTAGATCGGTTATAGTGGATAAGGTCTAAAAGGTATATGCGGTGGTAATTTTGTAATTATAAAAGACTTGTGAGACCGGTTCCGCTAATATAAGGTTTAAAATAGATTATTTAGACCGGTTTTCTTAAGAACCGGTCTAAAAAGATAAAAATAACTAATATATATATGCGATATATTTTTTAGACCGGTTCTACTATAACAGGTCAAATATATTTTTTAGAATTAAAAAAAATAAAATATCTATTACTTTTTAAACTGGTTGTCCCTCAAAACCGATCTAAAATACCAAACTTTTTAGACTTGTTGTTATTAATAACCGGTCTAAAAAGTTAAACAGTAAAAAAATAAAATATTTCTTACTTTTAAGACCAATTATTTAGGACAACCGGTCTAAAATATTATCTTTTTTAGACCGGTTGATGTCTGAAACCGGTCTAAAAGAATTCCCCATATACATTTCAAAGTTCTCCATTCCATTCCTCGCGCCCAGTTCTTGCTCTCTAAATCTCAATCCTCTCTTGTGTCATTCATCATCCCTCTAGCTGCGTAGCCACCCACCGCAATGTCTTCCTTCCGTCATCTCAGTCTTCAGTAACTCGACGACAATTGTTTTTCGTCCGTGGTCCGGCGTTCTTCCTCCTTGGTCCAGATATGGTGAGCTCAACGGCGCGCGTTCTTCCTCATTGGCCCAGATCTGGTGAGCTCGACGGCGAGCGAAAGACAAGTAGCTTTAGGAGCACTGACATGTGACGTCCAGTAATTCACTGAATCTCTAATCCGAGAATCTGATCGATAGGGCCATGGCTCTGCAAGTGCTACTGAAGCGAGCCACAGCAAAATCCAAGTCCTAGTTCAACCTTTCTTTCTGCGCCTTCCCTACAGCTTCTTCTTCTCATTTCACTACTTCCGCCACTGCCACCCATGATAATCGCTTGCCTCAGCTTCCATTATTTGATTACCAGCCTCAGCTGTACAAACGCCAATTGACTGATGAAGTTTTCACCAAACGCAAGAAGTTTCTGGGTCCTTCCTTATTCCACTACTATCAGAAACCTGTAAGTCTCCCCCAACCAATTAAACCTTGTATATTTTATTTTTTTAAAAAAATAAATTTTTTTCTACTAATTCTAAAAATCCAATAATGAGCAGTCAATAGTATTCTCCTTTCTGTTCTACTTTGCATTTGTCTCTGTATTCATTCTGTAATACCCCAAAATTTAGGATTTGAGGCTTGGGAATAAACCTAAATTAAGTGGACTGCTAAGCCCCAATTTAGTAGAAGCCCAAATTTATCCCCTAATGATTCTTATATCTTTGGGGTATTAAGAAAGTAAAATGGTGAACTTCGGAGAAAATAATTATGTTTTTGGTGAAATTGCCTATGAGGTGGTGAGCTTGTCATATGGTTTTGAATAATCAAATGATGACAAAAAATTATGAAATTTTACAGGATGAAAGTAGACATCCTAAGCTTTAATTTGATAGTTCATATGACTCAATTAGAACTATATACAAAAAGATATGAATTTTTGAAGTCAGAACAGAAAAGCTGTGAAATTTCTGGAACATTATGCAAAGATTAAAATTTTGGGAATTTTGTGATTCCATTCAGAAAAAGTATATATTTGTCCTTGAAACTAGACTCAATAAGGGTTCTATAGGCTTTGGAATCACTCCAATTCGATTTTTCTAGAATTAGTTATGATTTTTCAAAGTTTGGGCAAAAATCTGCCAGAATTTTGTAAAAATCCGAAAATTGGGAAATTATCAAATAAATGAAATAAGATATTAAAATAAAAAGTGATCATCTCCTTCCAACATCCATAAGTGACGTCATTTTCAGTTTTAGAGAGAGAGAGAAGATTTGAGATTTTTAGAGAGAGAAGGAGAGGAAAAAGCTTGTAAAGGTAAGTGATTTCTTCGGTAAATCGGTTCCTAATGCGTAGAACTCCGCTCCTAAGCTATTCTCCTATGTGATTCTAGGGTTGGAAGCTCAAATTTGCTTGTTGAAGTGACCTAGGGTTCAGCTATATCAAGGGAGAGCCAGTGGGAGCTTGAGGTAACTTCCAAACTCTTGTATATTGACTTTTCTGGCTCTTGTGGACAATTTAATCAGTGAAATTTCGTCGGATGTCAATGGTTTTAAAAATGGAAAATGGGTGTGTAGGGCTATTATGCTGCCCAAATTGGTACTAAATGGTAGTTGACACCTAATGGAATAGTCAATAAAGTAGTTAGAAGTATAAAGGAACATGTTCACAGAGTCGAAACCAAAATCCCCGGAAAACCCATTTATTTCGGTCAGGGCTGTAAATGGGTCTTAGAGTTGGATTTTCAATGATTTGATGGTTCTATTGAGTTCAGGAGTGAAAATTAGGTGGGGTTACAGTTGGTCGCTTTTCCGGAAAAGGCCGAGAAAGCATAATTACGGAAACGCCGCTAAAACCCTAAAGGTAGGGCTGCCAAGGGCAATTTCGTAATTTGACATTGAATTTGATAATTCTGAGTCCGGAAATGGATTCTTTGGGTGAAAATATGTAAGAATAGCCCATGTCAAAATTTCAGGAAAAGTACAGCCGGACCGGGTGCGGCGGGGCCCGGGGGCATTTTGGTAAATTTACAAGATAGACTCATATAACCCCCAGAAACACTATGGAAGTGTCTAAATAGTACATTTGACATTGTAGGATCGAATATGGATCCCCGAGCTGTTTGCATGTAGATCGAGGCACGCGTTTCGAGGCGGAAAGGGGTTAAGGTAGGGGACTTACCTTACTTGCATGTATTTGATATATTTGCTTGTGTAATGATGTATGTGATTGCTATACTTGATTGTGTAGAGCATATTTGAATAAATGAAGCTCTGTTTCTGTTTTCGCTATGGCCATAATCTTGTTGTATGAAACATTGAGCATGCAGAGATGTCATTATGGGGCATACATCTAGATAAAGCTAACATGTCATACACATAGCATCAATCATGCACGCATTATGGTATCTGTTTCTTACTGAGATTCTCTCGAATCTCACCCTCCCCTACCAACAATTTAGATAGGAGACGACAGAAGATATGCAAACAACAATGTAGAGTACCGTACGAGGGGATTACAGTAGTAGAACAAAGACGGGAAGAAGTCTCCATTTTCACTGGGATGAGTTTAAACACCCTAGTAGCCTTGTGCGGCTACGTTAATCGTAAGTATCATGTACAAACCCCTATGGGGAATTTATGTAATCATTAACTTATTATCAATATATTTATGCTATTCCTGTGTTGCCCACTAAACCACATATCATTTTCCGTAAATACTCTGAAAAAAGTTGAAATTGAGATAAGGGCGTGACACATTCCGTTTGGTTGGGATCTTTTTCCCTTTCAATTTCTGATTCATTTTCTAATTTTGTTGTAATCTTCGTTTCATAATGTACATCAGTTTTTCACTTGCCCTGCTTTTCTTCTTGATTTGACCCGCACGCTGATTGTTTAGATACCTCTTCTCAAATTTATCCGCTCAAGTAGCTGTTCGAGTGAATCATACGTATTGTATAAATGAAAGTCGGTGCTTTGAACACGTGAAATGCTAATCTGATAACTTGTGAAACCGCAGATGAATCTTGACCTACTAGGGATTTTTTTTTTAAAAAAAAGGGCGCAACTGTGCAATGAATGGGCTAAAGTTCAATGTATTGATATAATATTTCAGGTACATATCCTTAGTCCGCTGGAAAATGCAGCAGAACTCGGAATTTGACACAAGCTATTAATCTGGATCACTTTACCAGGCTCGTTTTTGTTTTGTTTTGTTTTGAGTGAAACTTTACTTGGCTTCTTCATTGTTTGGAAATGAGCTTTGCATACTGAATCGGGTTTTTTTCGTTCAATCCATATTCGTTTGTCGGTTTTTGTACAACAATGATAGTGCTTTCTTCTTATTTTCATGGACACATAATATATAATGGCACTATTCAACCTCCAGTTGTAAATTCTCGTACATTTTCCTTCTGTGGCTCCCAATTCAAATTCTACCTCTAAATGCTTCTTTCTTCCTTTTCTCCATTTTTTCCTTTTAAGCGATTAAAATATAAAAAAAATAGAAAAAGCAACTTTGTAGACCGATTCTAATTATGACCGGTCTAAAAAGTCACTTTCTAGACCAGTTCTAATTACAATCAGTCTGAAAAACTCACTTTCTAGACCAGATATATAGTCACATGGGGTCTAAAGAGTGTGCTTTTTAGACCAGTTACCAAAAAATCCGATCTAAAAATTGACTTTTTAGACCTCACCTTTGGGAAGTGGTCTAAAAAGTAATTTTTTTTAGACCGGTTATTCAATCGGTCTAAAAGTTATTAGATTTTTTAGACCAATTATATCTAGAGATGTTCTAAAACCAATCTAAAAAGTGATTTTCACCCTATCTAAAAAATGATTTTTGTATAAGTTTCAAACTCATGATTTAAAGAATCAAAATTAAAATGAAGTCCGTCGTAAAAGATAATTTTTTTATACCCAACTTTGGTTCTTATGTTCGTGTGTTATTCTCTATATGGCGGGCAATTATTTTATATATAGTGATATTAATAAATTCAGAATATTCAAGTCAAATCAAGTTTTGAAATTGTAAGGAAGCCTCTAAAATTTACCAAACATGCATTTATGTGATATATAGAGTGTCTTCAATCAGCTTTCAGTTTCTTTATATATATAACACTACCTTTGGACCTTATGAAAGTTCGTCTCCTATTTTCTTAAAGAGATTAAAGAAGTTAATTAAATAATATTAAAATATTTATATTTATTATTTTTCTCAAAATTTATTTGCTTGACTTATAAATTGATATATATAAATTTAATGATACATAATATATATATATATATATGTTATTATTAAATAGTTTACCTAACTTTCTTTATCTCTTTAAAAAAAATCAATTAGCTTGTATATTAACGACCATAGTAGGCCTGAAGTATTAGTAATTTATATTGTTGTTGGAGCTGTTGAAGGAGACTAGGGAGAAATATTAGTTTCAGGGGTTGATTGATGAACGAACAAAAAACGTGAAGGACGCTCTTGCACGGCTGGCTGCTGACCCAACTATATATAAGGAAGGCAGTCGTTGAAGATGAAGTATGGGCACTCTATACAGTTCTATCACCATCCTCTGCCTCACCCACGTACCCTACATTCTCTATATATCCATAATTAAGTTTCTCGGTAATATTTTTCTTTGTAGTCCCAAATCTTTTTTTCTCCAACTCTGCATATGATGACATATTTGTGTGTATATGTATCTGGAAGAAAACAAAGGAAACACGAAGCTAAGGAACCATCGCTTCAAGACATATGGCTGCACAATCAAAGACCACAAAAAAAGTAACAAAGTCCTCCACGTCACCATAGGTGAGAAAACATCCTTCGAAGCATGTCATTGCGCACGCACTTAACGCCCAAAATGAGATTGACGCTGATTGCATAATTAAGCAGGTTTGAGTTGTATGTAGTCTTCCATCGGATAAAATTCTGTTTAATATAGGTAATATGTGATAAATTATAAATACATATACATTTAAGTTTTAAGATCTTGAGTTAAGATGTGGCATCTTAATTCCACTGCTCATGGTACATTTGCGCCACATCTTTGAAATCGAAAGAATTCGACTAACTCTAATTACCGTAGGATTGTGAAAATAGGAATATACTGTTGCAGCGTCTTAAGATGTGACATCTCCTACTAGGCCTCCTCCATTGATTCCATCCTCTTATTTTCTGGGCTTTAATATCACATCAAACAATATCAGCAGCCGTTTTATCCCCCCACCCACCATGAATATAAATCATTTCAAATAATTCCTGTATAGTCACGACTTAACCGTCATAGTTTATGTGTATGTTTGGGAAAGCGTTTTGTACAGGAAATAAGCCCTTATTACGCAAGCTGAGAAAAAACTCCTGTCACATACTTACCTCGTATACCGTAAATCACGAATTATAAGCACTTATTGCCCAAAAATAAGCTATTCCAAACACACATTATATGTAATAAAGACGTGGAAGAAAGAACTTTGATTATCCCTATTTTCTTACAATGTAACAGAATAATAATCATGAGATATCTATTAGTCGCTTATAGTCATACATGGATGAATGAAAACAACTTTAACCACGTGTTTGTGATTAGTGACTCATAGTTACGCATGACCAAAATAACTTTAGTCTTAACCATTACACACCTACACTAAAAAAAAATGCGATTTAGTAGTGATTAAAAAGGTGTATTAAACCACTACAAATGATATTAGTAGTGGTTAACAAAACCGTTATTAAATCTATTGTTGCAAACATTTTTATAGCGTTATAAATAACCATTAGTCGTGTAACAAAACTGCTACTATTTTTCTAACGGTTTATTCCAACCGCTACAAAATTCTAATGTTAATAACATATTATTTGTCCAAATTGTAGCGGTTTTATGACTACTACAAATGTAGGCGCCACAATTTTGCATGACGGTAAATGAAAAATGAAATTTTGTAGCTGTTATACATTGTAAACCGCTACAAACTCCATACCTTAACACACAAGCCACTTGGCACGAGGCAAACCGCTACAAATAATTCACTTTTGAGTGGTTTATTTTGACCGCTGCAGATTGTCATTTTTTTTGTAGTGCCATCACCACACACGTGGTCACAAACACTTTTTGTGGCCTTATTTTGCTCATGGGTACATCATAGTTATGATATAGTTATCTAACTTGATTCTCATCCTTTCTACAACTATCAACCGCATATGATCAACACTATTTCCCTTATGCAGAATATCACATATCTAATCACGTTTACCATATGGATACTTTATTGTTAGCCAATTTTTCACCAAATTTTCTTTCAGCCACAGAGTTCCCATTACCTCCTCCTACTCAGATTTTCGGTGAGGATTTGGTTTTTATAGTTTTGAAGTTTCAATAAAGTAAATTTTAATACTCTTACAATTTGTCATGCTTTTCTTCATTATCTTACTCACACACTAGAGCTCTCTCTCTCTCTCTCATCTCATTTGTGTTTTTCTCTTTGCAATTTGTTTTCCAGATTTCTCTTCATCCAACCTATTCTGCTCCTAAAATTGGTAAATACTTTATTAGCAACAATGGGTGCATCGCATTCAATACAAACATGAACACAATGATAGAGAAAAAGGAATCCACCTATTTTTTGGGATTGATTAGATGCCAGGTCGTCGCTGGAAAAAGCATCACCCTCTTTATTCTTCACCACCCTCTATTTTACCAGCTCCCATAGTGTAAATGGCTGTCAAAGCCTTCACATTTTTTATATCTCATTGCCGTTACATCATGAGCATTTTGATCTTTGGCCGATTTTTAAGGACGCTAAGATGGTGAGAACCCATTTTCATTTAAACACAAGAAAATTGACATTGGTGAGTAAATATTTTCGGTGGAAAATGGCAAACCAAATTGCCGGCGCTAATAGGAAAATTCAATTTTCTCTTTCCCGCCCCCCATTTTTTTCAATCCGAACGGTAACTAAGATCGTATTAAACCATCGACGCTCCTAATTCGTATAGAGCATGGGGTTCGGCAAAGAGTTTTGATCTATCGCATCCGCAAATGTGTTAGATGTGATGCATGATGATCCAAATATCTGGACGGTGAGATTTTCGATTAGTAATTATATATGAGACAACTTTACAGGCAGGACTTTTCCATTATTAGTGTGTATTTAGAATCAAATCCTGATTAATTTCTAAAACGTGACTTGTATATATATTTATGTATATATGCGCACCATTTAAGAACGTGAGGAGAACAAATTTTATTTTAATCTCAAGAGGAAGCTTTTTATCTTCGAGGAAGCAGCGGTCAAGTGGCTTGGACATACGCAGTAAAATATCCATCTCTCTCTACTCTTTCAAGCGGGTGTGAGGGAGATAGGACATGCTTATTTTAGCGATCAGATTGTTTATAAGCTGTTTTTTACGTAAATCGAGATACAACTCCTCTCACATACTTATCTCGTATACCTGTAAATCACGATTGAAAATTTACTTTTAAGCATTCTAATCACTAATCCAAACGAGTACATAGTAAATGTCGATGGGTAAATTTTTCTTAGACCAGAAAATGGGTAAATTAAACTTTTCGTAGTAAGAAATGAGCAGTGTATTTTTGACGGCCAGAACAAATTTCTGCAATTCATGCTGCTTTTTTTTTTTTTAAAAAAAATGAGATATGGGGTTAATGCGTGTATTTTTGACAAAGGTCGTCGTACGGCATAAAGACATATATAGTATGTATTCAGTGAAATAATATTGAATATCTTATAAAAAAAGAATTAGCATTGAATACGGTGCCCTGCGTTTGTTTTCAGTATAATTAATATTCCATACTTTAATTTGGTGCTAATTCTGGGAGTACTTGTTCGAAGATCTCAAGTAGGCAGGAAGACGTTACCGATCATATAAAGATGATATGAGAAGAGCACATCAATATATTGTTCAATGGGATGGGACGCAAGTGTTTGAGAAAAGCAGAGATTTTTCACGTACGAATTGAACTAATGGGAGGTGGTGCAGACAAATTTATTCCTTACCAGCAGCAATTCCCTGAGATTTTTGGGCCTCTCTAATTAATCAGCCAATTTTATATGTTTTTCCTCCCACCTTCCAAAAGTTTCACTAAATATATCGAAGCCATCGCTATTATGTGTTCCATCACGCATCTTTTCTTAGGAGAATTTAACATCAATCAGCGAATAAGAAAACTTTACCCTAGTATTATCTTAAGTGATATATTAAGAATCGAGATACAAGTAGAAGTCAATGAGCGGAAGTTACTAGTTTAATCTTTAAATCTTAATGTATAAAAAGAGTCATACTCCCATGACCGTATCTATAAGTTATTTTCAACTTGTTTTATCAGAATAATAGAAAATTAAACCTCACTAAATATGTATTAGAATTGAATAACTTTCCAATATTACTCCTATTTCATACACACACACTTTTTTAAAAAGTTAATATGCACAATAATAAATAAAACATATACCTAAAAATACTCTTTTTATAATATCTTATAAACAAGATAAGAGAAGTATCTGTAAAAGGAACACTAGTTGAACCACCTGCCAGGTCAGCAGTGAAGGTTTGGACTACCTTCTAGACATACTCTAGTACGTTGATTATGTGCATATAAAATTAATGTCTAACGTTAAGCTTAAAGCATGTCAAAAATGATTAAATTAGTACAACTTCTTTTTCATTTTTTTACTAAGAAATTGTCTACTAGATAAACAAAGGATAAATACAATCTACACCTCTAAGTACATCAACTCCCCTGCAGATTTTTAATTCTTCAGATTACATTTAAGTATTACATTAATCCATCAAAAGCAATTCTTCAGAGATATTCCGGCAAAATAAAAAATCAGGGAAAGAATTTAATTACCACAATTAAACGGCATGCTCATTTGTAACCATACAAACGAACGTCCAACTTCTATTTAAAGCATGTCTTTGTGCTCATTTTGATATACAGTATAAATTGTTTTTCTATTATGATTTATGATAAATGAGATAAGTATGTGAGAAAAGTTTTACCTCAACTTATAGGAATATATTTTTTAAATGCCAACTTAAATAGGTCCTTTGTACATTACATGCTATCCATTAAAAATAAAAAAGGGCTAAGATGTAAAAATACACACGTGATTGTTCTTAAAGTGCACCCAACACCAAATATTTTTTTAGGTGCAATAGTGATTATGTCGTTACAAAACAAGTGTAAAACTACCCTTTAACTGTTAGTTTAACTTTTTGACCCTGAAAGTGATGACGTGTACGATAACATGGACGCTGGAGTGACATTTTGGAAAAAAACCTTGCACTGCTGAAGCTTTACAATTAATATTACCCATATTTCACTATTTCATTAGCACCTTCATTGAAGTAGATTCAAATTTGAATGCAGAGTACTTAACTCACTCAGCAGAACTGCTGCTCTAAAAAACATACTGATTACTCAATTTTTCCCAACTCTAGATTCCCAATATTATTAAATTAAAATCATTATAATATCTATATTATATTACTAATTTTTATTAAATTATATTATTTATTAGGAAAATTTGATTTTCAGCAATTTTTTTTTTAGAATGTCACTCCAGCGACTATGTCATCATACACGTCATCACTTTCAGGATAAAAAAGTCAAACTAATAGTCAAATAATAGTTTTACACCTATTTCATAACCATATAGTCACTGTTACATCTAAAAAAAGTATTTGATATTAGATGCATTTTAAGAAAAATCATATATATATTTTTACACCTAATAAAAAAAATGTAGCATATTGTTAAAAAAATAGTATTAAGAGGTAAAAAAGAAGAAATAAACAAATAGGGTAAAGAGCTTTTTTTTCTTTTTTCTTTTTTTAAAAAAATGAAGTGTGGGGCATAATCTCCAGGGCTAGGCTAGCTCGCCTTTATAATTATCAAATATTTCTTTTTATATGGGCAAAGAAAGCAAGTCTTGTCAACCACCCACAATACGGAGCCATTGCCGGTTACCACCGTGCCACCTCCTCTTCTCTCTTTCTCCTCTCTCCTCTGCCTTCCCTCCGTCGCAATCCTCCTCTCTCCGATGACCCCTCATTTCTTCTTCCTTTGCTTTCTCTGCAACTTACTTCGGTGCAATCACTAAATCTTCCTCTCAAAATCAAAAACCCTTCCTTCTCTCCCTTCACAATTACTTCAAACCATCCTCTTCCCATGAGCATATAAAGCCTCACCTGGGCTCCTGATCCAGTGGCCTAAACACTAGCAATCTCTCGTCAGCTCTAGGGTTTTAAGTTGTTGCCTTGTTTATAGACAACGTAGGGTTTTCTCTTTTGGCCTTGTCTTGTGTTCTTTTTTTGTGGTCCAAACTGTTGCTTAGTGGGATTGATTAGGTGGATGGAGGAATATAATAATAATCTGAGCGAAAACAATGGTGGAAGGTCTAATTTCTTGTACTCTTCGACTGGTATTGGCTACGGAGGAAGAAGTAGCAGCGGTGGTGGCTCTGGCGTTGCTCATCTTCAGTTACATCCTGCCGTTAATGCTTTTCATCTTCACTCTGATTGCTTCCATCATCAATCCGATCAGCCACATCCCACCGTTAAAACCGAGGCCAATACTTCTCACCACCATGCTCAGATTTTTCAGTATCCTCTTCTCAGAGGAAATCTTCACATGATGCAGCACCAAGCAGGGGGTGCTGATAGCTCCAATAACGAGGTTGAAGCTATTAAGGCCAAAATCATTGCTCATCCTCACTATTCCAATCTTCTTCAAGCCTACATGGATTGCCAAAAGGTCCTTCATTTTTCTGCCTGAACATTTCACCTCTCCTGTTGTAACAGTTTCGTTTGTTTTTTTGTCTGTATCTGTAGCTACATAAGGATTTTTGTATTTACAGGTGGGAGCTCCACCGGAAGTGGTGGCGCGTCTGGCTGCTGCGCGTCAGGAGTTTGAGGCACGGCAGCGATCTTCATCGGCTTCCAGGGAAGTTTCCAAGGACCCTGAACTGGACCAATTCATGGTGCGCTTCTCTCACTGGGCTTATAATTTAATGGATTTCTCTTGCTGCTTAACTGATTCGGGTTTTCTTGCTAATATATTTGTAAATCTATTGTTATGAATGATCATTAGGAAGCTTATTATGACATGCTTGTCAAGTATCGTGAGGAATTGACAAGGCCTATCCAAGAAGCCATGGATTTCATGCGCAGGATTGAAACTCAGCTTAATATGCTTTGCAATGGAGCCGTTCATATCTTTCCTGGTACTTTATCTTTCCTTTTTAATTTGTTACACTCATTTTCAAATTCTGCTCCGATGAAGAAGTAAACAGATTCGGAATTAAAACTTAATAATCGGGCATGTCTTGTACATGACACTTCGCAAACTTATGGCTCGGATGATCTGAGTTTTAAAACTCGTAAACTTGAGTAGAGCTGAATTTCAGGTACAAAACTTTGACCGAAATGTTATATCTACAGATACCTATTCAGCTTCTGGGGGAGGGACCCAGAAAGAGAGAAAGATGAAGTTGGTTAAGCACATAACCCAATCTCTTGCCTTTATATCAGTGCTTTTTTTTTTTAAAACACACACTTTCATGTTTCATTTGTTGAATATTTATATATATTCTACGGCAAGTATCCTCCCGATTGTCACCGGACCTCTTTTTTCCTTTCTTTTTATGGGTATGAATTTCTTTTTCGGAATGATATATTTACAATTTCTAATGCTTCCCTATTCATCTCTCTCCTAGATTTGTGAGTTCTGACAAAATCCTTTTTCTAGGGTTTCTCTGCTAATACTTTCTGTTTTAGTCGTGTATTCGTGCTTTGAGTTTGTAGTTTACCGACTCATTGGGTTTTGTGGTATGTCATTCCCATTAACGCATACCCACTTCATCATTATAGTTTGCAGTTCTGGCCTCTTTGTTTTCGATCCCCGCCAAGCCGTGCATATATTTTATGAATGGCAAAGCAATTATTTACTGCTAATTTTTAATTGAAGTTATAATTGGTAGTCACATTGGATGCAATTCCAATTACATCCTCAGGCTTGTCAGTTGAGCAATAAATTTAACCCGTCTCACTTTCTGCTATTTCGTTTCTTTCCAGCAAGTTCACGAATCATCGTGATCAATATTAATATAATACTGATGACATTATATAAGTAAAATTGTGGGGCTAATTTGCGCTCTGTTTTTTTGTTTTTCCTTGTTGATCTAATATCTTTATGTCATAGACGGTGTGTTTTTTTTAATTAGGATCGAGGTAACAAATATTTTGTTCTCGGATTTATTTTCCTCATGGAATTTACAGTGAAATTAGAGGATCGAGATTTTTCTTCATTGATGCACGTCTCTCCGATTTAAATCATTGATTTTTCCGTTATAATCATATGATATTTCTTTTAATTATTAGTCAGTAATTAATTCTGTTGACAATGTCAAGTTGCCTTCGTATATTGCTATGCATTTCTCTCTGAACGTGAGGGTTAAAAAGGATCAACGACGAGAGATTTAGATCTTACAATATTACTATACAGTTGTCATTCCTCTGGAAAGATCGCCGTTGAGGGGTATTTTCAGAAATGATGATATGTATTCGTATCTGTTAGATATTATGTGAATATGAACTCCAAATACTGGGAGCTGAAGAAACTCGGTAGGGAATAATATATATTGTAATATGAGCACATTGTACTGATTATTACTCAAAACTATTTAACTAAGTGCAATATAACGATGCAGACGATAAGTGTGAAGGGGTTGGTTCGTCTGAAGAGGATCAAGACAATAGTGGCGGAGAAACAGAATTGCCAGAGATTGATCCCAGAGCCGAAGACCGTGAACTGAAGAACCACTTACTGAGGAAATATAGCGGTTACTTAAGCAGCCTCAAGCAAGAACTGTCCAAGAAAAAGAAGAAAGGAAAACTGCCCAAAGATGCCAGGCAAAAGCTCCTCAGCTGGTGGGAATTACACTACAAATGGCCCTATCCTTCGGTATGCAAAAACACAACTATTATGTGTGTGTATATAATATATATGCTTAACACTTAGTTTGATGGATCAATGACACATTTATATATTGTGGGAATTTGAAGAATTTTATTCAAGCAGAGGCAAACCATAAGATAAAGTCTAAACCCTAGAATCTAATCATAATTAAATATAATAATATCTCATTTATACTATCAAATATCAATATAAGATAATATCTCAACACACATGTGTATGTTTTTATATGTAGGAGTCAGAGAAGGTGGCGTTGGCTGAATCAACAGGATTGGACCAGAAGCAAATAAACAACTGGTTCATAAATCAAAGGAAGAGGCACTGGAAGCCATCTGAAGACATGCAATTCATGGTGATGGATGGGCTTCATCCACAGAACGCAACTCTATATATGGATGGTCACTACATGCCAGATGGTCACTACCGTCTAGGCCCATGATGTGTTTGAAGTTGGATCCCATCATCACGTTATTGCTTTATTATATAAAATATTGATCGCAGGCATGGTCAGGACCTGAACAAGAAAGAGCCACAATTTCCAAACAAGTGAGGCAAACGCATTTAAAGTGGACTGTGCATGCTGTGTGATATATAGTGTAAGCGTTGGTAGTTTAATATTTATTATATTTGCAACGAATTATATTTCTGCAGCTGGCATTTTCAGTAGACTTCAGGTGCTTCGATGGATCGGGTAGCAATAAGTAATTCAGATGTTGTTGGATGTTTTCATGTTTTGAGAAGGATGTGTCGCTGATGTACTTTTGTTTATCGTTTTGTCACTAGAATCTATAGTAGTGTGTAATTTTGTTGTGAGTGATTGGAAGCACAAGGGGGAAACTATTTGCCAAGTGGAGCTCCTGTACTAGATTAAAGCAACCAGTCAGTCAGGGGAGCTACTAGCTAGCTTTTTAAGTGTACATAATAATGAAACTTATTGTGATTCAATGTTTCTAAATTTTTCGTGATTCACACTACATATATATTGCATGCATTGACATTGACATATCAGCTAGGTGACATGCATAAGTCATTCACTCTTGGGTGTTTAATGGAGATACAAGACGCGGGGTGAGTGTGTTGAATTGGTTTGGCACAGTACGGATTTGTTTGCAGCCAGATCTTAGTTTTGATAAATAGTTGGATCAAGGTGTAAAAATACATGTGATTTTCACCAAAGTGTACAAACACCAAATGCTTTTTTTAAGTATAAAAGTGACTGGTTTTAAAATAAGTGTAAAATTATCATTTGACCGTTATTTTGACTTTATTTTGAAAGTGATGATGTGTACGATGATATGGATGTTGGAGTGACATTCTGGAAAATTTATTGACTGGGCAATGAATTAAAATGAAAATCAAATTTTTCTGATAAATCATATAATTTAAATGAAATTGTAATATAATATATTTGTTATAATGAGTTTAATTTAATAATATTAGGAATCTTGGGAAAAAATTGACCAATAGTAGTTGTGTTGAGTGAGTTAAGCACTCTACATTCAAATTTGAATATACTTTACCGAAAGTCATACTGAAATGTGAGTAATATTAATTGCAAAGCTTCACTAGTCAGCAAGATTTTTTTACAGAATGTCACTCCAGCATCTATGTCATCGTACATATCATCATTCTCAGGATAAAAAAGTCAAACTAACGGTCAAAAAGTCAAACTATCGGTCAAAGAATAGTTTTACACCTATTTTGAAATAACATAGTTACCTCTGCATCTAAAAAAAATATTTGGTGTTGGGTGCACTTTAAAGAAAATCACATATGTATTTTTACACTTTAAACCCTAAATAGTTTAAACTAGGCGCCTGTTAGTGTTAGTTTCTTCTCGAAGTTTGATAATTGTGAAAGCTGGTTAATTTGAATGAATGAGGAAAGAAAACGTTTAATATGTGTGTTTGGAACAGCGATTGAAATGTTTAAAAGTAGTTTTTCAATCGTGATTTACGGTATACGAAGTAAGTATGTGAGAAGAGTTTTATCTCGATTTACGTAAAAAACAATTTAAACACCATCTAAACACTCACAGTATTTTGCAGGGTCTCACTGAGGAAGAAACCGAGGACGAGCTTAGATAGTAGTAGAGTATTTGTATGTCCCCCTTTTTTGGGCTTACAATTATATTCCGGTACCTCGTGTAGAGTGATTTGAGCGTTAAAAATATTTTGGTATATTTATGAAGGATTACGCAGGCATAGTCATGACGCTATGGGACTCTACCACCTCAAGTGTCTTCTGCATAAATTATTGGATCGTTTGAATTGGTATACAAAAAATAAAAAATTAAATTAGGCTCATTTTAACCATAATTTGAAGTATTTCCTCTTATCTTTAATATAAGATATATTTAGAGAGTTGATTTTAATTTTAAATATAAGATATATTATCTATATATTTATATATTTATCAATATTTTTCTAATTCATCCCTACTAATACTCCTTTAACAATAATTAGAGAGGAGAGGGAATCGGGGTAATTATAGAAGATGATTATGATGTTTTAAAAAATATATGTCATATTAACTAACTTAATCAATTTTTTTAATTTAATCAAATAAGGTAAATATGTCTTATATCAAGTATTAGGTTAGTATCAAGTATATCAATCCTTTAGATTTACAAAAAGAAATTAAAGATACGGAGGAATTATAAGTAATATTTTTTTCCCTATTGGACTGGACTGCTGGTGATATTAACTTCTAAAACATGTTCATTGCAATTTTTTTTATGGTTAATGTATAAATTTGTCTCAAAAATTTTTGCTAAGGAGTAATGTTAATTCGGAAGTGCTAAAATGAACAATGTTTCCCTTTATCATTAAAAATATTTATAAAATTAATAGTCAATGTCAATTTTTTAACTATCAACGTTAGTTTTTTAACGATATAGAATAATATTACTACGATTTTAAGCTTTCGAGATGACATTAAATTAGAAAAACCTTTGGTGCCAACATATTACTTATCAATGTCTTCATAGTCACTTGTTGATTTAGACTATAAATGTTTTTGTGCATGACACAGAATTTGAGGAATGACTTGTATTTATTGACCTAAAAAGTGCGCAAATGATCCATGCGTAAATTAAAATTACAATATTAAAATGGTAAAATGTAATCAACTAAAATCAACCGGCTGAGAACTAAAATGTTGACAAAGGCAAAGAAAATAGGGCAAATCACTTTTACGACCCAAGCAAGGAATATATTATCATAAAGGTTTATATTTACAACTCTCAAGCGTGTATTCACACCGTGTTAAGTGTGTTTTACAACCTCCAAGGACCTTTCGGATAATATCTTACTTACTTGGGATTTAGAAGTGGTTTTCCCAAGAAAATAAGGAGCAGAAAATAATACAAAAGCATATAAAAATGTTTTATAAATTGACCGCATCCATTGTCTATGCATAATCATTTTACTGAGTACCACTCTGATCCTATTTATAAGTTCCTTTTAATTAATTCTCACATATTAAGGAGAGTCAGTTAACTCATTAGCTATAGGTTAAATTTCTAATTTTGCCCTTATCTATGATTGGTTCCAAAAGCTAACATGAATAAATTTCTTTTATTTATTGCAATTAATAAGGATAAAAAAGTATAAAACGCATTTACTACTCTGAAAATGAACTTATAAATAGGACCAAATTTTTTGGTCAAAAAGAAATTATAAATAGGATCAGAGTGGTAATTTCAAGAGAATTTTTAAACTAAGAACACTCAAGATATCCCAATTTATCTTAAGATATAGAGTTTCTTAAGCTTCATTAATTCCCTATATATGTTTTTTTCAATGGCCCCTTAAGTCAGTGGGCATAGCCACATAGGGTTTTTCTTGCTCACCCAAAACTTACAAGAACGAGAGAAATTTCCCAGACGAGAAGAAAAAAGTTAAAGCACAAAAGTAACGCGGCTCTCATTAGCTCATAGTCCATAAGTAACAACAACATCATTTGATGATTTTTCAGTCGGCATAGGTCAGTTTTTAAAGAACTTCGAACTGGATCGCTTTCTTTTATAGACTTCTTCAAGCAGTAAATAACTATTGGAGAACTTAACTCGTGGTCTTTAATGTACGGGCAAAATCTACTCTTCTCCGACAATGGTTACGTCTTTAAATGCTTGACATAATTCATCTCATTATCGATATTCATCTCCAAGGATATTGCACTAGTCCTTGGATGCAGCTATTTTTTAGGGTTTTTTTTAGACAAAAAAAAAAAAAAAAAGCATCGAAAAATCTTAAAAAGATACAAAGAGGAAGAGAGAAACTGCAGTGAAAATTCCCAGCCCAAAGCCGAAGCTTTTAATGCTTCATCATGAATTATTTTGATAGATTTCATTTAGGCTTTTTGTGCTAAAAGCCTACAATCACAGAGGTTATTTTCCCCCCAGAATATTAACTCCATTTCAGGTCACTAATGGCTGTTCTCTTTCTTTGGTTCTAGCTATTGATGTTAAACTTGTGAGTTGACTCTCCAGATTTACTATTTTTATGTTTCTACCTTAAAAAATTAAGTTGAGTCACTGATAAACTCGTATGAGTTTACACTTCAAGTTTACTCTTTTTATATTTTTAATTATAAAACCGTGTTAATTTACTTTTAAACTCGTGTTAACTATTTTGATTTGATTATTCTCAATAACTTTGTTATATATGAATTTATATAAATTTCTTTGCTAAGCATGATACATTATGAATGTTGATATACTTAATTTCAATTATTTGGATTTAAATTATATTTAAATCAAATTTTTGTTATTTTTTATATGTTAATTATTTAATTATATACTATAAATATCTATTTAGTGTTAAAAATAAACTCTTACAAATTTATGATACGATTTTAATGAGTTTGTTGGGAGAATGATAATTGAACCTCATGAAAGAATATTATATTAATGTAAAACAAGAACCTTTAAATTAGAAATGCCAAAGTTTAAGCTGTAAATTTTGAAATTTTAATTTTAAATAATGAATTATTTTATATTAAGGAAAAAACTTAAATGCAGTATTTGATATAATGAATATCCTGTTCCCCATAAAAAAATTGCCATATGGATTTTTTAACACATCCACAAAACACCGCAATACTACTCTTCATCTCTGTTCGACTTTCATCTATGTTCAACTTTCATCTATGTTCATCCACCGCCATACCCAACCCCGACTTTGTTCTGTTCCCTTCACAGCACCCCATACGTTCTCTTCTATCTCCTCCGACAATGACGGTAATTCACAATTAAAGAATAGTTACACCTCCTTCTGGTTCGGATCCAAAGTATACCAGTAATCGAGAGAGAGTTGTCGGAGGGAGAGAGACAATTGGTGGAATTGGAGATTGGGAAACTTAGTGTTGAAGATTCAAAGAGAGAGATGCCATAGAAAATCAAGTTGGAAGTTCAGATTCACATCAGAGAGGTTAATTCTGATGAGAACACAACAGACAATGATGAAGAAGGGTGGCCGGGTTCATTTGGGATTTGTGGGATTTGGCGGCAAATAGAGTTTTTCTTGTTTTTTGTCTTGTCGGCATAAAATAGCATAAGGTGGGAAGACAAACGTGACGTGTTAAAGTATCCATATGGCAATTTTTTAGTGGGGATAGCAACTGGATATTTATTATAGAAGTACTGGATTTAAGTTTAATCCATATATTAATGACTTTTTAGGATATTTAATTCTCACTTTTCTACATTAATTTGAGTTTGTACTAATTCATCAACTTCAAAAATCATGTCTACATGACTAAATATATGGGTTACGGTATAAATATGCATTCAAAGTTTTCTGCAATGAGCAAAGTTACTTTGAATTTTTGTTTTGGTTCAATATTATTCCGAAAGTTTCACAATATAGCCTTGTTTTCCTAATTAAAAAACTAAGGTTAAATATGAAATTTTTAATAGTAAGAGGCAACATAAACATTACTCTTTTTCAACACTTTTAAAGGCAACATTGAACTTAAAAATTTTCGAGTTAAAATTGCCCATAAGTGAAAACTTTAGAGCAAATTTACGCTTTAATCCATTAAATATTTCCCCGCCCAACAATTCTCATGTGAGTCCACTACTCTCTCTTTTAGGTGGTGATGTTTGTCAATATCCGTTTCCATTTCGATATTCGAAGAGTATAGAGACGGAATTCAATGGGCATACAGAAAAATACAATTATACTGATAAAAATATTTGTTTATAATACCAATATCGTTTGTTGACGAAATATAAAAAATACAGCGGAAACTTAATATTTACAAATTTCTCCAAAATATCTAAACATAAACTAATTATAATCCACTATCTTGTCCTCGCCTCGAGACACGTGCCAATTATTTCCCGACGTCTACGCCCTTGCCTTTTGAATCACTGATACCCGCTGAGATGTTTATTTAAAAATATGGTGCGATTCTAAAGAATCCCAGTAGAGATATGTTATCGTCCATAGAAAATGCGAAAAGTAAATATGATATATGCCATGTATGAACCAATTAATGAACAAAATAAACATATCATTTGCATGTATACATGAGTAGGGCCTAGCCCCACAAATCTGCTCTAGTTGGGTTCTCACCAACTCTAGTGTAAGTGCCTCTAGCACTACTAGCTCCTATCTGGGCAAACCATGTTGATTAATAAAGTACATCTACAACCATGACATCCTCACAATCATATAACTATGGCATGATATATGAAGGATAATGTCCCTACCTCAAAGCTTTATAGATCCCTTTTTAGATGTGGCTTGTAAAACGTGTTGTTCCGGCTTTCGACTCAATCGTAAAATATTAAATGTATAAGAAATAGGTCATAAACTATCCAATTATTATTTTAGACTCTTTCATAGTGTTTCTTGTGGTTATATTAGCCTATGATGAAAATTTACCAAAATGCCCCCAGTACGCCGGCCCAGCCCTGCTGTACCCGGCCCGATGGCACATTTTCCCAAAATTTTGACTAGAGTTATTCTAACATATTTCAGCCTAAGGAATCCATTTCTTGGCTCAAAATCACCAAATTCACTATCCAATTATGAAAATACCCTTGACAGCGCCGATTTGGGGTTTTAGGGGCATTTTCGTAATTATGCTTTTTCGGTTTCTACCAAAAAAGTACCCAACTGTAACCCCACTTATTTTTACCCACTGAATCTAATGGAACCATTTATTTCATGAAAATCCAACTCCTATCCCTTGAAACAGTAGGTTTTGTGTTTTAGCTCTTTAAAGTTTCTCCAAACTCTCTCTCTCTCTCTCTCTCTCTCTCTATGTTGAACGAAAATGCATGAAGGGAAGGGAAGAGAAAGCCTTCATAAAAATGCTCCATTGATTCCAAACCATTGATCTTATCTAAGGTTGAGATGACAACACTTGTCTTGCATCATACCTCCCTCTATACTTTCACTCATGCCTTTTACTTTATGCCATACCTCCTCATCATTTTGCTTCAATTTGAATTGGACTAGATCTTCCCTCTTGTTACAAAAACCGTTCCCCTCCTCTTTACTCTAACCAAGCCCATTTCTTCTCCCAACCAACCAAGCTAGCACTTAACTTCATGTAGCATTTTAACATGTGCTCTTGGAATTTAATTTTTCTCCTTATTTTCACGTGTTAGGTGAAATTATGGAAGAAAAAGGAAATAATATGTATTTCACTTAATTCACTTAAATGAATTATATATAATTCCCTCTAATTTCACAATTCTTGATTTATTCCCTTAAGAATAATTCAATTATACATTTTTCTTTATTTTCCTTGGTTAATTGAAACTAACTTCAATTAATTAGAAAAATAATTAATCTTGGGCTAAATTAGAAAAATTATGATTTTGCTATTACCTTTGTAATTTAATTCCTTTCTTGAATTAATTTACTCATTTTCTTATGAACATGAATATTTCAAAATTCATAAGATCCAAATTTCATGAATATCCATCATTTTAATGAATTTCTCAATTAATTACAATATATTTTTTGTGAATATAAAATTTGAGGTGTTATAATGTTTGTCTTGATCACTCAATAAGATCAATAACAGAACTTTAATTTAGTTAACAAAACTTTTACCTTTAATTTGGATGGAAAGAAAATCAGCAAGGAAAGAATATTATGCAAAAAAAACTCCTAATTTAGAAGTGTTTCTTTATGATGTTTCCTCATGCGTATTTTTCTCACTTTTCCCTTTGCCCAAACAAATTCTTATTTGGCCTGTTTGGTACAGTGGAATTGAGGAGATGGAATTGAAAATGAAAATGAATTTCTACTGATAATATGTTTGGTATGATGGAATTGTCCTTGGAATTGAATTCCACGTGGAATTCAATTAAGTCCAATTCCATCAAATAAATTCCATCTCAAAAGCTAGGATTTACAATTCTATATGATCATTTTCATCTATTACCCTCCACTACCTTCAAAAAAAATAAAAAATAAAAAATTGAAGGACATTTTGGTATTTTTATACAAAAATTAGATCTCATTTTCATGACATACCAAACATACTTTTAGACACCATTTCCATTTCCATTTCCATATCCATTTCCATCAAAATCAATTCCAACATACCAAACGGGCCCATTGTGTTTGCCTGTATCGTTGATTTATATTAATGAGCTGAGTAATTGTTTTTTCTTTAGAATGCTTTGCCTATAATATAACCTTTACCATATATTCCCTCCAATCCTTAATATAAAACATATTTATCTAATTTAAGTAGATTAATAAAATTAGTTAAATTAGTTAATATTACACATATTTTCTAATATACCGTAATCATATTCCTTAATTCTTTCATTTTCTCTTTTTCTTGATTATTGTTAAGGGAGCGTCAATAATGATAAATTTAGAAAAGACTGACAAATATAAAAATATGTCTTATACGTAGGATCAAGATTAATTCCCTAAATATATCATATATTAAGGACCAAAATAAGTATAAATATTTTTCCTTCAATTTCTCATCACTGATGCACCATATCCTCAATTTTGTTGGGACACACGCACACATATTTAGTGTCATTCCATTAGTTTTATTGTCTATCGCTTGACGGATCTTGGAATAAAATTGCGCCACACACACACACTCAATGTCAATGCTTTGTAAGAAATCAACATGTGCTTCTAAATAAGGTAATTAAACTTGGATTGATTACTAAACTGATCAGGGGTTAGTGGGTCAAACCAGAGCTAACCCGATACAAAATCAGTAAAAAAGTGAATATTTTAGGATTATTAATATGAAATTATAAAGAAAATAAAAAATTGATTTTTTTTTTTAAAAGAAAACCAGTTTAACTCCCACACCATACCTATTTATCGATGGGTTCGCGGGTTTCTGAGTCGAAGTGATCAATTTGATCCGGGTTTCATGACCTAGCTTCTAAAAGCATGTAATCCATTTGAAAGATTCTTCTCAAAACACACAGCATTTTAGCCACAAAAACTAATTGGTAGGCTTAGTCCCGTTCTATAATATAATAATAGTGATAAAAGTTTCTAAAGGTCTGAGTCCTGTTCGTCAGAACGAATTTTCTTTTACTTTTTATTTAGTCCGCTCCAACACTAAATGTATAAGTTAGAAAACTAATTTATATAGATTAAAAGTTAGTTAAGTTAGTTATTGATAATAAATATATATAAGTTTTTCTAAAATATCTCTTTTAATTATTTGCATCAGCATACACTCTATTGATAACAAACCATTTTAGTACGTCCAAATCAATATGATTCTTTTAAAAAAAGAATTATACATACATATGAAACAAGAAGTGAATTAAGAGGTTATATTAATATATATGGGTTAATATAACTTTTGGTCCCTGAAGTTTGAACCAATTTTGGTTTTGGTCCCTTAAGTTTGAAATCGGTGGTTTAGGTTCCTGAAATTTCACCCAATTTTGGTTTTAGTCCCTCAAGTTTGAAATCGGTAGTTTTGGTCCCTGAAGTTTCACCTGATTTTGGTTTTAGTCTCTCAAGTTTGAAAAGGATTTGGCGACCTGTTTTTGAAACCCGACCAAATCCGGAAAAAAAACCAAGTCCTTTTCAAACTTGAGGAACCAAAACCAAAATCAGGTAAAACTTGAGGGACCAAAACTACCGATTTCAAACTTGAGGGACAAAAACCAAAATTCGGTGAAACTTCATGGACCAAAACCACCGATTTCAAACTTGAAGGACCAAAACCAAAATTGGATCAAACTTCAGAGATCAAAAATTATATTAAGCCAATATATATTCAATAGTACTCGTTGTTGCGTCATTGGGTCATGTGTAATATCCACATTGTCAACAAGAGTTATTCCCATTGATTGATTTGGTTAAATTTTTTTGTCTTTGTAATAAATTCCACACATTAAATGATCGCGAATCAGTGTTTAGTGTGTTATTTGAAATTTGAAAATTTTCAAATTAAGAATCAGATTTTAATTTAAAATTTCAATTCTATTTTTCAAACCCATTATATACTATAGTGGGGTGTGATTGGACTTGACTATAGGTGAATGGGCCTTCTCTCTTTCCTATTAACTTTGTATTCAAATTCAAATCAACTATATTTACGGCATATTCAAGTCAATTATAAGGAATATGTTTTTTTTAAATATACATATATTTAAGATTTTCAAATAAATAAATATGATAACAAATAAATTCTTGGGGGGTCAATTGAAATGTTTCCCCTTCATATACCACCATTTTTGTAGCATGCCGTGCAACATTAATGACCAATGTTAATTTATTCTTTCCTAATCCCGTGTTATCGCTTGGTCAACAATGTATAACTATGTCTAAGATAGCAGGCAAAAAAAAAAAAAAAAAAAACTATGTCTAAGATAAAAATTAAGGGAAAAAACAGCAAAAGAATTTTAAAATTATAAAATCGCAAATTAGATTTGTTACTAAGAGTTGATAAGAGAATGACGAAACTTGATAAACAATTCACAACTCATTTTTTAGGAAATAATTGAATTAGAATTTTTCAATTTCAAAAAATATTCTTCTATTTTTTTTCCACAAAAATTATGTATGGATTAAAAATTCTAACATCCACTTTAAGTTATTCACATCGTGTGTTTAACACAGTTTCATTGCGACGCATGGTGGTGCTGAAGGTCTTGTTTAGAATTAAAATAAGTATGTTTTTGGGATAGCGATGAGAAAAATAATTTATTTTGATTCTGATTTATAAAAAATGATTTTATAGAAAAGTCAGTTTGTATAATATGATTTATGTTTGGATGAGCGATTTAATAAGTGCTTTTACATAAGTCAAAACTTGTTTGGATTGACGATTGCATAAGTGTTTTTTTAAAAGTCAAAACTTGTTTGAATTGGCGATTACATAAGTGCTTTTGTATTAATTATAAGAAAACAAGAGGAAAAATTGAAGTTAGAAAATGTGATGCCAAAATACATGATTTCACAAAAAAAATATTATATAACTAATTGGATCATATGTCCTGTACAAGTTGATATCTAATCATGTCATAAATGTGATTCATACGGGTTGAAGATGTTCCAACATCATTGGTCGAGGAAGCCCAAATGGATTAGGGAAATTCATAATTGGATTTGAGATAGCATATTGAAACACACGAGCGTCATGTGTAGAACTTTCCCAACCTGCCAACACGAACGTAAAGCATATATCCCAATCATATATAGCCATTATATTCTATGTTGGGTATCTCTTTCTCCTGATATATTTATCCTGGTTAAGACTGATGATTACACACTTTATGTGAGTTTCATCTATTGCTCTAATGACATTCTTGAAGTAGGGATAATATCGAGGATCGTTGAGTATTTTTGGGTGGCATCCATTGAATTCGGGATCACAGGGTTTGATATTTTCCCCCGCTAGGCTAAGGCAAGCATATAGTACCCTATGTAATAGCCGACTGACAGTTTCCCCTGAATGTTGAAAAAGATCTCGGACCACCCTATTACTGACTCCGTGGCCAACAGTGAGAAAAAACATCGCAACCATTTTTTCAATACTGACATTCTTAAAATTTTGTAACCTGTGTTCCACCAATTTATTACACAATCCGTAGAACACATGTTTTTCAACTCTAAACATGTCATGACAGTGTGTATGATGCTCTGCCAATACTTCTTGTACCCATAAATGACCGGTGCGTTTACTAGTTTTATGCGGTTCTTTGCACATGAAAGGAACCAAATATTGACACAGCAATGCAATCAATTGTTCATACTCTGTTAACTCTTCTTAAGAGATAGTACTCGAGAGTCATCGTCTTTTTCCTCCATCCAATTTGCCATTTCTTATGTAACCTATGCGTTGGTTTAAATGCATGTGTGAGAAGAAAAAATCCCAATAACAAATGAAAGACACATGTTAACACAAGCACATATGTCATAAACGGAACTTTATTAAACATACATAACATAAAGGTAATTCATTCAAAGTTTTTGTTGATATAGTAATAACATAAACGAACAAACATAAAAACCAGCATGCATATAATAGTACATAAACACTAAACTATTTTGCCATAAAGTTCAGGGACAAGAGGGGGTCGTGCACGAGAGATGATATCGAGAGGGTCTTGACCATATACCGTAGTCACTCAATCACGTAATCCTTGTTCCATTTAAATAGTGAGAAAAACATGTCCCGACTAGTCTTGTCCATAATTAGCTTGACACAGTGGACTCAAAATTCCTCATCCTGTTGTACTTCGTCTAGATCAAGAAGGTCATTCATAGTAGCATCAATACTCCTTGCTTGAATTTCACTTATGGTTGTAGCTTTGTCCTTTTATGCTTCTGTTATGACACTAATCGCATCCGCAATATGCTTTGTTACTGGCATCTTCTGCGTTTTCTTCTGTGCTAACCGATAAACTCTTTTCCTCTTTCCTTGGCTTCTAGAATTAGTTGGAACAGAGGATGGGGTCTGGGTTGATAACCCAATACTCGCTAGCCCATCTGTCACTCCTGTACTAACTGCTGGGTTAACTCCGAAAAGCTCGTCTTCGCTATCCCTTGAACCTTCCTCTTCACCCATAGTCTGTCAGTAGACATCTTCCTACTCTGCCTCCTGTGTCTATGTTTGTATGAAAGACGGTGAAAAAAAATCCTTGCCTGTTGCCACAACATCCTTGAATATCATCCTCAATTCTCTTTCATGCTTGAGGCTTGAACAGCGAAACTTTTTATATGCCAAATTCTTCTGCATACAAACAAGTAACCAAATCATTAGCTATATTAAAAAAGAGGATCATTGAGTCAACTAAATCATTATTAATCAACATTATGAGTAACTGTAGGCATTACTAACTTGACATTTCCGTTGCCACCACTCTTTCGAAGCAACGACATTATTTGTTACTAGGTCTCGGCCCACACTAGTCTCTTTTGTTAATGAATCCCAAGTCCTTTCGTAACATATCAAACTTATTCTTCTTGTATGATTTTCCAGTCTTCTCATTGAACGTAGAGACAATACTGTCCCACCCAGGCTTTGAAGAAGACAACCCTCGATATTCTTTTTTTAAAATTTGCTCAACCATTACGTGGACAAATATTTCAGTTGCCTCATCATCCTATAATGCTTTGTCATTCATCTTTCTGTGAAAAGGTTTAACATAACATTTATCAACAAATTCCTCAAATTAACAACACAAACCCTAATACGCTTGCTACAGAATAGTATGTGCCCCATTTGTTAATAATAAACAAAACCAATGAGGCCATCAATGAGACTTTCATTGCAAGTAGTAAATAAAAAACGCTTTGAAGTCTAAATGGACTAAATCATGCACTTATAATTGTAGGAGGCAGTCATCAAACAATATACATATATATTACAAAAAAATAAACTAACTTTGTTACCTATTTTGTGTGGACACCGAACCCTATTTATGAACCCTATTTTGGCTATATATAGTACTATCCTTTTGTAATCAAGTTTTAATTATAACTTCTTACTAACCATTCGGATACAAAATAGTATTTGTTCACCAACAGATCTACAATTATTTGGCTACTATTTTCTTAAAAAGCAGATTGACAGAGGAACCAAAATAGCAGAGCAACGATAATAGCAGAGGAACCAACAAATTTAGGGGATTCTAAATCAAAACTTGCAGCGTGCTATAGCCATGAAGCCAACTAATAGACAAAAAGAAAAACACAGCAACAAAAATAGAGAGAGAACAAAAATCTTGTCCATTAGCAGAGGAACCACAATAGTAGACCAACTACAACCAAACTAACCGACGAAGAAGACAATGTGAAGTAGAGCAATGACTCCTACCACGCATAGATCGACCACATTTAGACTGAGGACCTTCCCACCGGCCTTCACAACACCCATCAGAGTCAAAGATGAGGACCAATGGCTACACAACCTTGCTGTTGATCACCGCCATCACTTATCGCAACCCACAACAAGACCAACCAAACACAAGTAAAGCAACGATCCAGCTGCTATGACTTTACCTGGCCACCAAGGGAGGGAAATCTGGGATAAGAGTGGAGCTTTTCAACTCAAAATGAAGAGCAGCCTTTTGGACAAAGGGAGAAGAGAAGAAAGAGAACATCGATGCATTTAGTTTCAGAGGAAGAGAGAAGAGAAGAAAGGGAAGGAAATAATCAGGTGGGACATCATTTATTGCTCTAATAGTAATAAAATGCCTTAATTATAAGTGAAAAGCTGTAGCTGTGAGCTTTTCAACAAGTGACTTAATTCAACCGGGATACAATTTTAAAAAGCTCATCCAAACATTAAAAAAAAAAAAATTCCATGCTCATTTGGCCTTTTATCCTATAAAAACGGGCTTATAAGATCCAAAACGCTATACCAAACACTGCCCCCTCAGATGACATTATGATCATAGGGAGTATTAATTCTCTCACTTTGCTGGTCAAGCAATTCTAGGGCTTAGAGTAGCTCTCACAAGAAAAAATTCCACTTAGCACATTCCTAGGGCCTGCTCTTGGGCCGACATAATTTAAGAGTGAAGAGCGAGAGAATCCCATCGGTATATTTTTACCCAAAAAAGAAAAAAAAGAAAGGAAGGAATTTTCCTCTATTGGTGAAATCATTAATGATATTAAACAAATCCAGGTTGCGTAGTTGTGAACAGGTTCTACAACAATCCGTTAACTTTTTTGATTGATTAAGAAACTTAAATTAATTAATTTATTATAGCATGTATTATGTAGCATTAGATTATATATCAATGTAAAAATTAGATACATCAGTTTGAATATGGGCCTGAAAAAAAAATAGTTTGAATAAAAAGATAAATATAAATACTTTAAAATGATTTATTTAACTTCTTTAATCTTTTCAAAAAATGTAAACTATATATCTCATATTAAGAACGAGAGGAAGAATCCAGATTGAACTCAATTAAAAAGAAAAAAATGAAAAAGATAAACGAGTTGGAATTGAACGCAACTTCCTTCAAAACTGGGCATAAATAATGATAAGGTCTGACATACATGTCACCGAATAAATGCAATAGTTGGACCACTACAATAGATTCACATGTTAAGGCCTCTTGCATTTAACTCAAATTATTAAGAGCTGAGATGGGACCAGTGTCACCTCTTAAACTCCACTCGGCTAGATATATTCCAAGCCTAATTGAATCCCCATATTATTTAACATAAGCCTCTTTGCTTTACAATCAATGATGCCCCTAAACTTTACTTTCTTGACTTGGATGTTTGGAAATTATGCTCCAGGGGTGAGGGACAAGTATTTTTATGGGGCTTAATTCCCCAGCTGTCTAGAAAAATAATACCTTAGATTATTAATTTGAATTTTGGGAACAGTTGTATTTTTTAGATGAAGTGATTCAAAATAGGAACAAAACAAAGTGGAAAGGTGAGATGTCATATAGGATGGGGTTATTTCATTTTTCTTTTGAGAGTTGAACTAACTAAAAGAGTGAAAAATTAGTCAAATATAAAAACGTGATTTTATATCAGAGGAAAAACGTTTTAATTGACAGAAAAAAGGACTTTAAAATCCTTTCTCTGTCATTCTTTTTTAAGAAAAACCTCATTCCATTCGCACAAATTGAATTTAATCATGTCTTTTTATAGTTGACTATGATACTTCTTTCTGCAGAATTTTCTTAATAAAAAGGAATCGATGAACAGCACACCGAAAGTCAGTTCATCGACTTAAAACTACAGGGATGACCAACTGGACCATATTGTAGTCTTAGTTAAGGAACACGAGTGATAATAATTTTAGCATTTATAGGCCAATATACTGTATCTTAATATATATTCGTACTTTTCTGCTTTTGATTATAATAATTGTCTTTTGGGGTGCAATATGAGGGGGTGCTCAAACGTGGAAAGGCTTTAATTCCTTGTTGTCATGGATTATGCAATCCTCTCAGATGATCAACTTGGTGTGACTCATCCAATAGGGAAATGATTATATTCAAACCCAATTTATTAATTAATATAATTATCTACACACACACACACACATATGGTCCCTCTTCCCTTTCTCAACTCTCATTGGCTCTGGACCACCGGCTTCCTCAAACTATTGGTGCCGATCATGGCAAGAACCATGATCTCCAAAATTGACCCCAATTAAATAAAGACAAGAGACATGATGTGTATAATTGATTAGCCCATCAATTTAGCTTATTGGATGATATATATTGCAATGATGGAAGATGATCACATTTTGATGCCATCAATAATGATTTTCCAATGTAACCCCCACTTTCTTGTTGTTTTTTCCTTTTTTGGTTTCTTAATTTACTATAATATCATTAAACCTAATTAAATGTAATTTTTCCATCAATTTGACGTTTAAATTAATCTTAAACCTTACTTTTAAATAATCAAAGTTTTTAGACTCGACTAATGATTGATGTAAATCCACTTTGCACCAAGCATCTAGAGACAAGTAGCATACATGGAACAGCGACTAAATCTATATTCTAATTATTACTATATTCTTTGTTCTTAATACCTGTCTTTTAAACTCCTTTTTCTTTCGCTTTTGTGTGTGATCACTCAATGATGGGACGACAGCGCATTTTGATCCTCGTTGTTTTTTTTAATTGGATGAAATAAGGTTTGATTGCACAATAAACGAGATAAAAGAGTGCTTCACGAACCGAACCATATTAATAATAATTGTAATGAACATGTGTGTCGTGCACTTTATAACTCATTCTGATCTGATCTGTAATGTTGGGACCCGTCCACATACAACACAAGCCATGAGAATTGTGACAACACATGCCAGGAAGTGTTTCATGAAAACAAGTGGGAAAGAGATAAGATGAATGCCAGTATATAACCTATTATTGGATCGCAGTAATGGAATTTGTTTGCCGGTATTAGATCATCTTGATTAGGTACAAAGCCAAATTCGGTCTAATTCAACATCAAATGTACTTACTTCAATATTCTAATTTACTGTTGCCAAACTCACGAATTAATCCTGTATTGTTTTTACACTTTTAGTTTACAAAAATACCTTGTTAACTCACTATTAAATTATGTTAGCTATAAACTTAGTTGAAATATTGCAAGTTAACACACTAAGTTTAGAAGGCAAAAATAATAATAATAATAATAACACACTAAGTTTATAGTTTTTATGTTTTAAATTTGTATTAATTTACTTTTAAACTCGTACTAATTTTTTAAATTTGACCATGTTTAGTTGATTTATAAATGAAATTCATATAAATCTATTTATTGAGTGTGGTAAATTATGAATGTTGATAGGTTAGATTTCAATTATTCATATTTAAAATAAATTTAAAACAAATTATTGTTATTTTACATTTGTATTGTTTAATATACTTTATCACTTATTTATTAATAAAAACAAACTTTTACAGGTTTATGATTCGAATTGACATTTTGATTTTACGGTTTTGTCAATTTATGTAAACTCGTAAATTTGACAACCATATTTAATCTAACTATAGTGTAATCAAAACCTTCTTTAGTCTTGAATATAAGAAAAATGCATTGTGGCGGGATTCACAATGGAATTTTTCCCCTTGGTAGGATATTTCCTTTGCTGTCAATAGACCAAGACGAGGGCAACGGTCCATTTATACCCAAATTACCTTCAGTCAATTTCCTTTACATGAATGGATGTGGTTCCTCAAACTAGAACTGGAATATTCCAATTGCAGCTACCTGCACTCAAAAAAGCTATGGTGTTTATCATAAAATAAGATCAAGTTATGCATAGTCACCATTATCCAATACATTATAAACTTGTTAAGCATTCTCATATATATATATATATATATATATAAAGATTATTACTAAGACCAAGAATGTCCACTGGAATCTGTCTTATCTATTAATGGATGTATGTATTCTCTTCAGATACTCTGTACACTATATTTTATCTTTTTGAAATGCATGGTTATATTCCATTAAAAAATAAATAAATATATGTGGTTAATTTTTTTCTCAATTTTACTGCTCTTTAATTGCACCAAATTATATAATTTTTCTCATGACTGTATCGGTATTGGTTAGTTGTTTTCTTTTTTTTTTCTATTAAAAAAAACACTTATAAAAATTTGACGTTCTTTTCGGGGGGCATAAAATAATTGCTAAATATTAAAATGTCATTATTCCAAATTTGCTCATTCATCTAAAACTTTAAGCACAGTAACTTGACTTTTTCGAACTGACACGGATTATACGTACATATAAATTCATTGGTTTGGCTTGATATTGCACTTCAAAAGGTCCGGGCCAAGTTACTTTGAAAATATAACTTTAGAAACAAGGTCAAAATAAATGCTCTATTTGGTAGAAAATTTGATAGTAGTAAGTTGTTGGACTACAAGAAAACAATAGCCCTAAGGCGAAAATTTTTTAGAAAAGAAATTAAAGAGAATTTATCATGAATTTTCTTTGGTAAAGTCCTTCTGACAGAATTTTTCTCGTTAAGAGTCTGAGGTTAAGCAGAACTGCAGAAGTTAGCTCCCACTTTCCAGTTGCTTCTTTGTTAAAGGGGTTGTCGGACTTTGATTGGACAAACGGACGTACGTGCGACTCTTTTCTATCAGTGAGCAACTCTTGAAATTTTTTAAAATTTTATTGTACCTCTTTAGTCTAAAATTTAGTTTTTGGGTGAAAAGATAACGACACCCTCTATTTTATTTGTCTGATAGATTTTCGTGTCTATCTAATAAATGATAAAATTATTTTTAAAAGAAACTTTTTTAAAAAGTATTTGAAAATTATGAAAAGACAGACAAATGTTCTGAATTTTTGAAATTTTATAGAGGTGTTAGAACTGAGTTTGTGAATTCCTTATCACAACTTATCATTTATTTATCTAAACTTAATAATTCTGTATCTAAACTTGTGAATGGTCTGTGAGCGCAAATAAATCTTTTATTTAAACAAAAGTTGTGAATTCATTATCTCAAGTCGTTAATTTCTTATTTGAAGTTAGAAATTCTTCATCTAAACTTGTAAATGACTTTGAGAGCGAAAGTGAATTTTTGGTTGAACCAAAAGTTACGAAATCCTTATCTCAATTTATTAATTCCTTATATGAACTCGGGAATTCTTTATCTAAATTAGTGAATGGTCTTAGTGTAGGTGAATTGTTTGCTTAAAAAACAAAAGTTGTGAAATCTTTATATGAACTTGTTAATTTTTTTATCAATTTTCTAATTCTTTATTTGAACTTGTTGATTGGCTTAATTAAAAATCAAATGTTACTATATATGTATATATATTTTTTACAGTATATATATTGAAAAGCTTTGCTAGCCCAGTGATCATGCACTTTTTGTGTATGAAAGTGGTAGGGGGTTTGAACCCCACCCCCACCACTTTGGGAATTATTCCCAAAGCCAGGAAATATTCCAATAGGGAATAAGTTGGAGGCCCCGTCCGGCGTGGTGGTTATTATTTTAATAAAAAAATAAATAAAGGCAAATTGATCATTTTCCTCTGAATTTGTAAATTCTAGTTCAGTCCTAGCACCTTTACAGGATTTCAAAAATTCAGAGTATCTGTCTGTCTTTTCATGATTTTTAAGGGATTTTCCCTATTTTTAATTTTCTAGTTTTTTTTAACTTTATTTATCTTATAAATGTCTATATTTATTTTATGAATTTTCATTTTTAATTTCCTACATTCTTTTGAATCCTTTTATTTATCTTATAAATGCTTTTCTGAAAAAATAAAAGAAGGGCATCGTTGTTCTTTTATCCAGAAAACTTAATTTTATTTTAACCCATAAGATAATAAAATTTCAGAAATCTTTTAGAGTTGACTGAAATTTTTTTTACATATGCTCAAAGAAATTTTAAAAAAATAAAAAACAGGACCTTGACTGTTGCTAGTAGTGCCACTATCGTCTGTCGGAAGAGTGAAGACCGAATAAAAAATCAAGTCAAACATTATTACCAATTTCTCTGATTTTACTCTTTCCAAGATCCAATAGGCAGAGAGAAGACATACAACATCATGGAAGTTAGTGTTTATCAATGTTATAAATAAATCAAACACAAAAATGAATAAAAAAAACATAAACTGACGTAGTAATTAATAAAGAAGCTAAAAACTTAGCCACGAAGCAATCTCAGAACAAACTCTTGCCGAAAGTTCATACACAGTTTCGATGAGTCGGATAAAGCATTCTTGCCAATGATAAATATGCTGAACAGAATGCGAAAAGGAGAGAGACGATATTAACTCTCTTAATTACCCTATTATTATTCATAATCAACGTGCCTGATAAATATCTTACATATGGATTAGAGAGGGGTTAAAAAAAGAAAAGGAAAAGTGCCTTTAATTCATATATACTTTGCTTGAAATATATATACCCTTGATTCCTGAATATCTTACATCACTAACTACTTAATTTGCGCCGGCCAGCTAAATACGTATTCCCGAACAAAATTAAGATCAAGTCGGAAATTCTGTGTGATAATCAGCTGGCTAGCTAGCAAGCTGCGGATGAGTGGGTGAATGGGTAGTTGCTTTTGTAAAGGTGATGATGGGCCTTTGATCCGATAAGGAAGGCGGTGGTAGCAGGAGAGCCGTTGGCGGCGGCGGCTCCTCCTCCTCCACCTCCGCCTCCGCAGATTCTCTCACAAGAAGGGCATAAGGTGAGGGTGGCTGCCGGAAGCTGCATATACAAGGGTCCCTGCGACGACGTCGTTTTCATTGATCTGAGTTCTTGCAACTCCTTTTGCAGTCTCTTGTTCTCTTCCGTCAGCGTTTCGCAGCACTTCTTGAGCAACTCACAGTCAACTTCCGTTTGTTTCAGTTTTGTCCTGTATGTATTCCAAGAATCAATGTTTAACATGGACGTGAATATAATCTATCAAATTAAAGCAGCTATTAATCAATTACCTGGCTCTCCTGTTTTGAAACCAAACCTCTACTTGTCTGGCACGCAGGTTTAACTTCCTTGCCAATTCTTGCTTTTGCTTCTGAGAATTACCATGATCACAAAATGTTAAACCAAAAAGCATTTCCAAATACGAGAACATGTGTAGTTGGGAAGAACATAGGAGAAAATAAACGAACACAAGCTTATATATTATATACACAAAAGTTATAATAGAGGAGGAGATAGATGGAGTACGGGATTAAGAGTGGAGTGGTCTTTGAAGCTTTCCTCTAAAACAGCAGATTGATCTTTGGTGAGCCTAAGTTTCTTCCTGGGATTACCCTCGTCGTCTACGTCGAGGTCTGATACCTTGGAAGGATTATTAACCTTATTCTCTACTTCCAGATCAAGGTCGTCGCCCACGAAGTCCTTATTCTCCCTCTTGATGCTGGAGGAGTTGGAGAAGGAAGAGGCGGCGCTGGGAGAAGAAGAAGAAGCTATTACATGGAAATTATGAACAGATTCAGTCTTGGTGGGAGGAAGCTGTTGATTATTGGGCTCTTGATCATCAGGAGGTCCTAACGTAAGGGACGGGTACAGAAGGTCACATTTGTACGGAACATCCCTTTTCTTGTGTCGAATTTCTGTGCAGCAATTCTCAGACTGATGATGGAGCAGACTAAGGCCAAGACCAAGGCCGAGGCCTGTGTTACACATATCGGCAAGACCCATTTGTGTTGAGAAGGAGATGAAAATGTTGATATATAAGAAGGAGGAGAAGAGGGAGAGGGGAATAAAATAAAGGAGAGTGTGAATGAGGGAGAGACTTTCGTGAATATTAAATAATAACGAAGGGAATAATACTATGGTTTCTGGAATGATGTAAATGAATGGGAATAGCAATAATTCGGAGGCGTCTTTTTGGGCACAGAGGTTGACCAATAAAAGGGAAGGAGAAAAGGGGCAAGTTCAAACAAAATATGCAATGAATGATGAGGTATACATGGTAGATGGGTTGCGTGGAATCACGTGGAAAGTGGGTGGTACATTAGATATCGCATATTAACACAGTCTTGTGTTTCTGCCCTCTCTATCTTTTTCACTTTTTCTTCTTCCTTCAATTTCCCCAGCCCTTTTTCTTTTCTTTTTCTTTTTAATTTTACCTTATCGCACTTTATTCTGCTGCAGCAGTAACAGCGAATAAGCTGCATTGCTCGTGTTTATACTTGTAGTAGGATTATACGATTCTGTGCGTTCACATTCGTGGAGAATCCTTCTATTGCATTTACAACTGCCTCAATGAATCACGTACCTCTCTGTACGGTCTAAGCTTTGGAGTTCAATTCACTCGTGTTTGTTTGGCATATCCCTCTTTCAAAACTAAGTTGAAACCCATGACAGTTCGGTCTAACAAAAGGGTCTTTTACTAATAACGCAGTGAATCATGTTTAAATGCCTAGCAATGCCTAAAACAATATTATATTTAATAAGGGACACATGCATGTGCCTATAAAAACAAACTAGCTAGGGGAGTCTTAAATCATGCATGATTGGTAGTGTTATGCTTAAATAACTTTATCAAAATATGGAAAACTTGTCTGATTCACGCTTTATCAAAATCAAGTTTTATCTAATTCTTCTTTTGGGCCACATAGAATTCCTTTTATTACCTGCAATGTTTTAAAGTGTGATTGGTGTTGTACCCAAAAAAAAAAAAAAGTGCAATAGGTATATAAGGGCATTGGTTATTGGTTATTATATGTTCATCGTGTAACTTGTACCATGAATAAGATTTTATATTCAAAGGGAAGGGAGTATTTTCTAAAACAAAATAGGCGAAAGCAGTGCATAATAAATTGATCAAATGCGTGCTGACCGACAAGAAAGTGTTCTATTGAGTGATGCTATCACGCGTGCTCCACGCTGGCTTCACGTCCAGATGAACTCAGCTAAATCGAACTTTTCTTGGCATATTTTTCATTAAAATAGAAAATTAAAGGAACATATATGATATATCATGCCATTTTGCTTAAGCGACAAGCTATAGCCTAAGTACCCTCTCATCATCTTGAATTTTTGTTTCTTATACGAGTTTGTTAAGATATTTCTAAAACGAAGAATGAGATATCAGGGTTCATTAACCCGGATCGGACCGGCCGGTCCGGCCCGGAAACCAGTGAACCAGTCGGTCCAGCCCGGAAACTAGCGAACCGGCTGGTAGACCGGTCCGGGTTACTAATTTAAATTTTTTTTATTTTTCCTTTAGAATTTTATACTATAAATTTAAAATTTTCAATTTCTCACAGGTTTGATTCCGGTTTAGCTCCGGTTTGGCCCCGATTTGATCCACTGACCCTTAACCCAATATTCCGACCGGTTCAATACTCGGTCCGGGTTTTAATACCTCGGGAGATATACATAAATATAAAGAGAGGATGGGATATATTTTGTTTTTATTTTAACAATATTTTGTAGACTTCATCATCACTTTTTAAAAGGTCCAATCTCTGCCGTCATAAATGGATAAACCATTCACTACAGATCTCGTTGGAGATGGAAGATTCTACATTTATGAGTTATGACACCATGGGGGTTTAATTTCTAGTTTGGTAGCAGTATTTGTTTTTGTTAACTTTTTAACGAAAAGATATTTAATAGCGCAATCTTTTTTCTTGAGAGAAAACAAAACGTATTTTATTTTATTTTCTCTATCTTCCTATGTTCGCACCATATAGGCCAAAGCCTTATGTGAATGTATAATACTTTCATCTAATTTTTAATATAAGGGTTAATTAGAAATAAGATAAATTAGTTAATTAATTGTAACAAATATAATACCCCAAAAATACCTATTGCATAACAAATGTTATGTAACTATTAATATGATTGCTTCCCTGAGTATCAAATGTGATAGTTTGGGGGGGGGGGATATAAATAAAGAAGATAACATGGATTACAATTCTTTACTCTAGGCCAACACCTAACCGTCATTCTTTCAATCAGCATCTACATTTAACATGAGAGAGAGAGAGAGAGAGAGAGAGAGCAATATAACAATTTCTATATTATTTATCGTTCTTAATGTAAGAACTATTTAATTAATTTGATTAAATTAAAAAAGTTAGTTAAATTGATTAATATGACATATTTTTTCTCAAACACTCTAATCATTTTTTTTAATTTTCTTTTATATCTCTCTTAATTATTATTGACAGAATATCAATAAGATAAATTAAAAAATATATATATAAGAAAGAAGTCTTATATTTATAAACAAAATCAACTCTTCAATTAGCTTCCATAGTTAAAAGACCCGTCATTCCCTACCAAACCAAGATACAATAATATTGAAGTCCCTCTATTCTTGAACCAAATCACCCCAGGGAACATTAAAATTTTTCTTTTCCTTTAATTTCCTTAAACAAGAAATTACAAAATTTAGGCCCAAAACATATCCCTAACCTTCCCGACACCTTTTGCCACTCCACTCCCCGTGCCCACCTCCACCAATTGCAAAACCGCTCATCGGCATTTCCCCAAGACGACAGGGAATCCTCTTACACAGTTATATGTGTTTAGTGGCCGTGGAGAATTCAAATCCTACTTAGCACTCATGCCAGCCTGCATAGAAAATATTAGAGAAAATCATACTAAGGTCCCAAGGACCAAAAAATATTACAAAAAAGTTCCAAAACAGATTCACCTATCAAAAAGCTCTCTAGGAACTTCATTGCTATTAATTTTAAATGTGAAATTACCTTCTTGCCCCCATTGCTTAAGTTATATGATTAGGTGTAGGTACTTGTCAATCGTTATTCTATGCATTGTCAAAATAGGCACTTGCATTTATCAATGAAAGCTGTTTTACTTAACATAAATTGACACATACACTTGTCAAAATAGGTATATGAACTTATCAAAATAGGCAAATAAACTTGCCATGTTATAAGTTGTGAAAGTAGACACATGCACTGCCATTGTATAAGTTGTCATAATAAGCACGTAAACTTGTCAAAGTAGTCACACACCTGCCAATTTATAACTTGTCAATATAGGTACATAAACTTCTCACAATAGGCAATTAAACTTGTCATTTTATAAGTTGTCAAAGTAGGCACATAAATTTGTCAAAGAAGTTGCATAAACTTGTCAAAATAGGCATATAAACTTGTTAAAATAAGCATGTACATTTACCATTTTATAAGTTGTCAAAGTAGACACATAAACTTTTTAAAGTAGTCGCACACGTGCCAATTTATAACTTGTCAATATAGACACATTAACTTGTCAAAATAGACACATAAACTTGTCAAATTTTATGCACGTTAATGTGTTACAATAGGCAAATAAACTTGTCATTCTATAAGTTTTCTAAGTAGGCACTTTACAACAAAAGGGTTTTGGGTTTATGTACTTATTTTGGCACGTTATGTGCCTATTTTGATAAGTATATATGCATATTTTGATAAGTGTATATATAAATTTATGTTAATTAAAACAACTCCCATTGACAAACGCATGTGTCTATTTTAGTAATGCATAGAATAATGATTGATAAGTGCCTGCACTTAATTGTATAACTTAATCAATGGGGGCAGGAATGTAATTTCACATTCAGAATTAATATCAATGTAGTCCTTATAGAGTTTTTTGATAAGAGAATTTGTTCTGAGACTTTTTTGTGATTTTTTCTAGTCCTTGGGACCTGAATGTGATTTTCCCATTAAAATATTATATAATATTTAATATTATAAAGTTTATGTATAAACATTAAATGACACAGATGGGTGTGTTTTGTTTAGCATTTGAGAATAACTTTTACGATTCACGAGGTAAATATGTGAAAGGAGTTTTGTCTCAACTTACGGAAAATAGCTTCTGAAACCACGGTTTGATTAGCTTTTGGAGAATAACTTATGTAGAAAAAGTGAGAAATAGCTTTTGGAGAATAGATTCTGAGCAGAATAGATTCTGAGAAAAAAGTGATTTTGATAAAATGAGAATGTTTAGGCATTGTGTTAAGAATAATTTTTTTCCATGGTATGAGACCCACATAAAGAGAAAGGACAAATAAGAGAGAGAAGGGATGAGACCAACATAAGGAAAAAGGAAAATGAGAGAGAGAGAGAGGGTAAGGCCCACATAAGAGAAAAGGTAAAAGAAAAAAAAAAGCTTTTCCCAAAACACATGTTTGAAAAAATTTTGAGTGTTCTTGCACTAAACCAAGGTTTTGATTAAGAAGCCAAACACATTGATAATATATAATAATGTCGTATTTATTAAATATAATTCGCAAAATTAAAAAAAAAAAATCAGTGGTACGTAAAAAATGGAATTGGAATAATATATTTAGCATTACTTTATAACTGTTCAAATTCATTATAACTTCATATTCACGTCACTCTCTATATTTCCACCACAATTCATCACCATTCAAGAAATTCCCTTTCGAGAAAAAGCAACCCAATTAAGAGATATAGTAACGTAACCTAGTTTAAGGAAGGAACAAAATTTAAAAACAAGAAGACATTAAAGCAAGTTAAATCGGCTGAGTTGGGAATTAGAAGCTCCCTTCTGACACAAAGTAAGCAAACTAATCAAGCTAAGCGTGACATAGCGCGCGCGCGCGCGCACGAAAGCAACGTCCACTTACAAGCATGTTCTTCATCATTCAGAGTATCTCCGGTCTCTTCTCTCTATTCACGCAAATAAATAAATAAATATTGGATTTGGATAAATTAAAGGGTAATGTACAAATTTAGAAATAAATTATTTTCCTATGGGCACCCAACACAATTAACTATTTTCTGATGTAAAAACATACATAAACAATTTATATAGGAGCAAATATAACAACGCCGTTAAGGAGACTTAACTTCCATTACTTTTTGCATTATGGGTCCCAACAGTCTTCTTACTCTATTATTTTAATATATTTAGCATTATGGGTTAAGGTGCAAATTTAGAAATAAATTATTTTCCTATGGGCACCCAACACAATTATTTTTCATAAGAGATAAATATATGCATTTACATTAATGCCCTTACTTTATTTTTTTTCATAAGAGTATTGATAAGACAAATAAAGAGATTTAAAAGAATAGAGTGAGTTAAAAAAAATTTACTGCACCCCATTGGGTCAAAAGAAAATTAAGTTTTATCAATGCAAAGACAAATATGAGCATTTACAACACAAATATATGAATGACTAAATTTTTTTAACTCCCTGGATTAATTTAAATCCTTTTATTTATCATGTAAATCTTTTTATTTGTTTTGTAAATACCCATATTTTTTTTGTAAATGCTCTTATAAAAAACATAAAGTAAGGGCATTATCTAGCTAAACTTGCACCTTAATAAATTAAGGGCAAAATCGTTCATTGTTAAATTTACACCTTAACCATTCTAAAAATATATTAAACTAATAAAGAGTGAAGAGTGATAAGACTGATGGAACCCACAGTGTAAAAAGTAACGGAAATTAACTTGGGTAAACGGTGTTGCTATATTTGCTCCCGAATAAATTGATTATGTATACTTTTACACTCAAAAATAGTTAGTTGTGTTGGGTGTCTAAGGGGAAACAATTGGTTACTAAATTTGTATCTTAACCCTAAATTAAAAAAAATGATAAATATAAAATTATAAGCTGGTGAATTTCACATGCAATTATATTCAAATAGTTGTCAAAGTTATCATCATAAACGCACGCATTATTGTATTGGGAAACAAATAGCGCGACCGAAACCTAGCTCTATGACCTTAAACACATGAGGGATTTTTTTTAAAAAAATTGTGGCAATGACAAGTTGCTTGAGTGCGATAAAAGTCAACTTTCGATAGGATACATATTTATTTTACCACTTTTTTTGTTTACAGATGGATATATGGCCACTATATATAATATTGTGAGCCATTGGATCGCATATTATAATCCACCATATTTGATAAAACATCTTATCGGCATAATAAATTTCAAAAATAGGGAAGAGGAGTATCAGTAGGGTTTGAACTTTGGAGTGTTAGAATAGTCTTCGATCATCAGCATCGTTTTCTCTTATTGGAGATAGTGCTTGGTTCTACTTCTTGTTTTTTTTAAGAAGTTTAAATATTAAAATTTATTTCAATGGACCAATATTATACGGTTATTGGTTAAATATATTTATTTAAATGGACCAATATAGGGTTATATATATATATATATATATATATCTATAACCTGTCCAATTTGTTTTCCTAACATTTCCCTCATAATCACGCCTCTTCGTGTTGTTTTTGTTTTTTTGCCCCTGGTTGCTGTTTACTTTACATCAAACTTTCCAAATTTCTGTTTCTTTGAAATCCTTTATTCGCAAATAATGTAATCTGTCTAGGCAACTTGTCTCTCATGAATCAAAATCATTGCAAAAATATATTATACTTGGTAGGACATGATTGACAAGAATCACCGACGAATAAATTAATTCAATGTATCATGATTGAGCACTTGAAATAGATGGGACAGGTAACCTTTGGATATGTCAACTTTCTTCTATCGCTCTTTAACTTGTGCGGAGTAAAATTTTCTCAATTAATTAATATTCATAGAGATCATGATATATAAAACAATAATAAATCGAAAAAATATTTAGTCACAGAATTATTGCATGTACAGAATTGTAGATTCTCTTATAAAACAAGCTTCAAGCACGATTAGATAGATATTGACTGGAACACAGTTGACAAAAATCCAATACAGATAGCATTATTTAAAATAGAAGCGATGATTGCGAATATCTGGGATTAGACTGGACAACAGCCTCTTGCTGTAAATGGGAGTACTAGATTAGACAACAAAAAGAACTAGACAGACAAAAAAACAAAGTTAAAATAAAGAAAAGAAAGCTTAACAACGAAGGGTGTGTTGTAATGCATGGCATCGATGCTGGTTCTCCAAAATCATAATTTTGATCTTCTTCACATCTTGTTTAGTGCCAGTTTTATAGCAAGTTGGGTCACAAAAAAGCGAGCCCCGTGTATCCACTTAAGTATTATTCGCTTTATATGTATGGGTATGGGGTACGTGTTGATGAGCAGAGGCCAGTGCCACGTGGAGGGGAAATTAGTGGACCAGGAACCAATAATTTGGGATGATTGGGAATTAGATTCTAAAGGTACGAGATGAATAATGAGGATGATGATTATAGGGGCAATGATGGAAGTTAAGAAAGGGTTAAAAAGGGTATTAAATATTGTTTGTTGGAGATAAGGTTTCAGCTTTGTGTTCCGGGGGTTAAGGCCAGCCGACCAGTGGGAATTTAGGGTTGTGCTCTTTGCTTGGCTTTTCCACATCCCACTCTTTTTCCTTTTCTTCCTTACCAACCGTCCGTGTCAACAAACCCACTAACTTTGTCTCCATTTCACCATTGATTGTTGATTATTGATTTTTGAATCTCTCTTCTTGGTCGTCGTCTTTAACAATATAATCCTATACGTAATCATTTTACTCCCTCCCCTTTTGTTCATATTAGTATTATTCTTCACTCGCTGTCTCTCACATCATCGGCATCTAGTTCCTTCTGTCCCTCTCTCACTACTGCTCACCGTGGATTATTGCCTAATTACATGCTTGCCAGACGCAACTAGCCAGAAATCAAGTCTTGGATTCATGCGGAGAGAGAAAGATCAAATCTTAAGTAGGGTTTCTGTAAGGTCGTGATCAGTGAGTGAAGGCTTTGAACATAGATGGACCAGTGAACTTGAAGAGTCGGACAAGGAAGGTATAATGTATAGTCATATACAGAAGAAGTAAATGAAAAGGATTGAACAGTCTTTTCGAGAAGCGAAGCTTAGGGATAGGGAAGCCCACTCAGGTAGTGTTGGGTCTAAATCTAATACATGAAGCTATTGATGAAAGAGACAAGGCTGTGGGGAGATCGATATATTGGAGCATATATATATCATGGTGATTCTAAGTATGAATATAATTATATATGGAGACAAAACCACATGAACCTAACATTGGCCCTCCAATATGCTCTCACGCTCCTTTCAAATTACCAATCCATCGTTGTTTGAGGATTGTGTCTGTCGATAGGCCCACGCCCAGATGCACAAGGGACTCCCACATTCTTCAATGCTTTAATTTGCTTGGAGGGTATTATTTAATATAAAAGTTATTTGTGCCTCGTGTGAAAAGGATACATTCGATTGTCTTCAAGGCAAGGCCCAGGCATCTTTCATTAATAAAAAATTGATGTGAGATTAGAATTATATGTGCAATTCTCATTGTTAGTTTTCCATCCAAAACGGGCAAGAGCATTCCATTGGAGCAGTAAAACAAGGGCACGAATACTTGCTATACCAACGATGCATATATTTCCTGAATGAAGAATTTCACTGGCGAATTTTGATACTCACACACGTATACCCTCTTTTTTTTGTCAATATTCAATGTGTCAATCAATAAATTAAAAATTTTTGGCGAAAATTTAATACTAGCTCCTTATTTTAATATAAGATCTAGTTAACTTTTTTTAGAGAGATTAAAAAAAATAAATAAATAAGATAATTATAACATAAGATATAAAAAATATAAATATAAATATTATAAATTAATTTATTAAGTTTTTTTAATCTCTGTAAAAAAATTAATTAAATCTTATATTAAAGATAGGAAAAATATGAGATGGCACCGAGAGAGTGCATGGAGAGCGGCTTATCGACAATATGATTCGTTTCAAACTAGCTGGATAAAAAAAATTAAACAATTAAGTCACCTCTGGTTTATATCATACACTGGGCAGGAGAACTTTATTCTATATTTTATTATCTTTCGTTTATTTAACGGTTTAACCTTCAAACTTTTTTTCACCGCTCTTTTGAAAGCAGTCGAAAAAGTATAGATATTCACGTCCATGATTGATTGGAAGGGAGATAAAATTACCATCCAGAAAAACAGGAAAAGCAGATATTATAGCCTGGTGCCTTTGAAATTCTGCCCCGGGAGGTGTCACTTCTATGAGAAAGATGGTAATTTCTATTTATCATGATTTAATGGGTCAAATTAATGTTACGTTAATAGATCAATGCTCCAAGAGAATCCTTGCAATTGTTTTTTTTTTCAGGATTTGAAAATTTTGCACGTTATTATAACAAATTTAATTCTTTCAGATATAAGACATATATATATATATATACACACAAAAAAGTAATTCACAAAATTTAAAAAAATTTGTTATCCTGGCTATTTGTTATTAGTGTGTAGGAAAATGTATGTTACTTTACTTAAATACCCTGAAGACAGAGAATATTAAATGCATGAGACAAAAAAGTGAGAATCACTGTGAAAATAAGGAGAATAATATGAAAAAATATATTAAATAAGAATGATAAAAAAATTAATTTTTTTTATGGTTTAGATTATGTATCCCCAAAAAGGGACGGTTTGAGACTGATTATTTAGGATCTAGAAACTTTTGAGCCAGAACCACGTCCGAGAATAAAATACCCAACTCATTACCGACAGTGTATCTAGACAGCACGCACAGGGACGCTTGAATCCATTCGATTCAGCAGTGCCCAACAGAGAAATAAGTTAGATTCAGAAATAATGATAACGAACAGGGCACTCAAGTGTACGTGAAGATAAAGTTAAATAATGCATTTATGCATATTTGATCTGGGAAGGACAGAAGAATTATCCATAAACTTATTCCGTTTTAAAGGACCAAGGGAACATTCAATGGCTGAAGATGTCACTATCATTTTAAGGAAGAACTAGGACGTGGATCCTACGGATCCTACTCTGGTACGGTTTGCTTGGTTTAGTACGTGAATTATACATTTTGAGCCCCTGATGTCGAAATATGTCCTCGTCTTCCAGAGGCTAGCACGGGCCACTGAAAGCCTAAAAGGAGGGGGGCAAAAAAACGCATGGAAGAGCCCAAGGCCCATGTATTTTCATAAGCCATCTGGTCAATATGCTTGGTTCTCAACAATCAAAAGAAAAGCTTCGGTCAAAAAGGTAAAACAAACAATCAAAGAAAAGCCCAAAGCCCATGTGTTTTTCATAGGAAAAAACTAAAAAATATCTTTAAAATTTGAAAACCCTAAATTTGCATACTAAAATGAGCTGTGAATTGTTAATCATGTAGCTATACCTAAACTATTGTAGGAAACATAACTGATTTGAAATTTTAATATTTTGGGGGAATTTTTCTGCAAATTTCCCTTTTTCTTTCATAAGCTATTTATGTTAGGAAAGCAAGGTTTATTATATTAGACGTTCATGAGCTTTTATACCTTAAAAATTGAATGAGCACGTGCGCTTGAAGAGAGAAACGAACTTACCCTTTAGAATATAAACTCTAATATAAATTCAAAACATGCTTTCGTTTAGCTGCAACGATGTTCAAATTTAATCCGATAATGTTGTATATACTCAATAACTATGAAAAAAATTAAAAAATAGAAAATATCCGGTTAGAAAATGAGACTATAGGCTAGCTCAGAAGTAGTGAAATGCGGGTTCTCTGCTTCTTGTTGTTATTTAACTAGTACATATCACGATACACGGGATGCGAAAAAAAAAATTCACATTATAAATTATATAACATCAAGTTGTAATCAAATATTAAGCTTAATCGCTACTTTTCATAACTTCTATGCTTTTAGTCAAAAAAAAAAAAAAAAAACTTCTATGCTTTGGAAAACAACCAACTTGTAAAAGAATGTCAATAAGTTAAGATTAAATAAAAAGAATCAAAATTTTTTTCTAATAAATAAAGAAGCCTGAAACTCCCTCCCTCTTTAGATTGACCGTTCATAATTTTGAAATTTTGAGAGAAAAAATTAAATCATATATATCATCCTTATAATAGAGATAAAGGGGGAGAGTGGGAACTAGGAAGTAGGAAGTTAGTTATAAAATATTTTAAAATCTTAAATTCAAAACATGAAAAATAAAATAAAGATATAAAATAAAACAATCTCAAAATAAATATATTCTAAAAAGGGACGTGAGAAGTTTGATAGAGAATGTTTTCAAATCTTACATTCAGAATGTCAAGAATAAAATAAAAATATCTTAAATTTAAGAGATGGAAAATAAAATAAAGATATAAAAAAATTCTCAAAATAAACATATCATAAAAAATAGAGATGACAAAAGTTGGTTACAAAATATTTTAAAATCTTAAATTTAAATTTAGAATGTGGAAAATAAAATAAAAAGAGATAATAGGGGTAGTTACCAAATATTTTGAATTCTTAAATTCAAAATAAGAAATTTGTTCAAAAAAATATAGAATGGAAAATAAATCAAATTTATAAAATAATATATTTTGAAAATAGGTATATCAAAGCTAAAAATTTATTTATTTATTCACATTTAAAATCTTAAATTTAGAATGTGGAAAATAAAATGAAGAGGGATAATATGGGTAGTTGCCAAATATTTTGAATTCTTAAATTTAAAATAAGAAATTTGTTCAACAAAGTTTAGAATGGAAAATAAATCAAATTTATAAAATAATATATTTTGAAAATAGGAATATCAAAGATAAAAGTCTATTTATTTATTCATTTTTTAAAATCTTAAATTTAGAATGTGGAAAATAAAATAAAGAGAGATGATAGGGGTAGTTACCAAATATTTTGAATTCTTAAATTTAAAATAAGAAATTTTTTCAAAAAAGTTTAGAATGAAAAATAAATCAAATTTATAAAATAATATATTTTGAAAATAGGTATATCAAAGCTAAAAATCTATTTATTTATTCACAGTAGTTTTAGCAGACAATCATAGAACATAGGTAGTTGGTGCAATGGTAAATTTATTTTTTTCATGAAGAGAAAATTCAGGGATGACTTCAAGGATGATGTCATACATTGTGGTGTTTACCTTCAACCATGTTTTTAAGAATAAGATAAAAATAAAGGGAGATAATAGAGGTAGTTACCAAATATTTGAATTCTTAAATTTAAAATAAGAAATTTGTTCAACAAAGTTTAGAATGGAAAATAAATCAAATTTATAAAATAATATATTTTGAAAATAGGTATATCAAAGCTAAAAATCTATTTATTTATTCATTTTTTAAATTCTTAAATTTAGAATATGGAAAATAAAAAGCATGTTTGTTTCAACTTATAAAAACTTATAAGTTGCTTTTTACGTAAATCGAGACACAACTCCTCTCACATACTTACTTCGTATACCGTAAATCACTATTAAAAAACAACTTATAAGCAATCGAATCGCTCAACCAAACATACCCAAGTAAAGCGAGATAATAGGGGTAGGTACCAAATATTTTGAATTCTTAATTTTAAAATAAGAATTTTTTTCAAAAAAAATTAGAAAGGAAAATAAATCAAATTTATAAAATAATTTATTTTCAAAATAGGTATGTTAAAGCTAAAAATATATTTATTTATTCAGTTTTTAGCAGACAATTATAGTGTGTGTTTGGGATCACTTAAATTTAGAAAATAAGTTCTTATTATGCAAGCCGAGATAAAACTCATCTCACATACTGTGAATCACGATTTATAAGCACTTATTGTCCAAAAATAAGCTATTCCAAACGAGCACATAGAGTATAGACAATTGATGGAATGGTAAATCTATTTTTTTCATTGAGAGAAAATTCAGGGATGACATGACCCGTTATGATTCCTGCTTTCAACTTTACTTAAGATTTTCATAAATCCGTTTGGTGCCGTTTAAGATTTTATTTGGGGCATTAGTTGCTTATTAATTCGAGTTCTCTAACTGTATGCGCATATTTGGCCGAAAACAAAATTGAATGTGCACATGAATGTAACCAATACAATACATGTGGCGAAGAGGACTGATTCCTCGGCGGATTTTCAAACCTAATAGAAGCAGCAACACCCAAAACATGATTGTGAGGGTCTTTATAATAACAATGAACAGAGAGTTAACGCTGGCACTTCCTCTGCTCATCCTGTTGCTATGTTCCCTCGTATTTTTCAACCCCAGACGCCCCTTTGATCGTCAGGGTTTCTGGTCTCATTTCTTCTCCAACGACAACCTCCAACGTTGTGATTATTCCAACGGACGCTGGGTTTGGGACCAATCTTACTCCTCTTCTCATTCTTACCATGAAAACTGCCCATTCCTGGATCTTGGCTTCCGCTGCCGCCTTAACGGCCGCCACAACGAAACTTTCCGGCAATGGCGATGGCAGCCTCACGCCTGCCACCTCCCCCGGTAATTCTCTCCTTATTCATTTCGTTGTTATCGTGTAGGCTTTCATATTCTTGCCATTGTTACTGCTCTGTTCTGTGTAACTTGTGTTATAAGAGACGCATTAGAGGATACATTCCACTACTATTAGATCATTAGATGCTGGAGATATGGAAGATCGAGTAATTAAATGGAATGAGGAAACTGTTATGAACATAAATGCACTGACCCACTCAGATCCTAATTTCCAGCATGGCATTGGTCTCACGTCTAACCAAATCGCGCCCTCATACTAGCATGCTCCCCTAACAACTAACAGGGCTGCCCTAAACTGCTGGGGTGCACACGTTAATATATACTATAGTCTTTATATATATACTCTTACCTGCATTCAGTATAAATCATTTCAACTAATTCACAGAAATTAACGAAACATTAATTATTCCCAAAATAATTTATATCGTGGATCAAGTCATTATTGTATAGGAAGAATCCTGTTAAAAATCTTTTGAAATACTCAAATTCTGAATTGGGCCTTTAAATTTAATGAATTATAAATCATGTCAAGCAACCCAATTTAAAATTTTAGAATTAAGAGATTTTACTTATATATCATTTTCTTCTTCCCTCCCTTCCTCTCTCTCCATTATGGAAGTCTCCTCTTATTAAGGAGTTCGAGTGCACTTCGTTATTTTTAGTCTAAAATGGACTTAGTGCATTTCGTTACTGCGTAAATAGTTGCAATTAGAATTCTCTTCATTTTGGCGTGGAGTTTTGCGATCCCCCATCAAATATCCCAAAATTAAAACTAGGTTTCTCAGTGGAGTAAAACTCACATGGAAGCTCGCGCCATACAGATGCCCAATGTTTGCATCCGTGTTGCTATAGGGAAAAAAACAAAGAATTTTCATATCTGGCATTTAGCAGGAGTAATTGAGTAGAAAAAAAAAAAGAGTTATTGAAATGAGTACTGGTGTTGCGGGACAAACATTGTTTCTTTTCATATCAAAGAATAACTGACAATTCAATTTCAATAAAGAATTTACTGTCAATTTAGATACGTAAGAGTTAGTACAATTGTATCGACAATCTGTCCTCTGGGTTCAAGAGATTAACATCAAGTCTTCTTTTTTTCTAATATTTTAGGGGCATTGACGTAAATTGACAAAATTTGTAAATCCAACTTTGAGTCATATAACCTAATTAATAATTTCTTAAATTTAGTAGTCCAATTTAGGATTTGGGTATTTCAAAAGGCTTTTAAAGGGATTTTCTCTATCATATAAGTGACTTATATTATAAATCAAAGGGAATATTAGGGGTGAGCATGGTGCTCAGTGACTTGGTGCGCCCACCCTGGCCATGCAAAAAATTGTTCAACCCAACCCTAAAAAAGTGGCCCGAAAAAATTTTGGGCACCTTTAGGCGGGCTAATAACTGGGCTGGGCATCGGGCAAAGGGTGTTGCCCTACCTATTTGGCCCTACTTAGAAAATTATTTTCATTTATTTAAAATATAAAATTTCATATCAATTAAATATTATTTCATATATATATATTCTTATTTAAAATATATATTGTCTATTGTATAATACTCTTCTGATCCTCTCTTTTTTGCCCTAGCCACTAAACACTATTTATAAGTAGATTTCTTTCTTTCTTCTTTACTTTATGATGTATTAAATTATAGTTGCTTTTTATTTTTTTTTCCAGATACTTCATCATTTAATCAATTTTTGGGACATTGAATTGATGCAAACTACTTTAACTTCATGGCTTCAATTATAATCGTTTTGTTTCTTTATTTATAATGGATTATGGATGTTGTTTAATTTTTAAAGTATGGATATTTGTTAAGACATATGGTAGTTTTTAAATTTCAAGACTCAAGTTGTAAACTTATTTTGAAATATCCCAAAATGTAGAATCATCGAATATATTTGAAGTTTATATTACTTATGGCAAAGTTAAGACATATGATATTAGTAACCATATGAATGTTTATAAAATTTACATGGAATTATTTTTTTTATATGTGGACAAGATAAGGCGTTATCACTTGGGCAGGGAAGCCCACCCTGCCCAACCTACCCTTACCCAGTCCAAAATAGTTAGGACTTTTAGTAGGCGAGACCAGACATCAGACTACAAAATACAGCCTATTCATCCTTCGGGTTGGACATCAGGCAGGGGTCTCACCCTACCCATGCCCACCCCTAGGGAATATATCTGCGCGTGTTATGCGGGTATCAAAACACGTCGTTTTATACCCGGGAGTGTCTTAATAAAAAATTGTTAAAACAATGAGACGCTTTGGCTGTTTGAGGGAGTTGGACGAAGTACCCCTTGTTTTGTTAGACAAGGCTGTGCTTGATTTGAACATGTTGATCCATCTGATCATTAATCATTATTTGTGTTGTAGGTTCAATGCCAGGGACTTTCTGGAGAGAAGTAGGAATGGACGTATTGTGTTTGCGGGTGATTCGGTGGGGAGAAACCAGTGGGAATCATTATTGTGCATGCTGGCCACAGGAGTGTCTAATGTATCCACCATTTATGAGGTGAAAGGCAAGTCCATAAACAAACACAAGGGTTGCTTTTCCATGAAGTTCCCAGATTTCAACTTGACGGTTGAATATTACAGGACACCATTCCTGTCCCTCTTAGCCGTTCCACCTCCCACTTCACCCTCTCAAGTTCAAAAGGTCATTAAGCTAGACAAGTTGCACTGGTTTTCCCATATGTGGGTTGGAGCAGATGTCCTTGTTTTTAATTCTGGCCACTGGTGGAATCCTCATAAAACTACTGACTCGTACGATAATCCACAACCCATTCATCTTACTGTCTGTACGTGGTCTTTAATATAACAAGCAGTTGATTTTTTTTTTTTTTTGAGAAACTGAAGAAGTTAAATAAGTTGCTTAATTATATAATATATTATGTATCATTATATTATATATTAGTACATAGGTTAGGTAAATTAGTTTGGAGAAAAACGATCAATATAAATACTTTAAGCTAACTTATTTAGCTCTTTTTTTTTTGTTCGAAACTTATTTAGTTTTCTTGATTTCTCCAAAAAAAAAAGTAAACTAACTCTTATATTAAGGAATAGAGATTGTATTTTATTAGTTCTTAAATACTTCATTAATTAGCTTGCTTAGGATGAACCTGGTTTTGTTTTGTTCTGTTTTTTTTTTTTTTTGGCTTAGGGGATGTTATTTTCAAGAAGGGGCCAGCGTAAATATGAGTATGGATGTGAAGGAAGCATTTAGGCGATCCATACAGACATGGAAATCATGGGCATTGAATAGTTTGGATCCCAATAAAAGCTTCATCTTCTTCCGCAGCTATTCCCCTGTACATTACAGGCAAGTACATTGCTTGATGTTGATTAGTAAACTAGAGAATTATAAATCCAAGTAAATTCCTGATTTTAAGTCTGGGTTGGGTGGAAATTACAGGGGAGGCGAATGGAATGAAGGGGGAGGTTGTGACAACGAAACAGAACCATATAAGGACACGACAAGAATTGAAACAGAACCATATAATAACATGGTTATATCTGAGATTGTGAAACAGATGGATTATGGGAAGTGGAAAGTGAAGTTTCTGAACATAACCAATCTGTCGGAGATGAGAAGAGATGGGCATCCATCAAAGTACAGGGAAGAAGGCACTCCACCTGGCGCCCCACAGGATTGCAGCCACTGGTGCTTACCTGGAGTGCCTGACACGTGGAATGAACTTCTCTATGCACATCTCATCTCCAGGCAATTTGGAATCAATTCTAGCCAGTAGTTAATTAAGCCTTTCACTTTGCAAAGAATGCACACAAAATTTGCATATATCCGTGAAAATGTTGGACTCTGACAGCAACAAGACGTGTATTGGTTTGGTCAAGCATGGAATATTGTTGCAAAAGTGAATGAAGTACGTTACAGGGCTGATCTGGTACATGCATGTGGATTACTTAGAATAAGGCAGTATAGGAAACTGCCCAATAAACAATGAGAAGGAATTAATGATATGCATTGATATGGAAAATTGCAATTCGGCACACCATGAAGCTGATGATACCAGAGACAAACTGTATAGCTTTTGCAGGGCAATCTATATGTTTGGGGTCAATACCTGCGCAACAGTGTAGGAGACTGAGTGTAGTATCTTGTATATTTCTGGAGGACTAAGAGAGATGGATAAGTTTTATTGAGTGTACCTTTTATTTTCTTGATTTTCTTAATGTTTTGTTCCATTGAGGCACAAAACTTCATGTTAGATTAATTGAAGAGAATGAATAAAGAATGAGGTCAAAAGCCATTTTCAGATCAAAAGTGTTATGCTGGTATTTTAAGTTAGAATCTTCGTTTATAATAATGGGTTTCTTTTTTGAGACTCATGATATTTAGTCCGGTCAAAGACCAAAAAGGCGTCTGTTGGATGTTGTAAGGGAAAAAAATTTCCTCAGAAGAAAACAACTCAACTGTTGCTTATTGATAGGTCAACTCATAAAAATCAGGAGACTGAAGTGGAGCTAGTTTCTTGTTTTTTAGGGAAAAATTTGACAAGGTATTATTGGGGGAAATTAGTGTAGATAATTTGACTAGAATGAACCAAATAGGGCATATGTACGGTTTTAAGGAAGATGCAGCGACAGTCAAAAGCAGATATAGCCCTTTGTATGGAAGGTGGGGAGTTCCTAGATGCTAATTGCCTCTCAGGTAGCACTTTCCTGGGCTAGGCGTATGCTTTTTTATATTTTGATTCAATGGGCGTATTCTCCTACATGACTACAGGAATCACATTATGTCATTCTAACGTTTTATGAGCCCACAGAAAGCCCATAAAAGTTTCACAATACAAACCCAGTTCTCAGGGCCGAAAAGCAATGCATCGCAAATTTATGATATTGGAAAAAAGTGAGGAAAAAATGGTTTGCTTGATTTAGCTGAAGCAATCGTTTCTATATACAAGGCTTTGTGTCTAACAGAATTGTTATCTTGGCATTCCCAGCTGTGGATGATCAGAACCAAGAGGCTTAGTAAGAAGATCAGCTAATTAACCAGAAGACTTGACTGGCTGCTCGTTTTGAATTAAAAAAAGAAGAAGACGACTTGACTGGTAAAAGATGAAGGGCACCAGCTTGAACTTTGTCACAAACAATGTGACAATTATTTTCGATTTTTTTTGGACATTAATCAATACAGCATGCAATACAAGTTTGGTCGTTTTGGTGCAAAATCGTGCTGCGAAGTAAGTGATTGCATAGTTGACTGCTTATAGAATGTATTATTTAGATATGATTCTTTCTTCCACAGGGCATGTTCATACGCTTTTGGAAATAAAAATCATGAGGTAAGTGAATAAATAAAACCTTTGACTTTACGGTTTGTGTTTGGAACAACGATTGGAATGTTTAAAAACAGCTTTTCAATCGTGATTTACGGTATATGAAGTAAGTATGTGAGAAAAGTTTTATCTTGATTTACATGAAAAATAGTCTAAACGATATCTAAACACTCACATAGATGGTAATCAAAATTCACAATATTAATGGATAAATAGAGAAGAGGGGCCAGAAAAAACAGAAAGGACAGTATAGCTACTTTTGAATATTTGATCCATCATTTGGACCATAGAGCTATTTCGGACGAACTATATATTCAACTCAATAGGATGATATATAGATTAGCAACTCTAGCTAGGGCATAGAATAACCACACATATGAATGATCGCTATGAAGTTGATCACTAGGTTCATGCACCTATTGCCATATGGCCATGCATTAAATAAAATATGATCAAGCCAAATTAATATGGGACCCAAGTGTTGACTAAAGAGAAGCTATATACGATAAACACAAGACCACCGTTCAGTGCACCCCACCTATAATAAGGACTATGTGTTGTTTTTGGTCTAGTTAGCTAGTTTTCCTTCCTTCTCTCCTTTGACCTCTCCTTGTTTGCGTCTCCACAGATTTTCTGAAATGATAACCACCAAAGTCAAGCTGCCACACTTTTGATGTGTCCTTCATTAACTTCACACTGTCCACGAACTTTGTGATTTCGGATGTCTTATCCCAACACGACAAAACCAGTTTCGCCGAAACAGTGGGTTCATTTCTCCTCCTTTGTTTCAGTCAGATACAAGCATTTTTTCTAAGTTGATTTTTGTACTCCTGCATGCATCCCAATTGGCTAACATTGATTATGATCGTGATATCTAGTTTTAAAAAATAAAATGCAATTTCTCGTATGAATAGTTTCTTTCCTTATTTCAAATAATCAAATTTCAATACGAGCTCCTTTCTTTATGTTTTTCTTTCAACCATGAGTTATCTCTTGGAGGTGGTATAGGAGCTTGAAGGCCCCATTTCTAAATTAAAGTATAAAAGAAAAGTTGTGTATATCTATATCGATCTCTCTTATTTTGTTTCCTGGCCACTTGACTTTTTAATGTATTTGTTACCTTTAGGTTAATTGATGATAAAAAGATAATAAAACCTGGAAGGAAGTTGGCATCAGCTGTAATGACGAATTAGATTTGGCGAGAAAGATTGCTTTTTTCAAATAAGCTGGCAGGTCAAATCGGATTTGGAAATTGATGCCCATAAATATAATAAGGTGGCTGCCCTACTTTGTGCGGATTCTTGTCTTTTACTCCTTCTTATATCATTATTTAATAATTAAATATTTAATTAACATATCAGACCTTGATCTTAGCTTGCTTCTATTGTCAGCTAAACCTTTTTTCCAACGCGGTTGAATGTGTTCTTAAAGCTGTGCTTTTCTACTATAGCATCCTTGTTCATTTCATCAAAATTGCTTAAACTATAGTTTGGTTAACATTGTTACTTGAATACTTCTATCCATCAAACACATACAAGATACAACCATTACTTAGAACGGAAATACTAGAGCAATGGGCGCGTCTTGCTTCCACAATTTTCATCAAAAGATCAGTAAATTGTCTACTTAATTAGTTACGGTACGTAGGTTCTCTCTAGGTCTAAATTAACATAACAACGTTTAAATTGTTGACTCAACTCTCTCGTTATCTCTTTGATTATGGCATGTTTGTTTGGGTGTTATGATTGCTTATAAGTTGTTTTTTACGAAAATCGAGACACAACTCCTCTTACATACTTACTTCTTCGTATACCGTAAATCACTATTAAAAAGCAACTTATAAGCAATCGAATCGCTAAAACAAACATGCCCGAATCGTCAAGTAATAGTTTATAATTAAGAGTTCATATTTTTAGTCTTTCTTCATAGTGCCATTATTTAGGGTTAGTTTAAATTCTTTAAAATTGGAAAAAAAAAAATCCCGCTAAAATCCTTTGTTATTTTTAAACAACTGACCCCTAATATTTCTAGTACAACTACTATTTTGAAAGGAAGTAGAAAAAATGTTCTGGATGTTGAATTTTACAAAACCACGAATCACCCTGAAGTATCTGAACATTCATATCCATATGGCACCTACAGTTGAATAATACTAGTACACAACATTATCAAATAAGGTTATTTATGAAAAGCCAATTCACCAGCCAGAGCAGAGAAATTTGTGGGTGTGTGGGTTCTCCTAATACAAAGAATCTGTCAAGGGCTGCACCCGCACATTATGAAAATCAAAGTTTTCAAATTAGGATTCCATAGAGAGCACTTGCTTCAAACTTCAAACCAAACTATGCCCCTTGATGTGACACTAACCTCTCTCCCCACTACATACGTTAACTCATCAATTTCTCCTCGTCCCTTTAATTTCCTTCTGTCTACATCCTTCATTCATTAATATCGTGACTTTTGACTCCAGCCTTTTCTTGAGTCTTTGTCTTCTAGAAGATCTTAAACTGTAGTTCAAAATGTAAAAAGAACTAGATTTTTTTTTTTGCCAAGAAAGAAACAGAATATATTGAGCTCAAACGAAAGTTACAACCACTTAGAAACTAAAAGCAACCACCTATTACCAAATAACACAAGTAAAAACTTAAAGTATACAAACACTGAATCTAAGAACATAATCTAAAAAAGGTTCTTCAATAATATAAGCATATATGACTTAATCAAGCCACTAATGCAAAAAGGGATTTTAACATCCCAATTTTGACACTTTTAACATCCAAAAATGGCGGGACGTCTATGTAAGGGGCGTAGTATATTTTAAGAAAAGGCGTCACAAAAAAATGGGACGTCTAAAGTCCCCCGTGGAGAACTTTAGATGTCCCAATTCTTAATTTGGGACGTTAAAAGGTTTGATTTTTTTTAACGATCATTTACATTCTGTATTACCCAGCGAATTCAAACTGCAGAAACATAATAGAAAATGGATACATAAACCACAATGTCCGTTACAAAATGGTAAGGACATCCAACACTACAATCTTTACTATATATACATACAATAACAACTCATACAATCTACTACTATATATATCAACAATAACAACTAGAAAGTGTCAAAATGTTGTCATCACACAACTACAAACTGATATAAATAAAAATTTTACTGCTCTATATGTTGAAGATGTCCAGCCAAAAGGTCTCTGATCAAATCAAAGTCTTCACGTAGGTAGGCATCTTCATTATCAAAAATCTGAAAATTAGAAAATAAGCTTTGATGAAATGAATCAAGCAAATGAATTAATTAGCATTTCGATTAGAACACCAAAAATATTATCATTTGAGAATGAAGAAGCGATTACCTTTTCAAAATCGCTAGTAATTCCACTTTGAATGATGTTATATATATAAAGTATAACATAATATCCGCATTCAGTGTTGTCAGGTTGTCGAGGGCACTTTAAATCAAAGGCATGCAATTGGTTGTTAAAATCAATAAAGGTATGTCTAAAATGACCGTCAATGAAACAATTAGAATTGAAACTATACTTACTATCGGATAAAACCACGTTGGCTTTTTAAAAACTGTACCCTCGCGTGACCCGCCTAGAACTCTATATGTTTGACAAGCACTATCATGAAAATCAAAATGAACAGAAATTAGAACTATTCATTTTTTTAAGAGTCAATGAAATACAAACAGAATAACTTACATGTCGAAGACAGATTTTATATCTTTGTCTGGCTTTTTACTCAAGGGATCAAACCAATAGACTGCGTTGTGGCGAGGACATATAACACACAAACTCCAGTGGTAACTATAACAATATGTACAGATTAAAATGAAGTTAGATGACAAGGAAATTATTTATTAAACTTCTTAAATTGACAAAATGAAAATATGAACTATTGAACAATGGGTGCTAGATAACAACGAAGTTTAGTCTCTCCGCTTGCGTAGCTGACATAGTGAGTCCTATGCGCCACAGTATTGGTATCCCCTGTCGTATTCGCAGGGCATAAGAATCCATACAAATCACATCTTTCCATGTTTGTGCAAAGACCGTGGAAAATGCTATAATAGAATTAAAATAAGGAATAAATTATTGAATGTATGAAATCAAAAAACCACTAAATGAATTCTATGGGAAAATTGAAAAAAAACTTACTGGATTGTAAATTTCACCTAGCCTGCATCTATCTCCTCAAACTTGATAAACTGCTTGAGATCTGTATTGTCAATCGTGTAGGGATACTCCAATGTAAGGCCCACAATCCCTTGAGGCATTTTCAAGTCAACCTGTTTAATGCCCTTGTAGATTTGTTGCAGCCGTGCTAAGTAGGGCCATTTCCTCGCATCTTCGTCATCCTTTTAGAACAACAAAAAACAAATTGTTATTAAGATGCCAACAGATTCTTAGTAATAGTAAGGTAATTCCTACCATTGGAGGTGTTGCGTCTGAACCAATAAGATTGTGAGGCCAAAGGATGAAAGATCCTATCGCCTGACCTAACGTGCTAACCTCTGAATCAGGAGCAAGGATGGTTGTACCTTTTTCCCCCTTTCTAATACTCGTCACATTCACCATACGAAAATCCTGTGGAATTTACTGATAATGGTGGGTAGTAGCACGTGTGTGAACGAGAGCATCGGCAACAACACGCAAACAATCTTTAGTCCTCTGGAGACAAATACGAATAATGTGTACATGGATCCTGACCCCTCTGGGCCCCTCGAATGTACCTTACTGTTAACTTGTTCTTGAAACCTTTTCATCGTATACGAACCTCATCCATCCAGTGCCTGATCATCTCCCTGGTGTCTGGGACATCGTATGTTTGCTGTAAGGTAAAACATAAGATTATTATATTTAAAACAATAGGAATAAAGCTACAATTACCATAGAAGCATCAAAACTTATATACCAAAAGTTGCTGCCAAATCATGTCTTTCATTTTGGGGGAACCAATCTCCAATTATTGTAGGTAATGAGCACTTTGCTTTGACCCAAAAACCCTACGTAGCTAATGAAGTGGTCTTCCTCAGGACCAACTGGATTCAGATTGTCATCGAACTCTATATGCAACCTCTCTTGTTGATGTTCATGACGTGCAACCAATGCTCCCATATTTGTACAACCTCTAACCTTCCTTCTTGCAACGGGTTCATCTCTAGGCCTTTCGTCATCGCTAGGGCTTTCATCATCTCTACGCCTTTCGTCATTACTAGAGTTGTCCATATTCCTGTTAACACAAAAAGCATCGTCAGAAATGTAAATAAATTGCAATAAAAATAAAATAAACTAAGCGGGAGTAAAACAAAAAAAAACACACAGTTCTCATTTATAAATTAAGGTCTTACTCTATATTGTTTCTCATAGTCCTTCACCATGGTCATTTCTTACATCATATTCGTCATCATCTACCAATTCTACTTCATTTGTTTGAGGTGGAGTTGTTGTGAAAGGTGGTGTGTCATCAAGGTTGAAGGTCGGATCACCATACTTCTGTTTTTTACTTTTAAGGACAATTGACATGTTTTTGCTCATAGGATCGGTGACATAAAACACTTGTTTCGTCTGGCTTGCTAGAATGAATGGCTCATCTCTATAGCCAACTCTTCAAAGATCGACTGAGATAAATCCAAATTGTTTATCTATTACCACAGCAATATTTCTAACCCACTTACATTTGAATAAAGTAACTTTGAACTTGTTGTATGTCATCTCCCATATTTCTTCTATAACTCCATAATAGGCCATAGACGCTAATATGGGGTTTTTGTCTCTCAAACTGGAAAAGTGCATAGCTTTAGCTTCTACCATGGCCCTACTATTTTACATGGTACTTCTGTCATCTTGCTCTTTCGTATAGAAAGAATAGTCATTTATATCATAACCGGTCCAAGTAATGACCTGAAACGAAGGCCCCCAAGCTAGCCACTCGATTGTCTCAGACACACCAGTCTCGTGCAAAACCTTTTCCTCGAACCACTGCATGAATGTCTTGTTTTGCTCAAAAGCAATCTACATGTCATTCTTCCTTGGATTCTTGTTCTTCAAAGTCTTTTTGTGTTCATCTATGTAAGGCTAAACTTCTTCCATATTATTCAGGATATACAAGTGGGTTTGCAACACCTCTTCACGAGGAACATTCTTCACTTTCAGTCCTCGTGTTTCCTTGCTTCTCCCCTCTTCATGCCGAGATTATTCCTTCTTCCCTGACATGTAATCTTTGCAAAATCCGATAGCCTCCTCAACTACATATCTTTCTACTATTGAGGCTTCTGGTCGATAAGGATTTTTAGAATACTCTTTTAAGATCTTCATGTATTGCTCGAAAGGGTACATCCACCTCAGGTAAACTGGACCGCAGAGCCTTACCTCCCTTACCAAATGAACTACTAAATGCACCATTATATTGAAAAATGAAGGAGGAAAATGCATCTCTAGTTGTGACAAAATAATGTAACCCTCATTTTCCAGTTCATCCAACTTTTCAGTGTCAATGACTTTGTTATAGATAGCATTGAAGAAAACGCACAATCTTGTTACAGTGGTTCATACTTCATCTTTCATTATGCCTCTAATAGCTACCGGTAATAGTTATTGCATCAACACATGATAATCATGGGACTTCATTCCCACTAACTTCAAATCGTTCAATGAGATACATCTTCTCACATTCGAAGAATACCCTTGCGGCACCTTAATTTCATGCAAATACCCACACAAACTTCTTTTCTATGCTTTTGATAGTGTATGCACTGCTGGCTCCATGTATGCCCTCCTACCATAATCTCTTAGTTGTGGATGTAACCGTTCTCTTATTCCCATATCAACAAGGTCTAATCTCTCATTAATCTCATCCTTAGTCTTCCCTGGTATGTGCAAAAGCATACTGATAAGGCTATCACAAACATTCTTCTCCACATGCATCACATCAATACTGTGTCTCACGTCAAGCGAATGCCAATATGGAATATCAAAGAAAATGGATCTCTTCTTCCATATGTTCTTCTCACCCGCAATCCTCTGATTCTTACCAAAAGTGACATTGATATGTTCCACTCGACTGTAAACCTCCTCTCCGGTTAATGACTTTGGAGCCATTTCATACTCCGGTAAGCCGTTAAAACACTTTCTTAGCTTACGATACGGATGGAACCGATGAAGAAACCTCTTGTGGCCAAGGTAAACAGTTTTTCTTCCATGCTTTAGTTGATGGAAGTGTGTGAACACCCTATTTTGTCCAGGCCCCACTCAAAAATACAAAAATAATTGATGATGATTGGTATCCAAATTGGCAATCATCATTGGAAGAACAAAAGAAATAAAAAATGAAAATAAGAAAAAAATAAGAAAATCCTCCTACTGATGATGATCGGTGTCTAAATTGGCGATTATCATTAAAAGGAAAAAATAATAATAATAAAAAATTAAAATAAAATAAATCCCCTCATTGATGATGATTGGTATTGTCATTCATTAAGGGAAAATAATAAATAAAAAACGAAAAATAAAAATAGAAAAAATATCATTTATTTTGATAGGTTTAAATTAGGAAATTACTTGTGGGGAAAAGATAAAAAAAATTTAAAAAAACGAAAATTAAAATAAATCTCCTCATTGATGATGATTGACATTGTCATTCATTAAGGGAAAATAATAAATAAAAAAATAAAAATAAAAATAGAAAAAATATCATTTATGTTGATAGGTTTAAATTAGGAAATTACTTGTAGGGAGAATAATAAAAAAATTAAAAACAAAAAAATCTCCACTAATGGTAATTAGGTCAAGTTAGGACGTTTTATCAATAGAAAATATAAAAAATAAAAATAAAAACGAAAATTTAAAAAAAAAACCTCCATTGATTGTGATTAGGTCAAGTTAGACAGTTCTTAACATAAAATACAAAAAAAACAATCAAAAATGAAAATTCACAAAAAGAAGAAGGAGCATTTATGAAGAAAACCTTACCTTAAGACTATAAATAGGAGTACAAGGGTTGAAGCAACAGACAAGAATTCCTGAGAGAAAAGAGGCAAGGTAAAGAGCTATTATTCTTTTACATAATTCTTCTAAAATACAGGGTTTTTCTCTCGTGGGTGTAAGAGAGGGTGGAACTGATTGAGAATTTGTTTGTATTCTTTTCTTCCCTCTTCTATCAGGTGTCTATATATTTTCCTATGCCAAGGAAATTGTCAATTTGACAAGAGGCACAGACATATAAGATTCTTGCATCCACATACCATCTCACGTTCTCTTTCTTGCAATCAAACTCTTGCTTGTATTAATTTTTTTGTGTCAGGGAAGGAGTACGTTTTTTTGTTCTTCATGTGATTACTTGGCTTCTTGATGGCATATATGATGGTTCAGCGCATGATTTGAAGCATGGGTCTTAATGTTATGTTATATCATACATATTCCCATTATTTCTCTCAATTAGTTGTTTGGGCAATTGACTAAGATTATGCATTAAAAGTTGTATGTGCTTTCACTTTAAATTTTGTTCCCATATTTCCATAAAAAAGGGGATTCTTATACTTTGATGATACAATTTTTCTTGGCTTCCTCACTTTGTCTCTTTTGTAGCAAGACTCAAAGCATCGAAGGTACATGCTCTCTCCTCACATCTTTCTTGATCTTCTTGTCATCTTGAATTTTCTACTATGAATGATATGATGAGAATGCACTTCTTTCCTTCTTCTTTGAAAATAAGAATGTTTCAAAAAAAAAAGATTCTTTTCTTAAAGTAAATGAATTTGGTTTCATATGAGATAATGAAAAAAAATGCCTTAAAAAAAAGATAAAAAACACAAACCAAACAAAAAAATATTTTTCACAAATAAATTAAATAAACATTTTTTCTAAGAAACACCAACCAAGTGACACGCATTTCTACCCTCGAACTACGTGGGCTTTAATCCCTCTAAAGGGTACGTAGGCCCTAGGTTTTCATCCTAGGTCAAGTCCAACTTTGTAAATAAATATATTTTTCCTTATTTTCATTTTGTAAACAAATGTTCATTTTTCTTCTTTATTTTTCATTTCAGTTATTTTTGTAAATATTCTTTTTTTTATTTGGGTAATTATAATAAAACTAAAGGCCATAATATTTTTAAATAATTAACTTAGGGTAACCATTCTTGTGAATGGGTGTTGTGGGGTGCCTAACACCTTCCCCATATACAATCGACTCCCGAACCCTAAATGGTTTTTGTAGATCAATTTCCTTTTTTAAAAAAGGTTTCCAAAATTATCCTATTTCTAAAATTTTGGTGGCGGCTCCATGTTTTCCAAATTTCGGGCGTTACAAAGTGTATGTCTGCTTCACATATTGGGCATGCTTTATGACCTTTCACGCTGTACCCTGACAAGTTTTCATACGCAGGGAAGTCGTTTATTATTGTGAAAATAATTGCACATAGCTTGAAGGACTCCTTCTTATAAGTATCAAACACATCTACGCCTTCTTCCCACAACTTCTTCAAGTCCTCAATCAAAGGCGCCAAATAGACATCAATATCGTTCCCTAGCTGTTTTGGTCCAGAAATCATCATAGATAGCATCATATACTTGCATTTCATACATAGCCAGGGAGGCAAATTGTATATTACAAGGAGAACTGGCCACACATTATGTGTACTAGTAAAAGTTCCATACGCATTGATGCCGTCTGTGCAAAGCCCAAGCCGAAAGTTTCTCGGCTTGCTGCCAAATTGAGGGAACGTTTCATCTATTTTTTGCCATTGTGGAGAGAGTCAGCTGGGTGCCAAAGATATTTCCCATCAGATATTCTCTCATCAGAGTGTCATGTCAACTTCTTCGCTTTTGTTGCAGTCGCAAACAAACGTTTAAAACATGGTATTATTGGAAGATACCACATAACCTTTAAAGGTTGCCTTTTAGTTGCCATATCGCCACAACTACCATCTTTTTTCACCTTGTATCGTGCAGTTTTACACTTAGGACACTCACTAAGACCTTCATATTCATTTTTGTACAGTACGCAGTCATTAGGGCAAGCATGTATCTTTTTATACTCCATACCCATCGTAGACAGGATTTTCTTGGCCTCATACATATGATTTGGAAGTACATTATCCTTTGAAAACATATCACACAATAGTTCAAGCAGCAATGTGAAACAACTATAGGTCCACCCACAAGTTGCCTTTAAGTTAACCAAATGCAATGTTCCCGTCAGCCGCGTGTACTTACTCCCAGGGTACAGTGGTGTCTCTGCATCACTCCGCAAGCTTTCATATTCCTGCAATTGCGTAAAGGATTCTACCTCAACATTGTGAATCATTTTCTCCATGCTATCTTTATCTATCACATCCACATCTTCCTTCTTGTGCGACGGACAATCCGTTACTTCCTCACCATGCCATATCCACCTTGTGTATCGCAGATTTATTCCATCACAAAGAAGGTGATCCTTTATGACATCAACATCCCATCGACTCTCATTCAAATAATTGACATAAGGACAAAAATATTTCCTATTTTTTGCTGGAGCATTCTTTCTAGCGAATTCAATAAATTCTTCTACCCCTTTCTTATATTTTTCACTAGTTCTCAAAGCATTCATCCAACTGTGATCCATTTTGTTACCACCTAAGCCATTCCCAATAACACTCACATGTTTAGTACAATTGTTAGCGATATATGATGAGATTTCCTTTTTTCACTTTTTTCAACAAAAACTTCGACAACATTTCCCGTTAAAAGTAAGACATCCCAAAATTTCAAGCAACCCTATCTCTCCATTACATGAATAATAATCATACTACTTACTATATTATATTAAGAAAACTACATTAATAATCTTACTAGTCTAATCTAAAAAAAATAAAATCAATCATATTAAATAAACAAAAATTACTTTGTTTAATTGTTGTTAATTTCATCAAAATCATTCAAAAGCTCCATTAATTTATAATAATATATATACATATTTGCCCTCTCAATTCCCAACCTCCAAACATATAAAACAAACATTTCTAAGCTCCAAACATATCAAACAAACAATATATTAACGTGATATTTCATATTGGCTAGGTTTTCAATTATTTTCACTAAAAAAATTGGAATGTCATATTTAGCCAATATATATAAGCACAATTAACAAATTCATTTCTATGGAAGCAGTCATATTTAGCCAATATATATAAGCACAATTAACAAATTCATTTCTATGGGAGCAATTTTAATCTAGATGTTAACTACTATAAAGTACATTAAGCAGGTATGTACATTTAAGGTTAAGATGCATCTATCCCATAAAGTATTTTTTTGAGTAACTCCTGGTATTTTTTTACGTAACTCCTAGTATTTTAAAGAAAGTTTTTTGCGCACTTTGTTCTTAAAGTATTTTTTGACTTGATTGTTTCATCACTGAAAAATCGGAAAGCTAAGTAATGAATATGTTCATGATGTAAGAATTAAAATTCTCAAATGCATGAGTTATTTTTCAGTAATTATATGTCTTTTATATTTTTATTACAAATCTTTCACATTTCATTTCTCAACATTTCAATATAGAGGTAATATAGCCACAATTTTTTCCAATATATTCAACCTTTGTCAAGATTGAGGCAATATAGTCAAATATCATACAACTGATCAATATGGTTTTAAAAAAGTAACCAAGTAATTAAGACCAATACAAGGCAAATATGGTGTGCTACAATTTATATTTCACATTACAAGTTTTAATTTAATTTCTTCAACTAAATTCATATTTCAAAAAGAAATTAAACTATTCTGTTAAAAAAACGAAAGAAAGCAAATAAACTAACCTGATCAAGGCACGGTGGAGGAGGTACGCCGGAAGGTGGAGAAAGCAAAGAAGACCACGGTGTGTGGGGGAGGTGTGGACGACAATGGAAGGAAGGAGGTGGAGGAGAGCAAAAACCAAAACACTGTGGAGGAGGGGGTGGTGCGTGCGTCGTCTTCAATGGAAAGGAGGTGGAGGAAAACACCAAGAAGGTGTGGAGGAGGTGAGTCGACGGCCAATGAAAGAAGAAGGAAGAGTAAAATTGAAAGGGAGGGGGTCGATGGTGACAAGAATGAAAGAGGGAGGAGTGGTTTGGTAAAAAAGGAGGGATGGTGGGTGGAGAATGGAGAAGACGCATGTCAGACAAGTGTCTGGCATGCGTAGGGACGCCTTTAGGCGTCCCAAAAATCATTTGGGATGTCTAAAGGTGACTTTAGGCGTCCAAAATAGCATTTGGGACGTCTAAACCCAACTCCTGGCAGTAAAAAAAATGTGCCAAAATTTATATTGGACGCGAGAAGAACTTTAGGCGTCCCAAATTTAAATTTGGGATGTCTAAAGGTTTCCCTACATACATATAATTATGAAATTGCCACCGCCTGCCTTTTTAACCACCCAATTTAAATTTGGGACATCCTTTGGGGTGGTTATATCCTATTTTTGTAGTAGTAAGCAAATCATCCACAACACCAGAGACCCAGAAGGCCAACAACTGTGATAGAGGTTGTGATACCCAACGCATAGGGTAAGATCATACAAAGAAGCTCTGGCAATCCACACGGTCACCAAATCGGCTTCTATAAGAATCCATCTATAAAAGAGGTTCCTGACAATTTTCCTTGAGTAAGGCACAAGGAGGTCAACAATCAAAACACTAGCAAACAAAGCACAGTTAGTATGACAGTAAATGAAAGAACCACAATTCCAACCCAATGAAGAACATTGTCACCATACCCACTGAATAGGCACACATTAAACCCAAATATGAACAGTATTGAGAGAAGCTCTGAATAGGCAAATGTCTACCCAATGAAGAATAGTGTGTATGAACCCACTGATCAGACTCAAATTGATAATTCTATCATTTAAACACCAAAAATAACCATTCAAAGCAACGCATATAGCCATACTACCATACTCAGAACCCATTCCCAAATTACTAGTAACATGGCAACTATGACTTGGTTGGTTAAACTCTGATATCCTTCCATAAATTGAAAATCCCCAAATCCCACCTAGCCCCTTAGATAGATGAATAATAACACACTTCACCACCCAACCCCTAACCAATATCCTTGACCAAGCACAACCATTGTTTGAAGCAATCTCCAAAGCCCTAATTTTTTAACATGGATCAGTCAATCGGTCTCCTTCCCCCCCACCCCCCCCCCCCCCCCCGAACACTCGTTCGCTCCATTTCTATTAAAATAGAGGCATCAAGATTACAGAATTTTGACCCATAAATCATGCTGCCCAGTGGAGAATTAAACCAAAGCACTCGAGCATATATGACGAACCCAACTACATCCATTCTCAAATCTTCTGACCAATAGACTAAATTTTTCCTAAAGAAATCAGCAACAAACAAGCAAAACAGTCTTACCAGAAGCACATCTCAACCATAACCGGCCATTGTTGGGGGAAAAAGAAACCTTAAGCAAATTACTCACTTCAATATCTAAGGATTGATCGATTGGTACCTTTGAGTACATCTGTGCCTTTGCCTTAGGTTTACTCAGAGCGATTGCAAATCCCCCATTGCTAGCCTCCATCGAGATCTTCATTTCGCTAGGTTGGAGAAGAATCCACCGCATCGGTTTGTTCTTTACATGCTGGAGCCATGGGGGAACCCATCAAAGATCTTTATCGGAGGGCTTCACAAAGGATTGAAGCCTAAATGCCTTCTCGCATCCCTCCTCACTTCTTCACGTTCACCACTGTTGCCGATTTCACTCCCCACCAGTACTTCCGCTGGCCACGACATAGGGGCAACTCAAGAGCTCCCCCAGAAAGGGAGAGACTACCTTACAGAGAGAGATGTGATCTACCCCTTAGCAGGGTTGGGCTACTGCTGGAGGAGAACGGCGCCGCTCGAAGGAACTCGCACAAAGGAAAAACCCTAACAGAGGGAAAATAGTTTGCACGCACGACAAACAATGGGAACACCAAAAAAAGAACTGGATTTTATGCAGATCGATTATATACTAATCAACACTTTATATATATACATCTGTCTTCAAATTAAACTTCAAAAGCATTTCTTGTCTATGTTTTTGTCTATTATTGGGGTAGTCACAAATTGAATGACCCTGAACTAATTCCTTCAAATGCTTGCCGGAAAATTTTCGTTATTGACGGGATATAATTTCGTGGTTTAGTGAACTGAGTACTTGTTTGCTAGGTTTCTGGCTCTCGTGGTATGGTCATGTTGGTCATGATCTGTTCACCAACCAAAAAGGAAAAATGCACTGTATTTCCCACATATAAATTAAATTCAATGTTCTGGGTAGTGCCTTGTCTTTTTCTATATATTTAGCTTCGACAAAATTATATCAACCTATTCAAGTTGGACCCCAAAGGTGTGCCAGCCTCATGAAATTGACCTCAGTTGATTAAAAATTTGACTGCAATAAATTTTCAACCATTGGGTTAAGTTTAGTTGGTGAATTCATGGCCCCAGTCTATTACTACTACAATCCAAATCATCTCCTTCTCTCTCCCTCGATTTCTGACATCATATTACCTCGTCTTTTTCTCCAAATTTACCAGTGTCATGTATTTCTTAATATATTCTCCTACTGTGCCTTTATACTGCCATCACTGTTTTCTTTTGTTTTTTGTTTTTTTAAATTACACTCAAATCCAAAGAAGAAAAGAAATGAATAAATGATCTTTGAAGATTACAAAATAAAAAAATAGTCACATGGAGTTGTCAATACAGGTTTCTGGAATTGTTAACGAGTTGTCAATATAGGCTCTTGGAGTTATTAATGAGACCATTTTTACATTTTGCAATCTTCAGAAACCATTTCTTCATTTATTTTCTTCTTTGGGAGTTGTTAATGAGACTATTTTTTCATTTTGCAATCTTTAGGAACCATTTCTTCATTTATTTTTTTTAGGACCTAAGTGTAAATCTCCCTCTTTTCCCCTTCTTTATCCCATCTACACTAAAAATACTGATAGATCGATTAGAAAAATTGTTTTTGAAATATCGTAATTAATATGAAGTGCTACAGCATTTTTCAAAAAGCTAATTTGAAACGAACTAGCGATATTTTCATTCTTTAAACGGCCTACAAAGCTGCAGTAAACAATGTGCCCTAACCTATAACTATAATATAAGTAATTTGAACCAAGTCTTTATTATTGCAGTCAACTAGAAACACGTACGTTCAATCAATTTTAATACTGATAATGATACATTGGTGTGTGTGTCTGAGAGGGATGGAGGGTAAACTATACGAAAGATGAAGTGCTAGACTTTATGACAAAGACTTTATACACATCATGGTCCTAAAAAGCTTAAAAATAACTAAATTTCTTTATTCAGATTTCTTAATTAGCCGTCCAGAAAATAACGAAGCTTTATTTTATTGATGCGGTTGCAAGACTAAAATGTAGTACTATTTACAATAGTAGCCAGGCAAGATCTTAGGAAAATGCAAAAGCCAGTCTCAAAATTTGGTTCACTTGTTATATATTAATAGATTTATTTAATTGGTATATACGAATTTCAAAACCGCAAGTTGTCTCAAGAAGGAACTATGTTTACAGATATAATTAAGCCTGTACAATTATTAAAGCTGACGAAAGGAACTTACATAACTGAGTTCAAATTAATGACGTTCAATTATTTCGAAGAGAAAAAGAAGTAATCAGAGAAGAGTAATTGTATTGCAACAAAGGGTGGTCCAATTTATAGTGTATAGCTTAATAAGCTTAATTATAAAGAGGGAAGAAGTGGAGCCATATAAAGAATGAAGCATGTGTGTGTATGTACGGGAGAACCTGAAAAAGGCGGAAGGAAATTAAAGTAAATAAAGCAGAGAGCCCACGTAGTTCCAAATACAAAGTTGATTCCTGTTAGCTAGAGGAAGACAAGAAGAACAAACCTTATTCTCCTATTCTGGCAATACTCAAATTCTGGAATTTTCTATCCAAAAATACTCTTCTTTTCCGCCACTCCCCTTGCAAATAAAATATTTATCTCTCTCTCTCTCTCTCTACAGTGTGTGATGGATGTTCTTGGAATCATGTTTATCCCCTCCTACTTTTTTATATTATAATCATTCTCTCTCTCTCTCTTATAATTCTGAATTCAAGGGCTGTGTAAAAGGGAGTAAGAACTGATCGATGCCAAACTGGTCAGAGAAAACACACACACATCGATCGAAGAAAGAGAGAGCATGGGGAGGGCTCCTTGCTGCGATAAAGCAAACGTGAAGAAAGGACCTTGGTCCCCTGAAGAAGATGCCAAACTCAAGTCCTACATCGAGCAACATGGTACTGGTGGTAACTGGATCGCTTTGCCTCAGAAAATCGGTACTATATATATTATTACACATGGCCCTTATACATATGTGTGGATTATTTCTCAGCTATTTCATCTTCTTTTCCTGTTTTGCTTTATGATTTAATTTGCTTTGTACTAATATGCTCAAATTAGGAATTAACTCCAAAAATGGAAAAGTATGAGAAGCGGGAAGTTTTCTTTTATTTTTACTTGTAAATACGTGAGGGTTTCAATATATATATGAATCAGGGTTAAAAAGATGTGGGAAGAGTTGTCGATTGAGGTGGCTAAACTATCTTCGACCAAATATAAAGCATGGGGGTTTTTCTGAAGAAGAAGACAACATTATTTGCAGCCTCTACGTTAGTATTGGAAGCAGGTATATACAAATGCACGATTATTGATTATATAGTTGTTTTAGTGCAACCAATTATTAGGTTAATTAGATTTGAATCGTGGAATGAAGTGAAGGGTTTATAATACGGTGAAACTGAGCAGGTGGTCGGTGATAGCAGCACAATTGCCAGGAAGAACAGACAACGACATAAAGAATTACTGGAACACAAAACTGAAGAAGAAGCTTCTGGGTAATAAGCACCGTAAAGATCAACAATCACGCAGTAAGAGCAAGCAGGAAGGAGCTAACAGAATCATCACCTCTCCTAATTCCTTATTAGTTCCTGAAAATTCTACAAATACCATTTTTCCACAACCATATTGGCCACTCTTGCCTGTGATACCTCCCTCGCAATATTCATCAAATCAAGACCCATGTTTCAACGATCAAGATTCCATAAAAAAATTGCTCATGAAACTGGGAGGAAGATTTTCTGATGATGATAAATGGCGGCCTAGTGCACAAGAATTCCATCAGGTGGGCTTTGGAGATGATCACGATAATTATGACCCTACCCTCCATGCTTTGAATGTTAATCCTAATCTATTCCAAGACGGTACTCCCAGCTGCACGCAACCTGTTTGTGAAGAACAATCAAATATTGCTTCTTCTACCTCTTGCATGGTAAATAACGGTACGATTGTTAACAACAATCACATAGAATTGGTGGCCCAAGAGACAGGAGGACTTGAGGAGATAGTACTATGCAATAATAGTACTTATACTCATCCACAAAGATTAGATGGACTCGAATTGTTGTTTGGAGAGGACATGATGGTCAATGACAAGATAGCTCCACTTGCTGACCCCAACTCTCTCATTTATCAATCTTTTGTTTCTTCTAATTACCAGGGCATGCCACAACAATGTGCTTCAGAGTTAAGGTTTAATAACCGCCCATAATTATTTCACCACAATGTGGTAATCTGCAAGAGGAAATTAATTAAACCTTGTGTTTTTCATTCCGTAGATAATACAATCTGCGGTCTATATATGTATGCAAAGGTAGCGGTTTGTCTCATAATTGTTCTATCAGTACTACTCTCTCTTGAGGTTTGTTAATTTACTACTTGAGTTGTATTTGAACTGCTATATCAATGATATAATATTTTTCCTGTGCCTCACTAGAAATTTTGCAGCAAACATGCTTTCTCCCTATATATAGCTACCTAATTCCTGAATTCAACTACAGGTTAGTTCATCAAACTTACAATTAATTCTGAGAAAATACATTATTCATTTTCCTGTGCCCTTGAAGAGCATTTCTTAGGCAGCATCTAGGCTAAAAATACAAAGCACATGGCACGTACGAGTCCCAGCTATTGTGAAAGAATTCAGCATTCTCGAGCCACTTCTCTAACATGTATATTCGCATAGCCTAGTTTTTCAACGGTGGCATTTTGTTGCATATTTCCAGTTAAAGGTGTAAGGCTATATACATTTGAATGTTTATTTTATAATAACCAATCGGCCTTCTTTTTCAATATTTGTAACATTAAGCTAACCCTGGAATTGAAGGTCAACATCACTGTCCAAATAGTTGGACCATGAATGTGTTTTTTATATACATGAGATTTACTCCTAGCGCAGTTGTGCTTTATACATCCCTCGAACTATATTGTGCATTTTTAATTAACTGACTAGCTTTTAGGAACCTAGTTAGGTGGACCTTGAAATGTGTGTGTGTGTGTGTTTTTTTTCTTATATATATGTTAACTGATCATACATAAAAAGTGGAATTCTTTTATATCTTAGAGCTGTATAATTGTTTCTTTTTTTTAAGTGTATGTTTGGATTAGCTTTTGGAGAATAGTTTTTACGATGTAAGTATGTAAGAGGAATTTTATCTCGGTTTGGTGAAAAGGACTTCTCAAACCATGATTTTGTGGTTTGCCATGCATCCATATATGACTGTGTTTGTGTTAATTAAAGTATAATTTCTATTAAAGTCATTATAATAGAAGTATAAAAATGTGAGAAGGTGCTTTTATAGATCTATTTGACTAGGACATATTCAAGTATTATTGGCCCCAATTGTAGGTAACTCTCCCTAAAGTGTTTTTTGCATTTTCATGGACTCAAACTCGAGATCTTGTGTTAAAGCAATTAAAGTCACTTCCACTAGAACTAACATCTATTGGCAAAATGTGAGGAGGTTTAAGTGCTTGTAAGGATATTTTAAGAATCATGTCATATTTGTTACAATAAAACAATTTACCTAACTTCCTTAACGCCCGGATTAATTACGTAGCTCATATATAATAAAGATAAGATGAGTACGGTTCAGCTTTATCCCTGAGGAAATGATTTAATCGTTTATTCTATATATATGGGATTTGTGCATCTCTATTGGATAAGCTACACTGTGAAAAGTTAGATAAAACTCTCCTAAATTTTGTGTTATGTGCGCAAATAGCTAGCTCTTTAATATTTTATAATTTGACAAGAAGAAACTTTCTAATTTTTTGTAAATAAAATTTTAACGTTGATTAATTAGTTTTCCAACAGAGTATTCTATGTCAATTTGATTATATGGGTTATTTGTATAAATTTAAACTTAAGGGGGATTCATTGTCAAATTCTATACAACAACAACCTAACCGAAAGTTCAAATAAAGCATGTATAAATGGGTTTTTCCCTAGTATCATTTCACCATGCCATGCATGGGCTACAATAGACTATATATATATATATATATCTCCATGCGGTTTTTGAGAGAGAGAGAGAGATGAAGAAACGGAAAACTTGAGCTTAACTTTGAACAAAGAGAAATATTTGTTTCTCATGAATTAAGAAAGACTAAAATAATGTTCTGACACAAGATTAGGTTAGAAAGCACAGGTGAAGGGTGCCGAGAACCAAACCAGGACAAGAAATTAAATAACACACCCACACAACCCACTTATTTATGCACAAAATGAAGTTAGAAAGAAAGGTACTTGAGTTTAAGATCAAGGTTTGAACACGTTACAAGCAATGGGACAGCCATGGCCATCATTGAGAAAACTTTTGTAACTTCGATAGAAAATGTGAAAACTAATTAAAGCAATGAAAAAAATGTTCTCCAAATGCCCAATGGCAGCAACAGTTTGGAAAAAGATCCTACCAGGGGACTTGTACAGGGACTTTACAGGCTTGGACATGTACAGCTGGCTTCGATTAATCCTAAAAGCTCCGAGTCTTGACATCTCTTGGATCACTTGTTGGAAGCTATGGGACGTCAGGAATCACCGCCTCTTTGCAAAGGAAACATACGCTGCAGATAGTATAGTGTCTCTGATGAGAATTATAGTAGCTCATACAGATAGAAGCTTTTCGGCTTTTAATTGCTTACTGTAAATTTTGTCGACAGCTGATCACTGTAGTCTAGTACCACGACACTGTACATATTACATTGAGGCAATACAATTCCTTTTCACTAAAAAAACAAAAAAAAAAAAAGTTCTCCAAGCCTCATTATTATAAGACAGAAATAGTTTAACAAACAACCTCTTTTATTTCCATTTTTATCCAAATAAAATGGCTTTGCAACAGATTAAAAAATATCTATATTTAATTTGTTTCTAAATTAAATGTTTTATTTCCTCTAACTTGCAACCTTGATAGTGCGCGCGCGCTATATCCGTCAAAGGGATAATCTGTTATGCTTCCATATATAGTTGAATTTTTCAAGAGATATGGTTTTCAGCTAAGGTCAAATATAGTTGGTGAATCTTAACGACAAAGTTGATTATATCTCATATCCACCCAATATCTCAAGCAATTTAATATGCTTAAATATTTCATTAAGAAACTGATTTACCAAAACGTTTTCAATGCTACCAATTCTGCGACACTTATTTTAGTCGGCATACTGAATAACGCAAGGAATTGGAATCCAATGCGAAATGCTCTTTTGTGTATTATTCACAATACTATTATTTTTCTTATCATAACTTGTTTGATCTGTTTACTTGGTGTAACATTTTATGCTGGGAAAACACAGATTAATTAAAATAAAATGAAAGTTAATTAAAACCTCCTTCAAATCTTACCCAAAATATCTGAAGCTTGAAGGGATGATTATATTAGCTAAGCATACACAAGCCAACAAATCCACACAAGCATAAACTATAGATATCTAGAATCTTGTGTAGGGCTGGTTCTCATCTCATTGATCTGGCCATACGTTCCTAGATTATATAACAAAGGATATTAATAAATATCATTACAGTTGTTACAAAGGTTGGGTTGATTATTTTATTTTGTTAAGCTCAATGCCATTAATTCTATGTAGTTGATTGCCTTTTGTTGACTATATAGATTTTCTGGTACGCTGTGATCACGACTAGTTAGTTAAAATAAGCTGACATATTTCGAAAGTAGCTAACGATTTTCTCTGTAATTTCAAACTAATGTGCACAAAACAGTTGTCTCTCTTGCTTAATCTCAAAATGTATTTCTTTCGAGTTCATTGGTTTTGCAGCCCAGATAGGCTCAATTTTTTTTTTTTTATTTCACCCTAAAGTTGACAGAGAATTATTAATTGGGTGAACTTTTGCAAGCCAGGGAGAAAATCAAAATACCAAAATATATTGTAAAATAGAATCATTAAATTATTAAATTAAGCAAACTCAAAGCGAGTCAGTAAAATAGAAGGGAATATACTTAACCCAGAAAGACCTCAACACAAGGATCCTGAAACAAAAGACCAAGGATGATTCAAAACTTGAATTGTGACAGTGAAAATATATTGTGTTAACTTTATATATGAGGGATACCATATATATAATAAGCATCAAAACGACATCCGTGATGGAAGCCTGTAGCCCTAGCTAGCCCAGACAACAGCCAAACGACAACTTATCGCACAACCTCCTTAATTTTATATAATATTAAGGAAATCCGTATCTTTAGGCACTGATAAATGATAATGACACCAACATATGATAAATTCCTTCAGCGTCAGTGCCTGACAACCATGTTTCCGTTGCTATTTGCATTTCTTGATTGTTTCGGAATAACTGCAATACATTCTTATTAGTGTTGCAAATTATTCCTATTTAACGAGCAAGGTAACCGACAAATGAATTTATTATTCTGTGTAGCTAGGCTTTTGTTATCTGACATTTCTCATTATAACTGGGTTGATGTATCTGTGTGCTGTCTTAGAATTCTGGTGAAAAAATGGCAAGGGCATGGCTGGAACATAATTTCTGGTCTTTAAATATATATATAAATATATATATATATATATGTACATATATTTGCTGTGATGAATATGGATTTGGATGACATAAAGTGGTGATCTTCAAGGTGAGTGGTGAGATAAGGATTTAATGTGTATAGGACATTTCATATATCAGACACTAACCATTTTGTCTTTTTTTTTTTTTTTTTTTGGGTCTAAAATTTTTACAGCTGCCCTTAAGTTTTAATTTAATGCAACGATAGTGCCAACAATTGGAGGAGAAGAGAGCTCATTAAAAGTTGATAAGTATACTTTACCATTTATATTTCTTTCTTCTTTTATTATATTTACTATAGAATTATTATTTCTTAATTTATGAATTTTAAAAACATGTTACTTATTTATATATGATAAAATATTTCTATAAGAATGTTCTATTAATGTTAACATTCTATCTAAATAATTTTAATTTTTTTAAAATCTTTTACCTCTCTAAAATATGATAAAGTTAAAAAGTATGATAAAATTTTTACGGAAAATGACACACAAACCTAAGGATTGAAGAGAAATAATCTCAAGTAGGTCTTTTAAAATCATCAAATTGTATTGAAGTTCTAAGGACCTGAATGTGATTAAATCTAAATGTACAACTACCCATTTGACCTTGTTCATTAAAAAGAAAAGGGTAGAGACAGAAAGCACATTTAAGCATATTTTTTCTTTATTTAGATGAAATATCATTTTTTCTCTTTTTTTCCAACCACTCGTAAACTTCCCAAGGCCGATTCTAAATCCAATCGAACAAACTCTGCCTTAGGTCCGGTTAAGGTGAATAGATTATTGATTACTATTCGAAATGGGCATTAGTTTGATGTGCGGGTCCTTGTATTTCGTACATACTTGTTTATGTTTTTGGAGTATTTAGTGCTCGTTTGGAAGAGCTTATTTTTAGGCAATAAGTGCTTATAATTCGTGATTCACGGTATACGAGGTAAGTATGTGAGTGGAGTTTTTTCTCGGCTTGCGTAATAAGGGCTTATTTTTCAAATTGAAGCTCTTCCAAACACACCTTAAATCCTGAATGAGTTTTCTGGGCTCACCTAACGGATCGTACAAACCCTTAATTTTTGTTACTAAAAAGAGTAACAAAATTGTCAAAACCAGATCATAGAAAAGCTGAGAGTGACGAATTCATTGACGAGCTTGAGGTTAAGAATGACAACTCTAATTTTTGTCGAAATATTAGATCCATATTACACAAAATTATAACCGAACATGTAGTATATAATCTTATTTAACTGTGAGAAGAACATGTAAAAATGAAATTATTGACAAATAGAAGGGAATGTAGCTATACATTGACAAGTTACGAAGCAAAGAATGACAACTCTAGTTTTTGTCAAAATATTAGATCCATATTACATGAAATTATAATCAAACATGTAGTATCTAATCTTATTTAATTGTGAGAAGAGTATGTAAATTCAAATGAAATTATTGACAAGTAGAGGAGAATGCTTAGACAAATGTAAGGGCTTCATTAACAGGTCTTCGAATTAAGAATGACAACTCTAGTTTTTTTTTTTTTTTTCCTTTGAAATATTATGTCTATATTACATGAAAATTATAATCAAAACATGTAGTATCTAATCTTATTTAACTGCGAGAAGAATATCTAAATTTAAATGAAATTATTGACAAGTGGAGGGGAATGGATTGACAAATGTAAGGGCTTGTTATCAAACTAAAATTGACCAATTTAGTTTTTTACAAAATATTATGTCCATATCACACAAAATTATAACCAAACACGTAGTATCTAATTTTATTTAACTATGAGAAGAATATGTAAACTTAAATGAAATTATTGATATGTAGATGGGAATGCACTAACAAGTGTAAAGGTATCTGTTGACAAATGCAATAGTTTCATTGACAAGTTATAGAACTAAAAATGTCAACTCTATATTTTTTGTAAAAAAAGATACATATTTTTAGATCAGCCACTACCAAAGTAATACCAATAGTTATTCACAAGGATATGAAGAAATATATATATTCATTCCATTGAAGCAGCAGGACAATATCTTTAATCACAGACATCCCCAAATTAAAATTTGGTGAATCTTCATTCTTCTCTTGCTTTTTTGTCGGCCTTCTATAGCCTTTAGCTTCCCTTTTATATCCTTCTCTCGCCCTTCTAAAAAGATAATATAGGAAAGGTCTTTTAATTACAGCCAGGTCCCTTAAAACTTTACTACAATTTAATAATTTTAAGAGATTTGGTTGTAATTATTTCTCTTATATAGGCCCTGATTATCATTTGCCCAAATTTTTACATTGTATCTATATATTAATACACACCAGACAGAGGCAGATCTGGAGGACCAAGATGACCGGAGGAGGAGGAGACATGTGGCCATGGGTGAGAACGTACGAAGGTGGCACTAAAATATTATCTTCAGTCAGTAAATTGAATTACAAATTAGATCTTAATATTAAGGACATTGAATTACAAACTAGACTAGAGGTAGTGTAAAAAATTGTTATAGGCAATTTAAACAAGTTATGGCTAATTATTTCTTTCCACTAAAAAAATCTTAATTTTGAAGGGGCAGAGAACAAAAAGACAAATTCTTAACACCTCACCCTTTTTCTACAATAGTTTAGATATTAACTATATTTGATAAATAATTCATAACTCATTTTAATAAAAAATCACTAGTTTAAAATTTTCAAACTTTAAAAGTATGTTTCTAGAATTTCCCCTTTTTGAAGAAATATTTTGAAATTTTCCCCTTCACCCCTAATCAGATTTGTTTTCTACAATAATTTAGGTATTAATAACACTTGATTAATAGCTCACAATTTTAGTAAGAGATTATTGATTTGAAAATTTCAAAATTTGAAGATTTTTTTTTTTTTTTGAAATTTTCTCAAATTGAAAAGTATCAAGCAAACTACGAAATACAAAAAGCAAAATGATTAATTCCATTATGTTTTGATTTATCATTATAAATTAAAATTTGTTTAGTTTATTGATTCTTTTCCAGTTTTTCATAAGTTAGATATTGCATTTCTTGATAATTTTTTGCGAGCATAAAATGAGTTTTTTTCCATTTAAATGAAAACTGTAAAAGTTAAAATGTGTGTGTGAGAGAGACTACTGAGTCATAGGTAGCCATAATCAAGTCGCTGCATAAATAGTAGAAAGATGCCGAAAATCATGCTTAATTATTTGAATTATATAGTGGGTACTTCAACCACGATTGAGTAAACATAGTGCAGAAGTATGACACAGTGATTAAGATTCAACAGGAAGAAACGATCAAGATCTCAGAGACACAGCAGATGCAGAATATATATTTTTCTTAGCAAAGACGAAGAACATGATTCATACAAATAAAATTCTCGCACGTAAAAGACATTAACAGCAACAAGCCTTATCTCACACCTAAAAGACATAACTTGGAACAAAATGGTTGACCAAGCTAGAATGAAGAATGAAAGAGGAAGAGCAATGTCATAACTCATAACTAAGGTGATCGGCATACCTTAAATTTGCTGTCTATGTTTAGCTTAAGGCCCTTCATTTACATAACGTAACATAGAGCAGCCCTCCGCTATAATATAATAAATAATATTTACAGTTGAAGGAATTTTTACATACTGAAAACTAAAAAACCTAAGAGTCAAAATCTGATTCCCGCCTTTTGCCTTCCTGCATTTAGATGGTACTCATTTCTGTCCTAAATATAAGACAGAATTGACTTTTTTGAAGATATTGAAAAAACTAATTAAATTATTTTAAAACATTTACATTTATTATTTTTTCTCCAAACTATTTTGTTTAACTTATAAACTAATATATAATCTAAGGATACATAACATATGATATTATTAAGTAACTTATTTAATTTCCTTAATCTATAAAAAAAAATCAACTCTGTCTTATACCATGACTGAAAGCAGGTTAACGACTTAATGCACTCGCCATGGTGGGCCATATCACGGCAACTCCCAGCAAAAAGTCCATTAATTCCTGTCAATTACAGAAATTGCCTTGGCTGGATTGTAATGAACTGGCCATGATTCATCGTTTTGGCTGTGGGTTGCCTGACATATGAAAAGAATTAGGTCCATGTGATGGAGATAATAAGAGGGTGAATCCCTAATCAATGGACGCGGATGAAACAAACCTTCCTCCAGAATTTCTGAACCCCGATTTGACTGCTCCAAGTCCTGGCCATGTGTATTAGTGGAAAAATCAGAGTCAGGCGTCGTCGAGGGAGTAAACTGGCAGTAGGCTGCATGTAACTGATCATAAATTTCTTCCATCTTTCCAGCACGCTCATCTCTCCTATCCATGTCAATAAGAATCTAGAAACAAAAAGCATATCGATTTCAAATGGGAGAAAGAGAGACAAGAAGGAAAGACTCGGGGGATAGATGGATAAATAGTAGAGAAAGAGATTCAACCTGTGCTGAATTGTTCTTAAATATAGGGAGAAATCGCTGCCTACAATACTCGTGAAATAGAATAGTAAGAATCAGCAATGGAATGGTAAATCCAGATGCAACCGTTGCGCGTTTCATGCCAAACACCCCAAGAGCAACTATTTGAGTGAAGATCAATGCAAACACCGTTGCGCTATGGGCAATAGGCCAGAACTCTCCGCCACTATCGTATTTTGTAACATACACATTGACAAGCTGAAAAAACAAAAATAAATGAAAATCAAACATCACTAATGCCAGCCCAGCTTACTGTCCTGGTATATGCATTTCTCCCCATTTCATTCTCTCTGATAGCAATAAACTATTGAGGCCAGATTTCATAAAATATAAGCTCAGATGTAGCCAAGATCGCAAGATATGAAATAGCAAAATAAGGTTCTCCTTGCAGAGCCTTACAAAATAAGTACTCCTCCGACCCTAAATATAAGGCAAAATTGATTTTTTTAAAGAAATTAGGGAAGCTTATTAAATTACTTTAGAGTATTTATATTTATATTTTTTTTCTTCAAACTAATTAGTTTGACTAATAAACTGATATATAATCTAAAGATATACAACATATGATATGATTAAATAACTTATTTAGCTTCCTTAATCTTTTAAAAAAAAGTTAACTTTGTTTTATATTTAGGACTGGAGAGAGTACTACTCTGTGATATACCCATATAGATTCTGTACACAATTGGCAACTCTCAGTCTGCTCTTTTCGGTTAGAAGGGAGAGGAAGTATGTGGGCCATACACAACATTGTTTTTCAGTTCTTGTCTTCCTTTTCCAATTATGTATAATCTCATAATTGATAAATTTACGGTTACAAAAAGTTGCAAGCACTATGCAGCCACCACATCAGCCAGGAAATATGTCCTGACAGTCACCACGGAGAATATGGATGTTGTGCAAGTCTGAGTCCACACAAGACATATTGATTATACATTTTTCTTTTAGCCGGTGCATGATTATACATATAAGCTCGAAGAACTCCATAGAGGATCAATAATAAGAAGACAAAACCTTATAGAAGTACTAACCTGGTTTTTGTAAACAAGGTAACCCAGGAAGAAGTAAACCAGTAAGAAGGGTGTTATTAGGGGAGCTAGAATAGAACAGGTGAACCCAAGGAATACAAACAGCAAAATCCTTGGAATTTCAGTATGGTATGGAAAAGATAGAGGGCCCGTCAGTGAATCATCCTTGCATCTGAGTATATGTCTCTGGAACGAAATCCAGAAGAGGGGAAAAATTTGGATAAGTTCAGTTGCCAAACTTGCCCAACCAGATGATAAAACATAGGTTATAAAGAAGGTAGCCTGCATAAAACCAATAAAAAAACAGGGTCAGATGAATCAGTAAATTTTAAAGGTTTATATTTCAAATAAGATGAATATATGCATTTTAACCGTACTTGAAATTTTGTGTACAAAAGGAATGAGGTAAACAAGAACGCTCGAGGTAAAAGAGGATTTTGCTTTTTTAACGCTAAGCTGGTGTCACTTTTGCTACAAAGACCTATGAGAGGAAATTTAGAAAGTTGAAAGAAAAGGGAAAGTCAGTTTCTGATGGTCAGAGCATACCTTAAGATCCCTACTGTTATGGAGAATGAAATGAAGAATTAGAGTTGCTATAGTATAGGCCTGGTCTAGGAGAGGGCAATATTGGGGACTGTGAGAGTCACTTTTTCGCTTATAGTAGCCATTGGAGTCTTTTGGGGAGGCGGGTCATATTTTGTCGCTTGAGTGTTGAGGAGAGACGGAAGTTTCGAATGCCAGTAGTTATGTTCTATAGTTGAGAGTTCTGTGATTTCAGGGTGTCACAGGGGAATAGGGTCTTGGCTAGAATCAGGGGAGCCTATTATACAGTGAGTCGTGGTTTTGAAGTCTTAGTATCAAAACCTAAGGACTTCCCTCATTTATTGCTTATGCTGTCTACTATTTGTGCATTGGGTTTTATAGGTTAAGGAGCAATTTTGCTCTTGAAGTTGTCATCGAGGGGCAATTTTGATCCGGAAGTTTTTTAAAGGCTAATTTTGCCCCGGAAGTATTAAAACGGGAGCAATTTTGCTTTGGCCGTTATCCTATTTAATTTTGACCGTTAGTTTATCAAATATGCGAAGCTGGCAGTCCCCATGTCATTTACTTCATTTTTTTTTCAAAATTAAATTTAAAATTTCCTGGGTAAATTTGCATTTTAAAAAAAATGGACGTGAATAACATGTGGACAGCCAGCTCAACATATTTAATCAACTAACGATCAAAATTAACTGAGATAACAACCAATACAAAATTGCCACTCAAAAAACTTCCAGAGCAAAATTGACCCTTGACTCGGGTTTTATTTATCAAGCAAGGTTACAACAATATGAAAGCATGGTATCTTGACAAAACCTAATTTACTAAACAATATGTAGTCTATGCACCACATTAGACATCCATAACACTAGTCACTTAAAAATTATAAATTAGATGTGGTAAAACGGGTTGGGTCAGCAGGCCCAGCCCGCCATTTTGGGCTGGCGGGCTGGCCCGCTTTTTTTAAAAAAAATTAGTTTTTTAGTGAAATAAATCCAAATATCCTTATTGTCTTTCCTTTAATACTTTGCTTAATTAATTCCTCATACTTTTTATTTGACACTCTTATTTTTTATATTATATTTATTTATTCTATTATTATTAAATTTAAAAAAGATGTGTTTATATGTTTTTATTATGTGAGTATATGAAAAGAAAAAAGAAAGCAAGAATGAAATTAGCTTCCTAACACAAATATATAAAAGAAAACAAGTGTAATATGAGTGGGTGAAAGAGAAAGGGGGTGAGAAAAAAAAAGAGTGAAAATATAAAAAACAAATAATAGAGGCAGGCTCGGCATGCACTACCCCCTGGGTCGGGTCCATAGCATCCTGCAGGTTGGCCCACTTTACCGGTACTAATTATAATATAAGCAAATTGTTAAAAGTTGATAGAAACCTAGTACTTATAATGTGATTATGGTAATCACTAGCTGACCCAAGGAATTAGGCACATCTGTATTATATGTTAAATAAGTCCCTAATTGTTAGGGATTAGCCTCACCAATTAGCTTTTTTTCCTAAATTCCTTTGTATTTTGATTCTTCAATAAAACAAGATATTAGAACATTTTGCTATAGAATCAGAGTCCTAGGCCCTCTTCTCATTTATATCTTGTGGCCTTTGTTGCCATTTTTCCAATAGTCTGTAGCCTTTATTACTATTGGACATAATTTTACATTTTTACCTTTGACCCAAACACCGTGAGAACATCAGAGTGATGGGATGCAAGAGGATAATTGGAATCTACCATAGAATACAAAAATTTAGTATTGATTTTATTATTATCTTTTTTCAGATTTGAATTAGAATTTAGGTTACCTTTTAATTATATAATTTTAATTGGCTGTAGATTTATTAGATTATTTCCTATTTATTAGAGTTTCCTATTATTATATTTCTTTTTTCGCTTAAAGCTTAAGTTAAGTTTAGGTTGCTAAGGGCTCTATAAATAGTTAAACAGAGCTAGGATCATTCTCATTTAGGTCTTTATGATGTATGATATTGGGTATATGGAAATTCTCCACTACTAAATGTTGTCTAGTTTCTACCTCCTTTCTTGCTATCTCCTTCCTCTCTCTTCCCCCTTCTTCCCTTCCCCTTCCCTATCCTACATCAATATGCTAGGCCTTCTCCACTTGACCCAAGGAATTAGGCATGTGTTACACAAATCAGCCCCTGAATGTTAAAGATTTGTCTCACCAATTAATTGTTTCCTAGAGTAGCATTTCCTTGTCTCTAAAAAAATAACATCGGATTTTGATTCTTCAATAAAACAAGATATTCAGACACTTTGTCAAAAGCAAATTAAACAGTGTCACACAATTCTTCATACTCTCGTGCATAAATCATTTCTATAATCAAGCGGATACTATAAATCGTGTATCAACATGTATAATTCTATGTAACAATGCCATTTTTAACAGATATAGTCATCTAGGAATCTTGACAAATCACCTGTGCTGGCACCTCTTTGGCAAGTTGGGCAGGTAGGTTCGTTATCCTGTTAAAGATTGAGAGTTGGCTGATAACGGATCCAGTGAAAACATTAACAAAAAACACGTTCCAAATCAAGAAGAACAAAACTTTGTAGCATGCACTCTTCTTCCTTCCACTACGGGAAATAGACCCCTCAATTGCTGCGAATAGCATCATCGTTGGAGGAACAGTATACAGAAACAAAATCAAAATCACACTTGGTAGGTATCCAGTCACTATCTGGCTCATATATTCCCTGGCATAAAAATACAGGGTCAATTTGCCATGAATGTGGTGCATTTTAAATTTAAATACATTAGCCAGCACTCCACATTCCAATTGTCAGTCATAATCATTAAAGTTTAGCATAATTCCTATTTTAACAAACAATGGATTTCCTATATCTTTCTATTCCTACAAATATGAGGTATATTACGAGTCATAAAAATCCACAAAATTTCCCCCCTGGATTAACTTACTTTTTAAGTATCCCCTTAAGAAAAGGGAGTGATTCCTGAAGATGATCCAGTTGAGTCATGCCTTGCACAAATGTGACAGGAAGAAGGAACACGATCATGAAGACAATAGAAGCCACAAGTATTGCTATCTTACGGATCCAAAGTTGCCTATAAGGTATGCAAAGGTTGGACCAGTAAATATCATGTGGTTCGGGAGCTCGGTCAGTCACCCACAACATTGGATTTGATGTTTGAAGAATTTGTGAAGCCACAAGGGCAGCATACCGGGTTTTAAAGAACACAAAAGCAGCTGCACACTCCTGTAATAGAAACCCCAGCTAAAATTACAAATAGTGGACTTACAAAATTCTTAGCATCACATAACCTGTTTTTATATGTGTCTATCTATATATATTCAATGACTACAAAATGAGGAAAACAAATTAAAAACCTGCCTTTCATTATACAAGGAAAAAGATTATTTGTAATGAAAAACTATGACAATGATGCACCATGATAGGAAGAAGAGATAAAGCCCATTGCAATGGGCAACAAGGGAAAAAAAATTTAATCTGTCAAGCACTGATGCAATAAAAGCTTGACAAATATTTCTAAATCAAATGCTTAAAATGTGGCTCATAAACAGGTATAAAGTATGACAAATTGCATATTCTAGCGTCCCCAACTTGAATTTGACAAGTTTACAAACTAGCTCAAACATGAACATACAAACACACAGACAGAAATAATCATATTTCAAATATCTTCTGCTGTAATACAACTATGCCAGAATCAGATCTTCTCATAAAGGAATAACATCGCATAATCATAATCAGGAGGTAATAAACACAGACTACATAGGATCCACACACTTTGTGCGGTTTGCCATTTAAATAGACCCCCACTCATATAGGTCTCATGCATTGTGTCTACGTGTCTATCTCCATTTATATGACAGCTTCATGTTATCCTTTCACGTGACAGGATCCAATTTCAGTCAGTACACTTCAATTACCAGGAATACGCCTTTTTCCCCAAAAGTAAAAACCATCTCCATGTTTCTCATCCTAACATTAAAAATTAAAAATACCAATGCATCTCCATTAATTAACTTTCTCCTCTAAACAGCACACAAGGAATTTCTTTATCACCTTCACATTAAAAGGTAATAATCATCTCTAACAAGCTAAAATGTCACATTTCACAGTAAGTTGTATGTATATCACGAAAACATATACAACATAAAAGTCGATAAAATAATATCATTTAAATTAAAACTCTTACATTCCAAATATAATCTTCAGCAAAATATTATGCATGATTTCATATGAAATTGTCAGTTAATTTTGAACATATGGCTTTTTATGCTTTAAAGGATGAACGTTCAATACTTCAATGTCAGGTAATAACAAGGTGAAAAGGGCTTACAAATTAATATTGATGATTCATATTTATTACTAGAAGTTTGGCCAAAACTAACATGCATGTAAACTCACTTTCTAATATATTGTTACTTCAAAATTAAAATAATTAAATAAAAAATTGTTGATTAAAATCAATTTTATGAATTAAAAATTGATGTATAATTATTTCTTATAGAAAAGTAATCAATATATCTATTGGTAACATAAACTAATATTTAATCATCAAACTCTATGCAAATAGGAAAATATTTATTCAAAAAAAACTAAAAGCCATGATAAAACGCAATGGGATGTATAAATTATGGAAATCCTCTTCTTTACACTTATAACCACCACTGTTTTTCATAATTAAAGTAATACAATTATAGATTATTAAATAGCTGCTCTAGTTTCCTACACTTGGCAATTTATTTATTTTTAAAACACAGTATTATCTCCGGTGCGTTTTATTGCCGAGACAACAAAAAGTCTCCAACACATAAAAGAATTGTAGATAGATTAATCCAGCCAGGAAATGCACCTTTTTTCTCTCATCTAAATTCACGTCATCATAGGCCGTTCTCTCATTAGAAATCATCTTGAAAGAATTTCTAGGCTCTCCACAGAAGCATTGAGTAAGATGTGGCTTACAGTTCTGATCAAATGCATTACCCTTTATTGATTTATACATCAGCTCTGCATCATCCTGGAGTTTTTTTTTTGGTGGGGGGTTATAAAAATAAGAGTAAACAACAGTTATGGTACGAAAAATAAATCCAGAAAACCCAATACTTGACACAGACTGAAAGATACATCAAGAAACATAACATCCAATGTCTCCATAATCACAATCAGAACCCGCAAAATAGAGGGGTTGCTTTTAGATAGAATTAAAAATGCAACACATTAAACAGTTGCAGAGTCCACATTAACATATTGCATTCGCCACATTCATTAAATGGATTATGAGTTATGACTTATGACCCACCATATAGTGTGAAAAATCCACAAGTAGCATCAATAAAAGCCAACAAAAAAACCACCATGCAGACTTCTTATTTAGCATACTGGCATGTGACACTCACATCTGAGTGCTATGCAAAGATTTATGAATTTTATATAACATGGAAAAGCTCTGGTACGTATTAAGAGGAAGCAGAGGATTTGCAAGTTCCTTCAAAAAAAAAAATGATGCAAGAAAATCTCACACCGAACAGCCTTACAAAGCACAAAAACCAAGAATGTCTCAGAACACTTAAAAGCAAAACTACTCATTTCTATATAAGAGCCCTCATATTAGTTCTATCCAACTTGAACCAAGTGACACCCATAAACAATCTATTGAATAAGCACATGACAGCAGTTATGACCACACTCATGATGATGACATACGCAAATAGGGAAGTAAATGCTACCCATATAAAAGAATTAAAAGGAAGTTAGGTATACCTTCAGTTTCTGTACAGTACCAGCCTTATAAATCATTTGGTGCGACAAATATGTTGATTCATGATAATTTGTGAAAAAATTTTTCACAGTTTCATGGTATGATACTTCTGGAGCCCATGGAATTCCTCGCACAACGATTGCCAAGTGGCTTGGATTTGGAGGTGACCCGATAATATGCACTAGCCTCAAATTTGTAATGGCCTTGAATTCCTGATATAATATGCCAATTGATCCGTCATATTCAAAAATGAAAAAAGGACAAAAAAAAGCTGTTAAGGCCATTCTAACAAAAAACAAGAAGATGGAGAAGATAATATTGCAGGTAAGTTCAATTGCTTACAAAATAACTAAGAGCACAAGCAGCGATCGTTATGATATATAAAGCCAGACAATGAGTCCAAAGCCTGATATCAAACAAAAGAAGAAAATTATCATGAGAAACAATTCTGTATGTGTACTCCTGAATTAAGACATTTATTTTTAACACATAAGCACCTAAAATTTAAACAAAAAGTTAATCCATTTGACTAACTCATGTCAGTGTCCACTATTGTGACTTCCCGAACACTGCAATTCTAAGTTCTGCACTGCACTACTGAAAATCTATTTAACTTTTAGGATTAATGGATGTTCCATTCTTTCTCTAAACAATTTCCTTCCCAGGTTCTTGTTAATTGTTTCCATGTCACATACATAATAGAGAAGGAGGACTTGGGCCTCCAGCAGTTGAACAATTAGAAGTGGTCTAGATTCTAACTTTGACCACATCTATCCAGCACCCTCCATGTTCTTGATCAGGAATCAGGCCCACTAAAAGTAATCTTGGAAAGGAGGAAGTAAAGCTAAATAGTAAGTAAAGGAAAAGGACAAGGGAGGGAAGATCCACATGTAGCTTCGAAATCATTATTCGCTCTTTCACTTTGAAAGATCAAGCGACCTTATTTGTTTATTTCATTCTACTCTAAACTTCCCTACACTATTCCCTATTCAAACTAAATTAACATAATTAGCACTTCAATTGGGGGAGATAAGATAGAAAATACCATCTTGAGCCTTCTTTAACATTCTCAATGGAAAATGCTTCCAGTGGCTCAAAAGAAAGATCCTCATGCTTCCTATCCTGACCATAGTAATTTACTGGTAGCACTAGAAAGGTGCAGACGATAGCCGCAACAGAAAAAACTCGAAGACTGAAGAAGAAAATAGTAGCATTGACAGTAAGTAATGCTGCAAAATGAACTGTAAGAACTCTTTATAGAACATATTTACTGTGACCTGTATTGATTAACAAATATTTTCTAGTAACATGAGAATAGAACTTCAAGTAAACACATAACTCAGATGTGAAAGTAGAACAAAATTGGCCAAATTTACCATAATTCAAAGGCAAAGCTAAAACTTTCAGGAAGAAACAGATGCAAAATCAGGCATAACATCACCAAAAAGTTCTTTTAGCTAATTGAAGGCTTGTCTGGTCATAACATTTTATTGGATTTTTCTCAGAACTTGCATTAAAACAAGACTTATGCATCAGTATCTCTATTCCTGGACAGTTTCAACATTAACATTCTTTTTAACTCACAGGCACAAGGGAGATTTTTCATGAGAAATTGTTTTAAAATTAAATATATGGTTGTAACATAGTTAACAAATCAGGAAAACTAACAAAGATGTCATCTGATGCATAACTAAAGTCACATGATCTTAAACATATAGCCCTGATATTACTATTTTCATGGCACCAACCAAATGCACTGAGAAAGAGGACTGAAAAACACAGGAAATATTTCATAAAAGTGAGCATAACACTATCTTTCTATGATTCAGATATATTCACTAAGGTGGCACCTGTGTACATTATTTCAATTTTCAGAAATTATTAGTTGATAAAAGTGAAATACCACAATACCAATAAACCTTTCAGGTCAGATGTCAAAAAGCAAAATTACTAACATTACGTTTTGAAAGGATTAAACGACCTGAATACAACTATCCTGACAAAAACCACAGCATCCAAGCCACCAACAGACAATAATTCATCTTCAGTTGTATGCCATGCTTTCAATATCCAGCTAGGGGAAGGAACAAATCTTTCCAAGCAGAGAGCAGAGCGTCTTGACCGTTTAGAGGCCAGCCTCCGTCCAAAGTATACATTAACATTGCCAGGCTGTTTTCTTAATATCGAATAAAGAGAAAGAAGCACTGCGCACACACCAATATTAATTCCAGCAGAAGTAAAAAGAGCAACAAGTTTCATCTTCGTCCACTATATTGGAAACTTTAGCACATCTCTTTACCCAGAAAGAATGACATATGACATCCAAACAATGCTCATCACCTGAAGAATATGTGTGTGTGAGTGTGTATAGATCAACTGATGTCTCAAAATTGGCTTGCTTCAGAGAAGTTCAAGGTATGCGGCAAGGCAAATTTGTTGTTATACGCAAGTAATAGAAGTAAATCAGACTTTCTGACTATACGCTGTGTGATTTTCACCTTGAATCAACAAGCACCTGTGCAAATGAACAAAAGGTTGAATAGTTATGGTCACTGAGACTGATGTAAGGCTAATAAACTTGCTACTTTGAATAACTTACAAAATGTAATTTCGATCATTCCAATTTCCAACTATTAGATGAAGAGTTTATCATATTGACCATACATACTAAACCAAATATAATATGGTAATTGATCAGTCATCACCAATTTCTTAAATAATTCATATTGTGCATTAACGTGAAATTTTATGAGCTTTACCCATATAATATGAATGAATGAATATGAACTTTCTAATCTAATAGATGATTAGATTGAAATTAATAGTGTATCAAATGAAATTAAACGTCTAGTTATCCTGAAAACACACGTCCAGCGAGAACATTGGTTTGTTGCGAAGATGAGGTAAATAATAAACAATGGATGTTGCACGAACTGTTTATAATAAATAGAAGAGTACTAAAGGCTTGTCCACATAAAAAAGGTACATGCTTGGAAGTTTAAAAACTGGCCATTTAAGCAACATCTGAAGGACAAAATTTAAACCTCTAACCTTACATTTGTGTGTGCGTGGCTATAGCAATAGACACACAAATTTACATACAGATAACAAAAATCAGTGAAGCTTTAAAAAAGGGTAAGCGAGAAGCACTTGCTTTGGAATTCTAACGGGGTACAATAAATAAAACAGCTAACGAATAGAACAAGGACAACATAATAGAAAATTTCGAGGATGTAAGCGCAACGAACCAAATACAGACATATCACGTAAAAAAAATGTCAAATCCAAAAAGAAAATTGCGGAATTGTGAAATGATAAAAGGAGGAGGAAGAAAAGGAAATTGCTGCAGTACCTAGACACGAAAGAATAATCGGCCAGGGTGGAGCAAGAGCAGTCTTATATGAATAGGAAAATGCAGCAGCAGCAGAAGAAGAAGAAGGGGCCAGAGTGGGCTCAAAACTGGTACGCCATTGCCGCGCTTTGCTTAAACTTGATAGGCACGCATGAGATTGATTAGAAGGCAACGAACAGAATTGAAACCCTAAGATTTTGTGCGAATTTGTGTGGGTTTTCCTCTATAAACTCCACCGATAATAAACGGGAAGGAAAATCGCAGCCAAAGCAATTACGCACCAGTGCAATGCAATATCCTGCTGCCACGCTAACCTGCAATTAGTTAAAAGCGGGACAAAGATATTATTTATTCCATGTGAGGCCACGTTTTTTGATTCGAATCTAATCATCATGACAGTTGAAAGGAATTGAAAGAAATAACGGGAGCCATATAAATATGAAATTATTAATCATGATGATATATTAAGATCCGTTCAAGAAACCGCAGGATGTGATGCGCTAGGATATCATAAAAGTGAGAATAAAATGGGCATCCACGTGGCGAACAGCCAAGGGAAGACGAAATTCATGGCGCGCAAAGGAGACCGCCCAAAAATTCGTTTTCGACGTACGTGGTGATACTCGGCATTAGAGGTGGTAATACGGTCCGTGGGTTCGGGCCAACCCGTCACGGGTTGGGATCATATGGGTTCGGTTCTAAAAGGACCGCATCAATATGGGTTGACATTTAGCCAACTCAACCCATAATCGCTGGGTTGGCGAGTTGGGCGGGCCAACCCATATTTATTTTCCAATTTTTTTAAAACAATATATTAGGATTGTTTTTTTTATATACAATAAGCCTTATTGAATAAAATACTTAAACATGACGAAATTAAAATACATTACAAATTAAACATTCAGCATAGGTTCATACATAACAAAATAAAATAAGGTTGTTTCAATTTGAAGCACGATGTGAAGCCATATCTTGAACTCGATCACTTTGCTTTTGCCCAGGTAAATCCGTCACTGCCACAGATATTAAAACAAAGTGAAATATAATATTATGCTAATTTAGTAATTTTAAATGAACAAATAAATGACAATGAGATAAATGAGTAAATATAATTATATTACCATCATCAATAACATCTTCCGTTGCAACATCCAACCTCAAACCCATAGAAGTTGTAATGCCAATTTGTTCCACACATTTCTTGAAATTGATAGCCCTTGCCTCTGATGCCCTTACATATCTAATGCTATCCCGAATCTTTTGCACAGCTTCACTTGTTACCTTCAACCCCTCCTGAACTATGAGATTCAAGATATGGGCACAACATCTCACATGAAAAAACTCACCATTACATACCAAACCTTTACTCAAATTCAACCTATCTTTTAATATCTTTTGCATACTATCATTTGCTGAAGCATTATCCAAAGTAATAGAAAACACTTTCTTTTCAATCCCCCAATCAACCATTAAATCATACACCTTTTTAGTAAAAAAAAAAAAAAATATGGGCCAACCCGTCAACCCGGTGGTCCAACCCGTGACGGGTTGGGACCATATGGGTTCGGGCCAAAAAGACCCGCATCAATATGGTCCCAGTTTTGTAGAACCCAACCCGCCCATTTTATCGGGTTGGGCGGGCTCGGCCCACGGTCCTAACCCACATTACCACCTCTACTCGGCATCACCACGTATGTAGAAAACGAATTTTAGCCAAATGCCAACAGCCCAACACACTCGCTCCAGTAATCTAAAAAAGTAATATGAGCTGATTTTTTTTATAATTAATATATGTAAAATATTTGTGGTACTTTTTTAAAGCCACACTTGCCATTTAATGATGAAAACTTAATACCCAGAAATAAAATAAAACTTTATATTTAGTTTCATATAAATCTTATATTTAGGATATAGGGGGTACTTGATGTTGCCACGTCATTTTGATGATTTGCTTCTGCTGGCACTTCAATCACCAGGATATCGTGTGGACCTCCAATTCCTGCTGGCCCTCCCACGCCACACGCAAGTGCAAGCTTGGGCTTAATCTCTCCGGATGGCTCATTTTAAATTTTAATGTTTTTAAAGACGTATAAATTGACTGATATCGCGCCAAGGCCTGGTAGACAACTCTCCTGTAAGGGTCCATTTGGAATGATGGAAATGAAAATGAAAATGGATATATAGACGAAAATAGGCTTTAAAAGTATGTTTGGTATGTCATGGAAATGAGTTTTATTTTTTACATGGAAATACCAAAATGCCCTCCTAAAAAAAAAACTTTTAAAATAGATCAGACGAAGTTCGATGTTCCCAAAACAGATCAGGCGAAGTTCGATCTTTATTCTCCCTTCCAAGTTTGACCTCGTCGCCGCTGTGCACGTGTCCATCAGAGAAGAGGGGGTAGTCGGACATGTGGATCTAGGGAAGCGAGCCCAGATCTCACCAAATTAGACGAAGAGGAGGGGGAAGAGCTGTCGTCGCTGCCATTGCCGGTGAGGGAGAGCTGCCGCTCCCGTGGTTGTCATCACCGGTGCTAGATGCAACCGTCGTTGTCGTTGCCGGTGGAGGGGGAGAGCTACCATCACTGGTGAGGGAAAAGAAGTCGCCATCGTCGTCGTGAGTGAGTGAGCAGAATCGCCAGTGAGTAAGGAGGGTAACGATGAAAATGTAGGGGTGGAATTATAAATCTTGGCTTTTTGTGTGGAATTGATCTTAGTGAAATTGGCCTCAATTGGGTTCCATGTGAAAATGGAATTTTGCCAAATTCCATTATACCAAACATCCTCAAGATATGGAATTGGCCTCTATTTTCATTTCTTGCGTACCAAACGGGAAGTAAGTGGTAAGAGTAAGTATTCAATTTTTTGACTCAGTTTCTAATAAAAATAAAAATAACTGAAAGACTGAATAGGGTTAATTTTACACTTAAAATTGAAGCCGATTAATTAAATTAACCGAAATCGAATTAACTGAAATATTTTGGTTCGATTAATAAACCAATTAACCAATTACTTTTTATCCTCATGATTTAGGGAGAAATATATAAAATAAATTAAATAGAATTAAAATATCTATATAATTTATCTAATATAATTCAAAATATACACCTATTTAATTATAAAAATATGCACGTATCAAATACTATATGTTAAATATAAATATATTACATATTTTTTATTTTTTTTATTTTAACCGAATTATTTTTTTAATAACCGAACACTGAGAACTGAATTAATTCAACCTAATAGTGGGAGGTTGCGGTTGGATCTCGCTTGTGAACTCATATGCCTTGAACTTGCATTTGAGCCAGAACCGAAACATTTTTAAAAAACTATATATATATATATATATATATATATCAATCACCCGTTAAATACTGATCATAAAAATTTCTCAAGAAAAATATACCCTCCGGTCTTAAATATAAGATAAATTTCATTTTTTTTAGAAAGATTAAAGAAATTAAATAAGCTACTTAATCATATCATATATTGTGTTTTTATATATTATATATTAGTTTATAAGTTAGGCAAAATAATTTAGAGAAAAAATGATAAATATAAATATTTTAAAATAATTTAATTAGTTTTGTTAATATTTCTAAAAAGGTCAACTATATCTTATATTTATAAGAGGAGGGAATAATTATTATTGCTCTATCTTACCTTATACGCCATATTATTAATTGGAATGTTGAATAGACAACCCTGTGAATTTTAATATTATATGATATATATTGTATACTACTGATGTACTCATTGGCCAAAAGGAATGAGCACTGGCAATTATTCAGGGGCGAAATATAACTGAATATAACGGATGAAGCTCACGCCTCCACGAAAATCGCATGGCTTGAGAGGATTCAAGCAGAGATGAAATAGCTGTAAATCATAAATCGAGCAAAATTTACATAAATGACCTGTGTAATTTGTGGCCCCACGTGAAAGAAATTTTAAGGAAGAGTGGGGAAATTTAATTTTATTATAATTTAATATGGAGCAAAATTGAGATTACAAAGAATATAAATATCTATTACAATCCAACAAAAAAAAGTACAAGGCACCGTTATGCTCAAAAGAATCAAAATTATCTCCATCGTAGAAAGTGAGTTGAGCAGCTATTAAGAGCTAGAACGATCCAAAAGGAAGCATCCCAGAGGTCAATTGAGAGGCTTCAGGTGGAATATTTGACATCTTGGAACAAATGAACTCGTAGTAGCAGCTTGCTCAAACTTCTTAGAAGCCGCGTCATTCTCCTCCAAATTAGTCTGCTGGAAAAACCGAGACCACCAGGCCGAACTTCTTCTCTTAGCCTGAACAAAGCCAAGTCCCATTAGTTTATGCACTAGTTCACTCGTTAAGTGGGAAGAGAGAGGGGGGGGATATGGGGCAAATTTCATCCACATCCCCCTTCTCTGCAATTGTGTGTATTCAGATTAGCTTTTGGAGAATAGTTTTTACAGTTTACGAGATAAGTATGTGAGAGGAGTTTTGTCTTGATTTGTGGAAAAATGTTTCTAAAACCATGGTTTTGGGGTAGGCCAACACACACAATTACTGTCTTCCACTTATTATTTTTCCCCAAAATAGGAAGTGCTATCTATGTATCTAAGCTAGGAAATGGCCATATAAAGCATTCGATCACACAAACATGAATACACAGTTCTATATCTTCATAGAGCTCCACTCACCGCTCTGCCGAATTTGGAAACATCTGCAACCTTAGCCTTCTGATTACCTGGAAGTCCTACAATTACAAGCATCATGTACACAGTGAGAACCAAAAGATGGAAAGAAAGTTTGGTTTCTATTAAGATCAGAGTGGGTCCTGAGCATCGACAAGAAATAAGTCGCATTATCTATAACTTAAAAGCATATAGTGACTCTAATTTTTATATTGATATTTATGTTATTCTTCTACTAGTTCAAACGCCACAGCCAAACTTCAAGTTCCATATCAAATTCACCACCGAATGGATCCTTAATGTCAGATAAAAGGTACGTCATGTTTTTTGTCTACATATACTACAATGGATGCAAATATGATTTAATACTCTCAAGAAAGAAATTCCCACAGCTTGTGAAGTACCACGTCTTGAAAAACCATTTCCTACTTTTCGTTCCCTCATTTCGGTTGAAATATACCACATCAAATTAAGTTGAAGCAAAGTTTAGATTAGAGGTATCTCCTTTGGGGAAAAAAAACGAAAAAAGAAAACCAGCCTACAAAGCAATGTAACTCCATTTCAAACATTTTCATACAAGCTCTTACCAGTAAATATCACTATACCATCGGACGAAACCCTTGTCAGATCTGGTAGAGTTTTGTTGAGGTACCTTGGAGATAAGAAATCTAGGGTATCTGAAACAATTACGAGGGAAAAAGATTTTGGCCTGTATGGAAGGGGAAACTTGATATCAGCCACACGCACAAAGCCTCTGCGGATCAGTGCTTTGCAGTTACTGTCAGCATCCTCTATATCGTAGGGTTCAATCCCCCAGGCTTCAGTTTCCTCCTCCTTAAGCAATTTAGAGACCACGTAACAAGTGTCAGGACCAACATGCAAAACTTTATGCATTCCATCACCATACGCTTTCTGCAAAATGGGAATCGCTCGTTGGACCTCTGATGTGCACAAATAATCACCTGCGTATAAGAAGCTCGTACAATTACATCATATCTGGAAGGCACTTATATATCACACTACATGCCTACTTGGTCAAGTTCTTAGTGTTATTCAAACTTCAAAGGAGCAAAAATTTGACGATAGAGAATATAGCCAAGGAAGTCATGACTTTTCTGGGCTGAACCAAGAAACTGAAATCTTTAAGTCACTCCAAACACTGTACTAAACAAGAGGTCATCATTTTTTAAAATAATTAGCTTTTGCGCGATGCATAGGACTGAAATTTCAAAACAAGAGAGCACCTTCATCCTTTTTTTTTTTATAATGAGCACCTTCATCTTTATAATGGCTAGTGGGTCAAAAACAAATAAAAAACATGCGAGTGAGAAAAATTTAGATTACCTTCAACCCTACTGACAGACTCTAATTGGCCGCCAAATCCACCTATGCAAAAATGAGAGAGCAGTAATTAGGAAATTTAGTTTAATTACAGAACTACAAATGCATATAAAATTATGAGGCAAGTCTTTTGATTAACCGCTAAAGCAAATAACAAAATGCGACACAACATTTTCCATGAACCCGTTCATCCATAAAACAAAAGGAAAACTGTTTAATGAGTTCAAGTAACAAGAAGAGGCATACCTGAACTCCTGTAATGATAGGCAATGAGAAGCAAGGAACCCTAAAAAGTTGATGAACTAAGAGAAATTAAAATCTCCCTCACGAAGCTATATCAGAAAAAGCACATGCAGAGCTCCATGAAATATCTATAACGTGAAAAAAAAATCAATTCCTGAATTGGCTCTTACCACGACAATGAGCCCAACAGTCAAAATGGGCGAGGACCTTGATTTCGAAGTGGAAAACAATCCACCACCGCTGTCCCCAAATCGTCTCGACGGTAATACCGGTCTCCTCGACATAACTTCCGATTCAATTGCTTGTGACAACAAAGATACTATGTAGTTATCTGCAAGATACTGAGTGGAAAAACAAATCAAACTATTGCAATATCATTAATAGAATTCTAGGATGAGATCAGGAAGGCGGCAACGTTAGCTTCATCGTAGGCAAAATATAGCAAACAGATATTTGTAATTTACGGGGATCAGGCTCACATTGCCATTAAAGCTCCACACAAGAAACCAATCGAAGGTATGACAGCTATATAAAGACAGAAAAAATGCATCGCTTATTACCCCTACAATGGGAAGCAAATAATTTTGTAGAAGTTCACCTATTCTAGACACGGATCCATAAATGCTATCCAGCTAAGAACGAGATGGGAATTACCAGTAAGTATAGCTATAGAAACTGCATTATGCTAGGCTATCCAGGGCTAGATCTGAATTTCCCGTTTCGTCAGAACCTTTTTGACGAAAAGACAGAGACACACAGATAGGTTCGCGGAAATGTTCCTGCTACTATGCTTTGCCAACTAAAACATGGAATGATATAATTTTGCTTCAAATTCTGATTATGGAAAGAGAGACCAACCAGTTCCCCTTGAATCTCAAGTGTCGGTTAGAAAATCCAACGGTGCTCAACCGCTTATTTGAGGAATGTATGGGCTCTCACTTATTCAGGTAAGGCCCATTTACATTGGCCCAAGCCCAAACTAAATCCGCATCACCGCTTTTTGTGCCCGAATTCCGATTGCCGGAGAGGGAAGAGTGCTGACTTTCTCGTGACCACGGGGAGTAAAAAGAAGTTTATAACCTATAAATTAGCGGAAAGATCATAAAAACCGAAGCCAGATAAAGAATTGTAACATATAATCGTGGCTTGTGGAATTCAAGAAAGCGATACCCAAGTTAGGTTAGGAAGGGGATAATGAAGGATGATGCAGATGATCGAAAAGGGGATAAATCATGGCACTCGGCAACCTCGCCCTATCAGGGGGAGCCCGAACAAGATATGAAGCTTTGGGGAGTTTTCCTCTTCGGCTTGATAGGTGCCACTGCCACAACCTTCGCCGTGAGTTATTCGCTTTTCTTTCCTTGAATTGATTATAAAGTGTTCACTAAAACCAAGCCATATTAGCAGCGATGTTCCTAGGTGGTTTGGCATTGGTAGCTATGCTTCTCTTGTGTAAATTGCCTTTTTATTGGTGGGGGTTTGTAATTTCGTATTGTATTCTGACTTTATCTAACCGGCAAAATAGGAAACTTGAATTTTTATACTTTTCGTAAGAATTATTCGAAACAAGTACACTTCTTGAGCCTCCGGTTGGCTATGAAAACTCGCACTTCATCGCATGCTAATATAGCTTATTGCGGGTAGTGAATTGTTCTCTTGCGGGACGTTTAAATCAGATGTTGTTACTTAATGCTTGAAGTAATTCGGCAGGTTAGTCAGCTGCGGAGGACTGTTGATTGGTTCTATGCACAGGTAGACATAATATATTCTATCAAAATGTTTGTCCAATTGTATTTGATTACTACATAGATATTAACTTCTTGCCGTTGTGTATCTGAGTGAAGTAGAATTAGTCGCTAATGAAGAGCTCTATCTCACTGAAGCTTCATATATTTATATTAGCCATACATGATTCGTCACTGAAGCTGATCAGGCATGCCATTGAACTTTGTAGATGTCCAGATCTCAATCATCATGGAAAGGAGGGACAGGAAATTCGTTTCGATCAGCTTTTCAGGAAGAAGCATGGAAAAGGTACAATAAGCGGCTCCAAGAAGAGTATGAAGAGGAAATGGCGAGAGTGGTGAGTTTGGTTTCTCTAGTTGTATGCTTTCAATTATTTTATGAAGTTGGCGTTGTATGGTTTTAGTTTGAAAGAGAAATTCTGCTTTGATGTTTTGAAAGGGTGAACCAAATTTCTTTTTATAAGCAATGAATTTGACTGCTAAATATTTTATCTGGCCCTAGTATGCTGCTAAGAAATGCTACGTTTAGCTGGTCAGAAAATTTGGTTGGTTGGTCATCCTTGGTATTTTTAGCTTAAACCTTGGTATTTCTCCTTCTCCTTCTGCTCTTTGCAGGAACGTATAAGGCGTATGCAAAGTGTGTTTAACAGGGAAAGGAATAAGTACAAAAGAAGCTATGAGAACTGGAGCCAAAATGGTCACAGCGATACGTATCATCAGCATTTCCAAAGAGATGATTGGTATTGGAAGACTGACGCATCCTATAGAGATTGGAGGACCAATTATCAAGAAGCTCCAAGGGAAACTGGAAGCTATGCATTATCGCATCACTACTCAGTTTTGGGTCTTGACAGGTACTTTTATGAATATATCTGTCATACTCCTCCCTGCAACAGTTGTCATAAGATATCCTGATTACCAAAAAAAAAAGCAAAAGAAAAACTATCATATGAGAAATAAAAACTTTTATGATTTTGTTATGGAATTAACTGCATAGTTATAATATCTCTCCTTTGGAAGTAGAAGTGTAGAACTCTGCATATAGACCGCAGTTTTGTGCTTTAGTTATTCCTTGTTAGAGATGCTGCAGTAGAGGCAGCATAAAACACTAGGTATAATCTCTAAACCCAGTTTGTAGAAACTGTGTTTGTCCTTCAATTTTCACCTTCTGAATACTAGATATGAACATGCTTGAGATGTGATTCAACGTGATAGACTATATCACTGTAGAAGTGTTTGTTTTTGATAAAGAGAAGTGTTTATTTACATAACCTTGGAAAGTAAAACCACGTCTTGGAAAAGAAATGAAAGTTGTGGAGTCAAAGGACTTTGTCCAATAGCTACAATTCCATTTAGTCATGGAAGAATTCTCTGATGATTCTAGAGCAAACAATTATCAAATCTCATTAAAACTAGTGCTTTTCCCAAACGATTGCATTTTTTTTAATTAAAAAAGTCATAAACCAGTATGTGATGTGGGGTAGGTTGATTGTGGCAACACTATTAGTCGTGCAGAGTTTCCATCTTGAGCTTGAGTTATATAAACATTTGAAGACTTGAAATGCCACACATATAGATAAGAATGTAGTTAGTTTGTGCATCATCCATTAGTATTATCATTAATTCCTTACTTGTCATATTTTACTGGATAACAGGTTTAGAACAACACCATATACAGATGCAGAGATTAAGGTAATATTTCTTCTCTTGCATGTTACATCTAGTGTTAACGATAGTGCTCCTCCTTCAGATATCATTTATTCACCCTGATAAAAAGTTTATTGAGTTTTTTTTAATCCCCCTCATTTTGTCACTGGCGCAGCTGTATTACTGAGTCAGTGTAATCAGTAGAGTATGCTTTCATCTTTGCAGACGGCATTTAGGACCAAGGCAAAGGAGTTTCATCCTGATCAGAACCAGGATAATAGAGGTAAATCTTGATTGGCCATTTTTTAAGTAATATCTTGCGACCCCATTTCATTTCTTTTTATTACTCATATCTGGAGACCTGGGAATTTGCAGAGGCTTCAGAGGCTAAATTCAAAGAGGTGGTGAACTCTTATGAAACCATAAAAAAGGAAAGAAATAACCAGCGGTAACAACTGCTGAACTCTTCCCCAGCTTCTGCCTCAGAATTTTGGAACCTAGTTGGACAAGGTATTCCGGGTATATATAACAATTCTGTCAATTCATATCTTTGTAAAAGTATTGGCGAGTGGCGACCTTAATTTTGATTCGGGTGCATTTGGAATTGTATTAGAATGGTATATAGAATGTTCTGTTATTAGGTTGCTCTCTGGTGATGAGTTAGATTATGCATGTTACATAATTAACAATGCACCCCTGACGTTCAAGGCCACTCTAATGCGGTCTCATTTGATTTCAAGGGGTTCATACAATGAATAATTTGCTTGGCATAGCTTAGGCCCCTTCTTTTAACCAGGTTATGCATTATTCTTTTATAATGCCTTGATTCATTGGATGTACAATATTTTCTGGTGAGGCGTTCAGAATAAGGACTAGTTATTTAGTTTTATACTGTATCTGTTATTCTTTTTGTTAAAAGAAATACATACAGATAGTATTGTCCTGACAACTATATGCCATGTCAAGTGTCATCGGATATAAGCAACATCAGTAATTTAAACACTGAATGCTTCTGTAGTAGGAAGAACATCTGATAATGAATCATTGCAGCAGCAGGACGAGAAAGGCTGGGATGATGTGATGCCATGCCATGTCAGGCGGCAACCTCACTAGATACTGAAAGACCCTTGCTTTGGTGGGGTTAAGGACGGGGCAGCTAAGTTTGGCGTCGGACAAAATTATATCTAAACACTCAAAGCTAAGTTTGGATATATAATTTTCCCTACCAAAGCCAAGCTCACATTGATGGTAATGGGACGGTGCGACTGTAATCGTGCAGAGAAAGCCGATGGTGGCGAATGCGTCGAACGCCCATATAGTGTTGATTGATTTTGTGGTTATGCTTCGATGCAAGTGTTGGGGAGACACAAGTATTGAACGACTCATGCATTCTGCTAAGTGCTAACCCCATGGAAGGTTGTGTAAAAGTCTCGGTAACACTATACCAGTTGCCTGCAGAACACACATTTAGCCGAATCTCGTGGCTGAGATGAGATGATTACGCTCCTCTCTCCCCCATTCTACATCAATGTTTAATAATCTAATGATACAAACATCGATATCCACACTCAAATAATAGATAACTTGCGTGGGACAATTTGATCGTCTAGTTTTGAGTATGGTCAGTGAAAGATTTATTAGCTGAGTCACAGCGGGCCTAAAAGTCAATACTTTGAATCGTTGTTGTTAGATAAAGTAAAATGGCATCAATCCATATTAAAATCATCCAGTTCAAATATAATGTTGTTGCTGTATTTTTATTCTTTGTTGTTATGGATAGATGTAAAATAAAGATAATCTTCTGACCGCATGAAAAACCAAATTCATCATTTAAAAATTAATTTTCACTCTGGATTGTGATTAGCGTTGCATTACGCACCAAGTTGGACTGAGTATAAGTTTTTTTTAATTTATTTATACCCAAGAAAAAGTTTTATTTTAATTTATTATGTATTACCAAGTTCATCTTACTTGAATACGCTCCCAGTGGATAATAGTTAAATGCAAAATGGATTTGGCTTCTCTCCTCTATCCTTTTTAGAGTCAGGAAAATGGATCAAGTCTGTCGAGTCAGGCCGGCCCGTTAAGGGCCAGGCTTGTAAATTGTAACCTCCAAAAGAAGGCCGGCCTGTAGGGCTGAGGGCTTAAAAAGGCCGGCCCATTAAGCCTGTTTTTTTAAGGGAAACTGTGTTACCTTTTTGCATTGCTTTGAATCTATATGTTATTTTGTCCTCATATTGTATAGAGTATGATTTTTGACTTTACTATTTTGCCTAATTAAATCATATTGTGATTTTTGAATATTATTTTTTAGTATATTGTTCTGCCTATTTAGAATAAATTCATATTGTATACTGTTCTGCCTAATAGAGTATGATTTTTTATGGAGGTTGTGATTATTTGACTTCTTGAGCCTACTACTTAAAGTGAAGCATAATCAAATGTCCTTGAAATTAATGATAGTGGCGAAGAAGATGAAAATGATAGTTGTCATACTCATATTTCTTAGAGGTTAGAGTGTTTAGCTTCTTGCCTTCTTATGCTTTGGCCTTTGTGTGAATTATTTATGGACATGATTTTATCTTTGATTATACATTAGTAACTGTGTGTGTTTGTTACATGAGACGTGTTGTTTAAACCTTAATGTTGACAACATTTATGTGTTAAATTAGAATTTTAATCGTTGTTATTTACTAATTATATGTCTCTAAGAAAAATAACGCAGGAAAAATAGTTAAATATTGTGAAAATAATTTTCCAGCCCTATAGGCTTGCCCTGGCCAGCATGATCTCGGGCCAGGCCTTAACAAACTGCAATTTTTCTAGCTCCGGGCCTAAAAAGGTTGGCCCTATAAGGCTGGGCCGACCCTAATTCCTAACTCTAACCCTTTCCCATTCTTTTCCCTCCTTTTTCTTTTTCCACCGTTAGATTAAGATCTAAATGATCCAGATTTATCGTATTATAAAAATATTATTATAATTTCACCCTAAAGATACAAAAATAATTTTAATAGTTCAAATTTATTCTGCAATAGTATCAAAAAAATTATTTTTGTATCTTTATGGTAAAATTATTATAATATTTTTATAATATGATAAATCTATATCGTTGAGATTTTAATCTAATAATGCAAAAGGGAAAAGGACGGGAAAGGGTAGAGGAGAGAAGATTCGGTAGCTCCTCATAAATTTATAGACATGTTTGGATTAACGATGAAATTTCTTATAAGCTGCTTTTCACGTAAATTGAGATAAAACTTATCTCACATACTTATCTCGTATACCATAAATCACAATTAAAAATTACTTTTAAGCATTTGAATCCTGTTCTAAACAAGCACAATAAACAGTTAAGATATTGTGAAATGGAGGGTGGACAAAATCTAAAGTAGTATTTGGGGGGAAGGAGATTATATATGCACATAAGAATGTCAGCTATGGATGCAAAATGATGACTGAAGCCTCCGGGCAGGATAGCGAAAAGACGCATCTTGACTTGCAAACATGAAATATGTTTCGCCCATGTTCACTCCTGTTTAGACGGAGGTGTCCTATAATAAGCCGGGACGGTCGCAGGGAAGAACATCTGGCGAACTCCTTCCGCCTTGATTATGGGGAAGATTATTCCTGAAGCACTCTGCAAAACCCCAAAAGAAGGAAAATAAATCAGAGCCACAAAAAGCAAATCATATTCATTCATTCATTCATTCATTCCATTCCATTGAAACGGAGTTCATAGACTTACGGATATCAACCGTGCTCCGATCCAAACCCGATTGGGCGACGGAAATGGGATCAACAAACGGCCAACACCGTATATTGCAACAGCAAAGAAATGGAGAACCAAGCTTAAGGGGCGGGGGTTCAGTCCAGAAAGCAAAGAAATTGGTCCTTCCGAGAATACACCTCCCAGACTCAGATAATCAAAGCATGCTTGCCGCATCTCACTCCTCGCCTTATCAGGAGATGCACTAAACACCTTGTATAGGGCTCCCGCCAACGTATTTATGGTGGATGCCACTGGCTGCCATTTCAAATTAATCATGAGGACTTTTTAATCACCTTTGCTACTAACAAAGCTGGACAATTACATCTGATCTGAGCAAAATATTAAAGACTAGAATGCTTTGTACCTTCCGCAAGGTATAGAAGGACTCGAGATATTTGCAAAGCGTGTATGAATCATTTAGATCACGTAAAGGCTTGAGGAGATTCCGGAGCACAACTATGTCAGAAAGGGCCACAGTCATTCCACCCCCAGTAAGAGGATGGCGCATATTGAATGCATCTCCCATTAGAAGGGCTCCAGGTGTAGGATAAGGAGCTGCCGGCATGCTTCTGCTTGGCATTGTCCTGATGTTGCCTTTGTCCACCGCAGCTATGAAGGCCTCATAAAGCTCAGAGGGGACCTGCAAACGTTTGCCACGTGATTATGAATTGAGATACCAATGACTGAATCTGAAGAAAGTTTTATTGTCAATGGAATAAAGGCAACCGCATTGGCAAGGTAAGAAAACATTAAAAAACTTCTAGCATGTATATATAGAGATACCTGTGGAGCTACCACTGTCTTCAAATACTGGCTCATTTCACCATTTGAGACTGAAGGAACCTTCTGACCAGGTACATCAACCAGACAGCGAATCTCCGTGCTACTTATAGGATAGAACAAAATTGGTGAAGGATCTGCTAGTATAACATGACCATGGTTTGCATATGGAAGTTCACAGTTTTCCAATATCAAACCAACAAAACAAGAGGGAACGTCTACCTGGAAAAAGAAAAACCTTAAATGATTTTGTAAGCATTAAAATAAAATTGTTAAACATAGCTGCTGTCCAAAAACACTGAAAGAATGATCGCAACAGATTAACTTAAGATTTAGATGTCATCTGAGAAAGATGTTGGACAATGCAACAGAGGAAACTTGATCATACATTTGAGCTGAAAGAGAATTCTCACCTTGGGATTACAAAGAGAACGGCGCAGGTTTGAAAAACACCCGTCACAAACAATGGTAAGAGGAGCATAAGCTGAAAATTCGTGGCCATATTTAGTCTTATAATGGACACCTTTAATTGTCCCATTCTCTTCAAGGAGGGAAGTAACCGTTCCTTCCTTCAATTGTACACTACAGATTATAAGAAATACCGCATACATTAATAACAAAGCGAAACCTATTGGTTTGAAAGAACAAAAATGGAGAAAACTACAAATATCGTATCAAAATTGTATTGTAGGACCCAGATCGACATATACTTGAAGTTGGCTATAGCAAGGATTGTCAATACACAAACAACAACATAAGTCATATATTTGTATTATCTACAAAGTACTGAAATAAATACTTGGGAAGGGAGGCAGCCTTCTCTCTCATCCTCTGAATAAATCGTCCATTGTGAAAGCTTCTTCCAGAAACATCTGAATGAAACTTCTCCAATGGATATGGAAGTCTGGTATTTTTTCCATCCTTGTAAAGAGCGTACCCAAATACTTGCTGAGCATCAATTTCCTTCACACAATCTGAGCAAAACACAAAGCATGATCATTTGGTAAGGGGCTTTACTCGAACTAAAGGTTCACTCGTTTTCTTACGTGCATCTACCAACCACAATTCTGAACAAAAAATAAAATTTTTTTATAAGTGCAATACCTTCAAGCCCAAGCTCAATTAGTTTGAGATAGCCCCCCGGTTGCAGCAACTCCCCAACAATTCGGTCAGGCTCACTCAAATCTCTTTCTATAACATGTACTCGGCGTCCATCCTCCAATATATAATAAATAATCAGTATAGAGGAGTCTAAAACTGTGTATTTTCTGAATCACACGGCTTAAGCACACACAAAAGAATAGCAATCAGAAATATATAGGATAAATGAGGGGAAGATGTATGATTTCTAATCCAAGGCAAAGGCCAATTCCCTTGTGTGATCAAATTTGTAGAAAGATCAAGATCAGTTTACAAGATTTATTCCTCCCTCAAAGAAAAAGGTGATAATCTTTCAAGTCATATTTATTTGCTAGGAGAGTAGCGACCAGTAATACATTAAGGGTAGGAGAAAACGATGAAGAAAAAAGAAAGATGTCTACTGCAAAATTCAAGGCAAAGAGGCCAGTTGTTTTATGCAATCAAATTTACTGAAAGTCCAATATCTGTTTACATGAATTCAAGAATGAAGGAAGTTTGTCGCAAAGTTCAAGCCAAAGGCTAATTCCCTCATGCGATCAAATTTGCAGAAAGTCTTGTCACCAAAAAAATATTGCAGAAAGTCCAATATCAGATCACAAGACTTGGTCCTCTCTTGAAAAGTTTATCATCTTTCAAGTCAGAATATCATGTGCTGGCAGAGTAGCAGACAGTAATGTTTTAAGGGTAAGGCCAGAAAAACCTTGTTATATAAGTTATATTAAATATTCAAGCATATATATGAAACGTGATCAGCAGGTCAACTACTTCTGAGATTTGAGATGGCATTAAACCTACATATATCGCCTCAAACAAATGCTTCACCTGAAAACTGCTCAACTCTTCAAATGATTGTGAAGTGTGTGAAAATATAAGTTCATTTTGCGACTGACACTAGCTCCTTCTACAAGAAGATTACCCGAGTTATCTACAATTTTAGTTGAGAACAAAATGATCTTTAACTGCTATAGGAAGCGAGGGGTGGGTGTCTACAATTTCTCTCGACTAGTGTTGAAATACATTAGAACATACTACGTTGAAATTACATATCCGTGCACAGAAACTCAACCGGAACCCATACCAAGAGGAAATAGTAATTTCAGTTCGGTAGAAACCACATAGTTAACAATATTATCAGAGACTGGCGCAACATCTTTCATTTGGAAAGCCATTCCAACGTATTTTCACAGAAGATCAGTCCATCAATCGAGTAGTTCCTAGTTAAAAATTATTGAAGTTCGCCGAAGGAAAAGGAAAATTATTTCCTAAATCCCTTCTGAATCTGCTTGTGTGACCATAAAAATATGAGGGGCGAATTCAGGACAAGAATGAGAATAAGAAATTATCTGTTATGCATGGTATGGCATAAGTAAAATGGCAGCAACGCCGTATAGACAGTAAAAGTATGCTTTGTTTCCTTTTTTTTTTTTTTACCGCCCAGTTTTTTCGTTACTGAACATCGTAAATGAATCTTTATGACATTGCAACTTAATCTTGGTCATTCGAAATCCACAAGTTATAAGCATATCCACGAACATGAATTAGACACCTCCATTATCAGTAAAATCAATTACTAATAGCCAGCCATTTCCTCCTGTTCTGGGACAAATAAAATCGTGAAGAAAAGGTGTAAATTAAAAATACCTTGCCAAGAGTGTGCGCCAGAGCAGAGCCAGCAACACCAGCTCCGACGATAATGACATCAAACTCACAGCTGCTGACAGGGGATCTGCATTCTCCGGCAGCGGTGGTTATGCTAGTTATGCATTGAGGTGAAGCGGCGGAGGAAACAATACGGCTCTTCCTGGCAAAAACAAAATTGTAGAGGGCAAACAAGGCGAGCAAAGCAGAGAAAAAGATCCCGCCAAGAGTGTAGTGATCTGCCATGTTGGAATGCGGATCCGAGACAGCTCCCGGAGAGGACGGAGGAGGAGGAGGAGGGGAACGGCGGCGGGCTGTTGCAAATTGCTTCGCTGGCGGATTTGTAACTTTTGTAAGCTTCGTCTATTCGGGCGGAAAGAAGAGGAGAGATTAATGGAGGGGGGGCTACTTTTTTATTTAAATGGGGCCTTGTTTGTCTATTAGCGTCAATGTACATCTCATTCATGGTGTCCCTTGTTGACACTCGTGAACAGACTAGAGAGAATTTGAACCTCCCGTCACCCGTAAACCTCTCAGGTTTTGCCGAGCTGGACTGGACCAATGTTGACTACCGGGTCACACTCTATAGTCAATATTCTCTTAATTGAAATCAATTTTCTGCGGCATGAAATTGAATGCATGTTTACATATAAAAAATAATACAGCCGATTCATTCTACCTAATGTATTTAATATAACAAACTAAATAATTAATGTATGTCGAGGAAATTATTTATTTTGTTCCGGTTTCCTTACAATACTGCTCAATGTCCAAATTATAAAATGTCTCCTATAACTAATTTATACATACTAATAAAAAGAGTTAAAAGCATGAAATTAGTGGTAAGATTTAAGTGACTTTCAATAATTTCTTTATTAACCGTGCTAAACTTTAATATGATATTCATTTCTGCTCTCTCATATTACTCTTATTAAGTATGGGAATATAGAAAATATTTAATGTTAATTGAAATTATTAGAACATGTTACTAAAATGAGCAAAAATTCCTTTTAAAATAGGGAAAATTCCTCTAAATGACAGCTAAATTATTCAAATTCTAAATTGGGTTGTTAAATTTAACAAATTCTAAATTAGATCGTATGACCTAACCTAAGATTTTAGAATTCAGTAATTTAACCATAGTACCCCTTATTTGATTCCAACTCAGCTAACAAAAATCCTATGTGCAACCTGCGTGTCACTCATCCATCTCTATTACAATAGAGATGATCAAGGCCAAAGGGTACTGGGGGAAAAAGTCAGATTCTAACCATATTAAAAAATCACACTGAATGTGGAGGATAATCTATGTCTGTAACATTATTTCTCCCAAACTCGTTACAAACAATGAAAACAAGCATGAGAAGTGTTGAGTTGCTAAGAGCGATGCACTTGGATTATCTGTGTTAAGGGATCTCAAATTCCACCATAGATACTTGCCGCTAGCCATGTCCAATCCATTTCGAATCATCTGAAACATTGGCTTCAGACGGTTTAGGGCATTAAATCCATTTAAGAGAGGAAAAATGTCAATGTAGCATAGTCATACCATTTTGAAATCAAGATGTTTGGTTTCGGAGGGAGATTGATGATCGAAGGAAGTAGTGTCAGGTTTGAAGGAGAAACGTAGAGTCATCCATGCGAGGTATCTGGCTAACAAGGAAGAGAAGAAAACCAACATGGACCGGTGAGGGCACATACCATGGAATTGGAAGGAAGAAAGAATATCAAAAGAGATTGGGAGATTAAGCTCAATGATTAGGGGAGAGAATCAAATGAAGGATAGTAAGATAAAATTATCAAATTCTAAAATCCTATTTAAGACATATAACCTAATTTAGGATTTGTTGAATTTAACAACCCAATTTAGAATATGAACAATTAAGCTGTCTTTTAAAAGGATTTTCCCTTTAAAATACATCTTATAAAATGGATGAGAAGAAATGATCTCTTTAATCATGTGCATTTAAACTACATTGGTGAAATATTCCTTCACATGCATAATCAATAAAGATATTTTGAGAAAAAAATTATAAATTTAGAAGATGGTGAATTAAGATTTTATTATTATGATCAAAGTAAATCCGTTATCTAACTCGTATATTAAATAGACTATTTCAAACCACTTTATATTTCATGATTAAACTATTATATCTCGCTATGATTTTACTGGTGGATAATATATATATATGGTCTCTATAAACGTCAGTTGGGTTAAAATTTATTAAAAAAATTTATGGTATTTTGTAAGTTTTGAGATATAAGATATTGAAATAGAATTAATTAATATGTTGATCATCCGTATTAGGCGCAGTTCTTGCCCATTATTGAGTTATAACTTATAAGTAGTTGTGTGTGTAAGAGATCAGCATCTTCGTGCCTGTCTCTGATTTTTCTTTTACTTTAATTTCTTTCTTCCTTTTTTTCGGTTGGCACAATTTTACCAACGTCCAACGCTCGAATTGTCTTTTGTGTATATTCAGATTGGACTTGTTGGATAACTAATCACCACAGAAACATATCTAGCTGTTTTAGGATACAAACCACGGGTGGTAACAAAATCAAGGGGCTTGTCCTCGTGATCTCGGCTTAAATTAAATCATATTTTTTGAAATTTTGAATTACCCTGAATTATTTATCTTTTAGTGGTTTAAGATTGATGTTATATTGTTGTCATATTGGAGTGAAGCATGTATAGGCTTCGGAGCAAGCACGTGGGTCCATTTTATTTAATTTTCAAAGCGTAATGAAACTGCCCTCGATAAAAAGCTAGAAGGATGATATCACATGCATGATCTTAGAATCTGTTTGGTAATCCGTTTGGAGGCTAAAAAAACACATTTGACGGCTAAAAGCCTCAAAAGCTCATTTGGTATGTTTGGGAGAGCGTTGGTGATGAATGAGCTTATATAGAAAATGGAGCTTTCATCAGATGGAGATCAAAGCTACTTTTACTCAGATGGAGATAAAAAAAAAGTCACTTCTGTCACCGCCAATCCAAACACAAATCACATATACAATCTGATTTTTTTTTTCTATATGACTTTTTCAGAAGCTTATCTATAAAAAAAAGCTCATTCTCCACCACTAATCCAAATAAACATTTAAATTTTTCAGGTAGAAGGAATTAATAAGAACAAAGCCAAGTGATTTTCATGGATAATGTGGGACCCATGATAATTTTAAAAAATGACATATAGTCTCGTGTGATTAGAGGACTTCATAAAATATATATAAAGAACTTAACCTAAATATTTTTTATTAAAATATATCTGTTTATCATGTCACACCCTACATATTAAATAAGATTTTATTCGTTATTTAGTTACAAACTTTCTAGCTAATTATTTCACATATAATTGCATGTCTAGTCTTTATTTTGTTGACCTGAACTTGCCGTTTGGAATTTATTCCAAATAAACAGAAGCATACACCTCCCCCCAAATGGTTGTCTTGGTCTAACTTGCGATGGACCAAACAAAAAAGTGAAAGAGGAATAATGTCACTTCTTTATTTGGTACGGTGCGTAAATGAAATAGTATTTGTTTGTAATAACTTATTTTTAGATAATAAGTATTTATAAATCATGATTTACGATATACGAGATAAATATGTGAGATGAGTTTTATCTCGACTTGCGTAATAAAGATTTATTATCTAAAAATAAGTGTTTCCAAACACAGCTACAGTGATTTTGGAATTAAGAAAAGAAATCGCGGCATTCAATTCGATAACAACGCACGAAAAAGTGAAGTGAATGGGATATTTTGGGGAATGCACGGGAAAGTCCAATGTTTATTAGCCCAAAAACGACAGCTTTCAATGTTTGACATCTTAAGTTGGTTTCAAACAATTCATCCCGTCATAAATATATGATTTTTTTGTTAATATAATTTTACACTATATTAATTTTCCCAAAACTATTTTTATCAATTATTATCTCCGATCCTAATTATAAGATAAAGTTTATAGTGACCGGAGGGAGTATTTTGTGCAGAAGCCGTTTTCCAATGGATGAGCAGGATTTAACAGATTGCGGGAAAGCTGGCCTGCAATGCGTGGCATGCATGACGTGACCTGCAACTTGTGCCTCCTTACGTGACTCTTCTTCCCAGCCACGGCCACTCCCCCCTCCCCCCAAAATTAGTAGGAGAATTTTATTTAGATCCCATATCAAAAAAAATATAAAAAATGGTTTTTTAAAGGTGTAATGACACTTCTAAACTTATCAATTAGATTATTTCTTTATTTTTTTATGCAGAACTTGAATGTAATTCTCTTAAAATTAATTATAGATAATATATTTTCTTGCTAATTTATGATCCTATATTCATGTTAATACATTGTATCTATTAAAATTCATTTAAACTAATTCTTTATTAACGAAAAGAAATAACAATACTAATAAGTAATAAGACAGCAATCTTTATTATTTAATTTTTTTTCGATGGAACTTTACTATTTTATTTTAATTCCGGGAGATGAACAGTTATCAAAATTGATGCCCCACCAGCTTCTGGCACATGCAGGGACGATGAGCTGTAAAGATAGGAGCAAATGCGGTCCACCAAATATTTCTTTCTTTACTGGGTGCGTTTGTTTTAATGATGGGATAAATAACTTATTTTTACTTAAATTTATGAAATTTTAAGATTAAAAAAAAGTTAGATTGGGTAAAATAATGAATGTTTGGATTAGCAATTGGATAAGTAACTTAAAGTAATTTATGTAAAAGTTAGGATGTTTGGTTTGACTTTTGTATAAGTGACTTTTGTATTAATTAAGAGAAAAAAATTGAAAAAATTATGAAAAATGAAAAATGAAAAAATGAAGGGATAATTGTGAAAAAAGTCATCATTCGCAACTTAATTGTCAATGCGACCTAAGAAGATATCTACACACGGAGGGATTTTTTCACAATTTTCTCAAAAATTAACTTTGAAAATTTGGTAATGGTACAATTTTAATAAAATTATATCAAACTCTAATTTAAATTGATACACTCTAAAAGTCTTTTCTATTGTGCACCTCAAGCTTAAATCTTATAAATTATATCAAACTCTAATTTAAATATTAAATCCTAACTTATATTTTCACATAGCTCAAAATCTAACAAAATAAACCGATTAAAATCTCATTAATACCTCCAATAATTCAAATAAATTATTTAAACTAAATTTAATGGGTAAAAACACTATATAGAAAGTAATTTATGACATGTTTATAAAAAAAATTGATTATAAAATCATAAAACAACTAAATAATAAATCTAAACTGATTAAAATTAATTATTAATTATTCTCTACATTTCTACAGTTATATATTAACAAAACTCAAAACTTGCTTAAACTCTTATCCCAAAGTATTCTCTAATTAGCAGAAGATTACTATCTAAAGAAAGAGAATTATTTAGAACATTTTTTTATAAAAGAAGTTTTGTGATTAGAAGTGATTTTGAGTACCTCATTGATCCCCAAAAATATGAAAATACTCCTATCAATATTTTTTTATACACATACAGGCACATAAGCTCCAATAAACTTCATTTTGAAGCTTATGACTTTTTTCACCTTAAATCCAATCGCTAAAACAAATACTCACTTTTAATCAAAATACTGTTCAAATCCAATTAAACACTGTTAAAATCCAATTTTCCTTTCAAAATGCGGAAACAAACACGCGGATTATCGTTAGCGTTGGGGCCAAGAACCCTAATATTCCAGTGAGCTTTTAAATAAATAAATGTAAACCGCTTAGGGTGGTAACGGGGCTTGCATGCTAGTGATATTATTAAGCGTCATCTTAAGCCCCATCTTACTCCTATTCTGTAGGTTTTTTTTTTTTTTTTTTTGTAAATTCAAACCTTTATAGACATAAATTATAACAAAAAAAAAATTCGGCATGGTGCAGTACTGTTGATGTTACTCAAAATTATATTAATCGTGGGGACCATATTTCATAATTGCCCTCGGAAGAATTCGAAAAGTCGATCATGACTAATTACGTATATCCTTCCGCGATGATCTCGTACGATTTAACATCACTTATCTTTTATGTTGGAGCCTGGCGACCTCTACTCTGCCTGCATCAAATATTTTTATATTTTCGACACAATAATCATTTTAAAAAAAAACTCAGCATCTCAATTGTTGAACTAATAATCGTTATAATACTAATGATGATGATGATGATGTAATGAGAAGGAAAAAGAAATGAAGTTAGGGAAGAATAATTGAACAAGTATCGTTGGGAGTTTGTGAGGTCTCTTGAATGAGTTGCTTTCACGGATGCCGAGGATAAGGTCCCCCTTCTACCTGCGAATCAATGGAGTCGCTTTCAGTAAAGGGGCGATTCATTTTTATATCACATACAACCATTTTATTTGTTTTCCACCTTACGCTCCCGACCCTCTCTCAAGAAAATCATTTTTTAAATCTGCAAGTATTGCATGATCATCATTCATAATGTTAAAATATGCAGCATAAGTATAACTAGCCTCATCCAAATAATTGACAAAACAACTCGTCCGATGTAGTTAGCACTCACTTTTTGGGACTTATCCTACTTAGTACAGAGTAAGGTAATTAAATCCAGACCGGCTATTGAACCGATCAGGATACTGAGTCAAGGGTTAGTAGGTCAAATCGGAGCTAAACTGGTGAGAAATTGATGATTTTAAGCTTATTAATATAAAATTAAAAAACTTGATTTTTTTAGAAAAATAATCATAAATCTAACCCCAGACCGAGTCACAAAAGTGGACCGGTTGGCCGGTTTCCTGTTCGGATCGGCCGGTCCAGGTCTGAGTACCATGGTACAGAGCCTCACACCATGTCCTCCGCATGTTCCTGATTCTCTAGTTTTGGGGCCCATCTCTACATACTTTTGCTTCCCATTGATATTCGATTTGTTCCTGCATGTATAGATGTTGTCTATTGTGTGTTCGCGTACCTCCAAAATCATGGTTTTAGAAGTATTTTTTCGTAAATCGAGATAAAACTCATCTTAAATATTTATCCTATAAATTATAAAAGCTATTCTCTAAAAGATAATCCGAATACTCACTGACAACAAGTTGATTGATGGGGAAATATGATGTTTGGCATAATTTTAGGACAATTGACCTTTTTACTCAAAAGCCACTTTATAATTGAAACCAAAGTCACTTGAAATAATAGCCACATTTATTTATGTTAATCTAAACAAGCAAGCAGTCTTGAGTTATAACTTCAATTATCGCATCTCAGCCTTGTTGTTGAAACCTAGTTTGGGAATAGAACTCCGATTGCTGTAAATCATTGTCTAGAATTGCAGTTGATCAAAGATAGTTAACTTCAAAATACAGTTTTGAAAAAGAATATTATTAAGTTCTCAATCAAAGAAAATAATATTAAAAAAATCTCATTAATAAGTGAAAGAGCTATCATTAATAAATTATGAGATTTATTCTGATATTATTTTCTTTAGTTTGGATGATATTCTTCTTTAACTTCTACCTCGTCTTGTCTTGTTATTCAAACGTAGTTTTGGCATCTTATTCCTCTCACAATAACATTGGGGCAAATTAATACAAACAAAAAAAAAGTTGGACTGACGAACAACATTAATCGGCCTGGACCGTAGACATTCGCAGGCTTCGTTCAGACGACCTTGCTGTCCTGTCTGGTCCATCCCAAGTCCGGGCTCAGGCTAAGGCCGTATGGGTTACTTTTATAATAAGAATCCAAACACGTGTGACCCACACAAAATAGTGCCGTTTGAAGCTCTCTTGTGCTTTCCGTTATCTTTTTGATGGTCTATTTTCTTTCTTTAATACCTTCGTGGTCTGGACTCTGGAGAGACAAAAATAGAAAGTCAGAGAACGTGCCGGAGACCCATTCGTCGGCATACCTTGAAGGGACTAAAACGTTCAACATGTTAGTCCTAAACCTCTTGATCGTCCAAAGTCGTGGTCTCCACAAACGCTCAACTTTGACTGACCTAATAAAAGAAAAAACAAATACAACGCTTTGTAGCCAATCGTCAAACTATATTTTCCTTAAGCTGATATTGACATGGTATTTCTTGAGCTGAAGTCTTGCCTCTCGACAGCGAATTCCTAATATTTATGAGAGCTACAGAAGTGGCAAAAAATGCCTTTTCCCAGTGAAGTTTACTTTAGATGGTTCAGTTAGCTTGGGGTAAATATAAATGATGGGGTATCCAGAATGGCGGTGCGTGCTAATTTTGTTATCATGTTTTGGCCAAACTTGGGATAGAAACTGATTCATATTTAAAGCGATTCGACATTGAAAGACATGTAGGGAGCACAGTTCTGGTCGTGGAGCCAGTGTTCTTGTAATCTACTCAACAACTCCTGCATTATATGTGTGCATTCATTTTCGTAGTTTTTGTCCTTTCTTTTGGAGCCAGTGTGTGCAACGGCTAAACCGTGCGTTTCATTCTTTATTCTCTAGGTTTTCATTTGTTAGTTCCTGTACTGGGTTACAATTTTGGTGTCGGTCACTGTTTTAACAGGCTAGATCCATACTTTTCGGGCTTTCATAAAAAGGGAAGATAGGCTTTGGGGATAAAAGTCGCAAGCGAAACAGAAATTCAGTTTTCACCTCGCGCATATGTCTACCAAGCTGACTCAGCTCATAATTACTGAGTTCAGTTCGTGAGTTCGAGGAAGTCAAGTTTGATTTGATTGATTTTAAGGGATATGCTGTCATTGCTGTTGGAGGTTCGTGCATTCCTCAAAGGCCAAGGAAGTCAAAGCAAAACACGTCAATTTCTGAAGCCTCGAGAAGCCTCATAAATAAACCTCCACGTCCTGGCCAAAAACGGGGAAAATAAATTTTGTAACAGGGGGCTTGGGAAACGAAAAGGTACGTGTTACTGTTATGGCATGTGAACTCACCTAACATTAAGCTTACGTGACGTCCCTGGCTTGACCCAACTATTTATCACTAACAAGTGACAATTGGCAAAAAAAAACAAGTGACAATTGGCAAGCCAGAGATTTCCTCTCATGATCGGTTTTGTCTTATCCAGCACGGCCCAATCATAAATAAATTACATTTAAATATATGATTTTCATCGCTATTTTTTTATTTTTTTATTTTAAGCTCGATCATTAACCTTTCTGCCCTAGACTTTATTTTCGTGTCATTTTTATCTGTTATAAAATTTAAAATGACACGCATCTCTGGGTTCCTACCTAAACCGCATCGAACCTTGTAAAGGCATTATTTGTGTTGTTGATCATATCCTTTTATTTGTGTGCGCACGTTCTTTAATTTGCAGTGGGATTAGTCTGTTGAGATTTACTGATGAACTGGGTTAACCCGGCCCAAGGGATTGCCGGGGCCCGGTTAATTAAAAAGGAGTTAATTTGTCTGGTCAAATTTAGGAACGCGAAAAAAAAGTTGGAAATCCAAGGCCAATAATATTTATTAATAAAATGACATAAGAGAGCTTATGATTTTCAATTTTATATACTTTATTAGCGATTGACTTGGTGTCTGGGGAGAACCACGAGAGAATGGCAGTAGAAGTTTTAAATATATGAATACAATCAAGTTATTCTTTTAAAAAAATATGTTACAACATATTAATTAATTCAGATAATCACGGATAAAGCATGTGAGTTGTACGTAGAACTCTTGGTTAAAAATTTATATTTCTGTTTATAATTGTCTGAACTGAACTTTGAACCAATATTTACAACTTATTACTATATAAAAAAATATTTCCAACTTAATCTTAATAAAATTTTATCAAAAACCTAACTTTCATTAATTTAATTATTTTAGTCTCAATTCTATATCATCGTTCCCTCAAGAACCATATGACATGTTGACCATTACAAGACCTTCTGCGAAGATTTTATTATTTTAAAAATGGGCACGATGGGTATTTTTCATCATCTCGAATTTTTTGGATGCAATTTAAAATTTAATATTTCAATTTACATTTAAGACTATACTTATATCAAGTTTCTTATATTTATCACATTAAGTTTTTCAATCACATATGATTATGTGTCATAATTTTTTTATATAAGATTAAAGGTAAATGATAATAATTTAAAAATATGACACATGATCATATATAATTAAAAAATTTAACAAAATATCTATAAAACATTTGACATAAATATTTTCCTTAAGGCAATTATTTAGAAAAGTATGGCTCGGTTCGGTGAATGATGAGTTCTATATGAACTAACACATAAATTCTCCCGGGGGCGTAAATTTTCAAAAAAACAAAAAAAGGGTAAAAAGTGGGGAGAGAAAATGACTAAAAGAGACGAGGGTGGATCCAACAAGAACAGGAAGGTGTGGTCCAGTATATGGAGGGCGTTGATGCCATTCTACTCCCCATGCTGAATATTCCGGTTTATTCCCTCCTAGTCTACTTCTTACAAAATTTACAATAAGTTTCATAAATTCTAGGTCAAACACACACCAAAAAAAAAAAATCCTTACATTTACAAATCTCAATTCATAAACTTAAATAACTTAATCATCTTGAACTCTCTCTAAAACAGTAATAAGAGATTAAACTTTGTAACAAAATTACCTAAAAACTCTTTATTTGATTAAAATTCGAAAAAAACAAACAAAAACCAAAACTACAACAACTTGGGTAGTAGTAATAAATAATTTCACAATTTTTTTCTGGTATCAATATTTTTTAACAAGTATGTGCATGTTTGTTTCGGCGTTTTGTAGGAAAGATTGGACTTGAACAGTACTCAATTAGACTTGAACAGTGTTTTGATAAAAAGTGAGTGTTTGTTTCAGCGATTGGATTTAAGGTGAAAAAAGTCATAAATTAGAAAAAGTCATAAGCCTCAAAATGAAGCTTATTAGAGCTTATGTGCCTGTATGTGTATAAAAAAATATTGATAGGAGTATTTTTCATATTTTTGGGATCAATGAGGCACTCAAAATCACTTCTAATTATAAAACTTCTTTTATGAAAAATGTTCTAAATAATTTTCTCTTTCTTTAGATAGTAATCTTCTGCTAATTAGATAATACTTTGGAATAAGAGTTTAAACAAGTTTTAAGTTTTGTTAATATATGACTGTAGAAATGTAGATAATAATTAATAATTAATTTTAATCAATTTAGATTTATTATTTAGTTGTTTTATGATTTTATAATTAATTTTTTTTATAAACATGTCATAAATTAGTTTCTATATAGTGTTTTTACCCATTAAATTTAGTTTAAATAATTTATTTGGATTATTGGAGATATTATTAAGATTTTAATCGGTTTATTTTGTTAGATTTTGAGCTATGTGAAAATATATGTTATGATTTAATATTTAAATTAGAGTTTGATATAATTTATAAGATTTAAGCTTGAGGTGCATAGTAGAAAAGACTTTTAGAGTGTACCAATTTAAATTAGAGTTTGATATAATTTTATTAAAATTGTACAATTACCAAATTTTTAAAGTTAATTTTTGAGAAAATTGTGAAAAAATCCCTCCGTGTGTAGATATCTTCCCAGGCCCCATTGGCAATTAAGTTGCTAATGATGACTTTTTTCACAATTATCCCTTCATTTTTTCATTTTTCATGATTTTTTCAATTGTTTCCTCTTAATTAATACAAAAGTCACTTATGCAAAAGTCATACCAAACATCTTAACTTTTACATAAGTCATTTTAAGTTATTTATCCAATCGCTAATCCAAACACTCATAATTTTACCCAATCTAACTTTTTTTCAATCTTAAGATTCCATAAGTTTAAATAAAAATAAGTTACTTATCCAATCGTCAAAACAAACACATCCTATATCTCGTATGCATTCTTTTCAGGTATTTCAAAATTTTATATATCATAATGATTTATTCGTTTAAATTTTATTATTTTTTAAAAAATAGTGATCCTACTAAACTTTGATTAATTATTGTATGATTTTCCCTCATTATGTTTTATCATACAAAAAAATTTAGGGGTAATACATGATGTAAGATAAGAGAGAAGAAAATTCTTTGCTCTAAGCGGAACCCCTTTAATCAAATAAAAAAAAATCATGCTTAACTGTCTATTTAGAGATGGTCACCGAAGCGCCTTTAGGCGCTTCTCCCCCCTCCCCATCCGGGTTCGATCCCGTCGCCGATGTAATCAAAAGAGAGGTATTTTGTCCGTACCAAACATTTCATTATAAAGAGAATGAAGAATTCTTGGCTAAATTTTCATGCAGAAATTAATTTTGGGGATGCTGAAATTGTTCCTCGTGAAGAGCCTCACCAGTAATGTTTCATTTTTAGTGAGGAATACGTATCTCCCGCTAATTTCACTCCCTTATTAATATTATACATCGTTGCGGTGAAATTGCAATCCCTCCTTAATTTTAGGGGTGAGCAAAACCGAACCGAAACCGAAGAACGAATCGAATCGAATCAATTTCGGTCTTTTCGGTTCGGTTTTTTTGGTTTTCGATGTATGTTCGGTTTTTTTATTCGGTTTTCTTCGATTTTTCGGTTCGGTTTTTTAAAAAAAAATTCGGTTTAAACCGAAAAACCGAAAAAATTAAAATAGTATACCACAACTGAAAAACCGGATGCAAAATAAAGAATGATATATTATTGGATATTCATCTTTTTGAATTTTTGTTATGCTTTCTTTGGATTAAGTAATATTGAATACAACTATTCTACATCTCTCAAAAACCTTCCTATTTTTGATTCCATTATTGGAATATTAGGTACTCCAAACTACATTGATCATTTATATAGTATGTTATTTATACTTTGTTTTATATCATTTTTCTTTAGATTTTGATGAGGTTATTTAATTTTATAATTTGTATTAATTTTTGTTGGTTGAAAATTCAGATATTTGAAGTGAAAAATGAAGGCTAAAAAAATTTTAGTTTTTTCTTACAAAACCAAAACCAAAACCAAACTGAATAATTTCAGTTATTTCGGTTTGGTTATTTCGATTGTTCGGTTTCGGTTCGGTTTTATAATTTCCTTTAGTTCGGTTTTTTCGGTTTTTACCAAAAAACCGATGCCCACCCCTACTTAATTTAACCGAGAGAGGGAGAGAGAATTAAACTCGTTAGATTTTTTCACGAAATCACATTTGGCTGATACTCTAGTATTTAACGAATGGTAAATGCCTTTTTGACCAAAAACTATCTTGTCGATATCTTTTTAAAGAAAAATAAATAAGGAAAAAAAAAAGGAAGGGAGGGGTAGCAGTAGAGGGAGAGGGACAAATGTAAAAGAATCTCATGGACATTTTTCAGGCGGGGACAATTGTGCTCTGAAAATGTCAAAAGGACATAACTTTTGTCTTGATCACTTACCAATTAATTTTTAGTGTAATTAATTAAATATGTTAAATTAATAGTCAACATATTATTCATGTTATTTTTATTAAGGTATAAATTTACGTGGGAGGGACGTGTATAATTTATTTCATCTTTTTTTTTCCCGATACATCAGAAGGTAAAGCTACCAGTAAAGACAAGAAATACAACAAAATTAAAAGGACAATCCTAACTAGGATTAAGTAACTCCTTCAACGTCCCATCATACATCATGCAGAGATCATACCGGGTAAAAGCCTGGTGCCATACTAAGAGCCATCTTAGCTAGATGATTAGATTCCAAATTCAGGTCTCTAGAAATGTGATGTACTTCAACCTGCTAACACCATCCCAACATGGTTCGAATCTCCCCTAACTTGCAGCTATAATAATACTCCTCATTCCAATCTCCTGTGATAAGCTTATACACCTCCATGCAGTCAGTCATAAGCCACAGTCTTAAAAAACCAAGGTCCCAAGCTTGCTTCAAACCCATGAGACAAGCCCACATTTCAGCCAGCAGCGCATCACCTTGCTCTAGTCTCAACATGAAACCTTTACGAAACGATCCCTCCGCATCGTAGAAGATACCTCCATATCCCACTCTTCCATCGCCTCTTCTACACGCCCCATCAACAAAAAGCCTTGGCCATTCCGATTCTACTCGTAACTGTGGTTCTTCCGACTGATCTGATCTCGCTTTGGGCCTCATATGGTTACAGGATACTTTGCATCTCTGCATAGTTCTTAGCATGGCTTCAGCACGGATATGGAGTGACTGCATATGTGGCTCGACATTCTCGAAAACCCTCTCGTTCCTTCCCTTCCATAAAAGCCAACAAACCACCGCAAAGAACTCTTCCCATGTCCCCTCTCCAGACTTCCCTATATTCACACGCAGATTGAAACTACACCATTCCCACAAGTTATGGGGAAAAAACTTATTTTTATACCTTGTGTGAACAAGATTGGACCAAACGTTAACCACCCGAGGACAATCACGCAAAACATGTAGTATGTCTTCACACCTATTGTCACACTCCCCATATCTTGCATTTGAACTCAACCCCCGGTGTACTCGAGATGCATTTGTAAGGAGATGGTTATGCAACACCAACCAAAGACAGAATTTACACCTTTGCGGTATCTTAAGTTTCTATACCCTACACCAAACCTAGTCAGCCGGGGTGTCATCAGGGCAAAGTAATCTATAAGCTGATTTAACTATGTAAAATCCATGCGGTTCTAGCTTCCAGCTAACCATGTTCCTTCCATCAGTTGTGTCACTCCATTCCAAACCTTTCTCTAGTGTTTCCCAATTACTCTTAATCCCATTTCATAAACGCGACCCCGGACATGTTTTGCTAATCTCTGGGATGAGGTATTCACCACACTTATATTTACTCCAAACAACACGAGCCCATAACTCATTCTTCTTTTTGATGAGCCCCCATCCAGCCTTCAACACCAGAGCTTAGTTTTGAAATCTCATATGGCGAAGCCCTAGTCCACCCCGCTTCTTCTCCTTACACACCTTCTCCCAAGCTACAAGATGGATCCTTCGCTTCTCATCCGTGGAACCCCATAAGAAACCCTGAGCTTGCTGCTCCATCGCTTTACACGTGAATACTGGAAGGAGAGCAGTTTGCATTGGATAAGTAGGGACGGCTGCAACCACAGAAGATACAAGGGTGTGTCTTCCAACAAACGAAATACAATTCACCTTCTAATTACTCAACCAAAGCTTTGCCTTGTCCACTATACATTTGTAGGTAGATTTGCTGACTCGTTGATAGTGGAAAGGGACTCCTAAGTACTTCCCTAGGTCCCCTATTGGGGTAAATCCCAACAACTCACTTAATTGTCTCGATCGATTATGATTAATATTAGCAGAGAAGAAAATACGCGTTTTCGGCTCAATAACTTTTTGGCCTAAAGCCTCACAGAATTTGGCTAGACACCTCTTTATCACGTCTACTTGGTCCACCGATGCTTCTGATAAGAGAATGAGGTCATCAGTGAAGAATAGATGAGACAATTTCGGCCCATCTTTGTTAAGCCTAATTGGTCTCCACCTACCACTATCAACCTCTTCCTGAATTAGTGAGCGAGTTTCTCGATACAGATCACAAACAAGTAGGGTGAGAGAGGATCCCTTTGTCTAATCCCCCTTGAAGGCCTAAAAATTGACGTCTTATTGCCTTCCCACAAAATTTGCATCTTAGAAGAAGATATGCATGCCCTAATAAGCTCAATTATATGTGGAGGAAAATTCAACTCTTGGAGGCACGAAACCACAAAGTCCCAGCTAATGCGGTCATAAGCTTTCTCCAGATAAACTTTAATTGCCATAAACCCTTTCTTCCCTTTCATATACTTCATGGTGTGAATCACCTCCTGTGCAATAATGATATTATCTGAACTGACTCGTCCAGGAATAAAACTGCATTGATTCGGTGCAATAATCTCTGGGAGGAAGGATTTAATTCTTCTAGAGAGTACTTTTGTAAGGATTTTATACACCACATTACACAAGCTAATCGGCCTAAGATCCCGTAAAGTCTCCGGGTGGTCTACCTTAGGAATTAGCACAATCAACGTCCCATTGACCTCCTCAATCCTCTAGGGTTCCTCAAATAACTGCTTTAATAAACCCACGACTGAATTACCAACAAGAGGCCATTGACTTTGGAAGAACATGGCATTAAGTCCATCTGGCCTAGGGGACTTTAGAGCGCCCATAGAAGAAACTGCTTGTTTAATCTCATCCACCCCCAACGGTCTACCTAGCAATCTTATATATGTGTCATTAATTTCAGGATAGGTGATGTTGCAATTTACTAATCTCACGGGAGCGCCTTCTTCAGAGAAAAGAGCTTGGAAATATTAGAGAGTAAGTGATTTAATCTCCGCAACATCATATATCCAGTCTCCATTCCCATTCTTAATAGCTTCGATTTTCTTCCTCTACCTCTTACCATTAGCCTTAACATGGAAATACTTCGTGTTTCTATCACCCAGCAACAACCATTCGCTCTTGGCCTTCTGAGCCCAAAGTAAATCCTCTTGCAGTAAAACTTCCTCAAGCTCCGCCCACAACTTACGTTGAAGTTTTTCCATTTCAAGTATATTGCGACAATTGCTTGGCATACTTGTTAGGCCATCCAGTCGACTAAACAAATGCCGTTTCCTCCTACCTAGATGCCCAAAAACCTCCACCTTCCATTTTTGTACTTCCTCAATACAATTCTCCATATTATCCAACCAACTGCACTCTTGATTCCATGTAGCCTTCATAAATCTATCAAAGTCCTCATGGTATGCCCAGGATGCAATAAACCTGAAAGGCTTATCATGTGCTACCACCTGAGATTCAGCTCTGGGCATCTTCAGGAGGATCAGATGATGGTCTGACTTATAAAAGGGTAGGTGAATCAATTCCGCATCCGAAAAACTAGCCAGAAATTTGTCATTTACCATAGCTCTATCAATACAACTCTCACAACTACCACGTTTCCATGTAAAGTAAGGGCCTCTACATAAAAGATCAGAAACTTGAATCTCATCCACCAGTCTTCCCAAGTCTCTATCAATGGATTCCCTTGCAATCGATCGTCTATCCTACATATACAGAGTGCTATTAAAATACCCCCAATACACCAGGCACCATCAATTATGCCACTAATCCTCTTCAGTTCAGTCCATAAATTCCTTCAAAGCACTGGGTCCGGGCTAGCATAGACGGCCATGATATAACCAACCTGCGACTCATGAGTAAAGCGGAGATGAATTAATTGGTCATGGGATTCTAAGATCTCACACTCACCCACACCGTCTTTCCATAGGATCCACAAACCACCACTAAAACCTCTGGCATCAACCACCTGTAGATTATTAAAACCCAGTGATCCAGCAATTTTCTTGGCACGCACACCTTGTGTCCGAGTTTCAAGTACTGCTAACAAACTTACACTATGTCGTTCCACGAGTTCTCGAATAAGTCTCGTAAAGGCTTTGTATCCGGTACCCCTGGTGTTCAAAAAGAGACAATTCATGATGCATAGTAATTTGAGGGTAAGGCTGTAAGGCCTAAGGATCCATCAGTAATCATCTAATTAGCGTCGTGGTCCACCAAGTTGGTAACATTTGGGATCAGTTCTCTATTTAGACGGCCTACCTCACCAGCCTCCTGTACTTCTGCTATAACTCCACTCGAGCCTACTTCTAAATGTTCCATCAAGGTATCACCCGTTCCCTGGTCCTGTTCCAAAGCTGCAATGGATTCACACAATCCAGTGGGTTAGCAATATGGATTAGGCTCACTTGTTTAATAGGCCGTTTCAAGACTTGAATCTTGGCCCGATTCTCTTTTCCCGTCGCCCATCTAGATTCCATATTGCCTTTCTTATGAGACACACAGACCCACTGCAAATTACCCATATCATTCCCAAAATTGCGCCCTCCACCTCCAACATGTGATTTGTCCTTTTCCAATGAAGGAATCATCCCTTGCGTTGACTTGGCTTTTGATCTACCATCAATTCCTTAATTTTGTACAGGCGTACCTTCCGCTTTACCGTTAGACATTCCAATTTTCTCGTGATTCCCCTTATATCTATAGGATTTTACTTCCAAACTAGTACCATGCATATCACGTAAATCCCGCCCATCCATAAACTGAACCTTTCCTTGAATGCCATTCTCAATACCTGCAGAAGATACCGCCTTCCTCCCATTAATATCGGAGAAATTAATTGTCCTCCGTGCCGGCCAATTTACCAGCAAGTGCGGTCCATATACCGTCACCGGTAGCTGAGTACCTGCCGTCACTGGAGATTGACTACCCTTCTCCATACTATCCTCCCGGGACCTCTTGATCGTATCTGCAGTGCAAGTTTTCGCACCAGAAAAATTGGTACGTTCCTCTTCATCATGTCCCTAGGGCTGCAGATTAGGTCCCTCCTGTGCTTTGTCCTTACTCGTCACAGTATGCTGCTCTTCAATCCTCGGACAGCAATATCTTTGGTGTCTGAAAATACCACAGTGAAAGGATACAAGGTGCAGGCCCTCATATTCTAGGGAAAGAGTCCGACCAAACAAATTAATGGTGGGTAATAGTTGAAGCCTCAGGTCCAACACGACGCGCACTCGGGAAAACCGGCCTTGGGATCCCATTGAAGTTGCCAGGTCCACCTTGAGCGTCCAGCCAATCATCCCACCCATCCTCTAGAGGGATTCATAGTTATAAAATTCAACCGAAACTGTTCGTATGCGAACCCATGCTGCTATCTTCCGTTGGGAATCAGCCATCCAAGGGTTGAAGTTAAGACGCCACCACTGAACCAACATATAGTGATCAGCCACCATCCACGGCCCTTCCAAGAGAACATATTCTAAATCCTCCTTCGTGTCAAATGATGCAATAAAGTAACCATTCTCCAGATCAAGTAGTTTGAACGGTGACTTCGTCTTCCAAATCCTATCCAACTTTGGCCGAAGCTCATAAATAGAGAGGTTCATACCCAGCAATTTTATGATCAACGACTTCCTCCATGGCGCACACCATGCTTCATACTCCTTTCTTGTTACCTTCATCGATGGGCATAAGTTCGCCCTACGCCCCTCCTCAATCGATCTATCATATGAACCATAAACCTCCTCAGGTTTAGAAAAGAAACCATCAAGATCGTCAATATATTCTCTCCAAGCCCCTTCCATGGTCGTAGATCCCCTGGTCAAAGCTTGCTTACAGAGATCATCCAGATTTAGGAGCTTATCTCTGTATGAATCCGTATCCTGATTCACATCAGTTTCAAACTTTTCGCCCCTGTCCACGTCCTCCGCAACTTTTCCCTTCTTTCTTGTTCGTGCTCTCAGATTTGGCTCCTCCGCCAAACTCCGATCCGCTATCCCCCGAAACTCCATCTGTTTCATCTTTTTTTAAACTTAGATTTAAAATTTTTGAGGCAAATTTGCACTTTAACAAAAATAACATAGATAACATGTAAACTATCAGCTTAATGTATTTCGTTAACTATCAATCAAAATTAACCGGAATGACGGTCAAGACAAAATTACTCCATTTTTTATATTTTTAAAGTAAAGTAAAATTACCCCTCAGTAAAAAATTCCACGGTAAAAATGCCCAAAAACCCATGTAAAATGGAAGATGAATGTGGAGAACAAGTATGGTTGACTAACTCATAACTGTGGGTTCACAATCTGGTCCCAAGTAGCGATTGAATACCACCTGTTAGTTTCAGCCCCTCCTTTTGTTTCCATCCCTCAACTAGCCTCCCTCCAACTGGCTCCAGGCAGCGTCTCTCATTCAACCCCTACCTTTTCATTATTATATTTTTATTACTATTTCCTGATTTAAACGCGTTATTTTGAATTCCCTGTGGGTTTAATCTTCTGTTTATACCTTGAAAGCTGTCATACGATCAATATTTATGAATGTTTTTCATTAACTATGAGGGGAAGTTGGAATACAGGGGGAAAACGCTGCTCATTGACGAAAAGAGTCTTTTCAAGAGTAATAAAGTCGTCCATCCTGGGCGACTGCCTTTGAATAAATTCGACCGCAGACTTGTTCTTTCTCGTAATATTTTTGCTCTGGTTTGTATCAGTCAACTTCATGGTTTTGTTCTTTTTGGTTTGGTGTGTGTTTGAATCAGTTTTTAAGAATAGCTTTTACGATTTACAAGATAAGTGTGTAAGAGGAGTTTTATCTCGAATTGCATAAACCTAGATTTGGGATCTTCTCCAACACTCACTTAGCCTGATTTATCCCGATTGTAATATCCCAATGTTATTATTATTTATTTTTTTGACCAAGCCAGCGTTAATTAATATCTTTAACCATAATATAAAAAATAGAGAGTGTCGGTGCAGGGTGCAAGTGCCACCCACCCGAGTGACTCGGACGGGTCAATGTACATAAATCTTTTCTCATAGAAATGCAGAGTGATCGAATCATAACATACTCGTGTGCGTGTGGGAACGTGAATCCTCCAATTGGACAAACCATCATGGTGGCCCTTTTGAAGATCCTAATTATGATCATGATTTGTCACTTAACAGTGCTTCCCTGTTAACAGAGGGTCCTCAGCCCCTTTGTTTTCACACCGAACCTAACCCCCACTTTTAATAATATACAATAACTACCCACCAAGGATATGGCCCTACTATTCCTTGTCATGTTCCCTTTCAAATGTTTTCCTCCTCATTTATTTCCTTCCTTTTCTGGATTTCGCTCCCCACTTGTATCTTTTAAAAATTTTCCGTTCTCATGGTTATTTGTGACGCTAATTACAACATTACGCGAGAGACTTGTATTATGAAATATCCGGGTTCGTATTGTTGGGTTTAGTGGGTAAGGTGAAAGATAAAACTTTCTTTTTCTTTTTATTTTTTAAACAAGTAATGATTGGAAAGAGCTGTCGTCCACGAACATCGTATGTGCCCATTTTTTTATGCCCCGATGCCTCGTAGGTGTCATTTCAGTGAGGCCCATCCAGTTTTCATTGACCGCCTTTTGGTTGTCAGCACTTAGCAGTGGTTTTCCCCCACTTTTTTTTTTTGTTCCGGTACGTTTTTATTCATTTTGTTTTAAAGGATGTGTTTGGTTTGGAGGGAGTGGATGAGAGTTAAATTATCTTTTTGAGATTAATGTATTTAATTTTTGGATGAGAACCCAAAATTTAAAAGGAACGAGAAGGTGAATTTGACCGGGAATTTAAAATTTAAAAGAATGAGAAAGTAAATTTTAAGTTTCTCCCATCCAAAATTGTAATTCCCCTCCCTCCCCTCCCCTCAAACCAAACATACCCTAAGCGTTTATTACTTCATTTGAGGTGGTGGTGAAAAAGCACTCTCATATAAGTCGAGATAAAACTCGTCTTACAAACTTACGTTATATATAGTAAATTATATTAAAACAGTAATTTCTACCGTTAATTTAAATAAACACTAAACGTCCCCTTCGGAAAGCGTGAGGAGGCAAAAAAAAAAAAAAGCTCAATTAGAGAACAAAAGCTCAGGTGGAGGCAATATGGTATGTGTTTGGTATAACTTATTTTTGAGTAATAAGTCCTTATTACGTAAGTGGAGATAAAACTCTTTTCATATACTTACCTCGTATACCGTAAATCACAATTTATAAGTATTTATTGCCTAAAAATAAGCTATCACAAACGAGCACATGATCCCTTCAAGAAGGCTTTTTTGCATATAGACTTTTTCCAAAAAAATTGCTTCTATCAGAAGCTGCCTCTAGTTGTTTTTAGAAAAAGAAAAACTATTTTTATCACGGCCAATCCAAATATAAATTACGCATATAATTTAAACTTCATCCTATTTTGAGTTTACAAAAGTCAGATTGAAAAAGTGTTATTTCTACGGTCACTAATCCAAATGGGTTTTAAGTATACATTTAAATTAACGTTTAAAAAAACACGTTTACATAAAGTCGAAACAAAACTCCTCATATACCTATTTCGTATACTTTAAATCACATTAAAAAAATTAATTTCTACCAATAATTTAAATAGGCGCTCCTACTGATTACTGCCACACAACAAAAATTTTGGCAGGTCGGGGTAGAGGGTTCATTAAACAAGCCATGAATTACACCACCGACAAACCTCATTACGTATCAGCTATTCTGATTTATATCCCATTGATTGAGCTATTCGTTGGTTACCACGTCTTATTCAGGGATCCCCTACTCTTCTCCACAACAAGATTCCTCCCTATCATCATCCAATTCTACTTCGTACTGCAATATTTATATTGCCTACGACCAAACATAATTCCATTTTTTCACTCTTTCTTGTATCTGCAGTTTCAATCTTTTATCCTCAACATATAGATTGTAAGGGTTTTTAAAGAATGTAAATGTATAAAGCCCATATATACCCACCCACCAATCCCTTTTTTATACTCACTTGGTAGGAAAGACTGAGTTCATTCACTTGATTTTTAAATACTGATAAATCAAATTAGCAGGTGGCTGTAGAAGAAGAATAAAGAGCGGCTAATGTTGAAACAAAGGGGCGAAAATCGTTTAAAAATTTAAAATAGCGCAATCACAGCGTTGTGACCTGGAGACTGGAGACGACCATTTTCCTCCTGAATTGATGTAATGACTGGGACTAACACATGATTAGCTAATTCAGGAAATACATTGATAATTAATTAATAAATAAATATATAAAACAGAAGAAAGAAATTTATAATAGACGCGATTGATGAGGTGGGCGACACAGCGGTAATCGCGCGCAACCTCGACGGCCGTAGTGGCCAACCTGTTTCGTTATGTGTGAATCACGGACCACTTTTCTCACACGTGTCATCTTACACCCCTCAACTCGGATTCACACGTGCGAATTCATGACCTAAGCACGCTTTCTCCTTTTCTCTTCTACTACCTACCACCAAGCACGCAGGGACGCACTTCATCCACCCTGTTATTTATTACTCCCACTTCTAGTAAAATCTCCAGTTTACCCCTGTATTTGAATTTTGAAGCGGCGCCACACTTTTGTCACGTGACTATCACCCTGATTCAGTGCCAGAGGTGATTGGTTTCCATATGACTGATCCGCAAGGACTTCCGTGCTCGCTAATCCTGCTCCTCACATCATCCGTCCCTTCACTAATGAGGCGTCGGTTTTTATTGGTTGCACTCGCCTGCACCGTAACACTTGGTGATCCGCCACCCCGCTCGCCTAACTTTCTGCTTTCTGATCTTCCCAAATTAGCCCTCCGGCGACTTCATCTCCTTTTCACTGTTTAAAGGCTTAAAGCTGTCGGCGACATTATTGACCCAAAAAAAAACCAAAACATAGCTGTCCAGTATTGGCTGCGAATTTTAGTTTTATTTATTTTTTTATATTGATCCAAATTTTATCCATGTCTAGATCGGTAAATTAATCTTCGCCAGCAGATCGAGTTTGTTATTACAGTGGGACTCGAGCATTGGGCGCGTGAATTTGTTGGCGGAAGGGGAAAATTTTTAAATTTTTAGAGAAATATACCAGTATCTGCACGACCCCATAAAGTCCAGCCCATTGATACACTTTAACTGTACGTTTGGATTCGTAACAATAGAAAGTGTGTGATTTAAAGTTTACAAGTATATAAGAAAATTTTTTTTGGGAAAATTGTGAAAAAAGACCTCACTACAACTTATTTGTCAAATGGGACCTTCGTGTGCAGATCATCTTCCACATGTGCAGAATATCTTCCCTGGTGTGCAGACGATCTTCCCTGTGTGCAAACTTCTTCCCTATACGTGTGCAGAGATCTTCCCTGTGTGTGCAGATATCTTTCCTTCGTGTGCAGATAATCTTCCCTCCGTGTGCAGATAATCTTCCCAGGTCCCATTTGACAAATAAGTTGCTGGTGAGGTCTTTTATAGCAATTCCCCCATTTTTTTTTGGTATTACAAGGATAAGAGGAAATACTCTTGAGGGGCACAACGGTCACTTACAATAGACTTGTAGAAAGCAAACAACTATAGAACCAAATCTTAGTTTAGATCAGCTAACATTTGAATCGAATAAAAACCTGGAGGATATTGTAAGATTGACAGATCGTTGTTCGAAACCAGCACCAATTTTGCCAAAAAAATCAGCACATCGAAGGACTTCCCTATACGAATGATGAATCTCTAACTCCCAATTAAGATAAATTAATTGCCTAACTTCCTTTAACTCATTGTATAGAGGATGGAATTGACCACTTGACTGAAATAACGATTGGATTGCTTCTGTTGAGTCAATGTATAACTTAACCTTGCCAAAATTCATGGATTTGCAGACCAATCCTAATAGCTTGAATCTCGGAAGCTGTTAAGCCAATTGTGAAACCCTGTGTTCTGGTGAAAGCCACAAATCCACGCTCCTGAGCTATCACTAACCACTCCACCCACGCCTGGTTGTCTATACTCGTCCACTGCAGCATCACGTCGACGCGGACAAATCCATCTGGAGGCAAACTGCATCTGTCTATAGCTCTGTCTGGAACTCTAAATGTCTTGTGCCTGAGTCGTCCCTCTTATATACCTTCATGTAAGAAGTGTAAACCTCTGTGTATCAGTTGCTGGGGGTGATAATTGGTTCCTTCAAAAGCTCTTCTGCATCTATTCTTCCAAATGAGCCAGCCCAGCAAACCGAAGACCCTCAACCAGGGCCATTGATCAACTTTACCGCCACCCGATGAGTGTTGCATATTCCATTTGATCCAAACCTGCAAATTGCCAGAGAAAAAAGTAAAGTAATAAATTGGGTTAATACAAAATAGCCACTCGCTATTCACAAGCTCAAGGTCTCTTAAAGCATGGATTGTTGTTTCCTCATTGGTACAGTCAAATGGACACTCAGAATTTATGCTCACATCCCTCTTAGCGCAGATTGAGTTCGTAGGGACTCTTTCTTGAAACAATTGCCACATAAAGAATTTCACTCTCTTAGGAATATGCCACCTCCAAATACGTTGCCAGAAAGGATCAGAGTTCTCCGAAGATGATGAATAGATCATAGAATAGGCGGATTTGATGGTAAAGTTTCCATCAAAAGATTTTCTCCTCCAAAATGTGTCATCACCTGTTAGGGACGAAGGATTTACTTCTTTGATTTTCTCTATCACCCACCACGGCAAGAACACACCTCATTTACGCAAATCCCACTCACCATCTGGGTCAATGAATTGGATAACCACTTCCTTTGGTTTAATTAAGTTCTAGTTTTTGTGAATATAGTACATAAGCGGCTGATCAAGACTGGTCCATAAATCCCACCACACACTAGTTGAATTGCCGCTTCGAAGTTTGTTGCCTACAACTTTCCAGAATGGATCCCATAAAGATGTAATTGCCTTCTACACTGCAGACTAATTCTGTTTCCTTTCAACCCTTGGAAATTTGCTATCTCCACAATTATACTTTGATCTAAGGACTTTCACCCATAAGGCATTTGGCCTAGTAATTAGATTCCAGCATAAATTCATGATGAGAGCTTTATTTTGATTAGATAGATCTTTAATGCCTAGGCCACCCTCTTTTTTATCCTTGTTGATTTTCTCCCAAGCGATTAGATGCATCTTCTTGCCTTCATCTCCTTGATTCCAAAAGAAATTTTTATTTAGTTTCTCAAGATCCTGTAAAACCCCTTTAGGAAGAATCGTGGTTTACATCTGATAAAATGGTAGTATTGAGAGAATAGAATTTATCAGGACGATTCTCCCAACCATACTTAAGGATTTTCCATTCCATGTGGAAAGTTTCCTTTTAACTTTATAAACCATCGGAGCAAAAGTCAAATTAGTGGTTCTTTTGGGGAGTAGAGGAACTCCCAAGTTTTTTCCCAGATCAGCTGAGACACTGATTCCTAAGGTTTGGACAAGTTCCACTGCTCTATGGAAATGAACATTTCTTGACACAAAGATTTTGGATTTAGGAAGACTGATTCGATGTCCTGACACTCTGCAGAAATACGCCATCAGATCTCTGATTTTCTCCATTTGATTAGAGGATGCCTCCCTGAACAAAAGAAGATCATCAGCAAAGAAAAAATGATAGAGCTTCGGTTCGGACTGACTAAGTTTTAGTGGTTTCCATCTGCCTTCTTCCACATCACAGCAAATTAGTTGACTCAGCCTTTCCATACACAGGATGAATAAATAAGGACTTAAAGGATCTCCTTGTCTCACTCCTCTTGATGGATGAAACGGATTCGATAAAGAACTATTCCATACAACTCTCATAGTAGTAGAGGAGACACTTATCATCATGAGCATCACAAAATGATCATTTAGACCCAGACTTTTAAGATTAAATTTGAGAAAGTCCCAGTCTAATCTATCGAAAGCTTTCTCCATATCCACCCTAATAGCTACATATCCTTTCTTCTATCTGATGGTTCTTATCGTATATATAGCTTATCATGCCAGGATGATATTGTCACAACTTTGTCTTCCCCTAATAAAACTACATTGAGTAGGATTTATTAAGTAATCCATCACAGATCTCAACCTATTTGCAAGTACCTTGCTTAAGATTCTGTAGCTAACATTACATAGAGAGATGGGTCAGAATTCCTTAAGCGAAGTAGGGTTATCCACCTTAGGAATCAATGTGATATGATTCTGATTTATAACCCTGACCTTGGCAGGGTCTCTAAAAATAGAGAAAATAAGTTCATAGATCTTCAGTCCTACAACATCCAATTGAGACTGGAAGAAATGCGGTTGGAGGCCACCAGGCCCAGGCGCTTTGAATACTCCCATCTCAAAGGCTGCATTTTTAATTTCCACCACAGACACATCTTTCTGAATATATATAAGTTGTGAGTCATTTAGAGCTAGGAAGTCAACTGGCCAATCCGATACATTTAGCACTGCTTGATCGAAAGAATATAGTTCTTGGAAATAGTTGGGGGCTGAATGTTTCAACTCATCTTGATCAGTAATCCAGTTGCCCTAAGCATTCTGAAGCGTCTCAATTTTTTTTTCTTTCTTCTAATCACTGTCGTTGAATGGACGAAGGTTGTATTCTTGTCCCCAAACTTGAGCCATTTGCATCTTGACTTTTGGTACCATAAAACCTCATCCTGATTTACCACCTTTATATATTCTTTCCACAATTTCGATTCTAACTTAAGTAGGCTTGCGTGAGGATGAGCTGTGATTTCACAATCCACACCTTCCAAGCGCTTAATCAAAATCCTTTTCTTTTTGGGGAGACTACCTATCTCATTCTTGTTCCACCATGAAGCTTTATTCTGAAACACATTACAACCGGTAGACCAATCATTGTTAAGCCATATAGAACTTACTAAGTCAGAGAAGCCCACTTCAAGACACTATGCTGCTTGATATCTGAATTATTTCATAGAGAATGAAGAAGGCACATTTCCAGAAGCTACCACAAGCACACTATGATCAGATTTATAACGAAGATAATGAAAGATTTTATGATTTGGATAAGCCATTTCCTAGGATAAGTTGCAAAATGCCCAATCAAGTCTTTCATTTGTTTCATTTCTAGACCACGTGAATTTATCACCAACCATAGGAAGTTCCAGAAAATCACATTCATGAACACAATTTCGAAAAGGAGTTAATAATCTAACATGAACAGCAGCACCTCCCACTTTATCAGATGAATTTAAAAAGGGGTTGAAATCACCTAGGACTAGCCAACCCTCAATTATTATCTGATAGATATCGTAGAGATTACCACAGTTCCTGTCTAAAAAAAATTTAAACTGTTGAAAAAGTAGACAAGCGGATTTTGATTTATGAGATGATCTAAGTTTTGACCAGTAATGAATAATTAAGTAAGTGTTTGGAAAACTATAAAACCGTGGTTTTAGAACCTGTTTTCCTCAAACCGAGACAAAACTCCTCTTACACACTTATTTCAGAAATCATAAAAGTTATTTTCCAAAAAGTAGTCCAAACATGCACTAAAAGGATTCCATGCTATGGTAATTTTGGTTATTATGAATTATGAAATACTCATAACAAGTGTGATTAATAAGCTTTCAAGGAGATCGTGTGTTCTACACTTGGATTGGAGGTTGGAATTAGCGATACCATTTTAAATGGGTCTGCATTACGTACTGAGCGAATTTATGAGTTGAGGAGCTCATCCCGTAAAACGACATCGTTTCAATGGATGAGACGATTAGTACTTGAACTTATATATGAGCTTATCATGTAATTCAGTGGGGCAAGGAAACACTATTGTTGACTAGGATTAAATTTTTGTTGAGCTTTTCTTAATTCTCATAAAGAATAAATTAAAGTGATTGAAATGTTATGTTCTTTTTTTAATGGGTATTGAAATGATATCTTCCACAAGTGGCCAATAATATATTATAAATTATGTGTTTTTGAAACAGAGATTGGCAATTGGGCTTGTTTCAATTTGACTTTTGGTAACATTACTTTTGGTAAAAGTTAGATTGTGTATTGTAATTTATGTTTGAATTAATGGTTATATAAATGAATTCTGCAAAAATAAAACTTATTTGGATTGACTTAAGCACAAGTGACTTTTGTGATAATAGTAAGAGAGAGTGGGTGAAAAAATATTTAAAAAATCAAGTAAATATTTTAAAATTACTTTAAAATTTTAGGTGCTACTGAAAAAATATTTTAGAGTGGCTGAAAATCAATAAATTAGTATTCTAAGTTTTGGGTGCTCTTTACTATTAAAAAAAATACATTAAAGATAAAATTGTAGTTAATTTCCTAAGACTGGGTACAACTGAAAAATTATTTTAAGGGGTTAAAAACACCAAAAAAATATTTTAAGAGGTTAAAAACATCAAAAAAATATTTTAAAGTAATATTTGGAGCTGAAAAAGCACATTAAGGATAAAATTACAATCAGTCTTTAGTACACTGGGTAGTGGGTACAACTAGAAAAATATTTTAAGGGGTTAAAATACTCAAAAAATATTTTTTGATACTACATACTATTTAAAAAATATTTTATGGGAAAAACCATTATCATATAACTAATTTTCAGACAACTCAATCTAGCATAAAATGTCATTAGCTTTTAATAAAAGCTTCTTTCTCCAGCTTCTCACAATTAAGTGTTCACTATTGCCTATAAACCTCCCCAAACACTCAAAAAAATGATGGCTGTCAATTGGGCTTATAGCTGCCAATTGGGCTTATGGTTGCTCACCAAACACACACTAAATTTATCCACTCATATCTATCTATATAGTTAGTGTTTGGAGCCCCAATTGCATGGGTTAATCGGGCTTAATTTAGCCTTAAGCCCAATAGGTGGTTGAGAAATTTTTTTTGCATGTTTGGTTGACAAGGTGAGTGATTGGGTCTTTGGGAATCTGACCACTGTACACCCACGATTGGCAAAAGCTCGATGTTAGAGCTTTTGTTAAAAGCTCAACCAAAATATTATCGTTAAATGTCATTTAATGCATTTTAAATTGTTCACTAACCCTGAACCCTCCTTATCTCTCTCCTCGTTATACCAGTCTCCCCTTCTTTATTTCGACAAAACACTCCAACTCGCGATAGTGGCTCTAGCTCCAGAAGCTCTGAATAGCGGTGTCCCATTTTCTGGCACGATGTTCAACTCAATCTTTTGGCGTGTCGTCGGGTGTAAGTCTTCTTCTTGTCTCCTTGTCTGTCAGAGTATCGACGGAGTTGAAGTCCAATAGCTTCCACTGAAGTCAGCCAGTTTGTTTCTCAGTGCTTTTCAATGGGCTTGACTCAGGGAGTGGCCATTTGGTGGTAGTAATATGTTTCTGCTTGGCTAGCGTTGAAGTCGCCATCTCCAGTTGAAGGTGATGTGGTCGTTGATCTTTTCTGTCGTCGTGATATGTTTGGCCGGTAAGGTTTTGAACTTCATTTAACCTTCATCTTGTTTCATTTCTCTGTAACTGTCCCTGTCGTCGATATGCTCTGTCGGCGTGATTTGCTACTTGACTATGCCCTGTTTAGCTTCTTGTTTTAACTAGTCAAAAAGCTTTATATGCTTGTTGGTTTATATGTGCTACCCCTTATTGTTAATGGCTTTGTGTTGGATTATTGTAATCCGGAATGAGATAGAAGAGATGGGAAAGAGGGAAATAGAGAAGAATAGGAATAGAGGTATTGATGAGGAAGAAGAAGGGTGGGAGTGAAATCCGGTATTGTGAATGAGTTTGGGTGTGAGTGAGTAGGGTAGAGTGTTTTCTTGACAAGATGAAAATGGAGCCACCGAATCCACAAACACCAAACCACGTCTCTGATATGATGACCAACTCAATCAATCAAAGTTCCTCTACCATTACCTTCCTTTATTCACAATACCACCTTATCACTATCTTTATCATTTTTCATTTTCTTACGTTCAATGAACCATCATGTCTCTTTTCTTTACGCCCCGCAAAGAGAAAATACTAGTCCACCTTTTTTAATAATCTCATACGCATAAATACCCTGCAAAATTTTCTTCTCCAACTCCATTAAACATAAATCTTGGACTTGGATGTTTTCCTATGCCCGATTATAGTTATAAAAGTAAAAACTTTATAATATCTATTTTATTTTTAATAAATTTATTTCATTCCAATACCCATATATTTTGAAACACCTTAGCCCCTTTTAAATTCATTGTTGATCAAATGGGTGGTTTAATGAATTCTCATTCATTGTTTCCAACATATTTATCAGAGTTTCCGTGTCCATTTTGATGGTGGCAACACAACTGGCTTCCTATTTTACAATTTGGATTATAGTTTATGTTGGCGGTGTTTTTTTTATTTAATTTATGTAGTTTGGAGTTAGGATTTTTTTTTTTTTTTGCATTTCAATTTCTTCATGCCTTGTTGACTTTTTGTAATATTGTTTATTTATGAAAATAAATACTTTTTTAAAGCAACAAACTTCATATAAAATGAGTCACCAAGAAGAACAGGGATGTTTTATTGTGTTTGCGGCCAAGAAGCATGAAGTTTGTGGTTCCGTGGTTGGAGTTTATGATTTATGAATCATGAATGTACCTCAACTATGTTTTAATTGACTTTATGACAATATGCTTTATGAAAACTATGTTATGTCAGTTATTGTATACCATTGAGTTCTTATTTGGAGTTTTTTTCATTCCATTACTCATACTTGAATTTTTAATAACACTCACAGGGTACATAATCAATGACAAGTTTGAGTAATCAACACTTACCTGACATGGTGGAGGAAGATGACCAGTCTCGACTTATATCTCTTATAAATGACGAATTAGATGAGTATGAGCGATTGACTACACTAATCTGTCAATATTGGGTGCCTTTCATGCGCAAAAAATCGCATAAAACAAGTAAACAAAATAATCATTTATGGGTGCAAGAGATATTGGCAACCAATGATTCACGTTGTCATGACATGTTTAGAGTGGAAAAACATGTCTTTTATAGCTTGTGTCATAAATCGGTCAAACATGGCTTACAGAATTCAATGAACGTTGGGATCAAGGAAATGGTTGCTATATTCTTGCTCACCGTCGTCATGGAGTAGGCAATAGGGTGGTTCAAGAGTTTTTTCAACATTCAGGGGAAACGGTCAGTAGGCTTTTGCACAAGGTATTAGATGCTTACATTAGTCTAGCGCGGGAAAATATCAGACCATGCGATCCTGAATTCAATGCCACCCAAAAATAAAAGATGATCCTCGTTATTATCCATACTTCCAAGATGTTATTGGAGCAGTATGTGGAACCCACATTAGGTGTGTGTGTGATCACTAGTACGAACCATGAGAAATATATCGGCAGAAAGGGATATCAAACACAGAATTTAATGGCTGTATGTGATTAGGATATGCGTTTTACGTTTGTTATGGCAGATTGGGAAGGTACTGCACATGATGCTTGTGTGTTTGAATCTGCTATTTCAAATCCATATATAAACTTCCCTCATCCATCTGCAGGTATATCTCCATCACCTTCCATTTAATTTCTTTCATTTGACATTTTAATGAATCTAATAGTTTGTATTGATTTAAACATTTATTAGTCAAATATTATTTGATTGACGCTGGCTATCTGACACAACTTGAGTACCTTGGTCCTTATAGATGTGAGCGTTATTATTTGCCAGAATTTAGCCGCCAACTTGGATTTAGAAATGCTAACGAGATCTTTAATTTTAATCATTATAGTTTAAGGTCTATTATTGAAAGGACTGTTAGAGTGTGGAAGAATCGATTGGAATTATTGCAAAAAATGCGCAAGTATAGCTATCAGACACAAGTCCGTATTATTTGTGTAATAATAACCCTACATAATTTTATTAGGAGAAATGATATTGAACATGTAGTGTTTCGCTAAGGTGAAGCAGGGAATCTTGTTGATGTAGATAATAATAGTGTAGATGAACAACCTTCCGCAATAAATTATGATAGGCGATCTTCCTCTCAAATGAATCATATTCATGACTCAATTAGAGACCAAATTGTATGGAACATGTGAGCCAATTAGTTATGTAATATTATTTCATCAGATTGTGCATTTTATAATTGTCTAATTTCCCAACTTTAACTTTTATAAATTTTTTATAGTTTTTAATTTTATTTCCCTCTTACTATTATCATAAAAGCCTTTATGTTTAAGCCAATCCAAACATAAATCACATTACACAATATGACTTTTATTAAAAGTAATATTACAACAAATCCAATTGAAACAAACCTAATTGATAATCAATTATTCCAAACACACAAATACTCTTCGCTGCCTGTAAAACATCTGACGAGCTTAGTGTAGATAATGTGATGTATTTTGTATATTAGGGTTTTTTTTGGGGTGATTAATTAATAATTACACTACAAACTGGAGCACGGTAATGCTAGTTACATTTTTCCCGGATGCTGCCCTCTCCCTTCCATCTCTGCCTTGGCGAGTGACTTTTTAGTTTTAATGGTCAAGTTCGTAAATATCGCGTCATTCAAATTTTCTCTCCTGCCCTTGGTTTCACGCGCGACGGGGACTTAGTACAGAACTGAGGAAAGGCAGGATTGAAGCCCTTTTTTCCTCTTCAGTTTCAGCACGCGAAAAACCCTGGTGATTACTATTTCTTTTTTTTTTTAATATGGTGATTACTATTTCTTACCATATGCTGATAGAAAAGTTGGTGCGAATGATTATTGAGATTTAAAAGGAGTCGGTGGGGAGCTAGGACTCAGGAGAAAGACAGAAAAATAATGTTACAGGATCATTTTGTCTAATTTTGTCCATGACTGGCCTCTTTCCTTATTAGAATAGATTGACGGTCTGTTTGATTGGAGGGAAGGAGATGAGAGGGAAGGAGATGAAAAATGAATTCTTTTCTTTATTTGATATAAAAAATTAGAGAAAGGGTTTTAAAGGAAGGACTCTAAATCCCTCTCATCTTCTCATTTTTATTCCTCCTAAATTGGAGGATTTTGGAAGGGATGTAAAATAAATCCCTCCCATTCCATCCCCTCCCTTTAGACAAAACAGCCCTTAGTCTTACCAATAAAAACCTGTAAATTCTTTGGTCGTAACTCGTAATTTAAAGAGATGTTGGTGAAGTTTGGACTGGGCAGGTTTTGGCAGATGACCGTGCCATCTGGATAATATTCGGGTGGAATTCTCATTTGACATTTTTTTTTAAAAAAAGAAAGGGAATATAATTGTGGGAATCAAAATCTAAAGACGTGTTGAGCTGTAACCATCTGTTTTAAGTATCTCACTCCTCCTTTGCTTCTTCTTCTCACTACCTCTTCCTACTATTACGCCTGAGCCCTCCTTCATTCGTTGCGCGTTGTAATTGGATGGGAACTGAGTTGGCCTCATCCAGCAGGTCGTAGCAGTGTTCTTCTCTAGTACTATTTCTCAAGCTCCCAAGCTCCTCTCCTCTCAGAAACAGTTCAAGTATAGCTAGCCCTCCAATGTCACCGTAGCTCACTCACGCCTTGCTCTGCTTTCTCCACCACGCTTCTGTCACTGTTTCCTTTTCCCGCCTTCTTTCTCTTTCTCACAATGAGATCAAAGTTATAGCCTCTTGCTTCACCTTTCTGGTTTTAAGCTCTCTTTTATTTTCTTTCCTTTTTTTTTTTTTTTGGCATCAAAGCGTTTTACGAGGGGAAGAAGTACAAGGGGGAAAAAATTGAGGGAGAGAGAGCTACTTGGAAACTGCAAATTAGTATTGTATATTATTTTTTGCATTTTTGAGGTGAGATTCTTAGATCAAACCCAGCAATGGCGCCCTTGTTCAATTGGTGGGGGAAAGAGGGCCATCGCGGCACACCAGTGGTGGTGAAGATGGAAAACCCCAATTGGTCCATGCTTGAGCTTGAGGGTCCTTCAGAGGACGACTTCCTCATATCTGACCCCTCGGTTCGTCCGAGAGACAAAGGCAGAGGCAAAAACGCTAAGCAACTCACTTGGGTTCTTCTCCTCAAAGCTCACAGAGCTGCCGGTTGCCTGACCTCCATTGCCCCCGCATTGTTCGGTCTAGCGTCCGCCGTGAAGCGCCGCGTCGCCTCCGGGAGAACCGACGTCGATGCCGACCACGATAACGAAATCGGCGGCGGGCGGGCTAAGGAAAACCCTGCTGTGAAGAACAGGTTCTATTCCTGTATTAAAATGTTCCTGTGGTTATCTGTGCTTCTGCTACTTTTTGAGGTCACTGCTTACTTTAAGGGCTGGCATTTTGGCACTCCACATCTTCAACTAGACTACGTATGGTTAACATCATTCGGAGTGAAAGATTTTTTCGATCGGCTCTATTCCCGGTGGGTGTTGATTCGTGTAGAGTATATAGCTCCGCCCCTGCAATTCCTAGCCAATGCGTGTATTGTACTTTTCCTTATTCAAAGTTTGGATAGACTTATTCTTTGTTTGGGCTGCTTCTGGATTCGATTCAAGAAGATCAAACCTGTCCCCAAAGAAGGTGCTGTAGATCTAGAGTCTGGTGAGAAGAGCTTCTTCCCTATGGTGCTAGTGCAGATCCCCATGTGCAATGAGAGAGAGGTAACACTGGGCATAGTACTAATTTTTTTTCAACCCTTGAGTTTCTCATTTATGTTGATCTGATTGGTGAGGTTTCTTTGTGCTCAGGTTTATCATCAGTCAATTGCTGCAGTTTGTAATTTAGATTGGCCCAAAGACAAGTTGCTCATTCAAGTTCTGGATGACTCTGATGACCCGACAACACAAGTGTTGATCAAGGAAGAGGTGGAAAAATGGCAACAAGAGGGTGCCAACATATTGTACCGACATCGAGTGCTTAGACAAGGGTACAAGGCTGGTAATCTCAAGTCTGCCATGAACTGTAGCTATGTTAAAGACTACGAGTTCGTTGCTATTTTTGACGCTGACTTTCAGCCCACTCCTGATTTTCTTAAAAGGACTGTTCCTCACTTCAAGGTATGTAATGAGTTCAGTGTCGCTTTATGAGATGAATCACAAGAAAATTGTTGTCCTCAATTGGCTTACAAAGATAGTTAGATGTATGTAAGTAAATCTAATTGCTGCTACTGCAGGATAATGAGGAATTAGGACTAGTTCAAGCAAGATGGTCCTTTGTGAACAAGGATGAAAATTTACTAACAAGGTTACAGAACATTAATCTGGCATTCCATTTTGAAGTCGAACAGCAAGTGAATGGTATTTTCATTAATTTCTTTGGGTTCAATGGAACGGCTGGAGTGTGGCGAATTAAGGCTTTGGAGGAAGCTGGTGGGTGGTTGGAGAGGACCACTGTTGAGGACATGGACATAGCTGTTCGAGCTCATCTCCATGGCTGGAAATTTATTTTCCTCAATGACGTGGAGGTGTGCCTCACATTCATTCACATATCTTCTATATATTTTATCACTGTTCATCAATTCTTGTAATTGATCATTACTTTTTAACGAGTGCAGTGCCAGTGTGAACTTCCAGAATCTTACGAAGCTTACAGGAAACAACAGCATAGATGGCATTCTGGGCCAATGCAATTATTTCGCCTTTGTCTGCCTGACATCATACGGGCCAAGGTATGCACATGTCAAATTTATATAACAACTCTTCCGTAATTCGATCATTGTGCATGCCTAATGACTGGTAACAATTTTATTCTCACAGATTGGTATGGGGATGAAGTTCAATTTAATATTCCTCTTCTTTCTCCTAAGAAAATTGATATTGCCCTTCTATTCGTTTACCCTTTTCTGTATAATTCTACCCATGACAATGTTTGTTCCGGAGGCTGAGCTTCCTGCTTGGGTTGTGTGTTACATCCCAGCCACCATGTCATTTCTTAACATCCTTCCAGCTCCAAAATCCTTCCCCTTCATCGTACCTTACCTCCTTTTTGAGAATACCATGTCGGTGACCAAATTCAATGCCATGATCTCTGGACTATTCCAGCTCGGCAGTGCATATGAGTGGGTTGTGACCAAGAAATCTGGTCGTTCCTCAGAGGGCGACCTTGTTTCGTTGGTTCATAAAGGGCCAAAGCATCAGAAAGCAGCATCAGCGCCTGATCTCGAGGAAATGCAAAGACAGGAGCAAAAGGCTGCTTATGAGAAGAAGAAGAAGAAGAAGAAGCACAACAGAATATACATGAAGGAGCTTGCCCTGGCTTTCCTGCTACTAACAGCTTCTGTGAGGAGTCTCTTGGCTGCTCAGGGAGTCCATTTCTACTTCTTATTATTCCAAGGGATATCCTTCCTGCTAGTAGGTCTAGACTTGATTGGCGAGCAGGTTGATTGATTGATTGAAACCGAATTTGATAGGAAGAGCGTTGTAAAGAATTTTAGATGATTAATCATAAAGCCAGTGAACAAGCATGGACACTGGACACGTCCCAGCTCTATATAATCCTTCATGGACAGGTTATTATGGGGACGGAGCAGGCAAGTGCTGAGGCATGGTCCTCCAGGCAGGAATCCCAATCCTATCCCACTTAATTACGAGATGAGATTGTTATATGGCCACAAAAGTGATGACTTCAATTCAATTCAGGAACCAATACACCAGAAGCTGGTGGTAGCTCCTTTGATATGTAAGTTTTCTTTTTTTCATTTCTTCGTTTATCCCTCCCACTTTGTAAGTTTCTGTCTATTCTTTAGTTAATTGTTGGGATCAATTCTTTTGTAACAAATATCTGTGGTCCGAAACACGAATTGGGATTTTGTTGAATTAGTCACAGTAAAAGTCAGGAGCAAATTTTATCCTGTGGTCCTGTTTTTCTGAATATAAATGCTTCATTCATTTTGTCAAGTTGCCCAATGGCAAGAAAAAGTGGGATCTTAGCTGTGCTGAGGCATCAACATTACCTTGAATGTCCCGTGACGTGATGTGTTTGTAACTCAAAATGGTCACTTGAAATTCGAAAATTTGCCATGTGGAATTCTCACCTATTTCTCAGCGCAACAATGAATAACTAAATTCATAAAAAACTAAATCCATATAAATTACAAAATGGAAACTTCTTTCACTTCAGCATGAAAGAGACCAATCTTTAGGTTGACCCAAGAAAGGTTAAACAAATTCATGTGGCTTTGAAATGTATATTCATGCAAAGGCCAATGAAAAGTGAATTACGAATTACGAAATCTCCAAGAAACTGAACCTATTTGGATCTAGTGAGAGCTGAACTAAATGCAAGAGGGCTTGAATTGGGTGAGAGCTGAAGGGAGGTGGGAATACTTGTGAGGGCATTGGTGAGTGGGGAGTGTTTTTAAACAGCTGGTGGCTATAATTATTGGAATGGTATATATATGATGCTGTGCCGGCAGGAAGCACCAGGGCATGTGGCGATGTGGGGCCTCACCGGACGGCCGGTTGTTGTGTAGTTGCAGGCGCCTGTTTGATTCGATTCGTATATAATTGATGACGTCATTTTTTATTATTCTGACACTTTTTAAGCCTCACCAATAATGATTTCCCAAACATCAAATTATAAAAAATCTAAAGGGGCTAAGGAATAGTATCATCAGTTTTTAATTTAAACAAGGATGAAATGACAGGGAAAAGGCCTAAAGGGATCTACGGTTTCCAAAGTTTGATGCTTTTTGTGCTATATTTTGTTATTCTTTTCGTCAAGCAATGGTGGAAGCAACTAAGCATCACCTACACGGCAATTCTTTTTCATCTCTTGAAGGAAGGCTAAACATGTGTATCGTATGATGGGGGCCAAAAATAAGCAAATACGTAAATGATTTTGTCGGCCTGTGTGTCCAAGCCAGATTGTGGAGCTTGCTTGCAAGTTTGGTTCTGTTTAACGATCTTGTATATACGAGCATTTTTTTTAATCCCAAGTCATAGGGGAATTGGTGAGGCCTGAAGGGAAACATTTGATGTAGGAGAGAGGAAGCGGAAGGGAAGGGTAGGGTCAATTATGGAGGGGGACTGTCCTTAAATGGAAGGGCTAGTATAATAGACTAAGCACCAACCAAGTATAGAACAAGTGAACTGTATTTTGGCGCTCAGATTCTACCATGTGCTTTTGTCTTCCATCATAACACCAACGAGATTCAAACGTTCATTCATATGTGGCATTTGCTTGAGTTTCTGGCTCAGCAGCTCGCGTCTCACCCTTATATTATATATGTATGTATGCATGTACCGGATGAAAATATCAATATATATATATATATATGTATCTATGTATGTAATAAAAAAATGGAACATTTTAAAGTATTTATATGAAAAAAAAGTGAGAAAATTTTTAATATTGAGTTATTCGTGCAAGTTTATCATGCTATTAATCTCGATATTTTGCATTTCTTCTCATTCCAAAAACTTGTTCACAGGTGAGTATAAGGAATTAGAATTTGAATTATCAAAAAGCCTAAAAGAAACATTAGAAAAATGTTTTGAAGAAAATCCAAGAGCATTTGCAAATAGAAAAAATTATATTGCAAAAATAGAATTAAAAACTGATAAACCAGTTTATGAAAAACCAAGAAGATATACAAAGCTAGATTTAGAAGATTTTCCTAAGATAATGGAAAAACTTTTAAGACAAGATTTAATTAGAGAATCTAAGAGCCCATGGAATTGTCCTGGATTCTTAGTAAGAAATTATTCCGAACAGAAAAGGGGAGAACCAAGATTTGTAATAGACTATAAACCGCTAAACAAGGTAGTTAAGTCTAATACTTATCCTCTTCCAAGAAAAGATGTTTTATTTGATAAAATCAAGGATTCAAATATATTTTCAAAATTCGATTGTAAATCTGGATTCTTTCAAATAGAACTTGAAGAAAAGTCAAGAGAATGTACAGCATTTAGTGTTCCTAATGGACACTATGAATGGAATGTACTTCCAATGGGATTAAAGACAAGTCCAGCTATTTTCCAAGAAAGAATGGATAAAATCTTTAATCCATATAGATCATTTATTTTGGTCTATATTGATGATATACTAGTATTTTCTAAGGACCCTGAAGAGCATAGAAAACATCTATATGTTTTCACTTGTAAGTCTTTTGAAAATGGATTAGTATTATCAAAGAAGAAAGCCGAAATAGGCAAAACCCAAATTGAATATTTGGGGTTAATAATAAAACCCAAGGGTGTTGTAGAATTACAACCCAATATTATTCGGACTATATTAACGTTTCCGGATAAGATCAAAGACAAGAAGCAACTTATGTCATTTTTAGGACATTTGAATTATGCTATGAATTTTATCCCTTATGGAGCATTAGTAAGAGGAAAACTTCAGAAAATGCTTAAAAAGGATAAACCCTTTATATGGGGAGATGAAGAAACCCAAGAAGTAATAAAAATCAAAGAATTTATAAAAAAGGAGGTTAAACCTTTACCTTTACCAAAAGATGAAGATGATTTGTTTTTACAGACAGATGCATCTAATTATTATTGGGGAGCAGTACTGCGAAAGCGGGAAGAACCCATAAATCCAATTTTATCTTATGCTTCAGGTACATTCAAAGGAGCAGAGGTAAATTATGATATAAATGAGAAGGAACTTCTAGCCGTGAAATATGGTATAAAGAAGTTTGAGATCTGGATTGTCAGCAAAGAGTTTGTTGTTGAAACAGATAATACCCAAGTAAAGGCTTTTATTAATAATAAATGCCCAGATACAATTGCAAGTCAAAGAAGAGCTAAATTATTTGCATGGTTCAGTATGTATTCTTTTAAGGTCGTAACTATTAAAGGAATTCATAATATTTTTGCAGATTTCCTTAGCCGATATGGAAACCAATTCCATGATTGACCTATTGGATCATCTCCAAAAGATCCAAGAGGAAGAAGCCAAGATGGAATCTCTTCTAGATTTCCAAAAAGAAAAATATGAAGAGCTCATGAAGCTTCATAGCCGAGTTATACTTCAAAGGAGTATATTACTTCGACTCAGAACTGATTTAAAACAGTTCATAAGGAATTCCAGTCCTTTGAGCGAAGAATCTGAAAAAGTCTTAGCCAGTTCTTTTGGTTTAAGCGAGAAAAGTCTTCCTGGTAGAATACTGGAAGCGAAAAAGTCGGAGGCAATAGTTTCCGCAACAAAAGCCAAAACGGATGAAGAATCTATAAATTATAAAGGTTTTGATGATTCCAAGAAAGAGGATAATGAGGAGAATCCATTAGTGGAATCCAATGAATTATCCAAAGAACAAAGGCAACAAGCCTTAAAACTCAACAGTTCAGGTTCCAAGACAGAGACGATAGTTGAGGCTAAAGTCTGTGAAGTCAAGGAAGTCGTCAGCCCTGAATTGGAAAAGTTAGCTCAAGAGTTACTTGGACAAAATTTTGTTCAAGTTCCCAAAAAGAGAGCTGTTCAGGTAGGGTTTACCTTTGTAGAAAAAGCTAAACAGTTACCCCCTCATCCTAAACAGTTTCCAGAATTACCCGAGAACCACAAATCCAAAAATGAGTTCTTAATAGAATATAACCGAGTAAATACTATCATGAACTCAGGAAATAACCAAGAGTCTAGAAAAACCTTTGCCATTGAGTATGAGAGTTATTATCCAAAAATCCTAACTTTGTGTGAGGCACCCAAAGACATAGTTAAACTTGCGTTTAATTATGGTTATCTTTCATTAGCCTATGTAGAAAATCATCAACAAATTGATGGTGTTTTACCCAAGCCTATTGTTTCAGTCATTAAAGAGTTGGATAAAATAGGACCAGCCAAGATCAAGTTTCTAAAATTTATTATTGTTCCACCAGAGTTCTCATTTACAGGTCCATACATTTGTCAAGTCGGAACAGTTGGTGTGAATCAACAAATAAATTTGAAGATAAAGAAGACAATCCCAGACATTAAGTGGGAGTTTGATGAGCATTATTCTCATCTCAGACGAGCAGCAGGATATATTCCTTATCTCCTTGAGATTGAAGAAATGCTAGAAGATGGTGGTGCCTGGACCTACCATGTAACAGAGTCTACAATAGTCTATTGCAAGAAAAAGAATCCAATTAAGACAGGTGTCGTCAGCCAGTTAAAAGCCTTTCAAAGGAAAATAAAGCTGAATCAAATCAGTGCCAGCAATAAAGTAAGAGAGAATCTCTGCACAATAATGCGAAGAAAAGAAGAAAAACAGCACAGCTGTTCATGTTGCCAACAACCGTTGGCAGAAGAAACAAAAGAAAAGAAGAAGTAAAGAAAAACGTGTTGAATACTTTTTCTAAAAGCAAAGGACGAGAAGACTTAAAGTTGTCTGCCACAAAAGAAAAGAAGAAGACCCGTGAATTACTTTAAGTAACTAGGGTTGTGTAAAGGAACTATGGTTGAGTGATAAAACCATGGTTACCTCCTAGTCGAGTCTCTATATAAACCGATCAGGGTTTTTTCCACAGAGCACGATAAGCACACACCGAGCTATGTACTCTGTTTTTCCCTGAAATGTATCTTGTGAGTGAGTAATAAAATCTAAGGGATCCTTATCCCTTATTCTTATCAGTATGCTTCTATATTAATATCTCGAGAGGAGAGAAGGTGAGCATATTCTCCGATTAACCTAGCCAAACTAGTTTTCGCAAAGAATATCCAAATTCTCGAAGGTCTGCCGGATGTGAGAGGTGTGCCCGTTGAAGGCAAGAGGCCGTGTTTAGGGCGATTCACCGACCGAAAGGTTGCCGAGGCGGAGAAGTGAGAAAGAGGAGAAAAATAGCGGAAGACGAGTTGGGCCAGGTAAGATCTAATTACTCACCTTGTTATAATCCTGAATATTAATAAATTCGAAGCATGATAGAATAAAGATAAGGAAACCTTAATCTTTACCCATGATTAAAGATCTAATACTCGAGCTTATCTTTTTAGCCAAGGAGGATAAAACTAATCTGTATAATCACACAGATGAGTGTTATATAATTAGCCAAAAATATCCTAAGATATTCAATGCTATAGACGAGTTAAGGTTGAATGATGCTATAATCTGTTTTATAGAAGAATTCTTCAATACATTCGATAGAGTTGATAGTTATATAGTTAATAACTTCAAAATATTTAGTCTAAGAGATTTTGTGCAACTTAAGCATTATGCTTATGATGCCTTAAGTAAAGTTGTAGTCGAGAATTATATTGCTCATGAAGCAGTAAAGCAAAAGAGGATAAATCTTAATCAAGAACCTAGTTTTTTGAATTTTGATTCATCAATGATAAAACTTCAAAAGCATATTCTAGGAAAGCGCAGATGTGGATGTCTATCCCTTTCTTGCGAATTTGAAAGTTTAAAAATAGGAGATAAGAAAGATTCACCATCGAATTCTGGCAAATTGGTATCAGAGCCTTGTAGTGTTATAGTATCTTTAGATACTAATAAAAATATAAGATTTACACCTTTAGGTGTAAATAATCCTAGAAAAGATAAAAATAAAGCCGAAGATCGTTATTTTTAATGATTAATAAATTAAAACAAAGAAAATCAGAAGTCGAGCAAGAATTAGTAAAGTTGAGGAAAATGGAAATAGTAAATCAAGGTATTCCCAGTAATCTAGAGCCTATAAAAAATCAATTACAAATTCTTAAAAAAGAATTGGATTTAATAGCCGAACAGATTTCTATTGAATCTTCACTATTTAGAGAAGAAAAACTACTTCAAGCTCCTTCTAGTAGTTTTTATCCAAGAACTGTTAAACCAGTCACAGATATAGTTCCTTTTTCTTTAGCAATTCCATCTGCTATTGATAAAGAAATAGAAGAGTTAAAAGCCCAATTAAGGGAAAAAGAAAAGAGAAAAATTGAGAGAAAAAGGAGTCGAGAAGAAAAAAGAAAACAAATAGAAAATGAAAAGAAAAAACAAGAACTTTTAGAACAACTAAAAGAAAAATTAAAGGAAGATAGTGATGATTCTGAATCTTCAAAATCAGTATCTTCAAAATCGAGTCAGCAAATAGAAACTAAAGCTTTAGACTTAGCTTTAGAAGAATATTTAGAAGCCGAATCTTCTTATAGTTTAAAAGAAGAAGAGATAAGCTAAGAATTAATAAATAGATTAGTAGAAGAAGAAATAAAACCTTCTGAAGTTAAGATGGAAGAAGGACAAACTTCTGACACTCACATAAATCCTTATCATGAAGAACCAAGTGGATATGGATATCATAGATATACTCCTAAAAAAGATTATAGGAGATATAGATATGAACCAAGTAGTAATCCAACTGAGTATGTCAGTACAAATGGGATAATCCTAAACTTGGATTGTGAAATAGATCCGGAATCCAAGATTAATGGATGGATAAAAGAAAATATGGTTTTAGCCATAAATAGAAGTTTTAATGTCTCTCAAATATTAGATTTTCTAATGTTAACGGTAAGAGGACAGACAAATGAATATTTTCAAGGATTAAATGAAGAGGTTAAAAATAATCTCAGAAACTCTGAAAGTATTCAAGAGTTAGCCATAAAAATCGAGAATATTCTGCTATGGGAATGGGTAGGTGATTCCAAAACCGAAACCCTAGAAGAATGGCAGAAAAGAAAAGCGCAAGAAGCTATAAGACAATTAAACCAATTAAGTATGTGTTCTCCTTGTTATTTGGAGCAATATATTTGTAATTTCCAAGATATCTTCTATAAAGGAAGATTTGGAGACCCTGGAATTCAAGAATATGATATATATTCAAAACTGATATTCCAGAAGATATCTGAGCCTTGGGGATCTCAGATTGAAAAAGAATATTATCAATATTATAATAGTAAATATGAGTCAACAGCCAATGATACCCTAGGACAAAAGATAAAATTCTGTCGCGAATGGTTTAGAAACATTTGTGTACAGCATTTAATGAATAAGAAAATAGAAAAGTGGAAAATAACCAAGGGGTTATGTTGTGAGCAATTACTTCCTAACCGATGGGGCTGTAAGCCACAATTCTATGAAAAGAAAAAGAAATATAAGAAGAAATGGAAGCCTAAAAAGATATTTAGAAAATATAAGAATAAAAAGAAATATCCAAAATATGGATATTGGAGAAAGAAAAACACAGTGTATAAGCCGAAAAAACAATGTACTTGTTATATTTGTCAAGAAAAAGGACACTATGCAAATGAATGTCCTAATAAAGAAAAAAGAAAGAAAGAAACTAAAATTTTCGAAATTTTAGAAGAACAAGGATTTAATCCCTATGAAGAATCTGAGTATAATACTTCAGATGAAAATTTATCAGTCTATGAAGTAGAAAGTCGAAGTGAATCCGATGATGAAATTGATTATGACTAGTGAAACCCATATTTTTAATAATCAGATTGCATCCAAGATTGAAAGAGAAGAGTTTGATTTGAAACCCGAGAATATTTTCAAAACTAAAATTTTGAAAGAAGTTTTTAAGAAACAAAAATCACAATATTTTGTGATAAGAAAGATTCAAGAACCAATAAGAGTAGATCAAGCTACCTCAGGACAGGCTAATATACCCTTATTAACAAACGAAATTGCAGAAGAAGAACTCGAGAAAATTAATAATCCAAGAATTCAAAATATATATATTGCAGCAGTACAAATTCTAGTAAAAGCCTGTTTCAGGTCAGGAATTAGTACTCCTATCCAAGTCTATCTACTAGATGATAGAATTACTTCAAGTCTTAAACATGCAACTATTGGTGTTGTATTAGGAGATTTGATTTATCAAAAGTTGAAATTTGTAGTTCAACCAAATTTCAGCTTAACAAGACGAGAACCGAATAAACAAAGAGCTTTAAAACTTTGTTATAAGTTATCAGGAATAGACATGATCTCAGAAAGTGACATCATGACTATTGAAACAAGAATTCTGTATGCATTTACAGAAAATCATAAAATAAGTCGAAAAGTTAATGATAGAGTAATAATACCCTCTATTTTTAGCACATTTTTAAGAAATGAGCCAATTCCAACAGATGATAGGCTTATTCCAGAAGAAATAATATTAGAAGCTACTAGGAGTAGACCCTTAGTAACAAGAGCAATAAGTATGCCAAGATTATCTTTTGATAATAATACAATAACAATAAGAAATCCTAACTATCAATTAGTTAGAAGACAGTCTATAACTATCCCTCCAAGGATAGAAGAAGAAAATCCTCAAAGGATAAGTGAAATGGGAGAAAGCAGTCTAGTTCAAACATACTTAATTCCTATGGTAATTAAGAATGAAAGAGTTGCACAAAATTGTGTAATTAATAAAGAAATACAGTATTCTCATATTAAAGAATCTTTAATATGGCAAGCTGTTCCAACAAGACTAGAAAATTCAAGAATGTATAATCCTTTAGAGATTGTTGAAAAAGAAGTAGAGTTAGCAATAACTCTATATACAGATAAGAATGAGGAATTAGTTATAATTCAAAATTTTGAATTAATGAGCAATCCTCAAGTTCCTATATTATTAGGAGAAGACTTTATTGTTAAAAATAAAGTCGAAATAAAACAAGATCATTTAGTAATAAATGACAGAAAAATACCGAGAAGTAGATAGGGAAACACCCTATATAACTATACATTATAGAGCTAAAAGATATAATTGTCTTTTAGATACAGGTTGTACCATTAATATAGTAAAACATGAATTAAAACAAGAAGAATTAATAGGCCTAAGACCAATAAATGCCTATGATATTCATCAGAATGAAACCCGATATGAGAAAGGTTATAAAAACCTTTATTTGCAAATCGGACAAATAGAGTTTAGAATAGATACTTTCTATGTTTATAAAAACTTAGGAAGTGATTTTATTCTGGGAAATAGAGCTATGAATCAAGCATTTCGATTCATAGGTTTTACAAAGAATAATGCACACTTTATTACTCATTGTCATACGAGTTTTAAAGTTCCATTATTATTAAGACCAAAAATTCATTATTATACTCAGCAGTTGACAGCTCAGCGTGGTGAGTATAAGGAATTAGAATTTGAATTATCAAAATTGTTAATAAAAAATTAGGGAGAAAATAATATTACTGTTTTTGAAAGTTTTCTCAATAGTATTTTGGTAGTGTGTGTTTGGGAACCCCTTTTAAGCCCAATTGAAGATCATAAGCTCAATTGCCAATTGAGAACTCAAATTTGAGTGTTTGGAGAGGCCAATTGACAATTGAACTTTTGCCAAAACCCAATTGGTGAAAGCTCAATTGGGAGAAGCTAGAAAATGGAGCTTTTGTTAAAAGCTAATGACATTTTATACTAGCTTGGGTTGTCTGGAAATTAGTTATATGATATTGGCAATTCCCATAAAATGTTTTTTAAATAGTATGTAGTATCAAAACATATTTTTTGAGTGTTTTTAATCCCTTAAAATATTTTTCTAGTTATACCCACTACCTAGTGTGCTATCAAACTGATTACAATTTTATCCACTTTCTTGTTGTACCCATTCAAAAAAATTTTTTTGAGTGTTTTTAAACCCTTAAAATATTTTTTTGGTGTTTTTAACCTCTTAAAATATTTTTTCAGTTGTATCCAGTGTGTTATCAGACTGATTTCAATTTTATCTTTAATGTAATTTTTCAGCTTCAAAAATTACTTTAAAATATTTTTTTGATGTTTTTAAACCCTTAAAATATTTTTCAAGTTGTATCTAGTATGTTACCAGATTTATTATAATTTTACCTTTAATGTACATTTTCAGCTTTAAAAATTACTTTAAAATATTTTTTTGTGCTTTTAACTTTTTAAAATAATTTTTAAGTTGTACCCAGTCTTAGGAAACTGACTACAATTTTACTTTTAATATACTTTTTTTAGTAGTAAAGAGCACCCTAAACTTAGGATATTGATTTATTGATTTCCACCTACTGTAAAATATTTTTCCAGTAACACCTAATATTTTAAAGTAATTTTTAAATATTTATTTTATTTTTTAAATATTTTTCCACCCACTCTCTCTTATTATTATCACAAAAGCCTTTATGCTTAAGTCAATCCAAACATGTTTTATTTTTACAAAAGTCCAATCGTCAATCGCCAATCCAAACATAAATTACATTACATGATTTGGCTTTTACCAGAAGTAATATTACAACAAGCCCAATTGAAACAAGCCCAATTATCAATCACTGTTCCAAACACACTCGTAGTTTCTCACCCTATTTTTCTCTCCATCCAAACTTAGCTTATGGAGGTAAGGCTGCGCACATATAACTCTCTCAGATCTCACTTGATGAGAGTTTTGTGCACTGAATTGCTCGTTTTCCCCCTTCCATCCAAATATAACTTTATTTTTTTCCACCGTTCTTCTTCCTCTTCCTCTTCCTCTTCTTTGTTAGTCACTCACGCCTAGTGTGTGTCGGCGCAATCCCACAATGACTGAGTAATGAGACGCCTGATCGAAGAACTTGTCTCTTCCTCTCTGATTTGCGTCAGTGTCAGCATTATCCTGTCATAAACATGTAGTATGGTTTTTGTCTGATTTTGAAGACTGGGGACAGACATAATTTTTAGTTCTTAGAGTTCTCATTATAAGAGCATGTTTTTCCTTTGCATTTTTTAAAACAAGGATCTAGTTCAATGTTCTAAACATATTCCCCTGATGTTTGATGGAAATGAAACTTCAAAACCCTCCCTCCAGTATTGAGGGGCTTTGGATTCAATACCTCATTTCACTTCATGAATCTGAAAATTTGAAAGCCCAAAAGCTGTGTGTTGGCAGTTTTTGAATGGGCCTGATGGTGTCGGTAGTTGGTTGGCTGTGCCCACTCTTACCCTTCCCTTCCACCCCTGACACCTCCTACACTCCAAGCCTCTGCAGTCTCTTGTAAAGAATCCCCTTTGTTAAATAGGAATATTTATGTAACAAAAAAAAAAAAGGAATATTTATGATACAAATATAGAGGCTTTGGTCTGCAGTTTTAATACTTATAAAAGATTTTATTTCATGGATTTTCCTCAATCCATCATATAAATGATAGGATTACACTCCCATTCTAAGAATGTTTTCAAAAAATAACCGCCCATGACATTACCTTTCCAAAGGGTGCCCCTTCTTATTGTATTTTATCAAAATTCATTCTTATTGGAGTACTATTTAGCAAAAGCTCGAGGGAAAAACCAAAAGTGAAATGGAAAGGCAGAGGATGAGCACTAATACCCTAATGCCCCCGTTTGGTACGCCGAAATTTAGGTTAGAGAAGTTAAAGTGGAATCATTAAATTAAGTTGGTATGTTTAAACTCACTTCCATAAAAAATAAAATGAATTCTTTGGGTAGAATCATGGAATTGAGATCACTTCCCTGGAAGTGAGACTTCATGACCATTATGCTCTCATATTTTTTCATTTGACAACTTTACCCCTCCAGACCCTACAGCTCTCTCATCGCTCTCTGTCTCTGATTCACAATCTCCCTCTCCCTTTCTTATGGCAATGACGAGGTGCAACGACGGCAAAGGGCGGCGAGGTCGTCAGTGGCTCCCATCATCACCCATCCTTCGGCCTTAACTCGTGCGTGCAAGTCATCGGTGGCTCCTATCATCACCCCATCACAAACTCAGATTTGCAATTATTATATGTAAAATTTGTTCAGTTAATGGTTATGCGTATCGACTTTTCTTCTTGCGACGACGGCAACAACATTCATCTTGCGACGGCGACGGCCAACCCCCCATTGGATGTGCAGAATTGATGGCAACGGTGAATCCCAAAAATAAAGACATTCAAACTTGTGAACTCAGATTCCGTTGTGATCTTTGGTTTTGTTTTCAACTAGCACGACACCCTTCCCCTCTCGTCTCCGTTCATAGTAGCACAACCTTCGTTTTTAAGTATGATTAGATTAGTTTATTTTTAAAAAATAAACATTTATTATATAAGTGGAAATAAAAAACTTCTCACATCTTTACCTCGTATATCGTAAATTACGATTTATAAACACTAATTATCTAAAAATAAACCATTCCAAATGAGCACTTTATTTCTTTTATTTTGGTGCTTCACGATTTCGATTTCAACTTTATGATTATCCTTTGATTTCACCAAGTTATACCTCTTTCCCTCTACATACCGTTGTGCTTCTGTTTGCCTGTCATCTCCACCATGCCGGTGTTCATATGGTGACCGGGATCTCTGTGGTGGCCAGTCCATGGCCGACGGCTATAGTCCTTTGTGGTGGCTAGGTTTTTGTTTTCTTAAGGGCAGGTGAGTCTTTTTATGTTATAAATACAAATATTAAATTAAAATAATACTTCATTTCCATCAACATACTAAACAAACTATTAACCACACTTTCACCTTTAGATTCACTTCCAATTCTACTTCCCATTCCACTTCTATTAAAAACCCTTCCATCATATCAAATGAGGCATAAGTGCTAGGCTAGACTAGGCTAGGAAGTTAGCAGTGACCATTTCTCAAGTGCTGAGCATGGAACCCCAATTCCAGTGTACGCATGTTGAAATTTCATAAATTAAGTTGGGGCCACTGATGCTCACTGGAAAGTGGAGACAATATCTTACCTTTTATATATGTTGCAACTTCTATGCAAGCTCTTCATTCATTACAGTTTCTTTCTTTTCTTTCCGGAGAACAAAACAAGAAATGCCAAAATCCCTTGCAATAACCCCAAACAAATAAATAAATAAAGTTTCACGCTTTTTTTTAATTTGCAACTCACTAGCTGAAAACAATCATTAATCACCTTCACCAATCAGAGCCTGTCTTCCTTCCCTCAATATACAAAATAATATTGCATGAATCTAACAAGTCATCTTCTGCTAAAAATTCGAAGAGCCAACAGTTAGGTATTGAACATGCTATACAACTCCACCCTTATTCTTCTTTTCCCTCTCTCTCTCTATTTCCCCACCTGTTGGAAGAAGCAAATCCCATCTAATGAAATCCAATTACCTTGCACCCATTACAACTCTGGTTTCAACCTACCTGTTCAACATAATAGCATTCCATTATTCATAAGAGAGCATAAAAACTTGAACTGATTAGGCATATAGGGAAATCGTAAGTATTACCACTGGGTCCTGCATTGTCAAGAGCTGTATTGGAATCATATCCCATTCCAAACAAGTTTTGGAACTCATGCTCTAAAGCACCCTGCATCAATAAAAATCACCATTTTCAGATCCAAGATTAGTTCAGAGTCAATATGCCTTGATACTGTGATGTTTACCTGAGGCAAGGGAGGGAATGGTGGTGATGTGTTGGGTATGCCTGGTCCTGGAAGAGTTCCCTGAAAACTTCCAATAGGGAACGGGTGAGAGGAGTTCATACCATATCCACCAATAGTCCCATTTGCGATGCGCGACTGAAGAATCTATGCAAAGCAGGTGAACCTAGAGATTCAATTGTGTGCAATAAAAGAGTGAATCAAATTACAAAATTAAATTGGGAGTTCTGTCACTTACATCTTTGGATAGGATCCGTTCTACATCAAAATTCAGTTCTGGGTTCACGGTGGCAAGTTTCATTGACAAAAACTACAAAAATATCGTATTGATCTTGTTAATGCAGTTGTCTTCCAGGATATGCCGTGGATTAAATTAATAGATTATAGACAACACTCATGTGCAATTAAATACTTTAACAGATAATGAGGCATGTGCGTAGTGGACATCACATCAACATTATTGTTCGCATAAACAGAGTATACTTGGTTAAATAAGCGGTCCTAGATTCTAGGAATGTGTGGCCAAATGTATAATAATATTTTTCATGGCAGAAGAGCATACCTCAACCTGTTGCTGCAACGATTGCACATAGTTAATAATCTCATCCAGCATCACTGCTTTCCCAGTTATCTATAACAAGTCATTGACAACAGTAATTCAGTATTGGAGATAAAAATACTCCGTGAGAAAATTACAACTAGGGCGATCTGTTTGTTAAACCTTGTTGCATCCTGGAACAAGTTCTTGAAGCAGCCTCATTCGCTCACTAATCTTCTCTCTTCTTACCTACAACAAAAAAGTTGCAAGACGTCAGGATCTTTATAAGATGAAATGGGTATTCTTACAACAACACTTGAGTAAATAAGAAGGTGGACCCTTTCTGCAAGGCTATGACTGTTTGTAGCTTGACCTCTTCGAGCCCTCACATGAATGAAATTCTCTTTGGGAGCTTCTCCACTTTGAGAGTTGTCTTTAACTTGCTTTGATGATTGCTTACCACGCAAATCCGCACTAGTATTGTTTTGCTCAACCTTTTGTTTCTTCTCATCTTGTTCTTTTGCCCCATCTGAGCTCTTCCCGGAAGAATCCTTCATTGGTTCCCCTTCAGCATTCTATTAAGAGGTCATAAAGCCGTGTTCAATCAATAAATTCAAGCACATGAAAAGATTAATGAGTAATAAAAATTTCTATGTCCTAACTGAGACTTATTATAATGCTTGATCTACCTTGTTTGGAGTGAACGTAGGATTCTGATCAAGCCCTCGTTTTCTTCTACTTGCGTTAGGTGCAGATCCTGTGGCTCCTTCTTCAGGAGTTGCATTTAATGAAGCCCTGTTCATGGCTGCCTCCTCGTTTTGGTTATAACTTGGGCCATACCTTGTATTAGCTAAATCAGAACACCCACCATGTTGGGGAAAAGAGCCAACCATTTCGGAGAAGCTTCCACTTGCATAGGAAGGAACAGCGAAATTAGATTCGGACACATATTGAACAAGGTGGTGAGATGTGCTGCTCATTCCCTGATTTTCCAATACAAGAGGGTAAGATGAACTGCCAAACTCACTGTGAGAAACCATGGAAGAGCCTCCAAAAGTTTGAGTCTGACTCAGGGAAACAAGAGGATCCCAGGTAGACCCAAGAAAAGGATTAGTCACAACATGAGGCTTGGCCATAGACACGGAGCTAATTGCAATCTCAGAAACATTGGTGCTCAAACCAGATGACGTGCAATTCAGGATTGTCTGTTGTCCATGTTGAAACCCCATGGCATTTTCATAACCACCCATCTCCTGGATTAAAATGATAAACTCCTAGAACTCTTTAACTAATGACCTATATATAATAGCTGAATCCTGGCTCAAGGGGCAGCAGATAGAAACAACCGTGAAGAAGTAAACAAAATCATGATTCAAGGGGTAAGCGAATTTTGACCAAGTTTTGGGGGAGGAGATATCTTGCAGGACTCAACAAGGAACAAAACAGGGTTGGCAGCTTTATAGGACTGAGAGAGGAAGTTAAAGTAAAAGAAGAAACCACCTCACTCTCTCATTGCAGCATAGATAGACACAAAGTAAAAGGAATATAATGTTAGTCGTCACCAGCTAGTTACCTCTCTTTGCTTCAGGAACCCTGGGATCAAGACTTACTATAATGCTCAGAAAAAGGGAAAATGCTCCCCCTCACACAGGAAAGTGAACCTTTCAGAGCATAAAGCGGACTTGGACAAACAATGGGATTTAGCTATAACAACAGCTCATGAATTAGGCTCCCAATAAAAGCAGATTCCCTTTTCTCCTTTGCCCGCGAAACAAACTACGATTTCTATTCCTTTAAACACCAGTGTGTGATTGAGTGTGAGCAATCTTAGAGTCTTTTCGGCCCAGTAAGAGATATTCCTTGGTCAATGGAAATTAGAACGAAGAAACAGCAAGTATATTTGATTTTGATCTTGAGAGACGAGAGAAAAGAGAAGGTGCGGAAAACTCTAACATAAATAGTGGAATGGGAATCTAAGAGAAGCAACAAGGACCAGAGCCATCAAATTCAAATCAAATCAAATGCTGTGACTGGGGAAAGAGGCAGGGTTTAACACAGTGCTCTATAGGCTATAGCATACTATACTATACGACAATATACTGGTGTGCCTGACCGTATCGCCAGGGGCATCGAAAATGATTTCGACGAAAAAAATCCCAATTTCACCAAATGGGTAATAGCATAAACATCTGGGGGAGCATAAAAATCGAACTTTTATAGATTGCAGACAGGACCAGCCAGGACCCCGGAGCTACAAAGCTAGAGAGAGGAAACGGAGAACCTGAGAGAGAGTCTTTACTTACCAGACCAAGCTAAGAGGGATGACAAGTATGATGATTTTTTAAAAAGAAAGGCACACTAACTACTGCCAACTGCTCCTGTTGGTGAATTATTGCAGGACCTAATCTCTTTTTCCTGTAAGCTTTACTCCATGTAAAATTTGGTTTAAATTAATAATAATTATTATGCCTTTCTCTTTTTCCTGAGAGCGTGTGCGTGTATTTTTTCTCTCTTTCTTCTTCTTTTTTGCTTTCTTCCCAAAAACGTAGATTGGATTCAAGAGGTTCGTCTCTTGAAGGCCAAGCTTGCTCCCTCTGTATTCAATTCATTGACATACTTGTTTTTTATATTCCATTTTAAAAATCTTTGTACTGGCACACATGCCAACTGTAGTAACAGAGTAACAGACCTCTCTCTCTCTCTGCTGTTGCACACTCACTCTTTCATTTCTTTTTAGGACCCTCACCGGTCATCACCTAACCTCCATCAACCCGACCCCACCTGACTGATTCGCCTGGATGGAGCCCACGGTACAGGTGTAAGGCTGTCATTGAGGGAAGCAATGGGCTTGGGTGCAGGGGATCAGGATAAAAATATATAAATGTGGGAAAGTAAAGTAATGATGGGGAAGGAGGGAAGGGTTTTGGTATAAACTGGAGGGAGAGGAACATAAGGAATAATGGAATCTAATGATGAAATTTACGTTGTTTGTCTGGGAGTACGTTTTTCCAGCTGTAGATGGAAGGAGGAAGAATACGGTCAAACTAAAATTATATGCGGTCAACAGGGTAGCCTGGTTGTGATCTTGCTGGAAGCCCCCCTCAAAATGACCAAAATTCCGACATTAACGCCCTCATTTTCTCCTTCATCATGATCTACCCCCCTCTAATACGACACCATTTCGAGTCACCTACCTCTTAAACTTATCACTAATTCCTCATCAAACGAATCAAATCAACTCCTCTTTCTTTTTTTGCCTTTTCTTTTTTCTTTCACCCCTTTTCTCTGGCTGTGGTTTGAGCTTAGTGATGGATCTGCATGAACTGGAAAAGTTCGGTCTCCATGCTAAACTAAATATATTTATACACTCCCTAATTTATAGGAGGACGATATTTCTGAAATTTTGCTAAATATTTATAGCTTAAAATAAATGGATATCGTGGGCGCAAATGCTAACCCACAAAAACGATACAGCAAAAAATAACGTATAGACAAGAAGAATAACTCTGAAGGTAAAACCTATAAATTCTGTACCCGCTGAGCCCAGGACTAAAAATAGGAAAAATCATTTCTAGGTCCCAAGTAATAGACATATTTACAAAAAAGTTTAAGGAAAAAGTCAAATATCTGAAAAATCCTTAGGGACTTTTCTGTAATTATTTCTCAAAGTCAAATGACACACATGCTCCTCTTCTATTATTTTTCTCTCTCATTCGTTTTGTGTTTCAGCTCTGAGATCTGTGCTCTCTCTCTTTCTCTGTAGAAATGGTGCGATGGTGAAGGTCGAAGCTTTGAGGTGGTGAAAGATTTGTGGGATATGATGTAAGATAAAAGGAAGAAGAAGATGGAAGAAAGGTTGTGAGATTTTTTTTGATGTTCAAGCTTCCGCCATTTTTAAAGAAGGAAGGGATGAAGGTAATGATGATGATAAATAGTCCAACACATCCCCTTTTCCAACTCCATTGAAACCCCATCTCATAGTGGTGAAAACGCTGATGTGGGAAAAAAATTAAATTTTTGTTAATTCCTGCAGTTGTAGTTGTTAATATAATTGTAGTAGTTGTTAATACAGAAAATGAGGTTGGGTGTCATAGTGCTCTGTTTTTGGGGAACATAACAGAGGAAGTGGTATGTTTGAAGTGGGAATGGTTGATTCTCATAGTGGTCGGATGATGTGAAAACGCTGATGTGGAAAAAAAATTAAATTGTTGTTAATTCATGCAGTAGAAGTTGTTAATATAACAGTTGTAGTGGCTCTGAGGTAGTTTGACTTTGCTCTCTCTCTTAGAAAACATGCATGTTTCTTCAATCCGTCATGGGAGATATTCACAACCGAAAATTGCCACCGGATTGGTCGTCCAATCTCCTAGCTTGTGGAAGTAATAAGAAGAAGAAAAATGAATCTTCTTCCCAAGTAGAAGCGGACATTCAAATGACTGATGAAGTTTCTCCAGAGAATGTATCAGTGGAGGATAATTCATGGAATAGGGAAACAAGATATCAGTATGAAGGATTGTTTGCTACTGCAAGTGCACGAGTCGCTTTAAGTAATAAAGTGATAAGTCAATATCGTTCCCACGAGGACTATGATGAAAGCGAGCTAACTAATTTAACCATGTTCTTAATTAGGTTGAAGGGAATCATTTAGATTTAATCAAGTTAAATAAAGACTTTTGATAAAAATAACAAAAAAAAAATAGTGGAAAATTGAGAAATTGGGTTTAACTTCAAGAGATATAAACTTAAGATTACTTCTTCCCTATTGTATTTCATGAAACTATGCAAATATTCACTTATGCTAGTTAAATGAGTCTATATGCTAGTCGAATATCCTAAAATCATCAACCAAGCTCTCTCAAGTCAAGATTGATTTTTAATCTTTATTAAAAATATTCAATCTCTTGTTTACAATTAATAAAAATCATCTTTCTAAAGCAAGCCTTCACTTGACTATGCTAGGTTGTTAGATATATCTCTATTCTAACAACAAACCATCCATTTAATTCATAAACTTCAAGTCTAGCATGATTTTTCTTAAGTTCTACAATCAAAATAGCTCTCTCAAGCATTTTCTAACTGAACAACTCTAATCATGTGGTGATCAAGCACAAGATAGCATTAAGCTCAAAGAAAAATCAACATATAATACTCATTAACCAACAAAAACAAGATAATCTAGTAGTTTCAATCCATACAATGGGTAAAAGTAATCATAACTTAGAGTTCTAGCTACTCATGTTCAAATGTAAAGAAATGCTACACATAGTTACTAAATACATAATAAGCTAAGTGGAAAAAGAGGAGAAAAGAAGAAAAACTAAGGTGGAAATCCCAAAATCTCTTTTGAGAAGAGCACCCAAGCCTCCAAAATGCTTCAAGTCTCTCTCCCAAGCTCTTCCCTTGCGTGCTCCAACTTCCCAGAGTGTAGAATCTCTGATTTTGGCGCCCTTCCCTATGTTAAATAGGGTTTTTTCGCTTCTGAAATCAAAATGCACAGCTGCACTTTTTCAGGACTTGCTACGGCAAGTCTGTCACTTGCCGTAGCCAGTTACACAGAGAGTCAATTTTTCTTCTGATTCTTCATTTGCTCCAGCAAGTTTGTCAACTTGCTGTGGCCAGTTACACAGAGAGCATACGAAGATCACTTGCCACAGCAACTTCGTCAACTTGCTTTAGCCAGTTACACAGAGAGCAAATTTCTTACGAATGTTTACTTGCCACAGCCAGTTGGTCAACTTGCTGAGGCAAGTTGCATAAGCTCCTTCTATCTTTGCACTGCTTCACCTCCTTCGCTCTTTCCTTGTTTCTTGGTTTTTGTAAGGCTTTAAAACTCGTCTTCATCCTCCTACCAAAGAGAGAGGATTTATAAATTCTCAATTAATTCACAAATATACTAAGAATTTCTTTGATTTTTTGCTTTATACTTTAATGTGCACATTTTCTTCTATACATTTCTTTCAATGTACATTTTGAACCCAAAAGTATGGAAAAAGAGAAGAAAATGTGTTGGAATGTTATGAATTTCTAAGAGTCAACAAGGATCTTTCTGCAAAGAAGCATACATCATATAAAGATTCTCTTATGGGGTTTAATGGAATTGAAAATTCGGGGGGATGCCTGGAGGACGAGGCTCTATCGTCCGAAATTCTTAATAGGGAATGGGATATGCCTGAGCTCACAGAGGAAATTCAGAGGCTTATGGAAATCCATCTAGTGGTCCCGATTATAGCTGAAGAGTATAGTGAATAGTGTAAGCCCTGGAATGGGGCTTTAATTCTTACTGTGCTTAGTAAGAAATATAATGTTTATAATCTAAAGACTCTTCTGAGCAGACTCTGGAAGACTCCTGATTTTGATATAATTGATCTAGCTAACAATTATTTCATCATTCAATTTATACAAAAGGAAGGCTGGGCACAGTTATACCATAAAGTTCTATATGATGGTCCATAGGTGGTTCAACAGCATACAGTCCTTGTTCAATGTTAGTCATCGTACTTTGATCCCTTCAATAATCCTCTGGGACGAGTGGTGACTTGGGTTAGGATTCCCAATATCCTAATGCAATGTTATAATAAGACATTCATAACACAATTGGGAAATAAGATTGGGAGAACCGTCAAAGTCGATCTCCTTCCCCTTCAGAGTTACCTTCAGAAACGGCAAAGGTAGAACGAGGGAGGTATGTACGCATTTGTGTGGAACTTGACCTGCGCAAGTGACTGGTGTCAAGAGTGATTGCTGCCAATTTGGCTTATCAGGTTGAGTATGAGGGATTAAACCTTATATGCTTTGCCTGTAGACGTTATGGTCACCGGAAGGAGACTTGCTCATGGACCTATGTGAAGGATGGTCAAAATAGTGCTAATCATCAGAACATGCAATCTCAGAGTGGTTCACAGGCACCGCCGGTGAGAAAAGGAGCGTATGCCAAGGAAAGCTTCGGGTCTTGGATGATAGTGAGTAGATTTAACCGACCTCGATTCTCGAGAAGCCAACATTCTAGACAGATTGGAGCTAAACAGAGCACAGGATTGAAGGGCAATAGGGGGTCGAAGAAGGTGAATATGGAATCTCGGTTCAGTGCTCTTACCGAGCTCGATGAGGAAGAGGCGATGGGTGATCCAGACAAGCGGCGTCAGGCCTGGGTACCGATCGGAGTAAGGGCAGCATAGAGTGGGCCGAGCTCGACGCGCGAGGATGAGGTAATGATGGTGGAGTAGAATAGAGGAATGGCATTCTCAGATTCGGTTCAAGCTATATCAAAGGAGGAAAGTGCGGAGGTGGGTCCCACAAGGAAGGAGAAAGTCAAACAAGCTTCAAAGAAAGCTTCTTCACCACGTGTCCCAAGGTATATGGAGTCATCTAATTCTAATAAGGGCCGAATCAACCCAATTAGGCTGCATAATGAGGACCATAATTTAGGTGTGGGCCAAAAATAATTGGCTGGACCTACTTATCCCATAGTGGGTCGACATGAACACAACGTGGTGGGGGGAATTTTAATCAAATGGGCTCAACTCCTTTACTTTCAAACCATAATGAGAATCCAACAATTAATGGAATCCTATTATTAGAAGGCCCACAAAATTCTGCAAGTGAATCGAATGCCTTCTTAAAGGCAAAATTTGAGCAAAATATTGATAGTGTTATGGATACATCCATTGTACCATATTTAGAGGATGATATTAGGGATGATTTCATGCAGGCTGAACAACATGATGGGGTTCTTGATTCGGGGGGCACCAGGAGGTATAGGTTCAGGATTATTTATGTGATTAGTAAGTGCTTGTGCTTTCTCCCCCTTTTGTTATACCAATGATTATTGCTTCATGGATTGCAAGGGTGCATGAAATAGAATTTTTCCTAGCATTGTAAAGTATGTGGTTAAAAAATACAATATAGATATTTTGTGTTTAATTGAAACTAGAGTCAGTGGTACTAGAGCGAATAATGTGACGCGCAAACTTAGATTCAGTAATTGCTCCGTCTTGAAGCCTCCAGATTTACGGGAGGTATTTGGATTTTGTGGGATGATAAGAACACTTATATGGATTATCTTTGTTCTAGCACTCAATTTATCCACTGCAAGCTTGTTGATAAAAATGATAATGATTCTTTTATGGCCATTTTTGTGTATAGGGAGCCGATAGCTAATAGAAGAGTAGCTTTATGGAGATCTCTTGAGAATATTGCTTTAAATATGGTTGATCCTTGATTGGTAATAGGGGATTTTAACTCATTTCTCAAGCCTACGGATAAATTAAGAGGTTCTGAACCACCAGTGCGGGCCATGGAACAATTTTCAGAATGTGTTAGGGCCACTCAACTTATGAAACTTCCCTATGTTGGGGAGCGGTTTACATGGGATAAGCGAGGAGTGAAAAAGAGATTAGACTGGGGGTTTAGTAATCCTTTGTGGGAGATGAGGCATCCTCAAAGTAAAGTCTTCCATTGCCTTCAGTTTAAGTCAGATCATCATCTTTTGGTGGCCTCTGATGAGTCCCATCAACTTAATCGTAGAAGAAATTATCCTTTCAAATACCATCCTGCATGGGCCTTAGAGGAGACTTTCCTTGCGATAGTTACTAAATCCTGGGAAAATAATGATTGGTGTGGTGGAGTAACAAAATTTGTGCAAGAGGCTAAAACCTGGACTTTTGAAGTGATTAGAAGTATCCCCAAGAAAAGACAGAACATTATTAGAAGGTTGGAGGGCATTGATAGAGCACGAGCTAACAACACTTCTAATGGTCTGTATAAGCTGGAGAGAGCTCTTTGGCAAGAGTACATTAAATTAAGTGCTCAAGAGGAATTAATCTGGTACTAGCAATCTAGGAGTAAATGGCTGGCTTGGGGAGATAAAAACACTAGGTTTTTTCATACTTCCACAATTATCTATCGAAAAAGAAATTATATTCAAACTCTACAGGATGACCCTGGCCAATGGATTACTGATCAAAAGGAGATGAGGAACATGGTTGGTAGATTTTTCCAGGACTTGTACACTAATGATGATCTCCTTATGCCTTCTTCAGATTGGCCTATAGATTTCCCTCCCTTGTCAAAAGCCAAGATGATACTTTAATCCATAAGGATGTTGACGATCTTGAGATTAAGAATACGGCTTTCACGATCGGTGCTTTCAAAGTACCACGTTCTGATGGTCTGAATGCTCACTTCTTTCCAAGGTATGAAAACTCAGACTGGGTATTGAACTGGTCGAGGTACTAGGTTAAGGGTCAATGGGTCAGACCGGAGCCTAACCTGGACCAAACCAGTAAGAAATTGGAGATTTTAGACTTATTAGTATGAAATTCTAAAGAAAAAAAATTAAAAATAAATTGATTTTTTTTAAAATAAAAAACTCAGACTGGACCGGGTCATAGGACAGGATCGGTCTGATGCCCGGTTCGGCGGTTCCCGAGTCGGACCGGCCGGTCCAGTCCGGGTCTGAGAACATTGCTTCTTTCAATCTCAATGAGAGCGGGTTGGTACGAAGGTGTGTGATTATGTCAAAATTATTTGGCAAAACCCTACATTGGTAAAGGATATTAATCACACTAACATCGTGCTTATCCCAAAAATTGGTAATCCTCAGACCGTGCGTGATTTTTGACCTATCTCCCTGTGCAATGTGATGTTCAAAAAAATCACTTAGATTATTGCAGGCCGCTTGAAGAAAGCCATGACTTATTTGATTGACCCTCAATAGTGTAGTTTTATTGAAGGTAGACATAGCTCTGATTAGGGGTGTTCAAAGTATCCCGGTCCCGGTTGTCTCGGCCCGATCCCGGACATTTTATCCCGGGAATTTCCCGTCCCGGCTGGGACCGAGACTAGGATCACACCTTGTGATCCCGGGAATTCCCGATCCTGGTTTTTTTATTTTTCTTTTTTCCTTAAAAAATATGTTATTATTTTATTTTTGTATTTTTTACCCCATAAATTAAGTTATCATTTGATAAAATGTATATCACATATTTAGTTAGAGTTAAATCATATATATCGTGATACAAATCCTAACTATATAGTGTATAAAGATAATAACAAAAATGATGAATGTGATAATAATATTAATAATAATATGTTATTTTTCAATTCTAGCTCAATTTGTGTGATTTTATGACCTTATTAGGTGTTAAATAATCACTTTAAACACTAGATTATAAAAATTTAACTAATATAATTATATTATTAAGACCAGAAATTCCCGATCCCGGTCCCGGTAATTCTTGGTTCCGGTTGTCCTGGGAATTTTCCGGGACCGGGAATGACATCCCAATCCTGGCCAATCCCCGGACGAGAACCGGGAACGGGTGATCCCGGTCCCGTCCCGGGATTTGAACACCCCTAGCTCTATAAGGTCATCATAGCACAAGAGGTCATTCACACAATGCGGAAAAGACGCAGGTAGAAAGGGTATATGGTTGTAAAGGTTGATATGGAAAAAGTGTATGACCGTCTTGATTGGGATTTCTTGAGATCGACCCTTCTTGGCCTTGGAATACGAGGTAACATTTTTAATATCATCATGCAATGTACCTTGACGGTATCCATGAAGGTTCTCTGGAATAGGGTTGAGTCATCCTCTTTCTTGCCATATCGTGGCCTTCGATAAGGAGATCCTCTAAGTCCTTACTTGTTTGTCCTATGTATGGAGAGGTTGGGACACCAAATCCATAGAAAAGTTAACACTGGACAGTGGTCAGGATTCAAATTCAGTAGAAATTCCCCTGTTTTATCCCATTTGTTCTTTGCAGATGATCTACTTCATTTTTGAGAAGCATCTACAAGTCAGATTAAAGTGATAAAGGAAGTTATGAAAGCTTTTTACGGGGTCTCAGGGCATCGAGTCAATCTAGCAAAATCTAAACCTTTCTTCTCTAAAAATGTGAACTTCCCTAAGGTGATCGAGCTCAGTAATGATTTGGGGATTGGTATGACCGGGGATTTGGGAAAATATTGGGGAGTGCCATTGCTCCATGGACGTGCTACAAAGCTTATTTATTTCCCTCTCATCCAGAAAGTCAGAAAGAGGTTGGTAGGTTGGAAGACTAGGTTTCTTAATATGGCAAGTTGATCGGTCCTCGTTAAGGCAGTCCTTTCGGCTTTGCCTGCTTACCAAATACAAACTACCTTGCTTCCTAAAAGTGTTTTACAAGAGCTAGAAAAGATTAGTCTTTCCTTTCTTTGGAATCAAGGAAATGAGGGTAAGAAGATACATCTCATTGCATGGGAACAAATTAAGCAAGGAAAAGAGAAGGGAGGCCTGGGAATTAAGGGTCTTTATAACCAGAATGTGGCCTTTATTATGAAACTTTTTTGGGGGTTGTTAACAAAAACCGATGCCCTTTGGGTCAAGAGCCTCAAGGAGAGATATAGTTGTGAGGATGGGATATATCCGATGGTATACACTAGACATAATCCCTTTAAAGTTTGGAGTGGTATTTCATTGGTGTAGGGGCGGTTCTTATTCATTTAGTAGATCGGAATATCCATGAAATAAACCCATGTGCCAAAGTTTGAGACTTTGTGTTACCAGATGGTAGTTGGAATATTCAAAAGTGGAGAAAGTTTCTTCCGCAGTGGGTGATTGATAATATTTCCTATATTAATCCACCGAGGGGGCACGTAGCTGACAATTTCTACTGGAGAACAGTTTCAGACGGGACTTTTAGTGTTCATGCTGCTTATAAGTTTATTTCCACACAACGAGATCTTAAAGTTCAGTTCCAGTGGTAGAAAGTGTGGAAACTCCCAGTAATGGAAAAAGTGAAGTTTTTTTTTTTGCAAGTGATTTATGAGCGACTTCCTACAAACTATCTCAGAGCTAGGAGAGGTATAACCCAGAGTGAGGAGTGTCCTTTTCATTGTCAGATAGTGGAAAATACACTTCATATCCTTCGTGATTATGAGCTATCCAGAAATGTGTGGTTATATTTTGTTCACCCTAACTCTCATTTTCGTTTTTTTCAAACTGATTTGTAGGGTTGGCTTAGGATGAATAATATGGGCTTTGAGCACTTCAGGAGATGGCCTTGGTTCAAAATTTTCAGTCTTATTTGCTGGCTCTTATGGAAGAATAGATACAATGGAGTGATGGAAGGAAATCGCATATAAGCACAAGATGTCGTTCATCAGGGGATTTTTTCTTTGATGGATAGTAGTATATTTGATACTTTTAACAATAGCTTGTTCCAGACTAATCAAGTTATGAATCTCTGTTGGCACCTACCGCCGGCTGGGTATGTTCGTTTGGATACAAATGCCTTTGTCGATGTAGCAGGATGGGCGTTGTGTGGTGGGGTGATTCGAGATGAACAAGGCAACTGGGTGGTTGGCTTCCAACGTCACTTAGGTGTTATTTCGACCACAGGAGCTGAATTATTGGGGATCGTGACTGGTTTGAATCTCTATAAGCAGTTTGGCCTTCAGCAGGTGCATGCCTACACAAATTCATTAGAGGCTTATCAATTGATTTTATGGGATAGTATAAGTCATCCTCATCATCCTCTCAAAGGGGGGATTCAGGAAGCTCGAGAATTGCTTTTTTCGGATTGGGAGGCTCAGCTGCACTATGCTTCCCAAGAGGCAATTATATGCGTAGATTTTTTGGCCAGGGATGCTCACCAAGTAGTAGGCGGATTAGTAGTGTTACCACTGGTACATCCTGGTTGTACATGATACATGCGAGATGATATGGTATAGTAGGTGGGCATGTAATCTAGTGGATTATTTCTAAGTCCAAGCTTTCGTCTTGGCCTTTTGTAAATATATATATATATATATATATAACAGTTGTAGTCGTTAATGAAACAATCTTTGTTCAAAAATTTAGTTACTACAAAGTGTGCTATTTATAACTCGTGAAGCATGTATTAACATGTTGTGTGCGTTTGACAACTTCCTCCAAGTTTCTTCTTGAATCAATGTTTTATCACGTTAAATATGACAAACGGTCTGTCTACAACTTGTAATGCGTATATTAACAATAGATTGAGTGTATTTAATAATGTACTAAAGGTTCCTCCCTGAAGCAATGTTTTATCACATTAAGTATGACAAACGGTCTGTTTACAACTCGTAAAGCGTGCATTAATAACACTTTGTGTGTGTTTTACAACTTTCTACACGTTCCTCCCTGAAGCAATGTTTTATCATGTCAAGTATGACAAACGTCTAGTTACAACTCGTAAAGCGTGAATTAACAATACTTTGAGTGTGTTTTACAACTTACTCCATGTTTCTTCTTGAAACAATGTTTTCCCATGTTAAGTATGTCAAATGGTCTGTTTACAACTACTAAAGCGTACTTTAACAACACTTTGACTGTGGTTTATAACTTCCAACACATTTCTTCTTGACTCAATATTTTCTTATGTTAAGTATGTCAAACGGTCTTTAACAACTCATCAAGCATGTATTAACAACAAGTTGATTGTTATTTACAGCTTACTCCACATAGCACAAGTTTTGTATTAACAACTACAACTGTTATATTAACAACTACTACTACACGAATTTAACAACTACTACTACACGAATTTAACAACAATTTTTTGTTTTCATATCAGCCTTTTCATATCACCCCACCACTATAAGAATCAACCATTCCCACTTCAAACACATCACTTCCTCTGTTTCCTTTCCCAAAAATAGAGAAATATAACACCCATCCTCATTTTTTGTATTAACAATTAAAACTGTTATATTAACAACTACTACTGCACGAATTAACAACAATTTTTTGTTTCCATATCAGCATTTTCACATCACCCCACCACTATGAGAATCAACCATTCCCACTTCAAACAGATCACTTCCTCTATTATGTCCCCCAAAAACAGAGCAATATGACACCCAACCTCATTTTTTGTATTAACAACTAAAACTATTATATTAACAACTACTATTGCGCGAATTGACAACAATTTAATTTTTTTTCCACATCAGCGTTTTCACATCACCCCACCACTATGAGAATCAACCATTCCCACTTCAAACATACCACTTCCTTTGTTATGTTCCCCAAAAACAGAGCACTACGACACCCAACCTCATTTTCTGTATTAACAACTATTACAGTTATATTAACAACTACAACTGTGGGAATTGACAACAATTTAATTTTTTTTCCACAGCAGTGTTTTCACCACTATGAGATGGGGTTTCAATGAGGTTGGAAAAGGGGGATGTGTTAGACTATTAATCATCATCATTACCTTCATCCCTTCCTTTTTTAAAAATAGCGAAAGCTTGAGCATCAAAAAAATCCCACAACCTTCCTTCTATCTTCTTCTTCCTTCTATCTTACATCCCATTCAACAAATCTTTCACCACCTCAAAGCTTCGGCCTTCACCATCACACCATTTCTGCATAGAGGGAGCACAAATCTAAGAGCTAAAACACAAAACGAATGAGAGAGAAAAATAATATAGGAGGGGCATGTGTATCATTTGACTCTAGGAAATAATCACAGAAAAATTCCTAAGAACTTTTTAAATATTTGACTTTTTTCTGAGATTTTTATATAAATATATCTCATTCTTAGAACTTAGAAGTGATTTTTCCTTAAAAATATTTGTAAACCTTTTAAAACACACACCCTCTAACCTACCTACAAGCTTAATGAAATAGAGGCCTCGTAGTCCTCTATAATAAGTGCAGGAGACAAGATAAATGAATAATCTGGAAATTTTATTTGCATGACACTTGTATTATTTTCATTTTTAAAACTACATCCTTTGTGCTAATTTGGGTAACAGATTCAAGTTGAAAGTTGGACAGATTCATAAACATTTCCCTTATGGTGATCTAAATTGGGCAGTGCCTGACTAGTCGATGCTTGTAATTAATGTCTCCACTAGATGATAGCCACATGCTTTGAGACTATAATGCAAAATAATGCAAACTGAGAGGCCTAACTTTAAGAATTATTTTTTGCGGTTGATCTTATGAATATATGATTGCAGACGATGTATTCATGAGAGTGTGAATAATTAGCAAAACATTCTAATTTTGATGTTTTTTTACTGACCCGTGAAGAAGTACACTCAAAGAAAAACCTGTGCAGGTTATGATTTTTTAATTAAGAAAAATCTGTAAGTTGATCATTACTTTCATTAGTTAGTATCACGGCCAATTGCACAAGCATGTTAAAAAAAATGGCAACAAAGCTTTTAAATCGAAAGGCACGCAGCGCACGCTCATCTCACCAAGTTTCATATTTTTATTTACTAACTAATTAATAGTCTTTTTTATAGCCGTGGGAGTTAAGAGTTTTGATAGGGGAAACCAAATCTCTGCTAAGTCAAAGCAGAAAGGAAAAAAAAAAAAAGGTTATACAAGGAGCGTTGTAGGAGTAGCTTCTCTTGTCCACAAACAGCACTTCAATTATATCACGTGAAATAAGAAATAATAATTAAGTCATTTAATATATCATAAAATATAAAATTTTTCTACTTTTATCCTTTTTAAAAAATGCGTTTAATTACATTAAGAATATTATTTTAGAGGGAGGGGATACAATGAGGGGGCAAAATTGGTAAGTGAGTATTTATCACAAGAATAAAACAAAAAAAAACATTAATTAAGCTAAAAATGACTTATATTTTAGACAATACATTTTTTCTAAAAATAACCTATATTGTAGAGTGGAACGAGTAATTAATTTGACAAACAAGGGTAGGCCTCTAATTAATTACCAGCGTTTTATGATGCAATCACAGATGTTTTGAGATTAATGTCTCATGACGTAAAATAATAATAATTCAGTGGGCGAAAGGGACATGGAACTACACCTACGTAGGTGAGCTAATAAGTGAGGCAAATAGGCCAAACAGATAACACCAATGGAAGTCACTTGATTATGTCAGGATTAAGATTAAGATAAAGATGATGCTTAAAGAAGCATAAAAAAGAGATAAGCTGGGATCCCGCGTGCGAGTGAGGGGCCTTAGGCTGTATATATAACTAACCCTCTTTGGTGGTCCTGCCCAATTAGCAATGATGTTTTTATATATGCCCAAAGACATACAAGAATCTCTTGTTATCTTTGTATTGTATTCAAGACCTGGTTCATTATAAGTGATGAGCCTCCCTCTTCATTATTCAGCATATTGAATATGATGGAGAGGATATTTGCTTTACCAAGTTCACTTATCCACATCACAAGACTCTTAGGGCCGGTTTGATATGCTGTAATTGATTTTAATGGAAATGAAAATGAGGTTTAAAAGTATATTTGATATGTTAAGGAAATGAGATATGATTTTTAGGTGAAAATACCAAAATACCCTTCTCAAACAATTTTTTTTTTTCCAGAAATAACTTTGGGAAAAAAATCTTTCCGGACATGAATTCCAGAAACGAGATCTTGGGTTGCTCTCAGATCATGAAGACAGCTATGGTCCATGAAGAAAACTATGGGATTTGCAGGTGTTCAGCGAAGCTTGATGAAGAAGGTGACGAGATGAAGGCAGTGAAACTCGAGCGACCTAGGCGTCGGCGAAGCATGATTGTGGGTCGCACACCTCGACGAAGCTCCAGCATGGGTTGCAAGCCTCGGCGAACCTCCAGCATGCGTCGCAGTTGTCGGCAAAAATCGTGGGTTGCAGGTGTCGGGAAGCTCGATGAAGAAGACAACCAAGCTCAATGAAGGGGCAAAACAGAATTTACCTAGATGGAATTGGAAATCTTTGGTTTGTGGGTGGAAGCCAATCTAATGGAATTGGGGAGATTTGGCTTCCAATTCCAATTCCACATCCCCCAATTCCATCATATCAAACAAACTTAGGCATCAAATTGATATCCAATTCCAATTCCACATCCCCAATAATTCCATCTTACCAAACCCACCCTTAATACTTTTGAAGAAAGCTTTATCTTTCTTTTCTTTATATAAAGTTGCCGACTCTTTACTTTTTTCCAGGCAGACAAATGACTTATCGTACATATAAAACTCAGCATTATTATATTGTTTACTATACTAACAAAGTAACAATACTTGGGGGTGACTAGAATCTGATGAGGAGAACACAACACACTTGCCAAAAAGTGAATTAAGCGAAACTCAGGTGAGTGAAGAAGTTTTTTGATTTGTGTGGGTTTGGGTAACCCCAAATAACGGTCTGGAAATTTTTTTTTTAAATCGATATAAAATTTTTTTCACATATTTATTTCATAAATCATAAAAATTATTATCTCCGATCCTAAATATAGGATAAAGTTTATAGTGTAATTTTTATTACAAGTTTTATCTTATATTTAAGACTAAAAAAAATATTCTTTAAAAATTAATCCAAACACATTCTCCTAAAACAAATAATGGGAGAGCATGCGCAGAGGGTAGTAATGATACAATGAGGGAGTTCCCTTAGAATTGAAACTGAAAAGGCTGCTATATCCTAAGGAAGCTCAATAGTACACTTTGATGCTTCCTCTCTCATGCAGCTCACCAAACCCATGACGGCTCCCAAAAGAGCAATCATTTGACTAAGACATTGATGTTTCCACAAAAAGAAGTTTCTCCGCTTCTCATTGGCCCATATACATATACACATGTTGGTACAGGTTTATTTGTTTATTCAATACTTACGATATATGAGATATTTCAGGAACAGATCAGCTGGGAATCTGACACAGCATTAGGCCAATGGTTTGGTTCCACATAATCATCTGGGCAAGCAAGAGTATCAATTTTGAAAACGAGATGGCCGAGTTCAAGCAGGGCTCCATCTTATAGAATATAATGGGCCTATTTGTTGACTTGAAGATTCATTGTTGCGTGGATTTAGAAAGGAAGGAGTGAAGCTGTGGAATGATGAAGAGTGGCGTGATATGCAAATGTAACAGAATTATGGTTGTTTGTGTTATGATCACGTGCTCGAAGGACATCCAAATGATATTGTAAAAACTCTTGCTCACACGAGCCACGATGATGGTAACCGATTTACTTGAGTTGGGTTAAAGGCACTTAATTAAGGATGTTGCTCTGCCTTTTGTTGAGGGTAATGATATAATAGCCGGGGGTAATCTTAGTACTGTTTAGATATGTTCCTAAAATGACCCCAACGTAGGATGAGCTGAAGTGGCGTATTAGGGACGGATGTGATTCACCAATCAGCATTAGCCTTTGAGATCCATCTTTATTTCACTCACTTGGCACCTGCACCTGCACCTGGATATATTCTCCACAAAGAAATGCCATCCATTTTATGGCCCAAAGTAATGGGCCACATCTTGTCCGCATCTTCATTTTTTTTAATGAAAAAAATATACCCATATAGTATATTATTGTCCATATCTTTGTTTTGGTCAATAGCCATATCGTATACTCAACCAAAGAGCCCGTCTCGTATATTATTGATGACTGATGTAAACATTTTTTATGATTTTATTCCGGTATAAATCATGTCATTCTATTTATAGATTAAATTAAATTGTGAATGGCATTGTCATCACTTGGTTTATTGTATACATGATGATGTAAACATATTATGTTTTCAACTTTTAATTGCCTCTGCATCTGATAGGTTCACATGTTTTCTAAAAAAAATCAACTAGTGTGACTCTCTTTAATCTATGAATTATGTGGTTTATTAAGTTGCATTAGAAATAGAGTTATTCACTTATTCCTTGACTTGTTTTCTTCTCAATGATGTCCTAAAATTGGATATGCATGTGGAGTTGAGGTGTAGAAACCGGAGTTAGTGGAGGCCTGCAGATTGAAAGGGGCATGAAAAAAACAGTCCATAGGCCCTTAAATAAGGCAACAGCGGCCCATGAGCTAAGCCCACATCTCCATATGTCAGGATCCTAAAATTGTAGGCTCGGCCCTACAAAACTTACCCATATCTTGTCAACTTTACATGTCAAGCCCCATTTTTCCCACTTATCTCTTGTATTTAATTGTTTGGAAAAATTTCACATCACCCCATCGCTAGCCATTCAATATCAAATATTTTTAAAATTTTTTGAAATGTTACTGTACCTTTAACATTTGATTAAAAAAAAAATTTGTAGGTGAAAAAATAATTATATTTTAATTTGCAAGTCAAATATACTTATTCAAAAGACATAAACGTAAAAATTCAAATCCATTTAGGCCATACACAAAATAAGGAGTATATTAACAAAAATATATATTATTTACAAGACACAATGCATGTTTACATGACACACATGGGAGTTTACATAATCATCTCAGCTATATACAAGATAAGGATATAAATATCTTTTCGGCCAAAAACCGAATTTTCATTTAGTGAATTTTTTGAAAGTTTTAGGGCTCTTTATATTAAATTGCTTTTGGGGGTGGGGGTTGCAGTGGAATTTTCCTAATTATTTGTTAACTTATATTTCGCACCTAATTATTTTCCCTCGACCGTATCTCATGGTTGCCCCGTAAACTTGCTCCGGGCGACTTTAACTGAATTTATAAATATTTTAAGAAAACAGCCAGTTTTATTAAATTGAACTGAACTGGCCTCATGCTCTATTTTTTTCAATGAAAATGTTATTTTTTCAGGTGAGTTATTTTAAACTTAGAAATGTTAGCATACTTGATCGTGACACACTGTTTCACGTAATATATTTATGTTAAACAAAAACAGATGATTGTAATAAGCAGCCTCAAAAGTCAGAATCAAGTTCGAATGTCATGAAAGTGAAAAACAAACCTCTTAAAATGAAAAATCTTTTTTTTTTAAGTGAAAAAAATGAAGGAAAATAATGGAGATAGGGAAAAAGGTTTACGGTGGTGGGCCAGAGGACAGAAATAAACGGAGGAAGGGACCCGCAGACAGAAAAGCAATGGAATTGAAATGGGGAAAGGGGAAGGGCGTTACGGCGGAGGCAGAAGAATGACGGCGTTAAATGCCACGTGGATCCCCCAATCCCCTCTCTCCTCTGTCATGAGCCCACTTCTGTCACCTGCCCAAGATTCTCACTTAGATACGTGACGTTGACCCTCCATCCCGCCAATTCCTCTTTTTTCTTAATATCTTAATCCCATTATTTTCAGCCTCCCCCACCCTAATTTTCAAAACCACACTGACCCTACATTTTATTCTACAATATAAAAACTCATGATTTTTTTAATACACACATATATATATATATATATATATAATTTCAATGCTTTACAGGGCTAACCAAATGGTATAATCGTATAAGGATATAAAATTAAAAAGAAAAAGTATCACGTTCTTTTATCTAGTTTGAAAAACGAAAGGTGCAGGAAGGAAGGAGATAAGAAGGGAAATGAAATATCAGCTGCATTTAATCCTATAGAGGAAGCAGTGTATGGTTGTACGATGGTACAACAACTGCCACCATATATCAGAAGGGGCAGAGCATGCTAGTGCTGAAGAAATGACAGAGAGACGAGAAATAGGAGACACGGAACAATTTAACCAGGCCTCACCCTCATGGCCACCTTAAGGACACAACCGGCATTTCATGTCAGGCATGCCCCACTGACTAGGGTCGGGCCCATCTCTCCCTCACTCTCCTTCCCCCATAACACAGCTTAAAACTTGAAACTCTTCCATTCCTTCCTTGCGTGTAGAGAGAAGATCAGGGAGAAGGAAAACTACGGGAAGTATATTAAAAAATAATAATTTTTTTAATAATTATTGAAGTTTATCATTTTAGTAATCCCTTTTCCTTATTTTTCCCTCACTTTTTTTTTCCATTTAAATATATGGTTGACGTTGCTGTGAACAAGGCAGTATTATATATACAAAAGAGAGTCTGCGACATGGGACAACACTGTGGCAATCCTCAGAGCTAGGGGACCAAATTCAACTTGGGAAAAAAATAAACTTGCGCTTGGAACAAGTCTCCTTGGACGAAACATGGTTCACCTGTAGGGGACATATACTCCCACCTTATTATTTCCCTTTCAATTACAGCTCCCACGCATTTACAAGGTTTCTTTGGTCCCCTCCATCCCCCTATTATTCATTCCAGTACACGACATATATCTTATGTATCAAACTTGTTGCATTCTCTTATAAGTTTTTAACCAATTTGCATTCCTATATATCCTTCACACACACACACACACACACACACACATATGATATAATATAAGGTTTACTTCATTCTCTCCCGCCTCGTTATATCTTGCCGGGACCATCTCTGTTGTCCCTTCCTCTGTATTGTATTTGTGGGGACCTTCCCTAGTTTCAACACATCAACTTGGAAACTCGGACCCTATTGTAGTTATCTGCCTTCTTTCATTCCACTGTGGGCCTCTAAACTAAAACCCACCCCATTATATTTTTGCTCTCTCCCTAATCAAATCCCAAAACCATATATGCCCACTTCAAACGGCCCTTCTTTCACTTGCTCTGCCACAGACTTGTGCTTCCCTTGCCTTCAATCATGCGAAGTTTTTATTTTTCTTGTTTTTGACATTGGCATTTTATCTGCCCCATGGGACGCTTGTTTTGATTTGACCTATGTGCCCCCACTCACCTTGTCATTTTTCTTCACAACAAAGTCCAAAATTTCTTAACACTTAACTTTAATTTTATATTCACTTTTGAACTCAACCACCACATGCCCGGTCTTTAATTTGATCCCCTAACGTCGGGTCCTTTCAATGTCTTCAATGCTCTAACATGTACGTACGTGATTCTGAAGTTTTTCTTGGCCAAGTTTTCAACTTGTCATAGAACTTGCACCATGATCCAGCTCATGCGCAAACCTGCTTTTCCCCCCTTAAAGCTGGCCGCTCCTAGATGGCCACTTTTGTTTGTGTTTTTGTCTGTGTTGGGGTTAGCTTGCTTAAGCTGTCCACAATTAAAAGGATCTGTAATCATATCTGTTGACTAATCTCCCAAAGATAGAATGAAAAACCCATAGAAGTGGATCTTTCTTTTATCTTCCCTCTCTGTTCACAATGGGATATTTCTTTCACTTTGTCTTCTTTTCTACGAGAATTTGCTTGCTTTTTTGACCATCCATCTTATTATAGCCTAGCCTTTTGTTTTTCATGCAATCTGCTTCTTGTTGTGTTTCACCTTTTGACGTGCCTCGCTTTATCCTTGTTCCAAAAACAAGCACTATTTTCATGGAAGACCATGCCAGTTCTACACAACAAATCAACCGAAAAATCTCACAACTAGAGGGATTTTTTATTTTCACTTTAGATTATCATAGAATGATAATATGGTTCTTGAAAAGGAAATAATACAAACGTGTTCTTTTTCATTTCGGTGGCCACAGAATGCTTTGTTCTTTTTTCCACGCGGCCACGCCGAGCTTTGAAATTTCATTATCCGAGGCGTACATTCAAAGATGCGATACTTTTTTATCTCTCACATGGATTTTCCTTTTTCATTAAACGGTAGGCCAGGTTTCTGTCCAAGGTACAGCTATTAATCTTATACCAGTAAAACAGTGGAGTAGGGTATAAACCGGCGTAGCAAAATTTTAAAGAAACACAGTATAAACTGGTCACTTTTATTCAAGACAATAAGCATGTTTGGTTAAGCTTATAAAAACTTATAAGTTGCTTTTTACGTAAATCGAGACACAACTCCTCTCACATACTTACTTCGTATACCGTAAATCACTATTAAAAAGCAACTTATAAGCAATCGAATCGCTCAACCAAACATACCCAATAAAGGAAGGACATTTAATTAGTGAACTCACTATTGCCCCCACGAGTGACTTAAATCTGCTGTCATTATTGGATTTGAATCCTCTCTATTTCTTTTAGAGATTAGCTCCCGCCCTTTTTTTCTAAAATATATTGTTTTTATGTAAAATATACAAACTCCTCTTTTTTTTTTTTTTTAAACAACATTGATTATTATAAAATATTTTTTTAATATCAGTCAGTTCTCAAAAATATTTTTTCAAGATCCTAAAAAATTAGTTCAGGATATTAGATAATGTTAAAAAAATATATAATAAAGTGATATTTAAAAAATACTTCAGAATGATCAATATTATTTTTTTTAAAAAAAAATAAGGACGTTATATATTTTATACTAAAACAATACATTTTAAAATTAAAAGATGGAAACGAACCGTGAAAAAAAAAGAAGAGGACCCAGATCCACCATTATTGAACTCACGACCTTCCTTAAGGGGACTGAGTACTATTCACAGCATTTATACCTAATCCCCCCCTTTTGCATAGGGGCAACATCATTTTAAAAATCACCTCACAATTGGTTAAGACTGAAGAAAAAAAGAAAACGGAGAGCAGAGAGGTGGCAGCTGGATGCCTAATGTACTGATATCTTTTTCACTCTGTAGAACCTGTCGTTTTCATCTTCTGCTACAGAACCCCGACGTCGGATAAAAATAATTGAGAGATTATGATATGGTGTGTGAAGTTGCAAATATAACTGTAGACATGATATGCAAAGAAACAGCTATTCCCAACCCAACTTTCAACTCAACTACTATTCCCAGCTTTTCCGGCATTAATTCCTCGTTGTCGTCCTATGTAGTTATAATGTGTCCACATAATTAAAGTTTTTAAGACAACACGAGGGGGCACACACGTGGGATATCACTCCATAACAGGATGTTACTGTAGTTGTCTTAATGCCCTAATAATCTCTTAAAGCACTCGCACCAGGACATGGATTCCCTTTTATGATCCCCCAATATCCGATTGGAATACGGCAAAGTGGAGTTTTTGAATAATAATAAAAGTGATGGCAAATTTTCACACCCCACACAAACAGCTTTTGCATAAATAAAAGTTTTAGTGGTGCCCCTGTCCCCTACTAATTATGACAATTAAACCAACCAGAACCTTTCATGCAAAGAATCTCTGCAAGCATCACTAATGAGGGGAATGGAATGGAGTCTTCGCTGCCTTATAAGAAAGGTTATATAAAGCAATGATTGCGTTATGCAGATGGAGGAACAAGTATTGGAAACAAAACGATGTGGTGCAGTCAATGGAGAAAGCCCTTGTTTCTGCAATTATTGGGGAAACATATTGAGCTGGTTCTTGTACTTGGCTGTAATTAGTAGAACAGCAACTTCAAAAAAAAGCAAAAGATCAATAATGTAAAAAGGGTCTACTACACTTCTATATTGCTAACATCATTTCTCAGAATTTAATCATTAGCCCGCCTCGCTAATTAATGACACCTTTTTCCCACCTCAAATCTTGCATACATATTATCCCCCATTCCAATATTTTTTTACCCAAAAAAAAAAGAAGGCTTTTACACTTTGGTTACAGACAGATGACAGATGTATGGTCCCTACCCCATCTGTCCTTAATAACCCAAATTCCTCCACTAACGACTTTGAAGAACAGACATTCATTCACCTTTTTTCCTCCATCAATCTTTTTTTCCTCTGTGGCCAAGCCTTCTTGCATCATCATCATCTTCATGCAAAATCCTAACTATCGTTCCAAGCAGCAAAAACTGGCAAGTGAGCCATTGAAGCCGGCCTCAAATTCTGAGATGCTGCTGAAGGGAACCATGAACTAACCCCACCACCTATGGGGCTAACAATCTTTGATGCTATTGGAGGAGGCTTTGGAAACAAAATGGTGGGACCAGTTTTATCCGGGCTTCCCTCTCTTGAGCTGCTTAGGCTCGTGACCAATGAGGATGGGTTTGAAAAACGAGTGCCTATCTTTGTAGTGTCCTCCAGCATGGCCTGATGACCCGAGCCGGCCGAGTCAATCCCAATGAGATCCTGTAGGGCCACAGATATGGCTGTATTCCTGTAATTTCCGCAGTTCACGGTTTTTTGCTCACAGCTATTTGGAGAATACATCATCTTCCACTCTGAACCGTTGTTGTTGTTTCTTTGGGCTTGAACCGCTTCCCCATTGCTCTGGTTCGATGTCACATTGTACTCGATGGCTTCCATCCTCGGCTCGGCGTCCTTGTTTCTTCGAGCCAGGTCGCCGGCCAGGAGGGTATTACTGGCCATGATCCTTTCCACATCGTACCTAGATATGTCAAAGTTGGTCACTGCGTTCACACCTCGGAACTTGATTGCAGCTATGTCATATGCTTCTGCCGCTTCCTCCTGAGTGCCTGAGGGAGACAACTATCAGCAAAATATTCAAAAAACACTAGAGAATTTTCAAAAGCTTTAACTTTTGTGAGGCCATTGTTGTGGTTTGAGATACCCCTTTTTGTATTTCTTTGTCATGGTATCAGGAGATAAAAAACAGCCTTAGAAAAGTAACTTGTGAATCTCAACTCTCTCAAAGAAGGTTTGTGTGTGGTCAGCCTTATAAAAAGCATGGGTAGTCGCTAGTGTCTGGCAAAAGGGCCATTTGAAGTAGAAATGACAACATAAGGAATAGGTCCAAAGTCACTAGTTCAAAGCACGCTGGCGTCTAGCACAACATACTCTTTTAATCGAATTCTACAATATTATTCTCGGCGAATTTAATAGCAACGTGGTTTAGATATTTGAACACGTGGAAGAACTTACTGAATGTACCAAGATAAAGGTCCTTGTTTCCTGCAACTCTACCAATCCTTGCTTGCCATCTTCCATGTTGATGATGCCTGCATAATAACAAAAAGTGGATTTAGTCACTAATCAGCTAATTATATATATAACTTGATCGCGAGAAAAACGCAGCAACTGAATCAAATCAACCTCGTCACTCCTCTATACATTGAAGCCCCTCTGGAAAAACCACTGCTTTTTCTGCAAAACAAACAAAAGCTTGCTCATGATCCTCCTTAAGACAAATGATTATAGTATATTATGAGCCACTTCAATTTGATAAACCACTTCATTATCTGTAGTACCTTCTCAAGTGGGCAACGTACTCTTGCCTGCTCATGTTCTTCATCTCTTCAAGTTCCACCTGGTAATTTTCCAACTGCCAGAGAAAATAAAAACAACGAAATTCCTGAATCCAATCAAGAACGCACTACCGGATGAATTGAAAGGAAAAACACGATAAGAAGCATTGAACATCAAATACATACCGGAAAGTTAATGTGGGTTGAGGGTCCCCAGTACTTGAGGGCAGCAAGATCATAGGCTCTTGCAGCTTTCGCTTCCATATCATAGCCCCCTAAGTTTCAAAACCGAAATCCAACACTTAGCATTTAACTTAGCAATCACCAGACCGTTGTGATTCTCAGAATCCGTAAGAAAGCGCTTACCCAAATAAACTGCTAAGACGCAACATTCGTTCCATCGTCATCCACATCAGCGAAACATGAGACAGTGGGTGACACAGTTAAGAGTCATGAGGACCAAACATAGCACTAGACTAGAAACAAATCATACTTAAAAATTCCAAACACAAATTAACGTCCATGACACTTCCATTGTCTCCCACTAACCTTGTCTTCCTTTCCTCGTCTGCCCTTCCTTCTTACAACTGTTATCCCATAAATGCGCTTCATATCTACCAGTCCATCTGTGCCTGATACAACACAGCTATTACCCACCAGACAATACAAGAGAAATAATAGTGCAAAATGGTAAACTAAAGAAGACAGCGGGATGAACCAACCAACCTTGTGACGCCTCGGAACTGAGACGTTCTTTGTCCAAAAGTGTCGATCGATTTCCTATGCACAGGCTGTTTCTGGCCCAACTTTCCAGGCCCTCTCTTCTTGGCTTCCATTGCAACCACCACGTCAGTGGCAGAGGGTGAAATCTGCTGTGGCGCAGTTACACAGCTAGATTGTGAACCCGGGCTCACAGACAAGCCAAGAGACTGAAAATCTCCGCACCCAACTTTACCAACTGACCCAGAAGCTCCACCACCACCGTCATCCTCCGTGCTCCCATTCTTTTTCTGCTGTTGAACAGAATAGTCCCTGCCGGGAGCCACCCAGTTTTTCAGACAAGCGATACCTTCCTCAGACGACATTGGTGGTTGCATTTGGGGGTCTTTGCTTTGATGCTCCAATGGTGATGTATAAATAGAAGAATGGCAAGCAATTCCAGAATAATAAGGATTATGTGAGTGCACAGAAATGGGGTCTTGGTGGTGTCTGAAAGGCTCTGAAAGAAAGTCAAGAGAAGTGTCTCTGGGGGCTTGAGGATGTGCGTTCTGAGTGCCATAGTAGATGCTGTCCAGGCTCAAAGACATTGCATCGTGAGTCCCCATAGTTGCACCACCAAGAAAGTCCTCCAGTTTCGGAGACGAATTCGGCATCATCACTTAACAAAAATAAACCCCCGAGATTATAATTAAAGTTCCATAAAAACTAATCTTTAAAAAAAAAAGCTAACAACTTTTGGACGCGCGTCTAGACTTGATGAGAAAAAAATATGTACATATATAAAATAAATTTAATAATAAAGCGGGGGTGTACCTTGAGGAGTTTGTGATCTAGTGAGAGCTTCCATTATGCAGAGTGAGCCGTCGGACTTGAGAGGCATGACGGTCAAAGGAGAATGAAAGCCTGTGTTCTCCGCCGCACCATAACATATTCCGTAAGTGCTGATCTGAGAAGGCGACAAACAGAAGGTTGCCGGAACAGAGCTAGAAACGGCGGCAGTTGAAACCTGAGGTTGATGATGATCGTGATGATGGAGGGGAGGACCAGAAGTTAGCTCCATTTTCATGTGGGGTGACAGAGAAAACCCCAACCAGTTCTGATTACTACTATTATCATTCCCACTCCCATCGTTGTTGTTGTTCCTGCTATCATTCATGGACTTCATCTTCTTCTTCTTCCCCTCTCTCTCTCTCTCTCTCTGACTTTTCCTTTTTTTTCCCTTTCTTATACTCAAGGTTTGAACTGTGTTAGCAGTGTCTCTCGCAAGAAGGCAAGGCAATCATTGGGCAGCAAATAAACTAATCATAACGAAAACCTCTTTGCCTCCTCTGCATATAAGATGGAGAACGACTGGGGTTTTTGGCTTTTTTGTTGGGTCTCGCTAAAGGCTCCTACAGCAAATTTCTCAACGAACCACACATACACATACACTCACACTCTCTCTTTGGTTTTGTATCTATCTTGTGTGCGCGCGCGCGCTCTCACATATGATAAAATCTGAGTGTCTCGATGCCTACACCCCGAAGCCAACAAAACTGGTCTCTTTAAACTAAGCAAAAAGAATGAATTCCCAGCAAGCAACGCACCCACTTCATTCCCATAGGGATCTGTGTATATATGAGAAAGACCACGTCTTTTGCTTTTTCTTTCTCTCTTTTGTTTTTTCTTTTAAAATTCACCTCCCTCCCCCACTTAACTTTTGCTTAAACCCTACCATAAACCCAGAATAATCAATCAGCATAACTCCAAATAAAAAACACCTCGAAGTCCACGAGTTGCTGCTCCTTATTAACAAGCGCAGAAGAATGACCTCAAAGCATTAAATCCAGGCTTAAATAATTGATGACAGTGATTTTTGTGTATGTATGTAAGCATTTATAAGTGAAAAAAGTACTGTAAATCTAGTGGGGATGGAAATGACCAATAGGGGTGAGGTGCAGCAGGGAAAAGATAAGAGAGAGAGAGGGGAAGGCAAAAACTAATTTTGATTTGGAAATGAAGAAGGGGATTTGACGGGCTGCAAATATATCTGCCACCTCCGGTCACTTCGTACAGTACACCCAACCATTCTGCCCCACTCTCTGCAACCTGCACTCCCTCTAATTTCAATTCTTTTATTTCTTTTTCATTTTCTCTGTTTCACTTTCCTTCACGCCTTTCTCTTTTTCTTTTTCCTTTTCTAACTTGAGATTAAAAAAAAATTCTTGCCTTCACAGTGACTGTGTTATGAAACCGAAAATATTTTTGTTATTACTGGTAAGAAATGAAGGGAAGGGTGGATGGAAAGAAGACGGAGTTGGAGTTTCTTTTTTTGTTGTTTTTATAAGAATAATTTGGTTATGATGGTTCACGGGCACCATAGATGGGAAACAACACATCACCCAGAGTCTATCTGGAGAGAGTTTTCTTGTGGGTCATCCAAAAGAGGAGAATAAAAACAACCCTAGTTATCCCACTCTCCTTTTACATTTTTTGTTAGATTAATGGTGAATAATTGATTTTGTGCAGTCGTTGGCAAACAAAAAAAAAAAAAAAAGATTTTGTGCAGTCGTCCCAATATATGAAACTCGACAAATATCAATATCTATACATCTAAACTTCAATCTTAAATTATAAAGTGGCAGTCATGCCAAAGACAGGTATATATAAAATTTCTCAGTAGTGAGAGCGTGAAAATCATATATTTCTAATATGTTTTTGGACAACAGCTACTTGTAATAAAAGAAAAGCACGGGTTGTTTAATGGATTATCTCCTCAACCTGTGAATCTTTTTTCGATATTTAAATTTATGTTTTCATTTTTACAGGGGACTGACATTACTTATCATCTGACGTTACTTATCATCTGAAAAAATCGCTTACTGGTAGACATATATTCTGGGGACATGGAGGTATGTCTGTATATGAAAATTAAAAAATGAAAATATGAATGGGCACTCCTGCATGAGTTTTGTTTTGTGACGGAGGGGGTGAGGTACCGGTGGGGTCATCGTGGTGACTTTTATTACCTCAAGCCCTTATCTGACAACACCCCTTATTAATATTATTTAGCCCTACTTGTTGCCATGAACATTTGTCGGAGAGCCATTCTAGTTTGTGTTAAGATAAATTAAGAACATGATTCATGTTAAATTAAATTATATAAAGAGGAGCGGGCTGACATTTTAGTTGGGATAAAAAAAATAGGCAAAAAAGGAAGAATTTTTTTAAAAAAAAAATTAGAGAGAGGATGGGAAAGGAAAAGGGGAGGGAGAGGAGGAATGCTTTTTCTAAGGCGTCTGAGTTAGTAGTCAACACCTGCTTCCCGACAGACAATGTTTTGAGTGGGTCCCCCTTGTCATACCATCATCCTTATCTTATTCTAATGTTTGTTTATTCTTCCTCACTCTCTAATTACACGTCACCCATTCATTTACCCTAATTTCACTGAGCTTCTTTCATTTCCGATTTTGGTGAGAGCTAATATGCAATATTACTGCAATGAGCATCGCCTATCCTTATCCCTATCCCGGGTGGCTCAGGGGTTATGTAATTAATTGGCCCACTAAACACGGTGGTTTGACTGGTCAAAGAAAGCATAAGTTGATAATGGGAATAGGGAAGGGGCCATTGAACAGCACAAAGGCATATTTTGGCATGATGAGTAATGCGTATGTGCATGGGAAGTGGAGGCCCTTTTTGGAGAGAGTGACAAAATTTGGCCAAATCTTTGTTTTTGCATGGCGACAAATTTTCAAACCCCAAATCATTTCGTTTTGAAGCTTCCTCTTCCTTCCTGCATCAATACCCCTCTCTCTGCTTGCGAGGGATAAACTCATATCGCGTCATCCTCATCATCACAGTTGCGAATAAAAATTTAAAAAACACAGAGAGAGAAAGCTCGGTACGTGCACAGAGGTGGGAGTGATTGCTTTGGTAATTATAATGAAATGATCAGCGTATCCACCATAGCCACTCTCTCTCAAACACTTCTTGCTTTTTTATATTAAAAAAAAAAAGGGCATCAGTGGGTACGATCCTTTGCCAAAAGGACTGGTTTCGGTTGGTTCACTTCCTTCAACGTTTTAAATAATGATAAGTGTTTTCACATATTTATTTCATATATCATAAATTATGTTAAAAAAATAAATTTTACCGTTACTTTAAATAGACACTACAACTTCTAATTGCTGGCATGTTTCATGCATCTTTCTTCCCCACCATTATTTATCTTGTTTTAGATTTGAATTTCCATGCCTCAATCAAACCCCACCCTCACTCTTGCTCTTGTGTAGTCCCATCACAACGGACTCATTAAATTTATTTTAAATAATAAAATTTTTTAACTTTAATTAATGAGATTTTAGAAAAGACAAAAAAAAAATTAAGAAAACCCACTCTTTTTTTTTTTTTGGTGTTACGTGAAATACCAGATTTAATCATTAGTTATAAGAGTAAGATTGATATATAAGTATTGATGACCCAAAAATCTTTCCATGAGTCAAAATACTCTTACCATAATCCAAACATTATTATCACAACCATGCACTTAGCCATGAGGTATCAATGGACATCTTCTCGTTCAGTGAATATAATCTTTTAGGGTGATCCCATTATACTCAAGCGATCTTGGTTAATCATAATAATTAGGGATTCAGTTTGGATATTCATCACAGAGGTGAACATCAAGATTTAGTTTTTTTTTTACTTTTATTGCCCTATAAAAAGTATTTAGATGGGCCTGCTTGAACCTTAACATCTGGAAAAAGTTGTCCAGGATTTAACGTTAAGTTGGTCGGGACATAGGGGTACGTTCACAAACAAACGAACATGTATATAATCCTGGACTGTCGGCCTGATTAACTCATTGTCCAAAGATCATGATGTTGGAAATTTGATAAACGACTGACAAGGGCGTATTTTTTTCTCATGATAATAAAATTTGATCTTGAACCACGTATATATCACGGCAATGGTTTGAACACAAGCTATATTAAAATTTCAATGAAACTGGAAGAAATGTTTTTAGAATTAAAGCCACCAGGAGAAGAAATCACATCGCATACATACTACCAGTAAACTGCCATATGCCGGGGGAACTTTGTGCGTGTTTGGAATGGCTTATTTTTGGGTAATAAGTGCTTATAATTCGTGATTCACGGTATACGAGGTAAGTATGTGAGAGGAGTTTTTTCTCGGCTTGCGTAATAAGGGCTTATTTCCTGTACAAAACGCTTTTCCAAACATGCACTTTATCATATTTGTAGTGCATACATGTGAAACAACAAAATCATGATTTTATAAATCATTTTCTATATGTTGAGATAAAAAAATTTTCACATATTTATCTTATAAATTATAAAAGCTATTATCCAACGGTTAATTCAAACATGCAACTTATAGTAGGTTGAGATGAATATGTGTGGTAGAAAATAGATAAAATTTGAAATGATTATATGAAAGGAAGGAGAATAATGGAGCCTAATGATGCTGTAGTAAATTGTTTGAGATGGTTTGCATATATACAAAAAAAAAAAAAAAAAACATTGTTGGACTAGCCAATGAATAGGGTAAATCAGATAGTATAGAATTATCTGAAAAAAAGGCAGTCTAATACTCCCTTCCACTCTTAATATAAGATATATTTGTTTAATTTAATTGAATTAAAAAAGTTGATTAGGTTAGTTAATATGACATATATTTTTTAAAATATTCTAGCCACATTCCTTAATTCCCCCATTCTCTCTCCTCCTTGATTATTGTCGAGGGAACATTAATAAGGATAAATTAGAAAAAGATTAACAAATATAAAAATTTTATCTAATATTTATAATACTAAAACAATTTCTCAGACATATCTTATATTAAGAATAAAAGGAAATACCAAATAGAACGCTTGACTAGAGATGTGATTGTTAAAAAAATATAGTAACGATATGTGATTTAGTGTTCGTTTGGAATAACTTATTTTTGGGTAATAAGTGATTATAAATTGTGATTCATGATATACGAGATAAGTATGTGAGAGGAGTTTTATCTCGGCTTGCGTAATAAGGATTTATTTGACCCCAAAACGTGTTTCCAAACACAGCCTTATACATGGTGGATCCGCCTAGTGGATACAGTTATTTTCGTTGACCGTTTAAATATCATATACTTGTGAACATCTTTTATAAACTTATCAATTATCATCAGATTTGTAATTAAAAAACCAATTAACTTCTGAAAAAAGAAATAAAGTGAAGTGAAAGGAAGGGCACTGGCGCGAGAGACTCCGAGGGAAGCAATAAATGAGGAACGCATAACGTGAGGTGATAAAATCCAGACAAAATCTAAAGGCATCACGCCACCAGTCTCTCTGTAGACAAAAAACAAACTCTATACAATGCAACATCTCTCTATCATTACTTCATTCATTTTGTATCTCATCAAATCCATCTCCTGATCCCAACCTCTACGTAGCTGTGCCCCTAGCCACACCCCTCTTCTTCTCCTTCTTCCTCTCTCTCTCTGCCTGACCTGTATTGTCCATGTCCCTGCTTCCATGTCCTGTCGCTATCACCCCCAGATTCCCTATCTCCCTTATGTATCGACCATTGTCCACCCCAGTTTTCCATTCCCTTTTTCTTTCATTTCTTTATATACGACTTTCATCTTTTGCTTTTAGATTTAGATCACCTCACTACTCCTGAGCCTCCCTACATCCCTAGATTCCAGTCACTGTCACAAAATGGGGCTCTATACCTATATAGCTATTACTCAATATATATATGTGTGCGTGTGCTGATGTGTATGTGAAAGTCCAGCCTTTTATGGCCAAATACGTAACAGAATATGTATGTTTGTGAATACTTATTTTTTGAATATAAGAGTTTATCACGTAAGTTGAGATAAAATTTTTTTCGCATGTTTACCTTGTATACCATGAATCACGATTTATAAACACTTATTACCTAAAAATAAGTTATTCCAAACGAACACAACAACATAAGACCTCTCTACTCTCTCTCGCCCCCCTACCTTCCTTAATATTGAAAAATACCTTATTCACGCTTACAATACATATCATTCAAATGATCCTACATGCATAGATTTTCTCCAAACTCTATCCTTTGGCTTCTTTGTCTATACAATCCCCTGACCTCCACTTGTCATCTTTTTATACATTCTTATTCTTCTTATATTAATAATAATAATAATATTGCTGAGATATTATTATGTTTGCATAAGATGCTTCCCTATCCGGGGCAGGGTTTTTGCAGTGTTTGCTTTGGGTCTATCTATTGCCCTGCATGCGTTGCTATCTGCTCATTAATGGAACATGACCACGAAATTTTGTTTCTTTTTATGGTATTATTGGGTTTTCAAATGCAAGCATTAACTGGCCTGCCAGGAATATCCTGAAAATGAAAGCACTCCCGAAAATGAATGACCCATGTCTTTGTCCGCAAGATAATTACGTGATGCTTTGTCTTTGTTGTTTCAGGCGTCGACCTAAAACAGAAAAACTTGGTGAAAGGAGACTAATCTGATCTGTAACTGATACATTATTATAGATATATAATTCATCAATCAAGGAAAAGTGGTGTTGATGGCGAAAACTAGGCCAATGAAAGTCAAAATCAAGTGTACATAAAAGGGTACTTCATATGCGATGCCATGCAAGGTCAACTGTGCATAATGAGTAATTTGCAGAGATAAAAAAAGAAAAAGAAGAAACTTTCAAAGGATTAAAAAATATAGAGAGAGAGAAAGAAAAGCTGCAGAGAGAGGGGGAAGTGATTTGACACCGCAGGCAGAACCCATAGAAGCTTTTCCCGACGGCTTGCGGCAGTAACAGCCTATCCTATCCGATGAGCCCTATCAGCTACGCCTCAGTGCTGTCTAATCCTTTTCTGCTTTGTACCCTTTATAAAATAGTAGTAGTATATATTTGAGGATTTCGCCATAATGCAATATCGTTATGCACTTCCGTCTCACACGTGACTTTTGGTTTAATTCATAAATACAAACGAAATATAATACTTTTATTTGTTGTTGCAATATCGTTATGCACTTCCGTCTCACACGTGACTTTTGGTTTAATTCATAAATACAAACGAAATATAATACTTTTATTTGTTGTTTCTGCTGTTGGCATCTGACGAAATGAAACTCAGATGCTGTGTTTGGTTCGATGGGAGGGGAGGGAGTAAAATTAATTTTTTGGGTTGAAGATTTTTAAATTTTAGAAGGAAACTCAAAATTTAAAAGAAATGAGAGAATAAATTTTGAACTAGAATCCAAAATTTAAAAGAATGAGAGGATAAATTTTAAACTTTTCCTGTCCAAAATTGTAATTTACCCCTTCTCCTTTCTCCCCTCCCCTCAAAAAAATGTGTTTGGTTTGAGGGGAGAGGAGGGGGTTAATTACCTTTTTGGGTTGAAGGTATTTAAATTTTGGACTGAAATCCAAAATTTAAAAGATATGAGAGGATAGATTTTGGATGAGAATCCAAAATTTAAAAGAATGAGAAGGTACATCTTGGGTTTCTCTTGTCCAAAATTGTAATTTACCCTCGTTCCACTCCCTACTCTCCCCTCAGAAAGGTGTTTTTGGTTTGAGGGGAGGGGAGTTAAATTACCTTTTTGCTAGGTTATCTAACCCAGATCAGATCGGCCGAACCGGACCGGAAACCGGCGACCCGGTCACTAAACCGGTCAGGGCCAGTTTTTTTTTTTTTTAAAAATTTTCCTTTAGAATTTCATACTATAAGCCTAAAATATTTCATTTCTCACCTGTTTGGTTCCGGTTTAGCTCCTGTCTGACCCACTGACCTTTGACCCAGTACCTCGACTAATCCACTGATCGATCCTGATTTAATTACCTTTGGGTTGAAAGTATTTAAATTTTGGGTTGGAACCCAAAATTTAAAAGAAATGAAAGGATAAATTTTAGACGGGAATTCAAAATTTAAGAATGAAAATGTAAAGTTTGGATTTTCCGTCTAAAATTATAATTTATCCCTCCTTCCGGTACCTCTAAACCCCCGAACCCAAAATTTAAAAGAAATGAAAGGATAAATTTTAGACGGGAATTCAAAATTTAAGAATGAAAATGTAAAGTTTGGATTTTCCGAATAAAATTATAATTTATCCCCCTTCCGGTACCTCTAAGCCCCTCCCCTCCCTCAAATAAAACACATCCTGAGTGTGTTTTTATGAAAAAATTCCCAATCGTCAGTGTTGTGATTAACCCGGGGCCCGGGGGATACTGCAGTATTATTTGATAAAAATACAAAAATAAAAAATCATTAGAAGTTAGATGAACATTCTAATGATCAAGGAACGAAAAACCGGACCGGTCAATGAACCGGTCGCAGAACAGGTTTAAGGGTTAATGGGTCAACCGGGGTCGGACCGGTGGTCGAACCGGTAGTCAAACCGGCCATATTAAAATATTACAATTTAATTGACAATAACAAAATAATCAACATTCATAACCTATAAGTCATCACTAACATAAAAATAGTTAAAATACATAATAAGTTCTTCAAAGCAAACCCATAACTAAATTTTTGGCTTACTTGAAAGTTTAGCCATGGGAACCAAGTGGGGTTAGTATTACTGTATTCGTGAATGGGTTGTTGAGCTTTTTTGCTCCCACAATTAAACGCACCGTAAAGAGAAAAGCGAACTTCTCATTACTGGGAAAATATTATTGTTCACACCCATAAACTTCATCGTTCATCGGTAGTTCGGTACACAACAACATACACCTACAACATTTAATTTTTTAAACAATTAAACTTCATCGTTCATCGGTGAAGAACAGAACCACAACCACAACAACATAAAACATACGCCCACCTGCATTGACCGATTTCTTTTTCTCTAATTTTCAACTAATTTTTAAAATCTTAACACTCAATAAGAACAGAACATCCGATCAAAAAAAAAAAAAGAACAGAACAGAAATCACTGATCGACCAGAGTAAATTCGAAGAAGAAGAAAGTGTTTTCTTTCAATGCTTGCCTGCTGTCGACGCTGTGGAGGTGAAGAAGACGAGCAACCGAGTCAGATCATCGCGATCAATCACGGAGAGAATCCCTCGCCGCTCAATCGTTTCCGTTTTCGAATGCCTCGTCGTCGTCGCTCCCTCACTCCCTCGCTCGCACTCGACGTCGTCGCTCCCTCGCTCCCTCGCTCGCACTCGACGCTGCTGCGGCCTGCGGTTCATCACTTCATCGATTTGATTTTCAGATTTGGGGATTTTTTCTGGGCGGGTCGGGTCGGGTCGGGTTTGGAAAAAAAACCCGCTACAATTGGCCCAAAACGACGTCGTTTTGGGCCTCCAACAAACAAAAAAAATGAACCGGTCAACCCGCCCAACCCGCCGGTTTTACCGGGTTTGGGCGGGTTTAACCGGTTCGACCCGGTTTTGACCGGGTCACTCCTTCTCCCTCACAAACGTTCGCCCGGACCGGACTGAGGACCGGTCGGCCGGTTTTCCGGTCCGACCGGCCGGTCCGGTCCGGTTTTTTTTCCCTTGCTAATGATAAACAAAAGCTTCCACAGCATCTGGGCGTTGGTCCAGTTGTATGTCCAGACTAAATGGATGTGAGGCCCATAAACCCATCAAGTGTTGGCCTAGCAGTACTTATAATTGCTTATTTGTCTAAGTGATTGTTTGGATTAACGGTAAAGAATGAGTTTTTTTTTTTTTTTACAGATGAGTTTTTTGAAAAGTCAGATTGAAAAAAAAGAAAAATTGTAGATTTGATATGTGTTTGGATTAGCGGTGACATAAGTGCCTTTTTTTTTTAAGAAACTGGCATTTTAGACTTCTGAGGGTTAAAAGCTCAATGGCTTCCAACATGAATCCAAACACCACCTTAAGCCAAAAACAGCTTTTTAAATTAGAAAAATGACTTCCCCCCTATCATGATCCCAAACATGCCCTAAGTCGTGGAGGGGAGACTACTCAAATTCATGATCCAAAAAACACTCATTTGTTTTACGTCAATAAAAAAACTTTTGATTGTATAAAAAAATTTAAAAAATTTTGATCAATTGTTTTTCAAAAAAATATTTTCAAAATGTTAATAAAAAATGTTAGTGAAAAGTGAAAACAAGTGATTTGCAAGAACATAAACTTTGGGGACCATGACAACAATGTTCAATCTTTTCCCCCCGCCCCAAATTTCAATATGCATGCCTCATTCTCCCCACATTTCTGTACAAAAAAATTTGCAGCTGTTAGTGGCGACATGATATTTTAGGGCAAAATCAACGTATATGTATGAAATAGATGTTCACACATGAACCAAATTTCGTATAATGGAGTTGTAAAGATTAGAGAAATAACTAACTTTTCTCTCTTACATAAAGTAGGTAATTTAATGTTAATCACAACAAGAGATATGTATACATTTAGTATCCAACATATGGCACTTCTTTTATGTCCTAAACAAAGTATTCCCCTCTTTTCATTTTTTAACTTTTTCTTTTTCAAGGGTACACGTATCTTTTTATTAGAGATAATCCTATTTGTAACATTGTTAAGACACTAAATATAAGACACATCTCCTAACAGGGATTAACATTAAATTAACTATTTTATATAAGAGAAAAAATTAGTTATTTCTTGTCAAATCTCAAAATTACAGTCAATAAAAGTTATTAGAAAATGAGTGAAAAAATTTAACCGTCCAGACAATTCCTACAAGAATATCTCAAATCCTATCTTGAATCATTCCAATATCCAACGCTTTTGTAGAACGGAAACGCATCTTGAGTGCTTTCTCGCATCCCCCACTCAAAATATATAATTTGATTTGATCTCTCTACCATACGTCTTCACTAAAATTATTATATATATATATATATATATACCTAGAAACATACAAGTATAAATCAGAACATCACGTTCAGAGTAAAAGATACCTTAAAACATAACACAAATCAACAGAAGGTGGAACGCAGTCTGTTCTGCAGGACGCCTCAAAATATCAAGGTGATCGAATCTCATACTGTTTTTTTTTCACAATCACCATGTTTTCTTCGCCTATAGAGTACATAAGATCAACAACTAAAAGGCAATGGAGCAATAACAGCTCATGGAGTAAACATGTTAAGGCAATGATCCATTCCGTATTGTGAAAGGAGCTACACAAAGATCGTGCTCATGGTCCAGAAGTAATTTGCACTAAAAGAAAGTTCCATATTGCACTATTATTTAATTATCTTCTCTAGGCTGTAAGGTATTACGTGAAAAAGAACAGAAGCATTAGCTGCAGCTTCTCTGGTACTCCCATTCAGACCCCATCTACCGCCTTGAGATCCCTGTACAAACATGAATAACCAATGAATTCTGAAATAAAATCAAGCATGGATAGTTAATTCTTGTGTTTTCGTTTACAAAAGCTAGCATTCATTAAGCGATGACATGCTTGTTGATTCAGGTGAATGCATATTTCATGATGCTGATGGCAAGGCAGCTTCAAGTTTGAATTTGACAGTGAGAACTCAAACATTAACAGGCTTTCTAGTTCTAGTGCAGTTTCAACAGTCAACATCTCTGGACCTGAATCCAGGGAACCCAAATGGTGAGTTCTAATGCAAGCTTCCTTGACGTCATTAGCTAGAATCCACCTTGACTTGTTTGATAGACAGTTTTGATTGAGTAGATTCCAGGCCAGGGTTCATTTTTATTTTCTTTGTTAAAATTCCACATGTAAAGCTCTTCCTTTGCGACACAACAAGTGTTCCAGACAAGTGGATGGAAAAGGGCATTCAAACAACTTAATAGGTAAGCCTTCACACTATTTGTCAGTATTACTTCCTGGTGACTTCAATGGCACCACAAGGACCCTGCTCTCCAGCTCTATTAACATATTTGTTGGCAATTGTAAAATCCACCATACTTGCTAAGCGCTAAGCAGCCCAAATGCCAACAGCTCTCTCTATCCTTCCTATTTTGTAGGGTAAATGCACTCAAAAGTCAACACCCAATTAGTTTATTCATATTTATTCGTTCAGCTGTGTCGTTAATTCATTACATGGCATGATGAGTATCTCCAAATACAGGAAATCTCAAAATCTAGCTGACCAATGTGCATCTAGAAGAATGAGAGCAGATTAAAATGAGTTACTGCACTGCATTATCTGATAAAAAGCATAAAAGCAGACAAGTTTGGCTAACAAAAGTCATAAGGAATCAATATATACCTCTTACTCTTATATGTACACATTACAAGTGCATTGAATTTGCCATTCGCTGCTACCATCGCCGTACTAATGATGTGAGCAACTGCAAAGGAGGACATAATTTGTATCAGAATTAAGCACTTCATTGCTTTCACAGATAGTTACTCCATTGCAAATAACAATAACCAGATCAGTACGAAGAATTCAAAAGAAAGTACCAACAAATTGGGATTTATTAGACAATGAGATGAATCTAGTAAGCATTGTAATAAGGTGGCATAATAAAAGTATAAAACAACAGTCTGTAGGCTGTGTGAATCTCTAATTTTCTAAAATTATGCATTAAAAATCTGGAAAAATGCAGAGACACTACTTTGGCTGAACGCAAAAGACCCCCTAAATCTTTCAAACTATAAGCTCTTAACTTTCACGTTTTCAGATATGGGTCCTTCTATCTATTTCATCCTAATCGTTGTTGTTTTATAAATACCCCTAAAGGCCTAAATTGGAGATGCCAACAATGGAACAAGTGAGAGTTTGCCATGTCAGCTAAGAAGCCTAAGTCACATGAGGTAACACCGGATGAAATAGATAAATGTACCTATGTCTTAAAGAATGAAAGTTGTGAAGAGTAAATTCCAATTTTAAAAGTTCATGGGGCTATCTACAAGTAACTCAAAAGTTTGCTAGGAGTTTTCATATTTGAAAAATTTTGAATATAGTTTTAGCAATGACGAACAGGAATTCATTGAGCTAACTCAAGATAGGAACGGCTGCTCTGTTGCTAGACACTAGTAAGTTCCTGTTTTCCCCCCTAATCATAACAGCATAAGATTAGCAAACTGCTATAAGATCAGTAATATTATATGCAATTATAAAATATATTTTCAGGACTACAGGGCTATAGCATAAGACTCAGTTTATATGAAATTAACTGTACATGAAGAATCTACTCCAAATGTAGGATCAAAGAGAAAAAAATTCAAGATCAGCTGACAAGTGAAGTACATATACCTCAAAAAGTTCAAAGGGACTTCCATGGCGATAATCATCACTCTTCTTACTATTTTTAGCCGGAAAAATAGTATATAATAATGCTCTAAACGTGGTTAGCAAAACAGCAGTGCTTCCCATACTCACAAAAATGAAACCGTAGTTTGGAGAATGACCTGTCGCTGCAGCCCTTATAATAATTCCTGTCTGCCAAGGTAAATGCTAAATAGTAAGAAACAATATCATTTAAAGAACAGACACGGTATACAGGAAAGGACTCTATCACAGCATAATTTTGTTTTCACTTCGTGGATGGAGCAATTCCATCACGTCAACTATTTAAACTGCAGGTAAATTTTCTTGTCAAACCATAGATGAGTTGAAAGGAGTAAATTCAGATAATTAAGTCAACAACAGATGTGAATTTATGATGAAATAAACCATGACAACACTGAAAATGTCTTATGGATAGAAAATGTCTTATGTTTAGCCTGTACTCGAGTTCAAGCTAGCATTCTTTTATTCAGAATCGGAAATAAAACATAAGCTACAGCGGAATAGCTAATATGTGCATTAGAGCAATGGCAAAACCCGCACGCAGCTTTTCATATTCAACTTACAGGGATCCCAAGAGCCCAAGATTTGGCCGTAGCAATGACACCCTTTGACAGACCATTCATTCCACGCCCATCCTCCCCGTAACCTCCGAGGAAGTAAGCACTCAAAAACCAGCCTACAAGGCATCAACATATATCCAGGTTTTCAGTTTTCCAATCTGTTATCTTTTCATTCTATCCCTCCTTTGTGAGAAACACTTGCGTAAAAATATAGCTCCTTCAGTCAATTTAAAAACAAAAATAAAAAACAAGCATACCGGCTATGAAAGGGTCAGCCGTCTTTAGTGTCTCAATGTCAAAAGTTGAAAACCCATGACTAAATCTTCCAATAGCCGCAAACAAAATCAAGGCCATTACATCCACACCAGCAAAAAGAGCCACACGTCTGCAACACAATAACCCAATAACATAATTACCTACAGAATGTTAGCAAAATCATTACCTTTTATGCGAGCAATAAAATAATCAAACTTTAAAGAAGTTAGAATTACCCCCATTTTTGAAAACGAGAAGAATTGCTGGGTTTCTCGAACTGAATCACACCTTCCAAAGGAACATCTTTTCCACCCACGAAGACCATTTCGTCATTGGCTGAAGGAGCAGACGTCGCGGCGATAGCGGGAGCCGAATTAGAAGCTGAACCTGACTCGACGCTTCCTTCGGCCTTGGCGCGAGTTATTTGCAGGGGCTTTACATAGCTTTTTCTGGTGACCAATTTGGGCTTACGGTTGCCGAAGAGTGATGGATTTGCATTGACGAATTTCGCCGGGGACGTAAGGGAACATCTGGCAGACAGTGCTCCTCCAGGAGCTTGGCTAATCAGAATCATTCTCTCCCTATCACTATAGCACCACTCTCGTCTTCCAGACCACAATAAAGTTAAGCTAGGCTAACGAAGGCTAAATTTATGTTTTTTTTTTTTGCCAAACTATTTTTTTTTTTTGATAATACATGACGAAATATCCTAAGGACTCCTAGCCAGCATCTCTGTGGGCATCAGCATCAAGAATTCGCTGTAATTCACTTGTAGGTGTTAGCAAGTGATGGAAATCAGGTATCATTCCCAAAGCTTGTTTAGCCAATAGATCCGCAGCCTTGTTGGCAGACCGAGGTATATGAGATAGCTGTACTACCCATCCCCGCAGCAGCATCGATTTTACTTCTACCAGAAGTGCATTATCTGGGTGAACTTCAGGCACAACATTACTTAGCAGACTAATAACTTCAGAGGCATCAGACTCTACCAACACTCGGCGTTCTCCACTATCCCATGCAAGCTTCAAACCCATCAATACCGCCCAAATTTCAGCAGTAAGACTGTCCCCATGCAACATTTTACATAAGAAACCAATCTTGAAATCCCCCTCAGAATTTCTTATAACCCCTCCATAACCCATACCACAAGAACTTGAATAGGCACCATCAACGTTAAGTTTCACCCAGCCCGTAGAGGGAGGTCGCCACTGGTCCGTCGGATCTCCTACTTTTTGACCGCTAAGATTAACACCCTTTAAAGTCTTCCTGGCATTATCAAGACTCGCAAGCATAGATATTGCTCTTTGTTTCACAGATTCTGTATTACTCTCCTTTCTTTCAAACACTAAAAGATTCCGTCGTTGCCAAAGCAATCAACAAATAGTCGCAAACATACTGCTCCAGTCATCATTTCTCATACCAACAGATTGTTTCAGATTATATTGTAGCCAATCCTTCAACCCCAAGTCAAAAAATTTACGCTTTGCTGATGGTTTAATCAAATCAGTCCACATATTTCTTACATCTTCACAATCACGAAGTATATGTGTCAGATCTTCAGCACTATTATGACATCTCAAACATACCGTATCATGACATAGTCCTCGTCTCGCACGCTCTTCATTAGAAAGGAGCCGATTATGCATAGCTAACTACATAAAGGTCTTTGTCCGTTGCAGTGTGTTTAACTTCCAAATCCTTCCCCATAGAGGGTTAGCTCCTTCTTGGTCGTTCGTGATAGATCGGTAAGCAGATCTAATAGTGAATTCCCTACTTCGGTTATGCCTCCAACGTACAGTGTTAGTGGCAACATCTAATTCACTACCTTGCAAGACGTGCTCCCACACATCCCGAATTCCCTTCCAAGTGTTGGACCCTACCCTTTTAATATTAATAGAAGGCATTAAATCATCTCCACATTTATACTTGCTCCGGATTACTTTAACCCATAGATCGTCACGTCGATGAATAAGCTTCCATCCAAGCTTCATTATGTACGCTTGGTTCTGGCTATGTAAGTGTTTTAAGTGTTATGTCTGATGTTTTTTCCCTATTTTTTTGGCCGTTGGTCAGATTTGACTCATGTCAATATCCTGATTGGACTTCGACCAAAAAAAAATCCTGACTGGAAAATACTTACATACTCCTAAAATACTACTTCATCTAAACACTATCCAGTAAAAACATAACAATTCATATCAATATATATAATTACTCTTCCTCCAAGCCAACACAAGACTCGGCTTATCTCCCGGCTACAGAGACAAGTTACTGTTCACAAGTTGATACCTTATTACGATTGGCTTTGTGCAAGCCGTCCCAAGCTGAAAGTGACCCCTGGCTAAACCTTCCTCCCTGGCACTTATTCAAAAACGTGCAGATATTTGTTGTGATCAATTTGAAGTTTGAAACTTCCCGCCTTTAAGCAGCTTACTTTTCTGCTTTATAAATCTTGAAGGTCATCCCTACTCAGAAATGAAGTTGTTTGTCTTCCCTTCCTAGACGAAACTGTTACTTTCTAACTACACTATTACTCCTCATCAAGTTCGTTCCTCATAAACGTGGTCGTCCATAGTTTATGCCTTCCATTCCTTTTGCTCAAACTGTACTCATTAGAGCTGCAACCTCTCTTAATCCCTTTTTCTCAAGCTTTGCGTTTCTACTGTGCGAAGCAAGGGCCAACTTCCATATGCTTTGATGGCCGACGTTGATATCAGTATGAAGGACAGTAAGATCACGTGCAAGCTGTTTCCAGGAAGGACGTCTACCTCATAATGTCTTCGTAACATGACATGCATCCTATAATGTCTTCTGTCATATGAACAGGTACAAGGGGGTCCTAAAGAAGGAGTAGTGCCTCATACTTGAGAATCGCCTCCACAGTTTTTTTCGCTGCAACAGTGCAGCAGTTGATGTTAGTAAACTGATGACATGTTAATGCTTGGCTTTGTGTGTCATTGGATTGTAGGATTATACTTCACTTCCTGTACTGTTGTTCAAATCATTTTTGTTTGTTCACATCCTCACCAATGGTTTTTTGTATGTTATTCTGTAACTAAATGCACACCGCGAAGACAATATTTGTACTTTAAATTCTTTTAGATTTGTTAGTGTTTCATGTTTATACTTCCAACCTCACATGTTTGCTTTTGAAGTATTTCAAGGTTACACTTTCTATTCTTGGACTTCTAAAGTGTATGGTCTAATGGTCTCTAGCAAAAAACAAAAATGGTCTAATGATCTCTCAGGCCCAAATGCCGTTCCTGCACTATTAGTTGATTTCATATAAAATATTAAATTATTACTTATTAATTATATACATGGGTATGGTAATTATAACCTTTTTTTTCATTTCTTAATATATTAGTGAATAATGAATGAATATGGCTACGGTGAAGTCAGTGTAATATACCGAACCCTCATATCTTTCCATCGTTAGAGTAAAGCAGAAATCTGGGACTCGAACCTGTCATGGGCATGGGACATTATTTTGCTGATCTAAGTTCAAGGTTGAGGTATTCCCTACAGACGTCCATGTTAGCCTTATATAAATAACAACTCATTTAGTCTATGTAACTAAGACCTCTTGACTAAAGCAACTGAATCCATTGGCCTGGTCAAATGACACATTTCTCAACGTCATTGCAATGACAATTGTGTTGTCATCCTTGGTATACGACCAATATTCATTTGGCATTGCATATTTTTATTTTACTGCGTTCCTTTTGTTTTTTTCCCATTATCATGAAATGGTCTGAAATTTCATTCATTACATGTCTTATTGAACAATTACAATCACAATATGGACCCTAAGCTACATCTAAAGGTCTAGGCTTCACTTTTATTGCTGTCACAAGCCCTTTTTTCCATCCTTTGGATACTTTTTCCCTGTTTAATTACTGGTATTTTGCTTTCAATCCCTCCATACACAAGAATAGTAACTCTCTCTATATCAATTTAGCTGTAAAGTCATTCAGCTGACCACCAAGATTGTTTCTTTTCATGTATATACATTATGTGTTGATAATGGCGTTTAGTTTGCTTACAGAATACTTTCCCCTGTTTAGTCCTTTTTGTATTGCTGCTTTTTGTCTATATCCACAGGAATAGTAACTGTGTAATACCATTTAGATGTCAAGTCATTTTATTGAATGCATATATTGCTTTTCCTTCTCCTTCGCAAATAACTAAATTCTGTTCCTATATCTGTCTCCATACATGGAAAAACTATCTGCTTCTGCCTTCTTAGCTATAAAATCAGTAAGTTGTGTTCATTTATTGTATTATCCTATCTTTTCTTATGATGTATTCATTCCCCTTTTTTTTCGAGCATGTTCTTCTTAATCAATTTATCTTTTTTTTCCTTAGGATATATTAATAATATCAAATTGAATAATCCCACAGACACCAAATTCCTATAAATTAGGATATTGATTTCAAGAGTTGTGTTTTTATTTCATGTAAAATCCGACATGTTCTCATTAAATCTTTTTTTATTCTTTACAATCTTATAAATATAAATTTCTTAACTTTCATTTTTATCTTTTAAATAAATGACAACATTTATTATTAAATGAGGTTGTCTACTATTTAATTTCTCAATCTATTACTCTGATTCTAGCTTTGTCCCCGCTAAGTTCCTAGAAAAGTTTCTCATTGTACAGCAGTTGGGTTATGTGATTTTAGGGTTCTCCTGTTTCATTTTCTGAAAATATATAACTAGAATGAATTAAACAAACTAAGATGTTGTTGCTATCCCAACGCACATGCTTCCTATGCAACTTTGCCCTCCTATATAAGTGTATCATTTATACTGCCATATCTTTGTTTCTTCCCCCTAACTTTTCTGTTTTTTCATGGCTACTACGTACATATAAGCTGCTAACTGCTATTTCTATCATGGTATTCTGATCATAAATGGCTGCTACATTTTTGTGCAGAGTTCCTAACAATACACATAGTTAACTGTCACCCTTTACATAGTCTCTTCTTTACTCACGCTAATGTCTTTCATCCTGCCTTTTGTTTCCTCACATGCTCTTCTCAATTACTAGGATCGACTATGGGCTGTAGACTCCACATTATCCAAGGTCAATTGTGGAGCTACCCAAGTTTCAATGCCACCTCGTTTCCCGCCCATTTCTCAAATGTCACTTTCCTATAAGCTCCTTCGTATCAATGCTTCATTTTCCCATGCTTATCTCCTTCCACATCTATCTGAGACTACTCACCATTTACAACCTCACAATGCCTCTCTCTTTGGTCAAGGACTTGCATAATGGATCTGACATGTGGACTATTGTTGTTAGAATTTTTAGGAAATGGAACCTTTACCTAAAAGCTGCCCCTTCCGAGTTGTTCTGTATTTCCTTGCTGTTTGTTGATGCTGAGGTACCTTTTATATGCTTCATACTCTTCTATATCTTTCCATTCATTTTTTCCACTTGATATCTTGACTATGTTTTCATCTTTTTTCAAGGGTACTAAGATCTAAGCAAGTGTCATCAACAAATCAATGCACAAAAAATTCTGTAATGACATCAAGGAAGGAAAAACTTATGAACTATCAAACTTCATTGTATCCTTATTAGACCTACTACTCATCCATTTAAGCTAACTCTCACTACATATACATCAATCTTAGATGTGGAAGCTCCAATACCAATGTACTCCTACTCCTTCATCAGCATCTCTGATATCCTAAGCCTTTATGAGAAAGATCAAATTGAATACCTGTTTAGTACTCTTAACTATTTCCTTCTGATATTCAACATTTATATTTATGTTTTTACATTCCAATCATATGTAATACATAAAATCACTTCTTCTATGCTCTACAATACTTGAAATTAGAAACTAGAAATAAAAATAAAAATAAAAAGCAATTATGTGCCACATTTTTTAGATTGGAAAATACTATACTTTCAAATGTTATTGCCTTCATTAGCTCAATTGGTACCTTGGAGGAAGATCAGAAGGACAATGAGACCAAGTAGGATGCGAATGGTTCTACAGGATGTTCATAAACAAACGATGCTTATTTTGATACTCAATGTATTTTTCTATTTACATGACCAGTTTTTTTTATTAACACTTTCTTCTATGCATAGAGGAAATGATATTGAATGTGTTTTATTTAATTTTCCATGTTAAGTTTCAATTGGCATTTTCTGATTGTATTGTGCACTTTTAATTGTCTATCTTCAATCTAAAATTTTTGATGTTTGGATAATGCATGTTTATTCCTTTTATTTATTGAGTTGTTGTTTTTGATTAAGTAAATGCTCCTGTGTAATGCACGGGTAGCACATTCTCGTTCTTTTAATCTTAGTTGGCAGGTAGTTTTCTCTCACCATTAGGGTGAGCTCTTTTCTCTCGGTACGGGGAAGCAGCTTCGCCACTTCTGGAGTATTTTTCTTTCTTTGCCGTAGCGATTTCCTCTGTGCTAGTGTGAAATATTATCACCCACTGTGATAATACATATCTAAGTGCTTCTATGATTTATTCCTGAATCATAGAAGAGGTAAGGGAGCGATAACGTGATTGGTTTGCGTATTCCAAGAGGTTATGGGCTAAGTGGCAAGTTGATCTGGTGTCGGAGGCTCGGAGATTTGTTGTCTAAGAAATGGAAGAGAGGGTGAACCTATCTTCTAGCTCTTGGCCAGCCATTGAGCTAGAACGTAATTCGAAGTGAAAATTAAGAGGAGTGTTGATTGGAAAATTTGAAGCCCCAAAAGAGCTCAACAAGGGTACTGTTTTATTGATGGTAAAGAAGGGATGGCAATTAAAAGATGAGCTGGAGGCTTTAGACATTGATAGGAATGTCTTCGTCTTTCAATTTTCAAGACAAGGGAGATTATCTAAAGGTCCTTAAAGGATGACTATGGTCGATTCAGTCATATCTTCTTAATCTTTAACTCTGGGACGATGATATGGTTTATAAGGAAGTGTGCTTTACCTATTGCCCCTTTTGGGTGCAATTTCATGGATTACCGTTTGGGTATATGAATCATGCAAATGCCGTTAAACTGGGATCAACAATAGGAGAGGTTGTTATGGTAGAAACTCCCTTGAAACAGAGCAAGATGATATGAAACTTCCTTTGGGCGAGAGTTGTTGTGGATATTTGAAACCCATTGAGACTTGGGATTTGGATTCCAAGGGAGAAGAAGAATGATATCTGGGTAGAAGTGAAGTATGAAAGATTACCCACACTTTGCTATAAATGCGGCATACTGGCTCATGAACAGCGATTATGTGATAAAACAGAGACAACCATTGTTAAAGACGTGTCTTATTGGTGCGAACCCATAAGGAAAGATCCCATGAACCCACAACAATCTGAAATATTCACACCCCAAAAAAGCTAAACACAGATTGACGATCCACTTGAACCTCTGAACATGAAAGAACAAGGACCCGAAGTGTTGGAAGATGCCACAAGGATGATCAAACCTTGATAAGTGTGTTAGTTCTAAGAAGAACCCTAGAGAGAATCTACTCTCAAGAAACAAAGTGCAGAAGTGCAACTTTCATTTATCATTCAAGTCTGAAGTGTGTCTTACAAATGAAGAAGCACTAAGTATTTATAGGAAAATATGAGCTAATTGCAATAATTGCAACTTTGAACATAGCAAATACAAAGTCTAATACCATGTGCTAGGAAACCTAAAAGTCTTTTACAATAACCCAAAAGTCTAATACAATGAACCAAAAGCCTAATACAATCTTCTAGAAAATGTAAAAGTCTAATACAACATGCCAAATAACCCAAAATTCAAATCTGCCAACTACTTAATGATTTTCGCATAAATAAATCCAAGAAAATGTAGTCAGCAATTAAGGCTCTTAATATGCTTATTTAGGCCCAAATGAGTCCTCTCATGTATAGTACTAGGTCCAAGCTCTTCAGTTTCAAGTCTGCAAGCCCAAAACTTGATGAATTTCTCTATTTGCAGCCCATGTGAAGCTAGTAACGTTTTCAGCATCTTTGTCCAGCTTTGATCCAATTGCTACTTGCTTTGTCCAAGTATCTTACACTAGCCCTTTTAATGCTTCCTTAATTTGTTTGGCTCTTGCTCTTGTGATTGGTCCACTTGGAATTTGCAAATGATCACTTGAATTTGAAAGCACAACTTGCTGGATCACATCATTCCCTCTCTCCTTAAAAGAATTCGTTCTTAAATCTTCACCTACATCAAAAGGAGATAAATCAGCGACATTAAAAGTAGCACTAACAAAATACTCACCAGGCAAATCAATCTTGTAAGCATTATCTTTTATTTTTTCAAGCACTTGAAATGGACCATATCCTCTTGGAGCTAATTTTGATTTTCTTTGAGTTGGAAATATTTCTTTTCTCATATGCACCCACACCTAATATCCAAGTTCAAAAAGAACACGCTTTCTTCCTTTGTTGGCCTTGGATGCATAATGTTCATTTTTCTTTTCAATTTGCTGTTTCACATGCTGATGAAGTTGCTACACTATTTTAGCTTTCTTTTTTCCATCAAGACTTGCTCTCTCATCAATAGGAAATGGTAGTAAATCCAAAGGAGTTAATGGATTAAAACCATTTACTATTTCAAAAGGAGAATAATCAGTAGATGAATGCATACTTCTGTTATATGTAAATTCAATGAATGGCAAACAATCTTCCCAATTACCTATTCCTAATTTTTCAAGTTCTTTTGAATCACAATTCTGAGTAATTGAGACAAGGTTCTGTTAATAACTTCAGTTTGTGGATGACAAGTAGTAGAAAATAACAATTGAGTACTAAGCTTTTCCCACAAAACTCTCCAAAAATGACTCAAGAATTTTATATCCTTATAAAAAACAATACTTTTAGGAACGCCATGAAGCCTCACAATTTCTTTAAGTAACATATCAGCAATGTATGTTACATCATTAGTTTTATGGCATGCAATGAAATGTGCCATTTTAGAAAATCTATCAACAACCACAAATATGGAATCCATTCCTCTTTTTGACCTAGGCAAACCCAAAACAAAATCCATTGATATGTCATCCAAGGTTCACTAGGTACAGGTAAAGGAGTATACAAACCATATGGCAAGACTCTAGATTTAGCCTTTTTACATGTTATGCATTTAGTATAAATTCTTTCCACATCATGTTTCATTTTAGGCCAAAAGAAATGCCCATACAAAACATCCAAAGTCTTTTTCACACCAAAGTGACCCATTAAACCTCCCCCATGTGCTTCTCTAACAAGCAATTCACGCAATGAACATTAAGGCACACACAGTCTGTTTTCTTTAAACAAGTACCCATCAACTCTGTAAAATTTATCAAATGCTTTCTTTTTAGAATCAAGGAACAATTCAGCAAAATCAGCATCATTTACATACAACTCCTTGATATATTCAAAGCCAAGCAACTTAATATTAAGAGTTGAAAGAAGAGTATACCTTCTAGATAATGCATCAACAACTACATTCTCACTACCTTTCTTGTATTTGATGACATATGGAAATGTCTCGATAAATTCCAGCCACCTTGCATGTCTCTTGTTCAACTTACCTTGACCTTTAATATGCTTCAAGGATTGATGCATCAGCAACTACATTTTCATCACAAATTGTTTAGGCCAAAGGTAGTGCTGCCAATTCTCCAATGCTCTTTTAAGTGCATAGAGCTCTTTGTCATAAGTTAGATACTTCAAAGTTGCTCCATTTAGATTTTCACTAAAATAGGCAATTGGCTTTCCTTCCTGTATTAAAACAGCTACTATCCCAACTCCAGATGCATCACATTCAATCTCAAAAGTTTTATTGAAGTCGGGCAATACTAACACAAGTGTAGAACATAGTTTTTCCTTAAGGCCAATGAATGCATCTTCTTGTGCTTTATCCCATTTAAAACCAACAGATTTTTTAATGACCTCAGTGAGTGGTGAAGCAAGTATGCTAAAATCCTTCACAAATCACCTATAAAAACTAGCCAAACCATGAAAACTTCTCACCTCAGTTATGCTTTTAGGTGTTGGCCATTCTTTTATAGCTCGTATATTTTCCTCATCAACTTCTATTCCTTTAGAACTTACCACAAAACCAAGAAAAATGAGTTTATCTATGCAAAAATCACATTTTTTCAGATTTGCAAACAGTTTTTCTTTCCTTAAAACATCAAGCACACAATGCAAATGATTCAAATGCTCATCCAAAATTCTTGCTATAAATCAGAATATCATTAAAATAAACTACAACAAATTTCCCAATAAAAGCATGCAAAACATGATTCATTAATCTCATGAAAGTGCTAAGTGCATTAGTTAACCCAAAAGGCATAACTAACCATTCATACAATCCATGTTTGGTCTTGAAAGCAGTTTTCCACTCATCGCCTTCTCTCATTTTAATTTGATGGTACCCAGATTTCAAATCAATCTTAGAAAAGATAATAGAACCATGTGATTAACTCTGTCGTGTGAGTTTTATCAAAATACTAGGACACTAAATATGCAATATAGTAGTACAACCTAGGTCGATTCTCTTGAGGAGCTAGAAATCCTTAAATCTCAATTGTAAAAGCACTTAAACAAATTAAGAGAAACACTATGCAATGATCTGTCACTGAACCTATTAATACCCCTATTTCAACTATTTAAGAATTTTTAGAGCGTAAGAAACGAAGGTGACAGGAAAACAAAAGAATTTCAAGGTGGAAGAAATCAAGTTCAAATAGTCTTCCCTAAGAACTTCACCTAGCCTTCATTGCCTATCAATTAATTTGAGCTATTCCAAAGGCAAATTTTAGATCATGCTTCAGCAATGAATAAATTGCAGAATACTTAGAACTTTTAAATGAACACTGAACAATATTCATTGCAAATCATTCAACTCAGCTATAATACTCAATTCCAACGAATCAAAGATTACAACTAAATTTACTCTAAATCAAGAGCATTAAACACCTAAGTATATCACGATCTATCAATCCTGATTCAATAATCATGAGGAAGCATGAGAATAAGAAGTATTAAATTCAGATTCACAGGTCCGAACGGATACAAGATTAATCTGAATCTAAGAAGAGTGAATTGAATAACTCCTTTAGGCATAATGGCTCTGGCATTGGCTCTTCTCTTAGGGAAAAGGAAGAATTTAGCTGCCCATTGTGCTGCAGAAAACTTCAGTAATCTGGAAAAATGCTTTGGCCATGGCAAAATCTTCCAGAAAAAATGCTCAGCAGAAACAGAGATCCCGAACTGACGGTGATGAGATGCGAAAGTGAGAGAGGAGGAGTGTCCAAAGCATTTTTGTGTGAACATATTTTTCTGATTAGCCTTCTCGTCAAGTCATGCGGAGTGTTTAGAAAAAAATAAAAGTCCTCCCCCCGTCTCCAGCTCTCCTCGTGCGTGCTAAAGAATTCTCTTGGCTTGGGAATCCAAAGTGAAGTCAACATGTAGAGCATCCTCCACGTGTCCATGAGCAAAGGCATTAAGAAATTGAGAAATTTGGTGCCTGATAGTTGGTCCAATTCCTTTAGTTAATGTGTTTTGCCTTTATCTTGTGGCCCCCACACTAACACATTCACATTGACTTCCTTCTACCATTCGCAACTGATCCTTTTTCTCATGATTAAAGATTGCTTATATCACCACTTTGCCCCTGCATATATTAGAAATTTCAACAGCATCATATGTTCCCAAATTATCTATTTTAGCCCCCAAATATATTCTAACAACAACAAAATCCCATAGAAAATGTAATAATAAAATGGGTTTATCATAATGCAATTCATCAAACATATCATCTAATCTAGGAATGCGATGGCGATACCTTGCAGTGATACTATTGACGACTCTATAATTAATGCACATTCTCCAGTTCCATATTTCTTTAGAACTAAAAGCACTGGAACTGCATAAGGGCTCAAACTTTCTCTAACATATCCCTTTGCCATGAGTTTTCCCACTTGCTTTTGAAGCTCTTTTGTTTCTTCAGGATTGCTTCTATATGCTAGCCTATTAGGAATTGTTGCTCCAGGAATGAAATCAATTTGGTGTTCAATTCCTTTAATAGGTGGTAAACCTGGTGGAGTTTCTTCAGGGAACACATAATCAAATTCCTTCAACAAAGAACCAACAACACTAGGAAAGGAAGAGTTAATGTCATTAGTGTTCAAAAAGGATTCCTTGTAAACAAAGGAATAGCAAGTGTGTTTTAACCAGAAAAGCACTTTTCACTTCACTTTCTTTTGCAAAAAAAAAACTCATTTTCTTCTTTTCTTTCCTCTCTTCACTCATTTCCTTTCTCTGGATTTCTTTTTTTGAATTTTCAAATTTTCTCTCTTTTTCACTCTCTTTTCTCTTTCCACTCTCATTTTTCTCTTTTTTTCATCTTGAGTTGATCCTTATACACTTGTTTTGGAGTCAATGGAACAAGAGTCACAGGTTTGTTGTTCATTACAAAAGAATATCTATTTGTAAACCCATCCCTCTTGACTTTTCTATCAAACTCCCATGGTCTTCCTAAAAGTATATGTGCAGCATGCATAGAAACAACATCACACAATATTTCATCACAATATTTTCCAATTGAAAAAGAAACAAGAACTTGTTTATCAACTTTAATTTCCCCACATTCATTCAACCATTACAGTTGTATGGTATAGGTGTCTAATGGTAAGCAAATTCAATTTCTCAACCAATGTAGCGCTTGCAACATTTGTTATACTCCCACCATCAATGATCAAACTACAAACCTTGTTATTAATGAGATAACGTGTATAGAAAATGTTTTCTCTTTGCTCATTCACCTCATCTTCCTTCACTTGGCAATTCAAAGCTCTTCCAACCACAAGACATTCTCCTTCCACAGTATATTTAACCCCATCATCACTAGCATCTTCAATGGAATCATGATTACTTTCACTTTCAGTCACAACTTCACTATTTTTAAGGATCATAACTCTATTATTGGGGCATTGAGAAGCTATATGACCTGTTCCCAAACACTTGAAACACTTTATATCTCTATTTTTAGAAGTTTGGGAATCAGATTTACCTTTTCTCTTTGATGTAGCTTCTTCTTTACTTTTAGTTCTCTCCTTCTGTAAAGCTCTTTCTTCTTTCTTCCAAATCTGTTTTTGTGAAGAACTTGATCTATAATGGAATTTTGAAGCACATTTACGCTTGAGTTACTTCTCTACCTTAATTGCCATATGCACCATGTCATCCAGCTCTACATAATGTTGCGATTCCACTATGTCAGCAATTTCTTTGTAAAGCCCATTCAGAAAACGAGCCATTGTAGCCTCTCCGTCTTCTTGCACATTAGCTCTTATCAAAGCTAACTCCATCTCTTTATAATATTCCTCTACACTTCTAGAGCCTTGTGTAAGGGTCTACAACTTTTGATAAAGCTCCCTATATTAATGGTTAGGAATAAATCTCCTTCTCATTAGAGTTTTCATTTCCCTCCATGTTGCTACGGGCCTCTCACCATTATTCCTCCTATTGATGCCCAATTTATCCCACCAAACAATGGCATAATCAGTGAATTCTATTGCTGCCAACTTCACCTTTTTAGCCTCAGAATAATTGTTGCACTAAAAAATCAATTCTACTTTCTTCTCCCACTCTAAATATGCTTCAGGATCACTCCTACCTTAGAAAGGTGGTATTTTCATTTTGATGCTCCCTAGGTTCCCATCCACTCTATTTCTTTCCCTAGGAATATTTCTGCCATGTCCTCTCCCATACCTACTATCTCCTCTATGCCTATTTCTTCCCACTTCATAATCAGATTCAAAATCTTCCTCACTGGCAGCACTAACCTCATTATTCTCATATTCAAATTCATCCATAGAAGTATCTCGTTGCCTATTGTGCCTTCTAGGATTTGGTCTAACTTTTTGCAGGTTTACACTTCTTTCATCTTGCCTATCCATCCTATCCCTTATTTCTCTAAAAACAACATCCATCCGTGCAAATTGCCTTAAGGTGGTCATCTAGATTCTTTGGGTTACCATCGGATGTTTCTTCTGCATTTGACATTGTATCTACAAGAAAGATATTAGAGAAATAATTTTTCTCACAAGTTCTTCGCATGTTTCCCTTAAAAATGTCACTCTATATTCATGTTTCACTCAAATTTAGCTTTTAAATTGATGTATTTCACTCTTGCCTTTTTCCACTCTTAGATTCCTCTTGAGGTACTTTAAAGAACTAAGTAATTCATACTCAAAGCAATCACAATTTGTAGAATCAGCACAACACTTAGAAATGTGAAATATCAAAATGAGTATTGGAAAAGGAATTTCAAGGAAATCAAGAGTTCAAATGACACAGACTTCACAGATTAAAACAAATCCTGGGTATAACAATAGATATTGTTCAAAACACTTCCATCATAATACTTGTTGTTTTTTTCTTTTTCTTTTTCTTTTTGATTATTTTTTAAAATATTTTTTTTTGATGCTCTTTTCTTTTTCTTTTTCCTTTTTTTTTCTACTGAAATTTAAAGAGAATACAGAATCTCACAAACAACAAAACTCAAGCAATCTAAACCCAAAAATTCCAGAAAAGCGTCTATTTTGGAAAGACTATAACTCATAGTAGAAATTTTGGATTGAGATGATACCAAAACGAATAGAAAGATGAGATTCTAAACTATGAAAATGACCTATTGAATTATGTAAAACACAAAGAAAAGAGGTCAAACAAGGACAAAATATTTTTTATGCTCTTTTTTTCCTTTTTTTTCTACTGAAATTTAAAGAGAATACAGAATCTCACAAACAACAAAACTCAAGCAATATGAACCCAGAAATTCCAGAAAAGTGTCTATTTTGGAAAGACTATAACTCACAGTGGAAATTTTGGATTGAGATGATACCAAAACGAACAGAAAGATAAGATTCTAAACTATGAAAATGACCTATTGAACAATGTAAAACACAAAGGAAAAGAAGTCAAACAAGGACAGAATATTTAAGACATTCTGGAAAAATGAAGATGAACAAGCCCAGAATTTTCCAAAAAGCACAACTTGAACTAAATTGATTCCAAAACGAGGTGATAGAGCAGATTTTGAACTATGAAAATGACTCACTAAATACTAGAAAAGACAAAGGAAAGCTTGATGAATATAAGCAACAAATCTGGACAAGAATAGATATAAGAATAAAGCACAAAACTTAAAATGAAAATAGAAACAAAGAATAGATAGATATGACCTAAATTGAAATCCAAAGCTCTGATACCAAGATGATACGAACCCACAAGGAAAAATCCCACGAACCCACAACAATCTGAAATATACACACCCCAAGAAAGCTAAACACAGATCGACGATCCACTTGAACTCTTGAACACGAAAGAATAAGGACCCAAATTTTTGGAAGATGCCACAAGGATGATCGAACCTTGATAAGTTTGTTAGTTCTAAGAAGAACCCTAGAGAGAATCTACACTCAAGAAACAAAGTGCAGAAGTGCAACTTTCATTTATCATTCAAGTCTGAAGTGTGTCTTACAAATGAAGAAGCACTAAGTATTTATAAGAAAATATGAGCTAATTGCAATAATTGCAACTTTGAACATAGCAAATACAAAGTCTAATACTATGTGCTAGGAAACCTAAAAGTCTTTTACAATGACCCAAAAGTCTAATACAATGAACCAAAAGCCTAATATAATCTTCTAGAAAATGCAAAAGTCTAATGCAACATGACAAATAACCCAAAATTCAAATATGCCAACTACTTAATGATTTTCGCATAAATAAATCCAAGAAAATGTAGTCAGCAATTAAGGCTCTTAATATGCTTATTTAGGCCCAAATGAGTCCTCCCATGTGTAGTACTAGGTCCAAGTTCTTCAGTTTCAAGTCTGTAAGCCCAAAACTTGATGAATTTCTCTATTTGCAGCCCATATGAAGCTAGTGACGTTTTTAGCATCTTTGTCCAGCTTTGATCCAATTGCTATTTGCTTTATCCAAGTATCTTGCACTAGCCTATTTAATGCTTCCTTAATTTGTCTGGCTCTTACTCTTGTGATTGGTCCACTTAGAATTCGCAAAAGGATCACTTGAATTTAAAGGCACAACTTGCTTGATCGCATCACTTATGGTAGTCACCTAAAAGGCAGTACCCCAAGGTTTATGGATAAACTATTGATTGAGGTGAAACAAGGGTGGTGCGAATGGCAGCAGAGGACACAAAAGGTGGCGCGTAGCCTTGAGTTTGGAGAAGAGCGTGAGCCTGGGAAGGAAGTACGGATGAGTGGAGAAGGTTTGCCTCATGGTGGGAATAACAAATTTAGCAGGCAATGCACGACCCTGCAGATATAGACAAGTTCGCCTGGCAAGGTGAGGCCTCCAGGAAAATCAAACCTGCCTACGAAAAGTGGGGCTGTGATTAATGCAAACCCAGTAAAGGCAAACACAAGGGACATTGTGGGCTCAAAGACAAAGGCCCAAAGCAATTCACCAATAATAGGTTCTCCGTTGCAACTAGCTAACAAGTGAGCCCAAGAAGGAAGAAGCCCGATGACCAACATGATAGTGGTTGCAATATCAAGTCACGAGGTGGAAGAAGTGGGTCTGTTATTGAGCTAGATAAAGAAGCTAATTTACTAGAAAAAGCAATAGTCCCACATACACTAAATTCCCCGGTTTCTGAAATAGTAGGCAGGTCAGGGGGTGAAGATTAAAAGGACTCCGCCAAAAATTGATTCCCCACAGCATTTCAAGAGGCACAGACCAAACAAGGAGGATCTCCCCAATCAATTTGCTGGAGGTATTGGGCTTAAAATCATCCCAAGAAAGAGGAATGTCAAGCGAACAAAACAAAGCTTACGAGGTAAATTCCATTCAACATCGAAATCTAAATGCTCTTCCTATGTTTCTGGAAATATTGAATTCTTTGAGCTGGGTAGTGGATCTGAAGAGTTGAAAGATTTGGTTATGGCTGAGGGCATAGGTGGCTGGCCTCAAACATCCCCCCAGGTACAATGATGATCATTTCGTGGAACTGTCAAGGCATTGGGGTGGCCCTGACAGTAAAAAACCCGAAAGAGGTGTGCAAAAAAGAATAAACCCCACTTGGTTTTTCTTATAGAAACCAAACAATAAGAAAAAACAGTAAAAAAATTCGTAGATAATATGGATATGATAAGGAATGGCTAGTTAATCCAGTGGGATTAAGTGGAGGATTGACTCTTTGGTGGAGTGACTTTCTAACAGTAGAGATTTTACATTCTTCCAAGTCCATTATTCATACTGCGGTAAAATCCTCCACTATTAGTACCCCTAATTTTGTCACTTGCATGTATTTCCCTCCTAATAAAAATGAAAAGAAAAAGAGCTGGGAGAAACTGGCTTTTATCTCTCAGAATATAAAAGGGTCTTGGATTTGTGTAGGTGATTTCAAAGAGCTAATTGAATAGAGTGAAAAGTGGGGGGGAAGATCGAGGTCGATTAGTCGAATTCTTAATTTTCAGAAATTTATTTCAGAAGGATCAAACTATACATGGAACAATAGAAGAATGAATAAGGCACATGTGAAGGAAAGAATAGACTGTGCATTAGCAAATACGGAACTTAGAGAACAATTTCCTAAAGCCCAAGTCTTTCACATAGAACTGATTGGATATGATCACCACATGTTGCTGATTGATTTATGCCACTCTAATACTCGTACTCCTTATGTATTCCGGTTTGAATTTAGCTGGCTAGAACACCTAGACTTTAAACAGATTGTGAGGTAGGGATGGGATATAGATGAATTACCAGAAAACAACAAACTAGAAAGTTTTGTGTTACGATTAGAAAAATGCCATCAAGCACTGGTCTGTTGGAGCAACAAAGTCTTCCCCAATTGCAATAAGCTTATAGGAAGCCTTAAACGCCAACTAGTTAAATGCCTGGAGGGAAAGTTAACTGAGGATAAACTCATGAGGGTGGAAGAAATTCAAACTGAGATTGAGAAAACATGGGATAGAGAAGAAAAGTATTGGTGGCAGCGGTCTCGAATAACATGGCTGAGAGCAGGGGATCGGAATTCCAAATTTTTTCATATTTCTACTGTTCAACGACGCCTGAAAAACTCCATCCTAAGACTAAAGAGGGATAATAGAGATTGGGTTGATGATGAGACTAGAATTGCAGGATGTGTCAGCGACTATTTTATGTCTTTGTTTACGACTTCTAACCCAAGGGATTTTTCAGATGTATTGCGCTATGTTGATAGCAAAATTTTTGAGATGGATAACGCTATGTTAATGGCTCCAATAACTGATGAAGAAGTCCCACAAGCAATATTTCAGCTAGGGAGACTAAAGCACCGGGTCTGGATGGATTCCACGATAAATTCTATCAACACTCCTAGGTAGAGGTGGGAGACAGTGTGATTGGGATGGTAAAAGACTTTTTCAATGGACAATATGATCTCAGGAAGCTTAATGATACAAACATAGTGCTGATCCCTAAAGTTGAGAAGGCTGAAATGATTACACAGTTTTGCCCGATAGGCCTTTGTAATTTCTCGTATAAGATCATCTATAAGCTAGTTGAAAACCGGCTGAAAACAACTTTGAGTAAGTGTATTTCAAACACACAAGGTGCTTTGGTCCCTGGACGGTTAATACAAGATAACATAAACATTGCCCATAAGGTTTTCCACTACCTCCGGAGGAAAAAAACAGGAAACAAGTTTGAATTTGCATTAAAGATGGTATGAGCAAGGCATATGACCTTATTAAATGGGATTTCCTTCGAGCTGTGATGCTGAGCTTGGGATTTTGTGAGAAATGGGTCAATTTAATTATGGCATGTGTGTCATCAGTTCACTTAAACATTTTCTTGTCAGGCTGCACAGTCAGCTTCTTTATTCCAAGATGTGGCTTGAGGTAAGGAGATCCCTTGTCTCCATATTTATTCATCCTAGTGACAGAGGTGCTATAATGTATGCTCTCCAAGAAAATTAAATGTAACCGTTTAAAAGGTGTCAAGCTTTCGAACCAAGGTCCAACTTTGTCACATACTTTTTTTGCAGATGATGCTCTGTTTTTCATGCATGCAGGATTAGACAACTGTGAGAAGCTTGCTCATTTATTGGATAGATACTGTGCAGTATTGGGGCAGCAAGCAAATCTATCCAAATAAGGATTAGTCTTCTCCCACAATACCCCAAATGCAACTAAGGAACATGTGAGCCATATCCTATATATTCCTATTTTGGGGGATCAGGGAAAGTACTTGGGAATTCCTAGTGTATGGGGAAAGACTAAGCAGCAGGCACTTGTCTATGTGAGAGAAAAAGTAGGGAATAAGGTACAAGGTTGGAGAAAAAATCTATTATCTTACACTAGCCGGGAAGTAATGATTAAGGCTGTTGTGAATGCCATTCCAATTTATCCAATGTCATACTTTAAATTTCCTAATAATACTTGTAAAGATCTGGATCAGTTGATCTCTAACTTTTGGTGGGGAGAAACTGACGGTAGGAATAACATCCATTGGAAATCCTGGAATTATATGAAGAAACTAAAGTCTGAAGGAGGAATGGGATTTAGGAATTTTGTGACCCTTAATGACTCATTATTAGCTAAAACAGCTTAGAGATTATCTCGAAAGGAGGATACCTTGTGGTTTAAGGTCCTAAAAGGTATTTACTTTCCAAATAATTCCTTCATGATGGCGGGGAAGGGTCATAGGGCATCCTGAATTTGGACTAGTATTCTGTCTGGTCATAATGTGTTAAGGCAACAAAGCCATTAGCTCATCGAGATTGGGAAGTCAATTAACGTGTGGAAGGATAATTGGATTCCGGGACTATCAGGCCACTCATTAAAATCCCACCTCAACTTTGACAGTGTCCCTAATATTTAGGTTGATTCTCTCATCATACAAGGACAGTAGAACCTCTCCTCCCTTATGGATATGGTACTTGCTGATATCTTAGATCATATTTATGACATCAGAGTTGAACATCAACTACAACAGGATAAGCTAGTATGGACGTTTGTTAAGAATGGGGTATATACGGTCAAACTTGGCTACAAGAGCCAGATGCTGAATGGAAGAAGTGTGGAGGACAGGCCAAGTGCATCATTATCAATTCCAAAGAATTTTTGGACAAAATTATGGAAGATCCAGGCTCTACTTAAAATTCTCCATTTTTTATGGTAGTGCTGCATGAAAGCTATAGCCACAAGAAGTGCCATATTTTTAGACACAGCTCTGTAAACCCTCTCTACCCTATATGCTTAACTGAACTAGAAACGATTGAACATATGTTTTTCCTCTGCCCGTGGGTGCGCAGTGTTTGGTTTGGGAATATATTTCTATACAAATTGATCACTCAGCTGCTACCTCCTTTATCGAATGGTTTACGAGGCTGCTATGTAAGGCAGAGGAATTACAAGAGTCTGACTACACCCTGATTACTTGTCTGCTTTGGAATATATGGAAGGAAAGGAATGCAGTAATCTTCCACGGCAAGGATCCAAACCCAACTACTATCCTAGAACATGTAAGACGAACTGCCAATGAATTTCGGTCATCTATTTCTGATCCCCATCATACTATCATAAAGGGCAATGGGGGTGTTTTTAGCAGATGGCAACCCCCACCATGCTCTTGGGTTAAAATTAACTGTGATGGATCATTTCAGGCTAAGGATAATTCTGCAGCTATTGGATTAATATGCCGAGATCACCAAGGTACTTTCTAATAGGGGTTTGGCGAACAGGTC